>CAKAJA020000330.1:0-1499177 GCA_916610235.2 Lasioglossum morio
CAACCCTCAAAACGTTCCGTCCATCACCACATGATATATATTCGATTCACTCTTATCGGATGAATCGTACAAGACACAAAAAATATTGCAAAAATAGAAAAAAAACAATGGCAACACACAATATATATGGGTGGCCTAGCCTGTGCTATTGCTGGGAGCTAGAACGCATCCACTCGCAGAACATAATATCAAATAATTTAAAACCGTCCGCGATAAAGATAAAACCAAAAGGACCAACACTAATAAAGGATAACAAAAGAATTTAAAAATAATAAATTAAAAGTAATAAATTAAAGAAAATAAACAAACTACACGAAAGTGACTAGAAGCTAATAGGCAGAACAGCAAGTATCAAAACGATAAAGAAAGAGAAAGTGAAAGGAAAGGAGGAGAAAAAGGAAAGAGAAAGAGAAGAAGAGAAGGAAAGAAAAGTGCTGAGAAAAGAAGAAAGAGAGAAAAGAAAAGGAAAAGAAAAGGAGACGCGAACTCACTGCTCTTGCCCGAATTCGAAACAATAAAAAAAAATTATTTACAATTGACACGAAAACGTACGGAAAAAAATTACCGCGATGAATAACGAAAGAAACCAACACGAATAAATAACGAAAAGTAACAACGAAAAATAAATAGAAAAATTAAAGAAATAATCGAATGTAAGATACAAAAATAGCACAGGAAAGACCGAATCAATTAACAAATTGCATAATAAATTCACATCGAAAAATTGCATATTAAATTCAATCCCGAGCATTATCGAACAGAAGAAAAACATTTTGAAGAAATATCAGACCTAATTCCATTGAAAGAAAATAGCGTAATATTCTCCGTTCACAGAATTAGAAATGATAAATCAACTCACCATCAAATATCGTCAATAACACATTCAAATAGAAATTGCACGAAATATCAGCAGAAAAAAAAATACATAATAAAATAGCAATGGCACAAAATATCATCAGAAAAAGAAAATCAAGTTCATTAAATATCACATAAAAATATCATATCAAATTTTAAATATCATGTGAAGTGAGAAATTCTACCGGCAGCCTCAATCTGAAATCAAGTTCGGAAATTTACATCCGAAATTCAATTCAGCCACGCGTACCGGCAAACAACAACACTGAAGGACAGGTTGTACACAAAAACTTTGCTCGCTTCGTTGGCTCTGCGAACGTCGTAGAAATTCCGCAGTCGTAACGGGTGTCCGATTTCGACGTCGCGACGGCCACGTTCGTATCCTCACTCAGTTCGTTCGACGAGAGAAAATTACGAGAAGTCAATTTTTCGTGAGAGCCTCGAATCGTTCCGCGCACCCCCTGACGAAAAAGCCCTTACACAGGTCGCTATTTCAGCGAGAGGTCCCTGTTCGGGCGCCAAATTTGTCACGTCGTCTTCAATCCGCTCCCGCCAGAAGGGCGGAAACTTTGACGACACCGGGTATTTACAAGCTCGAAAGCCGGGCCGCGTTCGGCCGCACGAAACGCGGTCCACCCGGGACAAAAGTTGTTCGCAAGCTTACCGATGATTCTAAAAATCTCGCGAATATTCGGGCGCCAGGCACAGAAGGTGCCACGCGAAAAATACGCTTACGACAACCGGCAACAGATGTAGGATTTCCGCGAACGGGTCCAGGATACTACGCGGGGCGGATACGAAGCATTCCCCGCGGCGGGAAGGTTTCTCACGAAATCAACACTCTCGGGAATTGGTTAACATGAATTTATTGGCGATAGCTGGTATAATCGCGCTGCCGGCCGATACCGGCAGCAAAGACGAAGTTAACCGGCGCGTTACAACTCTTCGGCGACGGATGGAAATCGCCCGCGCCTTGTCCCTCTGGACTTCCTCTAAATCGCGTCGAATCCGGCAGCACGTGGTCTTAACGTTCGCGTGCGCGATCTACGCGTTTCACGCCCGGATTCTGATGGAATACGCGTTACAATTGACTTCTCGTCGGCAGAACAAATCGCGAAGATACGACGCGAGCACGTGGCGGCGTCCCACCGTGGAACGACACGAGGTTGGCGTGAAAATACGACGACGTGCGGATCCTCGCTAAATTACCACAAAATAGTGCTCAGCACTCGCTAAATATTTCCCCGCACGTCCGTCACTCGACCGATGGATGCGCTCGCGGACTGGCTGCAGCCGGCAGCCGCAAAGCACGTCGAATTTCCGCGACACGATCGCGAACCCGTCACGCTAACCGAGCCAACGCGAAACAGAAATCACTTCGATATTTGATTTAAGAACCGACTAAAGCTTACCAAAAGGTGTTGAAAGGTCCGCAGGAGCCTGATTTGCTGTCTTCCGGCAGCGTGCGTCGCAAGGTATTACAATCGTGAATCGCAAACAAAACGTGGACGATCGCGATAATGGCCAACGCAGAAGTGATTTCGCACGCGTTGACTCGGGAACGCGGAAGTGAAGCGTCCCCCCTTTCCGCTCGCTTTTCCCCGCGGCACGCGTAGCCTATCCCGTTACGAGTTTCGGCAAGGGCCTCGCTTCGCGCGACGGTCCCTGGTGTCCGGTGATTGGCGGCTTCTTCGGCAACGGTGGCTGGTGATTTGCCGCTTCTCCTTGAGGCGATCGGCACTGGCCAATCCGGTAGCGAGCCGGGTTGCTTGCCGGTTGAGGCGACGTCAAGGTAGCCGAAATATATTTTGGCCGGTTCTGCTCCTTGGCGGCGCTTCCAGGTTGTCCGTCCTGGGCTAGGTCGATCCCTCCGCAGCTCGGTCTTTTCACCGGACCCTCTCGCGTTCGATTTTCCCGTTGGGAAAAGTGTCCTGGGTCCTCTCGGGACCCGGTGGCGGTCCTGCAAACTTGCGTCGCGCAAATTGGCGCCACGCTCAAAATATGAAATGTCGCCCACATGTCTCGGTTGTGCCCAGGGAGAGCGCTCGCCACAATTCGCTCCGCTTTTCCGGCAGCGGAGAACGACCCGGTCTTTCGACAATACATTTCGTGGGACGTTGGCAAAAATGCAACGTCACAATATATATATATATATATATATATAAATATTATTATTTGATTATATAACTTTTGACATTCATACACCATTCTTTCATTCTTCACACAATAACTCATTGACACTTGTACTTTTCAGTACAACAAACGTCGGTGCTCGTGGACCGACGTCACACCTCCCCCCTTGGCGTAGAAATTTCCGCGGTGGAAATTTCTGGACGCACCCTGCGGAAGTGGGGGTGCGCGGAGAACACTTCTGGGCGCACACGCACTTCAGGATCAGGGGACGTACAAGCTAACGGCATTTCGCAGAGTTTTTCCGTCACCGATTTATGTCTTTGAAGGGTTTTGGGAGGGTTGGGGTCACTTTCACTTTCACTGTTTCTTCCGCTGCTGACTTTGTTGACATCATATGTTACTGCTCCTTCGTTGTTGTTGGCTCCGTCTCTTTGTCTTAGGAAGATGAAGAATCTGGTCAAGGAACTCCATACGGCTACAAGTAGATGAAGACTCCATCCGTACACGGAGTGTAGTGCAATTCCATTGACTATCGTACTGATGATGGTTTTTATGATCCTGAATATTATGTACAGTCCTATTATTCCTGCACTGACGGATCCGAATGTTGTGAATCCAGACCATAGTCTTTGAGCCGCGGATTCGGCTATTTGTTGTAGAGAGTGTTCGTCTAATAAGTTGAACATATTTACACTGTTTGTTGAAAACGGTCTTTCTGATGCTCCTTGTGCAATATTATTGGTTATTGCTACTTTGTCTACTGGGAACATAATGTGGTCTTGTAGCTTGTTGAGGTCGTCTTGGGAGTATATCCCCCAGTTGCAATGTTTTTGGGGTCCACGTACTTCCAGGCAGGTTTGATGAGCGGGTGAAAAGTCGATGGTGCTACGGTTTCCGTTAAGGATGGTGAGAGGCGATACCATGTCCCATGGATTCTGTAGAAGGGTGGTAATAGTTCGCTACACGGTCTCTCTGTGCCGGTGCTAGTGATAATGTGGTCCCTTGGTTTTAAGAATTTCGATGTATTTTTGTAGGTGATTGGGAGTTCATCGAAGCATAGTTCCGTTTTTCGGAGTTGCACGTTGACGGGAATGCATTTAACGATGTGTACCACTTCTTCTGCGGGGACTGCTATGAATCCAGGTTCTTTCATTATTGCCGTGGCAACTTCTTCTGGGGCTGAGTGTAGCTGGCTGAGTGCGTTTTGGAAGATTTGTCTTTCCAAATCGCACTGTTGGCGAACGACGTCCTTGTATAATCGCGACAGTTGGTTTTGGAGATGCTTCTCAACGTAGATAAATTTACTGTTAACATATGTGAATATGTCTAGGTTGTTGATAAGAGTCCGAGTTTTCTCCTTGAATTTTCCAGAGACTCCAATTTCCAGAATGAACAACTTCGGATGTTCCGTGCGAATAATAGTGTATCCGCACACGGAGGTTCGCCCGGTTTCAGTTAGGGCGAACGTTACGTCTTCCGAAGTTACAGTATAGATAGCCGGCGTGCTGCCGGATTGAGATGAAATACGCGTGGCTAAGCCCTCATACAGGACATCGTAATTATTGAATTTACAATAATCGGTCGGAATCGGATTCCAGAATGTGTGTCCGTCTTGCGAGTCCAGACAACAGTCCTTTTGTAGCGGACAGGCTTGTCCGGGTTGGAGATGTATTTGTCCGGTTGGTAGCTTTATCGGAGCTAAATAGTCCTTTATGGTGATTCGTACGCTTGCTTGGACTATTGCGTTGGTCCAGGTTCCGAACGGGTCACTGTACGTGGTGCCAGAACATCGTCCGTCGTTCAGGATTTCTCCCGCTAGTGTAACTCCACGGGTGGTTGTGGAGTTTGGTTGTACTCCTGTAATCTGTACGGAAGGTGTGATGAACAATGTTCCCGTTTGTTGGAGGTTAGCACACGTTTCACTAGATATTGTCAGGAGGTATTCTTGTCGACCGTTTGCGACTGCGGAGTTGTGTGAGTGCATACCACAATAGTAAATTGTACGGTCTATTTCGACACGACACTGTATCACTCTGGTTTGTGAAAATTCTGCTAGTTGTAGCAATTGAACCTTTTTTAACTCTTCATTTGGTTCTGCTTCCTCTGTTTCACAGATTGGAGTGTCAATGGTCGAGAACGTGGTGGTATTCAGGGTGGTGCCTCCGCAATCAAATCCTATGATGGCCGTATTTCCTCGGATAACAGCGAGCAGAAGGAGGACTTGGCTCGTCTTCATGTTGATTGGTAAGGTTGCCGTAGTTGACTGATCGTCGAGATTACTGGTGTTTTCTTCAGAAGTTGCTGATGTTGCAGGTTGGTTTTCCGTTGGCGATCTTCGGGGAAGGGGGATTCGTCGTAAGTTACTGGATCCGCTGACCCAGCTTTTCGCTCGCATTTGATACATGGAGATTGTCTTATCGTCGGTAGACGGAACGAGAGTTCTGCATAATTCGTTATCGAGACGGTTGCATATGTCGCTTACGAAGACCGGATGTTCGGATATCTTATGAGTAAGTATGACATGTCTTGGTTCGGGGGGCTGGGAATTTCCCGGGGCCCTCGGGTTCTTTGCGTTTAATGGTTCTTGGAATTTGGTCATTGAGAGTGTTCGAAATGTATTGGGGATTGGGTCCACGGTACTAGTTGGCGCGTGATATATCGCATTCTCTATACGATCCGTTATGCGTTATGCGTTATGCGTTATGGGTTGTGCGTTATGAGTCATGCGTTATACGTTATGCGTTATGCGTTTTGCTTTATGCGTTATGCGTAATGCGTTATGCGTTATGCGTTATGCGTTATGCGTTATACGTTATGCGTTATGCGTTATGCGTTATGAGAAATGCGTGATCCGTTATGCGTTATGCGTTATGAGTAATGCGTGATCCGTTATGCGTTATGCATTATGGGTTGTGCGTTATGAGTCATGCGTTATACGTTATGCGTTATGCGTTTTGCTTTATGCGTTATGCGTTATGGGTTATGCGTTATGCGTTATGCGTTATGAGTAATGCGAGATCCGTTATGTGTTATGCGTTATGCGCTATGCGTTATGCGTTATGCGTTATGCGTTATGCGTTATGCGTTATGGGTTATGAGTAATGCGTGATCCGTTATGCGTTATGCGGAATGCGTGATCCGTTATGCGTTATGAGTAATGCGTGATCCGTTATGCGTTATGCGTTATGCGTTATGCGTTATGCGTTATGCGTTATGAGAAATGCGTGATCCGTTATGCGTTATGCGGAATGCGTGATCCGTTATGCGTTATGAGTAATGCGTGATCCGTCATGCGTTATGCGTTAGGCGTTATGCGTTTTGCGTTATGCATTATGAGTAATGCGAGATCCGTTACGCGTTATGCGTTATGCGTTATGCGTTATGCGTTATGCGTTATGCGTTATGCGATATGCGTTATGCGTTATGCGTTATGCGTTATGCGTTATGCGTTATGCGTTATGCGTTATGCGTTATGCGTTATGCGTTATGCGTTATGCGTTATGCGTTATGCGTTATGCGTTATGCGTTATGCGTTATGCGTTATGCGTTATGCGTTATGCGTTATGCGTTATGCGTTATGCGTTATGCGTTATGCGTTATGAGAAATGCGTGATCCGTTATGCGTTATGAGTAATGCGTGATCCGTTATGCGTTATGCGTTATGCGTTATGCGTTATGCGTAATGCGTTATGCGTTATGAGAAATGCGTGATCCGTTATGCTTTATGAGTAATGCGTGATCCGTCATGCGTTATGCGTTATGCGTTATGCGTTATGCGTTATGCGTTATGCGTTATGCGTTATGCGTTATGCGTTATGCGTTATGCGTTATGCGTTATACGTTATGCGTTATGCGTTATGCGTTATACGTTATGCGTTATGCGTTATGCGTTATGAGAAATGCGTGATCCGTTATGCGTTATGCGTTATGAGTAATGCGTGATCCGTTATGCGTTATGCGTTATGCGTTATGGGTTATGAGTAATGCGTGATCCGTTATGCGTTATGCGGAATGCGTGATCCGTTATGCGTTATGAGTAATGCGTGATCCGTTATGCGTTATGCGTTAGGCGTTATGCGTTTTGCGTTATGCATTATGAGTAATGCGAGATCCGTTACGCGTTATGCGTTATGCGTTATGCGTTATGCGTTATGCGTTATGCGATATGCGTTATGCGTTATGCGTTATGCGTTATGCGTTATGCGTTATGCGTTATGCGTTATGCGTTATGCGTTATGCGTTATGCGTTATGCGTTATGCGTTATGCGTTATGCGTTATGCGTTATGCGTTATGCGTTATGCGTTATGCGTTATGCGTTATGCGTTATGCGTTATGCGTTATGCGTTATGCGTTATGCGTTATGCGTTATGCGTTATGCGTTATGCGTTATGCGTTATGCGTTATGAGAAATGCGTGATCCGTTATGCGTTATGCGTTATGAGTAATGCGTTATGCGTTATGCGTTATGCGTTATGCGTTATGCGTTATGCGTTATGCGTTATGCGTTATGCGTTATGCGTTATGCGTTATGCGTTATGCGTTATGAGTAATGCGTGATCCGTTATGCGTTATGCGTTATGCGTTATGCGTTATGCGTTATGCGTTATGCGTTACGCGTTATGCGTTATGCGTTATGCGTTATGCGTTATGAGAAATGCGTGATCCGTTATGCGTTATGCGTTATGAGTAATGCGTGATCCGTTATGCGTTATGCGTTATGCGTTATGCGTTATGCGTTATGCGTTATGCGTTTTGCGTTGTGCGTTATGCGTTGTGCGTTATGCGTTATTCGTTATGCGTTATGAGTAATGCGTGATCCGTTATGCGTTATGCGTTATGCGTTATGGGTTGTGCGTTATGAGTCATGCGTTATACGTTATGCGTTATGCGTTTTGCTTTATGCGTTATGCGTAATGCGTTATGCGTTATGCGTTATGCGTTATGCGTTATACGTTATGCGTTATGCGTTATGCATTATGAGAAATGCGTGATCCGTTATGCGTTATGCGTTATGAGTAATGCGTGATCCGTTATGCGTTATGCGTTATGCGTTATGGGTTGTGCGTTATGAGTCATGCGTTATACGTTATGCGTTATGCGTTTTGCTTTATGCGTTATGCGTTATGGGTTATGCGTTATGCGTTATGCGTTATGAGTAATGCGTGATCCGTTATGTGTTATGCGTTATGCGCTATGCGTTATGCGTTATGCGTTATGCGTTATGCGTTATGCGTTATGCGTTATGGGTTATGAGTAATGCGTGATCCGTTATGCGTTATGCGGAATGCGTGATCCGTTATGCGTTATGAGTAATGCGTGATCCGTTATGCGTTATGCGTTATGCGTTATGCGTTATGCGTTATGCGTTATGAGAAATGCGTGATCCGTTATGCGTTATGCGGAATGCGTGATCCGTTATGCGTTATGAGTAATGCGTGATCCGTCATGCGTTATGCGTTAGGCGTTATGCGTTTTGCGTTATGCATTATGAGTAATGCGAGATCCGTTACGCGTTATGCGTTATGCGTTATGCGTTATGCGTTATGCGTTATGCGTTATGCGTTATGCGTTATGCGTTATGAGAAATGCGTGATCCGTTATGCGTTATGCGTTATGAGTAATGCGTGATCCGTTATGTGTTATGCGTTATGCGTTATGCGTTATGCGTTATGCGTTATGCGTTTTGCTTTATGCGTTATGCGTTATGGGTTATGCGTTATGCGTTATGCGTTATGAGTAATGCGTGATCCGTTATGTGTTATGCGTTATGCGTTATGCATTATGCGTTATGCGTTATGCGTTATGCGTTATGCGTTATGCGTTATGCGTTATGGGTTATGAGTAATGCGTGATCCGTTATGCGTTATGCTTTATGCGCTATGCGTTATGCGTTACGCGTAATGCGTTATGCGCTATGGGTCATGCGTTAAGCGTTATGCGTTATGCGTTATGCGTTATGCGGAATGCGTCATCCGTTATGCGTTATGCGTTATGCGTTATACGTTATGCGTTATGCGTTATGCGTTATGCGTTATGCGTTATGCGTTATGCGTTATGAGAAATGCGTGATCCGTTATGCGTTATGAGTAATGCGTGATCCGTTATGCGTTATGCGTTAAGCGTTATGCGTTATGGGTTGTGCGTTATGAGTCATGCGTTATACGTTATGCGTTATGCGTTTTGCTTTATGCGTTATGCGTAATGCGTTATGCGTTATGCGTTATGCGTTATGCGTTATACGTTATGCGTTATGCGTTATGCGTTATGAGAAATGCGTGATCCGTTATGCGTTATGCGTTATGAGTAATGCGTGATCCGTTATGCGTTATGCATTATGCGTTATGGGTTGTGCGTTATGAGTCATGCGTTATACGTTATGCGTTATGCGTTTTGCTTTATGCGTTATGCGTTATGGGTTATGCGTTATGCGTTATGCGTTATGAGTAATGCGTGATCCGTTATGTGTTATGCGTTATGCGCTATGCGTTATGCGTTATGCGTTATGCGTTATGCGTTATGCGTTATGGGTTATGAGTAATGCGTGATCCGTTATGCGTTATGCGGAATGCGTGATCCGTTATGCGTTATGAGTAATGCGTGATCCGTTATGCGTTATGCGTTATGCGTTATGCGTTATGTGTTATGAGAAATGCGTGATCCGTTATGCGTTATGCGGAATGCGTGATCCGTTATGCGTTATGAGTAATGCGTGATCCGTCATGCGTTATGCGTTAGGCGTTATGCGTTTTGCGTTATGCATTATGAGTAATGCGAGATCCGTTACGCGTTATGCGTTATGCGTTATGCGTTATGCGTTATGCGTTATGCGTTATGCGATATGCGTTATGCGTTATGCGTTATGCGTTATGCGTTATGCGTTATGCGTTATGCGTTATGCGTTATGCGTTATGCGTTATGCGTTATGCGTTATGCGTTATGCGTTATGCGTTATGCGTTATGCGTTATGCGTTATGCGTTATGCGTTATGCGTTATGCGTTATACGTTATGCGTTATGCGTTATGCGTTATACGTTATGCGTTATGCGTTATGCGTTATGAGAAATGCGTGATCCGTTATGCGTTATGCGTTATGAGTAATGCGTGATCCGTTATGAGTTATGCGTTATGCGTTATGCGTTATGCGTTATGCGTTATGCGTTTTGCGTTGTGCGTTATGCGTTGTGCGTTATGCGTTATTCGTTATGCGTTATGAGTAATGCGTGATCCGTTATGCGTTATGCGTTATGCGTTATGGGTTGTGCGTTATGAGTCATGCGTTATACGTTATGCGTTATGCGTTTTGCTTTATGCGTTATGCGTAATGCGTTATGCGTTATGCGTTATGCGTTATGCGTTATACGTTATGCGTTATGCGTTATGCGTTATGAGAAATGCGTGATCCGTTATGCGTTATGCGTTATGAGTAATGCGTGATCCGTTATGCGTTATGCGTTATGCGTTATGGGTTGTGCGTTATGAGTCATGCGTTATCCGTTATGCGTTATGCGTTTTGCTTTATGCGTTATGCGTTATGGGTTATGCGTTATGCGTTATGCGTTATGAGTAATGCGTGATCCGTTATGTGTTATGCGTTATGCGCTATGCGTTATGCGTTATGCGTTATGCGTTATGCGTTATGCGTTATGGGTTATGAGTAATGCGTGATCCGTTATGCGTTATGCGGAATGCGTGATCCGTTATGCGTTATGAGTAATGCGTGATCCGTTATGCGTTATGCGTTATGCGTTATGCGTTATGCGTTATGCGTTATGAGAAATGCGTGATCCGTTATGCGTTATGCGGAATGCGTGATCCGTTATGCGTTATGAGTAATGCGTGATCCGTCATGCGTTATGCGTTAGGCGTTATGCGTTTTGCGTTATGCATTATGAGTAATGCGAGATCCGTTACGCGTTATGCGTTATGCGTTATGCGTTATGCGTTATGCGTTATGCGTTATGCGTTATGCGTTATGCGTTATGCGTTATGCGTTATGCGTTATGCGTTATGCGTTATGCGTTATGCGTTATGCGTTATGCGTTATGCGTTATGCGTTATGAGAAATGCGTGATCCGTTATGCGTTATGAGTAATGCGTGATCCGTTATGCGTTATGCGTTATGCGTTATGCGTAATACGTTATGCGTTATGAGAAATGCGTGATCCGTTATGCGTTATGAGTAATGCGTGATCCGTCATGCGTTATGCGTTATGCGTTATGCGTTATGCGTTATGCGTTATGCGTTATGCGTTATGAGTAATGCGTGATCCGTTATGCGTTATGCGTTATGCATTATGCGTTAGGCGTTATGCGTTATGCGTTATGCATTATGCTTTATGCGTTATGCGTTATGCGTTATGCGATTTGCGTTATGCGTTATGCGTTATGAGTAATGCGTGATCCGTTATGTGTTATGCGTTATGCGTTATGCATTATGCGTTATGCGTTATGCGTTATGCGTTATGCGTTATGCGTTATGCGTTATGCGTTATGCGTTATGGGTTATGAGTAATGCGTGATCCGTTATGCGTTATGCTTTATGCGCTATGCGTTATGCGTTACGCGTAATGCGTTATGCGCTATGGGTCATGCGTTAAGCGTTATGCGTTATGCGTTATGCGTTATGCGGAATGCGTCATCCGTTATGCGTTATGCGTTATGCGTTATACGTTATGCGTTATGCGTTATGCGTTATGCGTTATGCGTTATGCGTTATGCGTTATGCGTTATGAGAAATGCGTGATCCGTTATGCGTTATGAGTAATGCGTGATCCGTTATGCGTTATGCGTTATGCGTTATGCGTTATGCGTTATGGGTTGTGAGTAATGCGTGATCCGTTATGCGTTATGCTTTATGCGCTATGCGTTATGCGTTACGCGTAATGCGTTATGCGCTATGGGTCATGCGTTAAGCGTTATGCGTTATGCGTTATGCGTTATGCGGAATGCGTCATCCGTTATGCGTTATGCGTTATGCGTTATGCGTTATGCGTTATGCGTTATGCGTTATGCGTCATGCGTTATGCGTTATGAGAAATGCGTGATCCGTTATGCGTTATGAGTAATGCGTGATCCGTTATGCGTTATGCGTTATGCGTTATGCGTTATGCGTTATGCGTTATGCGTTATGCGTTATGCGTTATGCGTTATACGTTATGCGTTATGCGTTATGCGTTATGAGAAATGCGTGATCCGTTATGCGTTATGCGTTATGAGTAATGCGTGATCCGTTATGCGTTATGCGTTATGCGTTATGCGTTATGCGTTATGCGTTATGCGTTATGCGTTTTGCGTTGTGCGTTATGCGTTGTGCGTTATGCGTTATTCGTTATGCGTTATGAGTAATGCGTGATCCGTTATGCGTTATGCGTTATGCGTTATGGGTTGTGCGTTATGAGTCATGCGTTATACGTTATGCGTTATGCGTTTTGCTTTATGCGTTATGCGTTATGCGTTATGCGTTATGCGTTATGCGTTATGCGTTATACGTTATGCGTTATGCGTTATGCGTTATGAGAAATGCGTGATCCGTTATGCGTTATGCGTTATGAGTAATGCGTGATCCGTTATGCGTTATGCGTTATGCGTTATGGGTTGTGCGTTATGAGTCATGCGTTATACGTTATGCGTTATGCGTTTTGCTTTATGCGTTATGCGTTATGGGTTATGCGTTATGCGTTATGCGTTATGAGTAATGCGTGATCCGTTATGTGTTATGCGTTATGCGCTATGCGTTATGCGTTATGCGTTATGCGTTATGCGTTATGGGTTATGAGTAATGCGTGATCCGTTATGCGTTATGCGGAATGCGTGATCCGTTATGCGTTATGAGTAATGCGTGATCCGTTATGCGTTATGCGTTATGCGTTATGCGTTATGCGTTATGCGTTATGAGAAATGCGTGATCCGTTATGCGTTATGCGGAATGCGTGATCCGTTATGCGTTATGAGTAATGCGTGATCCGTCATGCGTTATGCGTTAGGCGTTATGCGTTTTGCGTTATGCATTATGAGTAATGCGAGATCCGTTACGCGTTATGCGTTATGCGTTATGCGTTATGCGTTATGCGTTATGCGATATGCGTTACGCGTTATGCGTTATGCGTTATGCGTTATGCGTTATGCGTTATGCGTTATGCGTTATGCGTTATGCGTTATGCGTTATGCGTTATGCGTTATGCGTTATGCGTTATGCGTTATGCGTTATGCGTTATGCGTTATGCGTTATGAGAAATGCATGATCCGTTATGCGTTATGAGTAATGCGTGATCCGTTATGCGTTATGCGTTATGCGTTATGCGTTATGCGTAATGCGTTATGCGTTATGAGAAATGCGTGATCCGTTATGCGTTATGCGTTATGCGTTATGCGTTATGCGTTATGCGTTATGCGTTATGCGTTATGCGTTATGCGTTATGAGAAATGCGTGATCCGTTATGCGTTATGCGTTATGAGTAATGCGTGATCCGTTATGTGTTATGCGTTATGCGTTATGCGTTATGCGTTATGCGTTATGCGTTATGCGTTTTGCTTTATGCGTTATGCGTTATGGGTTATGCGTTATGCGTTATGCGTTATGAGTAATGCGTGATCCGTTATGTGTTATGCGTTATGCGTTATGCATTATGCGTTATGCGTTATGCGTTATGCGTTATGCGTTATGCGTTATGGGTTATGAGTAATGCGTGATCCGTTATGCGTTATGCTTTATGCGCTATGCGTTATGCGTTACGCGTAATGCGTTATGCGCTATGGGTCATGCGTTAAGCGTTATGCGTTATGCGTTATGCGTTATGCGGAATGCGTCATCCGTTATGCGTTATGCGTTATGCGTTATGCGTTATGCGTTATGCGTTATGCGTTATGCGTTATGCGTTATGCGTTATGCGTTATGCGTTATGCGTTATGCGTTATGCGTTAATGGTTATGCGTAATGCGTTATGCGTTATGCGTTATGCGTTATGCGTTATGCGTTATGCGTTATGAGTAATGCGTGATCCGTTATGCGTTATGCGTTATGCGTTAAGCGTTATGCGTTATGCGTTATGCGTTATGCGTTATGCGTTATGAGAAATGCGTGATCCGTTATGAGTAATGCGTGATCCGTTATGCGTTATGCGTTATGCGTTATGCGTTATGCGTTATGCGTTATGCGTTATGCGTTATGCGTTATGCGTTATGCGTTATGCGTTATGCGTTATGCGTTATGAGTAATGCGTGATCCGTTATGCGTTATGCGTTATGCGTTATGCGTTATGCGTTATGCGTTATGCGTTATGCGTTATGCGTTATGCGTTATGCGTTATGCGTTATGCGTTATGCGTTATGCGTTATGCGTTATGCGTTATGCGTTATGCGTTATACGTAATGCGTTATGCGTTATGCGTTATGAGAAATGCGTGATCCGTTATGCGTTATGCGTTATGAGTAATGCGTGATCCGTTATGCGTTATGCGTTATGCGTTATGCGTTATGCGTTATGCGTTATGCGTTATGCGTTATGCGTTTTGCGTTGTGCGTTATGCGTTGCGCGTTATGCGTTATTCGTTATGCGTTATGAGTAATGCGTGATCCGTTATGCGTTATGCGTTATGCGTTATGGGTTGTGCGTTATGAGTCATGCGTTATACGTTATGCGTTATGCGTTTTGCTTTACGCGTTATGCGTTATGCGTTATGCGTTATGCGTTATGCGTTATGCGTGATCCGTTATGCGTTATGCGTTATGCGTTATGCGTTATGAGAAATGCGTGATCCGTTATGCGTTATGCGTTATGAGTAATGCGTGATCCGTTATGCGTTATGCGTTATGCGTTATGCGTTATGCGTTATGCGTTATGTGTTATGCGTTTTGCGTTGTGCGTTATGCGTTGTGCGTTATGCGTTATTCGTTATGCGTTATGAGTAATGCGTCATCCGTTATGCGTTATGCGTTATGCGTTATGGGTTGTGCGTTATGAGTCATGCGTTATACGTTATGCGTAATGCGTTTTGCTTTATGCGTTATGCGTTATGGGTTATGCGTTATGCGTTATGCGTTATGAGTAATGCGTGATCCGTTATGTGTTATGCGTTATGCGCTATGCGTTATGCGTTATGCGTTATGCGTTATGCGTTATGGGTTATGAGTAATGCGTGATCCGTTATGCGTTATGCGGAATGCGTGATCCGTTATGCGTTATGAGTAATGCGTGATCCGTCATGCGTTATGCGTTAGGCGTTATGCGTTTTGCGTTATGCATTATGCGTAATGCGAGATCCGTTACGCGTTATGCGTTATGCGTTATGCGTTATGCGTTATGCGTTATGCGTTATGCGTTATGCGATATGCGTTATGCGTTATGCGTTATGCGTTATGCGTAATGCGTTATGCGTTATGCGTTATGCGTTATGCGTTATGCGTTATACGTTATGCGTTATGCGTTATGCGTTATGCGTTATACGTTATGCGTTATGCGTTATGCGTTATGCGTTATGAGAAATGCGTGATCCGTTATGCGTTATGAGTAATGCGTGATCCGTTATGCGTTATGCGTTATGCGTTATGCGTTATGCGTTATGCGTTATGCGTTATGAGAAATGCGTGATCCGTTATGCGTTATGAGTAATGCGTGATCCGTCATGCGTTATGCGTTATGCGTTATGCGTTATGCGTTATGCGTTATGAGAAATGCGTGATCCGTTATGCGTTATGCGTTATGAGTAATGCGTGATCCGTTATGCGTTATGCGTTATGCGTTATGCGTTATGCGTTATGCGTTTTGCTTTATGCGTTATGCGTTATGGGTTATGCGTTATGCGTTATGCGTTATGAGTAATGCGTGATCCGTTATGTGTTATGCGTTATGCGTTATGCGTTATGCGTTATGCGTTATGCGTTATGCGTTATGCGTTATGAGTAATGCGTGATCCGTTATGCGTTATGCGTTATGCGTTATGCGTTATGCGTTATGCGTTATGCGTTATGCGTTATGCGTTATGCGTTATGCGTTATGAGAAATGCGTGATCCGTTATGCGTTATGAGTAATGCGTGATCCGTTATGCGTTATGCGTTATGCGTTATGCGTTATGCGTTATGCGTTATGCGTTATGCGTTATGCGTTATGCGTTATGCGTTATGCGTTATGCATTATGAGTAATGCGAGATCCGTTACGCGTTATGCGTTATGCGTTATGCGTTATGCGTTATGCGTTATGCGTTATGCGTTATGCGTTATGCGTTATGAGAAATGCGTGATCCGTTATGCGTTATGCGTTATGAGTAATGCGTGATCCGTTATGTGTTATGCGTTATGCGTTATGCGTTATGCGTTATGCGTTATGCGTTTTGCTTTATGCGTTATGCGTTATGGGTTATGCGTTATGCGTTATGCGTTATGAGTAATGCGTGATCCGTTATGTGTTATGCGTTATGCGTTATGCATTATGCGTTATGCGTTATGCGTTATGCGTTATGCGTTATGCGTTATGCGTTATGGGTTATGAGTAATGCGTGATCCGTTATGCGTTATGCTTTATGCGCTATGCGTTATGCGTTACGCGTAATGCGTTATGCGCTATGGGTCATGCGTTAAGCGTTATGCGTTATGCGTTATGCGTTATGCGGAATGCGTCATCCGTTATGCGTTATGCGTTATGCGTTATACGTTATGCGTTATGCGTTATGCGTTATGCGTTATGCGTTATGCGTTATGCGTTATGAGAAATGCGCGATCCGTTATGCGTTATGAGTAATGCGTGATCCGTTATGCGTTATGCGTTAAGCGTTATGCGTTATGGGTTGTGCGTTATGAGTCATGCGTTATACGTTATGCGTTATGCGTTTTGCTTTATGCGTTATGCGTAATGCGTTATGCGTTATGCGTTATGCGTTATGCGTTATACGTTATGCGTTATGCGTTATGCGTTATGAGAAATGCGTGATCCGTTATGCGTTATGCGTTATGAGTAATGCGTGATCCGTTATGCGTTATGCATTATGCGTTATGGGTTGTGCGTTATGAGTCATGCGTTATACGTTATGCGTTATGCGTTTTGCTTTATGCGTTATGCGTTATGGGTTATGCGTTATGCGTTATGCGTTATGAGTGATGCGTGATCCGTTATGTGTTATGCGTTATGCGCTATGCGTTATGCGTTATGCGTTATGCGTTATGCGTTATGCGTTATGGGTTATGAGTAATGCGTGATCCGTTATGCGTTATGCGGAATGCGTGATCCGTTATGCGTTATGAGTAATGCGTGATCCGTTATGCGTTATGCGTTATGCGTTATGCGTTATGCGTTATGAGAAATGCGTGATCCGTTATGCGTTATGCGGAATGCGTGATCCGTTATGCGTTATGAGTAATGCGTGATCCGTCATGCGTTATGCGTTAGGCGTTATGCGTTTTGCGTTATGCATTATGAGTAATGCGAGATCCGTTACGCGTTATGCGTTATGCGTTATGCGTTATGCGTTATGCGTTATGCGTTATGCGTTATGCGTTATGCGTTATGCGTTATGCGTTATGCGTTATGCGTTATGCGTTATGCGTTATGCGTTATGCGTTATGCGTTATGCGTTATGCGTTATGCGTTATGCGTTATGCGTTATGCGTTATGCGTTATGCGTTATGCGTTATGCGTTATACGTTATGCGTTATGCGTTATGCGTTATACGTTATGCGTTATGCGTTATGCGTTATGAGAAATGCGTGATCCGTTATGCGTTATGCGTTATGAGTAATGCGTGATCCGTTATGAGTTATGCGTTATGCGTTATGCGTTATGCGTTATGCGTTATGCGTTTTGCGTTGTGCGTTATGCGTTGTGCGTTATGCGTTATTCGTTATGCGTTATGAGTATTGCGTGATCCGTTATGCGTTATGCGTTATGCGTTATGGGTTGTGCGTTATGAGTCATGCGTTATACGTTATGCGTTATGCGTTTTGCTTTATGCGTTATGCGTAATGCGTTATGCGTTATGCGTTATGCGTTATACGTTATGCGTTATGCGTTATGCGTTATGAGAAATGCGTGATCCGTTATGCGTTATGCGTTATGAGTAATGCGTGATCCGTTATGCGTTATGCGTTATGCGTTATGGGTTGTGCGTTATGAGTCATGCGTTATACGTTATGCGTTATGCGTTTTGCTTTATGCGTTATGCGTTATGGGTTATGCGTTATGCGTTATGCGTTATGAGTAATGCGTGATCCGTTATGTGTTATGCGTTATGCGCTATGCGTTATGCGTTATGCGTTATGCGTTATGCGTTATGCGTTATGGGTTATGAGTAATGCGTGATCCGTTATGCGTTATGCGGAATGCGTGATCCGTTATGCGTTATGAGTAATGCGTGATCCGTTATGCGTTATGCGTTATGCGTTATGCGTTATGCGTTATGCGTTATGAGAAATGCGTGATCCGTTATGCGTTATGCGGAATGCGTGATCCGTTATGCGTTATGAGTAATGCGTGATCCGTCATGCGTTATGCGTTAGGCGTTATGCGTTTTGCGTTATGCATTATGAGTAATGCGAGATCCGTTACGCGTTATGCGTTATGCGTTATGCGTTATGCGTTATGCGTTATGCGTTATGCGTTATGCGTTATGCGTTATGCGTTATGCGTTATGCGTTATGCGTTATGCGTTATGCGTTATGCGTTATGCGTTATGCGTTATGCGTTATGCGTTATGAGAAATGCGTGATCCGTTATGCGTTATGAGTAATGCGTGATCCGTTATGCGTTATGCGTTATGCGTTATGCGTAATACGTTATGCGTTATGAGAAATGCGTGATCCGTTATGCGTTATGAGTAATGCGTGATCCGTCATGCGTTATGCGTTATGCGTTATGCGTTATGCGTTATGCGTTATGCGTTATGCGTTATGAGTAATGCGTGATCCGTTATGCGTTATGCGTTATGCATTATGCGTTAGGCGTTATGCGTTATGCGTTATGCATTATGCTTTATGCGTTATGCGTTATGCGTTATGCGATTTGCGTTATGCGTTATGCGTTATGAGTAATGCGTGATCCGTTATGTGTTATGCGTTATGCGTTATGCATTATGCGTTATGCGTTATGCGTTATGCGTTATGCGTTATGCGTTATGCGTTATGCGTTATGCGTTATGGGTTATGAGTAATGCGTGATCCGTTATGCGTTATGCTTTATGCGTTATGCGTTATGCGTTACGCGTAATGCGTTATGCGCTATGGGTCATGCGTTAAGCGTTATGCGTTATGCGTTATGCGTTATGCGGAATGCGTCATCCGTTATGCGTTATGCGTTATGCGTTATACGTTATGCGTTATGCGTTATGCGTTATGCGTTATGCGTTATGCGTTATGCGTTATGCGTTATGAGAAATGCGTGATCCGTTATGCGTTATGAGTAATGCGTGATCCGTTATGCGTTATGCGTTATGCGTTATGCGTTATGCGTTATGGGTTGTGAGTAATGCGTGATCCGTTATGCGTTATGCTTTATGCGCTATGCGTTATGCGTTACGCGTATTGCGTTATGCGCTATGGGTCATGCGTTAAGCGTTATGCGTTATGCGTTATGCGTTATGCGGAATGCGTCATCCGTTATGCGTTATGCGTTATGCGTTATGCGTTATGCGTTATGCGTTATGCGTTATGCGTCATGCGTTATGCGTTATGAGAAATGCGTGATCCGTTATGCGTTATGAGTAATGCGTGATCCGTTATGCGTTATGCGTTATGCGTTATGCGTTATGCGTTATGCGTTATGCGTTATGCGTTATGCGTTATACGTTATGCGTTATGCGTTATGCGTTATGAGAAATGCGTGATCCGTTATGCGTTATGCGTTATGAGTAATGCGTGATCCGTTATGCGTTATGCGTTATGCGTTATGCGTTATGCGTTATGCGTTATGCGTTATGCGTTTTGCGTTGTGCGTTATGCGTTGTGCGTTATGCGTTATTCGTTATGCGTTATGAGTAATGCGTGATCCGTTATGCGTTATGCGTTATGCGTTATGGGTTGTGCGTTATGAGTCATGCGTTATACGTTATGCGTTATGCGTTTTGCTTTATGCGTTATGCGTTATGCGTTATGCGTTATGCGTTATGCGTTATGCGTTATACGTTATGCGTTATGCGTTATGCGTTATGAGAAATGCGTGATCCGTTATGCGTTATGCGTTATGAGTAATGCGTGATCCGTTATGCGTTATGCGTTATGCGTTATGGGTTGTGCGTTATGAGTCATGCGTTATGCGTTATGCGTTATGCGTTATGCTTTATGCGTTATGCGTTATGGGTTATGCGTTATGCGTTATGCGTTATGAGTAATGCGTGATCCGTTATGTGTTATGCGTTATGCGCTATGCGTTATGCGTTATGCGTTATGCGTTATGCGTTATGGGTTATGAGTAATGCGTGATCCGTTATGCGTTATGCGGAATGCGTGATCCGTTATGCGTTATGAGTAATGCGTGATCCGTTATGCGTTATGCGTTATGCGTTATGCGTTATGCGTTATGCGTTATGAGTAATGCGTGATCCGTTATGCGTTATGCGGAATGCGTGATCCGTTATGCGTTATGAGTAATGCGTGATCCGTCATGCGTTATGCGTTAGGCGTTATGCGTTTTGCGTTATGCATTATGAGTAATGCGTGATCCGTTACGCGTTATGCGTTATGCGTTATGCGTTATGCGTTATGCGTTATGCGATATGCGTTACGCGTTATGCGTTATGCGTTATGCGTTATGCGTTATGCGTTATGCGTTATGCGTTATGCGTTATGCGTTATGCGTTATGCGTTATGCGTTATGCGTTATGCGTTATGCGTTATGCGTTATGCGTTATGCGTTATGCGTTATGAGAAATGCATGATCCGTTATGCGTTATGAGTAATGCGTGATCCGTTATGCGTTATGCGTTATGCGTTATGCGTTATGCGTAATGCGTTATGCGTTATGAGAAATGCGTGATCCGTTATGCGTTATGCGTTATGCGTTATGCGTTATGCGTTATGCGTTATGCGTTATGCGTTATGCGTTATGCGTTATGAGTAATGCGTGATCCGTTATGCGTTATGCGTTATGAGTAATGCGTGATCCGTTATGTGTTATGCGTTATGCGTTATGCGTTATGCGTTATGCGTTATGCGTTATGCGTTTTGCTTTATGCGTTATGCGTTATGGGTTATGCGTTATGCGTTATGCGTTATGAGTAATGCGTGATCCGTTATGTGTTATGCGTTATGCGTTATGCATTATGCGTTATGCGTTATGCGTTATGCGTTATGCGTTATGCGTTATGGGTTATGAGTAATGCGTGATCCGTTATGCGTTATGCTTTATGCGCTATGCGTTATGCGTTACGCGTTTTGCGTTATGCGCTATGGGTCATGCGTTAAGCGTTATGCGTTATGCGTTATGCGTTATGCGGAATGCGTCATCCGTTATGCGTTATGCGTTATGCGTTATGCGTTATGCGTTATGCGTTATGCGTTATGCGTTATGCGTTATGCGTTATGCGTTATGCGTTATGCGTTATGCGTTATGCGTTAATGGTTATGCGTTATGCGTTATGCGTTATGCGTTATGCGTTATGCGTTATGCGTTATGCGTTATGAGTAATGCGTGATCCGTTATGCGTTATGCGTTATGCGTTAAGCGTTATGCGTTATGCGTTATGCGTTATGCGTTATGCGTTATGAGAAATGCGTGATCCGTTATGAGTAATGCGTGATCCGTTATGCGTTATGCGTTATGCGTTATGCGTTATGCGTTATGCGTTATGCGTTATGCGTTATGCGTTATGCGTTATGCGTTATGCGTTATGCGTTATGAGTAATGCGTGATCCGTTATGCGTTATGCGTTATGCGTTATGCGTTATGCGTTATGCGTTATGCGTTATGCGTTATGCGTTATGCGTTATGCGTTATGCGTTATGCGTTATGCGTTATGCGTTATGCGTTATGCGTTATGCGTTATGCGTTATGCGTTATACGTAATGCGTTATGCGTTATGCGTTATGAGAAATGCGTGATCCGTTATGCGTTATGCGTTATGAGTAATGCGTGATCCGTTATGCGTTATGCGTTATGCGTTATGCGTTATGCGTTATGCGTTATGCGTTATGCGTTATGCGTTTTGCGTTGTGCGTTATGCGTTGCGCGTTATGCGTTATTCGTTATGCGTTATGAGTAATGCGTGATCCGTTATGCGTTATGCGTTATGCGTTATGGGTTGTGCGTTATGAGTCATGCGTTATACGTTATGCGTTATGCGTTTTGCTTTACGCGTTATGCGTTATGCGTTATGCGTTATGCGTTATGCGTTATGCGTGATCCGTTATGCGTTATGCGTTATGCGTTATGCGTTATGAGAAATGCGTGATCCGTTATGCGTTATGCGTTATGAGTAATGCGTGATCCGTTATGCGTTATGCGTTATGCGTTATGCGTTATGCGTTATGCGTTATGTGTTATGCGTTTTGCGTTGTGCGTTATGCGTTGTGCGTTATGCGTTATTCGTTATGCGTTATGAGTAATGCGTCATCCGTTATGCGTTATGCGTTATGCGTTATGGGTTGTGCGTTATGAGTCATGCGTTATACGTTATGCGTAATGCGTTTTGCTTTATGCGTTATGCGTTATGGGTTATGCGTTATGCGTTATGCGTTATGAGTAATGCGTGATCCGTTATGTGTTATGCGTTATGCGCTATGCGTTATGCGTTATGCGTTATGCGTTATGCGTTATGGGTTATGAGTAATGCGTGATCCGTTATGCGTTATGCGGAATGCGTGATCCGTTATGCGTTATGAGTAATGCGTGATCCGTCATGCGTTATGCGTTAGGCGTTATGCGTTTTGCGTTATGCATTATGCGTAATGCGAGATCCGTTACGCGTTATGCGTTATGCGTTATGCGTTATGCGTTATGCGTTATGCGTTATGCGTTATGCGATATGCGTTATGCGTTATGCGTTATGCGTTATGCGTAATGCGTTATGCGTTATGCGTTATGCGTTATGCGTTATGCGTTATACGTTATGCGTTATGCGTTATGCGTTATGCGTTATACGTTATGCGTTATGCGTTATGCGTTATGCGTTATGAGAAATGCGTGATCCGTTATGCGTTATGAGTAATGCGTGATCCGTTATGCGTTATGCGTTATGCGTTATGCGTTATGCCTTATGCGTTATGCGTTATGCGTTATGAGAAATGCGTGATCCGTTATGCGTTATGAGTAATGCGTGATCCGTCATGCGTTATGCGTTATGCGTTATGCGTTATGCGTTATGCGTTATGAGAAATGCGTGATCCGTTATGCGTTATGCGTTATGAGTAATGCGTGATCCGTTATGCGTTATGCGTTATGCGTTATGCGTTATGCGTTATGCGTTATGTGTTATGCGTTTTGCGTTGTGCGTTATGCGTTGTGCGTTATGCGTTATTCGTTATGCGTTATGAGTAATGCGTCATCCGTTATGCGTTATGCGTTATGCGTTATGGGTTGTGCGTTATGAGTCATGCGTTATACGTTATGCGTAATGCGTTTTGCTTTATGCGTTATGCGTTATGGGTTATGCGTTATGCGTTATGCGTTATGAGTAATGCGTGATCCGTTATGTGTTATGCGTTATGCGCTATGCGTTATGCGTTATGCGTTATGCGTTATGCGTTATGGGTTATGAGTAATGCGTGATCCGTTATGCGTTATGCGGAATGCGTGATCCGTTATGCGTTATGAGTAATGCGTGATCCGTCATGCGTTATGCGTTAGGCGTTATGCGTTTTGCGTTATGCATTATGCGTAATGCGAGATCCGTTACGCGTTATGCGTTATGCGTTATGCGTTATGCGTTATGCGTTATGCGTTATGCGTTATGCGATATGCGTTATGCGTTATGCGTTATGCGTTATGCGTAATGCGTTATGCGTTATGCGTTATGCGTTATGCGTTATGCGTTATACGTTATGCGTTATGCGTTATGCGTTATGCGTTATACGTTATGCGTTATGCGTTATGCGTTATGCGTTATGAGAAATGCGTGATCCGTTATGCGTTATGAGTAATGCGTGATCCGTTATGCGTTATGCGTTATGCGTTATGCGTTATGCCTTATGCGTTATGCGTTATGCGTTATGAGAAATGCGTGATCCGTTATGCGTTATGAGTAATGCGTGATCCGTCATGCGTTATGCGTTATGCGTTATGCGTTATGCGTTATGCGTTATGAGTAATGCGTGATCCGTTATGCGTTATGCGTTATGAGTAATGCGTGATCCGTTATGCGTTATGCGTTATGCGTTATGCGTTATGCGTTATGCGTTTTGCTTTATGCGTTATGCGTTATGGGTTATGCGTTATGCGTTATGCGTTATGAGTAATGCGTGATCCGTTATGTGTTATGCGTTATGCGTTATGCGTTATGCGTTATGCGTTATGCGTTATGCGTTATGCGTTATGCGTTATGAGTAATGCGTGATCCGTTATGCGTTATGCGTTATGCGTTATGCGTTATGCGTTATGCGTTATGCGTTATGCGTTATGCGTTATGCGTTATGCGTTATGAGAAATGCGTGATCCGTTATGCGTTATGAGTAATGCGTGATCCGTTATGCGTTATGCGTTATGCGTTATGCGTTATGCGTTATGCGTTATGCGTTTTGCGTTATGCATTATGAGTAATGCGAGATCCGTTACGCGTTATGCGTTATGCGTTATGCGTTATGCGTTATGCGTTATGCGTTATGCGTTATGCGTTATGCGTTATGCGTTATGCGTTATGCGTTATGCGTTATGCGTTATGCGTTATGCGTTATGCGTTATGCGTTATGCGTTATGCGTTATGAGAAATGCGTGATCCGTTATGCGTTATGAGTAATGCGTGATCCGTTATGCGTTATGCGTTATGCGTTATGCGTTATGCGTTATGCGTTATGAGATATGCGTGATCCGTTATGCGTTATGAGTAATGCGTGATCCGTTATGCGTTATGCGTTATGCGTTATGCGTTATGCGTTATGCGTTATGCGTTATGAGAAATGCGTGATCCGTTATGCGTTATGAGTAATGCGTGATCCGTCATGCGTTATGCGTTATGCGTTATGCGTTATGCGTTATGCGTTATGCGTTATGCGTTATGAGAAATGCGTGATCCGTTATGCGTTATGCGTTATGAGTAATGCCTGATCCGTTATGCGTTATGCGTTATGCGTTATGCGTTAGGCGTTATGCGTTATGCTTTATGCGTTATGAGCAATGCGTGATCCGTTATGCGTTATGCGTTATGCGTTATGCGTGATCCGTTATGCGTTATGCGTTATGAGAAATGCGTGATCCGTTATGCGTTATGCGTTATGCGTTATGCGTTAATGGAAATGCGTGATCCGTTATGCGTGATCCGTTATGCGTTATGCGTTATGCGTTATGCGTTATGAGTAATGCGTGATCCGTTATGCGTTATGCGTTATGCGTTATGCGTTATGCGTTATGCGTTATGCGTTATGCGTTACGCGTTATGCCTTATGCGTTATGCGTTATGCGTTATGCGTTATGCGTTATGCGTTATGCGTTATGCGTTATGCGTTATGCGTTATGCGTTAATGGTTATGCGTAATGCGTTATGCGTTATGCGTTATGCGTTATGCGTTATGCGTTATGCGTTATGCGTTATGCGTTATGCGTTATGAGTAATGCGTGATCCGTTATGCGTTATGCGTTATGCGTTATGCGTTATGCGTTATGCGTTATGCGTTATGCGTTATGAGTAATGCGTGATCCGTTATGCGTTATGCGTTATGCGTTATGCGTTATGCGTTGTGCGTTATGCGTTATGCGTTATGCGTTATGCGTTATGCGTTATGCGTTATGCGTTATGCGTTATGCGTTATGCGTTATGCGTTATGCGTTATGCGTTATGCGTTATGCGTTATGCGTGATCCGTTATGCGTTATGCGTTATGAGTAATGCGTGATCCGTTATGCGTTATGCGTTATGCATTATGCGTTAGGCGTTATGCGTTATGCGTTATGCATTATGCTTTATGCGTTATGCGTTATGCGTTATGCGATTTGCGTTATGCGTTATGCGTTATGCGTTATGCGTTATGCGTTATGCGTTATGCGTTATGCGTTATGCGTTATGCGTTATGCGTTATGCGTTATGCGTTATGCGTTATGCGTTATGCGTTATGAGAAATGCGTGATCCGTTATGCGTTATGCGTTATGAGTAATGCGTGATCCGTTATGCGTTATGCGTTATGCGTTATGCGTTATGCGTTATGCGTTATGCGTTATGCGTTATGCGTTATGCGTTATGCGTTATGCGTTATGCGTTATGCGTTATGCTTTATGCATTATGCGATATGCGCTATGCGATTTGCGTTATGCGTTATGCGTTATGGGTTGTGCGTTATGAGTCATGCGTTATGCGTTATGCGTTATGCGTTTTGCTTTATGCTTTATGCGTTATGGGTTGTGCGTTATGAGTCATGCGTTATGCGTTATGCGTTATGCGTTTTGCTTTATGCTTTATGCGTTATGGGTTATGGGTTATGCGTTATGCGTTATGAGTAATGCGTGATCCGTTATGTGTTATGCGTTATGCGCTATGCGTTATGCGTTATGCGTTATGCGTTATGGGTTATGAGTAATGCGTGATCCATTATGCGTTATGCTTTATGCGTTATGCGTTATGCGTTACGCGTAATGCGTCATGCGTTATGCGTTATGCGTTATGCGTTATGCGTTATGCGTTATGCGTTATGCGTTATGCGTTATGAGTTATGCGTTATGCGTTATGCGTTATGCGTTATGCGTTATGAGAAATGCGTGATCCGTTATGCGTTATGCGTTATGAGTAATGCGTGATCCGTTATGCGTTATGCGTTATGCGTTATGCGTTATGCGTTATGAGTAATGCGTGATCCGTTATGCGTTATGCGTTATGAGAAATGCGTGATCCGTTATGCGTTATGCGTTATGCGTTATGCGTTAATGGAAATGCGTGATCCGTTATGCGTTATGCGTTATGCGTTATGCGTTATGCGTTATGCGTTATGCGTTATGCGTTATGCGTTATGCGTTATGCGTTATGCGTTATGCGATATGCGTTATGCGTTATGCGTTATGCGTTATGCGTTATGCGTGATCCGTTATGCGTTATGCGTTATGAGAAATGCGTGATCCGTTATGCGTTATGCGTTATGCGTTATGCGTTAATGGAAATGCGTGATCCGTTATGCGTGATCCGTTATGCGTTATGCGTTATGCGTTATGCGTTATGAGTAATGCGTGATCCGTTATGCGTTATGCGTTATGCGTTATGCGTTATGCGTTATGCGTTATGCGTTATGCGTAATGCGTTATGCGTTATGCGTTATGCGTTATGCGTTATGCGTTATGCGTTATGCGTTATGCGTTATGCGTAATGCGTTATGAGTAATGCGTGATCCGTTATGCGTTATGCGTTATGCGTTATGCGTTATGCGTTATGCGTTATGCGTTATGCGTTATGCGTTATGCGTTATGCGTTATGCGTTATGCGTTATGCGTTATGCGTTATGCGTTATGCGTTATGCGTTATGAGAAATGCGTGATCCGTTATGAGTAATGCGTGATCCGTTATGCGTTATGCGTTATGCGTTATGCGTTATGCGTTGTGCGTTATGCGTTATGCGTTATGCGTTATGCGTTATGCGTTATGCGTTATGCGTTATGCGTTATGCGTTATGCGTTATGCGTGATCCGTTATGCGTTATGCGTTATGAGTAATGCGTGATCCGTTATGCGTTATGCGTTATGCATTATGCGTTAGGCGTTATGCGTTATGCGTTATGCATTATGCTTTATGCGTTATGCGTTATGCGTTATGCGATTTGCGTTATGCGTTATGCGTTATGCGTTATGCGTTATGCGTTATGCGTTATGCGTTATGCGTTATGCGTTATGCGTTATGCGTTATGCGTTATGAGAAATGCGTGATCCGTTATGCGTTATGCGTTATGAGTAATGCGTGATCCGTTATGCGTTATGCGTTATGCGTTATGCGTTATGCGTTATGCGTTATGCGTTATGCGTTATGCGTTATGCGTTATGCGTTATGCGTTATGCTTTATGCATTATGCGATATGCGCTATGCGATTTGCGTCATGCGTTATGCGTTATGGGTTGTGCGTTATGAGTCATGCGTTATGCGTTATGCGTTATGCGTTTTGCTTTATGCTTTATGCGTTATGGGTTGTGCGTTATGAGTCATGCGTTATGCGTTATGCGTTATGCGTTTTGCTTTATGCTTTATGCGTTATGGGTTATGCGTTATGCGTTATGCGTTATGAGTAATGCGTGATCCGTTATGTGTTATGCGTTATGGGTTATGCGTTATGCGTTATGCGTTATGCGTTATGGGTTATGAGTAATGCGTGATCCATTATGCGTTATGCTTTATGCGTTATGCGTTATGCGTTACGCGTAATGCGTCATGCGCTATGGGTCATGCGTTAAGCGTTATGCGTTATGCGTTATGCGTTATGCGTTATGCGTTATGCGGAATGCGTCATCCGTTATGCGTTATGAGTAATGCGTGATCCGTCATGCGTTATGCGTTAGGCGTTATGCGTTTTGCGTTATGCGTTATGAGTAATGCGAGATCCGTTACGCGTTATGCGTTATGTGTTATGCGTTATGCGTTATGCGTTATGCGTTATGCGTTATGCGTTATGCGTTATGCGTTATGCGATATGCGTTATGCGTTATGCGTTATGCGTTATGCGTTATGCGTTATGCGTTATGCGTTATGCGTTATGAGTAACGCGTGATCCGTTATGCGTTATGCGTTATGCGTTATGCGTTATGCGTTATGCGTTATGCGTTATGCGTTATGAGTAATGCGTGATCCGTTATGCGTTATGCGTTTTGCGTTATTCGTTATGCGTTGTGCATTATGCGTTATGGATTATGCGTTATGCAATATTCGTTATGCGTTATGCGTTATGCGTTATGCGTTATGCGTTATGAGTAATGCGTGGTCCGTTATTCGTTATGCGTTATGCGTTATGAGTAATGCGCTATGCGTTATGCGTTATGCGTTATGCGTTATGCGTTATGAGTAATGCGTGATCCGTTATGCGTTATGCCTTATGCGTTTTGCCTTATACATTATGCGTTATGCGTTATGAGTTATGCGTTATGCGATATTCGTTATGTGTTATTCGTTATGCGTTATGCGTTATGCGTTATGCGTTATGAGTAATGCGTGATCCGTTATGCGTTATGCGATATGCGCTATGCGTTATGCGTTATGCGTTATGCGTTATACGTTATGCGTTATGCGTTATGCGTTATGCGTTATGCGTTATGCGTTATGCGTTATGCGTTATGCGTTATGCGTTATGCGTTATGAGTAATGCGTGATCCGTTATGCGTTATGCGTTATGCGTTATGCGTTATGCGTTATGCGTTATGCGTTATGCGTTATGCGTTATGCGTTATGCGTTATGAGAAATGCGTGATCCGTTATGAGTAATGCGTGATCCGTTATGCGTTATGCGTTATGCGTTATGCGTTATGCGTTATGCGTTATGCGTTATGAGTAATGCGTGATCCGTTATGCGTTATGCGTTATGCGTTATGCGTTATGCGTTATGCGTTATGCATTATGCGTTATGCGTTATGCGTTATGCGTTATCCGTTATACGTTATGCGTTATGCGTTATGCGTTTTGCTTTATGCTTTATGCGTTATGGGTTATGGGTTATGCGTTATGCGTTATGAGTAATGCGTGATCCGTTATGCGTTATGCGTTATGCGTTATGCGTTATGCGTTATGCGTTATGCGTTATGCGTTATGCGTTATGCGTTATGCGTTATGAGAAATGCGTGATCCGTTATGAGTAATGCGTGATCCGTTATGCGTTATGCGTTATGCGTTATGCGTTATGCGTTATGCGTTATGCGTTATGAGTAATGCGTGATCCGTTATGCGTTATGCGTTATGCGTTATGCGTTATGCGTTATGCGTTTTGCTTTATGCTTTATGCGTTATGGGTTGTGCGTTATGAGTCATGCGTTATGCGTTATGCGTTATGCGTTTTGCTTTATGCTTTATGCGTTATGGGTTATGGGTTATGCGTTATGCGTTATGAGTAATGCGTGATCCGTTATGTGTTATGCGTTATGCGCTATGCGTTATGCGTTATGCGTTATGCGTTATGGGTTATGAGTAATGCGTGATCCATTATGCGTTATGCTTTATGCGTTATGCGTTATGCGTTACGCGTAATGCGTCATGCGTTATGCGTTATGCGTTATGCGTTATGCGTTATGCGTTATGCGTTATGCGTTATGCGTTATGCGTTATGAGTTATGCGTTATGCGTTATGCGTTATGCGTTATGCGTTATGAGAAATGCGTGATCCGTTATGCGTTATGCGTTATGAGTAATGCGTGATCCGTTATGCGTTATGCGTTATGCGTTATGCGTTATGCGTTATGAGTAATGCGTGATCCGTTATGCGTTATGCGTTATGAGAAATGCGTGATCCGTTATGCGTTATGCGTTATGCGTTATGCGTTAATGGAAATGCGTGATCCGTTATGCGTTATGCGTTATGCGTTATGCGTTATGCGTTATGCGTTATGCGTTATGCGTTATGCGTTATGCGTTATGCGTTATGCGTTATGCGTTATGCGATATGCGTTATGCGTTATGCGTTATGCGTTATGCGTTATGCGTGATCCGTTATGCGTTATGCGTTATGAGAAATGCGTGATCCGTTATGCGTTATGCGTTATGCGTTATGCGTTAATGGAAATGCGTGATCCGTTATGCGTGATCCGTTATGCGTTATGCGTTATGCGTTATGCGTTATGAGTAATGCGTGATCCGTTATGCGTTATGCGTTATGCGTTATGCGTTATGCGTTATGCGTTATGCGTTATGCGTAATGCGTTATGCGTTATGCGTTATGCGTTATGCGTTATGCGTTATGCGTTATGCGTTATGCGTTATGCGTTATGCGTTATGAGTAATGCGTGATCCGTTATGCGTTATGCGTTATGCGTTATGCGTTATGCGTTATGCGTTATGCGTTATGCGTTATGCGTTATGCGTTATGCGTTATGCGTTATGCGTTATGCGTTATGCGTTATGCGTTATGCGTTATGAGAAATGCGTGATCCGTTATGAGTAATGCGTGATCCGTTATGCGTTATGCGTTATGCGTTATGCGTTGTGCGTTATGCGTTATGCGTTATGCGTTATGCGTTATGCGTTATGCGTTATGCGTTATGCGTTATGCGTTATGCGTTATGCGTGATCCGTTATGCGTTATGCGTTATGAGTAATGCGTGATCCGTTATGCGTTATGCGTTATGCATTATGCGTTAGGCGTTATGCGTTATGCGTTATGCATTATGCTTTATGCGTTATGCGTTATGCGTTATGCGATTTGCGTTATGCGTTATGCGTTATGCGTTATGCGTTATGCGTTATGCGTTATGCGTTATGCGTTATGCGTTATGCGTTATGCGTTATGCGTTATGAGAAATGCGTGATCCGTTATGCGTTATGCGTTATGAGTAATGCGTGATCCGTTATGCGTTATGCGTTATGCGTTATGCGTTATGCGTTATGCGTTATGCGTTATGCGTTATGCGTTATGCGTTATGCGTTATGCGTTATGCGTTATGCTTTATGCATTATGCGATATGCGCTATGCGATTTGCGTCATGCGTTATGCGTTATGGGTTGTGCGTTATGAGTCATGCGTTATGCGTTATGCGTTATGCGTTTTGCTTTATGCTTTATGCGTTATGGGTTGTGCGTTATGAGTCATGCGTTATGCGTTATGCGTTATGCGTTTTGCTTTATGCTTTATGCGTTATGGGTTATGCGTTATGCGTTATGCGTTATGAGTAATGCGTGATCCGTTATGTGTTATGCGTTATGCGCTATGCGTTATGCGTTATGCGTTATGCGTTATGGGTTATGAGTAATGCGTGATCCATTATGCGTTATGCTTTATGCGTTATGCGTTATGCGTTACGCGTAATGCGTCATGCGCTATGGGTCATGCGTTATGCGTTATGCGTTATGCGTTATGCGTTATGCGTTATGCGTTATGCGGAATGCGTCATCCGTTATGCGTTATGAGTAATGCGTGATCCGTCATGCGTTATGCGTTAGGCGTTATGCGTTTTGCGTTATGCGTTATGAGTAATGCGAGATCCGTTACGCGTTATGCGTTATGTGTTATGCGTTATGCGTTATGCGTTATGCGTTATGCGTTATGCGTTATGCGTTATGCGTTATGCGATATGCGTTATGCGTTATGCGTTATGCGTTATGCGTTATGCGTTATGCGTTATGCGTTATGCGTTATGAGTAACGCGTGATCCGTTATGCGTTATGCGTTATGCGTTATGCGTTATGCGTTATGCGTTATGCGTTATGCGTTATGCGTTATGAGTAATGCGTGATCCGTTATGCGTTATGCGTTTTGCGTTATTCGTTATGCGTTGTGCATTATGCGTTATGGATTATGCGTTATGCAATATTCGTTATGCGTTATGCGTTATGCGTTATGCGTTATGCGTTATGAGTAATGCGTGGTCCGTTATTCGTTATGCGTTATGCGTTATGAGTAATGCGCTATGCGTTATGCGTTATGCGTTATGCGTTATGCGTTATGAGTAATGCGTGATCCGTTATGCGTTATGCCTTATGCGTTTTGCCTTATACATTATGCGTTATGCGTTATGAGTTATGCGTTATGCGATATTCGTTATGTGTTATTCGTTATGCGTTATGCGTTATGCGTTATGCGTTATGAGTAATGCGTGATCCGTTATGCGTTATGCGATATGCGCTATGCGTTATGCGTTATGCGTTATGCGTTATACGTTATGCGTTATGCGTTATGCGTTATGCGTTATGCGTTATGCGTTATGCGTTATGCGTTATGCGTTATGCGTTATGCGTTATGAGTAATGCGTGATCCGTTATGCGTTATGCGTTATGCGTTATGCGTTATGCGTTATGCGTTATGCGTTATGCGTTATGCGTTATGCGTTATGCGTTATGAGAAATGCGTGATCCGTTATGAGTAATGCGTGATCCGTTATGCGTTATGCGTTATGCGTTATGCGTTATGCGTTATGCGTTATGCGTTATGAGTAATGCGTGATCCGTTATGCGTTATGCGTTATGCGTTATGCGTTATGCGTTATGCGTTATGCATTATGCGTTATGCGTTATGCGTTATGCGTTATCCGTTATACGTTATGCGTTATGCGTTATGCGTTATGCGTTTTGCTTTATGCGTTATGCGTTATGGGTTATGCGTTATGCGTTATGCGTTATGAGTAATGCGTGATCCGTTATGTGTTATGCGTTATGCGCTATGCGTTATGCGTTATGCGTTATGCGTTATGGGTTATGAGTAATGCGTGATCCGTTATGCGTTATGCTTTATGCGTTATGCGTTATGCGTTACGCGTAATGCGTTATGCGTTATGCGTTACGCGTAATGCGTTATGCGCTGTGGGTCATGCGTTTTGCGTTATGCGTTATGAGTAATGCGAGATCCGTTACGCGTTATGCGTTATGCGTTATTCGTTATGCGTTATGCGTTATGCGTTATGCGTTATGCGTTATGCATTATGCGTTATGCGTTATGCGTTATGCGTTATGCGTTATGCGTTATGTGTTATGCGTTATGCGTTATGCGTTATGCGTTATGCGTTATGCGTTATGCGTTATGCGTTATGCGTTATGCGTTATGCGTTATGCGTTATGCGTTATGCGTTTTGCTTTATGCGTTATGGGTTATGCGTTATGCGTTATGCGTTATGAGTAATGCGTGATCCGTTATGTGATATGCGTTATGCGCTATGCGTTATGCGTTATGCGTTATGCGTTATGGGTTATGCGTTATGCGTTATGCGTTATGCGTTATGCGTTATGCGTTTTGCTTTATGCGTTATGCGTTATGGGTTATGCGTTATGCGTTATGCGTTATGCGTTATGTGTTATGCGTTATGCGTTATGCGTTATGCGTTATGCGTTATGCGTTATGCGTTATGAGTAATGCCTGATCCGTTATGCGTTATGCGTTATGCGTTATGCGTTATGCGTTATGCGTTATGCGTTATGAGTAATGCGTGATCCGTTATGCGTTATGCGTTATGCGTTATGCGTTATGCGTTATGCGTTATGCATTATGCATTATGCGTTATGCGTTATGCGTTATGCGTTATGCGTTATGCGTTATGCGTTATGCGTTATGCGTTATGCGTTATGCGTTATGCGTTATGTGTTATGCGTTGTGCGTTATCCGCTATGCGTTATACGTTTTACGTTATGCGTTATGCGTTATGAGTTATGCGTTATACGTTATGGGTTATGCGTTATGCGTTATGCGTTATGCGATTTGGGTTATGCGTTATGCGTTATGCGTTATGGGTTATGAGTAATGCGTGATCCGTTATGCGTTATGCCTTATGCGTTTTGCCTTATACATTATGCGTTATGCGTTATGAGTTATGCGTTATGCGATATTCGTTATGTGTTATTCGTTATGCGTTATGCGTTATGCGTTATGCGTTATGAGTAATGCGTGATCCGTTATGCGTTATGCGATATGCGCTATGCGTTATGCGTTATGCGTTATGCGTTATACGTTATGCGTTATGCGTTATGCGTTATGCGTTATGCGTTATGCGTTATGCGTTATGCGTTATGCGTTATGCGTTATGCGTTATGAGTAATGCGTGATCCGTTATGCGTTATGCGTTATGCGTTATGCGTTATGCGTTATGCGTTATGCGTTATGCGTTATGCGTTATGCGTTATGCGTTATGCGTTATGAGAAATGCGTGATCCGTTATGAGTAATGCGTGATCCGTTATGCGTTATGCGTTATGCGTTATGCGTTATGCGTTATGCGTTATGCGTTATGCGTTATGAGTAATGCGTGATCCGTTATGCGTTATGCGTTATGCGTTATGCGTTATGCGTTATGCGTAATGCATTATGCGTTATGCGTTATGCGTTATGCGTTATCCGTTATACGTTATGCGTTATGCGTTATGCGTTATGCGTTATGCGTTTTGCTTTATGCGTTATGCGTTATGGGTTATGCGTTATGCGTTATGCGTTATGAGTAATGCGTGATCCGTTATGTGTTATGCGTTATGCGCTATGCGTTATGCGTTATGCGTTATGCGTTATGGGTTATGAGTAATGCGTGATCCGTTATGCGTTATGCTTTATGCGTTATGCGTTATGCGTTACGCGTAATGCGTTATGCGCTGTGGGTCATGCGTTAAGCGTTATGCGTTTTGCGTTATGCGTTATGAGTAATGCGAGATCCGTTACGCGTTATGCGTTATGCGTTATTCGTTATGCGTTATGCGTTATGCGTTATGCGTTATGCGTTATGCATTATGCGTTATGCGTTATGCGTTATGCGTTATGCGTTATGTGTTATGCGTTATGCGTTATGCGTTATGCGTTATGCGTTATGCGTTATGCGTTATGCGTTATGCGATTTGGGTTATGCGTTATGCGTTATGCGTTATGGGTTATGCGTTATTCGTTATGCGTTATGCGTTATGCGTTATGCGTTATGCGTTATGGGTTGTGCGTTATGAGTCATGCGTTATGCGTTATGAGTAATGCGTGATCCGTTATGCGTTATGCGTTATGCGTTATTTTATGCGTTATACGTTATGGGTTATGCGTTATGCGTTATGCGTTATGCGATTTGGGTTATGCGTTATGCGTTATGCGTTATGCGTTATGGGTTATGCGTTATGCGTTATGCGTTATGCGTTATGCGTTATGCGTTATGCGTTATGCGTTATGCGTTATGCGTTATGAGAAATGCGTGATCCGTTATGCGTTATGAGTAATGCGTGATCCGTCATGCGTTATGCGTTATGCGTTATGCGTTATGCGTTATGCGTTATGCGATATGCGTTACGCGTTATGCGTTATGCGTTATGCGTTATGCGTTATGCGTTATGCGTTATGCGTTATGCGTTATGCGTTATGCGTTATGCGTTATGCGTTATGCGTTATGCGTTATGCGTTATGCGTTATGCGTTATGCGTTATGCGTTATGCGTTATGAGAAATGCATGATCCGTTATGCGTTATGAGTAATGCGTGATCCGTTATGCGTTATGCGTTATGCGTTATGCGTTATGCGTAATGCGTTATGCGTTATGAGAAATGCGTGATCCGTTATGCGTTATGCGTTATGCGTTATGCGTTATGCGTTATGCGTTATGCGTTATGCGTTATGCGGAATGCGTGATCCGTTATGCGTTATGAGTAATGCGTGATCCGTCATGCGTTATGCGTTAGGCGTTATGCGTTTTGCGTTATGCATTATGAGTAATGCGAGATCCGTTACGCGTTATGCGTTATGCGTTATGCGTTATGCGTTATGCGTTATGCGATATGCGTTACGCGTTATGCGTTATGCGTTATGCGTTATGCGTTATGCGTTATGCGTTATGCGTTATGCGTTATGCGTTATGCGTTATGCGTTATGCGTTATGCGTTATGCGTTATGCGTTATGCGTTATGCGTTATGCGTTATGCGTTATGAGAAATGCATGATCCGTTATGCGTTATGAGTAATGCGTGATCCGTTATGCGTTATGCGTTATGCGTTATGCGTTATGCGTAATGCGTTATGCGTTATGAGAAATGCGTGATCCGTTATGCGTTATGCGTTATGCGTTATGCGTTATGCGTTATGCGTTATGCGTTATGCGTTATGCGTTATGCGTTATGAGAAATGCGTGATCCGTTATGCGTTATGCGTTATGAGTAATGCGTGATCCGTTATGTGTTATGCGTTATGCGTTATGCGTTATGCGTTATGCGTTATGCGTTATGCGTTTTGCTTTATGCGTTATGCGTTATGGGTTATGCGTTATGCGTTATGCGTTATGAGTAATGCGTGATCCGTTATGTGTTATGCGTTATGCGTTATGCATTATGCGTTATGCGTTATGCGTTATGCGTTATGCGTTATGCGTTATGGGTTATGCGTAATGCGTGATCCGTTATGCGTTATGCTTTATGCGTTATGCGTTATGCGTTACGCGTATTGCGTTATGCGCTATGGGTCATGCGTTAAGCGTTATGCGTTATGCGTTATGCGTTATGCGGAATGCGTCATCCGTTATGCGTTATGCGTTATGCGTTATGCGTTATGCGTTATGCGTTATGCGTTATGCGTTATGCGTTATGCGTTATGCGTTATGCGTTATGCGTTATGCGTTATGCGTTAATGGTTATGCGTTATGCGTTATGCGTTATGCGTTATGCGTTATGCGTTATGCGTTATGCGTTATGAGTAATGCGTGATCCGTTATGCGTTATGCGTTATGCGTTAAGCGTTATGCGTTATGCGTTATGCGTTATGCGTTATGCGTTATGAGAAATGCGTGATCCGTTATGAGTAATGCGTGATCCGTTATGCGTTATGCGTTATGCGTTATGCGTTATGCGTTATGCGTTATGCGTTATGCGTTATGCGTTATGCGTTATGCGTTATGCGTTATGCGTTATGAGTAATGCGTGATCCGTTATGCGTTATGCGTTATGCGTTATGCGTTATGCGTTATGCGTTATGCGTTATGCGTTATGCGTTATGCGTTATGCGTTATGCGTTATGCGTTATGCGTTATGCGTTATGCGTTATGCGTTATGCGTTATGCGTTATGCGTTATACGTAATGCGTTATGCGTTATGCGTTATGAGAAATGCGTGATCCGTTATGCGTTATGCGTTATGAGTAATGCGTGATCCGTTATGCGTTATGCGTTATGCGTTATGCGTTATGCGTTATGCGTTATGCGTTATGCGTTATGCGTTATGCGTTTTGCGTTGTGCGTTATGCGTTGCGCGTTATGCGTTATTCGTTATGCGTTATGAGTAATGCGTGATCCGTTATGCGTTATGCGTTATGCGTTATGGGTTGTGCGTTATGAGTCATGCGTTATACGTTATGCGTTATGCGTTTTGCTTTACGCGTTATGCGTTATGCGTTATGCGTTATGCGTTATGCGTTATGCGTGATCCGTTATGCGTTATGCGTTATGCGTTATGCGTTATGAGAAATGCGTGATCCGTTATGCGTTATGCGTTATGAGTAATGCGTGATCCGTTATGCGTTATGCGTTATGCGTTATGCGTTATGCGTTATGCGTTATGTGTTATGCGTTTTGCGTTGTGCGTTATGCGTTGTGCGTTATGCGTTATTCGTTATGCGTTATGAGTAATGCGTCATCCGTTATGCGTTATGCGTTATGCGTTATGGGTTGTGCGTTATGAGTCATGCGTTATACGTTATGCGTAATGCGTTTTGCTTTATGCGTTATGCGTTATGGGTTATGCGTTATGCGTTATGCGTTATGAGTAATGCGTGATCCGTTATGTGTTATGCGTTATGCGCTATGCGTTATGCGTTATGCGTTATGCGTTATGCGTTATGGGTTATGAGTAATGCGTGATCCGTTATGCGTTATGCGGAATGCGTGATCCGTTATGCGTTATGAGTAATGCGTGATCCGTCATGCGTTATGCGTTAGGCGTTATGCGTTTTGCGTTATGCGTTATGCGTAATGCGAGATCCGTTACGCGTTATGCGTTATGCGTTATGCGTTATGCGTTATGCGTTATGCGTTATGCGTTATGCGATATGCGTTATGCGTTATGCGTTATGCGTTATGCGTAATGCGTTATGCGTTATGCGTTATGCGTTATGCGTTATGCGTTATACGTTATGCGTTATGCGTTATGCGTTATGCGTTATACGTTATGCGTTATGCGTTATGCGTTATGCGTTATGAGAAATGCGTGATCCGTTATGCGTTATGAGTAATGCGTGATCCGTTATGCGTTATGCGTTATGCGTTATGCGTTATGCCTTATGCGTTATGCGTTATGCGTTATGAGAAATGCGTGATCCGTTATGCGTTATGAGTAATGCGTGATCCGTCATGCGTTATGCGTTATGCGTTATGCGTTATGCGTTATGCGTTATGAGAAATGCGTGATCCGTTATGCGTTATGCGTTATGAGTAATGCGTGATCCGTTATGCGTTATGCGTTATGCGTTATGCGTTATGCGTTATGCGTTTTGCTTTATGCGTTATGCGTTATGGGTTATGCGTTATGCGTTATGCGTTATGAGTAATGCGTGATCCGTTATGTGTTATGCGTTATGCGTTATGCGTTATGCGTTATGCGTTATGCGTTATGCGTTATGCGTTATGCGTTATGCGTTATGAGTAATGCGTGATCCGTTATGCGTTATGCGTTATGCGTTATGCGTTATGCGTTATGCGTTATGCGTTATGCGTTATGCGTTATGCGTTATGCGTTATGAGAAATGCGTGATCCGTTATGCGTTATGAGTAATGCGTGATCCGTTATGCGTTATGCGTTATGCGTTATGCGTTATGCGTTATGCGTTTTGCGTTATGCATTATGAGTAATGCGAGATCCGTTACGCGTTATGCGTTATGCGTTATGCGTTATGCGTTATGCGTTATGCGTTATGCGTTATGCGTTATGCGTTATGCGTTATGCGTTATGCGTTATGCGTTATGCGTTATGCGTTATGCGTTATGCGTTATGCGTTATGCGTTATGCGTTATGAGAAATGCGTGATCCGTTATGCGTTATGAGTAATGCGTGATCCGTTATGCGTTATGCGTTATGCGTTATGCGTTATGAGATATGCGTGATCCGTTATGCGTTATGAGTAATGCGTGATCCGTTATGCGTTATGCGTTATGCGTTATGCGTTATGCGTTATGCGTTATGCGTTATGAGAAATGCGTGATCCGTTATGCGTTATGAGTAATGCGTGATCCGTCATGCGTTATGCGTTATGCGTTATGCGTTATGCGTTATGCGTTATGCGTTATGCGTTATGAGAAATGCGTGATCCGTTATGCGTTATGCGTTATGAGTAATGCCTGATCCGTTATGCGTTATGCGTTATGCGTTATGCGTTAGGCGTTATGCGTTATGCTTTATGCGTTATGAGCAATGCGTGATCCGTTATGCGTTATGCGTTATGCGTTATGCGTGATCCGTTATGCGTTATGCGTTATGAGAAATGCGTGATCCGTTATGCGTTATGCGTTATGCGTTATGCGTTAATGGAAATGCGTGATCCGTTATGCGTGATCCGTTATGCGTTATGCGTTATGCGTTATGCGTTATGAGTAATGCGTGATCCGTTATGCGTTATGCGTTATGCGTTATGCGTTATGCGTTATGCGTTATGCGTTATGCGTTACGCGTTATGCCTTATGCGTTATGCGTTATGCGTTATGCGTTATGCGTTATGCGTTATGCGTTATGCGTTATGCGTTATGCGTTATGCGTTAATGGTTATGCGTAATGCGTTATGCGTTATGCGTTATGCGTTATGCGTTATGCGTTATGCGTTATGCGTTATGCGTTATGCGTTATGAGTAATGCGTGATCCGTTATGCGTTATGCGTTATGCGTTATGCGTTATGCGTTATGCGTTATGCGTTATGCGTTATGAGTAATGCGTGATCCGTTATGCGTTATGCGTTATGCGTTATGCGTTATGCGTTGTGCGTTATGCGTTATGCGTTATGCGTTATGCGTTATGCGTTATGCGTTATGCGTTATGCGTTATGCGTTATGCGTTATGCGTTATGCGTTATGCGTTATGCGTTATGCGTTATGCGTTATGCGTGATCCGTTATGCGTTATGCGTTATGAGTAATGCGTGATCCGTTATGCGTTATGCGTTATGCATTATGCGTTAGGCGTTATGCGTTATGCGTTATGCATTATGCTTTATGCGTTATGCGTTATGCGTTATGCGATTTGCGTTATGCGTTATGCGTTATGCGTTATGCGTTATGCGTTATGCGTTATGCGTTATGCGTTATGCGTTATGCGTTATGCGTTATGCGTTATGCGTTATGCGTTATGCGTTATGCGTTATGAGAAATGCGTGATCCGTTATGCGTTATGCGTTATGAGTAATGCGTGATCCGTTATGCGTTATGCGTTATGCGTTATGCGTTATGCGTTATGCGTTATGCGTTATGCGTTATGCGTTATGCGTTATGCGTTATGCGTTATGCGTTATGCGTTATGCTTTATGCATTATGCGATATGCGCTATGCGATTTGCGTTATGCGTTATGCGTTATGGGTTGTGCGTTATGAGTCATGCGTTATGCGTTATGCGTTATGCGTTTTGCTTTATGCTTTATGCGTTATGGGTTGTGCGTTATGAGTTATGCGTTATGCGTTATGCGTTATGCGTTTTGCTTTATGCTTTATGCGTTATGGGTTATGGGTTATGCGTTATGCGTTATGAGTAATGCGTGATCCGTTATGTGTTATGCGTTATGCGCTATGCGTTATGCGTTATGCGTTATGCGTTATGGGTTATGAGTAATGCGTGATCCATTATGCGTTATGCTTTATGCGTTATGCGTTATGCGTTACGCGTAATGCGTCATGCGTTATGCGTTATGCGTTATGCGTTATGCGTTATGCGTTATGCGTTATGCGTTATGCGTTATGCGTTATGAGTTATGCGTTATGCGTTATGCGTTATGCGTTATGCGTTATGAGAAATGCGTGATCCGTTATGCGTTATGCGTTATGAGTAATGCGTGATCCGTTATGCGTTATGCGTTATGCGTTATGCGTTATGCGTTATGAGTAATGCGTGATCCGTTATGCGTTATGCGTTATGAGTAATGCGTGATCCGTTATGCGTTATGCGTTATGCGTTATGCGTTATTGGATATGCGTGATCCGTTATGCGTTATGCGTTATGCGTTATGCGTTATGCGTTATGCGTTATGCGTTATGCGTTATGCGTTATGCGTTATGCGTTATGCGTTATGCGTTATGCGATATGCGTTATGCGTTATGCGTTATGCGTTATGCGTTATGCGTGATCCGTTATGCGTTATGCGTTATGAGAAATGCGTGATCCGTTATGCGTTATGCGTTATGCGTTATGCGTTAATGGAAATGCGTGATCCGTTATGCGTGATCCGTTATGCGTTATGCGTTATGCGTTATGCGTTATGAGTAATGCGTGATCCGTTATGCGTTATGCGTTATGCGTTATGCGTTATGCGTTATGCGTTATGCGTTATGCGTAATGCGTTATGCGTTATGCGTTATGCGTTATGCGTTATGCGTTATGCGTTATGCGTTATGCGTAATGCGTTATGAGTAATGCGTGATCCGTTATGCGTTATGCGTTATGCGTTATGCGTTATGCGTTATGCGTTATGCGTTATGCGTTATGCGTTATGCGTTATGCGTTATGCGTTATGCGTTATGCGTTATGCGTTATGCGTTATGCGTTATGCGTTATGAGAAATGCGTGATCCGTTATGAGTAATGCGTGATCCGTTATGCGTTATGCGTTATGCGTTATGCGTTATGCGTTGTGCGTTATGCGTTATGCGTTATGCGTTATGCGTTATGCGTTATGCGTTATGCGTTATGCGTTATGCGTTATGCGTTATGCGTGATCCGTTATGCGTTATGCGTTATGAGTAATGCGTGATCCGTTATGCGTTATGCGTTATGCATTATGCGTTAGGCGTTATGCGTTATGCGTTATGCATTATGCTTTATGCGTTATGCGTTATGCGTTATGCGATTTGCGTTATGCGTTATGCGTTATGCGTTATGCGTTATGCGTTATGCGTTATGCGTTATGCGTTATGCGTTATGCGTTATGCGTTATGCGTTATGCGTTATGAGAAATGCGTGATCCGTTATGCGTTATGCGTTATGAGTAATGCGTGATCCGTTATGCGTTATGCGTTATGCGTTATGCGTTATGCGTTATGCGTTATGCGTTATGCGTTATGCGTTATGCGTTATGCGTTATGCGTTATGCGTTATGCGTTATGCTTTATGCATTATGCGATATGCGCTATGCGATTTGCGTCATGCGTTATGCGTTATGGGTTGTGCGTTATGAGTCATGCGTTATGCGTTATGCGTTATGCGTTTTGCTTTATGCTTTATGCGTTATGGGTTGTGCGTTATGAGTCATGCGTTATGCGTTATGCGTTATGCGTTTTGCTTTATGCTTTATGCGTTATGGGTTATGCGTTATGCGTTATGCGTTATGAGTAATGCGTGATCCGTTATGTGTTATGCGTTATGCGCTATGCGTTATGCGTTATGCGTTATGCGTTATGGGTTATGAGTAATGCGTGATCCATTATGCGTTATGCTTTATGCGTTATGCGTTATGCGTTACGCGTAATGCGTCATGCGCTATGGGTCATGCGTTAAGCGTTATGCGTTATGCGTTATGCGTTATGCGTTATGCGTTATGCGGAATGCGTCATCCGTTATGCGTTATGAGTAATGCGTGATCCGTCATGCGTTATGCGTTAGGCGTTATGCGTTTTGCGTTATGCGTTATGAGTAATGCGAGATCCGTTACGCGTTATGCGTTATGTGTTATGCGTTATGCGTTATGCGTTATGCGTTATGCGTTATGCGTTATGCGTTATGCGTTATGCGATATGCGTTATGCGTTATGCGTTATGCGTTATGCGTTATGCGTTATGCGTTATGCGTTATGCGTTATGAGTAACGCGTGATCCGTTATGCGTTATGCGTTATGCGTTATGCGTTATGCGTTATGCGTTATGCGTTATGCGTTATGAGTAATGCGTGATCCGTTATGCGTTATGCGTTTTGCGTTATTCGTTATGCGTTGTGCATTATGCGTTATGGATTATGCGTTATGCGATATTCGTTATGCGTTATGCGTTATGCGTTATGCGTTATGCGTTATGAGTAATGCGTGGTCCGTTATTCGTTATGCGTTATGCGTTATGAGTAATGCGCTATGCGTTATGCGTTATGCGTTATGCGTTATGCGTTATGAGTAATGCGTGATCCGTTATGCGTTATGCCTTATGCGTTTTGCCTTATACATTATGCGTTATGCGTTATGAGTTATGCGTTATGCGATATTCGTTATGTGTTATTCGTTATGCGTTATGCGTTATGCGTTATGCGTTATGAGTAATGCGTGATCCGTTATGCGTTATGCGATATGCGCTATGCGTTATGCGTTATGCGTTATGCGTTATACGTTATGCGTTATGCGTTATGCGTTATGCGTTATGCGTTATGCGTTATGCGTTATGCGTTATGCGTTATGCGTTATGCGTTATGAGTAATGCGTGATCCGTTATGCGTTATGCGTTATGCGTTATGCGTTATGCGTTATGCGTTATGCGTTATGCGTTATGCGTTATGCGTTATGCGTTATGAGTAATGCGTGATCCGTTATGAGTAATGCGTGATCCGTTATGCGTTATGCGTTATGCGTTATGCGTTATGCGTTATGCGTTATGCGTTATGAGTAATGCGTGATCCGTTATGCGTTATGCGTTATGCGTTATGCGTTATGCGTTATGCGTTATGCATTATGCGTTATGCGTTATGCGTTATGCGTTATCCGTTATACGTTATGCGTTATGCGTTATGCGTTATGCGTTTTGCTTTATGCGTTATGCGTTATGGGTTATGCGTTATGCGTTATGCGTTATGAGTAATGCGTGATCCGTTATGTGTTATGCGTTATGCGCTATGCGTTATGCGTTATGCGTTATGCGTTATGGGTTATGAGTAATGCGTGATCCATTATGCGTTATGCGTTATGCTTTATGCATTATGCGATATGCGCTATGCGATTTGCGTTATGCGTTATGCGTTATGGGTTGTGCGTTATGAGTCATGCGTTATGCGTTATGCGTTATGCGTTTTGCTTTATGCTTTATGCGTTATGGGTTGTGCGTTATGAGTCATGCGTTATGCGTTATGCGTTATGCGTTTTGCTTTATGCTTTATGCGTTATGGGTTATGGGTTATGCGTTATGCGTTATGAGTAATGCGTGATCCGTTATGTGTTATGCGTTATGCGCTATGCGTTATGCGTTATGCGTTATGCGTTATGGGTTATGAGTAATGCGTGATCCATTATGCGTTATGCTTTATGCGTTATGCGTTATGCGTTACGCGTAATGCGTCATGCGTTATGCGTTATGCGTTATGCGTTATGCGTTATGCGTTATGCGTTATGCGTTATGCGTTATGCGTTATGAGTTATGCGTTATGCGTTATGCGTTATGCGTTATGCGTTATGAGAAATGCGTGATCCGTTATGCGTTATGCGTTATGAGTAATGCGTGATCCGTTATGCGTTATGCGTTATGCGTTATGCGTTATGCGTTATGAGTAATGCGTGATCCGTTATGCGTTATGCGTTATGAGAAATGCGTGATCCGTTATGCGTTATGCGTTATGCGTTATGCGTTAATGGAAATGCGTGATCCGTTATGCGTTATGCGTTATGCGTTATGCGTTATGCGTTATGCGTTATGCGTTATGCGTTATGCGTTATGCGTTATGCGTTATGCGTTATGCGTTATGCGATATGCGTTATGCGTTATGCGTTATGCGTTATGCGTTATGCGTGATCCGTTATGCGTTATGCGTTATGAGAAATGCGTGATCCGTTATGCGTTATGCGTTATGCGTTATGCGTTAAGGGAAATGCGTGATCCGTTATGCGTGATCCGTTATGCGTTATGCGTTATGCGTTATGCGTTATGAGTAATGCGTGATCCGTTATGCGTTATGCGTTATGCGTTATGCGTTATGCGTTATGCGTTATGCGTTATGCGTAATGCGTTATGCGTTATGCGTTATGCGTTATGCGTTATGCGTTATGCGTTATGCGTTATGCGTTATGCGTTATGCGTTATGAGTAATGCGTGATCCGTTATGCGTTATGCGTTATGCGTTATGCGTTATGCGTTATGCGTTATGCGTTATGCGTTATGCGTTATGCGTTATGCGTTATGCGTTATGCGTTATGCGTTATGCGTTATGCGTTATGAGAAATGCGTGATCCGTTATGAGTAATGCGTGATCCGTTATGCGTTATGCGTTATGCGTTATGCGTTGTGCGTTATGCGTTATGCGTTATGCGTTATGCGTTATGCGTTATGCGTTATGCGTTATGCGTTATGCGTTATGCGTTATGCGTGATCCGTTATGCGTTATGCGTTATGAGTAATGCGTGATCCGTTATGCGTTATGCGTTATGCATTATGCGTTAGGCGTTATGCGTTATGCGTTATGCATTATGCTTTATGCGTTATGCGTTATGCGTTATGCGATTTGCGTTATGCGTTATGCGTTATGCGTTATGCGTTATGCGTTATGCGTTATGCGTTATGCGTTATGCGTTATGCGTTATGCGTTATGCGTTATGAGAAATGCGTGATCCGTTATGCGTTATGCGTTATGAGTAATGCGTGATCCGTTATGCGTTATGCGTTATGCGTTATGCGTTATGCGTTATGCGTTATGCGTTATGCGTTATGCGTTATGCGTTATGCGTTATGCGTTATGCGTTATGCTTTATGCATTATGCGATATGCGCTATGCGATTTGCGTCATGCGTTATGCGTTATGGGTTGTGCGTTATGAGTCATGCGTTATGCGTTATGCGTTATGCGTTTTGCTTTATGCTTTATGCGTTATGGGTTGTGCGTTATGAGTCATGCGTTATGCGTTATGCGTTATGCGTTTTGCTTTATGCTTTATGCGTTATGGGTTATGCGTTATGCGTTATGCGTTATGAGTAATGCGTGATCCGTTATGTGTTATGCGTTATGCGCTATGCGTTATGCGTTATGCGTTATGCGTTATGGGTTATGAGTAATGCGTGATCCATTATGCGTTATGCTTTATGCGTTATGCGTTATGCGTTACGCGTAATGCGTCATGCGCTATGGGTCATGCGTTAAGCGTTATGCGTTATGCGTTATGCGTTATGCGTTATGCGTTATGCGTTATGCGGAATGCGTCATCCGTTATGCGTTATGAGTAATGCGTGATCCGTCATGCGTTATGCGTTAGGCGTTATGCGTTTTGCGTTATGCGTTATGAGTAATGCGAGATCCGTTACGCGTTATGCGTTATGTGTTATGCGTTATGCGTTATGCGTTATGCGTTATGCGTTATGCGTTATGCGTTATGCGTTATGCGATATGCGTTATGCGTTATGCGTTATGCGTTATGCGTTATGCGTTATGCGTTATGCGTTATGCGTTATGAGTAACGCGTGATCCGTTATGCGTTATGCGTTATGCGTTATGCGTTATGCGTTATGCGTTATGCGTTATGCGTTATGAGTAATGCGTGATCCGTTATGCGTTATGCGTTTTGCGTTATTCGTTATGCGTTGTGCATTATGCGTTATGGATTATGCGTTATGCAATATTCGTTATGCGTTATGCGTTATGCGTTATGCGTTATGCGTTATGAGTAATGCGTGGTCCGTTATTCGTTATGCGTTATGCGTTATGAGTAATGCGCTATGCGTTATGCGTTATGCGTTATGCGTTATGCGTTATGAGTAATGCGTGATCCGTTATGCGTTATGCCTTATGCGTTTTGCCTTATACATTATGCGTTATGCGTTATGAGTTATGCGTTATGCGATATTCGTTATGTGTTATTCGTTATGCGTTATGCGTTATGCGTTATGCGTTATGAGTAATGCGTGATCCGTTATGCGTTATGCGATATGCGCTATGCGTTATGCGTTATGCGTTATGCGTTATACGTTATGCGTTATGCGTTATGCGTTATGCGTTATGCGTTATGCGTTATGCGTTATGCGTTATGCGTTATGCGTTATGCGTTATGAGTAATGCGTGATCCGTTATGCGTTATGCGTTATGCGTTATGCGTTATGCGTTATGCGTTATGCGTTATGCGTTATGCGTTATGCGTTATGCGTTATGAGAAATGCGTGATCCGTTATGAGTAATGCGTGATCCGTTATGCGTTATGCGTTATGCGTTATGCGTTATGCGTTATGCGTTATGCGTTATGAGTAATGCGTGATCCGTTATGCGTTATGCGTTATGCGTTATGCGTTATGCGTTATGCGTTATGCATTATGCGTTATGCGTTATGCGTTATGCGTTATCCGTTATACGTTATGCGTTATGCGTTATGCGTTATGCGTTTTGCTTTATGCGTTATGCGTTATGGGTTATGCGTTATGCGTTATGCGTTATGAGTAATGCGTGATCCGTTATGTGTTATGCGTTATGCGCTATGCGTTATGCGTTATGCGTTATGCGTTATGGGTTATGAGTAATGCGTGATCCGTTATGCGTTATGCTTTATGCGTTATGCGTTATGCGTTACGCGTAATGCGTTATGCGTTATGCGTTACGCGTAATGCGTTATGCGCTGTGGGTCATGCGTTTTGCGTTATGCGTTATGAGTAATGCGAGATCCGTTACGCGTTATGCGTTATGCGTTATTCGTTATGCGTTATGCGTTATGCGTTATGCGTTATGCGTTATGCATTATGCGTTATGCGTTATGCGTTATGCGTTATGCGTTATGCGTTATGTGTTATGCGTTATGCGTTATGCGTTATGCGTTATGCGTTATGCGTTATGCGTTATGCGTTATGCGTTATGCGTTATGCGTTATGCGTTATGCGTTATGCGTTTTGCTTTATGCGTTATGGGTTATGCGTTATGCGTTATGCGTTATGAGTAATGCGTGATCCGTTATGTGTTATGCGTTATGCGCTATGCGTTATGCGTTATGCGTTATGCGTTATGGGTTATGCGTTATGCGTTATGCGTTATGCGTTATGCGTTATGCGTTTTGCTTTATGCGTTATGCGTTATGGGTTATGCGTTATGCGTTATGCGTTATGCGTTATGTGTTATGCGTTATGCGTTATGCGTTATGCGTTATGCGTTATGCGTTATGCGTTATGAGTAATGCCTGATCCGTTATGCGTTATGCGTTATGCGTTATGCGTTATGCGTTATGCGTTATGCGTTATGAGTAATGCGTGATCCGTTATGCGTTATGCGTTATGCGTTATGCGTTATGCGTTATGCGTTATGCATTATGCATTATGCGTTATGCGTTATGCGTTATGCGTTATGCGTTATGCGTTATGCGTTATGCGTTATGCGTTATGCGTTATGCGTTATGCGTTATGTGTTATGCGTTGTGCGTTATCCGCTATGCGTTATACGTTTTACGTTATGCGTTATGCGTTATGAGTTATGCGTTATACGTTATGGGTTATGCGTTATGCGTTATGCGTTATGCGATTTGGGTTATGCGTTATGCGTTATGCGTTATGGGTTATGAGTAATGCGTGATCCGTTATGCGTTATGCCTTATGCGTTTTGCCTTATACATTATGCGTTATGCGTTATGAGTTATGCGTTATGCGATATTCGTTATGTGTTATTCGTTATGCGTTATGCGTTATGCGTTATGCGTTATGAGTAATGCGTGATCCGTTATGCGTTATGCGATATGCGCTATGCGTTATGCGTTATGCGTTATGCGTTATAAGTTATGCGTTATGCGTTATGCGTTATGCGTTATGCGTTATGCGTTATGCGTTATGCGTTATGCGTTATGCGTTATGCGTTATGAGTAATGCGTGATCCGTTATGCGTTATGCGTTATGCGTTATGCGTTATGCGTTATGCGTTATGCGTTATGCGTTATGCGTTATGCGTTATGCGTTATGAGAAATGCGTGATCCGTTATGAGTAATGCGTGATCCGTTATGCGTTATGCGTTATGCGTTATGCGTTATGCGTTATGCGTTATGCGTTATGAGTAATGCGTGATCCGTTATGCGTTATGCGTTATGCGTTATGCGTTATGCGTTATGCGTTATGCGTTATGCATTATGCGTTATGCGTTATGCGTTATGCGTTATCCGTTATACGTTATGCGTTATGCGTTATGCGTTATGCGTTATGCGTTTTGCTTTATGCGTTATGCGTTATGGGTTATGCGTTATGCGTTATGCGTTATGAGTAATGCGTGATCCGTTATGTGTTATGCGTTATGCGCTATGCGTTATGCGTTATGCGTTATGCGTTATGGGTTATGAGTAATGCGTGATCCGTTATGCGTTATGCTTTATGCGTTATGCATTATGCGTTACGCGTAATGCGTTATGCGCTGTGGGTCATGCGTTAAGCGTTATGCGTTTTGCGTTATGCGTTATGAGTAATGCGAGATCCGTTACGCGTTATGCGTTATGCGTTATTCGTTATGCGTTATGCGTTATGCGTTATGCGTTATGCGTTATGCATTATGCGTTATGCGTTATGCGTTATGCGTTATGCGTTATGTGTTATGCGTTATGCGTTATGCGTTATGCGTTATGCGTTATGCGTTATGCGTTATGCGTTATGCGATTTGGGTTATGCGTTATGCGTTATGCGTTATGGGTTATGCGTTATTCGTTATGCGTTATGCGTTATGCGTTATGCGTTATGCGTTATGGGTTGTGCGTTATGAGTCATGCGTTATGCGTTATGAGTAATGCGTGATCCGTTATGCGTTATGCGTTATGCGTTATTTTATGCGTTATACGTTATGGGTTATGCGTTATGCGTTATGCGTTATGCGATTTGGGTTATGCGTTATGCGTTATGCGTTATGCGTTATGGGTTATGCGTTATGCGTTATGCGTTATGCGTTATGCGTTATGCGTTATGCGTTATGCGTTATGCGTTATGCGTTATGAGAAATGCGTGATCCGTTATGCGTTATGAGTAATGCGTGATCCGTCATGCGTTATGCGTTATGCGTTATGCGTTATGCGTTATGCGTTATGCGTTATGCGTTATGAGAAATGCGTGATCCGTTATGCGTTATGCGTTATGAGTAATGCCTGATCCGTTATGCGTTATGCGTTATGCGTTATGCGTTAGGCGTTATGCGTTATGCTTTATGCGTTATGAGCAATGCGTGATCCGTTATGCGTTATGCGTTATGCGTTATGCGTTATGCGTGATCCGTTATGCGTTATGCGTTATGAGAAATGCGTGATCCGTTATGCGTTATGCGTTATGCGTTATGCGTTAATGGAAATGCGTGATCCGTTATGCGTGATCCGTTATGCGTTATGCGTTATGCGTTATGCGTTATGAATAATGCGTGATCCGTTATGCGTTATGCGTTATGCGTTATGCGTTATGCGTTATGCGTTATGCGTTATGCGTTACGCGTTATGCCTTATGCGTTATGCGTTATGCGTTATGCGTTATGCGTTATGCGTTATGCGTTATGCGTTATGCGTTATGCGTTATGCGTTAATGGTTATGCGTAATGCGTTATGCGTTATGCGTTATGCGTTATGCGTTATGCGTTATGCGTTATGCGTTATGCGTTATGAGTAATGCGTGATCCGTTATGCGTTATGCGTTATGCGTTATGCGTTATGCGTTATGCGTTATGCGTTATGCGTTATGCGTTATGCGTTATGCGTTATGCGTTATGCGTTATGCGTTATGAGAAATGCGTGATCCGTTATGAGTAATGCGTGATCCGTTATGCGTTATGCGTTATGCGTTATGCGTTGTGCGTTATGCGTTATGCGTTATGCGTTATGCGTTATGCGTTATGCGTTATGCGTTATGCGTTATGCGTTATGCGTTATGCGTTATGCGTTATGCGTTATGCGTGATCCGTTATGCGTTATGCGTTATGAGTAATGCGTGATCCGTAATGCGTTATGCGTTATGCATTATGCGTTAGGCGTTATGCGTTATGCGTTATGCATTATGCTTTATGCGTTATGCGTTATGCGATTTGCGTTATGCGTTATGCGTTATGCGTTATGCGTTATGCGTTATGCGTTATGCGTTATGCGTTATGCGTTATGCGTTATGCGTTATGCGTTATGCGTTATGCGTTATGCGTTATGCGTTATGAGAAATGCGTGATCCGTTATGCGTTATGCGTTATGAGTAATGCGTGATCCGTTATGCGTTATGCGTTATGCGTTATGCGTTATGCGTTATGCGTTATGCGTTATGCGTTATGCGTTATGCGTTATGCGTTATGCGTTATGCGTTATGCGTTATGCGTTATGCTTTATGCATTATGCGATATGCGCTATGCGATTTGCGTTATGCGTTATGCGTTATGGGTTGTGCGTTATGAGTCATGCGTTATGCGTTATGCGTTATGCGTTTTGCTTTATGCTTTATGCGTTATGGGTTGTGCGTTATGAGTCATGCGTTATGCGTTATGCGTTATGCGTTTTGCTTTATGCTTTATGCGTTATGGGTTTTGGGTTATGCGTTATGCGTTATGAGTAATGCGTGATCCGTTATGTGTTATGCGTTATGCGCTATGCGTTATGCGTTATGCGTTATGCGTTATGGGTTATGAGTAATGCGTGATCCATTATGCGTTATGCTTTATGCGTTATGCGTTATGCGTTACGCGTAATGCGTCATGCGTTATGCGTTATGCGTTATGCGTTATGCGTTATGCGTTATGCGTTATGCGTTATGCGTTATGAGTTATGCGTTATGCGTTATGCGTTATGCGTTATGCGTTATGAGAAATGCGTGATCCGTTATGCGTTATGCGTTATGAGTAATGCGTGATCCGTTATGCGTTATGCGTTATGCGTGATCCGTTATGCGTTATGCGTTATGAGAAATGCGTGATCCGTTATGCGTTATGCGTTATGCGTTATGCGTTAATGGAAATGCGTGATCCGTTATGCGTGATCCGTTATGCGTTATGCGTTATGCGTTATGCGTTATGAGTAATGCGTGATCCGTTATGCGTTATGCGTTATGCGTTAATGGAAATGCGTTATGCGTTATGCGTTATGCGTTATGCGTTATGCGTTATGCGTTATGCGTTATGCGTTATGCGTTATGCGTTATGCGTTATGCGTTATGCGATATGCGTTATGCGTTATGCGTTATGCGTTATGCGTTATGCGTGATCCGTTATGCGTTATGCGTTATGAGAAATGCGTGATCCGTTATGCGTTATGCGTTATGCGTTATGCGTTAATGGAAATGCGTGATCCGTTATGCGTGATCCGTTATGCGTTATGCGTTATGCGTTATGCGTTATGAGTAATGCGTGATCCGTTATGCGTTATGCGTTATGCGTTATGCGTTATGCGTTATGCGTAATGCGTTATGCGTTATGCGTTATGCGTTATGCGTTATGCGTTATGCGTTATGCGTTATGAGTAATGCGTGATCCGTTATGCGTTATGCGTTATGCGTTATGCGTTATGCGTTATGCGTTATGCGTTATGCGTTATGCGTTATGCGTTATGCGTTATGCGTTATGCGTTATGCGTTATGAGAAATGCGTGATCCGTTATGAGTAATGCGTGATCCGTTATGCGTTATGCGTTATGCGTTATGCGTTATGCGTTGTGCGTTATGCGTTATGCGTTATGCGTTATGCGTTATGCGTTATGCGTTATGCGTTATGCGTTATGCGTTATGCGTTATGCGTGATCCGTTATGCGTTATGCGTTATGAGTAATGCGTGATCCGTTATGCGTTATGCGTTATGCATTATGCGTTAGGCGTTATGCGTTATGCGTTATGCATTATGCTTTATGCGTTATGCGTTATGCGTTATGCGTTATGCGATTTGCGTTATGCGTTATGCGTTATGCGTTATGCGTTATGCGTTATGCGTTATGCGTTATGCGTTATGCGTTATGCGTTATGCGTTATGCGTTATGAGAAATGCGTGATCCGTTATGCGTTATGCGTTATGAGTAATGCGTGATCCGTTATGCGTTATGCGTTATGCGTTATGCGTTATGCGTTATGCGTTATGCGTTATGCGTTATGCGTTATGCGTTATGCGTTATGCGTTATGCGTTATGCTTTATGCATTATGCGATATGCGCTATGCGATTTGCGTCATGCGTTATGCGTTATGGGTTGTGCGTTATGAGTCATGCGTTATGCGTTATGCGTTATGCGTTTTGCTTTATGCTTTATGCGTTATGGGTTGTGCGTTATGAGTCATGCGTTATGCGTTATGCGTTATGCGTTTTGCTTTATGCTTTATGCGTTATGGGTTATGCGTTATGCGTTATGCGTTATGAGTAATGCGTGATCCGTTATGTGTTATGCGTTATGCGCTATGCGTTATGCGTTATGCGTTATGCGTTATGGGTTATGAGTAATGCGTGATCCATTATGCGTTATGCTTTATGCGTTATGCGTTATGCGTTACGCGTAATGCGTCATGCGCTATGGGTCATGCGTTAAGCGTTATGCGTTATGCGTTATGCGTTATGCGTTATGCGTTATGCGGAATGCGTCATCCGTTATGCGTTATGAGTAATGCGTGATCCGTCATGCGTTATGCGTTAGGCGTTATGCGTTTTGCGTTATGCGTTATGAGTAATGCGAGATCCGTTACGCGTTATGCGTTATGTGTTATGCGTTATGCGTTATGCGTTATGCGTTATGCGTTATGCGTTATGCGTTATGCGTTATGCGTTATGCGTTATGCGTTATGCGTTATGCGTTATGCGTTATGCGTTATGCGTTATGAGTAACGCGTGATCCGTTATGCGTTATGCGTTATGCGTTATGCGTTATGCGTTATGCGTTATGAGTAATGCGTGATCCGTTATGCGTTATGCGTTTTGCGTTATTCGTTATGCGTTGTGCATTATGCGTTATGGATTATGCGTTATGCAATATTCGTTATGCGTTATGCGTTATGCGTTATGCGTTATGCGTTATGAGTAATGCGTGGTCCGTTATTCGTTATGCGTTATGCGTTATGAGTAATGCGCTATGCGTTATGCGTTATGCGTTATGCGTTATGCGTTATGAGTAATGCGTGATCCGTTATGCGTTATGCCTTATACGTTTTGCCTTATACATTATGCGTTATGCGTTATGAGTTATGCGTTATGCGATATTCGTTATGTGTTATTCGTTATGCGTTATGCGTTATGCGTTATGCGTTATGAGTAATGCGTGATCCGTTATGCGTTATGCGATATGCGCTATGCGTTATGCGTTATGCGTTATGCGTTATACGTTATGCGTTATGCGTTATGCGTTATGCGTTATGCGTTATGCGTTATGCGTTATGCGTTATGCGTTATGCGTTATGCGTTATGCGTTATGCGTTATGCGTTATGCGTTATGAGTAATGCGTGATCCGTTATGCGTTATGCGTTATGCGTTATGCGTTATGCGTTATGCGTTATGCGTTATGCGTTATGCGTTATGCGTTATGCGTTATGCGTTATGAGAAATGCGTGATCCGTTATGAGTAATGCGTGATCCGTTATGCGTTATGCGTTATGCGTTATGCGTTATGCGTTATGAGTAATGCGTGATCCGTTATGCGTTATGCGTTATGCGTTATGCGTTATGCGTTATGCGTTATGCGTTATGCATTATGCGTTATGCGTTATGCGTTATGCGTTATCCGTTATACGTTATGCGTTATGCGTTATGCGTTATGCGTTTTGCTTTATGCGTTATGCGTTATGGGTTATGCGTTATGCGTTATGCGTTATGAGTAATGCGTGATCCGTTATGTGTTATGCGTTATGCGCTATGCGTTATGCGTTATGCGTTATGCGTTATGGGTTATGAGTAATGCGTGATCCGTTATGCGTTATGCTTTATGCGTTATGCGTTATGCGTTACGCGTAATGCGTTATGCGCTGTGGGTCATGCGTTAAGCGTTATGCGTTTTGCGTTATGCGTTATGAGTAATGCGAGATCCGTTACGCGTTATGCGTTATGCGTTATTCGTTATGCGTTATGCGTTATGCGTTATGCGTTATGCGTTATGCATTATGCGTTATGCGTTATGCGTTATGCGTTATGCGTTATGCGTTATGTGTTATGCGTTATGCGTTATGCGTTATGCGTTATGCGTTATGCGTTATGCGTTATGCGTTATGCGTTATGCGTTATGCGTTATGCGTTATGCGTTATGCGTTTTGCTTTATGCGTTATGGGTTATGCGTTATGCGTTATGCGTTATGAGTAATGCGTGATCCGTTATGTGTTATGCGTTATGCGCTATGCGTTATGCGTTATGCGTTATGCGTTATGGGTTATGCGTTATGCGTTATGCGTTATGCGTTATGCGTTATGCGTTTTGCTTTATGCGTTATGCGTTATGGGTTATGCGTTATGCGTTATGCGTTATGCGTTATGTGTTATGCGTTATGCGTTATGCGTTATGCGTTATGCGTTATGCGTTATGCGTTATGAGTAATGCCTGATCCGTTATGCGTTATGCGTTATGCGTTATGCGTTATGCGTTATGAGTAATGCGTGATCCGTTATGCGTTATGCGTTATGCGTTATGCGTTATGCGTTATGCGTTATGCATTATGCATTATGCGTTATGCGTTATGCGTTATGCGTTATGCGTTATACGTTATGCGTTATGCGTTATGCGTTATGCGTTATGCGTTATGCGTTATGTGTTATGCGTTGTGCGTTATCCGCTATGCGTTATACGTTTTACGTTATGCGTTATGCGTTATGAGTTATGCGTTATACGTTATGGGTTATGCGTTATGCGTTATGCGTTATGCGATTTGGGTTATGCGTTATGCGTTATGCGTTATGGGTTATGAGTAATGCGTGATCCGTTATGCGTTATGCCTTATGCGTTTTGCCTTATACATTATGCGTTATGCGTTATGAGTTATGCGTTATGCGATATTCGTTATGTGTTATTCGTTATGCGTTATGCGTTATGCGTTATGCGTTATGAGTAATGCGTGATCCGTTATGCGTTATGCGTTATGCGTTATGCGTTATGCGTTATGCGTTATGAGTAATGCGTGATCCGTTATGCGTTATGCGTTATGCGTTATGCGTTATGCGTTATGCGTTATGCGTTATGCGTTATGCGTTATGCGTTATGAGAAATGCGTGATCCGTTATGAGTAATGCGTGATCCGTTATGCGTTATGCGTTATGCGTTATGCGTTATGCGTTATGCGTTATGCGTTATGAGTAATGCGTGATCCGTTATGCGTTATGCGTTATGCGTTATGCGTTATGCGTTATGCATTATGCGTTATGCGTTATGCGTTATGCGTTATCCGTTATACGTTATGCGTTATGCGTTATGCGTTATGCGTTATGCGTTATGCGTTTTGCTTTATGCGTTATGCGTTATGGGTTATGCGTTATGCGTTATGCGTTATGAGTAATGCGTGATCCGTTATGTGTTATGCGTTATGCGCTATGCGTTATGCGTTATGCGTTATGCGTTATGGGTTATGAGTAATGCGTGATCCGTTATGCGTTATGCTTTATGCGTTATGCGTTATGCGTTACGCGTAATGCGTTATGCGCTGTGGGTCATGCGTTAAGCGTTATGCGTTTTGCGTTATGCGTTATGAGTAATGCGAGATCCGTTACGCGTTATGCGTTATGCGTTATTCGTTATGCGTTATGCGTTATGCGTTATGCGTTATGCGTTATGCGTTATGCATTATGCGTTATGCGTTATGCGTTATGCGTTATGCGTTATGCGTTATGTGTTATGCGTTATGCGTTATGCGTTATGCGTTATGCGTTATGCGTTATGCGTTATGCGTTATGCGATTTGGGTTATGCGTTATGCGTTATGCGTTATGGGTTATGCGTTATTCGTTATGCGTTATGCGTTATGCGTTATGCGTTATGCGTTATGGGTTGTGCGTTATGAGTCATGCGTTATGCGTTATGAGTAATGCGTGATCCGTTATGCGTTATGCGTTATGCGTTATTTTATGCGTTATACGTTATGGGTTATGCGTTATGCGTTATGCGTTATGCGTTATGCGTTATGCGTTATGCGTTATGCGTTATGCGTTATGCGTTATGAGAAATGCGTGATCCGTTATGCGTTATGAGTAATGCGTGATCCGTCATGCGTTATGCGTTATGCGTTATGCGTTATGCGTTATGCGTTATGCGTTATGCGTTATGAGAAATGCGTGATCCGTTATGCGTTATGCGTTATGAGTAATGCCTGATCCGTTATGCGTTATGCGTTATGCGTTATGCGTTAGGCGTTATGCGTTATGCTTTATGCGTTATGAGCAATGCGTGATCCGTTATGCGTTATGCGTTATGCGTTATGCGTTATGCGTGATCCGTTATGCGTTATGCGTTATGAGAAATGCGTGATCCGTTATGCGTTATGCGTTATGCGTTATGCGTTAATGGAAATGCGTGATCCGTTATGCGTGATCCGTTATGCGTTATGCGTTATGCGTTATGCGTTATGAGTAATGCGTGATCCGTTATGCGTTATGCGTTATGCGTTATGCGTTATGCGTTATGCGTTATGCGTTATGCGTTATGCGTTACGCGTTATGCCTTATGCGTTATGCGTTATGCGTTATGCGTTATGCGTTATGCGTTATGCGTTATGCGTTATGCGTTATGCGTTATGCGTTAATGGTTATGCGTAATGCGTTATGCGTTATGCGTTATGCGTTATGCGTTATGCGTTATGCGTTATGCGTTATGCGTTATGAGTAATGCGTGATCCGTTATGCGTTATGCGTTATGCGTTATGCGTTATGCGTTATGCGTTATGCGTTATCCGTTATGCGTTATGCGTTATGCGTTATGCGTTATGCGTTATGCGTTATGAGAAATGCGTGATCCGTTATGAGTAATGCGTGATCCGTTATGCGTTATGCGTTATGCGTTATGCGTTATGCGTTGTGCGTTATGCGTTATGCGTTATGCGTTATGCGTTATGCGTTATGCGTTATGCGTTATGCGTTATGCGTTATGCGTTATGCGTTATGCGTTATGCGTTATGCGTTATGCGTGATCCGTTATGCGTTATGCGTTATGAGTAATGCGTGATCCGTAATGCGTTATGCGTTATGCATTATGCGTTAGGCGTTATGCGTTATGCGTTATGCATTATGCTTTATGCGTTATGCGTTATGCGTTATGCGATTTGCGTTATGCGTTATGCGTTATGCGTTATGCGTTATGCGTTATGCGTTATGCGTTATGCGTTATGCGTTATGCGTTATGCGTTATGCGTTATGCGTTATGCGTTATGCGTTATGCGTTATGAGAAATGCGTGATCCGTTATGCGTTATGCGTTATGAGTAATGCGTGATCCGTTATGCGTTATGCGTTATGCGTTATGCGTTATGCGTTATGCGTTATGCGTTATGCGTTATGCGTTATGCGTTATGCGTTATGCGTTATGCGTTATGCGTTATGCGTTATGCGTTATGCGTTATGCTTTATGCATTATGCGATATGCGCTATGCGATTTGCGTTATGCGTTATGCGTTATGGGTTGTGCGTTATGAGTCATGCGTTATGCGTTATGCGTTATGCGTTTTGCTTTATGCTTTATGCGTTATGGGTTGTGCGTTATGAGTCATGCGTTATGCGTTATGCGTTATGCGTTTTGCTTTATGCTTTATGCGTTATGGGTTATGGGTTATGCGTTATGCGTTATGAGTAATGCGTGATCCGTTATGTGTTATGCGTTATGCGCTATGCGTTATGCGTTATGCGTTATGCGTTATGGGTTATGAGTAATGCGTGATCCATTATGCGTTATGCTTTATGCGTTATGCGTTATGCGTTACGCGTAATGCGTCATGCGTTATGCGTTATGCGTTATGCGTTATGCGTTATGCGTTATGCGTTATGCGTTATGCGTTATGCGTTATGAGTTATGCGTTATGCGTTATGCGTTATGCGTTATGCGTTATGAGAAATGCGTGATCCGTTATGCGTTATGCGTTATGAGTAATGCGTGATCCGTTATGCGTTATGCGTTATGCGTGATCCGTTATGCGTTATGCGTTATGAGAAATGCGTGATCCGTTATGCGTTATGCGTTATGCGTTATGCGTTAATGGAAATGCGTGATCCGTTATGCGTGATCCGTTATGCGTTATGCGTTATGCGTTATGCGTTATGAGTAATGCGTGATCCGTTATGCGTTATGCGTTATGCGTTAATGGAAATGCGTTATGCGTTATGCGTTATGCGTTATGCGTTATGCGTTATGCGTTATGCGTTATGCGTTATGCGTTATGCGTTATGCGTTATGCGATATGCGTTATGCGTTATGCGTTATGCGTTATGCGTTATGCGTGATCCGTTATGCGTTATGCGTTATGAGAAATGCGTGATCCGTTATGCGTTATGCGTTATGCGTTATGCGTTAATGGAAATGCGTGATCCGTTATGCGTGATCCGTTATGCGTTATGCGTTATGCGTTATGCGTTATGAGTAATGCGTGATCCGTTATGCGTTATGCGTTATGCGTTATGCGTTATGCGTTATGCGTAATGCGTTATGCGTTATGCGTTATGCGTTATGCGTTATGCGTTATGCGTTATGCGTTATGCGTTATGCGTTATGCGTTATGAGTAATGCGTGATCCGTTATGCGTTATGCGTTATGCGTTATGCGTTATGCGTTATGCGTTATGCGTTATGCGTTATGCGTTATGCGTTATGCGTTATGCGTTATGCGTTATGCGTTATGCGTTATGCGTTATGAGAAATGCGTGATCCGTTATGAGTAATGCGTGATCCGTTATGCGTTATGCGTTATGCGTTATGCGTTATGCGTTGTGCGTTATGCGTTATGCGTTATGCGTTATGCGTTATGCGTTATGCGTTATGCGTTATGCGTTATGCGTTATGCGTGATCCGTTATGCGTTATGCGTTATGAGTAATGCGTGATCCGTTATGCGTTATGCGTTATGAGTAATGCGTGATCCGTTATGCGTTATGCGTTATGCGTTATGCGTTATGCGTTATGCGTTATGCGTTATGCGTTATGCGTTATGCGTTATGCGTTATGCGTTATGCTTTATGCATTATGCGATATGCGCTATGCGATTTGCGTCATGCGTTATGCGTTATGGGTTGTGCGTTATGAGTCATGCGTTATGCGTTATGCGTTATGCGTTTTGCTTTATGCTTTATGCGTTATGGGTTGTGCGTTATGAGTCATGCGTTATGCGTTATGCGTTATGCGTTTTGCTTTATGCTTTATGCGTTATGGGTTATGCGTTATGCGTTATGCGTTATGAGTAATGCGTGATCCGTTATGTGTTATGCGTTATGCGCTATGCGTTATGCGTTATGCGTTATGCGTTATGGGTTATGAGTAATGCGTGATCCATTATGCGTTATGCTTTATGCGTTATGCGTTATGCGTTACGCGTAATGCGTCATGCGCTATGGGTCATGCGTTAAGCGTTATGCGTTATGCGTTATGCGTTATGCGTTATGCGTTATGCGGAATGCGTCATCCGTTATGCGTTATGAGTAATGCGTGATCCGTCATGCGTTATGCGTTAGGCGTTATGCGTTTTGCGTTATGCGTTATGAGTAATGCGAGATCCGTTACGCGTTATGCGTTATGTGTTATGCGTTATGCGTTATGCGTTATGCGTTATGCGTTATGCGTTATGCGTTATGCGTTATGCGTTATGCGATATGCGTTATGCGTTATGCGTTATGCGTTATGCGTTATGCGTTATGCGTTATGCGTTATGCGTTATGAGTAACGCGTGATCCGTTATGCGTTATGCGTTATGCGTTATGCGTTATGCGTTATGCGTTATGCGTTATGCGTTATGAGTAATGCGTGATCCGTTATGCGTTATGCGTTTTGCGTTATTCGTTATGCGTTGTGCATTATGCGTTATGGATTATGCGTTATGCAATATTCGTTATGCGTTATGCGTTATGCGTTATGCGTTATGCGTTATGAGTAATGCGTGGTCCGTTATTCGTTATGCGTTATGCGTTATGAGTAATGCGCTATGCGTTATGCGTTATGCGTTATGCGTTATGCGTTATGAGTAATGCGTGATCCGTTATGCGTTATGCCTTATGCGTTTTGCCTTATACATTATGCGTTATGCGTTATGAGTTATGCGTTATGCGATATTCGTTATGTGTTATTCGTTATGCGTTATGCGTTATGCGTTATGCGTTATGAGTAATGCGTGATCCGTTATGCGTTATGCGATATGCGCTATGCGTTATGCGTTATGCGTTATGCGTTATACGTTATGCGTTATGCGTTATGCGTTATGCGTTATGCGTTATGCGTTATGCGTTATGCGTTATGAGTAATGCGTGATCCGTTATGCGTTATGCGTTATGCGTTATGCGTTATGCGTTATGCGTTATGCATTATGCGTTATGCGTTATGCGTTATGCGTTATCCGTTATACGTTATGCGTTATGCGTTATGCGTTATGCGTTTTGCTTTATGCGTTATGCGTTATGGGTTATGCGTTATGCGTTATGCGTTATGAGTAATGCGTGATCCGTTATGTGTTATGCGTTATGCGCTATGCGTTATGCGTTATGCGTTATGCGTTATGGGTTATGAGTAATGCGTGATCCGTTATGCGTTATGCTTTATGCGTTATGCGTTATGCGTTACGCGTAATGCGTTATGCGCTGTGGGTCATGCGTTAAGCGTTATGCGTTTTGCGTTATGCGTTATGAGTAATGCGAGATCCGTTACGCGTTATGCGTTATGCGTTATTCGTTATGCGTTATGCGTTATGCGTTATGCGTTATGCGTTATGCATTATGCGTTATGCGTTATGCGTTATGCGTTATGCGTTATGCGTTATGTGTTATGCGTTATGCGTTATGCGTTATGCGTTATGCGTTATGCGTTATGCGTTATGCGTTATGCGTTATGCGTTATGCGTTATGCGTTATGCGTTATGCGTTTTGCTTTATGCGTTATGGGTTATGCGTTATGCGTTATGCGTTATTAGTAATGCGTGATCCGTTATGTGATATGCGTTATGCGCTATGCGTTATGCGTTATGCGTTATGCGTTATGGGTTATGCGTTATGCGTTATGCGTTATGCGTTATGCGTTATGCGTTTTGCTTTATGCGTTATGCGTTATGGGTTATGCGTTATGCGTTATGCGTTATGCGTTATGTGTTATGCGTTATGCGTTATGCGTTATGCGTTATGCGTTATGCGTTATGCGTTATGAGTAATGCCTGATCCGTTATGCGTTATGCGTTATGCGTTATGCGTTATGCGTTATGCGTTATGAGTAATGCGTGATCCGTTATGCGTTATGCGTTATGCGTTATGCGTTATGCGTTATGCGTTATGCATTATGCATTATGCGTTATGCGTTATGCGTTATGCGTTATGCGTTATACGTTATGCGTTATGCGTTATGCGTTATGCGTTATGCGTTATGCGTTATGCGTTATGCGTTATGCGTTATGCGTTGTGCGTTATGCGTTATGCGTTATGCGTTATGCGTTATGCGTTATGCGTTATGCGTTATGCGTTATGCGTTATGCGTTATGCGTGATCCGTTATGCGTTATGCGTTATGAGTAATGCGTGATCCGTTATGCGTTATGCGTTATGCATTATGCGTTAGGCGTTATGCGTTATGCGTTATGCATTATGCTTTATGCGTTATGCGTTATGCGTTATGCGTTATGCGATTTGCGTTATGCGTTATGCGTTATGCGTTATGCGTTATGCGTTATGCGTTATGCGTTATGCGTTATGCGTTATGCGTTATGCGTTATGAGAAATGCGTGATCCGTTATGCGTTATGCGTTATGAGTAATGCGTGATCCGTTATGCGTTATGCGTTATGCGTTATGCGTTATGCGTTATGCGTTATGCGTTATGCGTTATGCGTTATGCGTTATGCGTTATGCGTTATGCTTTATGCATTATGCGATATGCGCTATGCGATTTGCGTCATGCGTTATGCGTTATGGGTTGTGCGTTATGAGTAATGCGTTATGCGTTATGCGTTATGCGTTTTGCTTTATGCTTTATGCGTTATGGGTTGTGCGTTATGAGTCATGCGTTATGCGTTATGCGTTATGCGTTTTGCTTTATGCTTTATGCGTTATGGGTTATGCGTTATGCGTTATGCGTTATGAGTAATGCGTGATCCGTTATGTGTTATGCGTTATGCGCTATGCGTTATGCGTTATGCGTTATGCGTTATGGGTTATGAGTAATGCGTGATCCATTATGCGTTATGCTTTATGCGTTATGCGTTATGCGTTACGCGTAATGCGTCATGCGCTATGGGTCATGCGTTAAGCGTTATGCGTTATGCGTTATGCGTTATGCGTTATGCGTTATGCGGAATGCGTCATCCGTTATGCGTTATGAGTAATGCGTGATCCGTCATGCGTTATGCGTTAGGCGTTATGCGTTTTGCGTTATGCGTTATGAGTAATGCGAGATCCGTTATGCGTTATGCGTTATGTGTTATGCGTTATGCGTTATGCGTTATGCGTTATGCGTTATGCGTTATGCGTTATGCGTTATGCGTTATGCGATATGCGTTATGCGTTATGCGTTATGCGTTATGCGTTATGCGTTATGCGTTATGCGTTATGCGTTATGAGTAACGCGTGATCCGTTATGCGTTATGCGTTATGCGTTATGCGTTATGCGTTATGCGTTATGCGTTATGCGTTATGAGTAATGCGTGATCCGTTATGCGTTATGCGTTTTGCGTTATTCGTTATGCGTTGTGCATTATGCGTTATGGATTATGCGTTATGCAATATTCGTTATGCGTTATGCGTTATGCGTTATGCGTTATGCGTTATGAGTAATGCGTGGTCCGTTATTCGTTATGCGTTATGCGTTATGAGTAATGCGCTATGCGTTATGCGTTATGCGTTATGCGTTATGCGTTATGAGTAATGCGTGATCCGTTATGCGTTATGCCTTATGCGTTTTGCCTTATACATTATGCGTTATGCGTTATGAGTTATGCGTTATGCGATATTCGTTATGTGTTATTCGTTATGCGTTATGCGTTATGCGTTATGCGTTATGAGTAATGCGTGATCCGTTATGCGTTATGCGATATGCGCTATGCGTTATGCGTTATGCGTTATGCGTTATACGTTATGCGTTATGCGTTATGCCTTATGCGTTATGCGTTATGCGTTATGCGTTATGCGTTATGCGTTATGCGTTATGCGTTATGCGTTATGCGTTATGAGTAATGCGTGATCCGTTATGCGTTATGCGTTATGCGTTATGCGTTATGCGTTATGCGTTATGCGTTATGCGTTATGCGTTATGCGTTATGAGAAATGCGTGATCCGTTATGAGTAATGCGTGATCCGTTATGCGTTATGCGTTATGCGTTATGCGTTATGCGTTATGAGTAATGCGTGATCCGTTATGCGTTATGCGTTATGCGTTATGCGTTATGCGTTATGCGTTATGCATTATGCGTTATGCGTTATGCGTTATGCGTTATCCGTTATACGTTATGCGTTATGCGTTATGCGTTATGCGTTTTGCTTTATGCGTTATGCGTTATGGGTTATGCGTTATGCGTTATGCGTTATGAGTAATGCGTGATCCGTTATGTGTTATGCGTTATGCGCTATGCGTTATGCGTTATGCGTTATGCGTTATGGGTTATGAGTAATGCGTGATCCGTTATGCGTTATGCTTTATGCGTTATGCGTTATGCGTTACGCGTAATGCGTTATGCGCTGTGGGTCATGCGTTAAGCGTTATGCGTTTTGCGTTATGCGTTATGAGTAATGCGAGATCCGTTACGCGTTATGCGTTATGCGTTATTCGTTATGCGTTATGCGTTATGCGTTATGCGTTATGCGTTATGCATTATGCGTTATGCGTTATGCGTTATGCGTTATGCGTTATGCGTTATGTGTTATGCGTTATGCGTTATGCGTTATGCGTTATGCGTTATGCGTTATGCGTTATGCGTTATGCGTTATGCGTTATGCGTTATGCGTTATGCGTTATGCGTTTTGCTTTATGCGTTATGGGTTATGCGTTATGCGTTATGCGTTATGAGTAATGCGTGATCCGTTATGTGATATGCGTTATGCGCTATGCGTTATGCGTTATGCGTTATGCGTTATGGGTTATGCGTTATGCGTTATGCGTTATGCGTTATGCGTTATGCGTTTTGCTTTATGCGTTATGCGTTATGGGTTATGCGTTATGCGTTATGCGTTATGCGTTATGTGTTATGCGTTATGCGTTATGCGTTATGCGTTATGCGTTATGCGTTATGCGTTATGAGTAATGCCTGATCCGTTATGCGTTATGCGTTATGCGTTATGCGTTATGCGTTATGCGTTATGAGTAATGCGTGATCCGTTATGCGTTATGCGTTATGCGTTATGCGTTATGCGTTATGCGTTATGCATTATGCATTATGCGTTATGCGTTATGCGTTATGCGTTATGCGTTATACGTTATGCGTTATGCGTTATGCGTTATGCGTTATGCGTTATGCGTTATGCGTTATGTGTTATGCGTTGTGCGTTATCCGCTATGCGTTATACGTTTTACGTTATGCGTTATGCGTTATGAGTTATGCGTTATACGTTATGGGTTATGCGTTATGCGTTATGCGTTATGCGATTTGGGTTATGCGTTATGCGTTATGCGTTATGGGTTATGAGTAATGCGTGATCCGTTATGCGTTATGCCTTATGCGTTTTGCCTTATACATTATGCGTTATGCGTTATGAGTTATGCGTTATGCGATATTCGTTATGTGTTATTCGTTATGCGTTATGCGTTATGCGTTATGCGTTATGAGTAATGCGTGATCCGTTATGCGTTATGCGTTATGCGTTATGCGTTATGCGTTATGCGTTATGCGTTATGAGTAATGCGTGATCCGTTATGCGTTATGCGTTATGCGTTATGCGTTATGCGTTATGCGTTATGCGTTATGCGTTATGCGTTATGCGTTATGCGTTATGCGTTATGCGTTATGAGAAATGCGTGATCCGTTATGAGTAATGCGTGATCCGTTATGCGTTATGCGTTATGCGTTATGCGTTATGCGTTATGCGTTATGCGTTATGCGTTATGCGTTATGCGTTATGAGTAATGCGTGATCCGTTATGCGTTATGCGTTATGCGTTATGCGTTATGCGTTATGCGTTATGCATTATGCGTTATGCGTTATGCGTTATGCGTTATCCGTTATACGTTATGCGTTATGCGTTATGCGTTATGCGTTATGCGTTATGCGTTTTGCTTTATGCGTTATGCGTTATGGGTTATGCGTTATGCGTTATGCGTTATGAGTAATGCGTGATCCGTTATGTGTTATGCGTTATGCGCTATGCGTTATGCGTTATGCGTTATGCGTTATGGGTTATGAGTAATGCGTGATCCGTTATGCGTTATGCTTTATGCGTTATGCGTTATGCGTTACGCGTAATGCGTTATGCGCTGTGGGTCATGCGTTAAGCGTTATGCGTTTTGCGTTATGCGTTATGAGTAATGCGAGATCCGTTACGCGTTATGCGTTATGCGTTATTCGTTATGCGTTATGCGTTATGCGTTATGCGTTATGCGTTATGCGTTATGCATTATGCGTTATGCGTTATGCGTTATGCGTTATGCGTTATGCGTTATGTGTTATGCGTTATGCGTTATGCGTTATGCGTTATGCGTTATGCGTTATGCGTTATGCGTTATGCGATTTGGGTTATGCGTTATGCGTTATGCGTTATGGGTTATGCGTTATTCGTTATGCGTTATGCGTTATGCGTTATGCGTTATGCGTTATGGGTTGTGCGTTATGAGTCATGCGTTATGCGTTATGAGTAATGCGTGATCCGTTATGCGTTATGCGTTATGCGTTATTTTATGCGTTATACGTTATGGGTTATGCGTTATGCGTTATGCGTTATGCGATTTGGGTTATGCGTTATGCGTTATGCGTTATGCGTTATGGGTTATGCGTTATGCGTTATGCGTTATGCGTTATGCGTTATGCGTTATGCGTTATGCGATTTGCGTTTTGCGTTAAGCGTTATGCGTTATGCGTTATGCGTTATGCGTTATGCGTTATGAGTTATGCGTTATGCGTTATGCGTTATGCGTTATGAGAAATGCGTGATCCGTTATGCGTTATGTGTTATGCGTTATGCGTTATGTGTTATGCGTTATGCGTTATGCGTTATGCGTTATGCGTTATGCGTTATGCGTTATGAGTAATGCGTGATCCGTTATGCGTTATGCGTTATGCGTTATGCGTTATGCGTTATGCGTTATGCGTTATGAGTAATGCGTGATCCGTTATGCGTTATGCGTTATGCGTTATGCGTTATGCGTTATGCGTTATGCATTATGCGTCATGCGTTATGCGTTATGCGTTATGCGTTATACGTTATGCGTTATGCGTTATGCGTTATGCGTTATGCGTTATGCGTTTTGCTTTATGCGTTATGCGTTATGGGTTATGCGTTATGCGTTATGCGTTATGAGTAATGCGTGATCCGTTATGTGTTATGCGTTATGCGCTATGCGTTATGCGTTATGCGTTGTGCGTCATGGGTTATGAGTAATGCGTGATCCGTTATGCGTTATGCTTTATGCGTTATGCGTTATGCGTTACGCGTAATGCGTTATGCGCTGTGGGTCATGCGTTAAGCGTTATGCGTTTTGCGTTATGCGTTATGAGTAATGCGAGATCCGTTACGCGTTATGCGTTATGCGTTATTCGTTATGCGTTATGCGTTATGAGTAATGCGTTATGCGTTATGCGTTATGCATTATGCGTTATGCGTTATGCGTTATGCGTTATGCGTTATGCGTTATGCGTTATGCGTTATGCGTTATGCGTTATGCGTTATGCGTTATGCGTTATGCGTTATGCGTTATGCGTTATGCGTTATGCGTTATGCGTTATGCGTTATGCGTTATGCGTTATGCGTTATGCGTTATGCGTTATGCGTTATTCGTTATGCGTTATGCGTTTTGCTTTATGCGTTATGCGTTATGGGTTATGCGTTATGCGTTATGCGTTATGAGTAATGCGTGATCCGTTATGTGATATGCGTTATGCGCTATGCGTTATGCGTTATGCGTTATGCGTTATGGGTTATGCGTTATGCGTTATGCGTTATGCGTTTTGCTTTATGCGTTATGCGTTATGGGTTATGCGTTATGCGTTATGCGTTATGCGTTATGTGTTATGCGTTATGCGTTATGCGTTATGCGTTATGCGTTATGCGTTATGAGTAATGCGTGATCCGTTATGCGTTATGCGTTATGCGTTATGCGTTATGCGTTATGCGTTATGAGTAATGCGTGATCCGTTATGCGTTATGCGTTATGCGTTATGCGTTATGCGTTATGCGTTATGCATTATGCGTTATGCGTTATGCGTTATGCGTTATGCGTTATACGTTATGCGTTATGCGTTATGCGTTATGCGTTATGCGTTATGCGTTTTGCTTTATGCGTTATGCGTTATGGGTCATGCGTTATTCGTTATACGTTATGAGTAATGCGTGATCCGTTATGTGATATGCGTTATGCGCTATGCGTTATGCGTTATGCGTTATGCGTTATGGGTTATGAGTAATGCGTGATCCGTTATGCGTTATGCTTTATGCGTTATGCGTTATGCGTTACGCGTAATGCGTTATGCGCTGTGGGTCATGCGTTAAGCGTTATGCGTTTTGCGTTATGCGTTATGAGTAATGCGAGATCCGTTACGCGTTATGCGTTATGCGTTATTCGTTATGCGTTATGCGTTATGCGTTATGCGTTATGCGTTATGCGTTATGCGTTATGCGTTATGCGTTATGCGTTATGCGTTATGCGTTATGCGTTATGCGTTATGCGTTATGAGTTATGCGTTATGCGTTATGCGTTATGCGTTATGCGTTGTGAGAAATGCGTGATCCGTTATGCGTTATGCGTTATGAGTAATGCGTGATCCGTTATGCGTTATGCGTTATGCGTTATGCGTTATGCGTTATGAGTAATGCGTGATCCGTTATGCGTTATGCGTTATGAGAAATGCGTGATCCGTTATGCGTTATGCGTTATGCGTTATGCGTTAATGGAAATGCGTGATCCGTTATGCGTTATGCGTTATGCGTTATGCGTTATGCGTTATGCGTTATGCGTTATGCGTTATGCGTTATGCGTTATGCGTTATGCGTTATGCGTTATGCGATATGCGTTATGCGTTATGCGTTATGCGTTATGCGTTATGCGTGATCCGTTATGCGTTATGCGTTATGAGAAATGCGTGATCCGTTATGCGTTATGCGTTATGCGTTATGCGTTAATGGAAATGCGTGATCCGTTATGCGTGATCCGTTATGCGTTATGCGTTATGCGTTATGCGTTATGCGTTATGCGATATGCGTTATGCGTTATGCGTTATGCGTTATGCGTTATGCGTTATGCGTGATCCGTTATGCGTTATGCGTTATGAGAAATGCGTGATCCGTTATGCGTTATGCGTTATGCGTTATGCGTTAATGGAAATGCGTGATCCGTTATGCGTGATCCGTTATGCGTTATGCGTTATGCGTTATGCGTTATGAGTAATGCGTGATCCGTTATGCGTTATGCGTTATGCGTTATGCGTTATGCGTTATGCGTTATGCGTTACGCGTTATGCGTTATGCGTTATGCGTTATGCGTTATGCGTTATGCGTTATGCGTTATGCGTTATGCGTTATGCGTTATGGGTTAATGGTTATGCGTAATGCGTTATGCGTTATGCGTTATGCGTTATGCGTTATGCGTTATGAGTAATGCGTGATCCGTTATGCGTTATGCGTTATGCGTTATGCGTTATGCGTTATGCGTTATGCGTTATGCGTTATGCGTTATGCGTTATGCGTTATGCGTTATGAGAAATGCGTGATCCGTTACGAGTAATGCGTGATCCGTTATGCGTTATGCGTTATGCGTTATGCGTTGTGCGTTATGCGTTATGCGTTATGCGTTATGCGTTATGCGTCATGCGTTATGCGTTATGCGTTATGCGTTATGCGTTATGCGTTATGCGTTATGCGTTATGCGTGATCCGTTATGCGTTATGCGTTATGAGTAATGCGTGATCCGTTATGCGTTATGCGTTATGCATTATGCGTTAGGCGTTATGCGTTATGCGTTATGCATTATGCTTTATGCGTTATGCGTTATGCGTTATGCGATTTCCGTTATGCGTTATGCGTTATGCGTTATGCGTTATGCGTTATGCGTTATGAGAAATGCGTGATCCGTTATGAGTAATGCGTGATCCGTTATGCGTTATGCGTTATGCGTTATGCGTTATGCGTTGTGCGTTATGCGTTATGCGTTATGCGTTATGCGTTATGCGTTATGCGTTATGCGTTATGCGTTATGCGTTATGCGTTATGCGTTATGCGTTATGCGTGATCCGTTATGCGTTATGCGTTATGAGTAATGCGTGATCCGTTATGCGTTATGCGTTATGCATTATGCGTTAGGCGTTATGCGTTATGCGTTATGCATTATGCTTTATGCGTTATGCGTTATGCGTTATGCGATTTGCGTTATGCGTTATGCGTTGTGCGTTATGCGTTATGCGTTATGCGTTATGCGTTATGCGTGATCCGTTATGCGTTATGCGTTATGAGTAATGCGTGATCCGTTATGCGTTATGCGTTATGCATTATGCGTTAGGCGTTATGCGTTATGCGTTATGCATTATGCTTTATGCGTTATGCGTTATGCGTTATGCGATTTGCGTTATGCGTTATGCGTTATGCGTTATGCGTTATGCGTTATGCGTTATGCGTTATGCGTTATGCGTTATGCGTTATGAGAAATGCGTGATCCGTTATGCGTTATGCGTTATGAGTAATGCGTGATCCGTTATGCGTTATGCGTTATGCGTTATGCGTTATGCGTTATGCGTTATGCGTTATGCGTTATGCGTTATGCGTTATGAGTAATGCGTGATCCGTTATGTGTTATGCGTTATGCGCTATGCGTTATGCGTTATGCGTTATGCGTTAGGGGTTATGCGATATGCGTTATGCGTTATGCGTTATGCGTTATGCGTGATCCGTTATGCGTTATGCGTTATGAGAAATGCGTGATCCGTTATGCGTTATGCGTTATGCGTTATGCGTTAATGGAAATGCGTGATCCGTTATGCGTGATCCGTTATGCGTTATGCGTTATGCGTTATGCGTTATGAGTAATGCGTGATCCGTTATGCGTTATGCGTTATGCGTTATGCGTTATGCGTTATGCGTTATGCGTTATGCGTTACGCGTTATGCGTTATGCGTTATGCGTTATGCGTTATGCGTTATGCGTTATGCGTTATGCGTTATGCGTTATGCGTTATGCGTTATGCGTTATGGGTTAATGGTTATGCGTAATGCGTTATGCGTTATGCGTTATGCGTTATGCGTTATGCGTTATGCGTTATGCGTTATGCGTTATGAGTAATGCGTGATCCGTTATGCGTTATGCGTTATGCGTTATGCGTTATGCGTTATGCGTTATGCGTTATGCGTTATGCGTTATGCGTTATGAGAAATGCGTGATCCGTTATGAGTAATGCGTGATCCGTTATGCGTTATGCGTTATGCGTTATGCGTTATGCGTTGTGCGTTATGCGTTATGCGTTATGCGTTATGCGTTATGCGTTATGCGTTATGCGTTATGCGTTATGCGTTATGCGTTATGCGTTATGCGTTATGCGTTATGCGTTATGCGTTATGCGTTATGCGTTATGCGTTATGCGTTATGAGTTATGCGTTATGCGTTATGCGTTATGCGTTATGCGTTATGAGAAATGCGTGATCCGTTATGCGTTATGCGTTATGAGTAATGCGTGATCCGTTATGCGTTATGCGTTATGCGTTATGCGTTATGCGTTATGAGTAATGCGTGATCCGTTATGCGTTATGCGTTATGAGAAATGCGTGATCCGTTATGCGTTATGCGTTATGCGTTATGCGTTAATGGAAATGCGTGATCCGTTATGCGTTATGCGTTATGCGTTATGCGTTATGCGTTATGCGTTATGCGTTATGCGTTATGCGTTATGCGTTATGCGTTATGCGATATGCGTTATGCGTTATGCGTTATGCGTTATGCGTTATGCGTTATGCGTGATCCGTTATGCGTTATGCGTTATGAGAAATGCGTGATCCGTTATGCGTTATGCGTTATGCGTTATGCGTTAATGGAAATGCGTGATCCGTTATGCGTGATCCGTTATGCGTTATGCGTTATGCGTTATGCGTTATGCGTTATGCGATATGCGTTATGCGTTATGCGTTATGCGTTATGCGTTATGCGTTATGCGTGATCCGTTATGCGTTATGCGTTATGAGAAATGCGTGATCCGTTATGCGTTATGCGTTATGCGTTATGCGTTAATGGAAATGCGTGATCCGTTATGCGTGATCCGTTATGCGTTATGCGTTATGCGTTATGCGTTATGAGTAATGCGTGATCCGTTATGCGTTATGCGTTATGCGTTATGCGTTATGCGTTATGCGTTATGCGTTACGCGTTATGCGTTATGCGTTATGCGTTATGCGTTATGCGTTATGCGTTATGCGTTATGCGTTATGCGTTATGCGTTATGGGTTAATGGTTATGCGTAATGCGTTATGCGTTATGCGTTATGCGTTATGCGTTATGCGTTATGAGTAATGCGTGATCCGTTATGCGTTATGCGTTATGCGTTATGCGTTATGCGTTATGCGTTATGCGTTATGCGTTATGCGTTATGCGTTATGCGTTATGCGTTATGAGAAATGCGTGATCCGTTATGAGTAATGCGTGATCCGTTATGCGTTATGCGTTATGCGTTATGCGTTGTGCGTTATGCGTTATGCGTTATGCGTTATGCGTTATGCGTCATGCGTTATGCGTTATGCGTTATGCGTTATGCGTTATGCGTTATGCGTTATGCGTTATGCGTGATCCGTTATGCGTTATGCGTTATGAGTAATGCGTGATCCGTTATGCGTTATGCGTTATGCATTATGCGTTAGGCGTTATGCGTTATGCGTTATGCATTATGCTTTATGCGTTATGCGTTATGCGTTATGCGATTTCCGTTATGCGTTATGCGTTATGCGTTATGCGTTATGCGTTATGCGTTATGAGAAATGCGTGATCCGTTATGAGTAATGCGTGATCCGTTATGCGTTATGCGTTATGCGTTATGCGTTATGCGTTGTGCGTTATGCGTTATGCGTTATGCGTTATGCGTTATGCGTTATGCGTTATGCGTTATGCGTTATGCGTTATGCGTTATGCGTTATGCGTTATGCGTTATGCGTGATCCGTTATGCGTTATGCGTTATGAGTAATGCGTGATCCGTTATGCGTTATGCGTTATGCATTATGCGTTAGGCGTTATGCGTTATGCGTTATGCATTATGCTTTATGCGTTATGCGTTATGCGTTATGCGATTTGCGTTATGCGTTATGCGTTGTGCGTTATGCGTTATGCGTTATGCGTTATGCGTTATGCGTGATCCGTTATGCGTTATGCGTTATGAGTAATGCGTGATCCGTTATGCGTTATGCGTTATGCATTATGCGTTAGGCGTTATGCGTTATGCGTTATGCATTATGCTTTATGCGTTATGCGTTATGCGTTATGCGATTTGCGTTATGCGTTATGCGTTATGCGTTATGCGTTATGCGTTATGCGTTATGCGTTATGCGTTATGCGTTATGCGTTATGCGTTATGAGAAATGCGTGATCCGTTATGCGTTATGCGTTATGAGTAATGCGTGATCCGTTATGCGTTATGCGTTATGCGTTATGCGTTATGCGTTATGCGTTATGCGTTATGCGTTATGCGTTATGAGTAATGCGTGATCCGTTATGTGTTATGCGTTATGCGCTATGCGTTATGCGTTATGCGTTATGCGTTAGGGGTTATGCGATATGCGTTATGCGTTATGCGTTATGCGTTATGCGTGATCCGTTATGCGTTATGCGTTATGAGAAATGCGTGATCCGTTATGCGTTATGCGTTATGCGTTATGCGTTAATGGAAATGCGTGATCCGTTATGCGTGATCCGTTATGCGTTATGCGTTATGCGTTATGCGTTATTAGTAATGCGTGATCCGTTATGCGTTATGCGTTATGCGTTATGCGTTATGCGTTATGCGTTATGCGTTATGCGTTACGCGTTATGCGTTATGCGTTATGCGTTATGCGTTATGCGTTATGCGTTATGCGTTATGCGTTATGCGTTATGCGTTATGGGTTAATGGTTATGCGTAATGCGTTATGCGTTATGCGTTATGCGTTATGCGTTATGCGTTATGCGTTATGCGTTATGCGTTATGAGTAATGCGTGATCCGTTATGCGTTATGCGTTATGCGTTATGCGTTATGCGTTATGCGTTATGCGTTATGCGTTATGCGTTATGCGTTATGCGTTATGAGAAATGCGTGATCCGTTATGAGTAATGCGTGATCCGTTATGCGTTATGCGTTATGCGTTATGCGTTATGCGTTGTGCGTTATGCGTTATGCGTTATGCGTTATGCGTTATGCGTTATGCGTTATGCGTTATGCGTTATGCGTTATGCGTTATGCGTTATGCGTTATGCGTTATGCGTGATCCGTTATGCGTTATGCGTTATGAGTAATGCGTGATCCGTTATGCGTTATGCGTTATGCATTATGCGTTAGGCGTTATGCGTTATGCGTTATGCATTATGCTTTATGCGTTATGCGTTATGCGTTATGCGATTTGCGTTATGCGTTATGCGTTATGCGTTATGCGTTATGCGTTATGCGTTATGCGTTATGCGTTATGCGTTATGAGAAATGCGTGATCCGTTATGCGTTATGCGTTATGAGTAATGCGTGATCCGTTATGCGTTATGCGTTATGCGTTATGCGTTATGCGTTATGCGTTATGAGTAATGCGTGATCCGTTATGCGTTATGCGTTATGAGTAATGCGTGATCCGTTATGCGTTATGCGTTATGCGTTATGCGTTATGCGTTATGCGTTATGCGTTATGCGTTATGCGTTATGCGTTATGCGTGATCCGTTATGCGTTATGCGTTATGAGTAATGCGTGATCCGTTATGCGTTATGCGTTATGCATTATGCGTTAGGCGTTATGCGTTATGCGTTATGCATTATGCTTTATGCGTTATGCGTTATGCGTTATGCGATTTGCGTTATGCGTTATGCGTTATGCGTTATGCGTTATGCGTTATGCGTTATGCGTTATGCGTTATGCGTTATGCGTTATGAGAAATGCGTGATCCGTTATGCGTTATGCGTTATGAGTAATGCGTGATCCGTTATGCGTTATGCGTTATGCGTTATGCGTTATGCGTTATGCGTTATGCGTTATGCATTATGCGTTAGGCGTTATGCGTTATGAGAAATGCGTGATCCGTTATGAGTAATGCGTGATCCGTTATGCGTTATGCGTTATGCGTTATGCGTTATGCATTGTGCGTTATGCGTTATGCGTTATGCGTTATGCGTTATGCGTTATGCGTTATGCGTTATGCGTTATGCGTTATGCGTTATGCGTTATGCGTTATGCGTTATGCGTGATCCGTTATGCGTTATGCGTTATGAGTAATGCGTGATCCGTTATGCGTTATGCGTTATGCATTATGCGTTAGGCGTTATGCGTTATGCGTTATGCATTATGGTTTATGCGTTATGCGTTATGCGTTATGCGATTTGCGTTATGCGTTATGCGTTGTGCGTTATGCGTTATGCGTTAAGCGTTATGCGTTATGCGTTATGCGTTATGCGTTATGCATTATGCGTTATGCGTTATGCGTTATGCGTTATCCGTTATACGTTATGCGTTATGCGTTATGCGTTATGCGTTATGCGTTTTGCTTTATGCGTTATGCGTTATGGGTTATGCGTTATGCGTTATGCGTTATGAGTAATGCGTGATCCGTTATGTGTTATGCGTTATGCGCTATGCGTTATGCGTTATGCGTTATGCGTTATGGGTTATGAGTAATGCGTGATCCGTTATGCGTTATGCTTTATGCGTTATGCGTTATGCGTTACGCGTAATGCGTTATGCGCTGTGGGTCATGCGTTAAGCGTTATGCGTTTTGCGTTATGCGTTATGAGTAATGCGTGATCCGTTACGCGTTATGCGTTATGCGTTATTCGTTATGCGTTATGCGTTATGCGTTATGCGTTATGCGTTATGCATTATGCGTTATGCGTTATGCGTTATGCGTTATGCGTTATGCGTTATGTGTTATGCGTTATGCGTTATGCGTTATGCGTTATGCGTTATGCGTTATGCGTTATGCGTTATGCGTTATGCGTTATGCGTTATGCGTTATGCGTTATGCGTTATGCGTTATGCGTTTTGCTTTATGCGTTATGCGTTATGGGTTATGCGTTATGCGTTATGCGTTATGAGTAATGCGTGATCCGTTATGTGATATGCGTTATGCGCTATGCGTTATGCGTTATGCGTTATGCGTTATGTGTTATGCGTTATGCGTTATGCGTTATGCGTTATGCGTTATGCGTTATGCGTTATGCGTTATGCGTTATGAGTAATGCCTGATCCGTTATGCGTTATGCGTTATGCGTTATGCGTTATGCGTTATGCGTTATGCGTTATGCGTTATGAGTAATGCGTGATCCGTTATGCGTTATGCGTTATGCGTTATGCGTTATGCGTTATGCGTTATGCATTATGCATTATGCGTTATGCGTTATGCGTTATGCGTTATGCGTTATACGTTATGCGTTATGCGTTATGCGTTATGCGTTATGCGTTATGCGTTATGTGTTATGCGTTCTGCGTTATCCGCTATGCGTTATACGTTTTACGTTATGCGTTATGCGTTATGAGTTATGCGTTATACGTTATGGGTTATGCGTTATGCGTTATGCGTTATGCGATTTGGGTTATGCGTTATGCGTTATGCGTTATGGGTTATGCGTTATTCGTTATGCGTTATGCGTTATGCGTTATGCGTTATGCGTTATGGGTTGTGCGTTATGAGTCATGCGTTATGCGTTATGAGTAATGCGTGATCCGTTATGCGTTATGCGTTATGCGTTATGCGTTATGCGTTATGCGTTATGCGTTATACGTTATGGGTTATGCGTTATGCGTTATGCGTTATACGATTTGGGTTATGCGTTATGCGTTATGCGTTATGCGTTATGGGTTATGCGTTATGCGTTATGCGTTATGCGTTATGCGTTATGCGTTATGCGTTATGCGATTTGCGTTATGCGTTAAGCGTTATGCGTTATGCGTTATGCGTTATGCGTTATGCGTTATACGTTATGCGTTATGCGTTATGCGTTATGCGTTATGCGTTATGCGTTATGTGTTATGCGTTGTGCGTTATCCGCTATGCGTTATACGTTTTACGTTATGCGTTATGCGTTATGAGTTATGCGTTATACGTTATGGGTTATGCGTTATGCGTTATGCGTTATGCGATTTGGGTTATGCGTTATGCGTTATGCGTTATGGGTTATGCGTTATTCGTTATGCGTTATGCGTTATGCGTTATGCGTTATGCGTTATGGGTTGTGCGTTATGAGTCATGCGTTATGCGTTATGAGTAATGCGTGATCCGTTATGCGTTATGCGTTATGCGTTATGCGTTATGCGTTATGCGTTATACGTTATGGGTTATGCGTTATGCGTTATGCGTTATACGATTTGGGTTATGCGTTATGCGTTATGCGTTATGCGTTATGGGTTATGCGTTATGCGTTATGCGTTATGCGTTATGCGTTATGCGTTATGCGTTATGCGATTTGCGTTATGCGTTAAGCGTTATGCGTTATGCGTTATGCGTTATGCGTTATGCGTTATGAGTTATGCGTTATGCGTTATGCGTTATGCGTTATGAGAAATGCGTGATCCGTTATGCGTTATGTGTTATGCGTTATGCGTTATGTGTTATGCGTTATGCGTTATGCGTTATGCGTTATGCGTTATGCGTTATGCGTTATGCGTTATGAGTAATGCGTGATCCGTTATGCGTTATGCGTTATGCGTTATGCGTTATGCGTTATGCGTTATGCGTTATGAGTAATGCGTGATCCGTTATGCGTTATGCGTTATGCGTTATGCGTTATGCGTTATGCGTTATGCATTATGCGTCATGCGTTATGCGTTATGCGTTATGCGTTATACGTTATGCGTTATGCGTTATGCGTTATGCGTTATGCGTTTTGCTTTATGCGTTATGCGTTATGGGTTATGCGTTATGCGTTATGCGTTATGAGTAATGCGTGATCCGTTATGTGTTATGCGTTATGCGCTATGCGTTATGCGTTATGCGTTATGCGTTATGGGTTATGAGTAATGCGTGATCCGTTATGCGTTATGCTTTATGCGTTATGCGTTATGCGTTACGCGTAATGCGTTATGCGCTGTGGGTCATGCGTTAAGCGTTATGCGTTTTGCGTTATGCGTTATGAGTAATGCGAGATCCGTTACGCGTTATGCGTTATGCGTTATTCGTTATGCGTTATGCGTTATGAGTTATGCGTTATGCGTTATGCGTTATGCATTATGCGTTATGCGTTATGCGTTATGCGTTATGCGTTATGCGTTATGCGTTATGCGTTATGCGTTATGCGTTATGCGTTATGCGTTATGCGTTTTGCTTTATGCGTTATGCGTTATGGGTTATGCGTTATGCGTTATGCGTTATGCGTAATGCGTGATCCGTTATGTGATATGCGTTATGCGCTATGCGTTATGCGTTATGCGTTATGCGTTATGGGTTATGCGTTATGCGTTATGCGTTATGCGTTATGCGTTATGCGTTTTGCTTTATGCGTTATGCGTTATGGGTTATGCGTTATGCGTTATGCGTTATGCGTTATGTGTTATGCGTTATGCGTTATGCGTTATGCGTTATGCGTTATGCGTTATGCGTTATGAGTAATGCGTGATCCGTTATGCGTTATGCGTTATGCGTTATGCGTTATGCGTTATGAGTAATGCGTGATCCGTTATGCGTTATGCGTTATGCATTATGCGTTATGCGTTATGCGTTATGCATTATGCGTTATGCGTTATGCGTTATGCGTTATGCGTTATACGTTATGCGTTATGCGTTATGCGTTATGCGTTATGCGTTTTGCTTTATGCGTTATGCGTTATGGGTTATGCGTTATTCGTTATGCGTTATGAGTAAGCGTGATCCGTTATGTGATATGCGTTATGCGCTATGCGTTATGCGTTATGCGTTATGCGTTATGGGTTATGAGTAATGCGTGATCCATTTATGCGTTATGCTTTATGCGTTATGCGTTATGCGTTACGCGTAATGCGTTATGCGCTGTGGGTCATGCGTTAAGCGTTATGCGTTTTGCGTTATGCGTTATGAGTAATGCGAGATCCGTTACGCGTTATGCGTTATGCGTTATTCGTTATGCGTTATGCGTTATGCGTTATGCGTTATGCGTTATGCGTTATGCGTTATGCGTTATGCGTTATGCGTTATGCGTTATACGTTATGCGTTATGCGTTATGCGTTATGCGTTATGCGTTATGAGAAATGCGTGATCCGTTATGAGTAATGCGTGATCCGTTATGCGTTATGCGTTATGCGTTATGCGTTATGCGTTGTGCGTTATGCGTTATGCGTTATGCGTTATGCGTTATGCGTTATGCGTTATGCGTTATGCGTTATGCGTTATGCGTTATGCGTTATGCGTTATGCGTTATGCGTTATGCGTTATGCGTGATCCGTTATGCGTTATGCGTTATGAGTAATGCGTGATCCGTTATGCGTTATGCGTTATGCATTATGCGTTAGGCGTTATGCGTTATGCGTTATGCATTATGCTTTATGCGTTATGCGTTATGCGTTATGCGATTTGCGTTATGCGTTATGCGTTATGCGTTATGCGTTATGCGTTATGCGTTATGCGTTATGCGTTATGCGTTATGCGTTATGAGAAATGCGTGATCCGTTATGCGTTATGCGTTATGAGTAATGCGTGATCCGTTATGCGTTATGCGTTATGCGTTATGCGTTATGCGTTATGCGTTATGAGAAATGCGTGATCCGTTATGCGTTATGCGTTATGAGTAATGCGTGATCCGTTATGCGTTATGCGTTATGCGTTATGCGTTATGCGTTATGCGTTATGCGTTATGCGTTATGCGTTATGCGTTATGCGTGATCCGTTATGCGTTATGCGTTATGAGTAATGCGTGATCCGTTATGCGTTATGCGTTATGCATTATGCGTTAGGCGTTATGCGTTATGCGTTATGCATTATGCTTTATGCGTTATGCGTTATGCGTTATGCGATTTGCGTTATGCGTTATGCGTTATGCGTTATGCGTTATGCGTTATGCGTTATGCGTTATGCGTTATGCGTTATGCGTTATGAGAAATGCGTGATCCGTTATGCGTTATGCGTTATGAGTAATGCGTGATCCGTTATGCGTTATGCGTTATGCGTTATGCGTTATGCGTTATGCGTTATGCGTTATGCATTATGCGTTAGGCGTTATGCGTTATGAGAAATGCGTGATCCGTTATGAGTAATGCGTGATCCGTTATGCGTTATGCGTTATGCGTTATGCGTTATGCGTTGTGCGTTATGCGTTATGCGTTATGCGTTATGCGTTATGCGTTATGCGTTATGCGTTATGCGTTGTGCGTTATGCGTTATGCGTTATGCGTTATGCGTTATGCGTTATGCGTTATGCGTTATGCGTTATGCGTTATGCGTTATGCGTTATGCGTTATGCGTTATGCGTGATCCGTTATGCGTTATGCGTTATGAGTAATGCGTGATCCGTTATGCGTTATGCGTTATGCATTATGCGTTAGGCGTTATGCGTTATGCGTTATGCATTATGCTTTATGCGTTATGCGTTATGCGTTATGCGATTTGCGTTATGCGTTATGCGTTATGCGTTATGCGTTATGCGTTATGCGTTATGCGTTATGCGTTATGCGTTATGAGAAATGCGTGATCCGTTATGCGTTATGCGTTATGAGTAATGCGTGATCCGTTATGCGTTATGCGTTATGCGTTATGCGTTATGCGTTATGCGTTATGAGAAATGCGTGATCCGTTATGCGTTATGCGTTATGAGTAATGCGTGATCCGTTATGCGTTATGCGTTATGCGTTATGCGTTATGCGTTATGCGTTATGCGTTATGCGTTATGCGTTATGCGTTATGCGTTATGCGTGATCCGTTATGCGTTATGCGTTATGAGTAATGCGTGATCCGTTATGCGTTATGCGTTATGCATTATGCGTTAGGCGTTATGCGTTATGCGTTATGCATTATGCTTTATGCGTTATGCGTTATGCGTTATGCGATTTGCGTTATGCGTTATGCGTTATGCGTTATGCGTTATGCGTTATGCGTTATGCGTTATGCGTTATGCGTTATGCGTTATGAGAAATGCGTGATCCGTTATGCGTTATGCGTTATGAGTAATGCGTGATCCGTTATGCGTTATGCGTTATGCGTTATGCGTTATGCGTTATGCGTTATGCATTATGCGTTAGGCGTTATGCGTTATGAGAAATGCGTGATCCGTTATGAGTAATGCGTGATCCGTTATGCGTTATGCGTTATGCGTTATGCGTTATGCGTTATGCGTTATGCGTTATGCGTTATGCGTTATGCGTTATGCATTATGCGTTATGCGTTATGCGTTATGCGTTATCCGTTATACGTTATGCGTTATGCGTTATGCGTTATGCGTTATGCGTTTTGCTTTATGCGTTATGCGTTATGGGTTATGCGTTATGCGTTATGCGTTATGAGTAATGCGTGATCCGTTATGTGTTATGCGTTATGCGCTATGCGTTATGCGTTATGCGTTATGCGTTATGGGTTATGAGTAATGCGTGATCCGTTATGCGTTATGCTTTATGCGTTATGCGTTATGCGTTACGCGTAATGCGTTATGCGCTGTGGGTCATGCGTTAAGCGTTATGCGTTTTGCGTTATGCGTTATGAGTAATGCGAGATCCGTTACGCGTTATGCGTTATGCGTTATTCGTTATGCGTTATGCGTTATGCGTTATGCGTTATGCGTTATGCATTATGCGTTATGCGTTATGCGTTATGCGTTATGCGTTATGCGTTATGTGTTATGCGTTATGCGTTATGCGTTATGCGTTATGCGTTATGCGTTATGCGTTATGCGTTATGCGTTATGCGTTATGCGTTATGCGTTATGCGTTATGCGTTATGCGTTATGCGTTTTGCTTTATGCGTTATGCGTTATGGGTTATGCGTTATGCGTTATGCGTTATGAGTAATGCGTGATCCGTTATGTGATATGCGTTATGCGCTATGCGTTATGCGTTATGCGTTATGCGTTATGTGTTATGCGTTATGCGTTATGCGTTATGCGTTATGCGTTATGCGTTATGCGTTATGCGTTATGAGTAATGCCTGATCCGTTATGCGTTATGCGTTATGCGTTATGCGTTATGCGTTATGCGTTATGCGTTATGCGTTATGAGTAATGCGTGATCCGTTATGCGTTATGCGTTATGCGTTATGCGTTATGCGTTATGCGTTATGCATTATGCATTATGCGTTATGCGTTATGCGTTATGCGTTATGCGTTATACGTTATGCGTTTTGCGTTATGCGTTATGCGTTATGCGTTATGCGTTATGTGTTATGCGTTGTGCGTTATCCGCTATGCGTTATACGTTTTACGTTATGCGTTATGCGTTATGAGTTATGCGTTATACGTTATGGGTTATGCGTTATGCGTTATGCGTTATGCGATTTGGGTTATGCGTTATGCGTTATGCGTTATGGGTTATGCGTTATTCGTTATGCGTTATGCGTTATGCGTTATGCGTTATGCGTTATGGGTTGTGCGTTATGAGTCATGCGTTATGCGTTATGAGTAATGCGTGATCCGTTATGCGTTATGCGTTATGCGTTATGCGTTATGCGTTATGCGTTATACGTTATGGGTTATGCGTTATGCGTTATGCGTTATACGATTTGGGTTATGCGTTATGCGTTATGCGTTATGCGTTATGGGTTATGCGTTATGCGTTATGCGTTATGCGTTATGCGTTATGCGTTATGCGTTATGCGATTTGCGTTATGCGTTAAGCGTTATGCGTTATGCGTTATGCGTTATGCGTTATGCGTTATGAGTTATGCGTTATGCGTTATGCGTTATGCGTTATGAGAAATGCGTGATCCGTTATGCGTTATGTGTTATGCGTTATGCGTTATGTGTTATGCGTTATGCGTTATGCGTTATGCGTTATGCGTTATGCGTTATGCGTTATGAGTAATGCGTGATCCGTTATGCGTTATGCGTTATGCGTTATGCGTTATGCGTTATGCGTTATGCGTTATGAGTAATGCGTGATCCGTTATGCGTTATGCGTTATGCGTTATGCGTTATGCGTTATGCGTTATGCATTATGCGTCATGCGTTATGCGTTATGCGTTATGCGTTATACGTTATGCGTTATGCGTTATGCGTTATGCGTTATGCGTTTTGCTTTATGCGTTATGCGTTATGGGTTATGCGTTATGCGTTATGCGTTATGAGTAATGCGTGATCCGTTATGTGTTATGCGTTATGCGCTATGCGTTATGCGTTATGCGTTATGCGTTATGGGTTATGAGTAATGCGTGATCCGTTATGCGTTATGCTTTATGCGTTATGCGTTATGCGTTACGCGTAATGCGTTATGCGCTGTGGGTCATGCGTTAAGCGTTATGCGTTTTGCGTTATGCGTTATGAGTAATGCGAGATCCGTTACGCGTTATGCGTTATGCGTTATTCGTTATGCGTTATGCGTTATGAGTTATGCGTTATGCGTTATGCGTTATGCATTATGCGTTATGCGTTATGCGTTATGCGTTATGCGTTATGCGTTATGCGTTATGCGTTATGCGTTATGCGTTATGCGTTATGCGTTATGCGTTTTGCTTTATGCGTTATGCGTTATGGGTTATGCGTTATGCGTTATGCGTTATGCGTAATGCGTGATCCGTTATGTGATATGCGTTATGCGCTATGCGTTATGCGTTATGCGTTATGCGTTATGGGTTATGCGTTATGCGTTATGTGTTATGCGTTATGCGTTATGCGTTTTGCTTTATGCGTTATGCGTTATGGGTTATGCGTTATGCGTTATGCGTTATGCGTTATGTGTTATGCGTTATGCGTTATGCGTTATGCGTTATGCGTTATGCGTTATGCGTTATGAGTAATGCGTGATCCGTTATGCGTTATGCGTTATGCGTTATGCGTTATGAGTAATGCGTGATCCGTTATGCGTTATGCGTTATGCATTATGCGTTATGCGTTATGCGTTATGCATTATGCGTTATGCGTTATGCGTTATGCGTTATGCGTTATACGTTATGCGTTATGCGTTATGCGTTATGCGTTATGCGTTTTGCTTTATGCGTTATGCGTTATGGGTTATGCGTTATTCGTTATGCGTCATGAGTAAGCGTGATCCGTTATGTGATATGCGTTATGCGCTATGCGTTATGCGTTATGCGTTATGCGTTATGGGTTATGAGTAATGCGTGATCCATTTATGCGTTATGCTTTATGCGTTATGCGTTATGCGTTACGCGTAATGCGTTATGCGCTGTGGGTCATGCGTTAAGCGTTATGCGTTTTGCGTTATGCGTTATGAGTAATGCGAGATCCGTTACGCGTTATGCGTTATGCGTTATTCGTTATGCGTTATGCGTTATGCGTTATGCGTTATGCGTTATGCGTTATGCGTTATGCGTTATGCGTTATGCGTTATGCGTTATGCGTTATGCGTTATGCGTTATGCGTTATGCGTTATGCGTTATGCGTTATGAGTTATGCGTTATGCGTTATGCGTTATGCGTTATGCGTTATGCGTTATGCGTTATGCGTTATGAGTTATGCGTTATGCGTTATGCGTTATGCGTTATGCGTTATGAGAAATGCGTGATCCGTTATGCGTTATGCGTTATGAGTAATGCGTGATCCGTTATGCGTTATGCGTTATGCGTTATGCGTTATGCGTTATGAGTAATGCGTGATCCGTTATGCGTTATGCGTTATGAGAAATGCGTGATCCGTTATGCGTTATGCGTTATGCGTTATGCGTTAATGGAAATGCGTGATCCGTTATGCGTTATGCGTTATGCGTTATGCGTTATGCGTTATGCGTTATGCGTTATGCGTTATGCGATATGCGTTATGCGTTATGCGTTATGCGTTATGCGTTATGCGTGATCCGTTATGCGTTATGCGTTATGAGAAATGCGTGATCCGTTATGCGTTATGCGTTATGCGTTATGCGTTAATGGAAATGCGTGATCCGTTATGCGTGATCCGTTATGCGTTATGCGTTATGCGTTATGCGTTATGCGTTATGCGATCTGCGTTATGCGTTATGCGTTATGCGTTATGCGTTATGCGTGATCTGTTATGCGTTATGCGTTATGAGAAATGCGTGATCCGTTATGCGTTATGCGTTATGCGTTAATGGAAATGCGTGATCCGTTATGCGTGATCCGTTATGCGTTATGCGTTATGCGTTATGCGTTATGAGTAATGCGTGATCCGTTATGCGTTATGCGTTATGCGTTATGCGTTATGCGTTATGCGTTATGCGTTACGCGTTATGCGTTATGCGTTATGCGTTATGCGTTATGCGTTATGCGTTATGCGTTATGCGTTATGCGTTATGGGTTAATGGTTATGCGTTATGCGTTATGCGTTATGCGTTATGCGTTATGAGTAATGCGTGATCCGTTATGCGTTATGCGTTATGCGTTATGCGTTAAGCGTTATGCGTTATGCGTTATGCGTTATGCGTTATGCGTTATGCGTTATGCGTTATTCGTTATGCGTTATGCGTTATGCGTTATGAGAAATGCGTGATCCGTTATGAGTAATGCGTGATCCGTTATGCGTTATGCGTTATGCGTTATGCGTTATGCGTTGTGCGTTATGCGTTATGCGTTATGCGTTATGCGTTATGCGTTATGCGTTATGCGTTATGCGTTATGCGTTATGCGTTATGCGTTATGCGTGATCCGTTATGCGTTATGCGTTATGAGTAATGCGTGATCCGTTATGCGTTATGCGTTATGCATTATGCGTTAGGCGTTATGCGTTATGCGTTATGCATTATGCTTTATGCGTTATGCGTTATGCGTTATGCGATTTCCGTTATGCGTTATGCGTTATGCGTTATGCGTTATGCGTTATGCGTTATGCGTTATGAGAAATGCGTGATCCGTTATGAGTAATGCGTGATCCGTTATGCGTTATGCGTTATGCGTTATGCGTTATGCGTTGTGCGTTATGCGTTATGCGTTATGCGTTATGCGTTATGCGTTATGCGTTATGCGTTATGCGTTATGCGTTATGCGTTATGCGTTATGCGTTATGCGTTATGCGTTATGCGTTATGCGTGATTCGTTATGCGTTATGCGTTATGAGTAATGCGTGATCCGTTATGCGTTATGCGTTATGCATTATGCGTTAGGCGTTATGCGTTATGCGTTATGCATTATGCTTTATGCGTTATGCGTTATGCGTTATGCGATTTGCGTTATGCGTTATGCGTTGTGCGTTTTGCGTTATGCGTTATGCGTTATGCGTTATGCGTTATGCGTTATGCGTTATGCGTTATGCGTTATGCGTTATGCGTTATGCGTTATGCGTTATGCGTTATGCGTTATGCGTGATCCGTTATGCGTTATGCGTTATGAGTAATGCGTGATCCGTTATGCGTTATGCGTTATGCATTATGCGTTAGGCGTTATGCGTTATGCGTTATGCATTTTGCTTTATGCGTTATGCGTTATGCGTTATGCGATTTTCGTTATGCGTTATGCGTTATGCGTTATGCGTTATGCGTTATGCGTTATGCGTTATGCGTTATGAGAAATGCGTGATCCGTTATGCGTTATGCGTTATGAGTAATGCGTGATCCGTTATGCGTTATGCGTTATGCGTTATGCGTTATGCGTTATGCGTTATGCGTTATGCGTTATGAGTAATGCGTGATCCGTTATGTGTTATGCGTTATGCGCTATGCGTTATGCGTTATGCGTTATGCGTTATGGGTTATGCGATATGCGTTATGCGTTATGCGTTATGCGTTATGCGTTATGCGTGATCCGTTATGCGTTATGCGTTATGAGAAATGCGTGATCCGTTATGCGTTATGCGTTATGCGTTATGCGTTAATGGAAATGCGTGATCCGTTATGCGTGATCCGTTATGCGTTATGCGTTATGCGTTATGCGTTATGAGTAATGCGTGATCCGTTATGCGTTATGCGTTATGCGTTATGCGTTATGCGTTACGCGTTATGCGTTATGCGTTATGCGTTATGCGTTATGCGTTATGCGTTATGCGTTATGCGTTATGCGTTATGCGTTATGCGTTATGCGTTATGGGTTAATGGTTATGCGTAATGCGTTATGCGTTATGCGTTATGCGTTATGCGTTATGCGTTATGAGTAATGCGTGATCCGTTATGCGTTATGCGTTATGCGTTATGCGTTATGCGGTATGCGTTATGCGTTATGCGTTATGCGTTATGCGTTATGAGAAATGCGTGATCCGTTATGAGTAATGCGTGATCCGTTATGCGTTATGCGTTATGCGTTATGCGTTATGCGTTATGCGTTATGCGTTATGCGTTATGCGTTATGCGTTATGCGTTATGCGTTATGCGTTATGCGTTATGCGTTATGCGTTATGCGTTATGCGTTATGCGTTATGCGTTATGCGTTATGCGTGATCCGTTATGCGTTATGCGTTATGAGTAATGCGTGATCCGTTATGCGTTATGCGTTATGCATTATGCGTTAGGCGTTATGCGTTATGCGTTATGCATTATGCTTTATGCGTTATGCGTTATGCGTTATGCGATTTGCGTTATGCGTTATGCGTTATGCGTTATGCGTTATGCGTTATGCGTTATGCGTTATGCGTTATGCGTTATGAGAAATGCGTGATCCGTTATGCGTTATGCGTTATGAGTAATGCGTGATCCGTTATGCGTTATGCGTTATGCGTTATGCGTTATGCGTTATGCGTTATGCGTTATGCGTTATGCGTTATGCGTTATGCGTTATGCGTTATGCGTTATGAGTAATGCGTGATCCGTTATGTGTTATGCGTTATGCGGTATGCGTTATGCGTTATGCGTTATGCGTTATGGGTTATGAGTAATGCGTTATGCGTTATGCGTTATGCGTTATGGGTTAATGGTTATGCGTAATGCGTTATGCGTTATGCGTTATGCGTTATGCGTTATGCGTTATGAGTAATGCGTGATCCGTTATGCGTTATGCGTTATGCGTTATGCGTTATGCGTTATGCGTTATGCGTTATGCGTTATGCGTTATGCGTTATGCGTTATGCGTTATGCGTTATGAGAAATGCGTGATCCGTTATGCGTTATGCGTTATGAGTAATGCGTGATCCGTTATGCGTTATGCGTTATGCGTTATGCGTTATGCGTTATGCGTTATGCGTTATGCGTTATGCGTTATGCGTTATGCGTTATGAGTAATGCGTGATCCGTTATGTGTTATGCGTTATGCGCTATGCGTTATGCGTTATGCGTTATGCGTTATGGGTTATGAGTAATGCGTTATGCGTTATGCGTTATGCGTTATGGGTTATGAGTAATGCGTTATGCGTTATGCGTTATGCGTTATGGGTTAATGGTTATGCGTTATGCGTTATGCGTTATGCGTTATGCGTTATGCGTTATGCGTTATGAGTAATGCGTGATCCGTTATGCGTTATGCGTTATGCGTTATGCGTTATGCGTTATGAGAAATGCGTGATCCGTTATGAGTAATGCGTGATCCGTTATGCGTTATGCGTTATGCGTTATGCGTTATGCGTTGTGCGTTATGCGTTATGCGTTATGCGTTATGCGTTATGCGTTATGCGTTATGCGTTATGCGTTATGCGTTATGCGTTATGCGTTATGCGTTATGCGTTATGCGTTATGCGTGATTCGTTATGCGTTATGCGTTATGAGTAATGCGTGATCCGTTATGCGTTATGCGTTATGCATTATGCGTTAGGCGTTATGCGTTATGCGTTATGCATTATGCTTTATGCGTTATGCGTTATGCGTTATGCGATTTGCGTTATGCGTTATGCGTTGTGCGTTATGCGTTATGCGTTATGCGTTATGCGTTATGCGTTATGCGTTATGCGTTATGCGTTATGCGTTATGCGTTATGCGTTATGCGTTATGCGTTATGCGTTATGCGTTATGCGTGATCCGTTATGCGTTATGCGTTATGAGTAATGCGTGATCCGTTATGCGTTATGCGTTATGCATTATGCGTTAGGCGTTATGCGTTATGCGTTATGCATTTTGCTTTATGCGTTATGCGTTATGCGTTATGCGATTTTCGTTATGCGTTATGCGTTATGCGTTATGCGTTATGCGTTATGCGTTATGCGTTATGAGAAATGCGTGATCCGTTATGCGTTATGCGTTATGAGTAATGCGTGATCCGTTATGCGTTATGCGTTATGCGTTATGCGTTATGCGTTATGCGTTATGCGTTATGCGTTATGAGTAATGCGTGATCCGTTATGTGTTATGCGTTATGCGCTATGCGTTATGCGTTATGCGTTATGCGTTATGGGTTATGCGATATGCGTTATGCGTTATGCGTTATGCGTTATGCGTTATGCGTGATCCGTTATGCGTTATGCGTTATGAGAAATGCGTGATCCGTTATGCGTTATGCGTTATGCGTTATGCGTTAATGGAAATGCGTGATCCGTTATGCGTGATCCGTTATGCGTTATGCGTTATGCGTTATGCGTTATGAGTAATGCGTGATCCGTTATGCGTTATGCGTTATGCGTTATGCGTTATGCGTTATGCGTTATGCGTTATGCGTTATGCGTTATGAGAAATGCGTGATCCGTTATGAGTAATGCGTGATCCGTTATGCGTTATGCGTTATGCGTTATGCGTTATGCGTTGTGCGTTATGCGTTATGCGTTATGCGTTATGCGTTATGCGTTATGCGTTATGCGTTATGCGTTATGCGTTATGCGTTATGCGTTATGCGTTATGCGTTATGCGTTATGCGTGATCCGTTATGCGTTATGCGTTATGAGTAATGCGTGATCCGTTATGCGTTATGCGTTATGCATTATGCGTTAGGCGTTATGCGTTATGCGTTATGCATTATGCTTTATGCGTTATGCGTTATGCGTTATGCGATTTGCGTTATGCGTTATGCGTTATGCGTTATGCGTTATGCGTTATGCGTTATGCGTTATGCGTTATGCGTTATGCGTTATGCGTTATGCGTTATGAGAAATGCGTGATCCGTTATGCGTTATGCGTTATGAGTAATGCGTGATCCGTTATGCGTTATGCGTTATGCGTTATGCGTTATGCGTTATGCGTTATGCGTTATGCGTTATGCGTTATGCGTTATGCGTTATGAGTAATGCGTGATCCGTTATGTGTTATGCGTTATGCGCTATGCGTTATGCGTTATGCGTTATGCGTTATGGGTTATGAGTAATGCGTTATGCGTTATGCGTTATGCGTTATGGGTTAATGGTTATGCGTAATGCGTTATGCGTTATGCGTTATGCGTTATGCGTTATGCGTTATGAGTAATGCGTGATCCGTTATGCGTTATGCGTTATGCGTTATGCGTTATGCGTTATGCGTTATGCGTTATGCGTTATGCGTTATGAGAAATGCGTGATCCGTTATGCGTTATGCGTTATGCGTGATCCGTTATGCGTTATGCGTTATGCGTTATGCGTTATGCGTTATGCGTTATGCGTTATGCGTTATGCGTTATGCGTTATGAGTAATGCGTGATCCGTTATGTGTTATGCGTTATGCGCTATGCGTTATGCGTTATGCGTTATGCGTTATGGGTTATGAGTAATGCGTTATGCGTTATGCGTTATGCGTTATGGGTTATGAGTAATGCGTTATGCGTTATGCGTTATGCGTTATGGGTTAATGGTTATGCGTAATGCGTTATGCGTTATGCGTTATGCGTTATGCGTTATGCGTTATGAGTAATGCGTGATCCGTTATGCGTTATGCGTTATGCGTTATGCGTTATGCGTTATGCGTTATGCGTTATGCGTTATGCGTTATGCGTTATGCGTGATCCGTTATGCGTTATGCGTTATGAGTAATGCGTGATCCGTTATGCGTTATGCGTTATGCATTATGCGTTAGGCGTTATGCGTTATGCGTTATGCATTTTGCTTTATGCGTTATGCGTTATGCGTTATGCGATTTTCGTTATGCGTTATGCGTTATGCGTTATGCGTTATGCGTTATGCGTTATGCGTTATGCGTTATGCGTTATGCGTTATGCGTTATGCGTTATGAGAAATGCGTGATCCGTTATGCGTTATGCGTTATGAGTAATGCGTGATCCGTTATGCGTTATGCGTTATGCGTTATGCGTTATGCGTTATGCTTATGCGTTATGCGTTATGCGTTATGCGTTATGAGTAATGCGTGATCCGTTATGTGTTATGCGTTATGCGCTATGCGTTATGCGTTATGCGTTATGCGTTATGGGTTATGCGATATGCGTTATGCGTTATGCGTTATGCGTTATGCGTTATGCGTGATCCGTTATGCGTTATGCGTTATGAGAAATGCGTGATCCGTTATGCGTTATGCGTTATGCGTTATGCGTTATGGGTTAATGGTTATGCGTAATGCGTTATGCGTTATGCGTTATGCGTTATGCGTTATGCGTTATGAGTAATGCGTGATCCGTTATGCGTTATGCGTTATGCGTTATGCGTTATGCGTTATGCGTTATGCGTTATGCGTTATGCGTTATGAGAAATGCGTGATCCGTTATGAGTAATGCGTGATCCGTTATGCGTTATGCGTTATGCGTTATGCGTTATGCGTTGTGCGTTATGCGTTATGCGTTATGCGTTATGCGTTATGCGTTATGCGTTATGCGTTATGCGTTATGCGTTATGCGTTATGCGTTATGCGTTATGCGTGATCCGTTATGCGTTATGCGTTATGAGTAATGCGTGATCCGTTATGCGTTATGCGTTATGCATTATGCGTTAGGCGTTATGCGTTATGCGTTATGCATTATGCTTTATGCGTTATGCGTTATGCGTTATGCGATTTGCGTTATGCGTTATGCGGAATGCGTCATCCGTTATGCGTTATGAGTAATGCGTGGTCCGTTATTCGTTATGCGTTATGCGTTATGAGTAATGCGCTATGCGTTATGCGTTATGCGTTATGCGTTATGCGTTATGAGTAATGCGTGATCCGTTATGCGTTATTCCTTATGCGTTTTGCCTTATACATTATGCTTTATGCGTTATGAGTTATGCGTTATGCGATATTCGTTATGTGTTATTCGTTATGCGTTATGCGTTATGGGTTGTGCGTTATGAGTAATGCGTTATGCGTTATGAGTAATGCGTGATCCGTTATGCGTTATGCGTTATGCGTTATGCGTTATGCGTTATACGTTATGGGTTATGCGTTATGCGTTATGCGTTATGCGATTTGGGTTATGCGTTATACGTTATGCGTTATGCGTTATGGGTTATGCGTTATGCGTTACGCGTTATGCGTTATGCGTTATGCGTTATGCGTTATGCGATTTGCGTTATGCGTTAAGCGTTATGCGTTATGCGTTATGCGTTATGCGTTATGCGTTATGAGTTATGCGTTATGCGTTATGCGTTATGCGTTATGAGAAATGCGTGATCCGTTATGCGTTATGTGTTATGCGTTATGCGTTATGTGTTATGCGTTATCCGTTATGCGTTATGCGTTATGCGTTATGCGTTATGCGTTATGAGTAATGCGTGATCCGTTATGCGTTATGCGTTATGCGTTATGCGTTATGAGTAATGCGTGATCCGTTATGCGTTATGCGTTATGCGTTATGCGTTATGCGTTATGCGTTATGCGTTATGCGTTATGCGTTATGCGTTTTGCTTTATGCGTTATGCGTTATGGGTTATGCGTTATGCGTTATGCGTTATGAGTAATGCGTGATCCGTTATGTGTTATGCGTTATGCGCTATGCGTTATGCGTTATTAGTAATGCGAGATCCGTTACGCGTTATGCGTTATGCGTTATTCGTTATGCGTTATGCGTTATGCGTTATGCGTTATGCGTTATGAGAAATGCGTGATCCGTTATGCGTTATGCGTTATGCGTTATGCGTTAATGGAAATGCGTGATCCGTTATGCGTTATGCGTTATGCGTTATGCGTTATGCGTTATGCGTTATGCGTTATGCGTTATGCGTTATGCGATATGCGTTATGCGTTATGCGTTATGCGTTATGCGTTATGCGTGATCCGTTATGCGTTATGCGTTATGAGAAATGCGTGATCCGTTATGCGTTATGCGTTATGCGTTATGCGTTAATGGAAATGCGTGATCCGTTATGCGTGATCCGTTATGCGTTATGCGTTATGCGTTATGCGTTATGCGTTATGCGTTATGCGATATGCGTTATGCGTTATGCGTTATGCGTTATGCGTTATGCGTGATCCGTTATGCGTTATGCGTTATGCGTTATGCGTTATGCGTTATGCGTTATGCGTTATGCGTTATGCGTTATGCGTTATGCGTTATGAGTAATGCGTGATCCGTTATGTGTTATGCGTTATGCGCTATGCGTTATGCGTTATGCGTTATGCGTTATGGGTTATGAGTAATGCGTTATGCGTTATGCGTTATGCGTTATGGGTTATGAGTAATGCGTTATGCGTTATGCGTTATGCGTTATGGGTTAATGGTTATGCGTAATGCGTTATGCGTTATGCGTTATGCGTTATGCGTTATGCGTTATGAGTAATGCGTGATCCGTTATGCGTTATGCGTTATGCGTTATGCGTTATGCGTTATGAGAAATGCGTGATCCGTTATGAGTAATGCGTGATCCGTTATGCGTTATGCGTTATGCGTTATGCGTTATGCGTTGTGCGTTATGCGTTATGCGTTATGCGTTATGCGTTATGCGTTATGCGTTATGCGTTATGCGTTATGCGTTATGCGTTATGCGTGATTCGTTATGCGTTATGCGTTATGAGTAATGCGTGATCCGTTATGCGTTATGCGTTATGCATTATGCGTTAGGCGTTATGCGTTATGCGTTATGCATTATGCTTTATGCGTTATGCGTTATGCGTTATGCGATTTGCGTTATGCGTTATGCGTTGTGCGTTATGCGTTATGCGTTATGCGTTATGCGTTATGCGTTATGCGTTATGCGTTATGCGTTATGCGTTATGCGTTATGCGTTATGCGTTATGCGTTATGCGTTATGCGTGATCCGTTATGCGTTATGCGTTATGAGTAATGCGTGATCCGTTATGCGTTATGCGTTATGCATTATGCGTTAGGCGTTATGCGTTATGCGTTATGCATTTTGCTTTATGCGTTATGCGTTATGCGATTTTCGTTATGCGTTATGCGTTATGCGTTATGCGTTATGCGTTATGCGTTATGCGTTATGCGTTATGCGTTATGCGTTATGCGTTATGAGAAATGCGTGATCCGTTATGCGTTATGCGTTATGAGTAATGCGTGATCCGTTATGCGTTATGCGTTATGCGTTATGCGTTATGCGTTATGCGTTATGCGTTATGCGTTATGAGTAATGCGTGATCCGTTATGTGTTATGCGTTATGCGCTATGCGTTATGCGTTATGCGTTATGCGTTATGGGTTATGCGATATGCGTTATGCGTTATGCGTTATGCGTTATGCGTTATGCGTGATCCGTTATGCGTTATGCGTTATGAGAAATGCGTGATCCGTTATGCGTTATGCGTTATGCGTTATGCGTTAATGGAAATGCGTGATCCGTTATGCGTGATCCGTTATGCGTGATCCGTTATGCGTTATGCGTTATGCGTTATGCGTTATGAGTAATGCGTGATCCGTTATGCGTTATGCGTTATGCGTTATGCGTTATGCGTTATGCGTTATGCGTTATGCGTTACGCGTTATGCGTTATGCGTTATGCGTTATGCGTTATGCGTTATGCGTTATGCGTTATGCGTTATGCGTTATGCGTTATGCGTTATGGGTTAATGGTTATGCGTAATGCGTTATGCGTTATGCGTTATGCGTTATGCGTTATGCGTTATGCGTTATGAGTAATGCGTAATCCGTTATGCGTTATGCGTTATGCGTTATGCGTTATGCGTTATGCGTTATGCGTTATGCGTTATGCGTTATGCGTTATGAGAAATGCGTGATCCGTTATGAGTAATGCGTGATCCGTTATGCGTTATGCGTTATGCGTTATGCGTTATGCGTTGTGCGTTATGCGTTATGCGTTATGCGTTATGCGTTATGCGTTATGCGTTATGCGTTATGCGTTATGCGTTATGCGTTATGCGTTATGCGTTATGCGTTATGCGTGATCCGTTATGCGTTATGCGTTATGAGTAATGCGTGATCCGTTATGCGTTATGCGTTATGCATTATGCGTTAGGCGTTATGCGTTATGCGTTATGCATTATGCTTTATGCGTTATGCGTTATGCGTTATGCGATTTGCGTTATGCGTTATGCGGAATGCGTCATCCGTTATGCGTTATGAGTAATGCGTGGTCCGTTATTCGTTATGCGTTATGCGTTATGAGTAATGCGCTATGCGTTATGCGTTATGCGTTATGCGTTATGAGTAATGCGTGATCCGTTATGCGTTATTCCTTATGCGTTTTGCCTTATACATTATGCTTTATGCGTTATGAGTTATGCGTTATGCGATATTCGTTATGTGTTATTCGTTATGCGTTATGCGTTATGGGTTGTGCGTTATGAGTAATGCGTTATGCGTTATGAGTAATGCGTGATCCGTTATGCGTTATGCGTTATGCGTTATGCGTTATGCGTTATACGTTATGGGTTATGCGTTATGCGTTATGCGTTATGCGATTTGGGTTATGCGTTATGCGTTATGCGTTATGCGTTATGGGTTATGCGTTATGCGTTACGCGTTATGCGTTATGCGTTATGCGTTATGCGTTATGCGATTTGCGTTATGCGTTAAGCGTTATGCGTTATGCGTTATGCGTTATGCGTTATGCGTTATGAGTTATGCGTTATGCGTTATGCGTTATGAGAAATGCGTGATCCGTTATGCGTTATGTGTTATGCGTTATGCGTTATGTGTTATGCGTTATCCGTTATGCGTTATGCGTTATGCGTTATGCGTTATGCGTTATGAGTAATGCGTGATCCGTTATGCGTTATGCGTTATGCGTTATGCGTTATGCGTTATGCGTTATGCGTTATGAGTAATGCGTGATCCGTTATGCGTTATGCGTTATGCGTTATGCGTTATGCGTTATGCGTTATGCATTATGCGTCATGCGTTATGCGTTATGCGTTATGCGTTATACGTTATGCGTTATGCGTTATGCGTTATGCGTTATGCGTTTTGCTTTATGCGTTATGCGTTATGGGTTATGCGTTATGCGTTATGCGTTATGAGTAATGCGTGATCCGTTATGTGTTATGCGTTATGCGCTATGCGTTATGCGTTATTAGTAATGCGAGATCCGTTACGCGTTATGCGTTATGCGTTATTCGTTATGCGTTATGCGTTATGCGTTATGCGTTATGCGTTATGCGTTATGAGAAATGCGTGATCCGTTATGCGTTATGCGTTATGCGTTAATGGAAATGCGTGATCCGTTATGCGTTATGCGTTATGCGTTATGCGTTATGCGTTATGCGTTATGCGTTATGCGTTATGCGTTATGCGATATGCGTTATGCGTTATGCGTTATGCGTTATGCGTTATGCGTGATCCGTTATGCGTTATGCGTTATGAGAAATGCGTGATCCGTTATGCGTTATGCGTTATGCGTTATGCGTTAATGGAAATGCGTGATCCGTTATGCGTTATCCGTTATGCGTTATGCGTTATGCGTTATGCGTTATGCGTTATGCGTTATGCGATATGCGTTATGCGTTATGCGTTATGCGTTATGCGTTATGCGTGATCCGTTATGCGTTATGCGTTATGAGAAATGCGTGATCCGTTATGCGTTATGCGTTATGCGTTATGCGTTAATGGAAATGCGTGATCCGTTATGCGTGATCCGTTATGCGTTATGCGTTATGCGTTATGCGTTATGAGTAATGCGTGATCCGTTATGCGTTATGCGTTATGCGTTATGCGTTATGCGTTATGCGTTATGCGTTACGCGTTATGCGTTATGCGTTATGCGTTATGCGTTATGCGTTATGCGTTATGCGTTATGCGTTATGCGTTATGGGTTAATGGTTATGCGTAATGCGTTATGCGTTATGCGTTATGCGTTATGCGTTATGCGTTATGCGTTATGAGTAATGCGTGATCCGTTATGCGTTATGCGTTATGCGTTATGCGTTATGCGTTATGCGTTATGCGTTATGCGTTATGCGTTATGCGTTATGCGTTATGCGTTATGAGAAATGCGTGATCCGTTATGAGTAATGCGTGATCCGTTATGCGTTATCCGTTATGCGTTATGCGTTATGCGTTGTGCGTTATGCGTTATGCGTTATGCGTTATGCGTTATGCGTTATGCGTTATGCGTTATGCGTTATGCGTTATGCGTTATGCGTTATGCGTTATGCGTGATCCGTTATGCGTTATGCGTTATGAGTAATGCGTGATCCGTTATGCGTTATGCGTTATGCATTATGCGTTAGGCGTTATGCGTTATGCATTATGCTTTATGCGTTATGCGTTATGCGTTATGCGATTTCCGTTATGCGTTATGCGTTATGCGTTATGCGTTATGCGTTATGCGTTATGAGAAATGCGTGATCCGTTATGAGTAATGCGTGATCCGTTATGCGTTATGCGTTATGCGTTATGCGTTATGCGTTGTGCGTTATGCGTTATGCGTTATGCGTTATGCGTTATGCGTTATGCGTTATGCGTTATGCGTTATGCGTTATGCGTTATGCGTTATGCGTTATGCGTTATGCGTGATTCGTTATGCGTTATGCGTTATGAGTAATGCGTGATCCGTTATGCGTTATGCGTTATGCATTATGCGTTAGGCGTTATGCGTTATGCGTTATGCATTATGCTTTATGCGTTATGCGTTATGCGTTATGCGATTTGCGTTATGCGTTATGCGTTGTGCGTTATGCGTTATGCGTTATGCGTTATGCGTTATGCGTTATGCGTTATGCGTTATGCGTTATGCGTTATGCGTTATGCGTTATGCGTTATGCGTTATGCGTTATGCGTTATGCGTTATGCGTTATGCGTGATCCGTTATGCGTTATGCGTTATGAGTAATGCGTGATCCGTTATGCGTTATGCGTTATGCATTATGCGTTAGGCGTTATGCGTTATGCGTTATGCATTATGCTTTATGCGTTATGCGTTATGCGTTATGCGATTTTCGTTATGCGTTATGCGTTATGCGTTATGCGTTATGCGTTATGCGTTATGCGTTATGCGTTATGAGAAATGCGTGATCCGTTATGCGTTATGCGTTATGAGTAATGCGTGATCCGTTATGCGTTATGCGTTATGCGTTATGCGTTATGCGTTATGCGTTATGCGTTATGAGTAATGCGTGATCCGTTATGTGTTATGCGTTATGCGCTATGCGTTATGCGTTATGCGTTATGCGTTATGGGTTATGCGATATGCGTTATGCGTTATGCGTTATGCGTTATGCGTTATGCGTTATGCGTGATCCGTTATGCGTTATGCGTTATGAGAAATGCGTGATCCGTTATGCGTTATGCGTTATGCGTTATGCGTTAATGGAAATGCGTGATCCGTTATGCGTGATCCGTTATGCGTTATGCGTTATGCGTTATGCGTTATGAGTAATGCGTGATCCGTTATGCGTTATGCGTTATGCGTTATGCGTTATGCGTTATGCGTTATGCGTTATGCGTTACGCGTTATGCGTTATGCGTTATGCGTTATGCGTTAATGGAAATGCGTGATCCGTTATGCGTGATCCGTTATGCGTTATGCGTTATGCGTTATGCGTTATGAGTAATGCGTGATCCGTTATGCGTTATGCGTTATGCGTTGTGCGTTATGCGTTATGCGTTATGCGTTATGCGTTATGCGTTATGCGTTATGCGTTATGCGTTATGCGTTATGCGTTATGCGTTATGCGTTATGCGTTATGCGTGATCCGTTATGCGTTATGCGTTATGAGTAATGCGTGATCCGTTATGCGTTATGCGTTATGCATTATGCGTTAGGCGTTATGCGTTATGCGTTATGCATTATGCTTTATGCGTTATGCGTTATGCGTTATGCGATTTTCGTTATGCGTTATGCGTTATGCGTTATGCGTTATGCGTTATGCGTTATGCGTTATGCGTTATGAGAAATGCGTGATCCGTTATGCGTTATGCGTTATGAGTAAAGCGTGATCCGTTATGCGTTATGCGTTATGCGTTATGCGTTATGCGTTATGCGTTATGCGTTATGCGTTATGCGTTATGAGTAATGCGTGATCCGTTATGTGTTATGCGTTATGCGCTATGCGTTATGCGTTATGCGTTATGCGTTATGGGTTATGCGATATGCGTTATGCGTTATGCGTTATGCGTTATGCGTTATGCGTTATGCGTGATCCGTTATGCGTTATGCGTTATGAGAAATGCGTGATCCGTTATGCGTTATGCGTTATGCGTTATGCGTTAATGGAAATGCGTGATCCGTTATGCGTGATCCGTTATGCGTTATGCGTTATGCGTTATGCGTTATGAGTAATGCGTGATCCGTTATGCGTTATGCGTTATGCGTTATGCGTTATGAGTAATGCGTGATCCGTTATGCGTTATGCGTTATGCGTTATGCGTTATGCGTTATGCGTTATGCGTTATGCGTTATGCGTTATGCGTTATGAGAAATGCGTGATCCGTTATGAGTAATGCGTGATCCGTTATGCGTTATGCGTTATGCGTTATGCGTTATGCGTTGTGCGTTATGCGTTATGCGTTATGCGTTATGCGTTATGCGTTATGCGTTATGCGTTATGCGTTATGCGTTATGCGTTATGCGTTATGCGTTATGCGTGATCCGTTATGCGTTATGCGTTATGAGTAATGCGTGATCCGTTATGCGTTATGCGTTATGCATTATGCGTTAGGCGTTATGCGTTATGCGTTATGCATTATGCTTTATGCGTTATGCGTTATGCGTTATGCGATTTGCGTTATGCGTTATGCGTTATGCGTTATGCGTTATGCGTTATGCGTTATGCGTTATGCGTTATGCGTTATGCGTTATGAGAAATGCGTGATCCGTTATGCGTTATGCGTTATGAGTAATGCGTGATCCGTTATGCGTTATGCGTTATGCGTTATGCGTTATGCGTTATGCGATATTCGTTATGTGTTATTCGTTATGCGTTATGCGTTATGCGTTATGCGTTATGAGTAATGCGTGATCCGTTATGCGTTATGCGATATGCGTTATGCGTTATGCGTTATGCGTTATGCGTTATACGTTATGCGTTATGCGTTATGCGTTATGCGTTATGCGTTATGCGTTATGCGTTATGCGTTGTGCGTTATGCGTTATGAGTAATGCGTGATCCGTTATGCGTTATGCGTTATGCGTTATGCGTTATTCGTTATGCGTTATGCGTTATGCGTTATGCGTTATGCGTTATGAGAAATGCGTGATCCGTTATGAGTAATGCGTGATCCGTTATGCGTTATGCGTTATGCGTTATGCGTTATGCGTTGTGCGTTATGCGTTATGCGTTATGCGTTATGCGTTATGCGTTATGCGTTATGCGTTATGCGTTATGCGTTATGCGTTATGCGTTATGCGTTATGCGTTATGCGTTATGCGTTATGCGTGATCCGTTATGCGTTATGCGTTATGAGTAATGCGTGATCCGTTATGCGTTATGCGTTATGCATTATGCGTTAGGCGTTATGCGTTATGCGTTATGCATTATGCTTTATGCGTTATGCGTTATGCGTTATGCGATTTGCGTTATGCGTTATGCGTTATGCGTTATGCGTTATGCGTTATGCGTTATGCGTTATGCGTGATCCGTTATGCGTTATGCGTTATGAGTAATGCGTGATCCGTTATGCGTTATGCATTATGCGTTAGGCGTTATGCGTTATGCGTTATGCATTATGCTTTATGCGTTATGCGTTATGCGTTATGCGATTTGCGTTATGCGTTATGCGTTATGCGTTATGCGTTATGCGTTATGCGTTATGCGTTATGCGTTATGCGTTATGCGTTATGCGTTATGCGTTATGCGTTATGCGTTATGCGTTATGCGTTATGAGAAATGCGTGATCCGTTATGCGTTATGCGTTATGAGTAATGCGTGATCCGTTATGCGTTATGCGTTATGCGTTATGCGTTATGCGTTATGCGTTATGCGTTATGCGTTATGCGTTATGCGTTATGCTTTATGCATTATGCGATATGCGCTATGCGATTTGCGTTATGCGTTATGCGTTATGGGTTGTGCGTTATGAGTCATGCGTTATGCGTTATGCGTTATGCGTTTTGCTTTATGCTTTATGCGTTATGGGTTGTGCGTTATGAGTCATGCGTTATGCGTTATGCGTTATGCGTTTTGCTTTATGCTTTATGCGTTATGGGTTATGCGTTATGCGTTATGCGTTATGAGTAATGCGTGATCCGTTATGTGTTATGCGCTATGCGTTATGCGTTATGCGTTATGCGTTATGGGTTATGAGTAATGCGTGATCCATTATGCGTTATGCTTTATGCGTTATGCGTTATGCGTTACGCGTAATGCGTCATGCGCTATGGGTCATGCGTTAAGCGTTATGCGTTATGCGTTATGCGTTATGCGTTATGCGTTATGCGGAATGCGTCATCCGTTATGCGTAATGAGTAATGCGTGATCCGTCATGCGTTATGCGTTAGGCGTTATGCGTTTTGCGTTATGCGTTATGAGTAATGCGAGATCCGTTACGCGTTATGCGTTATGTGTTATGCGTTATGGGTTATGCGTTATGCGTTATGCGTTATGCGTTATGCGATTTGCGTTATGCGTTAAGCGTTATGCGTTATGCGTTATGCGTTATGCGTTATGCGTTATGAGTTATGCGTTATGCGTTATGCGTTATGCGTTATGAGAAATGCGTGATCCGTTATGCTTTATGTGTTATGCGTTATGCGTTATGTGTTATGCGTTATCCGTTATGCGTTATGCGTTATGCGTTATGCGTTATGCGTTATGCGTTATGAGTAATGCGTGATCCGTTATGCGTTATGCGTTATGCGTTATGCGTTATGCGTTATGCGTTATGCGTTATGCATTATGCGTCATGCGTTATGCGTTATGCGTTATGCGTTATACGTTATGCGTTATGCGTTATGCGTTATGCGTTATGCGTTTTGCTTTATGCGTTATGCGTTATGGGTTATGCGTTATGCGTTATGCGTTATGAGTAATGCGTGATCCGTTATGTGTTATGCGTTATGCGCTATGCGTTATGCGTTATTAGTAATGCGAGATCCGTTACGCGTTATGCGTTATTCGTTATGCGTTATGCGTTATGCGTTATGCGTTATGCGTTATGCGTTATGAGAAATGCGTGATCCGTTATGCGTTATGCGTTATGCGTTATGCGTTAATGGAAATGCGTGATCCGTTATGCGTTATGCGTTATGCGTTATGCGTTATGCGTTATGCGTTATGCGTTATGCGTTATGCGTTATGCGTTATGCGTTATGCGTTATGCGTTATGCGTTATGCGTTATGCGTGATCCGTTATGCGTTATGCGTTATGAGAAATGCGTGATCCGTTATGCGTTATGCGTTATGCGTTATGCGTTAATGGAAATGCGTGATCCGTTATGCGTGATCCGTTATGCGTTATGCGTTATGCGTTATGCGTTATGCGTTATGCGTTATGCGTTATGCGTTATGCGTTATGCGTTATGCGTTATGCGTTATGCGTTATCCGTTATGCGTTATGCGTTATGAGAAATGCGTGATCCGTTATGCGTTATGCGTTATGCGTTATGCGTTAATGGAAATGCGTGATCCGTTATGCGTGATCCGTTATGCGTTATGCGTTATGCGTTATGCGTTATGAGTAATGCGTGATCCGTTATGCGTTATGCGTTATGCGTTATGCGTTATGCGTTATGCGTTATGCGTTACGCGTTATGCGTTATGCGTTATGCGTTATGCGTTATGCGTTATGCGTTATGCGTTATGCGTTATGCGTTATGGGTTAATGGTTATGCGTAATGCGTTATGCGTTATGCGTTATGCGTTATGCGTTATGCGTTATGCGTTATGAGTAATGCGTGATCCGTTATGCGTTATGCGTTATGCGTTATGCGTTATGCGTTATGCGTTATGCGTTATGCGTTATGCGTTATGCGTTATGCGTTATGCGTTATGCGTTATGCGTTATGCGTTATGCGTTATGCGTTATGAGAAATGCGTGATCCGTTATGAGTAATGCGTGATCCGTTATGCGTTATCCGTTATGCGTTATGCGTTATGCGTTGTGCGTTATGCGTTATGCGTTATGCGTTATGCGTTATGCGTTATGCGTTATGCGTTATGCGTTATGCGTTATGCGTTATGCGTTATGCGTGATCCGTTATGCGTTATGCGTTATGAGTAATGCGTGATCCGTTATGCGTTATGCGTTATGCATTATGCGTTAGGCGTTATGCGTTATGCGTTATGCATTATGCTTTATGCGTTATGCGTTATGCGTTATGCGATTTGCGTTATGCGTTATGCGTTGTGCGTTATGCGTTATGCGTTATGCGTTATGCGTTATGCGTTATGCGTTATGCGTTATGCGTTATGCGTTATGCGTGATCCGTTATGCGTTATGCGTTATGAGTAATGCGTGATCCGTTATGCGTTATGCATTATGCGTTAGGCGTTATGCGTTATGCGTTATGCATTATGCTTTATGCGTTATGCGTTATGCGTTATGCGATTTGCGTTATGCGTTATGCGTTATGCGTTATGCGTTATGCGTTATGCGTTATGCGTTATGCGTTATGCGTTATGCGTTATGCGTTATGCGTTATGCGTTATGCGTTATGCGTTGTGCGTTATGCGTTATGCGTTATGCGTTATGCGTTATGCGTTATGCGTTATGCGTTATGCGTTATGCGTTATGCGTTATGCGTTATGCGTTATGCGTTATGCGTTATGCGTTATGCGTGATTCGTTATGCGTTATGCGTTATGAGTAATGCGTGATCCGTTATGCGTTATGCGTTATGCATTATGCGTTAGGCGTTATGCGTTATGCGTTATGCATTATGCTTTATGCGTTATGCGTTATGCGTTATGCGATTTGCGTTATGCGTTATGCGTTGTGCGTTATGCGTTATGCGTTATGCGTTATGCGTTATGCGTTATGCGTTATGCGTTATGCGTTATGCGTTATGCGTGATCCGTTATGCGTTATGCGTTATGAGTAATGCGTGATCCGTTATGCGTTATGCATTATGCGTTAGGCGTTATGCGTTATGCGTTATGCATTATGCTTTATGCGTTATGCGTTATGCGTTATGCGATTTGCGTTATGCGTTATGCGTTATGCGTTATGCGTTATGCGTTATGCGTTATGCGTTATGCGTTATGCGTTATGCGTTATGCGTTATGCGTTATGCGTTATGCGTTATGAGAAATGCGTGATCCGTTATGCGTTATGCGTTATGAGTAATGCGTGATCCGTTATGCGTTATGCGTTATGCGTTATGCGTTATGCGTTATGCGTTATGCGTTATGCGTTATGCGTTATGCGTTATGCGTTATGCGTTATGCGTTATGCGTTATGCGTTATGAGAAATGCGTGATCCGTTATGAGTAATGCGTGATCCGTTATGCGTTATCCGTTATGCGTTATGCGTTATGCGTTGTGCGTTATGCGTTATGCGTTATGCGTTATGCGTTATGCGTTATGCGTTATGCGTTATGCGTTATGCGTTATGCGTTATGCGTTATGCGTTATGCGTGATCCGTTATGCGTTATGCGTTATGAGTAATGCGTGATCCGTTATGCGTTATGCGTTATGCATTATGCGTTAGGCGTTATGCGTTATGCGTTATGCATTATGCTTTATGCGTTATGCGTTATGCGTTATGCGATTTGCGTTATGCGTTATGCGTTATGCGTTATGCGTTATGCGTTATGCGTTATGAGAAATGCGTGATCCGTTATGAGTAATGCGTGATCCGTTATGCGTTATGCGTTATGCGTTATGCGTTATGCGTTGTGCGTTATGCGTTATGCGTTATGCGTTATGCGTTATGCGTTATGCGTTATGCGTTATGCGTTATGCGTTATGCGTTATGCGTTATGCGTTATGCGTTATGCGTTATGCGTTATGCGTTATGCGTGATTCGTTATGCGTTATGCGTTATGAGTAATGCGTGATCCGTTATGCGTTATGCGTTATGCATTATGCGTTAGGCGTTATGCGTTATGCGTTATGCATTATGCTTTATGCGTTATGCGTTATGCGTTATGCGATTTGCGTTATGCGTTATGCGTTGTGCGTTATGCGTTATGCGTTATGCGTTATGCGTTATGCGTTATGCGTTATGCGTTATGCGTTATGCGTTATGCGTGATCCGTTATGCGTTATGCGTTATGAGTAATGCGTGATCCGTTATGCGTTATGCATTATGCGTTAGGCGTTATGCGTTATGCGTTATGCATTATGCTTTATGCGTTATGCGTTATGCGTTATGCGATTTGCGTTATGCGTTATGCGTTATGCGTTATGCGTTATGCGTTATGCGTTATGCGTTATGCGTTATGCGTTATGCGTTATGCGTTATGCGTTATGCGTTATGCGTTATGCGTTATGCGTTATGCGTTATGCGTTATGCGTTATGAGAAATGCGTGATCCGTTATGAGTAATGCGTGATCCGTTATGCGTTATCCGTTATGCGTTATACGTTATGCGTTGTGCGTTATGCGTTATGCGTTATGCGTTATGCGTTATGCGTTATGCGTTATGCGTTATGCGTTATGCGTTATGCGTTATGCGTTATGCGTGATCCGTTATGCGTTATGCGTTATGAGTAATGCGTGATCCGTTATGCGTTATGCGTTATGCATTATGCGTTAGGCGTTATGCGTTATGCGTTATGCATTATGCTTTATGCGTTATGCGTTATGCGTTATGCGATTTCCGTTATGCGTTATGCGTTATGCGTTATGCGTTATGCGTTATGCGTTATGAGAAATGCGTGATCCGTTATGAGTAATGCGTGATCCGTTATGCGTTATGCGTTATGCGTTATGCGTTATGCGTTATGCGTTATGCGTTATGCGTTATGCGTTATGCGTTATGCGTGATTCGTTATGCGTTATGCGTTATGAGTAATGCGTGATCCGTTATGCGTTATGCGTTATGCATTATGCGTTAGGCGTTATGCGTTATGCGTTATGCATTATGCTTTATGCGTTATGCGTTATGCGTTATGCGATTTGCGTTATGCGTTATGCGTTGTGCGTTATGCGTTATGCGTTATGCGTTATGCGTTATGCGTTATGCGTTATGCGTTATGCGTTATGCGTTATGCGTGATCCGTTATGCGTTATGCGTTATGAGTAATGCGTGATCCGTTATGCGTTATGCATTATGCGTTAGGCGTTATGCGTTATGCGTTATGCATTATGCTTTATGCGTTATGCGTTATGCGTTATGCGATTTGCGTTATGCGTTATGCGTTATGCGTTATGCGTTATGCGTTATGCGTTATGCGTTATGCGTTATGCGTTATGCGTTATGCGTTATGCGTTATGCGTTATGCGTTATGCGTTATGAGAAATGCGTGATCCGTTATGCGTTATGCGTTATGAGTAATGCGTGATCCGTTATGCGTTATGCGTTATGCGTTATGCGTTATGCGTTATGCGTTATGCGTTATGCGTTATGCGTTATGCGTTATGCGTTATGCGTTATGCGTTATGCGTTATGCGTTATGAGAAATGCGTGATCCGTTATGAGTAATGCGTGATCCGTTATGCGTTATCCGTTATGCGTTATGCGTTATGCGTTGTGCGTTATGCGTTATGCGTTATGCGTTATGCGTTATGCGTTATGCGTTATGCGTTATGCGTTATGCGTTATGCGTTATGCGTTATGCGTTATGCGTGATCCGTTATGCGTTATGCGTTATGAGTAATGCGTGATCCGTTATGCGTTATGCGTTATGCATTATGCGTTAGGCGTTATGCGTTATGCGTTATGCATTATGCTTTATGCGTTATGCGTTATGCGTTATGCGATTTCCGTTATGCGTTATGCGTTATGCGTTATGCGTTATGCGTTATGCGTTATGAGAAATGCGTGATCCGTTATGAGTAATGCGTGATCCGTTATGCGTTATGCGTTATGCGTTATGCGTTATGCGTTGTGCGTTATGCGTTATGCGTTATGCGTTATGCGTTATGCGTTATGCGTTATGCGTTATGCGTTATGCGTTATGCGTTATGCGTTATGCGTTATGCGTTATGCGTTATGCGTTATGCGTTATGCGTTATGCGTGATTCGTTATGCGTTATGCGTTATGAGTAATGCGTGATCCGTTATGCGTTATGCGTTATGCATTATGCGTTAGGCGTTATGCGTTATGCGTTATGCATTATGCTTTATGCGTTATGCGTTATGCGTTATGCGATTTGCGTTATGCGTTATGCGTTGTGCGTTATGCGTTATGCGTTATGCGTTATGCGTTATGCGTTATGCGTTATGCGTTATGCGTTATGCGTTATGCGTGATCCGTTATGCGTTATGCGTTATGAGTAATGCGTGATCCGTTATGCGTTATGCATTATGCGTTAGGCGTTATGCGTTATGCGTTATGCATTATGCTTTATGCGTTATGCGTTATGCGTTATGCGATTTGCGTTATGCGTTATGCGTTATGCGTTATGCGTTATGCGTTATGCGTTATGCGTTATGCGTTATGCGTTATGCGTTATGCGTTATGCGTTATGCGTTATGCGTTATGCGTTATGCGTTATGCGTTATGCGTTATGAGAAATGCGTGATCCGTTATGAGTAATGCGTGATCCGTTATGCGTTATCCGTTATGCGTTATGCGTTATGCGTTGTGCGTTATGCGTTATGCGTTATGCGTTATGCGTTATGCGTTATGCGTTATGCGTTATGCGTTATGCGTTATGCGTTATGCGTGATCCGTTATGCGTTATGCGTTATGAGTAATGCGTGATCCGTTATGCGTTATGCGTTATGCATTATGCGTTAGGCGTTATGCGTTATGCGTTATGCATTATGCTTTATGCGTTATGCGTTATGCGTTATGCGATTTCCGTTATGCGTTATGCGTTATGCGTTATGCGTTATGCGTTATGCGTTATGAGAAATGCGTGATCCGTTATGAGTAATGCGTGATCCGTTATGCGTTATGCGTTATGCGTTATGCGTTATGCGTTGTGCGTTATGCGTTATGCGTTATGCGTTATGCGTTATGCGTTATGCGTTATGCGTTATGCGTTATGCGTTATGCGTTATGCGTTATGCGTTATGCGTTATGCGTTATGCGTTATGCGTGATTCGTTATGCGTTATGCGTTATGAGTAATGCGTGATCCGTTATGCGTTATGCGTTATGCATTATGCGTTAGGCGTTATGCGTTATGCGTTATGCATTATGCTTTATGCGTTATGCGTTATGCGTTATGCGATTTGCGTTATGCGTTATGCGTTGTGCGTTATGCGTTATGCGTTATGCGTTATGCGTTATGCGTTATGCGTTATGCGTTATGCGTTATGCGTTATGCGTGATCCGTTATGCGTTATGCGTTATGAGTAATGCGTGATCCGTTATGCGTTATGCATTATGCGTTAGGCGTTATGCGTTATGCGTTATGCATTATGCTTTATGCGTTATGCGTTATGCGTTATGCGATTTGCGTTATGCGTTATGCGTTATGCGTTATGCGTTATGCGTTATGCGTTATGCGTTATGCGTTATGCGTTATGCGTTATGCGTTATGCGTTATGCGTTATGAGAAATGCGTGATCCGTTATGCGTTATGCGTTATGAGTAATGCGTGATCCGTTATGCGTTATGCGTTATGCGTTATGCGTTATGCGTTATGCGTTATGCGTTATGCGTTATGCGTTATGCGTTATGCGTTATGCTTTATGCATTATGCGATATGCGCTATGCGATTTGCGTTATGCGTTATGCGTTATGGGTTATGCGTTATGCGTTATGCGTTATGAGTAATGCGTGATCCGTTATGTGTTATGCGTTATGCGCTATGCGTTATGCGTTATTAGTAATGCGAGATCCGTTACGCGTTATGCGTTATGCGTTATTCGTTATGCGTTATGCGTTATGCGTTATGCGTTATGCGTTATGCGTTATGAGAAATGCGTGATCCGTTATGCGTTATGCGTTATGCGTTATGCGTTAATGGAAATGCGTGATCCGTTATGCGTTATGCGTTATGCGTTATGCGTTATGCGTTATGCGTTATGCGTTATGCGTTATGCGTTATGCGTTATGCGATATGCGTTATGCGTTATGCGTTATGCGTTATGCGTTATGCGTGATCCGTTATGCGTTATGCGTTATGAGAAATGCGTGATCCGTTATGCGTTATGCGTTATGCGTTATGCGTTAATGGAAATGCGTGATCCGTTATGCGTGATCCGTTATGCGTTATGCGTTATGCGTTATGCGTTATGCGTTATGCGTTATGCGTTATGCGTTATGCGTTATGCGTTATGCGTTATGCGTTATGCGTGATCCGTTATGCGTTATGCGTTATGAGAAATGCGTGATCCGTTATGCGTTATGCGTTATGCGTTATGCGTTAATGGAAATGCGTGATCCGTTATGCGTGATCCGTTATGCGTTATGCGTTATGCGTTATGCGTTATGAGTAATGCGTGATCCGTTATGCGTTATGCGTTATGCGTTATGCGTTATGCGTTATGCGTTATGCGTTACGCGTTATGCGTTATGCGTTATGCGTTATGCGTTATGCGTTATGCGTTATGCGTTATGCGTTATGCGTTATGCGTTATGCGTTATGGGTTAATGGTTATGCGTAATGCGTTATGCGTTATGCGTTATGCGTTATGCGTTATGCGTTATGCGTTATGAGTAATGCGTGATCCGTTATGCGTTATGCGTTATGCGTTATGCGTTATGCGTTATGCGTTATGCGTTATGCGTTATGCGTTATGCGTTATGCGTTATGCGTTATGCGTTATGCGTTATGCGTTATGAGAAATGCGTGATCCGTTATGAGTAATGCGTGATCCGTTATGCGTTATCCGTTATGCGTTATGCGTTATGCGTTGTGCGTTATGCGTTATGCGTTATGCGTTATGCGTTATGCGTTATGCGTTATGCGTTATGCGTTATGCGTTATGCGTTATGCGTTATGCGTTATGCGTGATCCGTTATGCGTTATGCGTTATGAGTAATGCGTGATCCGTTATGCGTTATGCGTTATGCATTATGCGTTAGGCGTTATGCGTTATGCGTTATGCATTATGCTTTATGCGTTATGCGTTATGCGTTATGCGATTTCCGTTATGCGTTATGCGTTATGCGTTATGCGTTATGCGTTATGCGTTATGAGAAATGCGTGATCCGTTATGAGTAATGCGTGATCCGTTATGCGTTATGCGTTATGCGTTATGCGTTATGCGTTGTGCGTTATGCGTTATGCGTTATGCGTTATGCGTTATGCGTTATGCGTTATGCGTTATGCGTTATGCGTTATGCGTTATGCGTTATGCGTTATGCGTTATGCGTGATTCGTTATGCGTTATGCGTTATGAGTAATGCGTGATCCGTTATGCGTTATGCGTTATGCATTATGCGTTAGGCGTTATGCGTTATGCGTTATGCATTATGCGTTATGCGTTATGCGTTATGCGTTATGCGATTTGCGTTATGCGTTATGCGTTGTGCGTTATGCGTTATGCGTTATGCGTTATGCGTTATGCGTTATGCGTTATGCGTTATGCGTTATGCGTTATGCGTTATGCGTTATGCGTTATGCGTTATGCGTTATGCGTTATGCGTGATCCGTTATGCGTTATGCGTTATGAGTAATGCGTGATCCGTTATGCGTTATGCGTTATGCATTATGCGTTAGGCGTTATGCGTTATGCGTTATGCATTATGCTTTATGCGTTATGCGTTATGCGTTATGCGATTTTCGTTATGCGTTATGCGTTATGCGTTATGCGTTATGCGTTATGCGTTATGCGTTATGAGAAATGCGTGATCCGTTATGCGTTATGCGTTATGAGTAATGCGTGATCCGTTATGCGTTATGCGTTATGCGTTATGCGATATGCGTTATGCGTTATGCGTTATGAGTAATGCGTGATCCGTTATGTGTTATGCGTTATGCGCTATGCGTTATGCGTTATGCGTTATGCGTTATGGGTTATGCGATATGCGTTATGCGTTATGCGTTATGCGTTATGCGTTATGCGTTATGCGTGATCCGTTATGCGTTATGCGTTATGAGAAATGCGTGATCCGTTATGCGTTATGCGTTATGCGTTATGCGTTAATGGAAATGCGTGATCCGTTATGCGTGATCCGTTATGCGTTATGCGTTATGCGTTATGCGTTATGAGTAATGCGTGATCCGTTATGCGTTATGCGTTATGCGTTATGCGTTATGCGTTATGCGTTATGCGTTATGCGTTACGCGTTATGCGTTATGCGTTATGCGTTATGCGTTATGCGTTATGCGTTAATGGAAATGCGTGATCCGTTATGCGTGATCCGTTATGCGTTATGCGTTATGCGTTATGCGTTATGAGTAATGCGTGATCAGTTATGCGTTATGCGTTATGCGTTGTGCGTTATGCGTTATGCGTTATGCGTTATGCGTTATGCGTTATGCGTTATGCGTTATGCGTTATGCGTTATGCGTTATGCGTTATGCGTTATGCGTTATGCGTTATGCGTTATGCGTGATCCGTTATGCGTTATGCGTTATGAGTAATGCGTGATCCGTTATGCGTTATGCGTTATGCATTATGCGTTAGGCGTTATGCGTTATGCGTTATGCATTATGCTTTATGCGTTATGCGTTATGCGTTATGCGATTTTCGTTATGCGTTATGCGTTATGCGTTATGCGTTATGCGTTATGCGTTATGCGTTATGCGTTATGCGTTATGAGAAATGCGTGATCCGTTATGCGTTATGCGTTATGAGTAATGCGTGATCCGTTATGCGTTATGCGTTATGCGTTATGCGTTATGCGTTATGCGTTATGCGTTATGCGTTATGCGTTATGCGTTATGAGTAATGCGTGATCCGTTATGTGTTATGCGTTATGCGCTATGCGTTATGCGTTATGCGTTATGCGTTATGGGTTATGCGATATGCGTTATGCGTTATGCGTTATGCGTTATGCGTTATGCGTTATGCGTGATCCGTTATGCGTTATGCGTTATGAGAAATGCGTGATCCGTTATGCGTTATGCGTTATGCGTTATGCGTTATTGGAAATGCGTGATCCGTTATGCGTGATCCGTTATGCGTTATGCGTTATGCGTTATGCGTTATGAGTAATGCGTGATCCGTTATGCGTTATGCGTTATGCGTTATGCGTTATGCGTTATGCGTTATGCGTTACGCGTTATGCGTTATGCGTTATGCGTTATGCGTTATGCGTTATGCGTTATGCGTTATGCGTTATGCGTTATGCGTTATGCGTTATGCGTTATGGGTTAATGGTTATGCGTAATGCGTTATGCGTTATGCGTTATGCGTTATGCGTTATGCGTTATGAGTAATGCGTGATCCGTTATGCGTTATGCGTTATGCGTTATGCGTTATGCGTTATGCGTTATGCGTTATGCGTTATGCGTTATGCGTTATGCGTTATGCGTTATGCGTTATGAGAAATGCGTGATCCGTTATGAGTAATGCGTGATCCGTTATGCGTTATGCGTTATGCGTTATGCGTTATGCGTTGTGCGTTATGCGTTATGCGTTATGCGTTATGCGTTATGCGTTATGCGTTATGCGTTATGCGTTATGCGTTATGCGTTATGCGTTATGCGTTATGCGTTATGCGTGATCCGTTATGCGTTATGCGTTATGAGTAATGCGTGATCCGTTATGCGTTATGCGTTATGCATTATGCGATAGGCGTTATGCGTTATGCGTTATGCATTATGCTTTATGCGTTATGCGTTATGCGTTATGCGATTTGCGTTATGCGTTATGCGTTATGCGTTATGCGTTATGCGTTATGCGTTATGCGTTATGCGTTATGCGTTATGAGAAATGCGTGATCCGTTATGCGTTATGCGTTATGAGTAATGCGTGATCCGTTATGCGTTATGCGTTATGCGTTATGCGTTATGCGTTATGCGATATTCGTTATGTGTTATTCGTTATGCGTTATGCGTTATGCGTTATGCGTTATGAGTAATGCGTGATCCGTTATGCGTTATGCGATATGCGCTATGCGTTATGCGTTATGCGTTATGCGTTATACGTTATGCGTTATGCGTTATGCGTTATGCGTTATGCGTTATGCGTTATGCGTTATGCGTTGTGCGTTATGCGTTATGAGTAATGCGTGATCCGTTATGCGTTATGCGTTATGCGTTATGCGTTATGCGTTATGCGTTATGCGTTATGCGTTATGCGTTATGCGTTATGAGAAATGCGTGATCCGTTATGAGTAATGCGTGATCCGTTATGCGTTATGCGTTATGCGTTATGCGTTATGCGTTGTGCGTTATGCGTTATGCGTTATGCGTTATGCGTTATGCGTTATGCGTTATGCGTTATGCGTTATGCGTTATGCGTTATGCGTTATGCGTTATGCGTTATGCGTTATGCGTGATCCGTTATGCGTTATGCGTTATGAGTAATGCGTGATCCGTTATGCGTTATGCGTTATGCATTATGCGTTAGGCGTTATGCGTTATGCGTTATGCATTATGCTTTATGCGTTATGCGTTATGCGTTATGCGATTTGCGTTATGCGTTATGCGTTATGCGTTATGCGTTATGCGTTATGCGTTATGCGTTATGCGTTATGCGTGATCCGTTATGCGTTATGCGTTATGAGTAATGCGTGATCCGTTATGCGTTATGCATTATGCGTTAGGCGTTATGCGTTATGCGTTATGCATTATGCTTTATGCGTTATGCGTTATGCGTTATGCGATTTGCGTTATGCGTTATGCGTTATGCGTTATGCGTTATGCGTTATGCGTTATGCGTTATGCGTTATGCGTTATGCGTTATGCGTTATGCGTTATGCGTTATGCGTTATGAGAAATGCGTGATCCGTTATGCGTTATGCGTTATGAGTAATGCGTGATCCGTTATGCGTTATGCGTTATGCGTTATGCGTTATGCGTTATGCGTTATGCGTTATGCGTTATGCGTTATGCGTTATGCGTTATGCTTTATGCATTATGCGATATGCGCTATGCGATATGCGTTATGCGTTATGCGTTATGGGTTGTGCGTTATGAGTCATGCGTTATGCGTTATGCGTTATGCGTTTTGCTTTATGCTTTATGCGTTATGGGTTGTGCGTTATGAGTCATGCGTTATGCGTTATGCGTTATGCGTTTTGCTTTATGCTTTATGCGTTATGGGTTATGCGTTATGCGTTATGCGTTATGAGTAATGCGTGATCCGTTATGTGTTATGCGCTATGCGTTATGCGTTATGCGTTATGCGTTATGGGTTATGAGTAATGCGTGATCCATTATGCGTTATGCTTTATGCGTTATGCGTTATGCGTTACGCGTAATGCGTCATGCGCTATGGGTCATGCGTTAAGCGTTATGCGTTATGCGTTATGCGTTATGCGTTATGCGTTATGCGGAATGCGTCATCCGTTATGCGTAATGAGTAATGCGTGATCCGTCATGCGTTATGCGTTAGGCGTTATGCGTTTTGCGTTATGCGTTATGAGTAATGCGAGATCCGTTACGCGTTATGCGTTATGTGTTATGCGTTATGGGTTATGCGTTATGCGTTATGCGTTATGCGTTATGCGTTATGCGTTATGCGTTATGCGTTATGCGTTATGCGTTATGCGTTATGCGTTATGAGTAACGCGTGATCCGTTATGCGTTATGCGTTATGCGTTATGCGTTATGCGGTATGAGTAATGCGTGATCCGTTATGCGTTATGCGTTTTGCGTTATTCGTTATGCGTTGTGCATTATGCGTTATGGATTATGCGTTATGCAATATTCGTTATGCGTTATGCGTTATGCGTTATGCGTTATGCGTTATGCGTTATGCGTTATGAGTAATGCGTGGTCCGTTATTCGTTATGCGTTATGCGTTATGAGTAATGCGCTATGCGTTATGCGTTATGCGTTATGCGTTATGCGTTATGCGTGATCCGTTATGCGTTATGCGTTATGAGTAATGCGTGATCCGTTATGCGTTATGCGTTATGCATTATGCGTTAGGCGTTATGCGTTATGCGTTATGCATTATGCTTTATGCGTTATGCGTTATGCGTTATGCGATTTGCGTTATGCGTTATGCGTTATGCGTTATGCGTTATGCGTTATGCGTTATGCGTTATGCGTTATGCGTTATGCGTTATGCGTTATGCGTTATGAGAAATGCGTGATCCGTTATGCGTTATGCGTTATGAGTAATGCGTGATCCGTTATGCGTTATGCGTTATGCGTTATGCGTTATGCGTTATGCGTTATGCGTTATGCGTTATGCGTTATGCGTTATGCGTTATGCGTTATGAGTAATGCGTGATCCGTTATGTGTTATGCGTTATGCGCTATGCGTTATGCGTTATGCGTTATGCGTTATGGGTTATGAGTAATGCGTGATCCATTATGCGTTATGCTTTATGCGTTATGCGTTATGCGTTACGCGTAATGCGTCATGCGCTATGGGTCATGCGTTAAGCGTTATGCGTTATGCGTTATGCGTTATGCGTTATGCGGAATGCGTCATCCGTTATGCGTTATGAGTAATGCGTGATCCGTCATGCGTTATGCGTTAGGCGTTATGCGTTTTGCGTTATGCGTTATGAGTAATGCGAGATCCGTTACGCGTTATGCGTTATGTGTTATGCGTTATGCGTTATGCGTTATGCGTTATGCGTTATGCGTTATGCGATATGCGTTATGCGTTATGCGTTATGCGTTATGCGTTATGCGTTATGCGTTATGAGTAACGCGTGATCCGTTATGCGTTATGCGTTATGCGTTATGCGTTATGCGTTATGAGTAATGCGTGATCCGTTATGCGTTATGCGTTTTGCGTTATTCGTTATGCGTTATGGATTATGCGTTATGCGTTATGCGTTATGCGTTATGCGTTATGCGTTATGGGTTAATGGTTATGCGTAATGCGTTATGCGTTATGCGTTATGCGTTATGCGTTATGCGTTATGAGTAATGCGTGATCCGTTATGTGTTATGCGTTATGCGCTATGCGTTATGCGTTATGCGTTATGCGTTATGGGTTATGCGATATGCGTTATGCGTTATGCGTTATGCGTTATGCGTTATGCGTTATGCGTGATCCGTTATGCGTTATGCGTTATGAGAAATGCGTGATCCGTTATGCGTTATGCGTTATGCGTTATGCGTTAATGGAAATGCGTGATCCGTTATGCGTGATCCGTTATGCGTTATGCGTTATGCGTTATGCGTTATGAGTAATGCGTGATCCGTTATGCGTTATGCGTTATGCGTTATGCGTTATGCGTTATGCGTTATGCGTTACGCGTTATGCGTTATGCGTTATGCGTTATGCGTTATGCGTTATGCGTTATGCGTTATGCGTTATGCGTTATGCGTTATGCGTTATGCGTTATGCGTTATGGGTTAATGGTTATGCGTAATGCGTTATGCGTTATGCGTTATGCGTTATGCGTTATGCGTTATGAGTAATGCGTGATCCGTTATGCGTTATGCGTTATGCGTTATGCGTTATGCGTTATGCGTTATGCGTTATGCGTTATGCGTTATGCGTTATGCGTTATGCGTTATGCGTTATGCGTTATGAGAAATGCGTGATCCGTTATGAGTAATGCGTGATCCGTTATGCGTTATGCGTTATGCGTTATGCGTTATGCGTTGTGCGTTATGCGTTATGCGTTATGCGTTATGCGTTATGCGTTATGCGTTATGCGTTATGCGTTATGCGTTATGCGTTATGCGTTATGCGTTATGCGTGATCCGTTATGCGTTATGCGTTATGAGTAATGCGTGATCCGTTATGCGTTATGCGTTATGCATTATGCGTTAGGCGTTATGCGTTATGCGTTATGCATTATGCTTTATGCGTTATGCGTTATGCGTTATGCGATTTGCGTTATGCGTTATGCGTTATGCGTTATGCGTTATGCGTTATGCGTTATGCGTTATGCGTTATGCGTTATGCGTTATGAGAAATGCGTGATCCGTTATGCGTTATGCGTTATGAGTAATGCGTGATCCGTTATGCGTTATGCGTTATGCGTTATGCGTTATGCGTTATGCGATATTCGTTATGTGTTATTCGTTATGCGTTATGCGTTATGCGTTATGCGTTATGAGTAATGCGTGATCCGTTATGCGTTATGCGATATGCGTTATGCGTTATGCGTTATGCGTTATGCGTTATACGTTATGCGTTATGCGTTATGCGTTATGCGTTATGCGTTATGCGTTATGCGTTATGCGTTGTGCGTTATGCGTTATGAGTAATGCGTGATCCGTTATGCGTTATGCGTTATGCGTTATGCGTTATGCGTTATGCGTTATGCGTTATGCGTTATGCGTTATGCGTTATGAGTAATGCGTGATCCGTTATGAGTAATGCGTGATCCGTTATGCGTTATGCGTTATGCGTTATGCGTTATGCGTTGTGCGTTATGCGTTATGCGTTATGCGTTATGCGTTATGCGTTATGCGTTATGCGTTATGCGTTATGCGTTATGCGTTATGCGTTATGCGTTATGCGTTATGCGTTATGCGTTATGCGTGATGCGTTATGCGTTATGCGTTATGAGTAATGCGTGATCCGTTATGCGTTATGCGTTATGCATTATGCGTTAGGCGTTATGCGTTATGCGTTATGCATTATGCTTTATGCGTTATGCGTTATGCGTTATGCGATTTGCGTTATGCGTTATGCGTTATGCGTTATGCGTTATGCGTTATGCGTTATGCGTTATGCGTTATGCGTGATCCGTTATGCGTTATGCGTTATGAGTAATGCGTGATCCGTTATGCGTTATGCATTATGCGTTAGGCGTTATGCGTTATGCGTTATGCATTATGCTTTATGCGTTATGCGTTATGCGTTATGCGATTTGCGTTATGCGTTATGCGTTATGCGTTGTGCGTTATGCGTTATGCGTTATGCGTTACGCGTTATGCGTTATGCGTTATGCGTTATGCGTTATGCGTTATGCGTTATGAGAAATGCGTGATCCGTTATGCGTTATGCGTTATGAGTAATGCGTGATCCGTTATGCGTTATGCGTTATGCGTTATGCGTTATGCGTTATGCGTTATGCGTTATGCGTTATGCGTTATGCGTTATGCGTTATGCTTTATGCGTTATGCGTTATGCGCTATGCGATTTGCGTTATGCGTTATGCGTTATGGGTTGTGCGTTATGAGTCATGCGTTATGCGTTATGCGTTATGCGTTTTGCTTTATGCTTTATGCGTTATGGGTTGTGCGTTATGAGTCATGCGTTATGCGTTATGCGTTATGCGTTTTGCTTTATGCGTTATGCGTTATGGGTTATGCGTTATGCGTTATGCGTTATGAGTAATGCGTGATCCGTTATGTGTTATGCGCTATGCGTTATGCGTTATGCGTTATGCGTTATGGGTTATGAGTAATGCGTGATCCATTATGCGTTATGCTTTATGCGTTATGCGTTATGCGTTACGCGTAATGCGTCATGCGCTATGGGTCATGCGTTAAGCGTTATGCGTTATGCGTTATGCGTTATGCGTTATGCGTTATGCGGAATGCGTCATCCGTTATGCGTAATGAGTAATGCGTGATCCGTCATGCGTTATGCGTTAGGCGTTATGCGTTTTGCGTTATGCGTTATGAGTAATGCGAGATCCGTTACGCGTTATGCGTTATGTGTTATGCGTTATGGGTTATGCGTTATGCGTTATGCGTTATGCGTTATGCGTTATGCGTTATGCGTTATGCGTTATGCGTTATGCGTTATGCGTTATGCGTTATGAGTAACGCGTGATCCGTTATGCGTTATGCGTTATGCGTTATGCGTTATGCGGTATGAGTAATGCGTGATCCGTTATGCGTTATGCGTTTTGCGTTATTCGTTATGCGTTGTGCATTATGCGTTATGGATTATGCGTTATGCAATATTCGTTATGCGTTATGCGTTATGCGTTATGCGTTATGCGTTATGCGTTATGCGTTATGAGTAATGCGTGGTCCGTTATTCGTTATGCGTTATGCGTTATGAGTAATGCGCTATGCGTTATGCGTTATGCGTTATGCGTTATGCGTTATGCGTTATGCGTTATGCGTTATGCGTTATGCGTTATGCGTGATCCGTTATGCGTTATGCGTTATGAGTAATGCGTGATCCGTTATGCGTTATGCGTTATGCATTATGCGTTAGGCGTTATGCGTTATGCGTTATGCATTATGCTTTATGCGTTATGCGTTATGCGTTATGCGATTTGCGTTATGCGTTATGCGTTATGCGTTATGCGTTATGCGTTATGCGTTATGCGTTATGCGTTATGCGTTATGCGTTATGAGAAATGCGTGATCCGTTATGCGTTATGCGTTATGAGTAATGCGTGATCCGTTATGCGTTATGCGTTATGCGTTATGCGTTATGCGTTATGCGTTATGCGTTATGCGTTATGCGTTATGCGTTATGCGTTATGAGTAATGCGTGATCCGTTATGTGTTATGCGTTATGCGCTATGCGTTATGCGTTATGCGTTATGCGTTATGGGTTATGAGTAATGCGTGATCCATTATGCGTTATGCTTTATGCGTTATGCGTTATGCGTTACGCGTAATGCGTCATGCGCTATGGGTCATGCGTTAAGCGTTATGCGTTATGCGTTATGCGTTATGCGTTATGCGGAATGCGTCATCCGTTATGCGTTATGAGTAATGCGTGATCCGTCATGCGTTATGCGTTAGGCGTTATGCGTTTTGCGTTATGCGTTATGAGTAATGCGAGATCCGTTACGCGTTATGCGTTATGTGTTATGCGTCATGCGTTATGCGTTATGCGTTATGCGTTATGCGTTATGCGATATGCGTTATGCGTTATGCGTTATGCGTTATGCGTTATGCGTTATGCGTTATGAGTAACGCGTGATCCGTTATGCGTTATGCGTTATGCGTTATGCGTTATGCGTTATGAGTAATGCGTGATCCGTTATGCGTTATGCGTTTTGCGTTATTCGTTATGCGTTATGGATTATGCGTTATGCAATATTCGTTATGCGTTATGCGTTATGCGTTATGCGTTTTGAGTAATGCGTGGTCCGTTATTCGTTATGCGTTAAGCGTTATGAGTAATGCGCTATGCGTTATGCGTTATGCGTTATGCGTTATGCGTTATGAGTAATGCGTGATCCGTTATGCGTTATGCCTTATGCGTTTTGCCTTATACATTATGCGTTATGCGTTATGAGTTATGCGTTATGCGATATTCGTTATGTGTTATTCGTTATGCGTTATGCGTTATGCGTTATGCGTTATGAGTAATGCGTGATCCGTTATGCGTTATGCGATATGCGCTATGCGTTATGCGTTATGCGTTATGCGTTATACGTTATGCGTTATGCGTTATGCGTTATGCGTTATGCGTTATGCGTTATGCGTTATGCGTTATGCGTTATGCGTTATGCGTTATGAGTAATGCGTGATCCGTTATGCGTTATGCGTTATGCGTTATGCGTTATGCGTTATGCGTTATGCGTTATGCGTTATGAGAAATGCGTGATCCGTTATGAGTAATGCGTGATCCGTTATGCGTTATGCGTTATGCGTTATGCGTTGTGCGTTATGCGTTATGCGTTATGCGTTATGCGTTATGCGTTATGCGTTATGCGTTATGCGTTATGCGTTATGCGTTATGCGTTATGCGTTATGCGTTATGCGTTATGCGTTATGCGTTGTGCGTTATGCGTGATCCGTTATGCGTCATGCGTTATGAGTAATGCGTGATCCGTTATGCGTTATGCGTTATGCATTATGCGTTAGGCGTTATGCGTTATGCGTTATGCATTATGCTTTATGCGTTATGCGTTATGCGTTATGCGATTTGCGTTATGCGTTATGCGTTATGCGTTATGCGTTATGCGTTATGCGTTATGCGTTATGCGTTATGCGTTATGCGTTATGCGTTATGCGTTATGAGAAATGCGTGATCCGTTATGCGTTATGCGTTATGAGTAATGCGTGATCCGTTATGCGTTATGCGTTATGCGTTATGCGTTATGCGTTATGCGTTATGCGTTATGCGTTATGAGAAATGCGTGATCCGTTATGCGTTATGCGTTATGAGTAATGCGTGATCCGTTATGCGTTATGCGATATGCGCTATGCGTTATGCGTTATGCGTTATGCGTTATACGTTATGCGTTATGCGTTATGCGTTATGCGTTATGCGTTATGCGTTATGCATTATGCGTTATGAGTAATGCGTGGTCCGTTATTCGTTATGCGTTATGCGTTATGAGTAATGCGCTATGCGTTATGCGTTATGCGTTATGCGTTATGCGTTATGCGTTATGAGTAATGCGTGATCAGTTATGTGTTATGCCTTATGCGTTTTGCCTTATACATTATGCGTTATGCGTTATGAGTTATGCGTTATGCGATATTCGTTATGTGTTATTCGTTATGCGTTATGCGTTATGCGTTATGCATTATGAGTAATGCGTGATCCGTTATGCGTTATGCGATATGCGCTATGCGTTATGCGTTATGCGTTATGCGTTATACGTTATGCGTTATGCGTTATGCGTTATGCGTTATGCGTTATGCGTTATGCGTTATGCGTTATGCGTGATCCGTTATGCGTTATGCGTTATGAGTAATGCGTGATCCGTTATGCGTTATGCGTTATGCATTATGCGTTAGGCGTTATGCGTTATGCGTTATGCGTTATGCGTTATGCGTTATGCGTTATGCGTTATGCGTTATGCCTTATGCGTTATGCGTTATGCGTTATGCGTTATGCGTTATGCGTTATGAGTAATGCGTGATCCGTTATGCGTTATGCGTTATGAGTAATGCGTGATCCGTTATGCGTTATGCGTTATGCATTAAGCGTTATGCGTTATGCGTTATGCGTTATGCGTTATGCGTTATGCTTTTTGCATTATGCGATATGCGTTATGCGATTTGCGTTATGCGTTATGCGTTATGGGTTGTGCGTTATGAGCCATGCGTTATGCGTTGTGCGTTATGCGTTTTGCTTTATGCTTTATGCGTTATGGGTTATGCGTTATGCGTTATGCGTTATGAGTAATGCGTGATCCGTCATGTGTTATGCGTTATGCGCTATGCGTTATGCGTTATGCCTTATGCGTTATGGGTTATGAGTAATGCATGATCCGTTATGCGTTATGCTTTATGCGTTATGCGTTATGCGATACGCGTAATGCGTCATGCGCTATGGGTCATGCGTTAAGCGTTATGCGTTATGCGTTATGCGTTATGCGGAATGCGTCATCCGTTATGCGTTATGAGTAATGCGTGATCCGTCATGCGTTATGCGTTAGGCGTTATGCATTTTGCGTTATGCGTAATGAGTAATGCGAGATCCGTTACGCGTTATGCGTTATTCGTTATGCGTTATGCGTTATGCGTTATGCGTTATGCGTTATGCGTTATGCGTTATGCGTTATGCGTTATGCGTTATGCGTTATGCGTTATGCGTTATGCGATATGCGTTATGCGTTATGCGTTATGCGTTATGCGTTATGCGTTATGAGTAATGCGTGATCCGTTATGCGTTATGCGTTATGCGTTATGCGTTATGCGTTATGCGTTATGAGTAATGCGTGATCCGTTATGCGTTATGCGTTATGAGTAATGCGTGATCCGTTATGCGTTATGCGTTATGCATTATGCGTTATGCGTTATGCGTTATGCGTTATGCGTTATGCGTTATGCTTTATGCGTTATGCGTTATGCGTTATACGTTATGCGTTATGCGTTATGCGTTATGCGTTATGCGTTATGCGTTATGCGTTATGCGTTATGAGAAATGCGTGATCCGTTATGCGTTATGAGTAATGCGTGATCCGTTATGCGTTATGCGTTATGCATTATGCGTTATGCGTTATGCGTTATGTGTTATGCGTTATGCGTTATGCGTTATGCGTGATCCGTTATGCGTTATGCGTTATGCGTTATGCGTTATGAGTAATGCGTGATCCGTTATGCGTTATGCGTTATGCGTTATGCGTTATGCGTTATGCGTTATGCGTTACGCGTTATGCGTTATGCGTTATGCGTTATGCGTTATGCGTTATGCGTTATGCGTTATGCGTTATGCGTTATGCGTTATGCGTTATGCGTTATGGGTTAATGGTTATGCGTAATGCGTTATGCGTTATGCGTTATGCGTTATGCGTTATGCGTTATGCGTTATGCGTTATGCGTTATGAGTAATGCGTGATCCGTTATGCGTTATGCGTTATGCGTTATGCGTTATGCGTTATGCGTTATGCGTTATGCGTTATGCGTTATGCGTTATGCATTATGCGTTAGGCGTTATGCGTTATGCGTTATGCATTATGCTTTATGCGTTATGCGTTATGCGTTATGCGATTTCCGTTATGCGTTATGCGTTATGCGTTATGCGTTATGCGTTATGCGTTATGCGTTATGAGAAATGCGTGATCCGTTATGAGTAATGCGTGATCCGTTATGCGTTATGCGTTATGCGTTATGCGTTGTGCGTTATGCGTCATGCGTTATGCGTTATGCGTTATGCGTTATGCGTTATGCGTTATGCGTTATGCGTTATGCGTTATGCGTGATCCGTTATGCGTTATGCGTTATGAGTAATGCGTGATCCGTTATGCGTTATGCGTTATGCATTATGCGTTAGGCGTTATGCGTTATGCGTTATGCATTATGCTTTATGCGTTATGCGTTATGCGTTATGCGATTTGCGTTATGCGTTATGCGTTGTGCGTTATGCGTTATGCGTTATGCGTTATGCGTTATGCGTTATGCGTTATGCGTTATGCGTTATGCGTTATGCGTTATGCGTTATGCGTTATGCGTTATGCGTTATGCGTTATGCGTGATCCGTTATGCGTTATGCGTTATGCGTTATGAGAAATGCGTGATCCGTTATGCGTTATGCGTTATGCGTTATGCGTTAATGGAAATGCGTGATCCGTTATGCGTGATCCGTTATGCGTTATGCGTTATGCGTTATGCGTTATGAGTAATGCGTGATCCGTTATGCGTTATGCGTTATGCGTTATGCGTTATGCGTTATGCGTTATGCGTTATGCGTTACGCGTTATGCGTTATGCGTTATGCGTTATGCGTTATGCGTTATGCGTTATGCGTTATGCGTTATGCGTTATGCGTTATGCGTTATGCGTTATGCGTTATGCGTTATGGGTTAATGGTTATGCGTAATGCGTTATGCGTTATGCGTTATGCGTTATGCGTTATGCGTTATGCGTTATGCGTTATGCGTTATGAGTAATGCGTGATCCGTTATGCGTTATGCGTTATGCGTTATGCGTTATGCGTTATGCGTTATGCGTTATGCGTTATGCGTTATGCGTTATGCGTTATGCGTTATGAGAAATGAGTGATCCGTTATGAGTAATGCGTGATCCGTTATGCGTTATGCGTTATGCGTTATGCGTTATGCGTTGTGCGTTATGCGTTATGCGTTATGCGTTATGCGTTATGCGTTATGCGTTATGCGTTATGCGTTATGCGTTATGCGTTAGGCGTTATGCGTTGTGCGTTATGCGTTATGCGTTATGCGTTATGCGTTATGCGTTATGCGTTATGCGTTATGCGTTATGCGTTATGCGTTAGGCGTTATGCGTTATGCGTTATGCATTATGCTTTATGCGTTATGCGTTATGCGTTATGCGATTTGCGTTATGCGTTATGCGTTATGCGTTATGCGTTATGCGTTATGCGTTATGCGTTATGCGTTATGCGTTATGCGTTATGAGAAATGCGTGATCCGTTATGCGTTATGCGTTATGAGTAATGCGTGATCCGTTATGCGTTATGCGTTATGCATTATGCGTTAGGCGTTATGCGTTATGCGTTATGCATTATGCTTTATGCGTTATGCGTTATGCGTTATGCGATTTGCGTTATGCGTTATGCGTTATGCGTTATGCGTTATGCGTTATGCGTTATGAGAAATGCGTGATCCGTTATGCGTTATGCGTTATGAGTAATGCGTGATCCGTTATGCGTTATGCGTTATGCGTTATGCGTTATGCGTTATGCGTTATGCGTTATGCGTTATGCGTTATGCGTTATGAGTAATGCGTGATCCGTTATGTGTTATGCGTTATGCGCTATGCGTTATGCGTTATGCGTTATGCGTTATGGGTAATGAGTAATGCGTGATCCATTATGCGTTATGCTTTATGCGTTATGCGTTATGCGTTACGCGTAATGCGTTATGCGCTATGGGTCATGCGTTATGCGTTATGCGTTATGCGTTATGCGTTATGCGTTATGCGTTATGCGTTATGCGGAATGCGTCATCCGTTATGCGTTATGAGTAATGCGTGATCCGTCATGCGTTATGCGTTAGGCGTTATGCGTTTTGCGTTATGCGTTATGAGTAATGCGAGATCCGTTACGCGTTATGCGTTATGTGTTATGCGTTATGCGTTATGCGTTATGCGTTATGCGTTATGCGTTATGCGTTATGCGTTATGCGATATGCGTTATGCGTTATGCGTTATGCGTTATGCGTTATGCGTTATGCGTTATGCGTTATGAGTAACGCGTGATCAGTTATGCGTTATGCGTTATGCGTTATGCGTTATGCGTTATGAGTAATGCGTGATCCGTTATGCGTTATGCGTTTTGCGTTATTCGTTATGCGTTGTGCATTATGCGTTATGGATTATGCGTTATGCAATATTCGTTATGCGTTATGCGTTATGCGTTATGCGTTTTGAGTAATGCGTGGTCCGTTATTCGTTATGCGTTATGCGTTATGAGTAATGCGCTATGCGTTATGCGTTATGCGTTATGCGTTATGCGTTATGAGTAATGCGTGATCCGTTATGCGTTATGCCTTATGCGTTTTGCCTTATACATTATGCGTTATGCGTTATGAGTTATGCGTTATGCGATATTCGTTATGTGTTATTCGTTATGCGTTATGCGTTATGCGTTATGCGTTATGAGTAATGCGTGATCCGTTATGCGTTATGCGATATGCGCTATGCGTTATGCGTTATGCGTTATGCGTTATACGTTATGCGTTATGCGTTATGCGTTATGCGTTATGCGTTATGCGTTATGCGTTATGCGTTATGCGTTATGCGTTATGCGTTATGAGTAATGCGTTATGCGTTATGCGTTATGCGTTATGCGTTATGCGTTATGAGTAATGCGTGATCCGTTATGCGTTATGCGTTATGCGTTATGCGTTATGCGTTATGCGTTATGCGTTATGCGTTATGCGTTATGCGTTATGCGTTATGCGTTATGAGAAATGAGTGATCCGTTATGAGTAATGCGTGATCCGTTATGCGTTATGCGTTATGCGTTATGCGTTATGCGTTGTGCGTTATGCGTTATGCGTTATGCGTTATGCGTTATGCGTTATGCGTTATGCGTTATGCGTTATGCGTTAGGCGTTATGCGTTATGCGTTATGCATTATGCTTTATGCGTTATGCGTTATGCGTTATGCGATTTGCGTTATGCGTTATGCGTTATGCGTTATGCGTTATGCGTTATGCGTTATGCGTTATGCGTTATGCGTTATGCGTTATGCGTTATGAGAAATGCGTGATCCGTTATGCGTTATGCGTTATGAGTAATGCGTGATCCGTTATGCGTTATGCGTTATGCATTATGCGTTAGGCGTTATGCGTTATGCGTTATGCATTATGCTTTATGCGTTATGCGTTATGCGTTATGCGATTTGCGTTATGCGTTATGCGTTATGCGTTATGCGTTATGAGAAATGCGTGATCCGTTATGCGTTATGCGTTATGGGTTATGAGTAATGCGTGATCCATTATGCGTTATGCTTTATGCGTTATGCGTTATGCGTTATGCGTTATGCGTTATGCGTTATGCGTTATGCGTTATGCGTTATGCGTTATGCGTTATGCGTTATGCGTTATGCGTGATCCGTTATGCGTTATGCGTTATGAGTAATGCGTGATCCGTTATGCGTTATGCGTTATGCATTATGCGTTAGGCGTTATGCGTTATGCGTTATGCGTTATGCGTTATGCGTTATGCGTTATGCGTTATGCGTTATGCCTTATGCGTTATGCGTTATGCGTTATGCGTTATGCGTTATGCGTTATGAGTAATGCGTGATCCGTTATGCGTTATGCGTTATGAGTAATGCGTGATCCGTTATGCGTTATGCGTTATGCATTATGCGTTATGCGTTATGCGTTATGCGTTATGCGTTATGCGTTATGCTTTTTGCATTATGCGATATGCGTTATGCGATTTGCGTTATGCGTTATGCGTTATGGGTTGTGCGTTATGAGCCATGCGTTATGCGTTGTGCGTTATGCGTTTTGCTTTATGCTTTATGCGTTATGGGTTATGCGTTATGCGTTATGCGTTATGAGTAATGCGTGATCCGTCATGTGTTATGCGTTATGCGCTATGCGTTATGCGTTATGCCTTATGCGTTATGGGTTATGAGTAATGCATGATCCGTTATGCGTTATGCTTTATGCGTTATGCGTTATGCGTTACGCGTAATGCGTCATGCGCTATGGGTCATGCGTTAAGCGTTATGCGTTATGCGTTATGCGTTATGCGGAATGCGTCATCCGTTATGCGTTATGAGTAATGCGTGATCCGTCATGCGTTATGCGTTAGGCGTTATGCATTTTGCGTTATGCGTAATGAGTAATGCGAGATCCGTTACGCGTTATGCGTTATTCGTTATGCGTTATGCGTTATGCGTTATGCGTTATGCGTTATGCGTTATGCGTTATGCGTTATGCGTTATGCGTTATGCGTTATGCGTTATGCGTTATGCGATATGCGTTATGCGTTATGCGTTATGCGTTATGCGTTATGCGTTATGAGTAATGCGTGATCCGTTATGCGTTATGCGTTATGCGTTATGCGTTATGCGTTATGCGTTATGAGTAATGCGTGATCCGTTATGCGTTATGCGTTATGAGTAATGCGTGATCCGTTATGCGTTATGCGTTATGCATTATGCGTTATGCGTTATGCGTTATGCGTTATGCGTTATGCGTTATGCTTTATGCGTTATGCGTTATGCGTTATACGTTATGCGTTATGCGTTATGCGTTATGCGTTATGCGTTATGCGTTATGCGTTATGCGTTATGAGTAATGCGTGATCCGTTATGCGTTATGAGTAATGCGTGATCCGTTATGCGTTATGCGTTATGCATTATGCGTTATGCGTTATGCGTTATGTGTTATGCGTTATGCGTTAATGGAAATGCGTGATCCGTTATGCGTGATCCGTTATGCGTTATGCGTTATGCGTTATGCGTTATGAGTAATGCGTGATCCGTTATGCGTTATGCGTTATGCGTTATGCGTTATGCGTTATGCGTTATGCGTTATGCGTTATGCGTTATGCGTTATGCGTTATGCGTTATGCGTTATGCGTTATGCGTTATGCGTTATGCGTTATGCGTTATGCGTTATGCGTTATGGGTTAATGGTTATGCGTAATGCGTTATGCGTTATGCGTTATGCGTTATGCGTTATGCGTTATGCGTTATGCGTTATGCGTTATGAGTAATGCGTGATCCGTTATGCGTTATGCGTTATGCGTTATGCGTTATGCGTTATGCGTTATGCGTTATGCGTTATGCGTTATGCGTTATGCATTATGCGTTAGGCGTTATGCGTTATGCGTTATGCATTATGCTTTATGCGTTATGCGTTATGCGTTATGCGATTTCCGTTATGCGTTATGCGTTATGCGTTATGCGTTATGCGTTATGCGTTATGCGTTATGAGAAATGCGTGATCCGTTATGAGTAATGCGTGATCCGTTATGCGTTATGCGTTATGCGTTATGCGTTGTGCGTTATGCGTCATGCGTTATGCGTTATGCGTTATGCGTTATGCGTTATGCGTTATGCGTTATGCGTTATGCGTTATGCGTGATCCGTTATGCGTTATGCGTTATGAGTAATGCGTGATCCGTTATGCGTTATGCGTTATGCATTATGCGTTATGCGTTATGCGTTATGCGTTATGCGTTATGCTTTATGCGTTATGCGTTATGCGTTATGCGATTTGCGTTATGCGTTATGCGTTGTGCGTTATGCGTTATGCGTTATGCGTTATGCGTTATGCGTTATGCGTTATGCGTTATGCGTTATGCGTTATGCGTTATGCGTTATGCGTTATGCGTTATGCGTTATGCGTTATGCGTGATCCGTTATGCGTTATGCGTTATGCGTTATGAGAAATGCGTGATCCGTTATGCGTTATGCGTTATGCGTTATGCGTTAATGGAAATGCGTGATCCGTTATGCGTGATCCGTTATGCGTTATGCGTTATGCGTTATGCGTTATGAGTAATGCGTGATCCGTTATGCGTTATGCGTTATGCGTTATGCGTTATGCGTTATGCGTTATGCGTTACGCGTTATGCGTTATGCGTTATGCGTTATGCGTTATGCGTTATGCGTTATGCGTTATGCGTTATGCGTTATGCGTTATGCGTTATGCGTTATGCGTTATGCGTTATGGGTTAATGGTTATGCGTAATGCGTTATGCGTTATGCGTTATGCGTTATGCGTTATGCGTTATGCGTTATGCGTTATGCGTTATGAGTAATGCGTGATCCGTTATGCGTTATGCGTTATGCGTTATGCGTTATGCGTTATGCGTTATGCGTTATGCGTTATGCGTTATGCGTTATGCGTTATGCGTTATGAGAAATGAGTGATCCGTTATGAGTAATGCGTGATCCGTTATGCGTTATGCGTTATGCGTTATGCGTTATGCGTTGTGCGTTATGCGTTATGCGTTATGCGTTATGCGTTATGCGTTATGCGTTATGCGTTATGCGTTATGCGTTATGCGTTAGGCGTTATGCGTTGTGCGTTATGCGTTATGCGTTATGCGTTATGCGTTATGCGTTATGCGTTATGCGTTATGCGTTATGCGTTATGCGTTATGCGTTAGGCGTTATGCGTTATGCGTTATGCATTATGCTTTATGCGTTATGCGTTATGCGTTATGCGATTTGCGTTATGCGTTATGCGTTATGCGTTATGCGTTATGCGTTATGCGTGATGCGTTATGCGTTATGCGTTATGCGTTATGAGAAATGCGTGATCCGTTATGCGTTATGCGTTATGAGTAATGCGTGATCCGTTATGCGTTATGCGTTATGCATTATGCGTTAGGCGTTATGCGTTATGCGTTATGCATTATGCTTTATGCGTTATGCGTTATGCGTTATGCGATTTGCGTTATGCGTTTCGCGTTATGCGTTATGCGTTATGCGTTATGCGTTATGAGAAATGCGTGATCCGTTATGCGTTATGCGTTATGAGTAATGCGTGATCCGTTATGCGTTATGCGTTATGCGTTATGCGTTATGCGTTATGCGTTATGCGTTATGCGTTATGCGTTATGCGTTATGAGTAATGCGTGATCCGTTATGTGTTATGCGTTATGCGCTATGCGTTATGCGTTATGCGTTATGCGTTATGGGTTATGAGTAATGCGTGATCCATTATGCGTTATGCTTTATGCGTTATGCGTTATGCGTTACGCGTAATGCGTCATGCGCTATGGGTCATGCGTTAAGCGTTATGCGTTATGCGTTATGCGTTATGCGTTATGCGTTATGCGTTATGCGGAATGCGTCATCCGTTATGCGTTATGAGTAATGCGTGATCCGTCATGCGTTATGCGTTAGGCGTTATGCGTTTTGCGTTATGCGTTATGAGTAATGCGAGATCCGTTACGCGTTATGCGTTATGTGTTATGCGTTATGCGTTATGCGTTATGCGTTATGCGTTATGCGTTATGCGTTATGCGTTATGCGATATGCGTTATGCGTTATGCGTTATGCGTTATGCGTTATGCGTTATGCGTTATGCGTTATGAGTAACGCGTGATCAGTTATGCGTTATGCGTTATGCGTTATGCGTTATGCGTTATGAGTAATGCGTGATCCATTATGCGTTATGCGTTTTGCGTTATTCGTTATGCGTTGTGCATTATGCGTTATGGATTATGCGTTATGCAATATTCGTTATGCGTTATGCGTTATGCGTTATGCGTTTTGAGTAATGCGTGGTCCGTTATTCGTTATGCGTTATGCGTTATGAGTAATGCGCTATGCGTTATGCGTTATGCGTTATGCGTTATGCGTTATGAGTAATGCGTGATCCGTTATGCGTTATGCCTTATGCGTTTTGCCTTATACATTATGCGTTATGCGTTATGAGTTATGCGTTATGCGATATTCGTTATGTGTTATTCGTTATGCGTTATGCGTTATGCGTTATGCGTTATGAGTAATGCGTGATCCGTTATGCGTTATGCGATATGCGCTATGCGTTATGCGTTATGCGTTATGCGTTATACGTTATGCGTTATGCGTTATGCGTTATGCGTTATGCGTTATGCGTTATGCGTTATGCGTTATGCGTTATGCGTTATGCGTTATGAGTAATGCGTTATGCGTTATGCGTTATGCGTTATGCGTTATGCGTTATGAGTAATGCGTGATCCGTTATGCGTTATGCGTTATGCGTTATGCGTTATGCGTTATGCGTTATGCGTTATGCGTTATGCGTTATGCGTTATGAGAAATGAGTGATCCGTTATGAGTAATGCGTGATCCGTTATGCGTTATGCGTTATGCGTTATGCGTTATGCGTTGTGCGTTATGCGTTATGCGTTATGCGTTATGCGTTATGCGTTATGCGTTATGCGTTATGCGTTATGCGTTAGGCGTTATGCGTTATGCGTTATGCATTATGCTTTATGCGTTATGCGTTATGCGTTATGCGATTTGCGTTATGCGTTATGCGTTATGCGTTATGCGTTATGCGTTATGCGTTATGCGTTATGCGTTATGCGTTATGCGTTATGAGAAATGCGTGATCCGTTATGCGTTATGCGTTATGAGTAATGCGTGATCCGTTATGCGTTATGCGTTATGCATTATGCGTTAGGCGTTATGCGTTATGCGTTATGCATTATGCTTTATGCGTTATGCGTTATGCGTTATGCGATTTGCGTTATGCGTTATGCGTTATGCGTTATGCGTTATGAGAAATGCGTGATCCGTTATGCGTTATGCGTTATGGGTTATGAGTAATGCGTGATCCATTATGCGTTATGCTTTATGCGTTATGCGTTATGCGTTACGCGTAATGCGTCATGCGCTATGGGTCATGCGTTAAGCGTTATGCGTTATGCGTTATGCGTTATGCGTTATGCGTTATGCGTTATGCGTTATGCGTTATGAGTAATGCGTGATCCGTTATGTGTTATGCGTTATGCGCTATGCGTTATGCGTTATGCGTTATGCGTTATGGGTTATGAGTAATGCGTGATCCATTATGCGTTATGCTTTATGCGTTATGCGTTATGCGTTACGCGTAATGCGTCATGCGCTATGGGTCATGCGTTAAGCGTTATGCGTTATGCGTTATGCGTTATGCGTTATGCGTTATGCGGAATGCGTCATCCGTTATGCGTTATGAGTAATGCGTGATCCGTCATGCGTTATGCGTTAGGCGTTATGCGTTTTGCGTTATGCGTTATGAGTAATGCGAGATCCGTTACGCGTTATGCGTTATGTGTTATGCGTTATGCGTTATGCGTTATGCGTTATGCGTTATGCGTTATGCGTTATGCGTTATGCGATATGCGTTATGCGTTATGCGTTATGCGTTATGCGTTATGCGTTATGCGTTATGCGTTATGAGTAACGCGTGATCAGTTATGCGTTATGCGTTATGCGTTATGCGTTATGCGTTATGAGTAATGCGTGATCCATTATGCGTTATGCGTTTTGCGTTATTCGTTATGCGTTGTGCATTATGCGTTATGGATTATGCGTTATGCAATATTCGTTATGCGTTATGCGTTATGCGTTATGCGTTTTGAGTAATGCGTGGTCCGTTATTCGTTATGCGTTATGCGTTATGAGTAATGCGCTATGCGTTATGCGTTATGCGTTATGCGTTATGCGTTATGAGTAATGCGTGATCCGTTATGCGTTATGCCTTATGCGTTTTGCCTTATACATTATGCGTTATGCGTTATGAGTTATGCGTTATGCGTTATGCGTTATGCGTTATGCGTTATGCGTTATGCGTTATGCGTTATGCGTTATGCGTTATGCGTTATGAGTAATGCGTGATCCGTTATGCGTTATGCGTTATGCGTTATGCGTTATGCGTTATGCGTTATGCGTTATGCGTTATGCGTTATGCGTTATGCGTTATGAGAAATGCGTGATCCGTTATGAGTAATGCGTGATCAGTTATGCGTTATGCGTTATGCGTTATGCGTTATGCGTTATGCGTTGTGCGTTATGCGTTATGCGTTATGCGTTATGCGTTATGCGTTATGCGTTATGCGTTATGCGTTATGCGTTATGCGTTATGCGTTATGCGTTATGCGTTATGCGTTATGCGTTATGCGTTATGCGTGATCCGTTATGCGTTATGCGTTATGAGTAATGCGTGATCCGTTATGCGTTATGCGTTATGCATTATGCGATAGGCGTTATGCGTTATGCGTTATGCATTATGCTTTATGCGTTATGCGTTATGCGTTATGCGATTTGCGTTATGCGTTATGCGTTATGCGTTATGCGTTATGCGTTATGCGTTATGCGTTATGAGTAATGCGTGATCCGTTATGCGTTATGCGTTATGCGTTATGCGTTATGCGTTATGCGTTATGCGTTATGCGTTATGCGTTATGCGTTATGCGTTATGCGTTATGCGTGATCCGTTATGCGTTATGCGTTATGAGAAATGCGTGATCCGTTATGCGTTATGCGTTATGCGTTATGCGTTAATGGAAATGCGTGATCCGTTATGCGTGATCCGTTATGCGTTATGCGTTATGCGTTATGCGTTATGAGTAATGCGTGATCCGTTATGCGTTATGCGTTATGCGTTATGCGTTATGCGTTATGCGTTATGCGTTACGCGTTATGCGTTATGCGTTATGCGTTATGCGTTATGCGTTATGCGTTATGCGTTATGCGTTATGCGTTATGCGTTATGCGTTATGCGTTATGGGTTAATGGTTATGCGTAATGCGTTATGCGTTATGCGTTATGCGTTATGCGTTATGCGTTATGCGTTATGCGTTATGCGTTATGCGTTATGCGTTATGCGTTATGCGTTATGCATTATGCGTTAGGCGTTATGCGTTATGCGTTATGCATTATGCTTTATGCGTTATGCGTTATGCGTTATGCGATTTCCGTTATGCGTTATGCGTTATGCGTTATGCGTTATGCGTTATGCGTTATGCGTTATGAGAAATGCGTGATCCGTTATGAGTAATGCGTGATCCGTTATGCGTTATGCGTTATGCGTTATGCGTTGTGCGTTATGCGTTATGCGTTATGCGTTATGCGTTATGCGTTATGCGTTATGCGTTATGCGTTATGCGTTATGCGTTATGCGTTATGCGTTATGCGTGATCCGTTATGCGTTATGCGTTATGAGTAATGCGTGATCCGTTATGCGTCATGCGTTATGCATTATGCGTTAGGCGTTATGCGTTATGCGTTATGCATTATGCTTTATGCGTTATGCGTTATGCGTTATGCGATTTGCGTTATGCGTTATGCGTTGTGCGTTATGCGTTATGCGTTATGCGTTATGCGTTATGCGTTATGCGTTATGCGTTATGCGTTATGCGTTATGCGTTATGCGTTATGCGTTATGCGTTATGCGTTATGCGTGATCCGTTATGCGTTATGCGTTATGAGAAATGCGTGATCCGTTATGCGTTATGCGTTATGCGTTATGCGTTAATGGAAATGCGTGATCCGTTATGTGTGATCCGTTATGCGTTATGCGTTATGCGTTATGCGTTATGAGTAATGCGTGATCCGTTATGCGTTATGCGTTATGCGTTATGCGTTATGCGTTATGCGTTATGCGTTATGCGTTACGCGTTATGCGTTATGCGTTATGCGTTATGCGTTATGCGTTATGCGTTATGCGTTATGCGTTATGCGTTATGCGTTATGCGTTATGCGTTATGCGTTATGCGTTATGCGTTATGCGTTATGGGTTAATGGTTATGCGTAATGCGTTATGCGTTATGCGTTATGCGTTATGCGTTATGCGTTATGCGTTATGCGTTATGAGTAATGCGTGATCCGTTATGCGTTATGCGTTATGCGTTATGCGTTATGCGTTATGCGTTATGCGTTATGCGTTATGCGTTATGCGTTATGCGTTATGAGAAATGAGTGATCCGTTATGAGTAATGCGTGATCCGTTATGCGTTATGCGTTATGCGTTATGCGTTATGCGTTGTGCGTTATGCGTTATGCGTTATGCGTTATGCGTTATGCGTTATGCGTTATGCGTTATGCGTTATGCGTTATGCGTTAGGCGTTATGCGTTGTGCGTTATGCGTTATGCGTTATGCGTTATGCGTTATGCGTTATGCGTTATGCGTTATGCGTTATGCGTTATGCGTTAGGCGTTATGCGTTATGCGTTATGCATTATGCTTTATGCGTTATGCGTTATGCGTTATGCGATTTGCGTTATGCGTTATGCGTTATGCGTTATGCGTTATGCGTTATGCGTTATGCGTTATGCGTTATGCGTTATGCGTTATGAGAAATGCGTGATCCGTTATGCGTTATGCGTTATGAGTAATGCGTGATCCGTTATGCATTATGCGTTAGGCGTTATGCGTTATGCGTTATGCATTATGCTTTATGCGTTATGCGTTATGCGTTATGCGATTTGCGTTATGCGTTATGCGTTATGCGTTATGCGTTATGCGTTATGCGTTATGCGTTATGCGTTATGCGTTATGAGAAATGCGTGATCCGTTATGCGTTATGCGTTATGAGTAATGCGTGATCCGTTATGCGTTATGCGTTATGCGTTATGCGTTATGCGTTATGCGTTATGCGTTATGCGTTATGCGTTATGCGTTATGAGTAATGCGTGATCCGTTATGTGTTATGCGTTATGCGCTATGCGTTATGCGTTATGCGTTATGCGTTATGGGTTATGAGTAATGCGTGATCCATTATGCGTTATGCTTTATGCGTTATGCGTTATGCGTTACGCGTAATGCGTCATGCGCTATGGGTCATGCGTTAAGCGTTATGCGTTATGCGTTATGCGTTATGCGTTATGCGTTATGCGTTATGCGTTATGCGTTATGCGTTATGCGTTATGCGTTATGAGAAATGCGTGATCCGTTATGCGTTATGCGTTATGAGTAATGCGTGATCCGTTATGCGTTATGCGTTATGCGTTATGCGTTATGCGTTATGCGTTATGCGTTATGCGTTATGCGTTATGCGTTATGCGTTATGCGTTATGAGTAATGCGTGATCCGTTATGTGTTATGCGTTATGCGCTATGCGTTATGCGTTATGCGTTATGCGTTATGGGTTATGAGTAATGCGTGATCCATTATGCGTTATGCTTTATGCGTTATGCGTTATGCGTTACGCGTAATGCGTCATGCGCTATGGGTCATGCGTTAAGCGTTATGCGTTATGCGTTATGCGTTATGCGTTATGCGTTATGCGTTATGCGGAATGCGTCATCCGTTATGCGTTATGAGTAATGCGTGATCCGTCATGCGTTATGCGTTAGGCGTTATGCGTTTTGCGTTATGCGTTATGAGTAATGCGAGATCCGTTACGCGTTATGCGTTATGTGTTATGCGTTATGCGTTATGCGTTATGCGTTATGCGTTATGCGTTATGCGTTATGCGTTATGCGATATGCGTTATGCGTTATGCGTTATGCGTTATGCGTTATGCGTTATGCGTTATGCGTTATGAGTAATGCGTGATCAGTTATGCGTTATGCGTTATGCGTTATGCGTTATGCGTTATGAGTAATGCGTGATCCATTATGCGTTATGCGTTTTGCGTTATTCGTTATGCGTTGTGCATTATGCGTTATGGATTATGCGTTATGCAATATTCGTTATGCGTTATGCGTTATGCGTTATGCGTTTTGAGTAATGCGTGGTCCGTTATTCGTTATGCGTTATGCGTTATGAGTAATGCGCTATGCGTTATGCGTTATGCGTTATGCGTTATGCGTTATGAGTAATGCGTGATCCGTTATGCGTTATGCCTTATGCGTTTTGCCTTATACATTATGCGTTATGCGTTATGAGTTATGCGTTATGCGATATTCGTTATGTGTTATTCGTTATGCGTTATGCGTTATGCGTTATGCGTTATGAGTAATGCGTGATCCGTTATGCGTTATGCGATATGCGCTATGCGTTATGCGTTATGCGTTATGCGTTATACGTTATGCGTTATGCGTTATGCGTTATGCGTTATGCGTTATGCGTTATGCGTTATGCGTTATGCGTTATGCGTTATGCGTTATGAGTAATGCGTTATGCGTTATGCGTTATGCGTTATGCGTTATGCGTTATGCGTTATGAGTAATGCGTGATCCGTTATGCGTTATGCGTTATGCGTTATGCGTTATGCGTTATGCGTTATGCGTTATGCGTTATGCGTTATGCGTTATGAGAAATGAGTGATCCGTTATGAGTAATGCGTGATCCGTTATGCGTTATGCGTTATGCGTTATGCGTTATGCGTTGTGCGTTATGCGTTATGCGTTATGCGTTATGCGTTATGCGTTATGCGTTATGCGTTATGCGTTATGCGTTATGCGTTATGCGTTAGGCGTTATGCGTTATGCGTTATGCATTATGCTTTATGCGTTATGCGTTATGCGTTATGCGATTTGCGTTATGCGTTATGCGTTATGCGTTATGCGTTATGCGTTATGCGTTATGCGTTATGCGTTATGCGTTATGCGTTATGAGAAATGCGTGATCCGTTATGCGTTATGCGTTATGAGTAATGCGTGATCCGTTATGCGTTATGCGTTATGCATTATGCGTTAGGCGTTATGCGTTATGCGTTATGCATTATGCGTTATGCGTTATGCGTTATGCGTTATGCGATTTGCGTTATGCGTTATGCGTTATGCGTTATGCGTTATGAGAAATGCGTGATCCGTTATGCGTTATGCGTTATGGGTTATGAGTAATGCGTGATCCATTATGCGTTATGCTTTATGCGTTATGCGTTATGCGTTACGCGTAATGCGTCATGCGCTATGGGTCATGCGTTAAGCGTTATGCGTTATGCGTTATGCGTTATGCGTTATGCGTTATGCGTTATGCGTTATGCGTTATGAGTAATGCGTGATCCGTTATGTGTTATGCGTTATGCGCTATGCGTTATGCGTTATGCGTTATGCGTTATGGGTTATGAGTAATGCGTGATCCATTATGCGTTATGCTTTATGCGTTATGCGTTATGCGTTACGCGTAATGCGTCATGCGCTATGGGTCATGCGTTAAGCGTTATGCGTTATGCGTTATGCGTTATGCGTTATGCGTTATGCGGAATGCGTCATCCGTTATGCGTTATGAGTAATGCGTGATCCGTCATGCGTTATGCGTTAGGCGTTATGCGTTTTGCGTTATGCGTTATGAGTAATGCGAGATCCGTTACGCGTTATGCGTTATGAGTTATGCGTTATGCGTTATGCGTTATGCGTTATGCGTTATGCGTTATGCGTTATGCGTTATGCGATATGCGTTATGCGTTATGCGTTATGCGTTATGCGTTATGCGTTATGCGTTATGCGTTATGAGTAACGCGTGATCAGTTATGCGTTATGCGTTATGCGTTATGCGTTATGCGTTATGAGTAATGCGTGATCCATTATGCGTTATGCGTTTTGCGTTATTCGTTATGCGTTGTGCATTATGCGTTATGGATTATGCGTTATGTAATATTCGTTATGCGTTATGCGTTATGCGTTATGCGTTTTGAGTAATGCGTGGTCCGTTATTCGTTATGCGTTATGCGTTATGAGTAATGCGCTATGCGTTATGCGTTATGCGTTATGCGTTATGCGTTATGAGTAATGCGTGATCCGTTATGCGTTATGCCTTATGCGTTTTGCCTTATACATTATGCGTTATGCGTTATGAGTTATGCGTTATGCGATATTCGTTATGTGTTATTCGTTATGCGTTATGCGTTATGCGTTATGCGTTATGAGTAATGCGTGATCCGTTATGCGTTATGCGATATGCGCTATGCGTTATGCGTTATGCGTTATGCGTTATACGTTATGCGTTATGCGTTATGCGTTATGCGTTATGCGTTATGCGTTATGCGTTATGCGTTATGCGTTATGCGTTATGCGTTATGAGTAATGCGTGATCCGTTATGCGTTATGCGTTATGCGTTATGCGTTATGCGTTATGCGTTATGCGTTATGCGTTATGCGTTATGAGAAATGCGTGATCCGTTATGAGTAATGCGTGATCAGTTATGCGTTATGCGTTATGCGTTATGCGTTATGCGTTATGCGTTGTGCGTTATGCGTTATGCGTTATGCGTTATGCGTTATGCGTTATGCGTTATGCGTTATGCGTTATGCGTTATGCGTTATGCGTTATGCGTTATGCGTTATGCGTTATGCGTTATGCGTTATGCGTGATCCGTTATGCGTTATGCGTTATGAGTAATGCGTGATCCGTTATGCGTTATGCGTTATGCATTATGCGTTAGGCGTTATGCGTTATGCGTTATGCATTATGCTTTATGCGTTATGCGTTATGCGTTATGCGATTTGCGTTATGCGTTATGCGTTATGCGTTATGCGTTATGCGTTATGCGTTATGCGTTATGAGTAATGCGTGATCCGTTATGCGTTATGCGTTATGCGTTATGCGTTATGCGTTATGCGTTATGCGTTATGCGTTATGCGTTATGCGTTATGCGTTATGCGTTATGCGTTATGCGTTATGCGTTATGCGTTATGCTTTATGCATTATGCGATATGCGCTATGCGATTTGCGTTATGCGTTATGCGTTATGGGTTGTGCGTTATAAGTCATGCGTTATGCGTTATGCGTTATGCGTTTTGCTTTATGCTTTATGCGTTATGGGTTGTGCGTTATGAGTCATGCGTTATGCGTTATGCGTTATGCGTTTTGCTTTATGCTTTATGCGTTATGGGTTATGCGTTATGCGTTATGCGTTATGAGTAATGCGTGATCCGTTATGTGTTATGCGTTATGCGCTATGCGTTATGCGTTATGCGTTATGCGTTATGGGTTATGAGTAATGCGTGATCCATTATGCGTTATGCTTTATGCGTTATGCGTTATGCGTTACGCGTAATGCGTCATGCGCTATGGGTCATGCGTTAAGCGTTATGCGTTATGCGTTATGCGTTATGCGTTATGCGTTATGCGTTATGCGGAATGCGTCATCCGTTATGCGTTATGAGTAATGCGTGATCCGTCATGCGTTATGCGTTAGGCGTTATGCGTTATGCGTTATGCGGAATGCGTCATCCGTTATGCGTTATGAGTATTGCGTGATCCGTCATGCGTTATGCGTTAGGCGTTATGCGTTTTGCGTTATGCGTTATGAGTAATGCGAGATCCGTTACGCGTTATGCGTTATGTGTTATGCGTTATGCGTTATGCGTTATGCGTTATGCGTTATGCGTTATGCGTTATGCGTTATGCGTTATGCGTTATGCGTTATGCGTTATGAGTAACGCGTGATCCGTTATGCGTTATGCGTTATGCGTTATGCGTTATGCGTTATGAGTAATGCGTGATCCGTTATGCGTTATGCGTTTTGCGTTATTCGTTATGCGTTGTGCATTATGCGTTATGGATTATGCGTTATGCAATATTCGTTATGCGTTATGCGTTATGCGTTATGCGTTATGCGTTATGCGTTATGCGTTATGCGTTATGCGTTATGCGTTATGCGTTATGCGTTATGCGTTATGCGTTATGCGTTATGCGTTATGCTTTATGCATTATGCGATATGCGCTATGCGATTTGCGTTATGCGTTATGCGTTATGGGTTGTGCGTTATAAGTCATGCGTTATGCGTTATGCGTTATGCGTTTTGCTTTATGCTTTATGCGTTATGGGTTGTGCGTTATGAGTCATGCGTTATGCGTTATGCGTTATGCGTTTTGCTTTATGCTTTATGCGTTATGGGTTATGCGTTATGCGTTATGCGTTATGAGTAATGCGTGATCCGTTATGTGTTATGCGTTATGCGTTATGCGTTATGCGTTATGCGTTATGCGTTATGGGTTATGAGTAATGCGTGATCCATTATGCGTTATGCTTTATGCGTTATGCGTTATGCGTTACGCGTAATGCGTCATGCGCTATGGGTCATGCGTTAAGCGTTATGCGTTATGCGTTATGCGTTATGCGTTATGCGTTATGCGGAATGCGTCATCCGTTATGCGTTATGAGTAATGCGTGATCCGTCATGCGTTATGCGTTAGGCGTTATGCGTTATGCGTTATGCGGAATGCGTCATCCGTTATGCGTTATGAGTATTGCGTGATCCGTCATGCGTTATGCGTTAGGCGTTATGCGTTTTGCGTTATGCGTTATGAGTAATGCGAGATCCGTTACGCGTTATGCGTTATGTGTTATGCGTTATGCGTTATGCGTTATGCGTTATGCGTTATGCGTTATGCGTTATGCGTTATGCGTTATGCGTTATGCGTTATGCGTTATGAGTAACGCGTGATCCGTTATGCGTTATGCGTTATGCGTTATGCGTTATGCGTTATGAGTAATGCGTGATCCGTTATGCGTTATGCGTTTTGCGTTATTCGTTATGCGTTGTGCATTATGCGTTATGGATTATGCGTTATGCAATATTCGTTATGCGTTATGCGTTATGCGTTATGCGTTATGCATTATGCGTTATGAGTAATGCGTGGTCCGTTATTCGTTATGCGTTATGCGTTATGAGTAATGCGCTATGCGTTATGCGTTATGCGTTATGCGTTATGCGTTATGAGTAATGCGTGATCAGTTATGCGTTATGCCTTATGCGTTTTGCCTTATACATTATGCGTTATGCGTTATGAGTTATGCGTTATGCGATATTCGTTATGTGTTATTCGTTATGCGTTATGCGTTATGCGTTATGCGTTATGAGTAATGCGTGATCCGTTATGCGTTATGCGATATGCGCTATGCGTTATGCGTTATGCGTTATGCGTTATACGTTATGCGTTATGCGTTATGCGTTATGCGTTATGCGTTATGCGTTATGCGTTATGCGTTATGCGTGATCCGTTATGCGTTATGCGTTATGAGTAATGCGTGATCCGTTATGCGTTATGCGTTATGCATTATGCGTTAGGCGTTATGCGTTATGCGTTATGCGTTATGCGTTATGCGTTATGCGTTATGCGTTATGCGTTATGCGTTATGCGTTATGCGTTATGCGTTATGCGTTATGCGTTATGCGTTATGCGTTATGCGTTATGCGTTATGAGTAATGCGTGATCCGTTATGCGTTATGCGTTATGAGTAATGCGTGATCCGTTATGCGTTATGCGTTATGCATTAAGCGTTATGCGTTATGCGTTATGCGTTATGCGTTATGCGTTATGCTTTTTGCATTATGCGATATGCGTTATGCGATTTGCGTTATGCGTTATGCGTTATGGGTTGTGCGTTATGAGCCATGCGTTATGCGTTGTGCGTTATGCGTTTTGCTTTATGCTTTATGCGTTATGGGTTATGCGTTATGCGTTATGCGTTATGCGTTATGCGTTATGAGTAATGCGTGATCCGTCATGTGTTATGCGTTATGCGCTATGCGTTATGCGTTATGCCTTATGCGTTATGGGTTATGAGTAATGCATGATCCGTTATGCGTTATGCTTTATGCGTTATGCGTTATGCGATACGCGTAATGCGTCATGCGCTATGGGTCATGCGTTAAGCGTTATGCGTTATGCGTTATGCGTTATGCGGAATGCGTCATCCGTTATGCGTTATGAGTAATGCGTGATCCGTCATGCGTTATGCGTTAGGCGTTATGCATTTTGCGTTATGCGTTATGAGTAATGCGAGATCCGTTACGCGTTATGCGTTATTCGTTATGCGTTATGCGTTATGCGTTATGCGTTATGCGTTATGCGTTATGCGTTATGCGTTATGCGTTATGCGTTATGCGTTATGCGTTATGCGATATGCGTTATGCGTTATGCGTTATGCGTTATGCGTTATGCGTTATGAGTAATGCGTGATCCGTTATGCGTTATGCGTTATGCGTTATGCGTTATGCGTTATGAGTAATGCGTGATCCGTTATGCGTTATGCGTTATGAGTAATGCGTGATCCGTTATGCGTTATGCGTTATGCATTATGCGTTATGCGTTATGCGTTATGCGTTATGCGTTATGCGTTATGCTTTATGCGTTATGCGTTATGCGTTATACGTTATGCGTTATGCGTTATGCGTTATGCGTTATGCGTTATGCGTTATGCGTTATGCGTTATGAGAAATGCGTGATCCGTTATGCGTTATGAGTAATGCGTGATCCGTTATGCGTTATGCGTTATGCATTATGCGTTATGCGTTATGCGTTATGCGTTATGCGTTATGCGTTATTCGTTATGCGATATGCGTTATGCGTTATGCGTTATGCGTTATGCGTTATGAGTAATGAGTGATCCGTTATGAGTTATGCGTTATGCGTTATGCGTAATGCGTTGTGAGTAATGCGTGATCCGTTATGCGTTATGCGTTATGAGTAATGCGTGATCCGTTATGCGTTATGCGTTATGCATTATGCGTTATGCGTTATGCGTTATGCGCTTTGCGTTATGCTTTATGCGTTATGCGTTATGCGTTATGCGTTATGCGTTATGCGTTATGCGTTATGCGTTATGCGTTATGCGTTATGCGTTATGCGTTATGCGTTATGAGAAATGCGTGATCCGTTATGCGTTATGAGTAATGCGTGATCCGTTATGCGTTATGCGTTATGCGTTATGCATAATGCGTTATGCGTTATGCGTTATGCGTTGTGCGTTATGCGTTATGCTTTATGCGTTATGCGTTTGCGTTATGCGTTATGGGTTATGCGATATGCGTTATGCGTTATGCGTTATGCGTTATGCGTTATGCGTTATGCGTTATGCGTTATGCGTTATGCGTTATGCGTTATGCGTTATGCGTTATGCGTTATGCGTTATGCGTTATGAGAAATGCGTGATCCGTTATGCGTTATGAGTAATGCGTGATCCGTTATGCGATATGCGTTATGCGTTATGCGTTTTGCGTTATGCGTTATGCGTTATGCGTTATGAGTAATGCGTGATCCGTTATGCGTTATGCGTTATGCGTTATGCATAATGCGTTATGCGTTGTGCGTTATGCGTTATGCGTTATGTGTTATGCGTTATGCGTTATGAGTAATGCGTGATCCGTTATGCGTTATGCGTTATGAGTAATGCGTGATCCGTTATGCGTTATGCGTTATGAGTAATGCGTGATCCGTTATGCGTTATGCGTTATGCGTTATGCGTTATGCGTTATGCGTTATGCGTTATGCGTTATTTGTTATGCGTTATGCGTTATGAGTAATGCGTGATCCGTTATGCGTTATGCGTTATGAGAAATGCGTGATCCGTTATGCGTTATGAGTAATGCGTGATCCGTTATGCGTTATGCGTTATGCGTTATGCGTTATGCGTTATGAGAAATGCGTGATCCGTTATGCGTTATGCCTTATGAGTAATGCGTGATCCGTTATGCGTTATGCGTTATGCGTTATGCGTTATGCGTTATGCGTTATGCGTTATGCGTTATGCGTTATGCGTTATGCGTTATGCGTTATGCGTTATGCGTTATGAGTAATGCGTGATCCGTTATGCATTATGCGTTATGCGTTATGGGTTGTGCGTTATGAGTCATGCGTTATGCGTTATGCGTTATGCGTTTTGCTTTATGCGTTATGCGTTATGGGTTATGCGTTATGCGTAATGCGTTATGAGTAATGCGTGATCCGTTATGTGTTATGAGTTATGCGCCATGCGTTATGCGTTATGCGTTATGCGTTATGGGTTATGAGTAATGCGTGATCCGTTATGCGTTATGCTTTATGCGTTATGCGTTATGGGTTATGCGTTATGCGTAATGCGTTATGAGTAATGCGTGATCCGTTATGTGTTATGCGTTATGCGCTATGCGTTATGCGTTGTGCGTTATACGTTATGGGTTATGAGTAATGCGTGATCCGTCATGCGTTATGCGTTAGGCGTTATGCGTTTTGCGTTATGCGTTATGAGTAATGCGAGATCCGTTACGCGTTATGCGTTATGCGTTATGCGTTATGCGTTATGCGTTATGCGTTATGCGTTATGCGTTATGAGTAATGCGTGATCCGTTATGCGTTATGCGTTATGCGTTATGCGTTATGCGTTATGCGTTATGCGTTATGCGATATGCGTTATGCGTTATGCGTTATGCGTTATGCGTTATGCGTTATGCGTTATGCGTTATGCGTTATGCGTTATGCGTTATGCGTTATGCGTTATGCATTATGCGTTATGCGTTATGCGTTATGTGTTATGGGTTATGCGTTATGCGTTATGCGTTATGCATTATGAGTAATGCGTGATCCGTTATGCGTTATGTGTTATGCGATATGCGTTATGCGTTATGCGTTGTGCGTTATGCGTTATGCTTTATGCGTTATGCGTTATGCGTTATGCGTTATGCGTTATGCGTTATGCGTTATGCGTTATGCGTTATGTGTTATGCGTTATGCGTTATGCGTTATGAGAAATGCGTGATCCGTTATGCGTTATGAGTAATGCGTGATCCGTCATGCGTTATGCGTTATGCGTTATGCGTTATGCGTTATGCATTATGCGTTATGAGAAATGCGTGATCCGTTATGCGTTATGCGTTATGAGTAATGCGTGATCTGTTATGCGATATGCGTTATGCGTTATGCGTTATGCGTTATGAGTAATGCGTGATCCGTTATGCGTTATGCGTTATGCGTTATGGGTTGTGCGTTATGAGTCATGCGTTATGCGTTATGCGTTATGCGTTTTGCTTTATGCGTTATGCGTTATGGGTTAAGCGTTATGCGTTATGCGTTATGAGTAATGCGTGATCCGTTATGTGTTATGCGTTATGCGTTATGCATTATGCGTTATGCGTTATGCGTTATGCGTTATTCTTTATGGGTTATGAGTAATGCGTGATCCGTTATGCGTTATGCTTTATGCGTTATGCGTTATGCGTTACGCGTAATGCGTTATGCGTTATGCGTTATGCGTTATGCGGAATGCGTCATCCGTTATGCGTTATGAGTAATGCGTGATCCGTCATGCGTTATGCGTTAGGCGTTATGCGTTTTGCGTTATGCGTTATGAGTAATGCGAGATCCGTTACGCGTTATGCGTTATGCGTTATGCGTTATGCGTTATGCGTTATGCGTTATGCGTTATGCGTTATGCGTTATGCGTTATGCGTTATGCGTTATGCATAATACGTTATGCGTTGTGCGTTATGCGTTATGCGTTATGCGTTATGTGTTATGCGTTATGCGTTATGAGTAATGCGTGATCCGTTATGCGTTATGCGTTATGAGTAATGCGTGATCCGTTATGCGTTATGCGTTATGAGTAATGCGTGATCCGTTATGCGTTATGCGTTATGCGATATGCGTTATGCGTTATGCGTTATGTGTTATGCGTTATGCGTTATGAGTAATGCGTGATCCGTTATGCGTTATGCGTTATGAGAAATGCGTGATCCGTTATGCGTTATGAGTAATGCGTGATCCGTTATGCGTTATGCGTTATGCGTTATGCGTTATGCGTTATGCGTTATGCGTTATGCGTTATGCGTTATGAGTTATGCGTTATGCGTTATGAGTAATGCGTGATCCGTTATGCGTTATGCGTTATGCGTTATGGGTTGTGCGTTATGAGTCATGCGTTATGCGTTATGCGTTATGCGTTTTGCTTTATGCGTTATGCGTTATGGGTTATGCGTTTTGCGTAATGCGTTATGAGTAATGCGTGATCCGTTATGTGTTATGCGTTATGCGCTATGCGTTATGCGTTGTGCGTTATACGTTATGGGTTATGAGTAATGCGTGATCCGTCATGCGTTATGCGTTAGGCGTTATGCGTTTTGCGTTATGCGTTATGAGTAATGCGAGATCCGTTACGCGTTATGCGTTATGCGTTATGCGTTATGCGTTATGCGTTATGCGTTATGCGTTATGCGTTATGAGTAATGCGTGATCCGTTATGCGTTATGCGTTATGCGTTATGCGTTATGCGTTATGCGTTACGCGTTATGCGATATGCGTTATGCGTTATGCGTTATGCGTTATGCGTTATGCGTTATGCGTTATGCGTTATGCGTTATGCGTTATGCGTTATGCGTTATGCGTTATGCGTTATGCATTATGCGTTATGCATTATGCGTTATGCGTTATGGGTTATGCGTTATGCGTTATGCGTTATGCGTTATGAGTAATGCGTGATCCGTTATGCGTTATGTGTTATGCGATATGCGTTATGCGTTATGCGTTGTGCGTTATGCGTTATGCTTTATGCGTTATGCGTTATGCGTTATGCGTTATGCGTTATGCGTTATGCGTTATGCGTTATGCGTTATGTGTTATGCGTTATGCGTTATGCGTTATGCGTTGTGCGTTATGCGTTATGCTTTATGCGTTATGCGTTATGCGTTATGCGTTATGCGTTATGCGTTATGCGTTATGCGTTATGCGTTATGTGTTATGCGTTATGCGTTATGCGTTATGAGAAATGCGTGATCCGTTATGCGTTATGAGTAATGCGTGATCCGTCATGCGTTATGCGTTATGCGTTATGCGTTATGCGTTATGCATTATGCGTTATGAGAAATGCGTGATCCGTTATGCGTTATGCGTTATGAGTAATGCGTGATCTGTTATGCGATATGCGTTATGCGTTATGCGTTATGCGTTATGAGTAATGCGTGATCCGTTATGCGTTATGCGTTATGCGTTATGGGTTGTGCGTTATGAGTCATGCGTTATGCGTTATGCGTTATGCGTTTTGCTTTATGCGTTATGCGTTATGGGTTAAGCGTTATGCGTTATGCGTTATGAGTAATGCGTGATCCGTTATGTGTTATGCGTTATGCGTTATGCATTATGCGTTATGCGTTATGCGTTATGCGTTATTCTTTATGGGTTATGAGTAATGCGTGATCCGTTATGCGTTATGCTTTATGCGCTATGCGTTATGCGTTACGCGTAATGCGTTATGCGTTATGCGTTATGCGTTATGCGGAATGCGTCATCCGTTATGCGTTATGAGTAATGCGTGATCCGTCATGCGTTATGCGTTAGGCGTTATGCGTTTTGCGTTATGCGTTATGAGTAATGCGAGATCCGTTACGCGTTATGCGTTATGCGTTATGCGTTATGCGTTATGCGTTATGCGTTATGCGTTATGCGTTATGCGTTATGCGTTATGCGTTATGCATAATACGTTATGCGTTGTGCGTTATGCGTTATGCGTTATGCGTTATGTGTTATGCGTTATGCGTTATGAGTAATGCGTGATCCGTTATGCGTTATGCGTTATGAGTAATGCGTGATCCGTTATGCGTTATGCGTTATGAGTAATGCGTGATCCGTTATGCGTTATGCGTTATGCGATATGCGTTATGCGTTATGCGTTATGTGTTATGCGTTATGCGTTATGAGTAATGCGTGATCCGTTATGCGTTATGCGTTATGAGAAATGCGTGATCCGTTATGCGTTATGAGTAATGCGTGATCCGTTATGCGTTATGCGTTATGCGTTATGCGTTATGCGTTATGCGTTATGCGTTATGCGTTATGCGTTATGAGTTATGCGTTATGCGTTATGAGTAATGCGTGATCCGTTATGCGTTATGCGTTATGCGTTATGGGTTGTGCGTTATGAGTCATGCGTTATGCGTTATGCGTTATGCGTTTTGCTTTATGCGTTATGCGTTATGGGTTATGCGTTTTGCGTAATGCGTTATGAGTAATGCGTGATCCGTTATGTGTTATGCGTTATGCGCTATGCGTTATGCGTTGTGCGTTATACGTTATGGGTTATGAGTAATGCGTGATCCGTCATGCGTTATGCGTTAGGCGTTATGCGTTTTGCGTTATGCGTTATGAGTAATGCGAGATCCGTTACGCGTTATGCGTTATGCGTTATGCGTTATGCGTTATGCGTTATGCGTTATGCGTTATGCGTTATGAGTAATGCGTGATCCGTTATGCGTTATGCGTTATGCGTTATGCGTTATGCGTTATGCGTTACGCGTTATGCGATATGCGTTATGCGTTATGCGTTATGCGTTATGCGTTATGCGTTATGCGTTATGCGTTATGCGTTATGCGTTATGCGTTATGCGTTATGCGTTATGCGTTATGCATTATGCGTTATGCATTATGCGTTATGCGTTATGGGTTATGCGTTATGCGTTATGCGTTATGCGTTATGAGTAATGCGTGATCCGTTATGCGTTATGTGTTATGCGATATGCGTTATGCGTTATGCGTTGTGCGTTATGCGTTATGCTTTATGCGTTATGCGTTATGCGTTATGCGTTATGCGTTATGCGTTATGCGTTATGCGTTATGCGTTATGTGTTATGCGTTATGCGTTATGCGTTATGAGAAATGCGTGATCCGTTATGCGTTATGAGTAATGCGTGATCCGTCATGCGTTATGCGTTATGCGTTATGCGTTATGCGTTATGCATTATGCGTTATGAGAAATGCGTGATCCGTTATGCGTTATGCGTTATGAGTAATGCGTGATCCGTTATGCGATATGCGTTAAGCGTTATGCGTTATGCGTTATGAGTAATGCGTGATCCGTTATGCGTTATGCGTTATGCGTTATGGGTTGTGCGTTATGAGTCATGCGTTATGCGTTATGCGTTATGCGTTATGCGTTTTGCTTTATGCGTTATGCGTTATGGGTTAAGCGTTATGCGTTATGCGTTATGAGTAATGCGTGATCCGTTATGTGTTATGCGTTATGCGTTATGCATTATGCGTTATGCGTTATGCGTTATGCGTTATTCTTTATGGGTTATGAGTAATGCGTGATCCGTTATGCGTTATGCTTTATGCGCTATGCGTTATGCGTTACGCGTAATGCGTTATGCGTTATGCGTTATGCGTTATGCGGAATGCGTCATCCGTTATGCGTTATGAGTAATGCGTGATCCGTCATGCGTTATGCGTTAGGCGTTATGCGTTTTGCGTTATGCGTTATGAGTAATGCGAGATCCGTTACGCGTTATGCGTTATGCGTTATGCGTTATGCGTTATGCGTTATGCGTTATGCGTTATGCGTTATGCGTTATGCGTTATGCGTTATGCATTATGAGTAATGCGTGATCCGTTATGCGTTATGCGTTATGAGTAATGCGTTATGCGTTATGAGTAATGCGTGATCCGTTATGCGTTATGCGTTATGCGTTATGCGTTATGCGTTATGCGTTATGCATTATGCGTTATGCGTTATGCGTTATGCGTTATGCGTTATACGTTATGCGTTATGCGTTATGCGTTATGCGTTATGCGTTTTGCTTTATGCGTTATGCGTTATGGGTTATGCGTTATGCGTTATGCGTTATGAGTAATGCGTGATCCGTTATGTGATATGCGTTATGCGCTATGCGTTATGCGTTATGCGTTATGCGTTATGGGTTATGAGTAATGCGTGATCCGTTATGCGTTATGCTTTATGCGTTATGCGTTATGCGTTACGCGTAATGCGTTATGCGCTGTGGGTCATGCGTTAAGCGTTATGCGTTTTGCGTTATGCGTTATGAGTAATGCGAGATCCGTTACGCGTTATGCGTTATGCGTTATTCGTTATGCGTTATGCGTTATGCGTTATGCGTTATGCGTTATGCGTTATGCGTTATGCGTTATGCGTTATGCGTTATGCGTTATGCGTTATGCGTTATGCGTTATGCGTTATGCGTTATGCGTTATGCGTTATAAGTTATGAGTTATGCGTTATGCGTTATGCGTTATGCGTGATGCGTTATGCGTTTTGCTTTATGCGTTATGCGTTATGGGTTATGCGTTATGCGTTATGCGTTATGAGTAATGCGTGATCCGTTATGTGATATGCGTTATGCGCTATGCGTTATGCGTTATGCGTTATGCGTTATGGGTTATGAGTAATGCGTGATCCGTTATGCGTTATGCTTTATGCGTTATGCGTTATGCGTTACGCGTAATGCGTTATGCGCTGTGGGTCATGCGTTAAGCGTTATGCGTTTTGCGTTATGCGTTATGAGTAATGCGAGATCCGTTACGCGTTATGCGTTATGCGTTATTCGTTATGCGTTATGCGTTATGCGTTATGCGTTATGCGTTATGCGTTATGCGTTATGCGTTATGCGTTATGCGTTATGCGTTATGCGTTATGCGTTATGCGTTATGCGTTATGCGTTATGCGTTATAAGTTATGAGTTATGCGTTATGCGTTATGCGTTATGCGTGATGCGTTATGCGTTATGTGTTATGCGTTATGCGTTATGAGTAATGCGTGATCCGTTATGCGTTATGCGTTATGAGAAATGCGTGATCCGTTATGCGTTATGAGTAATGCGTGATCCGTTATGCGTTATGCGTTATGCGTTATGCGTTATGCCTTATGCGTTATGGGTTATGAGTAATGCGTGATCCGTCATGCGTTATGCGTTAGGCGTTATGCGTTTTGCGTTATGCGTTATGCGTTATGCGTTATGCGTTATGCGTTATGCGTTATGCGTTATGCGTTATGCGATATGCGTTATGCGTTATGCGTTATGCGTTATGCGTTATGCGTTATGCGTTATGCGTTATGCGTTATGCGTTATGCGTTATGCGTTATGCGTTATGCGTTATGCGTTATGCGTTATGCGTTATGAGAAATGCGTGATCCGTTATGCGTTATGAGTAATGCGTGATCCGTTATGCGTTATGCGTTATGCGTTATGCGTTATGCGTTATGCGTTATACGTTATGGGTTATGCGTTATGCGTGATCCGTTATGCGTTATGAGTAATGCGTGATCCGTTATGCGTTATGCGTTATGCGTTATGCGTTATGCGTTATGGGTTATGCGTTATGCGTTATGCGTTATGCGTTATGAGTAATGCGTGATCCGTTATGCGTTATGCGTTATGCGTTATGCGTTATGCGTAATGCGTTATGCGTTATGCGTTTTGCGTTGTGCGTTATGCGTTGTGCGTTATGCGTTATTCGTTATGCGTTATGAGTAATGCGTGATCCGTTATGCGTTATGCGTTATGCGTTATGGGTTGTGCGTTATGAGTCATGCGTTATACGTTATGCGTTATGCGTTTTGCTTTATGCGTTATGCGTTATGGGTTATGCGTTATGCGTCATGCGTTATGAGTAATGCGTGATCCGTTATGTGTTATGCGTTATGCGCTATGCGTTATGCGTTATGCGTTATGCGTTATGCGTTATGCGTTATGGGTTATGAGTAATGCGTGATCCGTTATGCGTTATGCGGAATGCGTGATCCGTTATGCGTTATGAGTAATGCGTGATCCGTTATGCGTTATGCGTTAGGCGTTATGCGTTTTGCGTTATGCATTATGAGTAATGCGAGATCCGTTACGCGTTATGCGTTATGCGTTATGCGTTATGCGTTATGCGTTATGCGATATGCGTTATGCGTTATGCGTTATGCGTTATGCGTTATGCGTTATGCGTTATGCGTTATGCGTTATGCGTTATGCGTTATGCGTTATGCGTTATGCGTTATGCGTTATGCGTTATGCGTTATGCGTTATGCGTTATGCGTTATGCGTTATGCGTTATGAGAAATGCGTGATCCGTTATGCGTTATGCGTTATGAGTAATGCGTTATGCGTTATGCGTTATGCGTTATGCGTTATGCGTTATGCGTTATGAATAATGCGTGATCCGTTATGCGTTATGCGTTATGCGTTATGCGTTATGCGTTATGCGTTATGCGTTATGCGTTATGCGTTATGCGTTATGAGAAATGCGTGATCCGTTATGAGTAATGCGTTATGCGTTATGCGTTATGCGTTATGCGTTATGCGTTATGCGTTATGCGTTATGCGTTATGCGTTATGCGTTATGCGTTATGCGTTATGAGAAATGCTTGATCCGTTATGCGTTATGAGTAATGCGTGATCCGTTATGCGTTATGCGTTATGCGTTATGCGTTATGCGTTATGCGTTATGCGTTATGCGTTATGCGTTATGCGTTATGCGTTATGCGTTATGCGTTATGCGTTATGCGTTATGCGTTATACGATATGCGTTATGCGTTATGCGTTATGAGAAATGCGTGATCCGTTATGCGTTATGCGTTATGAGTAATGCGTGATCCGTTATGCGTTATGCGTTATGCGTTATGCGTTATGCGTTATGCGTTTTGCGTTGTGCGTTATGCGTTGTGCGTTATGCGTTATTCGTTATGCGTTATGAGTAATGCGTGATCCGTTATGCGTTATGCGTTATGCGTTATGGGTTGTGCGTTATGAGTCATGCGTTATACGTTATGAGTTATGCGTTTTGCTTTATGCGTTATGCGTTATGCGTTATGCGTTATGCGTTATGCGTTATACGTTATGCGTTATGCGTTATGCGTTATGAGAAATGCGTGATCCGTTATGCGTTATGCGTTATGAGTAATGCGTGATCCGTTATGCGTTATGCGTTATGCGTTATGGGTTGTGCGTTATGAGTCATGCGTTATACGTTATGCGTTATGCGTTTTGCTTTATGCGTTATGCGTTATGGGTTATGCGTTATGCGTTATGCGTTATGAGTAATGCGTGATCCGTTATGCGTTATGCGTTATGCGTTATGCGTTATGCGTTATGCGTTATACGTTATGCGTTATGCGTTATGCGTTATGAGAAATGCGTGATCCGTTATGCGTTATGCGTTATGAGTAATGCGTGATCCGTTATGCGTTATGCGTTATGCGTTATGGGTTGTGCGTTATGAGTCATGCGTTATACGTTATGCGTTATGCGTTTTGCTTTATGCGTTATGCGTTATGGGTTATGCGTGATCCGTTATGCGTTATGAGTAATGCGTGATCCGTTATGCGTTATGCGTTATGTGTTATGCGTTATGCGTTATGCGTTATGAGAAATGCGTGATCCGTTATGCGTCATGAGGAATGCGTGATCCGTTATGCGTTATGAGTAATGCGTGATCCGTCATGCGTTATGCGTTAGGCGTTATGCGTTTTGCGTTATGCATTATGAGTAATGCGAGATCCGTTACGCGTTATGCGTTATGCGTTATGCGTTATGCGTTATGCGTTATGCGTTATGCGTTATGCGATATGCGTTATGCGTTATGCGTTTTGCGTTATGCGTTATGCGTTATGCGTTATGCGTTATGCGTTATGCGTTATGCGTTATGCGTTATGCGTTATGCGTTATGCGTTATGCGTTATGCGTTATGCGTTATGCGTTATGCGTTATGCGTTATGAGAAATGCGTGATCCGTTATGCGTTATGAGTAATGCGTGATCCGTTATGCGTTATGCGTTATGCGTTATGCGTTATGAGAAATGCGTGATCCGTTATGCGTTATGAGTAATGCGTGATCCGTCATGCGTTATGCGTTATGCGTTATGCGTTATGCGTTATGCGTTATGAGAAATGCGTGATCCGTTATGCGTTATGCGTTATGAGTAATGCGTGATCCGTTATGCGTTATGCGTTATGCGTTATGCGTTATGCGTTATGCGTTTTGCTTTATGCGTTATGCGTTATGGGTTATGGGTTATGCGTTATGCGTTATGAGTAATGCGTGATCCGTTATGTGTTATGCGTTATGCGTTATGCATTATGCGTTATGCGTTATGCGTTATGCGTTATGCGTTATGCGTTATGCGTTATGGGTTATGAGTAATGCGTGATCCGTTATGCGTTATGCTTTATGCGCTATGCGTTATGCGTTACGCGTAATGCGTTATGCGCTATGGGTCATGCGTTAAGCGTTATGCGTTATGCGTTATGCGTTATGCGGAATGCGTCATCCGTTATGAGTTATGCGTTATGCGTTATGCGTTATGCGTTATGCGTTATGCGTAATGCGTTATGCGTTATGCGTTATGCGTTATGCGTTATGCGTTATGCGTTAATGGTTATGCGTAATGCGTTATGCGTTATGCGTTATGCGTTATGCGTTATGCGTTATGCGTTATGAGTAATGCGTGATCCGTTATGCGTTATGCGTTATGCGTTATGCGTTATGCGTTATGCGTTATGCGTTATGAGTCATGCGTTATACGTTATGCGTTATGCGTTATGCGTTATGCGTTATGCGTTATGCGTTATGCGTTATGCGTTATGCGTTATGCGTTATGCGTTATGAGTCATGCGTTATACGTTATGCGTTATGCGTTTTGCTTTATGCGTTATGCGTTATGGGTTATGCGTTATGCGTTATGCGTTATGAGTAATGCGTGATCCGTTATGTGTTATGCGTTATGCGCTATGCGTTATTCGTTATGCGTTATGCGTTATGCGTTATGGGTTATGAGTAATGCGTGATCCGTTATGCGTTATGCGGAATGCGTGATCCGTTATGCGTTATGAGTAATGCGTGATCCGTTATGCGTTATGCGTTATGTGTTATGCGTTATGCGTTATGCGTTATGAGAAATGCGTGATCCGTTATGCGTTATGCGGAATGCGTGATCCGTTATGCGTTATGAGTAATGCGTGATCCGTCATGCGTTATGCGTTAGGCGTTATGCGTTTTGCGTTATGCATTATGAGTAATGCGAGATCCGTTACGCGTTATGCGTTATGCGTTATGCGTTATGCGTTATGCGTTATGCGTTATGCGTTATGCGTTATGCGATATGCGTTATGCGTTATGCGTTATGCGTTATGCGTTATGCGTTATGCGTTATGCGTTATGCGTTATGCGTTATGCGTTATGCGTTATGCGTTATGCGTTATGCGTTATGCGTTATGCGTTATGCGTTATGCGTTATGAGAAATGCGTGATCCGTTATGCGTTATGAGTAATGCGTGATCCGTTATGCGTTATGCGTTATGCGTTATGCGTTATGAGAAATGCGTGATCCGTTATGCGTTATGAGTAATGCGTGATCCGTCATGCGTTATGCGTTATGCGTTATGCGTTATGCGTTATGCGTTATGCGTTATGAGAAATGCGTGATCCGTTATGCGTTATGCGTTATGAGTAATGCGTGATCCGTTATGCGTTATGCGTTATGCGTTATGCGTTATGCGTTATGCGTTATGCGTTTTGCTTTATGCGTTATGCGTTATGGGTTATGCGTTATGCGTTATGCGTTATGAGTAATGCGTGATCCGTTATGTGTTATGCGTTATGCGTTATGCATTATGCGTTATGCGTTATGCGTTATGCGTTATGCGTTATGCGTTATGCGTTATGCGTTATGCGTTATGGGTTATGAGTAATGCGTGATCCGTTATGCGTTATGCTTTATGCGCTATGCGTTATGCGTTACGCGTAATGCGTTATGCGCTATGGGTCATGCGTTAAGCGTTATGCGTTATGCGTTATGCGTTATGCGGAATGCGTCATCCGTTATGCGTTATGCGTTATGCGTTATGCGTTATGCGTTATGCGTTATGCGTTATGCGTTATGCGTTATGCGTTATGCGTTATGCGTTATGCGTTATGCGTTATGCGTTATGCGTTATGCGTTATGCGTTAATGGTTATGCGTAATGCGTTATGCGTTATGCGTTATGCGTTATGCGTTATGCGTTATGCGTTATGAGTAATGCGTGATCCGTTATGCGTTATGCGTTATGCGTTATGCGTTATGCGTTATGCGTTATGCGTTATGCGTTATGCGTTATGCGTTATGAGAAATGCGTGATCCGTTATGAGTAATGCGTGATCCGTTATGCGTTATGCGTTATGCGTTATGCGTTATGCGTTATGCGTTATGCGTTATGCGTTATGAGAAATGCGTGATCCGTTATGCGTTATGAGTAATGCGTGATCCGTTATGCGTTATGCGTTATGCGTTATGCGTTATGCGTTATGCGTTATGCGTTATGCGTTATGCGTTAGGCGTTATGCGTTATGCGTTATGCGTTATGCGTTATGCGTTATGCGTTATGCGTTATGCGTTATGCGTTATGCGTTATGCGTTATGCGTTATGCGTTATACGTTATGCGTTATGCGTTATGCGTTATGAGAAATGCGTGATCCGTTATGCGTTATGCGTTATGAGTAATGCGTGATCCGTTATGCGTTATGCGTTATGCGTTATGCGTTATGCGTTATGCGTTATGCGTTTTGCGTTGTGCGTTATGCGTTGTGCGTTATGCGTAGTTCGTTATGCGTTATGAGTAATGCGTGATCCGTTATGCGTTATGCGTTAAGCGTTATGGGTTGTGCGTTATGAGTCATGCGTTATACGTTATGCGTTATGCGTTTTGCTTTATGCGTTATGCGTTATGCGTTATGCGTTATGCGTTATGCGTTACGCGTTATGCGTTATGCATTATGCGTTATACGTTATGCGTTATGCGTTATGCGTTATGAGAAATGCGTGATCCGTTATGCGTTATGCGTTATGAGTAATGCGTGATCCGTTATGCGTTATGCGTTATGCGTTATGCGTTATGCGTTATGCGTTTTGCGTTGTGCGTTATGCGTTGTGCGTTATGCGTTATTCGTTATGCGTTATGAGTAATGCGTGATCCGTTATGCGTTATGCGTTATGCGTTATGGGTTGTGCGTTATGAGTCATGCGTTATACGTTATGCGTTATGCGTTTTGCTTTATGCGTTATGCGTTATGGGTTATGCGTTATGCGTTATGCGTTATGAGTAATGCCTGATCCGTTATGTGTTATGCGTTATGCGCTATGCGTTATGCGTTATGCGTTATGCGTTATGCGTTATGCGTTATGGGTTATGAGTAATGCGTGATCCGTTATGCGTTATGCGGAATGCGTGATCCGTTATGCGTTATGAGTAATGCGTGATCCGTCATGCGTTATGCGTTAGGCGTTATGCGTTTTGCGTTATGCATTATGAGTAATGCGAGATCCGTTACGCGTTATGCGTTATGCGTTATGCGTTATGCGTTATGCGTTATGCGTTATGCGTTATGAGTAATGCGTGATCCGTTATGCGTTATGCTTTATGCGCTATGCGTTATGCGTTACGCGTAATGCGTTATGCGCTATGGGTCATGCGTTAAGCGTTATGCGTTATGCGTTATGCGTTATGCGGAATGCGTCATCCGTTATGCGTTATGAGTAATGCGTGATCCGTCATGCGTCATGCGTTAGGCGTTATGCGTTTTGCGTTATGCGTTATGAGTAATGCGAGATCCGTTACGCGTTATGCGTTATGCGTTATGCGTTATGCGTTATGCGTTATGCGTTATGCGTTATGCGTTATGCGTTATGCGTTATGCGTTATGCGTTATGCGTTATGCGTTATGCGTTATGCGTTATGCGTTATGCGTTATGCGTTATGCGTTATGCGTTATGCGTTATGCGTTATGCGTTATGCGTTATACGTTATGCGTTATGCGTTATGCGTTATGAGAAATGCGTGATCCGTTATGCGTTATGCGTTATGAGTAATGCGTGATCCGTTATGCGTTATGCGTTATGCGTTATGCGTTATGCGTTATGCGTTATGCGTTATGCGTTTTGCGTTGTGCGTTATGCGTTGTGCGTTATGCGTTATTCGTTATGCGTTATGAGTAATGCGTGATCCGTTATGCGTTATGCGTTAAGCGTTATGGGTTGTGCGTTATGAGTCATGCGTTATACGTTATGCGTTATGCGTTTTGCTTTATGCGTTATGCGTTATGCGTTATGCGTTATGCGTTATGCGTTACGCGTTATGCGTTATGCATTATGCGTTATACGTTATGCGTTATGCGTTATGCGTTATGAGAAATGCGTGATCCGTTATGCGTTATGCGTTATGAGTAATGCGTGATCCGTTATGCGTTATGCGTTATGCGTTATGCGTTATGCGTTTTGCGTTGTGCGTTATGCGTTGTGCGTTATGCGTTATTCGTTATGCGTTATGAGTAATGCGTGATCCGTTATGCGTTATGCGTTATGCGTTATGGGTTGTGCGTTATGAGTCATGCGTTATACGTTATGCGTTATGCGTTTTGCTTTATGCGTTATGCGTTATGGGTTATGCGTTATGCGTTATGCGTTATGAGTAATGCCTGATCCGTTATGTGTTATGCGTTATGCGCTATGCGTTATGCGTTATGCGTTATGCGTTATGCGTTATGCGTTATGCGTTATGGGTTATGAGTAATGCGTGATCCGTTATGCGTTATGCGGAATGCGTGATCCGTTATGCGTTATGAGTAATGCGTGATCCGTCATGCGTTATGCGTTAGGCGTTATGCGTTTTGCGTTATGCATTATGAGTAATGCGAGATCCGTTACGCGTTATGCGTTATGCGTTATGCGTTATGCGTTATGCGTTATGCGTTATGCGTTATGAGTAATGCGTGATCCGTTATGCGTTATGCTTTATGCGCTATGCGTTATGCGTTACGCGTAATGCGTTATGCGCTATGGGTCATGCGTTAAGCGTTATGCGTTATGCGTTATGCGTTATGCGGAATGCGTCATCCGTTATGCGTTATGAGTAATGCGTGATCCGTCATGCGTCATGCGTTAGGCGTTATGCGTTTTGCGTTATGCGTTATGAGTAATGCGAGATCCGTTACGCGTTATGCGTTATGCGCTATGCGTTATGCGTTATGCGTTATGCGTTATGCGTTATGCGTTATGCGTTATGCGTTATGCGTTATGCGTTATGCGTTATGCGTTATGCGTTATGCGTTATGCGTTATGCGTTATGCGTTATGCGTTATGCGTTATGCGTTATGCGTTATGCGTTATGCGTTATGCGTTATGCGTTATGCGTTATGCGTTATGCGTTATGCGTTATGCGTAATGCGTTATGCGTTATGCGTTATGCGTTATGCGTTATGCGTTATGCGTTATGCGTTATGCGTTATGAGTAATGCGTGATCCGTTATGCGTTATGCGTTATGCGTTATGCGTTATGCGTTATGCGTTATGCGTTATGCGTTATGCGTTATGCGTTATGCGTTATGCGTTATGCGTTATGCGTTATGCGTTATGCGTTATGCGTTATGCGTTATGCGTTATGCGTTATGCGTTATGCGTTATGCGTTATGAGAAATGCGTGATCCGTTATGAGTAATGCGTGATCCGTTATGCGTTATGCGTTATGCGTTATGCGTTATGCGTTATGCGTTATGCGTTATGCGTTATGCGTTATGCGTTATGCGTTATTCGTTATGCGTTATGAGAAATGCGTGATCCGTTAAGCGCTATGAGTAATGCGTGAACCGTTATGCGTTATGCGTTATGCGTTATGCGTTATGCGTTATGCGTTATGCGTTATGCGTTATGCGTTATGCGTTATGCGTTATACGTCATGCGTTATGCGTTATGCGTTATGAGAAATGCGTGATCCGTTATGCGTTATGCGTTATGAGTAATGCGTGATCCGTTATGCGTTATGCGTTATGCGTTATGCGTTATGCGTTATGCGTTATGCGTTATGCGTTATGCGTTATGCGTTATGCGTTATGCGTTATGCGTTTTGCGTTGTGCGTTATGCGTTGTGCGTTATGCGTTATTCGTTATGCGTTATGAGTAATGCGTGATCCGTTATGAGTTATGCGTTATGCGTTATGGGTTGTGCGTTATGAGTCATGCGTTATACGTTATGCGTTATGCGTTTTGCTTTATGCGTTATGCGTTATGCGTTATGCGTTATGCGTTATGCGTTATGCATTATGCGTTATACGTTATGCGTTATGCGTTATGCGTTATGAGAAATGCGTGATCCGTTATGCGTTATGCGTTATGAGTAATGCGTGATCCGTTATGCGTTATGCGTTATGCGTTATGCGTTATGCGTTATGCGTTATGCGTTTTGCGTTGTGCGTTATGCGATGTGCGTTATGCGTTATTCGTTATGCGTTATGAGTAATGCGTGATCCGTTATGCGTTATGCGTTATGCGTTATGGGTTGTGCGTTATGAGTCATGCGTTATACGTTATGCGTTATGCATTTTGCTTTATGCGTTATGCGTTATGGGTTATGCGTTATGCGTTATGCGTTATGAGTAATGCGTGATCCGTTATGTGTTATGCGTTATGCGCTATGCGTTATGCGTTATGCGTTATGCGTTATGCGTTATGCGTTATGGGTTATGAGTAATGCGTGATCCGTTATGCGTTATGCGGAATGCGTGATCCGTTATGCGTTATGAGTAATGCGTGATCCGTCATGCGTTATGCGTTAGGCGTTATGCGTTTTGCGTTATGCATTATGAGTAATGCGAGATCCGTTACGCGTTATGCGTTATGCGTTATGCGTTATGCGTTATGCGTTATGCGTTATGCGTTATGCGTTATGCGTTATGCGTTATGCGTTATGCGTTATGCGTTATGCGTTATGAGTAATGCGTGATCCGTTATGCGTTATGCTTTATGCGCTATGCGTTATGCGTTACGCGTAATGCGTTATGCGCTATGGGTCATGCGTTAAGCGTTATGCGTTATGCGTTATGCGTTATGCGGAATGCGTCATCCGTTATGCGTTATGAGTAATGCGTGATCCGTCATGCGTTATGCGTTAGGCGTTATGCGTTTTGCGTTATGCGTTATTAGTAATGCGAGATCCGTTACGCGTTATGCGTTATGCGTTATGCGTTATGCGTTATGCGTTATGCGTTATGCGTTATGCGTTATGCGTTATGCGTTATGCGTTATGCGTTATGCGTTATGCGTTATGCGTTATGCGTTATGCGTTATGCGTTATGCGTTATGCGTTATGCGTTATGCGTTATGCGTTATGCGTTATGCGTTATGCGTTATGAGTAATGCGTGATCCGTTATGCGTTATGCGTTATGCGTTATGCGTTATGCGTTATGCGTTATGCGTTATGCGTTATGCGTTATGCGTTATGCGTTATGCGTTATGCGTTATGCGTTATGCGTTATGCGTTATGAGAAATGCGTGATCCGTTATGAGTAATGCGTGATCCGTTATGCGTTATGCGTTATGCGTTATGCGTTATGCGTTATGCGTTATGCGTTATGCGTTATGCGTTATGCGTTATGCGTTATGCGTTATGCGTTATGAGAAATGCGTGATCCGTTATGCGCTATGAGTAATGCGTGATCCGTTATGCGTTATGCGTTATGCGTTATGCGTTATGCGTTATGCGTTATGCGTTATGCGTTATGCGTTATGCGTTATGCGTTATACGTCATGCGTTATGCGTTATGCGTTATGAGAAATGCGTGATCCGTTATGCGTTATGCGTTATGAGTAATGCGTGATCCGTTATGCGTTATGCGTTATGCGTTATGCGTTATGCGTTTTGCGTTGTGCGTTATGCGTTGTGCGTTATGCGTTATTCGTTATGCGTTATGAGTAATGCGTGATCCGTTATGCGTTATGCGTTATGCGTTATGGGTTGTGCGTTATGAGTCATGCGTTATACGTTATGCGTTATGCGTTTTGCTTTATGCGTTATGCGTTATGGGTTATGCGTTATGCGTTATGCGTTATGAGTAATGCGTGATCCGTTATGTGTTATGCGTTATGCGCTATGCGTTATGCGTTATGCGTTATGCGTTATGCGTTATGCGTTATGCGTTATGCGTTATGCGTTATGCGTTATGCGTTATGAGAAATGCGTGATCCGTTATGCGTTATGAGTAATGCGTGATCCGTTATGTGTTATGCGTTATGCGTTATGCGTTATGCGTTATGCGTTATGAGAAATGCGTGATCCGTTATGCGTTATGAGTAATGCGTGATCCGTCATGCGTTATGCGTTATGCGTTATGCGTTATGCGTTATGCGTTATGCGTTATGCGTTTTGCTTTATGCGTTATGCGTTATGGGTTATGCGTTATGCGTTATGCGTTATGAGTAATGCGTGATCCGTTATGTGTTATGCGTTATGCGTTATGCATTATGCGTTATGCGTTATGCGTTATGCGTTATGCGTTATGCGTTATGCGTTATGCGTTATGGGTTATGAGTAATGCGTGATCCGTTATGCGTTATGCTTTATGCGCTATGCGTTATGCGTTACGCGTAATGCGTTATGCGCTATGGGTCATGCGTTAAGCGTTATGCGTTATGCGTTATGCGGAATGCGTCATCCGTTATGCGTTATGAGTAATGCGTGATCCGTCATGCGTTATGCGTTAGGCGTTATGCGTTTTGCGTTATGCGTTATGAGTAATGCGAGATCCGTTACGCGTTATGCGTTATGCGTTATGCGTTATGCGTTATGCGTTATGCGTTATGCGTTATGCGTTATGCGTTATGCGTTATGCGTTATGCGTTTTGCGTTATGCGTTATGCGTTATGCGTTATGTGTTATGCGTTATGCGTTATGCGTTATGCGTTATGCGTTATGAGAAATGGGTGATCCGTTATGCGTTATGCGTTATGAGTAATGCGTGATCCGTTATGCGTTATGCGTTATGCGTTATGCGTTATGAGTAACGCGTGATCCGTTATGCGTTATGCGTTATGCGTTATGAGAAATGCGTGATCCGTTATGCGTTATGCGTTATGCGTTATGAGAAATGCGTGATCCGTTATGCGTTATGCGTTATGCTCTATGCGTTATGCGTTATGCGTTATGCGATTTGCGTTATGCGTTATGCGTTATGCGTTATGCGTTATGCGTTATGCGTTATGCGTTATGAGTTATGAGTTATGCGTTATGTGTAACGCGTGATCCGTAATGCGTTATGCGTTATGCGTTATGCGTTATGCGTTATGAGTAATGCGAGATCCGTTACGCGTTATGCGTTATGCGTTATTCGTTATGCGTTATGCGTTATGCGTTATGCGTTATGCGTTATGCATTATGCGTTATGCGTTATGCGTTATGCGTTATGCGTTATGCGTTATGCGTTATGTGTTATGCGTTATGCGTTATGCGTTATGCGTTATGCGTTATGCGTTATGCGTTATGCGTTATGCGTTATGCGTTATGCGTTATGAGTTATGCGTTATGCGTTATGCGTTATGAGAAATGCGTGATCCGTTATGCGTTATGCGTTATGAGTAATGCGTGATCCGTTATGCGTTATGCGTTATGCGTTATGAGTAATGCGTGATCCATTATGCGTTATGCGTTATGAGAAATGCGTGATCCGTTATGCGTTATGAGTAATGCGTGATCCGTCATGCGTTATGCGTTAGGTGTTATGCGTTTTGCGTTATGCATTATGAGTAATGCGAGATCCGTTACGCGTTATGCGTTATGCGTTATGCGTTATGCGTTATGCGTTATGCGTTATGAGTAATGCGTGATCCGTTATGCGTTATGCTTTATGCGCTATGCGTTATGCGTTACGCGTAATGCGTTATGCGCTATGGGTCATGCGTTAAGCGTTATGCGTTATGCGTTATGCGTTATGCGGAATGCGTCATCCGTTATGCGTTATGAGTAATGCGTGATCCGTCATGCGTTATGCGTTAGGCGTTATGCGTTTTGCGTTATGCGTTATGAGTAATGCGAGATCCGTTACGCGTTATGCGTTATGCGTTATGCGTTATGCGTTATGCGTTATGCGTTATGCGTTATGCGTTATGCGTTATGCGTTATGAGAAATGCGTGATCCGTTATGAGTAATGCGTGATCCGTTATGCGTTATGCGTTATGCGTTATGCGTTATGCGTTATGCGTTATGCGTTATGCGTTATGCGTTATGCGTTATGCGTTATGCGTTATGCGTTATGCGTTATGCGTTATGAGAAATGCGTGATCCGTTATGCGCTATGAGTAATGCGTGATCCGTTATGCGTTATGCGTTATGCGTTATGCGTTATGCGTTATGCGTTATGCGTTATGCGTTATGCGTTATGCGTTATGCGTTATGCGTTATGCGTTATACGTCATGCGTTATGCGTTATGCGTTATGAGAAATGCGTGATCCGTTATGCGTTATGCGTTATGAGTAATGCGTGATCCGTTATGCGTTATGCGTTATGCGTTATGCGTTATGCGTTATGCGTTATGCGTTATGCGTTATGCGTTATGCGTTTTGCGTTGTGCGTTATGCGTTGTGCGTTATGCGTTATTCGTTATGCGTTATGAATAATGCGTGATCCGTTATGCGTTATGCGTTATGCGTTATGGGTTGTGCGTTATGAGTCATGCGTTATACGTTATGCGTTATGCGTTTTGCTTTATGCGTTATGCGTTATGGGTTATGCGTTATGCGTTATGCGTTATGAGTAATGCGTGATCCGTTATGTGTTATGCGTTATGCGCTATGCGTTATGCGTTATGCGTTATGCGTTATGCGTTATGGGTTATGAGTAATGCGTGATCCGTTATGCGTTATGCGGAATGCGTGATCCGTTATGCGTTATGAGTAATGCGTGATCCGTAATGCGTTATGCGTTAGGCGTTATGCGTTTTGCGTTATGCATTATGAGTAATGCGAGATCCGTTACGCGTTATGCGTTATGCGATATGCGTTATGCGTTATGCGTTATGCGTTATGCGTTATGCGTTATGCGTTATGCGTTATGCGTTATGCGTTATGCGTTATGCGTTATGCGTTATGCGTTATGCGTTATGCGTTATGCGTCATGCGTCATGCGTTAGGCGTTATGCGTTTTGCGTTATGCGTTATGAGTAATGCGAGATCCGTTACGCGTTATGCGTTATGCGTTATGCGTTATGCGTTGTGCGTTATGCGTTATGCTTTATGCGTTATGCGTTTGCGTTATGCGTTATGGGTTATGCGATATGCGTTATGCGTTATGCGTTATGCGTTATGCGTTATGCGTTATGCGTTATGCGTTATGCGTTTTGCGTTATGCGTTATGCGTTATGCGTTATGAGTAATGCGTGATCCGTTATGCGTTATGCGTTATGCGTTATGCGTTATGCGTTATGCGTTATGCGTTATGCGTTATGCGTTGTGCGTTATGCGTAATGAATTATGCGTTATGTGTTATGCGTTATGCGTTATGAGTAATGCGTGATCCGTTATGCGTTATGCGTTATGAGTAATGCGTGATCCGTTATGCGTTATGCGTTATGAGTAATGCGTGATCCGTTATGCGTTATGCGTTATGCGTTATGCGTTATGCGTTATGCGTTATGCGTTATGCGTTATGCGTTATGCGTTATGCGTTATGCGTTATGTGTTATGCGTTATGCGTTATGAGTAATGCGTGATCCGTTATGCGTTATGCGTTATGAGAAATGCGTGATCCGTTATGCGTTATGAGTAATGCGTGATCCGTTATGCGTTATGCGTTATGCGTTATGCGTTATGCCTTATGCGTTATGGGTTATGAGTAATGCGTGATCCGTCATGCGTTATGCGTTAGGCGTTATGCGTTTTGCGTTATGCGTTATGAGTAATGCGAGATCCGTTACGCGTTATGCGTTATGCGTTATGCGTTATGCGTTATGCGTTATGCGTTATGAGTAATGCGTGATCCGTTATGAGTTATGCGTTATGCGTTATGCGTTATGCGTTATGTGTTCGGGATTCTGAAAGAATCCCAGAGTAAGGGCGGACGACGGTCCCCGTGCCATGGCAACCCGCCGAATCTACTTGGCATTTCGACACCTGTCGTGTGGACTATTTCCGATAGTCGGTAATTAGCACGAGTTGACGGTGTTCGCGCGTGGTGTCGTGCACCGTCTTCCGCCCCCCACTCTATTCAGTCTTCTAACGAGAAGCTGTTCTCGTTCGGAACCTTCTTCTTGCGCGGATTCTCACGTGGTGTGGAAGTGTATTGCGTGGAAAGCTATAAAACGTGGTCTTGTATACGACGAGAACGTCGTCTCACTGTTTGAGTATTTCAATCGTTCAACGTTCGAAACTGTGTAAAGACGAACCTCACGGGAAGTGAATAAAGCAAAGTTAAATACAATAACGTGGGTTTAACTATCAATCACGTGTTTGCTTGTGTGAGTACGATTCCTTTCTCAATCGGCATTGTACGGAGAGGGCTGCTAGCACACCACTCTCTCTTTATTAGTTAAATTACTAAGGCAATTACGAATAATACGCAACAGTAAATTTGGTCCTTCGAGCCGGATACTGCTGAACGGAATCTCTCATATCTCGCGACTACGCCACGCGCGTTCGTAATTGTTCAGTTTGGGCCACGAGTGCGCGCGACCTTCAACACGAAGCTGCGTGTAAACAACACATTCCAACGAACATTGTGAGTTTTCCGTCGTCCGAAGCAACGGAAATTTGCGAGCATGGACAACCTGGACGAACTTCTCGTCGAACAACGACTGGCTATCTGCTCAATGAGTCGGGTTATGGCCAATTACAAGAAGATTGGACAGGCAAAGCATAGTGCCGCTACTGCCTCTGCGCGCCTTCGTCTCCTGCAGGAAAAGTGGGAGCATTGCGGGACGCTTCACTCACGTATCCATCAAGCTGCTTCCAAGGATCAACTAGAGCAGGAAACGTATTTCACCGCTGCGGAGTACAACACCGCAGAGGATCTCTACTACGAGGCATACGACTACTTTAATGGTCTGATAAGTACTTTTAACGCTCCGTCTGGGCCTTCGTCCCCCGCGCCTCTATTGGATGGGTCGCGGCTGTCCTCAGTCGCTCCTGTGACTGTTAAAATACCTCGCATTCAACTTCCGAAATTTTCGGGTTTGTATAAAGACTGGTTAGGTTTTAAGGATCTTTACGATTCACTTATTCATTCGAATGCCTCTCTAACGGACGTACAGAGGCTTCATTATTTGAAATCGACCTTGGAGGGCGAAGCTAGTCTGCTTCTTCAACACGTGACGGGTGCCGCGGCCAATTACGCGTCTGCTTGGCAGATTTTGGTCGATCGATACGATAACAAGCGAGCCTTGATCCACACGCATTTGTCAACATTGTCTGACCTTCCTACGGTCACTAACGATAATATCAAGGCTTTGAAATCGCTACGTGACGTGACTCGCGAGGTATTAAGCGTTTTGAAGAATTTAGGGTGTCCTACCGAGTACTGGGATCATTTAATAGTACATATGACCTTACGGAAGTTAGATAAACCGTCCCTCCGCGAATGGGAAATGAAGCAAGGGGCGAGTACCGAGTATCCGACCTACTCGTCCCTCGACGAGTTTATAGTCGCGCGTATACGCGCGTTAGAAGCTATTCTGTGCTCTTCGAGTTCTCATGTTCAAGCTTCTACGCACTCGGCTGCGGGAAACAAGACCTCAAGGTCGGCGTTACACGCGCTTTCGACGTCGTCCGCAAGCGAACCTTCTTGTCCTTGTGGCAGTCGACATCGTATAAACACTTGTTTCAAATTTAAGAATCTCACCATTGCCAAACGGAAGGATCTTCTGCGGTCGCAGCGACGATGTTTCAACTGCCTGCGCCCCGGACATCTTCCATCAACTTGCCCTTCGGTGCACAGCTGTCATAAATGCGGACAACGCCATCATTCTCTGCTGCACGCAGACGTTGAGGCTGTTCAAGATACCGCACAACCTAGTACCACCGCCGTGGCTGCCGATTTGATCGACAAGGAAGTTTCCACTTCTTCCACCAAGGATCACGAAGTAAAATCCACTTCTTCTGTTAATATTAACTGTCTGCGTGAACATGCGTTAACTAAACAACATGTATTCCTAGCTACAGCAGTAATCACGGTGGAGTCGACGAACGGCAGGCGGGCGCGCGTCCGTGCCCTCCTCGATCAGGGGGCGGAAGCAACCTTTGTGTCCTGCGATCTTGTGCAGGCACTGAGGGCCAAGCGCCATTCCACGGCAACAAGGGTGAGCGGAGTCGGCGAGTCGTTTATTGGCGTAGCGCGTTCTCGCGTTGACCTCATTCTACGCACGAATTCTGAATCGACAAGGATCTCAGCGCTTGTACTGCCACGATTAAGCTCGTATCGTACTCGAGTGCCATTCAATCGATCAGGTTGTCCACACCTGAAGGACCTTATGTTAGCAGATCCGAACCCGTCCGGTAACGAACCTATTTCGCTTATTATCGGAGCTGATTATTACGGTTCCTTACTACGCGAAGGTCTACGGCAAGGACCACGGGGAGCCCCGACGGCTCAATTAACTGCTTTCGGTTGGGTATTGTCCGGTCCTTCGCTCGCAACCCTCTCGCCATCTCACACCGTGTCCAACGTGACGTTGTCGCATTGCTTGACCGCCGTGGAGCCCTCTCCGGGACTACAAGATCTTCAGAAAGATATTGCTCGTTTTTGGGAAACTGAGGAGCTCAACGCTCCCATCCCTCTGTCCGAGGAGGATAAACGCTGTGAGGAGCATTTCGCTCGTACTCATTCCCGCACATCCGACGGTCGGTACGTTGTGCGATTGCCTTTCAAGGAGGAAGCTCCGATTGATTTGGGAGAATCTCTGAGTCGCGCCCGCGTTTTGATAAGAAAAGTATCGCGGCGTTTAGAACGTAACCTTGAGCTTCGTAAACAATATACCGAGTTCATGTCGGAATACGTCCAACTCGGCCACATGTATCAAGCACCGGCGACGTCTACGATTCCCTTCCCGGTATATCTTCCTCACCACCCGGTGATAAAAGAGTCTAGTAGCACTACTAAACTTCGGGTAGTATTTAACGCGTCGAGTCCGACTTCCAACTTTACTACGCTAAACGACCACTTGTTAACTGGTCCGAAGTTACAAGCCGACATTAGTTCCATTGTTACCATGTGGCGTATTCACCCCTACGTTTACAAGGCCGATCTGCAAAAAATGTTTAGACAGATTCGCGTTAGCACTGAAGATCAGGACTACCAACGCATTTTGTGGGGTCCTCCCACTCAATCGGAGCCTACTCACTACCGGTTAGCCACTGTAACTTACGGAACTGCTTCCGCTCCGTTTCTTGCTAACCGAGTACTTTTGCAACTCGCTACTGATGAAGGCACGGATTTCCCTCGTGCTCAGAGAATAGTCCGTCGAAACTTCTACGTGGACGATGCGTTTTTTGGCGCGTTCTCCATGACGATTGCCAAGGAGATCCGGAACGAACTGATCGCACTTATGCAAAAGGGGGGCTTCACGTTGCACAAGTGGGCAAGCAATAGCGCTGCTCTTCTCCAAGGGGTTCATTTTGACAACGCGGCGCGTTCTATCGTCACAGACTTCTCGGACACCGATCAACAGAAAGTTCTCGGAATATCGTGGCATCCAGAGTCAGACGCTTTTCGTTTTTCCTTCACTTGTCCACCTCCGCGTGCGATTACGAAGCGATCCGTACTTTCTCTTATCTCACGCTTGTACGATCCCCTCGGTTGGATCACTCCTACTGTAATTCAGGGAAAAATCCTTATGCAGGATCTTTGGTTATCGGGAATCGATTGGGATGACGCGTTACCCGAGGAACTTGCGGTTCGTTGGTCGTCGTATTCGGCCTCTCTTCCTGGCGTGCAGTGTCTTCAAATACCCCGTTGGCTGGGCATCCGTAGTCTCGGGGAGGTATGTGAGCTTCATGGCTTCGCGGACGCTTCCACCCGTGCCTACGCCGCCGTGGTATATTTACGAGTTACCGGTAGTGTTGGAACATCCAAGGTTACCTTGATTGCGGCAAAATCAAAGGTCGCTCCTGTGAAAACGTTGAGTGTACCACGTCTTGAATTATCCGCTGCGGTGTTACTGTCGCGCCTGATGAAACGCGTTATAGTCGACCTCGAGCTTCAGAACGCTCTCGTGCACGCGTGGAGTGATTCTACGGTAACCCTAGCGTGGCTTGGCAAGGTCCCGGCCACATGGAACACGTTTGTAGCTAACCGAGTCTCTGAGATTCACTCCAACCTACCCTCCGCGAAATGGCGTCACGTTTCGTCTCCAGACAATCCTGCGGATTGTGCCTCTCGGGGTTTAACACCCATCGAGTTACGGGATCATACACTTTGGTGGAACGGGCCTGCTTGGTTGAAGCTACCATCCTCTGAGTGGCCCCTGGCACTCGCACCAGTATCTAAGGAACCGGTTCCTGAACGAAAAGTGTACTCCGCTCATGTCGCGCCTGTTGACTCTCCGTCCTCTCCGTTCGCCGCGTTACCAGACATCGTGTCCTCATGGCCGAAGTTGCTGCGCGTCACCGGACTAATTCTTCAATTCCGCGACCGCTTACTACGACGTGATTCGACGGGCTCCTATTTCAACTCTTCCAAAGAGTTCTGGGCTGGGTATTTACAAACCTCGCACTATAGTTCTGAGCTCCGGGCGCTCCGGGCGAATAAGCCTATTTCTAGGAACAGCCCGCTTTGGCGGCTCAACCCATTCCTAGATGGACATGGAATCATTCGCGTAGGAGGAAAGCTCCGGTACGCTCCACTATCAGAAGCGGCTCGACACCCGATCGTGCTTCCGCAACATCGCGTTTCCGAGCTCATATCCCGACACTGTCATATTCGCTGCTTACACGGTGGCACTCAGTTGACATTGGCTACGCTTCGTCAGGAATTTTGGGTGGTCTCAGCTCGGAAGGTAGTGAAGACGGTCGTCTCGCAGTGTGTGACGTGTGTCCGTCAGCGCGCCTCGCTACCGCAGCAACTTATGGGCGATTTACCACCCGTTCGAGTCAACCCTACTCGCTCGTTTACCAATACCGGGGTCGATTACGCAGGTCCTTACCTCGTGCGTGCGACTAAGGGTCGGGGATACAAGGCTCACAAGGCATATATCGCTCTATTTGTATGCCTTTCCTCTCGTGCGATTCATCTTGAATTGGTCAGCGACTATTCCGCGTCAACCTTCTTAGCCGCCCTCAAACGTTTTGTGTCACGTCGCGGATTACCAGCTGTGATATTCAGCGATAACGGTACCACATTCGTAGGCGCGGCGAGTGAGATTAAACGAGCGGTTCGCGACTCTATGAATTCCACCGAGTTCCGCGACGATACGAGCCTCGATTCGATAGATTGGCGCTTCATCCCACCAGGCGCTCCCCATTTTGGAGGAATCTGGGAAGCCGGCGTAAAGAGTGTCAAAGGGCATCTGAAGCGCGTCCTGGGGGATCACACCCTGACTTACGAGGAGTTTTCGACTCTGTTATATCAAATTGAAGCATGCTTGAATTCGCGACCTCTCGCTCCGCTCACGGACGATCCAGACGACCTCGATTATTTGACTCCTGGTCATTTCTTGGTAGGAGGCCCACTATTAGCGGTCCCGGAAAAATCCGTTTTCGAGGGTAACCCAAATCTCCTGTCACGTTGGGCACGTGTTCAAAATATGTTAGAACATTTTTGGCGTCGTTGGCGTGACGAGTATTTACACCACTTGCAGCAGCGCGGCAAGTGGAATAAAAAGTTGCCAAATTTTAAGATCGGTAGTCTGGTAGTAGTCCGCCAGCCAAATTTGCCTCCGTCAAAATGGAAACTTGGTCGCGTAGTAGAGTGTCACCCCGGTCGCGACAGCATGGTGCGCGTTGTTAGTGTACGTACTCCGTCGGGTGTCTTGAAGCGTCCGATTGCGCAACTTGTTCTGCTACCAATCGAGGGGAGCGAGCTTGATCGTTGAAGTATCGCCGAGCTTTTGGTCGAAATCTAAAAATTGCGACTCCGCTCTCGCCTTGGATGCGTATTATCATTAATTTTTTTTTTTTTTGTTTCGCTGTTGCCACCCCTTTGTTTTGCGTTTTCGATTGCTCCGTTGGCATTCCTAGGCTTAAGTTTTTCAGCGTCGGCAGTCCCTCAAGAGCCGTGGCTTGTCACGGCGGGCGGTTCCGACCACGTATCTATGTAGTAATTTAAGTTTCTTGAGTTCTTCAGTTCCCTAATCGAGGTTTCGTTTCGGGGAAACGAGGCAGGCGGTATGTTCGGGATTCTGAAAGAATCCCAGAGTAAGGGCGGACGACGGTCCCCGTGCCATGGCAACCCGCCGAATCTACTTGGCATTTCGACACCTGTCGTGTGGACTATTTCCGATAGTCGGTAATTAGCACGAGTTGACGGTGTTCGCGCGTGGTGTCGTGCACCGTCTTCCGCCCCCCACTCTATTCAGTCTTCTAACGAGAAGCTGTTCTCGTTCGGAACCTTCTTCTTGCGCGGATTCTCACGTGGTGTGGAAGTGTATTGCGTGGAAAGCTATAAAACGTGGTCTTGTATACGACGAGAACGTCGTCTCACTGTTTGAGTATTTCAATAGTTCAACGTTCGAAACTGTGTAAAGACGAACCTCACGGGAAGTGAATAAAGCAAAGTTAAATACAATAACGTGGGTTTAACTATCAATCACGTGTTTGCTTGTGTGAGTACGATTCCTTTCTCAATCGGCATTGTACGGAGAGGGCTGCTAGCACACCACTCTCTCTTTATTAGTTAAATTACTAAGGCAATTACGAATAATACGCAACATTATGCGTTATGCGTTATGCGTTATGCGTTATGCGTTATGCGTTATGCGTTATGCGTTATGCGTTATGCGATATGCGTTATGAGTAATGCGTGATCCGTTATGCGTTATGCGTTATGCGTTATGCGTTATGCGTTATGAGAAATGCGTGATCCGTAATGCGTTATGAGTAATGCGTGATCCGTCATGCGTTATGCGTTATGCGTTATGCGTTATGCGTTATGCGTTATGCGTTATGCGTTATGAGAAATGCGTGATCCGTTATGCGTTATGCGTTATGAGTAATGCGTGATCCGTTATGCGTTTTGCGTTATGCGTTATGCGTTATGCGTTATGCGTTATGCGTTATGCGTTATGCGTTTTGCTTTATGCGTTATGCGTTATGGGTTATGCGTTATGCGTTATGCGTTATGAGTAATGCGTGATCCGTTATGTGTTATGCGTTATGCGTTATGCATTATGCGTTATGCGTTATGCGTTATGCGTTATGCGTTATGGGTTATGAGTAATGCGTGATCCGTTATGCGTTATGCTTTATGCGCTATGCGTTATGCGTTACGCGTAATGCGTTATGCGCTATGGGTCATGCGTTAAGCGTTATGCGTTATGCGTTATGCGTTATGCGGAATGCGTCATCCGTTATGCGTTATGAGTAATGCGTGATCCGTCATGCGTTATGCGTTAGGCGTTATGCGTTTTGCGTTATGCGTTATGAGTAATGCGAGATCCGTTACGCGTTATGCGTTATGCGTTATGCGTTATGCGTTATGAGTAACGCGTGATCCGTTATGCGTTATGCGTTATGAGAAATGCGTGATCCGTTATGCGTTATGCGTTATGCGTTATGAGAAATGCGTGATCCGTTATGCGTTATGCGTTATGCTCTATGCGTTATGCGTTATGCGTTATGCGATTTGCGTTATGCGTTATGCGTTATGCGTTATGCGTTATGCGTTATGCGTTATGCGTTATGCGTTATGCGTTTTGCGTTATGCGTTATGCGTTATGCGTTATGCGTTATGCGTTATGCGTTATGCGTTATGCGTTATGCGTTATGCGTTATGAGAAATGGGTGATCCGTTATGCGTTATGCGTTATGAGTAATGCGTGATCCGTTATGCGTTATGCGTTATGCGTTATGCGTTATGAGTAACGCGTGATCCGTTATGCGTTATGCGTTATGCGTTATGAGAAATGCGTGATCCGTTATGCGTTATGCGTTATGCGTTATGAGAAATGCGTGATCCGTTATGCGTTATGCGTTATGCTCTATGCGTTATGCGTTATGCGTTATGCGATTTGCGTTATGCGTTATGCGTTATGCGTTATGCGTTATGCGTTATGCGTTATGCGTTATGCGTTATGCGTTATGAGTTATGAGTTATGCGTTATGTGTAACGCGTGATCCGTAATGCGTTATGCGATATGCGTTATGCGTTATGCGTTATGAGTAATGCGAGATCCGTTACGCGTTATGCGTTATGCGTTATTCGTTATGCGTTATGCGTTATGCGTTATGCGTTATGCGTTATGCGTTATGCATTATGCGTTATGCGTTATGCGTTATGCGTTATGCGTTATGCGTTATGTGTTATGCGTTATGCGTTATGCGTTATGCGTTATGCGTTATGCGTTATGCGTTATGCGTTATGCGTTATGCGTTATGCGTTATGCGTTATGCGTTATGCGTTATGAGTTATGCGTTATGCGTTATGCGTTATGCGTTATGCGTTATGAGAAATGCGTGATCCGTTATGCGTTATGCGTTATGAGTAATGCGTGATCCGTTATGCGTTATGCGTTATGCGTTATGCGTTATGGGTTATGAGTAATGCGTGATCCGTTATGCGTTATGCTTTATGCGCTATGCGTTATGCGTTACGCGTAATGCGTTATGCGCTATGGGTCATGCGTTAAGCGTTATGCGTTATGCGTTATGCGTTATGCGGAATGCGTCATCCGTTATGCGTTATGAGTAATGCGTGATCCGTCATGCGTTATGCGTTAGGCGTTATGCGTTTTGCGTTATGCGTTATGAGTAATGCGAGATCCGTTAGTAGCCGAATCTACTTGGCATTTCGACACCTGTCGTGTGGACTATTTCCGATAGTCGGTAATTAGCACGAGTTGACGGTGTTCGCGCGTGGTGTCGTGCACCGTCTTCCGCCCCCCACTCTATTCAGTCTTCTAACGAGAAGCTGTTCTCGTTCGGAACCTTCTTCTTGCGCGGATTCTCACGTGGTGTGGAAGTGTATTGCGTGGAAAGCTATAAAACGTGGTCTTGTATACGACGAGAACGTCGTCTCACTGTTTGAGTATTTCAATAGTTCAACGTTCGAAACTGTGTAAAGACGAACCTCACGGGAAGTGAATAAAGCAAAGTTAAATACAATAACGTGGGTTTAACTATCAATCACGTGTTTGCTTGTGTGAGTACGATTCCTTTCTCAATCGGCATTGTACGGAGAGGGCTGCTAGCACACCACTCTCTCTTTATTAGTTAAATTACTAAGGCAATTACGAATAATACGCAACATTATGCGTTATGCGATATGCGTTATGCGTTATGCGTTATGCGTTATGCGTTATGCGTTATGCGTTATGCGATATGCGTTATGAGTAATGCGTGATCCGTTATGCGTTATGCGTTATGCGTTATGCGTTATGCGTTATGAGAAATGCGTGATCCGTAATGCGTTATGAGTAATGCGTGATCCGTCATGCGTTATGCGTTATGCGTTATGCGTTATGCGTTATGCGTTATGCGTTATGCGTTATGAGAAATGCGTGATCCGTTATGCGTTATGCGTTATGAGTAATGCGTGATCCGTTATGCGTTTTGCGTTATGCGTTATGCGTTATGCGTTATGCGTTATGCGTTATGCGTTTTGCTTTATGCGTTATGCGTTATGGGTTATGCGTTATGCGTTATGCGTTATGAGTAATGCGTGATCCGTTATGTGTTATGCGTTATGCGTTATGCATTATGCGTTATGCGTTATGCGTTATGCGTTATGCGTTATGCGTTATGGGTTATGAGTAATGCGTGATCCGTTATGCGTTATGCTTTATGCGCTATGCGTTATGCGTTACGCGTAATGCGTTATGCGCTATGGGTCATGCGTTAAGCGTTATGCGTTATGCGTTATGCGTTATGCGGAATGCGTCATCCGTTATGCGTTATGAGTAATGCGTGATCCGTCATGCGTTATGCGTTAGGCGTTATGCGTTTTGCGTTATGCGTTATGAGTAATGCGAGATCCGTTACGCGTTATGCGTTATGCGTTATGCGTTATGCGTTATGAGTAACGCGTGATCCGTTATGCGTTATGCGTTATGAGAAATGCGTGATCCGTTATGCGTTATGCGTTATGCGTTATGAGAAATGCGTGATCCGTTATGCGTTATGCGTTATGCTCTATGCGTTATGCGTTATGCGTTATGCGATTTGCGTTATGCGTTATGCGTTATGCGTTATGCGTTATGCGTTATGCGTTATGCGTTATGCGTTATGCGTTTTGCGTTATGCGTTATGCGTTATGCGTTATGCGTTATGCGTTATGCGTTATGCGTTATGCGTTATGCGTTATGCGTTATGAGAAATGGGTGATCCGTTATGCGTTATGCGTTATGAGTAATGCGTGATCCGTTATGCGTTATGCGTTATGCGTTATGCGTTATGAGTAACGCGTGATCCGTTATGCGTTATGCGTTATGCGTTATGAGAAATGCGTGATCCGTTATGCGTTATGCGTTATGCGTTATGAGAAATGCGTGATCCGTTATGCGTTATGCGTTATGCTCTATGCGTTATGCGTTATGCGTTATGCGATTTGCGTTATGCGTTATGCGTTATGCGTTATGCGTTATGCGTTATGCGTTATGCGTTATGCGTTATGCGTTATGAGTTATGAGTTATGCGTTATGTGTAACGCGTGATCCGTAATGCGTTATGCGATATGCGTTATGCGTTATGCGTTATGAGTAATGCGAGATCCGTTACGCGTTATGCGTTATGCGTTATTCGTTATGCGTTATGCGTTATGCGTTATGCGTTATGCGTTATGCGTTATGCATTATGCGTTATGCGTTATGCGTTATGCGTTATGCGTTATGCGTTATGTGTTATGCGTTATGCGTTATGCGTTATGCGTTATGCGTTATGCGTTATGCGTTATGCGTTATGCGTTATGCGTTATGCGTTTTGCTTTATGCGTTATGCGTTATGGGTTATGCGTTATGCGTTATGCGTTATGAGTAATGCGTGATCCGTTATGTGTTATGCGTTATGCGTTATGCATTATGCGTTATGCGTTATGCGTTATGCGTTATGCGTTATGGGTTATGAGTAATGCGTGATCCGTTATGCGTTATGCTTTATGCGCTATGCGTTATGCGTTACGCGTAATGCGTTATGCGCTATGGGTCATGCGTTAAGCGTTATGCGTTATGCGTTATGCGTTATGCGGAATGCGTCATCCGTTATGCGTTATGAGTAATGCGTGATCCGTCATGCGTTATGCGTTAGGCGTTATGCGTTTTGCGTTATGCGTTATGAGTAATGCGAGATCCGTTACGCGTTATGCGTTATGCGTTATGCGTTATGCGTTATGAGTAACGCGTGATCCGTTATGCGTTATGCGTTATGAGAAATGCGTGATCCGTTATGCGTTATGCGTTATGCGTTATGAGAAATGCGTGATCCGTTATGCGTTATGCGTTATGCTCTATGCGTTATGCGTTATGCGTTATGCGATTTGCGTTATGCGTTATGCGTTATGCGTTATGCGTTATGCGTTATGCGTTATGCGTTATGCGTTATGCGTTTTGCGTTATGCGTTATGCGTTATGCGTTATGCGTTATGCGTTATGCGTTATGCGTTATGCGTTATGCGTTATGCGTTATGCGTTATGAGAAATGGGTGATCCGTTATGCGTTATGCGTTATGAGTAATGCGTGATCCGTTATGCGTTATGCGTTATGCGTTATGCGTTATGAGTAACGCGTGATCCGTTATGCGTTATGCGTTATGCGTTATGAGAAATGCGTGATCCGTTATGCGTTATGCGTTATGCGTTATGAGAAATGCGTGATCCGTTATGCGTTATGCGTTATGCTCTATGCGTTATGCGTTATGCGTTATGCGATTTGCGTTATGCGTTATGCGTTATGCGTTATGCGTTATGCGTTATGCGTTATGCGTTATGCGTTATGCGTTATGAGTTATGAGTTATGCGTTATGTGTAACGCGTGATCCGTAATGCGTTATGCGATATGCGTTATGCGTTATGCGTTATAAGTAATGCGAGATCCGTTACGCGTTATGCGTTATGCGTTATTCGTTATGCGTTATGCGTTATGCGTTATGCGTTATGCGTTATGCGTTATGCATTATGCGTTATGCGTTATGCGTTATGCGTTATGCGTTATGCGTTATGTGTTATGCGTTATGCGTTATGCGTTATGCGTTATGCGTTATGCGTTATGCGTTATGCGTTATGCGTTATGCGTTATGCGTTATGCGTTATGCGTTATGAGTTATGCGTTATGCGTTATGCGTTATGCGTTATGCGTTATGAGAAATGCGTGATCCGTTATGCGTTATGCGTTATGAGTAATGCGTGATCCGTTATGCGTTATGCGTTATGCGTTATGCGTTATGCGTTATGCGTTATGCGTTATGCGTTATGAGTAATGCGTGATCCGTTATGCGTTATGCGTTATGAGAAATGCGTGATCCGTTATGCGTTATGCGTTATGCGTTATGCGTTATGCGTTATGCGTTATGCGTTATGCGTTATGCGTTTTGCGTTATGCGTTATGCGTTATGCGTTATGCGTTATGCGTTATGCGTTATGCGTTATGCGTTATGCGTTATGCGTTATGAGAAATGGGTGATCAGTTATGCGTTATGCGTTATGAGTAATGCGTGATCCGTTATGCGTTATGCGTTATGCGTTATGCGTTATGAGTAACGCGTGATCCGTTATGCGTTATGCGTTATGAGTAATGCGTGATCCGTTATGCGTTATGCGTTATGCGTTATGCGTTATGCGTTATGCGTTATGCGTTATGCGTTATGAGTTATGCGTTATGCGTTATGCGTTATGCGTTATGCGTTATGAGAAATGCGTGATCCGTTTTGCGTTATGCGTTATGAGTAATGCGTGATCCGTTATGCGTTATGCGTTATGCGTTATGCGTTATGCGTTATGCGTTATGCGTTATGCGTTATGCGTTATGAGTAATGCGTGATCCGTTATGCGTTATGCGTTATGAGAAATGCGTGATCCGTTATGCGTTATGCGTTATGCGTTATGCGTTATGCGTTATGCGTTATGCGTTATGCGTTATGCGTTATGCGTTATGCGTTATGCGTTATGCGTTATGAGAAATGCGTGACCCGTTATGCGTTATGCGTTATGCTTTATGCGTTATGCGTTATGCGTTATGCGTTATGCGTTATGCGTTATGCGTTATGCGTTATGCGTTATGAGTAAAGCGTGATCCGTTATGCGTTATGCGTTATGCGTTATGAGAAATGCGTGATCCGTTATGCGTTATGCGTTATGCGTTATGAGAAATGCGTGATCCGTTATGCGTTATGCGTTATGCTCTATGCGTTATGCGTTATGCGTTATGCGATTTGCGTTATGCGTTATGCGTTATGCGTTATGCGTTATGCGTTATGCGTTATGCGTTATGCGTTATGCGTTATGCGTTATGCGTTATGCGTTATGAGTTATGAGTTATGCGTTATGTGTAACGCGTGATCCGTAATGCGTTATGAGTTATGCGTTATGTGTAACGCGTGATCCGTAATGCGTTATGCGTTATGCGTTATGCGTTATGCGTTATGCGTTATGCGTTATGCGTTATGCGTTATGAGTAACGCGTGATCCGTTATGCGTTATGCGTTATGCGTTATGAGAAATGCGTGATCCGTTATGCGTTATGCGTTATGCTCTATGCGTTATGCGTTATGCGTTATGCGATTTGCGTTATGCGTTATGCGTTATGCGTTATGCGTTATGCGTTATGCGTTATGCGTTATGTGTTATGCGTTATGCGTTATGCGTTATGCGTTATGCGTTATGCGCTATGCGTTATGCGTTATGCGTTATGCGTTATGCGTTATGCGTTATGAGATATGCGTGATCCGTTATGCGTTATGAGTAATGCGTGATCCGTTATGCGTTATGCGTTATGCGTTATGCGTTATGCGTTATGCGTTATGCGTTATGCGTTATGAGAAATGCGTGATCCGTTATGCGTTATGAGTAATGCGTGATCCGTCATGCGTTATGCGTTATGCGTTATGCGTTATGCGTTATGCGTTATGCGTTATGCGTTATGCGTTATGCGTTATGCGTTTTGCGTTATGCGTTATGCGTTATGCGTTATGCGTTATGCGTTATGCGTTATGCGTTATGCGTTATGCGTCATGCGTTATGCGTTATGCGTTATGCGTTATGCGTTATGCGTTATGCGTTATGTGTTATGCGTTATGCGTTATGCGTTATGCGTTATGCGTTATGCGTTATGAGTAATGCGTGATCCGTTATGCGTTATGCGTTATGCGTTATGCGTTATGCGTTATGCGTCATGCGTTATGCGTTATGCGTTATGCGTTATGCCTTATGCGTTATGGGTTATGAGTAATGCGTGATCCGTCATGCGTCATGCGTTAGGCGTTATGCGTTTTGCGTTATGCGTTATGAGTAATGCGAGATCCGTTACGCGTTATGCGTTATGCGTTATGCGTTATGCGTTATGCGTTATGCGTTATGCGTTATGCGTTATGCGTTATGCGTTATGAGTAATGCGTGATCCGTTATGCGTTATGCGTTATGCGTTATGCGTTATGCGTTATGCGTTATGCGATATGCGTTATGCGTTATGCGTTATGCGTTATGCGTTATGCGTTATGCGTTATGCGTTATGCGTTATGCGTTATGCGTTATGCGTTATGCGTTATGCGTTATGCGTTATGTGTTATGCGTTATGCGTTATGCGTTATGCGTTATGCGTTATGCGTTATGAGTAATGCGTGATCCGTTATGCGTTATGCGTTATGCGTTATGCGTTATGCGTTATGCGTCATGCGTTATGCGTTATCCGTTATGCGGTATGCGTTATGCGTTATGCGTTATGAGAAATGCGTGATCCGTTATGAGTAATGCGTGATCCGTTATGCGTTATGCGTTATGCGTTATGCGTTATGCGTTATGCGTTATGAGAAATGCGTGATCCGTTATGCGTTATGAGTAATGCGTGATCCGTTATGCGTTATGCGTTATGCGTTATGCGTTATGCGTTATGCGTTATGCGTTATGCGTTATGCGTTATGCGTTATGCGTTATGCGTTATGCGTTATGCGTTATGCGTTATACGTTATGCGGTATGCGTTATGCGTTATGAGAAATGCGTGATCCGTTATGCGTTATGCGTTATGAGTAATGCGTGATCCGTTATGCGTTATGCGTTATGCGTTATGCGTTATGCGTCATGCGTTATGCGTTATGCGTTATGCGTTATGCGTTATGCGTTATGCGTTATGCGTTATGCGTTATGCTTTATGCATTATGCGATATGCGTTATGCGATTTGCGTTATGCGTTATGCGTTATGGGTTGTGCGTTATGAGTCATGCGTTATGCGTTATGCGTTATGCGTTTTGCTTTATGCGTTATGCGTTATGGGTTATGCGTTATGCGTTATGCGTTATGAGTAATGCGTGATCCGTTATGCGTTATGAGTAACGCGTGATCCGTTATGCGTTATGCGTTATGCGTTATGAGAAATGCGTGATCCGTTATGCGTTATGCGTTATGCTTTATGAGTTATGCGTTATGCGTTATGCGATTTGCGTTATGCGTTATGCGGTATGCGTTATGCGTTATGCGTTATGCGTTATGCGTTATGCGTTATGCGTTATGCGTTATGCGTTATGCGTTATGAGTAACGCGTGATCCGTTATGCGTTATGCGTTATGCGTTATGAGAAATGCGTGATCCGTTATGCGTTATGCGTTATGCTCTATGCGTTATGCGTTATGCGTTATGCGATTTGCGCTATGCGTTATGCGTTATGGGTTATGGGTTATGCGTTATGCGTTATGCGTTATGAGTAATGCGTGATCCGTTATGTGTTATGCGTTATGCGCTATGCGTTATGCGTTATGCGTTATCCGTTATGCGTTATGAGTAACGCGTGATCCGTTATGCGTTATGCGTTATGCGTTATGAGAAATGCGTGATCAGTTATGCGTTATGCGTTATGCTCTATGCGTTATGCGTAATGCGTTATGCGATTTGCGCTATGCGTTATGCGTTATGGGTTATGGGTTATGCGTTATGCGTTATGCGTTATGAGTAATGCGTGATCCGTTATGTGTTATGCGTTATGCGCTATGCGTTATGCGTTATGCGTTATGCGTTATGCGTTATGGGTTATGAGTAATGCGTGATCCGTTATGCGTAATGCTTTATGCGTTATGCGTTATGCGTTACGCGTAATGCGTTATGCGCTATGGGTCATGCGTTAAGCGTTATGCGTTATGCGTTATGCGTTATGCGGAATGCGTCATCCGTTATGCGTTATGAGTAATGCGTGATCCGTCATGCGTTATGCGTGATCCGTTATGCGTTATGCGTTATGCGTTATGCATAATGCGTTATGCGTTATGCGTTATGCGTTGTGCGCTATGCGTTATGCGTTATGCGTTATGCGGAATGCGTCATCCGTTATGCGTTATGAGTAATGCGTGATCCGTCATGCGTTATGCGTTAGGCGTTATGCGTTTTGCGTTATGCGTTATGAGTAATGCGAGATCCGTTACGCGTTATGCGCTATGCGTTATGCGATATGCGTTATGCGTTATGCGTTATGCGTTATGCGTTATGCGTTATGCGTTATGCGTTATGCGTTATGCGTTATGCATTATGCGATATGCATCATGCGTTATGCGTTATGCGTTATGCGTTGTGCGCTATGCGTTATGCGTTATGCGTTATGCGGAATGCGTCATCCGTTATGCGTTATGAGTAATGCGTGATCCGTCATGCGTTATGCGTTAGGCGTTATGCGTTTTGCGTTATGCGTTATGAGTAATGCGAGATCCGTTACGCGTTATGCGCTATGCGTTATGCGATATGCGTTATGCGTTATGCGTTATGCGTTATGCGTTATGCGTTATGCGTTATGCGTTATGCGTTATGCGTTATGCATTATGCGATATGCATCATGCGTTATGCGTTATGCGTTATGCGTTATGCGTTATGCGTTATGCGTTATGCGTTGTGCGTTATGCGTTATGCTTTATGCGTTATGCGTTTGCGTTATGCGTTATGGGTTATGCGATATGCGTTATGCGTTATGCGTTATGCGTTATGCGTTATGCGTTATGCGTTATGCGTTATGCGTTATGCGTTATGCGTTATGCGTTATGAGAAATGCGTGATCCGTTATGCGTTATGAGTAATGCGTGATCCGTTATGCGAAATGCGTTATGCGTTATAGGTTATGCGTTATGCGTTTGCGTTATGCGTTATGCGTTATGCGTTATGAGTAATGCGTGATCCGTTATGCGTTATGCGTTATGCGTTATGCGTTATGCGTTATGCGTTATGCGTTATGCGTTGTGCGTTATGCGTTATGCGTTATGCGTTATGTGTTATGCGTTATGCCTTATGAGTAATGCGTGATCCGTTATGCGTTATGCGTTATGAGTAATGCGTGATCCGTTATGCGTTATGCGTTATGAGTAATGCGTGATCCGTTATGCGTTATGCGTTATGCGTTATGCGTTATGCGTTATGCGTTATGCGTTATGCGTTATGCGTTATGCGTTATGCGTTATGTGTTATGCGTTATGCGTTATGAGTAATGCGTGATCCGTTATGCGTTATGCGTTATGAGAAATGCGTGATCCGTTATGCGTTATGAGTAATGCGTGATCCGTTATGCGTTATGCGTTATGCGTTATGCGTTATGCGTTATGGGTTATGAGTAATGCGTGATCCGTCATGCGTTATGCGTTAGGCGTTATGCGTTTTGCGTTATGCGTTATGAGTAATGCGAGATCCGTTACGCGTTATGCGTTATGCGTTATGCGTTATGCGTTATGCGTTATGAGTAATGCGTGATCCGTTATGCGTTATGCGTTATGCGTTATGCGTTATGCGTTATGCGTTATGCGTTATGCGATATGCGTTATGCGTTATGCGTTATGCGTTATGCGTTATGCGTTATGCGTTATACGTTATGAGAAATGCGTGATCCGTTATGCGTTATGCGTTATGGGTTATGCGTTATGCGTTATGCGTTATGCGTTATGAGTAATGCGTGATCCGTTATGCGTTATGTGTTATGCGATATGCGTTATGCGTTATGCGTTGTGCGTTATGCGTTATGCTTTATGCGTTATGCGTTATGCGTTATGCGTTATGCGTTATGCGTTATGCGTTATGCGTCATGCGTTATGCGTTATGCGTTATGCGTTATGCGTTATGCGTTATGAGTAATGCGTGATCCGTTATGCGTTATGCGTTATGAGTAATGCGTGATCCGTTATGCGTTATGCGTTATGCATTAAGCGTTATGCGTTATGCGTTATGCGTTATGCGTTATGCGTTATGCGTTATGCGTTATGCTTTATGCATTATGCGATATGCGTTATGCGATTTGCGTTATGCGTTATGCGTTATGGGTTGTGCGTTATGAGTCATGCGTTATGCGTTATGCGTTATGCGTTTTGCTTTATGCGTTATGCGTTATGGGTTATGCGTTATGCGTTATGCGTTATGAGTAATGCGTGATCCGTTATGCGTTATGAGTAACGCGTGATCCGTTATGCGTTATGCGTTATGCGTTATGAGAAATGCGTGATCCGTTATGCGTTATGCGTTATGCTTTATGAGTTATGCGTTATGCGTTATGCGATTTGCGTTATGCGTTATGCGTTATGCGTTATGCGTTATGCGTTATGCGTTATGCGTTATGCGTTATGCGTTATGCGTTATGAGTAACGCGTGATCCGTTATGCGTTATGCGTTATGCGTTATGAGAAATGCGTGATCAGTTATGCGTTATGCGTTATGCTCTATGCGTTATGCGTAATGCGTTATGCGATTTGCGCTATGCGTTATGCGTTATGGGTTATGGGTTATGCGTTATGCGTTATGCGTTATGAGTAATGCGTGATCCGTTATGTGTTATGCGTTATGCGCTATGCGTTATGCGTTATGCGTTATGCGTTATGCGTTATGGGTTATGAGTAATGCGTGATCCGTTATGCGTAATGCTTTATGCGTTATGCGTTATGCGTTACGCGTAATGCGTTATGCGCTATGGGTCATGCGTTAAGCGTTATGCGTTATGCGTTATGCGTTATGCGGAATGCGTCATCCGTTATGCGTTATGAGTAATGCGTGATCCGTCATGCGTTATGCGTGATCCGTTATGCGTTATGCGTTATGCGTTATGCATAATGCGTTATGCGTTATGCGTTATGCGTTGTGCGTTATGCGTTATGCTTTATGCGTTATGCGTTTGCGTTATGCGTTATGGTTTATGCGATATGCGTTATGCGTTATGCGTTATGCGTTATGCGTTATGCGTTATGCGTTATGCGTTATGCGTTATGCGTTATGCGTTATGAGAAATGCGTGATCCGTTATGCGTTATGAGTAATGCGTGATCCGTTATGCGAAATGCGTTATGCGTTATAGGTTATGCGTTATGCGTTTTGCGTTATGCGTTATGCGTTATGCGTTATGAGTAATGCGTGATCCGTTATGCGTTATGCGTTATGCGTTATGCGTTATGCGTTATGCGTTATGCGTTATGCGTTATGCGTTGTGCGTTATGCGTTATGCGTTATGCGTTATGTGTTATGCGTTATGCGTTATGAGTAATGCGTGATCCGTTATGCGTTATGCGTTATGAGTAATGCGTGATCCGTTATGCGTTATGCGTTATGAGTAATGCGTGATCCGTTATGCGTTATGCGTTATGCGTTATGCGTTATGCGTTATGCGTTATGCGTTATGCGTTATGCGTTATGCGTTATGCGTTATGTGTTATGCGTTATGCGTTATGAGTAATGCGTGATCCGTTATGCGTTATGCGTTATGAGAAATGCGTGATCCGTTATGCGTTATGAGTAATGCGTGATCCGTTATGCGTTATGCGTTATGCGTTATGCGTTATGCCTTATGCGTTATGGGTTATGAGTAATGCGTGATCCGTCATGCGTTATGCGTTAGGCGTTATGCGTTTTGCGTTATGCGTTATGAGTAATGCGAGATCCGTTACGCGTTATGCGTTATGCGTTATGCGTTACGCGTTATGCGTTATGCGTTATGCGTTATGAGTAATGCGTGATCCGTTATGCTTTATGCGTTATGCGTTATGCGTTATGCGTTATGCGTTATGCGATATGCGTTATGCGTTATGCGTTATGCGTTATGCGTTATGCGTTATGCGTTATGCGTTATGCGTTATGCGTTATGCGTTATGCATTATGCGTTATGCGTTATGCGTTATGCGTTATGCGTTATGCGTTATGCGTTATGAGTAATGCGTGATCCGTTATGCGTTATGTGTTATGCGATATGCGTTATGCGTTATGCGTCGTGCGTTATGCGTTATGCTTTATGCGTTATGCGTTATGCGTTATGCGTTATGCGTTATGCGTTATGCGTTATGCGTTATGCGTGATCCGTTATGCGTTATGCGTTATGAGTAATGCGTGATCCGTTATGCGTTATGCGTTATGAGTAATGCGTGATCCGTTATGCGTTATGCGTTATGCGTTATGCGTTATGCGTTATGCGTTATGCGTTATGCGTTATGCGTTATGCGTTATGCGTTATGTGTTATGCGTTATGCGTTATGAGTAATGCGTGATCCGTTATGCGTTATGCGTTATGAGAAATGCGTGACCCGTTATGCGTTATGCGTTATGCTTTATGCGTTATGCGTTATGCGTTATGCGTTATGCGTTATGCATTATGCGATATGAGTAACGCGTGATCCGTTATGCGTTATGCGTTATGCGTTATGAGAAATGCGTGATCCGTTATGCGTTATGCGTTATGCGTTATGCGTTATGAGAAATGCGTGATCCGTTATGCGTTATGCGTTATGCTCTATGCGTTATGCGTTATGCGATTTGCGTTATGCGTTATGCGTTATGCGTTATGCGTTATGCGTTATGCGTTATGCGTTATGCGTTATGAGTTATGCGTTATGCGTTATGTGTAACGCGTGATCCGTAATGCGTTATGCGTTATGCGTTATGCGTTATGCGTTATGCGTTATGCGTTATGCGTTATGCGTTATGCGTTATGCGTTATGAGTAACACGTGATCCGTTATGCGTTATGCGTTATGCGTTATGAGAAATGCGTGATCCGTTATGCGTTATGCGTTATGCTCTATGCGTTATGCGTTATGCGTTATGCGATTTGCGTTATGCGTTATGCGTTATGCGTTATGCGTTATGCGTTATGCGTTATGCGTTATGCGTTATGCGTTATGCGTTATGCGTTATGCGTTATGCGTTATGCGTTATGCGTTATGCGTTATGCGTTATGCGTTATGCGTTATGCGTTATGCGTTATGCGTTATGCGTTATGCGTTATGCGTTATGCGTTATGAGTAATGCGTGATCCGTTATGCGTTATGCGTTATGCGTTATGCGTTATGCGTTATGCGTTATGCGATATGCGTTATGCGTTATGCGTTATGCGTTATGCGTTATGCGTTATGCGTTATGCGTTATGCGTTATGCGTTATGCGTTATGCGTTATGCGTTATGCGTTATGCGTTATGCGTTATGCGTTATGCGTTATGCGTTATGCGTTATGTGTTATGCGTTATGCGTTATGCGTTATGCGTTATGCGTTATGCGTTATGCGTTATGCGTTATGCGTTATGCGTTATGCGTTATGCGTTATGCGTTATGCGTTATGCGTTATGCGTTATGCGTTATGCGTTATGCGTTATGCGTTATGCGTTATGCGTTATGCGTTATGCGTCATGCGTTATGCGTTATGCGTTATGCGTTATGCGTTATGCGTTATGTGTTATGCGTTATGCGTTATGCGTTATGCGTTATGCGTTATGCGTTATGCGTTATGAGTAATGCGTGATCCGTTATGCGTTATGCGTTATGCGTTATGCGTTATGCGTTATGCGTCATGCGTTATGCGTTATCCGTTATGCGGTATGCGTTATGCGTTATGCGTTATGAGAAATGCGTGATCCGTTATGAGTAATGCGTGATCCGTTATGCGTTATGGGTTATGCGTTATGCGTTATGCGTTATGCGTTATGAGAAATGCGTGATCCGTTATGCGTTATGAGTAATGCGTGATCCGTTATGCGTTATGCGATATGCGTTATGCGTTATGCGTTATGCGTTATGCGTTATGCGTTATGCGTTATGCGTTATGCGTTATGCGTTATGCGTTATGCGTTATGCGTTATGCGTTATGCGTTATGCGTTATACGTTATGCGGTATGCGTTATGCGATATGAGAAATGCGTGATCCGTTATGCGTTATGCGTTATGAGTAATGCGTGATCCGTTATGCGTTATGCGTTATGCGTTATGCGTTATGCGTCATGCGTTATGCGTTATGCGTTATGCGTTATGCGTTATGCGTTATGCGTTATGCGTTATGCGTTATGCTTTATGCATTATGCGATATGCGTTATGCGATTTGCGTTATGCGTTATGCGTTATGGGTTGTGCGTTATGAGTCATGCGTTATGCGTTATGCGTTATGCGTTATGCGTTATGCGTTATGCGTTATGCGTTATGCGTTATGCCTTATGCGTTATGGGTTATGAGTAATGCGTGATCCGTCATGCGTCATGCGTTAGGCGTTATGCGTTTTGCGTTATGCGTTATGAGTAATGCGAGATCCGTTACGCGTTATGCGTTATGCGTTATGCGTTATGCGTTATGCGTTATGCGTTATGCGTTATGCGTTATGCGTTATGCGTTATGAGTAATGCGTGATCCGTTATGCGTTATGCGTTATGCGTTATGCGTTATGCGTTATGCGTTATGCGATATGCGTTATGCGTTATGCGTTATGCGTTATGCGTTATGCGTTATGCGTTATGCGTTATGCGTTATGCGTTATGCGTTATGCGTTATGCGTTATGCGTTATGCGTTATGCGTTATGCGTTATGCGTTATGCGTTATGCGTTATGTGTTATGCGTTATGCGTTATGCGTTATGCGTTATGCGTTATGCGTTATGCGTTATGCGTTATGCGTTATGCGTTATGCGTTATGCGTTATGCGTTATGCGTTATGCGTCATGCGTTATGCGTTATGCGTTATGCGTTATGCGTTATGCGTTATGTGTTATGCGTTATGCGTTATGCGTTATGCGTTATGCGTTATGCGTTATGAGTAATGCGTGATCCGTTATGCGTTATGCGTTATGCGTTATGCGTTATGCGTTATGCGTCATGCGTTATGCGTTATCCGTTATGCGGTATGCGTTATGCGTTATGCGTTATGAGAAATGCGTGATCCGTTATGAGTAATGCGTGATCCGTTATGCGTTATGGGTTATGCGTTATGCGTTATGCGTTATGCGTTATGAGAAATGCGTGATCCGTTATGCGTTATGAGTAATGCGTGATCCGTTATGCGTTATGCGATATGCGTTATGCGTTATGCGTTATGCGTTATGCGTTATGCGTTATGCGTTATGCGTTATGCGTTATGCGTTATGCGTTATGCGTTATACGTTATGCGGTATGCGTTATGCGTTATGAGAAATGCGTGATCCGTTATGCGTTATGCGTTATGAGTAATGCGTGATCCGTTATGCGTTATGCGTTATGCGTTATGCGTTATGCGTCATGCGTTATGCGTTATGCGTTATGCGTTATGCGTTATGCGTTATGCGTTATGCGTTATGAGTAATGCGTGATCCGTTATGCGTTATGCGTTATGAGTAATGCGTGATCCGTTATGCGTTATGCGTTATGCATTAAGCGTTATGCGTTATGCGTTATGCGTTATGCGTTATGCGTTATGCGTTATGCTTTATGCATTATGCGATATGCGTTATGCGATTTGCGTTATGCGTTATGCGTTATGGGTTGTGCGTTATGAGTCATGCGTTATGCGTTATGCGTTATGCGTTTTGCTTTATGCGTTATGCGTTATGGGTTATGCGTTATGCGTTATGCGTTATGAGTAATGCGTGATCCGTTATGCGTTATGAGTAACGCGTGATCCGTTATGCGTTATGCGTTATGCGTTATGAGAAATGCGTGATCCGTTATGCGTTATGCGTTATGCTTTATGAGTTATGCGTTATGCGTTATGCGATTTGCGTTATGCGTTATGCGTTATGCGTTATGCGTTATGCGTTATGCGTTATGCGTTATGCGTTATGCGTTATGCGTTATGCGTTATGAGTAACGCGTGATCCGTTATGCGTTATGCGTTATGCGTTATGAGAAATGCGTGATCCGTTATGCGTTATGCGTTATGCTCTATGCGTTATGCGTTATGCGTTATGCGTTATGCGTTATGCGTTATGCGTTATGCGTTATGCGTTATGCGTTATGCGTTATGCGTTATGCGTTATGCGTTATGCGTTATACGTTATGCGGTATGCGTTATGCGATATGAGAAATGCGTGATCCGTTATGCGTTATGCGTTATGAGTAATGCGTGATCCGTTATGCGTTATGCGTTATGCGTTATGCGTTATGCGTCATGCGTTATGCGTTATGCGTTATGCGTTATGCGTTATGCGTTATGCGTTATGCGTTATGCGTTATGCGTTATGCTTTATGCATTATGCGATATGCGTTATGCGATTTGCGTTATGCGTTATGCGTTATGGGTTGTGCGTTATGAGTCATGCGTTATGCGTTATGCGTTATGCGTTATGCGTCATGCGTTATGCGTTATGCGTTATGCGTTATGCCTTATGCGTTATGGGTTATGAGTAATGCGTGATCCGTCATGCGTCATGCGTTAGGCGTTATGCGTTTTGCGTTATGCGTTATGAGTAATGCGAGATCCGTTACGCGTTATGCGTTATGCGTTATGCGTTATGCGTTATGCGTTATGCGTTATGCGTTATGCGTTATGCGTTATGCGTTATGAGTAATGCGTGATCCGTTATGCGTTATGCGTTATGCGTTATGCGTTATGCGTTATGCGTTATGCGATATGCGTTATGCGTTATGCGTTATGCGTTATGCGTTATGCGTTATGCGTTATGCGTTATGCGTTATGCGTTATGCGTTATGCGTTATGCGTTATGCGTTATGCGTTATGCGTTATGCGTTATGCGTTATGCGTTATGCGTTATGCGTTATGCGTTATGCGTTATGCGTTATGCGTTATGCGTTATGCGTTATGCGTTATGCGTTATGCGTTATGCGTTATGCGTTATGCGTTATGCGTTATGCGTTATGCGTTATGCGTTATGCGTTATGCGTCATGCGTTATGCGTTATGCGTTATGCGTTATGCGTTATGCGTTATGTGTTATGCGTTATGCGTTATGCGTTATGCGTTATGCGTTATGCGTTATGAGTAATGCGTGATCCGTTATGCGTTATGCGTTATGCGTTATGCGTTATGCGTTATGCGTCATGCGTTATGCGTTATCCGTTATGCGGTATGCGTTATGCGTTATGCGTTATGAGAAATGCGTGATCCGTTATGAGTAATGCGTGATCCGTTATGCGTTATGGGTTATGCGTTATGCGTTATGCGTTATGAGAAATGCGTGATCCGTTATGCGTTATGAGTAATGCGTGATCCGTTATGCGTTATGCGATATGCGTTATGCGTTATGCGTTATGCGTTATGCGTTATGCGTTATGCGTTATGCGTTATGCGTTATGCGTTATGCGTTATGCGTTATGCGTTATACGTTATGCGGTATGCGTTATGCGTTATGAGAAATGCGTGATCCGTTATGCGTTATGCGTTATGAGTAATGCGTGATCCGTTATGCGTTATGCGTTATGCGTTATGCGTTATGCGTCATGCGTTATGCGTTATGCGTTATGCGTTATGCGTTATGCGTTATGCGTTATGCGTTATGAGTAATGCGTGATCCGTTATGCGTTATGCGTTATGAGTAATGCGTGATCCGTTATGCGTTATGCGTTATGCATTAAGCGTTATGCGTTATGCGTTATGCGTTATGCGTTATGCGTTATGCGTTATGCTTTATGCATTATGCGATATGCGTTATGCGATTTGCGTTATGCGTTATGCGTTATGGGTTGTGCGTTATGAGTCATGCGTTATGCGTTATGCGTTATGCGTTTTGCTTTATGCGTTATGCGTTATGGGTTATGCGTTATGCGTTATGCGTTATGAGTAATGCGTGATCCGTTATGCGTTATGAGTAACGCGTGATCCGTTATGCGTTATGCGTTATGCGTTATGAGAAATGCGTGATCCGTTATGCGTTATGCGTTATGCTTTATGAGTTATGCGTTATGCGTTATGCGATTTGCGTTATGCGTTATGCGTTATGCGTTATGCGTTATGCGTTATGCGTTATGCGTTATGCGTTATGCGTTATGCGTTATGCGTTATGAGTAACGCGTGATCCGTTATGCGTTATGCGTTATGCGTTATGAGAAATGCGTGATCCGTTATGCGTTATGCGTTATGCTCTATGCGTTATGCGTTATGCGTTATGCGATTTGCGCTATGCGTTATGCGTTATGGGTTATGGGTTATGCGTTATGCGTTATGAGTAATGCGTGATCCGTTATGTGTTATGCGTTATGCGCTATGCGTTATGCGTTATGCGTTATCCGTTATGGGTTATGAGTAATGCGTGATCCGTTATGCGTAATGCTTTATGCGTTATGCGTTATGCGTTACGCGTAATGCGTTATGCGCTATGGGTCATGCGTTAAGCGTTATGCGTTATGCGTTATGCGTTATGCGGAATGCGTCATCCGTTATGCGTTATGAGTAATGCGTGATCCGTCATGCGTTATGCGTTAGGCGTTATGCGTTTTGCGTTATGCGTTATGAGTAATGCGAGATCCGTTACGCGTTATGCGTTATGCGTTATGCGATATGCGTTATGCGTTATGCGTTATGCGTTATGCGTTATGCGTTATGCGTTATGCGTTATGCGTTATGCGTTATGCGTTATGCGTTATGCATTATGCGATATGCATCATGCGTTATGCGTTATGCGTTATGCGTTATGCGTTATGCGTTATGCGTTATGCGTTATGCGTTATGCGTTATGAGAAATGCGTGATCCGTTATGCGTTATGAGTAATGCGTGATCCGTTATGCGTTATGCGTTATGCGTTATGCGTTATGCGTTATGCGTTGTGCGTTATGCGTTATGCTTTATGCGTTATGCGTTTGCGTTATGCGTTATGGGTTATGCGATATGCGTTATGCGTTATGCGTTATGCGTTATGCGTTATGCGTTATGCGTTATGCGTTATGCGTTATGCGTTATGCGTTATGAGAAATGCGTGATCCGTTATGCGTTATGAGTAATGCGTGATCCGTTATGCGAAATGCGTTATGCGTTATAGGTTATGCGTTATGCGTTTTGCGTTATGCGTTATGCGTTATGCGTTATGAGTAATGCGTGATCCGTTATGCGTTATGCGTTATGCGTTATGCGTTATGCGTTATGCGTTATGCGTTATGCGTTATGCGTTATGCGTTATGCGTTGTGCGTTATGCGTTATGCGTTATGCGTTATGTGTTATGCGTTATGCGTTATGAGTAATGCGTGATCCGTTATGCGTTATGCGTTATGAGTAATGCGTGATCCGTTATGCGTTATGCGTTATGAGTAATGCGTGATCCGTTATGCGTTATGCGTTATGCGTTATGCGTTATGCGTTATGCGTTATGCGTTATGCGTTATGCGTTATGCGTTATGCGTTATGTGTTATGCGTTATGCGTTATGAGTAATGCGTGATCCGTTATGCGTTATGCGTTATGAGAAATGCGTGATCCGTTATGCGTTATGAGTAATGCGTGATCCGTTATGCGTTATGCGTTATGCGTTATGCCTTATGCGTTATGGGTTATGAGTAATGCGTGATCCGTCATGCGTTATGCGTTAGGCGTTATGCGTTTTGCGTTATGCGTTATGAGTAATGCGAGATCCGTTACGCGTTATGCGTTATGCGTTATGCGTTATGCGTTATGCGTTATGAGTAATGCGTGATCCGTTATGCGTTATGCGTTATGCGTTATGCGTTATGCGTTATGCGTTATGCGTTATGCGATATGCGTTATGCGTTATGCGTTATGCGTTATGCGTTATGCGTTATGCGTTATGCGTTATGAGAAATGCGTGATCCGTTATGCGTTATGCGTTATGGGTTATGCGTTATGCGTTATGCGTTATGCGTTATGAGTAATGCGTGATCCGTTATGCGTTATGTGTTATGCGATATGCGTTATGCGTTATGCGTTGTGCGTTATGCGTTATGCTTTATGCGTTATGCGTTATGCGTTATGCGTTATGCGTTATGCGTTATGCGTTATGCGTGATCCGTTATGCGTTATGCGTTATGAGTAATGCGTGATCCGTTATGCGTTATGCGTTATGAGTAATGCGTGATCCGTTATGCGTTAGGCGTTATGCGTTATGCGTTATGCGTTATGCGTTATGCGTTATGCGTTATGTGTTATGCGTTATGCGTTATGAGTAATGCGTGATCCGTTATGCGTTATGCGTTATGAGAAATGCGTGATCCGTTATGCGTTATGAGAAATGCGTGATCCGTTATGCGTTATGCGTTATGAGTAATGCGTGATCCGTTATGCGTTATGCGTTATGCGTTATGCGTTATGCGTCATGCGTTATGCGTTATGCGTTATGCGTTATGCGTTATGCGTTATGCGTTATGAGTAATGCGTGATCCGTTATGCGTTATGCGTTATGAGTAATGCGTGATCCGTTATGCGTTATGCGTTATGCATTAAGCGTTATGCGTTATGCGTTATGCGTTATGCGTTATGCGTTATGCGTTATGCGTTATGCTTTATGCATTATGCGATATGCGTTATGCGATTTGCGTTATGCGTTATGCGTTATGGGTTGTGCGTTATGAGTCATGCGTTATGCGTTATGCGTTATGCGTTTTGCTTTATGCGTTATGCGTTATGGGTTATGCGTTATGCGTTATGCGTTATGAGTAATGCGTGATCCGTTATGCGTTATGAGTAACGCGTGATCCGTTATGCGTTATGCGTTATGCGTTATGAGAAATGCGTGATCCGTTATGCGTTATGCGTTATGCTTTATGAGTTATGCGTTATGCGATATGCGATTTGCGTTATGCGTTATGCGTTATGCGTTATGCGTTATGCGTTATGCGTTATGCGTTATGCGTTATGCGTTATGCGTTATGCGTTATGAGTAACGCGTGATCCGTTATGCGTTATGCGTTATGCGTTATGAGAAATGCGTGATCCGTTATGCGTTATGCGTTATGCTCTATGCGTTATGCGTAATGCGTTATGCGATTTGCGTTATGCGTTATGCGTTATGGGTTATGGGTTATGCGTTATGCGTTATGCGTTATGAGTAATGCGTGATCCGTTATGTGTTATGCGTTATGCGCTATGCGTTATGCGTTATGCGTTATGCGTTATGGGTTATGAGTAATGCGTGATCCGTTATGCGTAATGCTTTATGCGTTATGCGTTATGCGTTACGCGTAATGCGTTATGCGCTATGGGTCATGCGTTAAGCGTTATGCGTTATGCGTTATGCGTTATGCGGAATGCGTCATCCGTTATGCGTTATGAGTAATGCGTGATCCGTCATGCGTTATGCGTGATCCGTTATGCGTTATGCGTTATGCGTTATGCATAATGCGTTATGCGTTATGCGTTATGCGTTGTGCGTTATGCGTTATGCTTTATGCGTTATGCGTTTGCGTTATGCGTTATGGGTTATGCGATATGCGTTATGCGTTATGCGTTATGCGTTATGCGTTATGCGTTATGCGTTATGCGTTATGCGTTATGCGTTATGCGTTATGCGTTATGCGTTATGCGTTATGCGTTATGCGTTATGAGAAATGCGTGATCCGTTATGCGTTATGAGTAATGCGTGATCCGTTATGCGAAATGCGTTATGCGTTATAGGTTATGCGTTATGCGTTTTGCGTTATGCGTTATGCGTTATGCGTTATGAGTAATGCGTGATCCGTTATGCGTTATGCGTTATGCGTTATGCGTTATGCGTTATGCGTTATGCGTTATGCGTTATGCGTTATGCGTTGTGCGTTATGCGTTATGCGTTATGCGTTATGTGTTATGCGTTATGCGTTATGAGTAATGCGTGATCCGTTATGCGTTATGCGTTATGAGTAATGCGTGATCCGTTATGCGTTATGCGTTATGAGTAATGCGTGATCCGTTATGCGTTATGCGTTATGCGTTATGCGTTATGCGTTATGCGTTATGCGTTATGCGTTATGCGTTATGCGTTATGTGTTATGCGTTATGCGTTATGAGTAATGCGTGATCCGTTATGCGTTATGCGTTATGAGAAATGCGTGATCCGTTATGCGAAATGCGTTATGCGTTATAGGTTATGCGTTATGCGTTTTGCGTTATGCGTTATGCGTTATGCGTTATGAGTAATGCGTGATCCGTTATGCGTTATGCGTTATGCGTTATGCGTTATGCCTTATGCGTTATGGGTTATGAGTAATGCGTGATCCGTCATGCGTTATGCGTTAGGCGTTATGCGTTTTGCGTTATGCGTTATGAGTAATGCGAGATCCGTTACGCGTTATGCGTTATGCGTTATGCGTTACGCGTTATGCGTTATGCGTTATGCGTTATGAGTAATGCGTGATCCGTTATGCGTTATGCGTTATGCGTTATGCGTTATGCGTTATGCGTTATGCGTTATGCGATATGCGTTATGCGTTATGCGTTATGCGTTATGCGTTATGCGTTATGCGTTATGCGTTATGCGTTATGCGTTATGCGTTATGCATTATGCGTTATGCGTTATGCGTTATGCGTTATGCGTTATGCGTTATGCGTTATGCGTTATGCGTTATGAGTAATGCGTGATCCGTTATGCGTTATGTGTTATGCGATATGCGTTATGCGTTATGCGTTGTGCGTTATGCGTTATGCTTTATGCGTTATGCGTTATGCGTTATGCGTTATGCGTTATGCGTTATGCGTTATGCGTTATGCGTTATGCGTTATGCGTTATGCGTTATGCGTTATGCGTTATGCATTATGCGTTATGCGTTATGCGTTATGCGTTATGCGTTATGCGTTATGCGTTATGAGTAATGCGTGATCCGTTATGCGTTATGTGTTATGCGATATGCGTTATGCGTTATGCGTTGTGCGTTATGCGTTATGCTTTATGCGTTATGCGTTATGCGTTATGCGTTATGCGTTATGCGTTATGCGTTATGCGTTATGCGTGATCCGTTATGCGTTATGCGTTATGAGTAATGCGTGATCCGTTATGCGTTATGCGTTATGAGTAATGCGTGATCCGTTATGCGTTATGAGAAATGCGTGATCCGTTATGCGTTATGAGTAATGCGTGATCCGTTATGCGTTATGCGTTATGCGTTATGCCTTATGCGTTATGGGTTATGAGTAATGCGTAATCCGTCATGCGTCATGCGTTAGGCGTTATGCGTTTTGCGTTATGCGTTATGAGTAATGCGAGATCCGTTACGCGTTATGCGTTATGCGTTATGAGAAATGCGTGACCCGTTATGCGTTATGCGTTATGCTTTATGCGTTATGCGTTATGCGTTATGCGTTATGCGTTATGAGTAACGCGTGATCCGTTATGCGTTATGCGTTATGCGTTATGAGAAATGCGTGATCCGTTATGCGTTATGCGTTATGCGTTATGAGAAATGCGTGATCCGTTATGCGTTATGCGTTATGCTCTATGCGTTATGCGTTATGCGATTTGCGTTATGCGTTATGCGTTATGCGTTATGCGTTATGCGTTATGCGTTATGCGTTATGCGTTATGCGTTATGCGTTATGAGTTATGCGTTATGCGTTATGTGTAACGCGTGATCCGTAATGCGTTATGCGTTATGCGTTATGCGTTATGCGTTATGCGTTATGCGTTATGCGTTATGAGTAACACGTGATCCGTTATGCGTTATGCGTTATGCGTTATGAGAAATGCGTGATCCGTTATGCGTTATGCGTTATGCTCTATGCGTTATGCGTTATGCGTTATGCGATTTGCGTTATGCGTTATGCGTTATGCGTTATGCGTTATGCGTTATGCGTTATGCGTTATGCGTTATGCGTTATGCGTTATGCGTTATGCGTTATGCGTTATGCGTTATGCGTTATGCGTTATGCGTTATGCGTTATGCGTTATGCGTTATGCGTTATGCCTTATGCGTTATGCGTTATGCGTTATGCGTTATGCGTTATGCGTTATGCGTTATGCGTTATGCGTTATGCGTTATGAGAAATGGGTGATCCGTTATGCGTTATGCGTTATGAGTAATGCGTTATACGTTATGAGTAATGCGTGATCCGTCATGCGTTATGCGTTATGCGTTATGCGTTATGCGTTATGCGTTATGAGTAATGCGTGATCCGTTATGCGTTATGCGTTATGAGTAATGCGTGATCCGTTAGGCGTTATGCGTTATGCATTAAGCGTTATGCGTTATGCGTTATGCGTTATGCGTTATGCGTTATGCTTTATGCATTATGCGATATGCGTTATGCGATTTGCGTTATGCGTTATGCGTTATGGGTTGTGCGTTATGAGTCATGCGTTATGCGTTATGCGTTATGCGTTTTGCTTTATGCGTTATGCGTTATGGGTTATGCGTTATGCGTTATGCGTTATGAGTAATGCGTGATCCGTTATGCGTTATGAGTAACGCGTGATCCGTTATGCGTTATGCGTTATGCGTTATGAGAAATGCGTGATCCGTTATGCGTTATGCGTTATGCTTTATGAGTTATGCGTTATGCGCTATGCGATTTGCGTTATGCGTTATGCGTTATGCGTTATGAGTAACGCGTGATCCGTTATGCGTTATGCGTTATGCGTTATGAGAAATGCGTGATCCGTTATGCGTTATGCGTTATGCTCTATGCGTTATGCGTTATGCGTTATGCGATTTGCGTTATGCGTTATGCGTTATGGGTTATGGGTTATGCGTTATGCGTTATGCGTTATGAGTAATGCGTGATCCGTTATGTGTTATGAGTTATGCGCTATGCGTTATGCGTTATGCGTTATGCGTTATGGGTTATGAGTAATGCGTGATCCGTTATGCGTAATGCTTTATGCGTTATTCGTTATGCGTTACGCGTAATGCGTTATGCGCTATGGGTCATGCGTTAAGCGTTATGCGTTATGCGTTATGCGTTATGCGGAATGCGTCATCCGTTATGCGTTATGAGTAATGCGTGATCCGTCATGCGTTATGCGTTAGGCGTTATGCGTTTTGCGTTATGCGTTATGAGTAATGCGAGATCCGTTACGCGTTATGCGTTATGCGTTATGCGATATGCGTTATGCGGTATGCGTTATGCGTTATGCGTTATGCGTTATGCGTTATGCGTTATGCGTTATGCGTTATGCATTATGCGATATGCATCATGCGTTATGCGTTATGCGTTATGCGTTATGCGTTATGCGTTATGCGTTATGCGTTATGCGTTATGCGTTATGCGTTATGAGAAATGCGTGATCCGTTATGCGTTATGAGTAATGCGTGATCCGTTATGCGTTATGCGTTATGCGTTATGCCTTATGCGTTATGGGTTATGCGTTATGCGTTATGCGTTATGCGTTATGCGTTATGCGTTATGCGTTATGCGTTATGCGTTATGCGTTATGAGTAATGCGAGATCCGTTACGCGTTATGCGTTATGCGTTATGAGAAATGCGTGACCCGTTATGCGTTATGCGTTATGCTTTATGCGTTATGCGTTATGCGTTATGCGTTATGCGTTATGAGTAACGCGTGATCCGTTATGCGTTATGCGTTATGCGTTATGAGAAATGCGTGATCCGTTATGCGTTATGCGTTATGCGTTATGCGTTATGAGAAATGCGTGATCCGTTATGCGTTATGCGTTATGCTCTATGCGTTATGCGTTATGCGATTTGCGTTATGCGTTATGCGTTATGCGTTATGCGTTATGCGTTATGCGTTATGCGTTATGCGTTATGCGTTATGCGTTATGAGTTATGCGTTGTGCGTTATGTGTAACGCGTGATCCGTAATGCGTTATGCGTTATGCGTTATGCGTTATGCGTTATGCGTTATGCGTTATGCGTTATGAGTAACACGTGATCCGTTATGCGTTATGCGTTATGCGTTATGAGAAATGCGTGATCCGTTATGCGTTATGCGTTATGCTCTATGCGTTATGCGTTATGCGTTATGCCATTTGCGTTATGCGTTATGCGTTATGCGTTATGCGTTATGCGTTATGCGTTATGCGTTATGCGTTATGCGTTATGCGTTATGCGTTATGCGTTATGCGTTATGCGTTATGCGTTATGCGTTATGCGTTATGCGTTATGCGTTATGCGTTATGCGTTATGCGTTATGCGTTATGCGTTATGCGTTATGCGTTATGCGTTATGCGTTATGAGAAATGGGTGATCCGTTATGCGTTATGCGTTATGAGTAATGCGTTATACGTTATGAGTAATGCGTGATCCGTCATGCGTTATGCGTTATGCGTTATGCGTTATGCGTTATGCGTTATGAGTAATGCGTGATCCGTTATGCGTTATGCGTTATGAGTAATGCGTGATCCGTTAGGCGTTATGCGTTATGCATTAAGCGTTATGCGTTATGCGTTATGCGTTATGCGTTATGCGTTATGCTTTATGCATTATGCGATATGCGTTATGCGATTTGCGTTATCCGTTATGCGTTATGGGTTGTGCGTTATGAGTCATGCGTTATGCGTTCTGCGTTATGCGTTTTGCTTTCTGCGTTATGCGTTATGGGTTATGCGTTATGCGTTATGCGTTATGAGTAATGCGTGATCCGTTATGCGTTATGAGTAACGCGTGATCCGTTATGCGTTATGCGTTATGCGTTATGAGAAATGCGTGATCCGTTATGCGTTATGCGTTATGCTTTATGAGTTATGCGTTATGCGCTATGCGATTTGCGTTATGCGTTATGCGTTATGCGTTATGAGTAACGCGTGATCCGTTATGCGTTATGCGTTATGCGTTATGAGAAATGCGTGATCCGTTATGCGTTATGCGTTATGCTCTATGCGTTATGCGTTATGCGTTATGCGATTTGCGTTATGCGTTATGCGTTATGGGTTATGGGTTATGCGTTATGCGTTATGCGTTATGAGTAATGCGTGATCCGTTATGTGTTATGAGTTATGCGCTATGCGTTATGCTTTATGCGTTATGCGTTATGGGTTATGAGTAATGCGTGATCCGTTATGCGTAATGCTTTATGCGTTATTCGTTATGCGTTACGCGTAATGCGTTATGCGCTATCGGTCATGCGTTAAGCGTTATGCGTTATGCGTTATGCGTTATGCGGAATGCGTCATCCGTTATGCGTTATGAGTAATGCGTGATCCGTCATGCGTTATGCGTTAGGCGTTATGCGTTTTGCGTTATGCGTTATGAGTAATGCGAGATCCGTTACGCGTTATGCGTTATGCGTTATGCGATATGCGTTATGCGGTATGCGTTATGCGTTATGCGTTATGCGTTATGCGTTATGCGTTATGCGTTATGCGTTATGCATTATGCGATATGCATCATGCGTTATGCGTTATGCGTTATGCGTTATGCGTTATGCGTTATGCGTTATGCGTTATGCGTTATGCGTTATGAGAAATGCGTGATCCGTTATGCGTTATGAGTAATGCGTGATCCGTTATGCGTTATGCGTCATGCGTTATGCCTTATGCGTTATGGGTTATGCGTTATGCGTTATGCGTTATGCGTTATGCGTTATGCGTTATGCGTTATGCGTTATGCGTTATGCGTTATGAGTAATGCGAGATCCGTTACGCGTTATGCGTTATGCGTTATGCGTTATGCGTTATGCGTTATGCGTTATGCGTTATGCGTTATGAGTAATGCGTGATCCGTTATGCGTTATGCATTATGCGTTATGCGTTATGCGTTATGCGTTATGCGATATGCGTTATGCGTTATGCGTTATGCGTTATGCGTTATGCGTTATGCGTTATGCGTTATGCGTTATGCGTTATGCGTTATGCATTATGCGTTATGCGTTATGCGTTATGCGTTATGCGTTATGGGTTATGCGTTATGCGTTATGCGTTATGCGTTATGAGTAATGCGTGATCCGTTATGCGTTATGTGTTATGCGATATGCGTTATGCGTTATGCGTTGGGCGTTATGCGTTATGCTTTATGCGTTATGCGTTATGCGTTATGCGTGATCCGTTATGCGTTATGCGTTATGAGTAATGCGTGATCCGTTATGCGTTATGCGTTATGAGTAATGCGTGATCCGTTATGCGTTATGCGTTATGCGTTATGCGTTATGCGTTATGCGTTATGCGTTATGCGTTATGCGTTATGCGTTATGTGTTATGCGTTATGCGTTATGAGTAATGCGTGATCCGTTATGCGTTATGCGTTATGAGAAATGCGTGATCCGTTATGCGTTATGGGTAATGCGTGATCCGTTATGCGTTATGAGTTATGCGTTATGCCTTATGCGTTATGGGTTATGAGTAATGCGTGATCCGTCATGCGTCATGCGTTAGGCGTTATGCGTTTTGCGTTATGCGTTATGAGTAATGCGAGATCCGTTACGCGTTATGCGTTATGCGTTATGCGTTATGCGTTATGCCTTATGCGTTATGGGTTATGAGTAATGCGTGATCCGTCATGCGTCATGCGTTATGCGTTATGCGTTATGAGTAATGCGTGATCCGTTATGCGTGATCCGTTATGCGTTATGCGTTATGCGTTATGCGTTATGCGTTATGCGATATGCGTTATGCGTTATGCGTTATGCGTTATGCGTTATGCGTTATGCGTTATGGGTTATGCGTTATGCGTTATGCGTTATGCGTTATGAGTAATGCGTGATCCGTTATGCGTTATGTGTTATGCGATATGCGTTATGCGTTATGCGTTGTGCGTTATGCGTTATGCTTTATGCGTTATGCGTTATGCGTTATGCGTTATGCGTTATGCGTTATGCGTTATGCGTTATGCGTTATGCGTTATGCGTTATGCGTTATGCGTTATGCGTTATGCGTTATGCGTTATGCGTTATGCGTTATGCGTTATGCGTTATGCGTTATGCGTTATGCGTTATGCGTTATGTGTTATGCGTTATGCGTTATGCGTTATGCGTTATGCGTTATGCGTTATGAGTAATGCGTGATCCGTTATGCGTTATGCGTTATGCGTTATGCGTTATGCGTTATGCGTCATGCGTTATGCGTTATCCGTTATGCGGTATGCGTTATGCGTTATGAGAAATGCGTGATCCGTTATGAGTAATGCGTGATCCGTTATGCGTTATGCGTTATGCGTTATGCGTTATGCGTTATGCGTTATGCGTTATGAGAAATGCGTGATCCGTTATGCGTTATGAGTATTGCGTGATCCGTTATGCGTTATGCGTTATGCGTTATGCGTTATGCGTTATGCGTTATGCGTTATGCGTTATGCGTTATGCGTTATGCGTTATGCGTTATGCGTTATGCGTTATGCGTTATGCGTTATGCGTTATACGTTATGCGGTATGCGTTATGCGTTATGAGAAATGCGTGATCCGTTATGCGTTATGCGTTATGAGTAATGCGTGATCCGTTATGCGTTATGCGTTATGCGTTATGCGTTATGCGTTATGCATTAAGCGTTATGCGTTATGCGTTATGCGTTATGCGTTATGCGTTATGCGTTATGCGTTATGCGTTATGCGTTATGCTTTATGCATTATGCGATATGCGTTATGCGATTTGCGTTATGCGTTATGCGTTATGGGTTGTGCGTTATGAGTCATGCGTTATGCGTTATGCGTTATGCGTTTTGCTTTATGCGTTATGCGTTATGGGTTATGCGTTATGCGTTATGCGTTATGAGTAATGCGTGATCCGTTATGCGTTATGAGTAACGCGTGATCCGTTATGCGTTATGCGTTATGCGTTATGAGAAATGCGTGATCCGTTATGCGTTATGCGTTATGCTTTATGAGTTATGCGTGATCCGTTATGCGTTATGCGTTATGCGTTATGCGTTATGCGTTATGCGTTATGCGTTATGCGTTATGCGTTATGCGTTATGTGTTATGCGTTATGCGTTATGAGTAATGCGTGATCCGTTATGCGTTATGCGTTATGAGAAATGCGTGATCCGTTATGCGTTATGAGTAATGCGTGATCCGTTATGCGTTATGCGTTATGCGTTATGCGTTATGCCTTATGCGTTATGGGTTATGAGTAATGCGTGATCCGTCATGCGTTATGCGTTAGGCGTTATGCGTTTTGCGTTATGCGTTATGAGTAATGCGAGATCCGTTACGCGTTATGCGTTATGCGTTATGCGTTATGCGTTATGCGTTATGCGTTATGCGTTATGAGTAATGCGTGATCCGTTATGCGTTATGCGTTATGCGTTATGCGTTATGCGTTATGCGATATGCGTTATGCGTTATGCGTTATGCGTTATGCGTTATGCGTTATGCGTTATGCGTTATGCGTTATGCGTTATGCATTATGCGTTATGCGTTATGCGTTATGCGTTATGCGTTATGCGTTATGCGTTATGAGTAATGCGTGATCCGTTATGCGTGATCCGTTATGCGTTATGCGTTATGAGTAATGCGTGATCCGTTATGCGTTATGCGTTATGAGTAATGCGTGATCCGTTATGCGTTATGCGTTATGCGTTATGCGTTATGCGTTATGCGTTATGCGTTATGCGTTATGCGTTATGTGTTATGCGTTATGCGTTATGAGTAATGCGTGATCCGTTATGCGTTATGCGTTATGAGAAATGCGTGATCCGTTATGCGTTATGAGTAATGCGTGATCCGTTATGCGTTATGCGTTATGCGTTATGCCTTATGCGTTATGGGTTATGAGTAATGCGTAATCCGTCATGCGTCATGCGTTAGGCGTTATGCGTTTTGCGTTATGCGTTATGAGTAATGCGAGATCCGTTACGCGTTATGCGTTATGCGTTATGAGAAATGCGTGACCCGTTATGCGTTATGCGTTATGCTTTATGCGTTATGCGTTATGCGTTATGCGTTATGCGTTATGAGTAACGCGTGATCCGTTATGCGTTATGCGTTATGCGTTATGAGAAATGCGTGATCCGTTATGCGTTATGCGTTATGCGTTATGAGAAATGCGTGATCCGTTATGCGTTATGCGTTATGCTCTATGCGTTATGCGTTATGCGATTTGCGTTATGCGTTATGCGTTATGCGTTATGCGTTATGCGTTATGCGTTATGCGTTATGCGTTATGCGTTATGCGTTATGCGTTATGCGTTATGAGTTATGCGTTATGCGTTATGTGTAACGCGTGATCCGTAATGCGTTATGCGTTATGCGTTATGCGTTATGCGTTATGCGTTATGCGTTATGCGTTATGCGTTATGCGTTATGCGTTATGCGTTATGCGTTATGAGTAATGCGTGATCCGTTATGCGTTATGCGTTATGAGTAATGCGTGATCCGTTAGGCGTTATGCGTTATGCATTAAGCGTTATGCGTTATGCGTTATGCGTTATGCGTTATGCTTTATGCATTATGCGATATGCGTTATGCGATTTGCGTTATGCGTTATGCGTTATGGGTTGTGCGTTATGAGTCATGCGTTATGCGTTATGCGTTATGCGTTTTGCTTTATGCGTTATGCGTTATGCGTTATGAGTAACGCGTGATCCGTTATGCGTTATGCGTTATGCGTTATGAGAAATGCGTGATCCGTTATGCGTTATGCGTTATGCTCTATGCGTTATGCGTTATGCGTTATGCGATTTGCGTTATGCGTTATGCGTTATGGGTTATGGGTTATGCGTAATGCGTTATGCGTTATGAGTAATGCGTGATCCGTTATGTGTTATGCGTTATGCGCTATGCGTTATGCGTTATGCGTTATGCGTTATGGGTTATGAGTAATGCGTGATCCGTTATGCGTAATGCTTTATGCGTTATTCGTTATGCGTTACGCGTAATGCGTTATGCGCTATGGGTCATGCGTTAAGCGTTATGCGTTATGCGTTATGCGTTATGCGGAATGCGTCATCCGTTATGCGTTATGAGTAATGCGTGATCCGTCATGCGTTATGCGTTAGGCGTTATGCGTTTTGCGTTATGTGTTATGAGTAATGCGAGATCCGTTACGCGTTATGCGTTATGCGTTATGCGATATGCGTTATGCGGTATGCGTTATGCGTTATGCGTTATGCGTTATGCGTTATGCGTTATGCGTTATGCATTATGCGATATGCATCATGCGTTATGCGTTATGCGTTATGCGTTATGCGTTATGCGTTATGCGTTATGCGTTATGCGTTATGCGTTATGCGTTATGCGTTATGCGTTATGAGAAATGCGTGATCCGTTATGCGTTATGAGTAATGCGTGATCCGTTATGCGTTATGCGTTATGCGTTATGCCTTATGCGTTATGGGTTATGCGTTATGCGTTATGCGTTATGCGTTATGCGTTATGCGTTATGCGTTATGAGTAATGCGAGATCCGTTACGCGTTATGCGTTATGCGTTATGCGTTATGCGTTATGCGTTATGCGTTATGAGTAATGCGTGATCCGTTATGCGTTATGCGTTATGCGTTATGCGTTATGCGTTATGCGTTATGCGATATGCGTTATGCGTTATGCGTTATGCGTTATGCGTTATGCGTTATGCGTTATGCGTTATGCGTTATGCGTTATGCGTTATGCATTATGCGTTATGCGTTATGCGTTATGCGTTATGCGTTATGGGTTATGCGTTATGCGTTATGCGTTATGCGTTATGCGTTATGAGTAATGCGTGATCCGTTATGCGTTATGTGTTATGCGATATGCGTTATGCGTTATGCGTTGGGCGTTATGCGTTATGCTTTATGCGTTATGCGTTATGCGTTATGCGTTATGCGTTATGCGTTATGCGTTATGCGTTATGCGTGATCCGTTATGCGTTATGCGTTATGAGTAATGCGTGATCCGTTATGCGTTATGCGTTATGAGTAATGCGTGATCCGTTATGCGTTATGCGTTATGCGTTATGCGTTATGCGTTATGCGTTATGCGTTATGTGTTATGCGTTATGCGTTATGAGTAATGCGTGATCCGTTATGCGTTATGCGTTATGAGAAATGCGTGATCCGTTATGCGTTATGGGTAATGCGTGATCCGTTATGCGTTATGAGTTATGCGTTATGCCTTATGCGTTATGGGTTATGAGTAATGCGTGATCCGTCATGCGTCATGCGTTAGGCGTTATGCGTTTTGCGTTATGCGTTGTGAGTAATGCGAGATCCGTTACGCGTTATGCGTTATGCGTTATGCGTTATGCGTTATGCCTTATGCGTTATGGGTTATGAGTAATGCGTGATCCGTCATGCGTCATGCGTTAGGCGTTATGCGTTTTGCGTTATGCGTTATGAGTAATGCGAGATCGGTTACGCGTTATGCGTTATGCGTTATGCGTTATGCGTTATGCGTTATGCGTTATGCGTTATGCGTTATGAGTAATGCGTGATCCGTTATGCGTGATCCGTTATGCGTTATGCGTTATGCGTTATGCGTTATGCGTTATGCGATATGCGTTATGCGTTATGCGTTATGCGTTATGCGTTATGCGTTATGCGTTATGGGTTATGCGTTATGCGTTATGCGTTATGCGTTATGAGTAATGCGTGATCCGTTATGCGTTATGTGTTATGCGATATGCGTTATGCGTTATGCGTTGTGCGTTATGCGTTATGCTTTATGCGTTATGCGTTATGCGTTATGCGTTATGCGTTATGCGTTATGCGTTATGCGTTATGCGTTATGCGTTATGCGTTATGCGTTATGCGTTATGCGTTATGCGTTATGCGTTATGCGTTATGCGTTATGCGTTATGCGTTATGCGTTATGCGTTATGCGTTATGCGTTATGCGTTATGCGTTATGCGTTATGCGTTATGCGTTATGCGTTATGCGTTATGCGTTATGCGTTATGCGTTATGTGTTATGCGTTATGCGTTATGCGTTATGCGTTATGCGTTATGCGTTATGAGTAATGCGTGATCCGTTATGCGTTATGCGTTATGCGTTATGCGTTATGCGTTATGCGTTATGCGTCATGCGTTATGCGTTATCCGTTATGCGGTATGCGTTATGCGTTATGCGTTATGAGAAATGCGTGATCCGTTATGAGTAATGCGTGATCCGTTATGCGTTATGCGTTATGCGTTATGCGTTATGCGTTATGCGTTATGAGAAATGCGTGATCCGTTATGCGTTATGAGTATTGCGTGATCCGTTATGCGTTATGCGTTATGCGTTATGCGTTATGCGTTATGCGTTATGCGTTATGCGTTATGCGTTATGCGTTATGCGTTATGCGTTATGCGTTATGCGTTATGCGTTATACGTTATGCGGTATGCGTTATGCGTTATGGGAAATGCGTGATCCGTTATGCGTTATGCGTTATGAGTAATGCGTGATCCGTTATGCGTTATGCGTTATGCGTTATGCGTTACGCGTCATGCGTTATGCGTTATGCGTTATGCGTTATGCGTTATGCGTTATGCGTTATGAGTAATGCGTGATCCGTTATGCGTTATGCGTTATGAGTAATGCGTGATCCGTTATGCGTTATGCGTTATGCATTAAGCGTTATGCGTTATGCGTTATGCGTTATGCGTTATGCGTTATGCGTTATGCGTTATGCGTTATGCGTTATGCGTTATGCGTTATGCGTTATGCTTTATGCATTATGCGATATGCGTTATGCGATTTGCGTTATGCGTTATGCGTTATGGGTTGTGCGTTATGAGTCATGCGTTATGCGTTATGCGTTATGCGTTTTGCTTTATGCGTTATGCGTTATGGGTTATGCGTTATGCGTTATGCGTTATGAGTAATGCGTGATCCGTTATGCGTTATGAGTAACGCGTGATCCGTTATGCGTTATGCGTTATGCGTTATGAGAAATGCGTGATCCGTTATGCGTTATGCGTTATGCTTTATGAGTTATGCGTTATGCGTTATGCGATTTGCGTTATGCGTTATGCGTTATGCGTTATGCGTTATGCGTTATGCGTTATGCGTTATGCGTTATGCGTTATGCGTTATGAGTAACGCGTGATCCGTTATGCGTTATGCGTTATGCGTTATGAGAAATGCGTGATCCGTTATGCGTTATGCGTTATGCTCTATGCGTTATGCGTTATGCGTTATGCGATTTGCGCTATGCGTTATGCGTTATGGGTTATGGGTTATGCGTTATGCGTTATGCGTTATGAGTAATGCGTGATCCGTTATGTGTTATGCGTTATGCGCTATGCGTTATGCGTTATGCGTTATCCGTTATGGGTTATGAGTAATGCGTGATCCGTTATGCGTAATGCTTTATGCGTTATGCGTTATGCGTTACGCGTAATGCGTTATGCGCTATGGGTCATGCGTTAAGCGTTATGCGTTATGCGTTATGCGTTATGCGGAATGCGTCATCCGTTATGCGTTATGAGTAATGCGTGATCCGTCATGCGTTATGCGTTAGGCGTTATGCGTTTTGCGTTATGCGTTATGAGTAATGCGAGATCCGTTACGCGTTATGCGTTATGCGTTATGCGATATGCGTTATGCGATATGCGTTATGCGTTATGCGTTATGCGTTATGCGTTATGCGTTATGCGTTATGCGTTATGCGTTATGCATTATGCGATATGCATCATGCGTTATGCGTTATGCGTTATGCGTTATGCGTTATGCGTTATGCGTTATGCCTTATGCGTTATGCGTTATGAGAAATGCGTGATCCGTTATGCGTTATGAGTAATGCGTGATCCGTTATGCGTTATGCGTTATGCGTTATGCATAATGCGTTATGCGTTATGCGTTATGCGTTGTGCGTTATGCGTTATGCTTTATGCGTTATGCGTTTGCGTTATGCGTTATGGGTTATGCGATATGCGTTATGCGTTATGCGTTATGCGTTATGCGTTATGCGTTATGCGTTATGCGTTATGCGTTATGCGTTATGCGTTATGCGTTATGAGAAATGCGTGATCCGTTATGCGTTATGAGTAATGCGTGATCCGTTATGCGAAATGCGTTATGCGTTATAGGTTATGCGTTATGCGTTTTGCGTTATGCGTTATGCGTTATGCGTTATGAGTAATGCGTGATCCGTTATGCGTTATGCGTTATGCGTTATGCGTTATGCGTTATGCGTTATGCGTTATGCGTTATGCGTTATGCGTTATGCGTTGTGCGTTATGCGTTATGCGTTATGCGTTATGTGTTATGCGTTATGCGTTATGAGTAATGCGTGATCCGTTATGCGTTATGCGTTATGAGTAATGCGTGATCCGTTATGCGTTATGCGTTATGAGTAATGCGTGATCCGTTATGCGTTATGCGTTATGCGTTATACGTTATGCGTTATGCGTTATGCGTTATGCGTTATGCGTTATGCGTTATGCGTTATGTGTTATGCGTTATGCGTTATGAGTAATGCGTGATCCGTTATGCGTTATGCGTTATGAGAAATGCGTGATCCGTTATGCGTTATGAGTAATGCGTGATCCGTTATGCGTTATGCGTTATGCGTTATGCCTTATGCGTTATGGGTTATGAGTAATGCGTGATCCGTCATGCGTTATGCGTTAGGCGTTATGCGTTTTGCGTTATGCGTTATGAGTAATGCGAGATCCGTTACGCGTTATGCGTTATGCGTTATGCGTTATGCGTTATGAGTAATGCGTGATCCGTTATGCGTTATGCGTTATGCGTTATGCGTTATGCGTTATGCGTTATGCGTTATGCGATATGCGTTATGCGTTATGCGTTATGCGTTATGCGTTATGCGTTATGCGTTATGCGTTATGCGTTATGCGTTATGCGTTATGCGTTATGCATTATGCGTTATGCGTTATGCGTTATGCGTTATGGGTTATGCGTTATGCGTTATGCGTTATGCGTTATGAGTAAGGCGTGATCCGTTATGCGTTATGTGTTATGCGATATGCGTTATGCGTTATGCGTTGTGCGTTATGCGTTATGCTTTATGCGTTATGCGTTATGCGTTATGCGTTATGCGTTATGCGTTATGCGTTATGCGTTATGCGTTATGCGTTATGCGTTATGCGTTATGAGAAATGCGTGATCCGTTATGCGTTATGAGTAATGCGTGATCCGTTATGCGAAATGCGTTATGCGTTATAGGTTATGCGTTATGCGTTTTGCGTTATGCGTTATGCGTTATGCGTTATGAGTAATGCGTGATCCGTTATGCGTTATGCGTTATGCGTTATGCGTTATGCGTTATGCGTTATGCGTTATGCGTTGTGCGTTATGCGTTATGCGTTATGCGTTATGTGTTATGCGTTATGCGTTATGAGTAATACGTGATCCGTTATGCGTTATGCGTTATGAGTAATGCGTGATCCGTTATGCGTTATGCGTTATGAGTAATGCGTGATCCGTTATGCGTTATGCGTTATGCGTTATGCGTTATGCGTTATGCGTTATGCGTTATGCGTTATGCGTTATGCGTTATGCGTTATGTGTTATGCGTTATGCGTTATGAGTAATGCGTGATCCGTTATGCGTTATGCGTTATGAGAAATGCGTGATCCGTTATGCGTTATGAGTAATGCGTGATCCGTTATGCGTTATGCGTTATGCGTTATGCGTTATGCCTTATGCGTTATGGGTTATGAGTAATGCGTGATCCGTCATGCGTTATGCGTTAAGCGTTATGCGTTTTGCGTTATGCGTTATGAGTAATGCGAGATCCGTTACGCGTTATGCGTTATGCGTTATGCGTTATGCGTTATGCGTTATGAGTAATGCGTGATCCGTTATGCGTTATGCGTTATGCGTTATGCGTTATGCGTTATGCGTTATGCGATATGCGTTATGCGTTATGCGTTATGCGTTATGCGTTATGCGTTATGCGTTATGCGTTATGCGTTATGCGTTATGCATTATGCGTTATGCGTTATGCGTTATGCGTTATGCGTTATGCGTTATGCGTTATGCGTTATGAGTAATGCGTGATCCGTTATGCGTTATGTGTGATGCGATATGCGTTATGCGTTATGCGTTGTGCGTTATGCGTTATGCTTTATGCGTTATGCGTTATGCGTTATGCGTTATGCGTTATGCGTTATGCGTTATGCGTTATGCGTGATCCGTTATGCGTTATGCGTTATGAGTAATGCGTGATCCGTTATGCGTTATGCGTTATGAGTAATGCGTGATCCGTTATGCGTTATGCGTTATGCGTTATGCGTTATGCGTTATGCGTTATGCGTTATGCGTTATGTGTTATGCGTTATGCGTTATGAGTAATGCGTGATCCGTTATGCGTTATGCGTTATGAGAAATGCGTGATCCGTTATGCGTTATGAGTAATGCGTGATCCGTTATGCGTTATGCGTTATGCGTTATGCCTTATGCGTTATGGGTTATGAGTAATGCGTAATCCGTCATGCGTCATGCGTTAGGCGTTATGCGTTTTGCGTTATGCGTTATGAGTAATGCGAGATCCGTTGCGCGTTATGCGTTATGCGTTATGCGTTATGCGTTATGCGTTATGCGTTATGCGTTATGAGTAATGCGTGATCCGTTATGCGTTATGCGTTATGCGTTATGCGTTATGCGTTATGCGTTATGCGTTATGCGTTATGCGATATGCGTTATGCGTTATGCGTTATGCGTTATGCGTTATGCGTTATGCGTTATGCGTTATGCGTTATGCGTTATGCGTTATGCGTTATGCGTTATGCGTTATGCATTATGCGTTATGCGTTATGCGTTATGCGTTATGGGTTATGCGTTATGCGTTATGCGTTATGCGTTATGCGTTATGCGTTATGAGTAATGCGTGATCCGTTATGTGTTATGTGTTATGCGATATGCGTTATGCGTTATGCGTTGTGCGTTATGCGTTATGCTTTATGCGTTATGCGTTATGCGTTATGCGTTATGCGTTATGCGTTATGCGTTATGCGTTATGCGTTATGCGTTATGCGTTATATGTTATGCGTTATGCGTTATGCGTTATGCGTTATGCGTTATGCGTTATGCGTTATGCGTTATGCGTTATGCGTTATGCGTTATGCGTTATGTGTTATGCGTTATGCGTTATGCGTTATGCGTTATGCGTTATGCGTTATGAGTAATGCGTGATCCGTTATGCGTTATGCGTTATGCGTTATGCGTTATGCGTTTTGCGTTATGCGTCATGCGTTATGCGTTATCCGTTATGCGTTATGCGTTATGCGTTATGCGTTATGAGAAATGCGTGATCCGTTATGAGTAATGCGTGATCCGTTATGCGTTATGCGTTATGCGTTATGCGTTATGCGTTATGAGAAATGCGTGATCCGTTATGCGTTATGAGTAATGCGTGATCCGTTATGCGGTATGCGTTATGCGTTATGCGTTATGCGTTATGCGTTATGCGTTATGCGTTATGCGTTATGCGTTATGCGTTATGCGTTATGCGTTATGCGTTATGCGTTATGCGATATGCGTTATGCGTTATGCGTTATGCGTTATGCGTTATGCGTTATGCGTTATGCGTTTTGCGTTATGCGTTATGCGTTGTGCGTTATGCGTTATGCGTTATGCGTTATGCGTGATCCGTTATGCGTTATGCGTTATGCGTTATGCGTTATGCGTTATGCGTTATGCGTTATGAGTAATGCGTGATCCGTTATGCGTTATGCGTTATGCGTTATGCGTTATGCGTTATGCGTTATGCGATATGCGTTATGCGTTATGCGTTATGCGTTATGCGTTATGCGTTATGCGTTATGCGTTATGCGTTATGCGTTATGCGTTATGCATTATGCGTTATGCGTTATGCGTTATGCGTTATGCGTTATGCGTTATGCGTTATGCGTTATGAGTAATGCGTGATCCGTTATGCGTTATGTGTGATGCGATATGCGTTATGCGTTATGCGTTGTGCGTTATGCGTTATGCTTTATGCGTTATGCGTTATGCGTTATGCGTTATGCGTTATGCGTTATGCGTTATGCGTTATGCGTGATCCGTTATGCGTTATGCGTTATGAGTAATGCGTGATCCGTTATGCGTTATGCGTTATGAGTAATGCGTGATCCGTTATGCGTTATGCGTTATGCGTTATGCGTTATGCGTTATGCGTTATGCGTTATGCGTTATGTGTTATGCGTTATGCGTTATGAGTAATGCGTGATCCGTTATGCGTTATGCGTTATGAGAAATGCGTGATCCGTTATGCGTTATGAGTAATGCGTGATCCGTTATGCGTTATGCGTTATGCGTTATGCCTTATGCGTTATGGGTTATGAGTAATGCGTAATCCGTCATGCGTCATGCGTTAGGCGTTATGCGTTTTGCGTTATGCGTTATGAGTAATGCGAGATCCGTTGCGCGTTATGCGTTATGCGTTATGCGTTATGCGTTATGCGTTATGCGTTATGCGTTATGAGTAATGCGTGATCCGTTATGCGTTATGCGTTATGCGTTATGCGTTATGCGTTATGCGTTATGCGTTATGCGTTATGCGTTATGCGTTTTGCGTTATGCGTCATGCGTTATGCGTTATCCGTTATGCGTTATGCGTTATGCGTTATGCGTTATGAGAAATGCGTGATCCGTTATGAGTAATGCGTGATCCGTTATGCGTTATGCGTTATGCGTTATGCGTTATGCGTTATGAGAAATGCGTGATCCGTTATGCGTTATGAGTAATGCGTGATCCGTTATGCGGTATGCGTTATGCGTTATGCGTTATGCGTTATGCGTTATGCGTTATGCGTTATGCGTTATGCGTTATGCGTTATGCGTTATGCGTTATGCGATATGCGTTATGCGTTATGCGTTATGCGTTATGCGTTATGCGTTATGCGTTATGCGTTTTGCGTTATGCGTTATGCGTTGTGCGTTATGCGTTATGCGTTATGCGTTATGCGTGATCCGTTATGCGTTATGCGTTATGCGTTATGCGTTATGCGTTATGCGTTATGCGTTATGCGTTATGCGTTATGCGTTATGCGATATGCGTTATGCGTTATGCGTTATGCGTTATGCGTTATGCGTTATGCGTTATGCGTTATGCGTTATGCGTTATGTGTTATGCGTTATGCGTTATGAGTAATGCGTGATCCGTTATGCGTTATGCGTTATGAGAAATGCGTGATCCGTTATGCGTTATGAGTAATGCGTGATCCGTTATGCGTTATGCGTTATGCGTTATGCCTTATGCGTTATGGGTTATGAGTAATGCGTAATCCGTCATGCGTCATGCGTTAGGCGTTATGCGTTTTGCGTTATGCGTTATGAGTAATGCGAGATCCGTTACGCGTTATGCGTTATGCGTTATGCGTTATGCGTTATGCGTTATGCGTTATGCGTTATGAGTAATGCGTGATCCGTTATGCGTTATGCGTTATGCGTTATGCGTTATGCGTTATGCGATATGCGTTATGCGTTATGCGTTATGCGTTATGCGTTATGCGTTATGCGTTATGCGTTATGCGTTATGCGTTATGCGTTATGCGTTATGCGTTATGCGTTATGCATTATGCGTTATGCGTTATGCGTTATGCGTTATGGGTTATGCGTTATGCGTTATGCGTTATGCGTTATGAGTAATGCGTGATCCGTTATGCGTTATGTGTTATGCGATATGCGTTATGCGTTATGCGTTGTGCGTTATGCGTTATACTTTATGCGTTATGCGTTATGCGTTATGCGTTATGCGTTATGCGTTATGCGTTATGCGTTATGCGTTATGCGTTATGCGTTATGCGTTATATGTTATGCGTTATGCGTTATGCGTTATGCGTTATGCGTTATGCGTTATGCGTTATGCGTTATGCGTTATGCGTTATGCGTTATGCGTTATGCGTTATGCGTTATGCGTTATGTGTTATGCGTTATGCGTTATGCGTTATGCGTTATGCGTTATGCGTTATGTGTTATGCGTTATGCGTTATGCGTTATGCGTTATGCGTTATGCGTTATGAGTAATGCGTGATCCGTTATGCGTTATGCGTTATGCGTTATGGGTTATGCGTTATGCGTTATGCGTTATGTGTAATGCGTGATCCGTTATGTGTTATGCGTTATGCGCTATGCGTTATGCGTTATGCGTTATGCATTATGCGTTATGGGTTATGAGTAATGCGTGATCCGTTATGCGTTATGCGGAATGCGTGATCCGTTATGCGTTATGAGTAATGCGTGATCCGTCATGCGTTATGCGTTAGGCGTTATGCGTTTTGCCTTATGCATTATGAGTAATGCGAGATCCGTTACGCGTTATGCGTTATGCGTTATGCGTTATGCGTTATGCGATATGCGTTATGCGTTATGCGTTATGCGTTATGCGTTATGCGTTATGCGTTATGCGTTATGCGTTATGCGTTATGCGTTATGCGTTATGCGTTATGCGTTATGCGTTATGCGTTATGCGTTATGCGTTATGCGTTATGCGTTATGCGTTATGCGTTATGCGTTATGAGAAATGCGTGATCCGTTATGCGTTATGAGTAATGCGTGATCCGTTATGCGTTATGCGTTATGCGTTATGCGTTATGCGTTATGCGTTATGCGTTATGCGTTATGAGAAATGCGTGATCCGTTATGCGTTATGAGTAATGCGTGATCCGTCATGCGTTATGCGTTATGCGTTATGCGTTATGCGTTATGCGTTATGAGAAATGCGTGATCCGTTATGCGTTATGCGTTATGAGTAATGCGTGATCCGTTATGCGATATGCGTTATGCGTTATGCGTTATGCGTTATGAGTAATGCGTGATCCGTTATGCGTGATCCGTTATGCGTTATGCGTTATGCGTTATGCGTTATGCGTTAAGCGTTATGCGTTATGAGAAATGCGTGATCCGTTATGCGTTATGAGCAATGCGTGATCCGTCATGCGTTATGCGTTATGCGTTATGAGAAATGCGTGATCCGTTATGCGTTATGCGTTATGAGTAATGCGTGATCCGTTATGCGATATGCGTTATGCGTTATGCGTTATGCGTTATGAGTAATGCGTGATCCGTTATGCGTTATGCGTTATGCGTTATGGGTTGTGCGTTATGAGTCATGCGTTATGCGTTATGCGTTATGCGTTTTGCTTTATGCGTTATGCGTTATGGGTTATGCGTTATGCGTTATGCGTTATGAGTAATGCGTGTTCCGTTATGTGTTATGCGTTATGCGTTATGCGTTATGCGTTATTCTTTATTGGTTATGAGTAATGCGTGATCCGTTATGCGTTATGCTTTATGCGCTATGCGTTATGCGTTACGCGTAATGCGTTATGCGCTATGGGTCATGCGTTAAGCGTTATGCGTTATGCGTTATGCGTTATGCGGAATGCGTCATCCGTTATGCGTTATGAGTAATGCGTGATCCGTCATGCGTTATGCGTTAGGCGTTATGCGTTTTGCGTTATGCGTTATGAGTAATGCGAGATCCGTTACGCGTTATGCGTTATGCGTTATGCGTTATGCGTTATGCGTTATGCGTTATGCGTTATGCGTTATGAGTAATGCGTGATCCGTTATGCGTTATGCGTTATGCGTTATGCGTTATGCGTTATGAGTAATGCGTGATCCGTTATGCGTTATGCGTTATGCGTTATGCGTTATGCGTTATGCATTATGCGTTATGCGTTATGCGTTATGCGTTATACGTTATGCGTTATGCGTTATGCGTTATGCGTTATGCGTTTTGCTTTATGCGTTATGCGTTATGGGTTATGCGTTATGCGTTATGCGTTATGAGTAATGCGTGATCCGTTATGTGATATGCGTTATGCGCTATGCGTTATGCCTTATGCGTTATGCGTTATGGGTTATGAGTAATGCGTGATCCGTTATGCGTTATGCTTTATGCGTTATGCGTTATGCGTTACGCGTAATGCGTTATGCGCTGTGGGTCATGCGTTAAGCGTTATGCGTTTTGCGTTATGCGTTATGAGTAATGCGAGATCCGTTACGCGTTATGCGTTATGCGTTATTCGTTATGCGTTATGCGTTATGCGTTATGCGTTATGCGTTATGCGTTATGCGTTATGCGTTATGCGTTATGCGTTATGCGTTATGCGTTATGAGTTATGCGTTATGCGTTATGCGTTATGCGTTATGCGTTATGAGAAATGCGTGATCCGTTATGCGTTATGCGTTATGAGTAATGCGTGATCCGTTATGCGTTATGCGTTATGCGTTATGCGTTATGCGTTATGCGTTATGCGTTATGCGTTATGCGTTATGAGTAATGCGTGATCCGTTATGCGTTATGCGTTATGAGAAATGCGTGACCCGTTATGCGTTATGCGTTATGCTTTATGCGTTATGCGTTATGCGTTATGCGTTATGCGTTATGCGTTATGCGTTATGAGTAACGCGTGATCCGTTATGCGTTATGCGTTATGCGTTATGAGAAATGCGTGATCCGTTATGCGTTATGCGTTATGCGTTATGAGAAATGCGTGATCCGTTATGCGTTATGCGTTATGCTCTATGCGTTATGCGTTATGCGTTATGCGTTATGCGTTATGCGTTATGCGTTTTGCGTTATGCGTTATGCGTTGTGCGTTATGCGTTATGCGTTATGCGTTATGCGTGATCCGTTATGCGTTATGCGTTATGCGTTATGCGTTATGCGTTATGCGTTATGCGTTATGCGTTATGCGATATGCGTTATGCGTTATGCGTTATGCGTTATGCGTTATGCGTTATGCGTTATGCGTTATGCGTTATGCGTTATGTGTTATGCGTTATGCGTTATGAGTAATGCGTGATCCGTTATGCGTTATGCGTTATGAGAAATGCGTGATCCGTTATGCGTTATGAGTAATGCGTGATCCGTTATGCGTTATGCGTTATGCGTTATGCCTTATGCGTTATGGGTTATGAGTAATGCGTAATCCGTCATGCGTCATGCGTTAGGCGTTATGCGTTTTGCGTTATGCGTTATGAGTAATGCGAGATCCGTTACGCGTTATGCTTTATGCGTTATGCGTTATGCGTTATGCGTTATGCGTTATGCGTTATGAGTAATGCGTGATCCGTTATGCGTTATGCGTTATGCGTTATGCGTTATGCGTTATGCGTTATGCGTTATGCGATATGCGTTATGCGTTATGCGTTATGCGTTATGCGTTATGCGTTATGCGTTATGCGTTATGCGTTATGCGTTATGCGTTATGCGTTATGCGTTATGCGTTATGCATTATGCGTTATGCGTTATGCGTTATGCGTTATGGGTTATGCGTTATGCGTTATGCGTTATGCGTTATGAGTAATGCGTGATCCGTTATGCGTTATGTGTTATGCGATATGCGTTATGCGTTATGCGTTGTGCGTTATGCGTTATGCTTTATGCGTTATGCGTTATGCGTTATGCGTTATGCGTTATGCGTTATGCGTTATGCGTTATGCGTTATATGTTATGCGTTATGCGTTATGCGTTATGCGTTATGCGTTATGCGTTATGCGTTATGCGTTATGCGTTATGCGTTATGCGTTATGCGTTATGCGTTATGCGTTATGCGTTATGCGTTATGTGTTATGCGTTATGCGTTATGCGTTATGCGTTATGCGTTATGCGTTATGAGTAATGCGTGATCCGTTATGCGTTATGCGTTATGCGTTATGCGTTATGCGTTATGCGTTATGCGTCATGCGTTATGCGTTATCCGTTATGCGTTATGCGTTATGCGTTATGCGTTATGAGAAATGCGTGATCCGTTATGAGTAATGCGTGATCCGTTATGCGTTATGCGTTATGCGTTATGCGTTATGCGTTATGCGTTATGAGAAATGCGTGATCCGTTATGCGTTATGAGTAATGCGTGATCCGTTATGCGTTATGCGTTATGCGTTATGCGTTATGCGTTATGCGTTATGCGTTATGCGTTATGCGTTATGCGTTATGCGTTATGCGTTATGCGTTATGCGTTATGCGTTATGCGTTATGCGTTATGCGTTATGCGTTATACGTTATGCGGTATGCGTTATGCGTTATGAGAAATGCGTGATCCGTTATGCGTTATGCGTTATGAGTAATGCGTGATCCGTTATGCGTTATGCGTTATGCGTTATGCGTTATGCGTTATGCGTTATGCGTTATGCGTTATGCGTTATGCGTTTTGCGTTTTGCGTTATGCGTTGTGCGTTATGCGTTATTCGTTATGCGTTATGAGTAATGCGTGATCCGTTATGCGTTATGCGTTATGCGTTATGGGTTGTGCGTTATGAGTCATGCGTTATACGTTATGCGTTATGCGTTTTGCTTTATGCGTTATGCGTTATGGGTTATGCGTTATGCGTTATGCGTTATGAGTAATGCGTGATCCGTTATGTGTTATGCGTTATGCGCTATGCGTTATGCGTTATGCGTTATGCATTATGCGTTATGGGTTATGAGTAATGCGTGATCCGTTATGCGTTATGCGGAATGCGTGATCCGTTATGCGTTATGAGTAATGCGTGATCCGTTATGCGTTATGCGTTATGAGTAATGCGTGATCCGTTATGCGTTATGCGTTATGCGTTATGCGTTATGCGTTATGAGTAATGCGTGATCCGTTATGCGTTATGCGTTATGCGTTATGGGTTGTGCGTTATGAGTCATGCGTTATGCGTTATGCGTTATGCGTTTTGCTTTATGCGTTATGCGTTATGGGTTATGCGTTATGCGTTATGCGTTATGAGTAATGCGTGATCCGTTATGTGTTATGCGTTATGCGTTATGCGTTATTCTTTATTGGTTATGAGTAATGCGTGATCCGTTATGCGTTATGCTTTATGCGCTATGCGTTATGCGTTACGCGTAATGCGTTATGCGCTATGGGTCATGCGTTAAGCGTTATGCGTTATGCGTTATGCGTTATGCGGAATGCGTCATCCGTTATGCGTTATGAGTAATGCGTGATCCGTCATGCGTTATGCGTTAGGCGTTATGCGTTTTGCGTTATGCGTTATGAGTAATGCGAGATCCGTTACGCGTTATGCGTTATGCGTTATGCGTTATGCGTTATGCGTTATGCGTTATGCGTTATGAGTAATGCGTGATCCGTTATGCGTTATGCGTTATGCGTTATGAGTAATGCGTGATCCGTTATGCGTTATGCGTTATGCGTTATGCGTTATGCGTTATGCATTATGCGTTATGCGTTATGCGTTATGCGTTATGCGTTATACGTTATGCGTTATGCGTTATGCGTTATGCGTTATGCGTTTTGCTTTATGCGTTATGCGTTATGGGTTATGCGTTATGCGTTATGCGTTATGAGTAATGCGTGATCCGTTATGTGATATGCGTTATGCGCTATGCGTTATGCCTTATGCGTTATGCGTTATGGGTTATGAGTAATGCGTGATCCGTTATGCGTTATGCTTTATGCGTTATGCGTTATGCGTTACGCGTAATGCGTTATGCGCTGTGGGTCATGCGTTAAGCGTTATGCGTTTTGCGTTATGCGTTATGAGTAATGCGAGATCCGTTACGCGTTATGCGTTATGCGTTATTCGTTATGCGTTATGCGTTATGCGTTATGCGTTATGCGTTATGCGTTATGCGTTATGCGTTATGCGTTATGCGTTATGCGTTATGCGTTATGCGTTATGCGTTATGCGTTATGCGTTATGCGTTATGCGTTATGCGTTATGAGTTATGCGTTATGCGTTATGCGTTATGCGTTATGCGTTATGAGAAATGCGTGATCCGTTATGCGTTATGCGTTATGCGTTATGCGTTATGCGTTATGCGTTATGCGTTATGCGTTATGAGTAATGCGTGATCCGTTATGCGTTATGCGTTATGAGAAATGCGTGACCCGTTATGCGTTATGCGTTATGCTTTATGCGTTATGCGTTATGCGTTATGCGTTATGCGTTATGCGTTATGCGTTATGCGTTATGAGTAACGCGTGATCCGTTATGCGTTATGCGTTATGCGTTATGAGAAATGCGTGATCCGTTATGCGTTATGCGTTATGCGTTATGCGTTATGCGTTATGCGTTATGCGTTATGAGTAACGCGTGATCCGTTATGCGTTATGCGTTATGCGTTATGAGAAATGCGTGATCCGTTATGCGTTATGAGTAATGCGTGATCCGTCATGCGTTATGCGTTATGCGTTATGCGTTATGCGTTATGCGTTATGAGAAATGCGTGATCCGTTATGCGTTATGCGTTATGAGTAATGCGTGATCCGTTATGCGATATGCGTTATGCGTTATGCGTTATGCGTTATGAGTAATGCGTGATCCGTTATGCGTGATCCGTTATGCGTTATGCGTTATGCGTTATGCGTTATGCGTTAAGCGTTATGCGTTATGAGAAATGCGTGATCCGTTATGCGTTATGAGCAATGCGTGATCCGTCATGCGTTATGCGTTATGCGTTATGAGAAATGCGTGATCCGTTATGCGTTATGCGTTATGAGTAATGCGTGATCCGTTATGCGATATGCGTTATGCGTTATGCGTTATGCGTTATGAGTAATGCGTGATCCGTTATGCGTTATGCGTTATGCGTTATGGGTTGTGCGTTATGAGTCATGCGTTATGCGTTATGCGTTATGCGTTTTGCTTTATGCGTTATGCGTTATGGGTTATGCGTTATGCGTTATGCGTTATGAGTAATGCGTGTTCCGTTATGTGTTATGCGTTATGCGTTATGCGTTATGCGTTATTCTTTATTGGTTATGAGTAATGCGTGATCCGTTATGCGTTATGCTTTATGCGCTATGCGTTATGCGTTACGCGTAATGCGTTATGCGCTATGGGTCATGCGTTAAGCGTTATGCGTTATGCGTTATGCGTTATGCGGAATGCGTCATCCGTTATGCGTTATGAGTAATGCGTGATCCGTCATGCGTTATGCGTTAGGCGTTATGCGTTTTGCGTTATGCGTTATGAGTAATGCGAGATCCGTTACGCGTTATGCGTTATGCGTTATGCGTTATGCGTTATGCGTTATGCGTTATGCGTTATGCGTTATGAGTAATGCGTGATCCGTTATGCGTTATGCGTTATGCGTTATGCGTTATGCGTTATGAGTAATGCGTGATCCGTTATGCGTTATGCGTTATGCGTTATGCGTTATGCGTTATGCATTATGCGTTATGCGTTATGCGTTATGCGTTATACGTTATGCGTTATGCGTTATGCGTTATGCGTTATGCGTTTTGCTTTATGCGTTATGCGTTATGGGTTATGCGTTATGCGTTATGCGTTATGAGTAATGCGTGATCCGTTATGTGATATGCGTTATGCGCTATGCGTTATGCCTTATGCGTTATGCGTTATGGGTTATGAGTAATGCGTGATGCGTTATGCGTTATGCTTTATGCGTTATGCGTTATGCGTTACGCGTAATGCGTTATGCGCTGTGGGTCATGCGTTAAGCGTTATGCGTTTTGCGTTATGCGTTATGAGTAATGCGAGATCCGTTACGCGTTATGCGTTATGCGTTATTCGTTATGCGTTATGCGTTATGCGTTATGCGTTATGCGTTATGCGTTATGCGTTATGCGTTATGCGTTATGCGTTATGCGTTATGCGTTATGAGTTATGCGTTATGCGTTATGCGTTATGCGTTATGCGTTATGAGAAATGCGTGATCCGTTATGCGTTATGCGTTATGAGTAATGCGTGATCCGTTATGCGTTATGCGTTATGCGTTATGCGTTATGCGTTATGCGTTATGCGTTATGCGTTATGCGTTATGAGTAATGCGTGATCCGTTATGCGTTATGCGTTATGAGAAATGCGTGACCCGTTATGCGTTATGCGTTATGCTTTATGCGTTATGCGTTATGCGTTATGCGTTATGCGTTATGCGTTATGCGTTATGAGTAACGCGTGATCCGTTATGCGTTATGCGTTATGCGTTATGAGAAATGCGTGATCCGTTATGCGTTATGCGTGATGCGTTATGAGAAATGCGTGATCCGTTATGCGTTATGCGTTATGCTCTATGCGTTATGCGTTATGCGTTATGCGTTATGCGTTATGCGTTATGCGTTTTGCGTTATGCGTTATGCGTTGTGCGTTATGCGTTATGCGTTATGCGTTATGCGTGATCCGTTATGCGTTATGCGTTATGCGTTATGCGTTATGCGTTATGCGTTATGCGTTATGCGTTATGCGATATGCGTTATGCGTTATGCGTTATGCGTTATGCGTTATGCGTTATGCGTTATGCGTTATGCGTTATGCGTTATGTGTTATGCGTTATGCGTTATGAGTAATGCGTGATCCGTTATGCGTTATGCGTTATGAGAAATGCGTGATCCGTTATGCGTTATGAGAAATGCGTGATCCGTTATGCGTTATGCGTTATGCGTTATGCCTTATGCGTTATGGGTTATGAGTAATGCGTAATCCGTCATGCGTCATGCGTTAGGCGTTATGCGTTTTGCGTTATGCGTTATGAGTAATGCGAGATCCGTTACGCGTTATGCTTTATGCGTTATGCGTTATGCGTTATGCGTTATGCGTTATGCGTTATGAGTAATGCGTGATCCGTTATGCGTTATGCGTTATGCGTTATGCGTTATGCGTTATGCGTTATGCGTTATGCGATATGCGTTATGCGTTATGCGTTATGCGTTATGCGTTATGCGTTATGCGTTATGCGTTATGCGTTATGCGTTATGCGTTATGCGTTATGCGTTATGCGTTATGCATTATGCGTTATGCGTTATGCGTTATGCGTTATGGGTTATGCGTTATGCGTTATGCGTTATGCGTTATGAGTAATGCGTGATCCGTTATGCGTTATGTGTTATGCGATATGCGTTATGCGTTATGCGTTGTGCGTTATGCGTTATGCTTTATGCGTTATGCGTTATGCGTTATGCGTTATGCGTTATGCGTTATGCGTTATGCGTTATGCGTTATATGTTATGCGTTATGCGTTATGCGTTATGCGTTATGCGTTATGCGTTATGCGTTATGCGTTATGCGTTATGCGTTATGCGTTATGCGTTATGCGTTATGCGTTATGCGTTATGCGTTATGTGTTATGCGTTATGCGTTATGCGTTATGCGTTATGCGTTATGCGTTATGAGTAATGCGTGATCCGTTATGCGTTATGCGTTATGCGTTATGCGTTATGCGTTATGCGTTATGCGTCATGCGTTATGCGTTATCCGTTATGCGTTATGCGTTATGCGTTATGCGTTATGAGAAATGCGTGATCCGTTATGAGTAATGCGTGATCCGTTATGCGTTATGCGTTATGCGTTATGCGTTATGCGTTATGCGTTATGAGAAATGCGTGATCCGTTATGCGTTATGAGTAATGCGTGATCCGTTATGCGTTATGCGTTATGCGTTATGCGTTATGCGTTATGCGTTATGCGTTATGCGTTATGCGTTATGCGTTATGCGTTATGCGTTATGCGTTATGCGTTATGCGTTATGCGTTATGCGTTATACGTTATGCGGTATGCGTTATGCGTTATGAGAAATGCGTGATCCGTTATGCGTTATGCGTTATGAGTAATGCGTGATCCGTTATGCGTTATGCGTTATGCGTTATGCGTTATGCGTTATGCGTTATGCGTTATGCGTTATGCGTTTTGCGTTTTGCGTTATGCGTTGTGCGTTATGCGTTATTCGTTATGCGTTATGAGTAATGCGTGATCCGTTATGCGTTATGCGTTATGCGTTATGGGTTGTGCGTTATGAGTCATGCGTTATACGTTATGCGTTATGCGTTTTGCTTTATGCGTTATGCGTTATGGGTTATGCGTTATGCGTTATGCGTTATGAGTAATGCGTGATCCGTTATGTGTTATGCGTTATGCGCTATGCGTTATGCGTTATGCGTTATGCATTATGCGTTATGGGTTATGAGTAATGCGTGATCCGTTATGCGTTATGCGGAATGCGTGATCCGTTATGCGTTATGAGTAATGCGTGATCCGTTATGCGTTATGCGTTATGAGTAATGCGTGATCCGTTATGCGTTATGCGTTATGCGTTATGCGTTATGCGTTATGAGTAATGCGTGATCCGTTATGCGTTATGCGTTATGCGTTATGGGTTGTGCGTTATGAGTCATGCGTTATGCGTTATGCGTTATGCGTTTTGCTTTATGCGTTATGCGTTATGGGTTATGCGTTATGCGTTATGCGTTATGAGTAATGCGTGATCCGTTATGTGTTATGCGTTATGCGTTATGCGTTATTCTTTATTGGTTATGAGTAATGCGTGATCCGTTATGCGTTATGCTTTATGCGCTATGCGTTATGCGTTACGCGTAATGCGTTATGCGCTATGGGTCATGCGTTAAGCGTTATGCGTTATGCGTTATGCGTTATGCGGAATGCGTCATCCGTTATGCGTTATGAGTAATGCGTGATCCGTCATGCGTTATGCGTTAGGCGTTATGCGTTTTGCGTTATGCGTTATGAGTAATGCGAGATCCGTTACGCGTTATGCGTTATGCGTTATGCGTTATGCGTTATGCGTTATGCGTTATGCGTTATGAGTAATGCGTGATCCGTTATGCGTTATGCGTTATGCGTTATGAGTAATGCGTGATCCGTTATGCGTTATGCGTTATGCGTTATGCGTTATGCGTTATGCATTATGCGTTATGCGTTATGCGTTATGCGTTATGCGTTATACGTTATGCGTTATGCGTTATGCGTTATGCGTTATGCGTTTTGCTTTATGCGTTATGCGTTATGGGTTATGCGTTATGCGTTATGCGTTATGAGTAATGCGTGATCCGTTATGTGATATGCGTTATGCGCTATGCGTTATGCCTTATGCGTTATGCGTTATGGGTTATGAGTAATGCGTGATCCGTTATGCGTTATGCTTTATGCGTTATGCGTTATGCGTTACGCGTAATGCGTTATGCGCTGTGGGTCATGCGTTAAGCGTTATGCGTTTTGCGTTATGCGTTATGAGTAATGCGAGATCCGTTACGCGTTATGCGTTATGCGTTATTCGTTATGCGTTATGCGTTATGCGTTATGCGTTATGCGTTATGCGTTATGCGTTATGCGTTATGCGTTATGCGTTATGCGTTATGCGTTATGCGTTATGCGTTATGCGTTATGCGTTACGCGTTATGCGTTATGCGTTATTCGTTATGCGTTATGCGTTATGCGTTATGCGTTATGCGTTATGCGTTATGCGTTATGCGTTATGCGTTATGCGTTATGCGTTATGCGTTATGCGTTATGCGTTATGCGTTATGCGTTATGCGTTATGAGTTATGCGTTATGCGTTATGCGTTATGCGTTATGCGTTATGAGAAATGCGTGATCCGTTATGCGTTATGCGTTATGCGTTATGCGTTATGCGTTATGCGTTATGCGTTATGCGTTATGAGTAATGCGTGATCCGTTATGCGTTATGCGTTATGAGAAATGCGTGACCCGTTATGCGTTATGCGTTATGCTTTATGCGTTATGCGTTATGCGTTATGCGTTATGCGTTATGCGTTATGCGTTATGCGTTATGAGTAACGCGTGATCCGTTATGCGTTATGCGTTATGCGTTATGAGAAATGCGTGATCCGTTATGCGTTATGCGTTATGCGTTATGAGAAATGCGTGATCCGTTATGCGTTATGCGTTATGCTCTATGCGTTATGCGTTATGAGTTATGCGATTTGCGTTATGCGTTATGCGTTATGCGTTATGCGTTATGCGTTATGCGTTATGCGTTATGCGTTATGAGTTATGCGTTATGCGTTATGTGTAACGCGTGATCCGTAATGCGTTATGCGTTATGCGTTATGCGTTATGCGTTATGCGTTATGCGTTATGCGATATGCGTTATGCGTTATGCGTTATGAGTAACGCGTGATCCGTTATGCGTTATGCGTTATGCGTTATGAGAAATGCGTGATCCGTTATGCGTTATGCGTTATGCTCTATGCGTTATGCGTTATGCGTTATGCGATTTGCGTTATGCGTTATGCGTTATGCGTTATGCGTTATGCGTTATGCGTTATGCGTTATGCGTTATGCGTTATGCGTTATGCGTTATGCGTTATGCGTTATGCGTTATGCGTTATGCGTTATGCGTTATGCGTTATGCGTTATGCGTTATGCGTTATGCGTTATGCGTTATGAGATATGCGTGATCCGTTATGCGTTATGAGTAATGCGTGATCCGTTATGCGTTATGCGTTATGCGTTATGCGTTATGCGTTATGCGTTATGCGTTATGCGTTATGCGTTATGCGTTATGCGTTATGAGAAATGCGTGATCCGTTATGCGTTATGAGTAATGCGTGATCCGTCATGCGTTATGCGTTATGCGTTATGCGTTATGCGTTATGCGTTATGCGTTATGCGTTATGCGTTATGAGAAATGCGTGATCCGTTATGCGTTATGCGTTATGAGTAATGCGTGATCCGTTATGCGTTATGCGTTATGCGTTATGCGTTATGCGTTATGCGTTATGCGTTATGAGCAATGCGTGATCCGTTATGCGTTATGCGTTATGCGTTATGGGTTGTGCGTTATGAGTCATGCGTTGTGCGTTATGCGTTATGCGTTTTGCTTTATGCGTTATGCGTTATGGGTTATGCGTTATGCGTTATGCGTTATGCATTATGCGTTATGCGTTATGCGTTATGCGTTATGCGTTATGCGTTATGCGTTATGAGAAATGCGTGATCCGTTATGAGTAATGCGTGATCCGTTATGCGTTATGCGTTATGCGTTATGCGTTATGCGTTATGCGTTATGCGTTATGCGTTATGAGAAATGCGTGATCCGTTATGCGTTATGAGTAATGCGTGATCCGTTATGCGTTATGCGTTATGCGTTATGCGTTATGCGTTATGCGTTATGCGTTAGGCGTTATGCGTTATGCGTTATGCGTTATGCGTTATGCGTTATGCGTTATGCGTTATGCGTTATGCGTTATGCGTTATGCGTTATGCGTTATGCGTTATGCGTTATGCGTTATGCGTTATGCGTTATGCGTTATGCGTTATGCGTTATGCGTTATGCGTTAGGCGTTATGCGTTATGCGTTATGCGTTATGCGTTATGCGTTATGCGTTATGCGTTATGCGTTATGCGTTATGCGTTATGCGTTATGCGTTATGCGTTATGCGTTATGCGTTATGCGTTATGCGTTATACGTTATGCGCTATGCGTTATGCGTTATGAGAAATGCGTGATCCGTTATGCGTTATGCGTTATGAGTAATGCGTGATCCGTTATGCGTTATGCGTTATGCGTTATGCGTTATGCGTTATGCGTTATGCGTTATGCGTTATGCGTTTTGCGTTGTGCGTTATGCGTTATGCGTTATGCGTTATGGGTTATGAGTAATGCGTGATCCGTTATGCGTTATGCGTTATGCGTTATGGGTTGTGCGTTATGAGTCATGCGTTATACGTTATGCGTTATGCGTTTTGCTTTATGCGTTATGCGTTATGGGTTATGCGTTATGCGTTATGCGTTATGAGTAATGCGTGATCCGTTATGTGTTATGCGTTATGCGCTATGCGTTATGCGTTATGCGTTATGCATTATGCGTTATGGGTTATGAGTAATGCGTGATCCGTTATGCGTTATGCGGAATGCGTGATCCGTTATGCGTTATGAGTAATGCGTGATCCGTTATGCGTTATGCGTTATGAGTAATGCGTGATCCGTTATGCGTTATGCGTTATGCGTTATGCGTTATGCGTTATGAGTAATGCGTGATCCGTTATGCGTTATGCGTTATGCGTTATGGGTTGTGCGTTATGAGTCATGCGTTATGCGTTATGCGTTATGCGTTTTGCTTTATGCGTTATGCGTTATGGGTTATGCGTTATGCGTTATGCGTTATGAGTAATGCGTGATCCGTTATGTGTTATGCGTTATGCGTTATGCGTTATTCTTTATTGGTTATGAGTAATGCGTGATCCGTTATGCGTTATGCTTTATGCGCTATGCGTTATGCGTTACGCGTAATGCGTTATGCGCTATGGGTCATGCGTTAAGCGTTATGCGTTATGCGTTATGCGTTATGCGGAATGCGTCATCCGTTATGCGTTATGAGTAATGCGTGATCCGTCATGCGTTATGCGTTAGGCGTTATGCGTTTTGCGTTATGCGTTATGAGTAATGCGAGATCCGTTACGCGTTATGCGTTATGCGTTATGCGTTATGCGTTATGCGTTATGCGTTATGCGTTATGAGTAATGCGTGATCCGTTATGCGTTATGCGTTATGCGTTATGCGTTATGCGTTATGAGTAATGCGTGATCCGTTATGCGTTATGCGTTATGCGTTATGCGTTATGCGTTATGCATTACGCGTTATGCGTTATGCGTTATGCGTTATGCGTTATACGTTATGCGTTATGCGTTATGCGTTATGCGTTATGCGTTTTGCTTTATGCGTTATGCGTTATGGGTTATGCGTTATGCGTTATGCGTTATGAGTAATGCGTGATCCGTTATGTGATATGCGTTATGCGCTATGCGTTATGCCTTATGCGTTATGCGTTATGGGTTATGAGTAATGCGTGATCCGTTATGCGTTATGCTTTATGCGTTATGCGTTATGCGTTACGCGTAATGCGTTATGCGCTGTGGGTCATGCGTTAAGCGTTATGCGTTTTGCGTTATGCGTTATGAGTAATGCGAGATCCGTTACGCGTTATGCGTTATGCGTTATTCGTTATGCGTTATGCGTTATGCGTTATGCGTTATGCGTTATGCGTTATGCGTTATGCGTTATGCGTTATGCGTTATGCGTTATGCGTTATGCGTTATGCGTTATGCGTTATGCGTTATGCGTTATGAGTTATGCGTTATGCGTTATGCGTTATGCGTTATGCGTTATGAGAAATGCGTGATCCGTTATGCGTTATGCGTTATGAGTAATGCGTGATCCGTTATGCGTTATGCGTTATGCGTTATGCGTTATGCGTTATGCGTTATGCGTTATGAGTAATGCGTGATCCGTTATGCGTTATGCGTTATGAGAAATGCGTGACCCGTTATGCGTTATGCGTTATGCTTTATGCGTTATGCGTTATGCGTTATGCGTTATGCGTTATGCGTTATGCGTTATGCGTTATGCGTTATGAGTAACGCGTGATCCGTTATGCGTTATGCGTTATGCGTTATGAGAAATGCGTGATCCGTTATGCGTTATGCGTTATGCGTTATGAGAAATGCGTGATCCGTTATGCGTTATGCGTTATGCTCTATGCGTTATGCGTTATGAGTTATGCGATTTGCGTTATGCGTTATGCGTTATGCGTTATGCGTTATGCGTTATGCGTTATGCGTTATGAGTTATGCGTTATGCGTTATGTGTAACGCGTGATCCGTAATGCGTTATGCGTTATGCGTTATGCGTTATGCGTTATGCGTTATGCGTTATGCGATATGCGTTATGCGTTATGCGTTATGAGTAACGCGTGATCCGTTATGCGTTATGCGTTATGCGTTATGAGAAATGCGTGATCCGTTATGCGTTATGCGTTATGCTCTATGCGTTATGCGTTATGCGTTATGCGATTTGCGTTATGCGATTTGCGTTATGCGTTATGCGTTATGCGTTATGCGTTATGCGTTATGCGTTATGCGTTATGCGTTATGCGTTATGCGTTATGCGTTATGCGTTATGCGTTATGCGTTATGCGTTATGCGTTATGCGTTATGCGTTATGAGATATGCGTGATCCGTTATGCGTTATGAGTAATGCGTGATCCGTTATGCGTTATGCGTTATGCGTTATGCGTTATGCGTTATGCGTTATGCGTTATGCGTTATGCGTTATGCGTTATGAGAAATGCGTGATCCGTTATGCGTTATGAGTAATGCGTGATCCGTCATGCGTTATGCGTTATGCGTTATGCGTTATGCGTTATGCGTTATGCGTTATGCGTTATGAGAAATGCGTGATCCGTTATGCGTTATGCGTTATGAGTAATGCGTGATCCGTTATGCGTTATGCGTTATGCGTTATGCGTTATGCGTTATGCGTTATGAGCAATGCGTGATCCGTTATGCGTTATGCGTTATGCGTTATGGGTTGTGCGTTATGAGTCATGCGTTGTGCGTTATGCGTTATGCGTTTTGCTTTATGCGTTATGCGTTATGGGTTATGCGTTATGCGTTATGCGTTATGCATTATGCGTTATGCGTTATGCGTTATGCGTTATGCGTTATGCGTTATGCGTTATGAGAAATGCGTGATCCGTTATGAGTAATGCGTGATCCGTTATGCGTTATGCGTTATGCGTTATGCGTTATGCGTTATGCGTTATGAGAAATGCGTGATCCGTTATGCGTTATGAGTAATGCGTGATCCGTTATGCGTTATGCGTTATGCGTTATGCGTTATGCGTTATGCGTTATGCGTTAGGCGTTATGCGTTATGCGTTATGCGTTATGCGTTATGCGTTATGCGTTATGCGTTATGCGTTATGCGTTATGCGTTATGCGTTATGCGTTATGCGTTATGCTTTATGCGTTATGCGTTATGCGTTATACGTTATGCGCTATGCGTTATGCGTTATGAGAAATGCGTGATCCGTTATGCGTTATGCGTTATGAGTAATGCGTGATCCGTTATGCGTTATGCGTTATGCGTTATGCGTTATGCGTTATGCGTTATGCGTTTTGCGTTGTGCGTTATGCGTTGTGCGTTATGCGTTATTCGTTATGCGTTATGAGTAATGCGTGATCCGTTATGCGTTATGCGTTAAGCGTTATGGGTTGTGCGTTATGAGTCATGCGTTATACGTTATGCGTTATGCGTTTTGCTTTATGCGTTATGCGTTATGCGTTATGCGTTATGCGTTATGCGTTATGCGTTATGCGTTATGCGTTATGCATTATGCGTTATACGTTATGCGTTATGCGTTATGCGTTATGAGAAATGCGTGATCCGTTATGCGTTATGCGTTATGAGTAATGCGTGATCCGTTATGCGTTATGCGTTATGCGTTATGCGTTATGCGTTATGCGTTATGCGTTATGCGTTATGCGTTTTGCGTTGTGCGTTATGCGTTGTGCGTTATGCGTTATTCGTTATGCGTTATGAGTAATGCGTGATCCGTTATGCGTTATGCGTTATGCGTTATGGGTTGTGCGTTATGAGTCATGCGTTATACGTTATGCGTTATGCGTTTTGCTTTATGCGTTATGCGTTATGGGTTATGCGTTATGCGTTATGCGTTATGAGTAATGCCTGATCCGTTATGTGTTATGCGTTATGCGCTATGCGTTATGCGTTATGCGTTATGCGTTATGCGTTATGCGTTATGGGTTATGAGTAATGCGTGATCCGTTATGCGTTATGCGGAATGCGTGATCCGTTATGCGTTATGAGTAATGCGTGATCCGTCATGCGTTATGCGTTAGGCGTTATGCGTTTTGCGTTATGCATTATGAGTAATGCGAGATCCGTTACGCGTTATGCGTTATGCGTTATGCGTTATGCGTTATGCGTTATGCGTTATGCGTTATGAGTAATGCGTGATCCGTTATGCGTTATGCTTTATGCGCTATGCGTTATGCGTTACGCGTAATGCGTTATGCGCTATGGGTCATGCGTTAAGCGTTATGCGTTATGCGTTATGCGTTATGCGGAATGCGTCATCCGTTATGCGTTATGAGTAATGCGTGATCCGTCATGCGTCATGCGTTAGGCGTTATGCGTTTTGCGTTATGCGTTATGAGTAATGCGAGATCCGTTACGCGTTATGCGTTATGCGTTATGCGTTATGCGTTATGCGTTATGCGTTATGCGTTATGCGTTATGCGTTATGCGTTATGCGTTATGCGTTATGCGTTATGAGTAATGCGTGATCCGTTATGCGTTATGCGTTATGCGTTATGCGTTATGAGTAATGCGTGATCCGTTATGCGTTATGCGTTATGCGTTATGCGTTATGCGTTATGCGTTATGCGTTATGCATTATGCGTTATGCGTTATGCGTTATGCGTTATGCGTTATACGTTATGCGTTATGCGTTATGCGTTATGCGTTATGCGTTATGCGTTATGCGTTATGCGTTATGCGTTATGCGTTATGCGTTATGCGTTATGCGTTATGCGTTATGCGTAATGCGTTATGCGTTATGCGTTATGCGTTATGCGTTATGCGTTATGCGTTATGCGTTATGCGTTATGAGTAATGCGTGATCCGTTATGCGTTATGCGTTATGCGTTATGCGTTATGCGTTATGCGTTATGCGTTATGCGTTATGCGTTATGCGTTATGCGTTATGCGTTATGCGTTATGCGTTATGCGTTATGCGTTATGAGAAATGCGTGATCCGTTATGAGTAATGCGTGATCCGTTATGCGTTATGCGTTATGCGTTATGCGTTATGCGTTATGCGTTATGCGTTATGCGTTATGCGTTATGCGTTATGCGTTATGCGTTATGCGTTATGCGTTATGAGAAATGCGTGATCCGTTATGCGCTATGAGTAATGCGTGATCCGTTATGCGTTATGCGTTATGCGTTATGCGTTATGCGTTATGCGTTATGCGTTATGCGTTATGCGTTATGCGTTATGCGTTATGCGTTATGCGTTATACGTCATGCGTTATGCGTTATGCGTTATGAGAAATGCGTGATCCGTTATGCGTTATGCGTTATGAGTAATGCGTGATCCGTTATGCGTTATGCGTTATGCGTTATGCGTTATGCGTTAAGCGTTATGCGTTATGCGTTATGCGTTTTGCGTTGTGCGTTATGCGTTGTGCGTTATGCGTTATTCGTTATGCGTTATGAGTAATGCGTGATCCGTTATGCGTTATGCGTTATGCGTTATGGGTTGTGCGTTATGAGTCATGCGTTATACGTTATGCGTTATGCGTTTTGCTTTATGCGTTATGCGTTATGCGTTATGCGTTATGCGTTATGCGTTATGCGTTATGCGTTATGCATTATTTCGTTATACGTTATGCGTTATGCGTTATGCGTTATGAGAAATGCGTGATCCGTTATGCGTTATGCGTTATGAGTAATGCGTGATCCGTTATGCGTTATGCGTTATGCGTTATGCGTTATGCGTTATGCGTTTTGCGTTGTGCGTTATGCGTTGTGCGTTATGCGTTATTCGTTATGCGTTATGAGTAATGCGTGATCCGTTATGCGTTATGCGTTATGCGTTATGGGTTGTGCGTTATGAGTCATGCGTTATACGTTATGCGTTATGCGTTTTGCTTTATGCGTTATGCGTTATGGGTTATGCGTTATGCGTTATGCGTTATGAGTAATGCGTGATCCGTTATGTGTTATGCGTTATGCGCTATGCGTTATGCGTTATGCGTTATGCGTTATGCGTTATGCGTTATGGGTTATGAGTAATGCGTGATCCGTTATGCGTTATGCGGAATGCGTGATCCGTTATGCGTTATGAATAATGCGTGATCCGTCATGCGTTATGCGTTAGGCGTTATGCGTTTTGCGTTATGCATTATGAGTAATGCGAGATCCGTTACGCGTTATGCGTTATGCGTTATGCGTTATGCGTTATGCGTTATGCGTTATGCGTTATGCGTTATGAGTAATGCGTGATCCGTTATGCGTTATGCTTTATGCGCTATGCGTTATGCGTTACGCGTAATGCGTTATGCGCTATGGGTCATGCGTTAAGCGTTATGCGTTATGCGTTATGCGTTATGCGGAATGCGTCATCCGTTATGCGTTATGAGTAATGCGTGATACGTCATGCGCTATGCGTTAGGTGTTATGCGTTTTGCGTTATGAGTTATGAGTAATGCGAGATCCGTTACGCGTTATGCGTTATGCGTTATGCGTTATGCGTTATGCGTTATGCGTTATGCGTTATGCGTTATGCGTTATGCGTTATGCGTTATGAGTAATGCGTGATCCGTTATGCGTTATGCGTTATGCGTTATGCGTTATGAGTAATGCGTGATCCGTTATGCGTTATGCGTTATGCGTTATGCGTTATGCGTTATGCGTTATGCGTTATGCGTTATGCATTATGCGTTATGCGTTATGCGTTATGCGTTATGCCTTATACGTTATGCGTTATGCGTTATGCGTTATGCGTTTTGCGTTATGCATTATGAGTAATGCGAGATCCGTTACGCGTTATGCGTTATGCGATATGCGTTATGCGTTATGCGTTATGCGTTATGCGTTATGCGTTATGCGTTATGCGTTATGCGTTATGCGTTATGCGTTATGCGTTATGCGTTATGCGTTATGCGTTATGCGTTATGCGTTATGCGTTATGCGTTATGCGTTATGCGTTATGAGAAATGCGTGATCCGTTATGCGTTATGAGTAATGCGTGATCCGTTATGCGTTATGCGTTATGCGTTATGCGTTATGCGTTATGAGTAATGCGTGATCCGTTATGTGTTATGCGTTATGCGCTATGCGTTATGCGTTATGCGTTATGCGTTATGCGTTATGCGTTATGGGTTATGAGTAATGCGTGATCCGTTATGCGTTATGCGGAATGCGTGATCCGTTATGCGTTATGAGTAATGCGTGATCCGTCATGCGTTATGCGTTAGGCGTTATGCGTTTTGCGTTATGCATTATGAGTAATGCGAGATCCGTTACGCGTTATGCGTTATGCGTTATGCGTTATGCGTTATGCGTTATGCGTTATGAGTAATGCGTGATCCGTTATGCGTTATGCTTTATGCGCTATGCGTTATGCGTTACGCGTAATGCGTTATGCGCTATGGGTCATGCGTTAAGCGTTATGCGTTATGCGTTATGCGTTATGCGGAATGCGTCATCCGTTATGCGTTATGAGTAATGCGTGATCCGTCATGCGTTATGCGTTAGGCGTTATGCGTTTTGCGTTATGCGTTATGAGTAATGCGAGATCCGTTATGCGTTATGCGTTATGCGTTATGCGTTATGCGTTATGCGTTATGCGTTATGCGTTTTGCGTTGTGCGTTATGCGTTGTGCGTTATGCGTTATTCGTTATGCGTTATGAGTAATGCGTGATCCGTTATGCGTTATGCGTTATGCGTTATGGGTTGTGCGTTATGAGTCATGCGTTATACGTTATGCGTTATGCGTTTTGCTTTATGCGTTATGCGTTATGGGTTATGCGTTATGCGTTATGCGTTATGAGTAATGCGAGATCCGTTACGCGTTATGCGTTATGCGTTATGCGTTATGCGTTATGCGTTATGCGTTATGCGTTATGCGTTATGAGTAATGCGTGATCCGTTATGCGTTATGCTTTATGCGCTATGCGTTATGCGTTACGCGTAATGCGTTATGCGCTATGGGTCATGCGTTAAGCGTTATGCGTTATGCGTTATGCGTTATGCGGAATGCGTCATCCGTTATGCGTTATGAGTAATGCGTGATCCGTCATGCGTTATGCGTTAGGCGTTATGCGTTTTGCGTTATGCGTTATGAGTAATGCGAGATCCGTTACGCGTTATGCGTTATGCGTTATGCGTTATGCGTTATGCGTTATGCGTTATGCGTTATGCGTTATGAGTAATGCGTGATCCGTTATGCGTTATGCGTTATGCGTTATGCGTTATGAGTAATGCGTGATCCGTTATGCGTTATGCGTTATGCGTTATGCGTTATGCGTTATGCGTTATGCGTTATGCATTATGCGTTATGCGTTATGCGTTATGCGTTATGCCTTATACGTTATGCGTTATGCGTTATGCGTTATGCGTTATGCGTTATGCGTTATGCGTTATGCGTAATGCTTTATGCGTTATGCGTTATGCGTAATGCGTTATGCGTTATGCGTTATGCGTTATGCGTTATGCGTTATGCGTTATGCGTTATGCGTTATGAGTAATGCGTGATCCGTTATGCGTTATGCGTTATGCGTTATGCGTTATGCGTTATGCGTTATGCGTTATGCGTTATGCGTTATGCGTTATGCGTTATGCGTTATGAGAAATGCGTGATCCGTTATGAGTAATGCGTGATCCGTTATGCGTTATGCGTTATGCGTTATGCGTTATGCGTTATGCGTTATGCGTTATGCGTTATGCGTTATGCGTTATGCGTTATGCGTTATGCGTTATGCGTTATGCGTTATGCGTTATGCGTTATGAGTAATGCGTGATCCGTTATGCGTTATGCTTTATGCGCTATGCGTTATGCGTTACGCGTAATGCGTTATGCGCTATGGGTCATGCGTTAAGCGTTATGCGTTATGCGTTATGCGTTATGCGGAATGCGTCATCCGTTATGCGTTATGAGTAATGCGTGATCCGTCATGCGTTATGCGTTAGGCGTTATGCGTTTTGCGTTATGCGTTATGAGTAATGCGAGATCCGTTACGCGTTATGCGTTATGCGTTATGCGTTATGCGTTATGCGTTATGCGTTATGCGTTATGCGTTATGAGTAATGCGTGATCCGTTATGCGTTATGCGTTATGCGTTATGCGTTATGAGTAATGCGTTATGCGTTATGCGTTATGCGTTATGCGTTATGCGTTATGCGTTATGCGTTATGCATTATGCGTTATGCGTTATGCGTTATGCGTTATGCCTTATACGTTATGCGTTATGCGTTATGCGTTATGCGTTATGCGTTATGCGTTATGCGTTATGCGTAATGCTTTATGCGTTATGCGTTATGCGTAATGCGTTATGCGTTATGCGTTATGCGTTATGCGTTATGCGTTATGCGTTATGCGTTATGCGTTATGAGTAATGCGTGATCCGTTATGCGTTACGCGTTATGCGTTATGCGTTATGCGTTATGCGTTATGCGTTATGCGTTATGCGTTATGCGTTATGCGTTATGCGTTATGAGAAATGCGTGATCCGTTATGAGTAATGCGTGATCCGTTATGCGTTATGCGTTATGCGTTATGCGTTATGCGTTATGCGTTATGCGTTATGCGTTATGCGTTATGCGTTATGCGTTATGCGTTATGAGAAATGCGTGATCCGTTATGAGTAATGCGTGATCCGTTATGCGTTATGCGCTATGAGTAATGCGTGATCCGTTATGCGTTATGCGTTATGCGTTATGCGTTATGCGTTATACGTCATGCGTTATGCGTTATGCGTTATGAGAAATGCGTGATCCGTTATGCGTTATGCGTTATGAGTAATGCGTGATCCGTTATGCGTTATGCGTTATGCGTTATGCGTTATGCGTTATGCGTTATGAGAAATGCGTGATCCGTTATGCGTTATGAGTAATGCGTGATCCGTTATGCGTTATGCGTTATGCGTTATGCGTTATGCGTTATGCGTTATGAGAAATGCGTGATCCGTTATGCGTTATGAGTAATGCGTGATCCGTCATGCGTTATGCGTTATGCGTTATGCGTTATGCGTTATGCGTTATGCGTTTTGCTTTATGCGTTATGCGTTATGGGTTATGCGTTATGCGTTATGCGTTATGAGTAATGCGTGATCCGTTATGTGTTATGCGTTATGCGTTATGCATTATGCGTTATGCGTTATGCGTTATGCGTTATGCGTTATGCGTTATGCGTTATGCGTTATGGGTTATGAGTAATGCGTGATCCGTTATGCGTTATGCTTTATGCGCTATGCGTTATGCGTTACGCGTAATGCGTTATGCGCTATGGGTCATGCGTTAAGCGTTATGCGTTATGCGTTATGCGTTATGCGGAATGCGTCATCCGTTATGCGTTATGAGTAATGCGTGATCCGTCATGCGTTATGCGTTAAGCGTTATGCGTTATGCGTTATGCGTTATGCGGAATGCGTCATCCGTTATGCGTTATGAGTAATGCGTGATCCGTCATGCGTTATGCGTTAGGCGTTATGCGTTTTGCGTTATGCGTTATGAGTAATGCGAGATCCGTTACGCGTTATGCGTTATGCGTTATGCGTTATGCGTTATGCGTTATGCGTTATGCGTTATGCGTTATGCGTTATGCGTTATGCGTTATGAGAAATGCGTGATCCGTTATGCGCTATGAGTAATGCGTGATCCGTTATGCGTTATGCGTTATGCGTTATGCGTTATACGTCATGCGTTATGCGTTATGCGTTATGAGAAATGCGTGATCCGTTATGCGTTATGCGTTATGAGTAATGCGTGATCCGTTATGCGTTATGCGTTATGCGTTATGCGTTATGCGTTATGCGTTTTGCGTTGTGCGTTATGCGTTGTGCGTTATGCGTTATTCGTTATGCGTTATGAGTAATGCGTGATCCGTTATGCGTTATGCGTTATGCGTTATGCGTTATGGGTTGTGCGTTATGAGTCATGCGTTATACGTTATGCGTTATGCGTTTTGCTTTATGCGTTATGCGTTATGGGTTATGCGTTATGCGTTATGCGTTATGAGTAATGCGTGATCCGTTATGTGTTATGCGTTATGCGCTATGCGTTATGCGTTATGCGTTATGCGTTATGCGTTATGGGTTATGAGTAATGCGTGATCCGTTATGCGTTATGCGGAATGCGTGATCCGTTATGCGTTATGAGTAATGCGTGATCCGTTATGTGTTATGCGTTATGCGTTATGCATTATGCGTTATGCGTTATGCGTTATGCGTTATGCGTTATGCGTTATGCGTTATGGGTTATGAGTAATGCGTGATCCGTTATGCGTTATGCTTTATGCGCTATGCGTTATGCGTTACGCGTAATGCGTTATGCGCTATGGGTCATGCGTTAAGCGTTATGCGTTATGCGTTATGCGTTATGCGGAATGCGTCATCCGTTATGCGTTATGAGTAATGCGTGATCCGTCATGCGTTATGCGTTAGGCGTTATGCGTTTTGCGTTATGCGTTATGAGTAATGCGAGATCCGTTACGCGTTATGCGTTATGCGTTATGCGTTATGCGTTATGCGTTATGCGTTATGCGTTATGCGTTATGCGTTATGCGTTATGCGTTATGCGTTATGCGTTATGCGTTTTGCGTTATGCGTTATGCGTTATGCGTTATGCGTTATGCGTTATGCGTTATGCGTTATGCGTTATGCGTTATGCGTTATGAGAAATGGGTGATCCGTTATGCGTTATGCGTTATGAGTAATGCGTGATCCGTTATGCGTTATGCGTTATGCGTTATGCGTTATGAGTAACGCGTGATCCGTTATGCGTTATGCGTTATGCGTTATGAGAAATGCGTGATCCGTTATGCGTTATGCGTTATGCGTTATGCGTTTTGCGTTATGCGTTATGAGTAATGCGAGATCCGTTATGCGTTATGCGTTATGCGTTATGCGTTATGCGTTATGCGTTTTGCGTTGTGCGTTATGCGTTGTGCGTTATGCGGAATGCGTCATCCGTTATGCGTTATGAGTAATGCGTGATCCGTCATGCGTTATGCGTTAGGCGTTATGCGTTTTGCGTTATGCGTTATGAGTAATGCGAGATCCGTTATGCGTTATGCGTTATGCGTTATGCGTTATGCGTTATGCGTTATGCGTTTTGCGTTGTGCGTTATGCGTTGTGCGTTATGCGTTATTCGTTATGCGTTATGAGTAATGCGTGATCCGTTATGCGTTATGCGTTATGCGTTATGGGTTGTGCGTTATGAGTCATGCGTTATACGTTATGCGTTATGCGTTTTGCTTTATGCGTTATGCGTTATGGGTTATGCGTTATGCGTTATGCGTTATGAGTAATGCGTGATCCGTTATGTGTTATGCGTTATGCGCTATGCGTTATGCGTTATGCGTTATGCGTTATGCGTTATGCGTTATGGGTTATGAGTAATGCGTGATCCGTTATGCGTTATGCGGAATGCATGATCCGTTATGCGTTATGAGTAATGCGTGATCCGTCATGCGTTATGCGTTAGGCGTTATGCGTTTTGCGTTATGCATTATGAGTAATGCGAGATCCGTTACGCGTTATGCGTTATGCGTTATGCGTTATGCGTTATGCGTTATGCGTTATGAGTAATGCGTGATCCGTTATGCGTTATGCTTTATGCGCTATGCGTTATGCGTTACGCGTAATGCGTTATGCGCTATGGGTCATGCGTTAAGCGTTATGCGTTATGCGTTATGCGTTATGCGGAATGCGTCATCCGTTATGCGTTATGAGTAATGCGTGATCCGTCATGCGTTATGCGTTAGGCGTTATGCGTTTTGCGTTATGCGTTATGAGTAATGCGAGATCCGTTACGCGTTATGCGTTATGCGTTATGCGTTATGCGTTATGCGTTATGCGTTATGCGTTATGCGTTATGCGTTATGCGTTATGAGTAATGCGTGATCCGTTATGCGTTATGCGTTATGCGTTATGCGTTATGAGTAATGCGTGATCCGTTATGCGTTATGCGTTATGCGTTATGCGTTATGCGTTATGCATTATGCGTTATGCGTTATGCGTTATGCGTTATGCCTTATACGTTATGCGTTATGCGTTATGCGTTATGCGTTATGCGTTATGCGTTATGCGTTATGCGTTATGCGTAATGCTTTATGCGTTATGCGTTATGCGTTATGCGTTATGCGTTATGCGTTATGCGTTATGCGTTATGAGTAATGCGTGATCCGTTATGCGTTATGCGTTATGCGTTATGCGTTATGCGTTATGCGTTATGCGTTATGCGTTATGCGTTATGCGTTATGCGTTATGCGTTATGAGAAATGCGTGATCCGTTATGAGTAATGCGTGATCCGTTATGCGTTATGCGTTATGCGTTATGCGTTATGCGTTATGCGTTATGCGTTATGCGTTATGCGTTATGCGTTATGCGTTATGCGTTATGCGTTATGCGTTATGAGAAATGCGTGATCCGTTATGCGCTATGAGTAATGCGTGATCCGTTATGCGTTATGCGTTATGCGTTATGCGTTATGCGTTATACGTCATGCGTTATGCGTTATGCGTTACGCGTAATGCGTTATGCGCTATGGGTCATGCGTTAAGCGTTATGCGTTATGCGTTATGCGTTATGCGTTATGCGTTATGCGTTATGCGTTATGCGTTATGCGTTATGCGTTATGCGTTATGAGAAATGCGTGATCCGTTATGAGTAATGCGTGATCCGTTATGCGTTATGCGTTATGCGTTATGCGTTATGCGTTATGCGTTATGCGTTATGCGTTATGCGTTATGAGAAATGCGTGATCCGTTATGCGCTATGAGTAATGCGTGATCCGTTATGCGTTATGCGTTATGCGTTATGCGTTATGCGTTATACGTCATGCGTTATGAGTTATGCGTTATGAGAAATGCGTGATCCTTTATGCGTTATGCGTTATGAGTAATGCGTGATCCGTTATGCGTTATGCGTTATGCGTTATGCGTTATGCGTTATGCGTTTTGCGTTGTGCGTTATGCGTTGTGCGTTATGCGTTATTCGTTATGCGTTATGAGTAATGCGTGATCCGTTATGCGTTATGCGTTATGCGTTATGGGTTGTGCGTTATGAGTCATGCGTTATACGTTATGCGTTATGCGTTTTGCTTTATGCGTTATGCGTTATGGGTTATGCGTTATGCGTTATGCGTTATGAGTAATGCGTGATCCGTTATGTGTTATGCGTTATGCGCTATGCGTTATGCGTTATGCGTTATGCGTTATGGGTTATGAGTAATGCGTGATCCGTTATGCGTTATGCGGAATGCGTGATCCGTTATGCGTTATGAGTAATGCGTGATCCGTCATGCGTTATGCGTTAGGCGTTATGCGTTTTGCGTTATGCATTATGAGTAATGCGAGATCCGTTACGCGTTATGCGTTATGCGATATGCGTTATGCGTTATGCGTTATGCGTTATGCGTTATGCGTTATGCGTTATGCGTTATGCGTTATGCGTTATGCGTTATGCGTTATGCGTTATGCGTTATGCGTTATGCGTTATGCGTTATGAGAAATGCGTGATCCGTTATGCGTTATGAGTAATGCGTGATCCGTTATGCGTTATGCGTTATGCGTTATGCGTTATGCGTTATGCGTTATGAGAAATGCGTGATCCGTTATGCGTTATGAGTAATGCGTGATCCGTCATGCGTTATGCGTTATGCGTTATGCGTTATGCGTTATGCGTTATGCGTTTTGCTTTATGCGTTATGCGTTATGGGTTATGCGTTATGCGTTATGCGTTATGAGTAATGCGTGATCCGTTATGTGTTATGCGTTATGCGTTATGCATTATGCGTTATGCGTTATGCGTTATGCGTTATGCGTTATGCGTTATGCGTTATGCGTTATGCGTTATGGGTTATGAGTAATGCGTGATCCGTTATGCGTTATGCTTTATGCGCTATGCGTTATGCGTTACGCGTAATGCGTTATGCGCTATGGGTCATGCGTTAAGCGTTATGCGTTATGCGTTATGCGTTATGCGGAATGCGTCATCCGTTATGCGTTATGAGTAATGCGTGATCCGTCATGCGTTATGCGTTAGGCGTTATGCGTTTTGCGTTATGCGTTATGAGTAATGCGAGATCCGTTACGCGTTATGCGTTATGCGTTATGCGTTATGCGTTATGCGTTATGCGTTATGCGTTATGCGTTATGCGTTATGCGTTATGCGTTATGCGTTTTGCGTTATGCGTTATGCGTTATGCGTTATGCGTTATGCGTTATGCGTTATGCGTTATGCGTTATGCGTTATGCGTTATGAGAAATGGGTGATCCGTTATGCGTTATGCGTTATGAGTAATGCGTGATCCGTTATGCGTTATGCGTTATGCGTTATGAGTAACGCGTGATCCGTTATGCGTTATGCGTTATGCGTTATGAGAAATATGTGATCCGTTATGCGTTATGCGTTATGCGTTATGAGAAATGCGTGATCCGTTATGCGTTATGCGTTATGCTCTATGCGTTATGCGTTATGCGTTATGCGATTTGCGTTATGCGTTATGCGTTATGCGTTATGCGTTATGCGTTATGAGTTATGAGTTATGCGTTATGTGTAACGCGTGATCCGTAATGCGTTATGCGTTATGCGTTATGCGTTATGCGTTATGAGTAATGCGAGATCCGTTACGCGTTATGCGTTATGCGTTATTCGTTATGTGTTATGCGTTATGCGTTATGCGTTATGCTTTATGCATTATGCGATATGCGTTATGCGATTTGCGTTATGCGTTATGCGTTATGGGTTGTGCGTTATGAGTCATGCGTTATGCGATATGCGTTATGCGTTTTGCTTTATGCGTTATGCGTTATGGGTTATGCGTTATGCGTTATGCGTTATGAGTAATGCGTGATCCGTTATGCGTTATGAGTAACGCGTGATCCGTTATGCGTTATGCGTTATGCGTTATGAGAAATGCGTGATCCGTTATGCGTTATGCGTTATGCTTTATGAGTTATGCGTTATGCGCTATGCGATTTGCGTTATGCGTTATGCGTTATGCGTTATGCGTTATGCGTTATGCGTTATGCGTTATGCGTTATGCGTTATGCGTTATGAGTAACGCGTGATCCGTTATGCGTTATGCGTTATGCGTTATGAGAAATGCGTGATCCGTTATGCGTTATGCGTTATGCTCTATGCGTTATGCGTTATGCGTTATGCGATTTGCGTTATGCGTTATGCGTTATGGGTTATGGGTTATGCGTTATGCGTTATGCGTTATGAGTAATGCGTGATCCGTAATGTGTTATGCGTTATGCGCTATGCGTTATGCGTTATGCGTTATGGGTTATGAGTAATGCGTGATCCGTTATGCGTAATGCTTTATGCGTTATTCGTTATGCGTTACGCGTAATGCGTTATGCGCTATGGGTCATGCGTTAAGCGTTATGCGTTATGCGATATGCGTTATGCGTTATGCGTTATGCGTTATGCGTTATGCGTTATGCGTTATGCATTATGCGATATGCATCATGCGTTATGCGTTATGCGTTATGCGTTATGCGTTATGCGTTATGCGTTATGCGTTATGCGTTATGCGTTATGCGTTATGCGTTATGCGTTATGCGTTATGAGAATTGCGTGATCCGTTATGCGTTATGAGTAATGCGTGATCCGTTATGCGTTATGCGTTATGCGTTATGCCTTATGCGTTATGGGTTATGCGTTATGCGTTATGCGTTATGCGTGATGCGTTATGCGTTATGCGTTATGCGTTATGCGTTATGCGTTATGAGTAATGCGAGATCCGTTACGCGTTATGCGTTATGCGTTATGCGTTATGCGTTATGAGTAATGCGTGATCCGTTATGCGTTATGCGTTATGCGTTATGCGTTATGCGTTATGCGTTATGCGATATGCGTTATGCGTTATGCGTTATGCGTTATGCGTTATGCGTTATGCGTTATGCGTTATGCGTTATGCGTTATGCGTTATGCGTTATGCGTTATGCGTTATGCATTATGCGTTATGCGTTATGCGTTATGCGTTATGCGTTATGGGTTATGCGTTATGCGTTATGCGTTATGCGTTATGCGTTATGAGTAATGCGTGATCCGTTATGCGTTATGTGTTATGCGATATGCGTTATGCGTTATGCGTTGGGCGTTATGCGTTATGCTTTATGCGTTATGCGTTATGCGTTATGCGTTATGCGTTATGCGTTATGCGTGATCCGTTATGCGTTATGCGTTATGAGTAATGCGTGATCCGTTATGCGTTATGCGTTATGAGTAATGCGTGATCCGTTATGCGTTATGCGTTATGCGTTATGCGTTATGCGTTATGCGTTATGCGTTATGCGTTATGCGTTATGCGTTATGCGTTATGCGTTATGTGTTATGCGTTATGCGTTATGAGTAATGCGTGATCCGTTATGCGTTATGCGTTATGAGAAATGCGTGATCCGTTATGCGTTATGAGTAATGCGAGATCCGTTACGCGTTATGCGTTATGCGTTATGCGTTATGCGTTATGCGTTATGCCTTATGCGTTATGGGTTATGAGTAATGCGTGATCCGTCATGCGTCATGCGTTAGGCGTTATGCGTTTTGCGTTATGCGTTATGAGTAATGCGTGATCCGTTATGCGTTATGCGTTATGCGTTATGCGTTATGCGTTATGCGTTATGCGTTATGCGTTATGCGATATGCGTTATGCGTTATGCGTTATGCGTTATGCGTTATGCGTTATGCGTTATGCGTTATGCGTTATGCGTTATGCGTTATGCATTATGCGTTATGCGTTATGCGTTATGCGTTATGGGTTATGCGTTATGCGTTATGCGTTATGCGTTATGAGTAATGCGTGATCCGTTATGCGTTATGCTTTATGAGTTATGCGTTATGCGTTATGCGATTTGCGTTATGCGTTATGCGTTATGCGTTATGCGTTATGCGTTATGCGTTATGCGTTATGCGTTATGAGTAACGCGTGATCCGTTATGCGTTATGCGTTATGCGTTATGAGAAATGCGTGATCCGTTATGCGTTATGCGTTATGCTCTATGCGTTATGCGTTATGCGTTATACGATTTGCGCTATGCGTTATGCGTTATGGGTTGTGCGTTATGCGTTATGCTTTATGCGTTATGCGTTATGCGTTATGCGTTATGCGTTATGCGTTATGCGTTATGCGTTATGCGTTATGCGTTATGCGTTATGCGTTATGTGTTATGCGATATGCGTTATGCGTTATGCGTTGTGCGTTATGCGTTATGCTTTATGCGTTATGCGTTATGCGTTATGCGTTATGCGTTATGCGTTATGCGTTATGCGTTATGCGTTATGCGTTATGCGTTATGCGTTATGCGTTATGCGTTATGCGTTATGCGTTATGCGTTATGCGTTATGCGTTATGCGTTATGCGTTATGCGTTATGCGTTATGCGTTATGCGTTATGCGTTATGTGTTATGCGTTATGCGTTATGCGTTATGCGTTATGCGTTATGAGTAATGCGTGATCCGTTATGCGTTATGCGTTATGCGTTATGCGTTATGCGTTATGCGTCATGCGTTATGCGTTATCCGTTATGCGGTATGCGTTATGCGTTATGCGTTATGAGAAATGCGTGATCCGTTATGAGTAATGCGTGATCCGTTATGCGTTATGCGTTATGCGTTATGCGTTATGCGTTATGCGTTATGAGAAATGCGTGATCCGTTATGCGTTATGAGTAATGCGTGATCCGTTATGCGTTATGCGTTATGCGTTATGCGTTATGCGTTATGCGTTATGCGTTATGCGTTATGCGTTATGCGTTATGCGTTATGCGTTATACGTTATGCGGTATGCGTTATGCGTTATGAGAAATGCGTGATCCGTTATGCGTTATGCGTTATGAGTAATGCGTGATCGGTTATGCGTTATGCGTTATGCGTTATGCGTTATGCGTCATGCGTTATGCGTTATGCGTTATGCGTTATGCGTTATGCGTTATGCGTTATGAGTAATGCGTGATCCGTTATGCGTTATGCGTTATGAGTAATGCGTGATCCGTTATGCGTTATGCGTTATGCATTAAGCGTTATGCGTTATGCGTTATGCGTTATGCGTTATGCGTTATGCGTTATGCGTTATGCTTTATGCATTATGCGATATGCGTTATGCGATTTGCGTTATGCGTTATGCGTTATGGGTTGTGCGTTATGAGTCATGCGTTATGCGTTATGCGTTATGCGTTTTGCTTTATGCGTTATGCGTTATGGGTTATGCGTTATGCGTTATGCGTTATGAGTAATGCGTGATCCGTTATGCGTTATGAGTAACGCGTGATCCGTTATGCGTTATGCGTTATGCGTTATGAGAAATGCGTGATCCGTTATGCGTTATGCGTTATGCTTTATGAGTTATGCGTTATGCGTTATGCGATTTGCGTTATGCGTTATGCGTTATGCGTAATGCGTTATGCGTTATGCGTTATGCGTTATGCGTTATGCGTTATGCGTTATGAGTAACGCGTGATCCGTTATGCGTTATGCGTTATGAGAAATGCGTGATCCGTTATGCGTTATGCGTTATGCTCTATGCGTTATGCGTTATGCGTTATACGATTTGCGCTATGCGTTATGCGTTATGGGTTATGGGTTATGCGTTATGCGTTATGCGTTATGAGTAATGCGTGATCCGTTATGTGTTATGCGTTATGCGCTATGCGTTATGCGTTATGCGTTATCCGTTATGGGTTATGAGTAATGCGTGATCCGTTATGCGTAATGCTTTATGCGTTATGCGTTATGCGTTACGCGTAATGCGTTATGCGCTATGGGTCATGCGTTAAGCGTTATGCGTTATGCGTTATGCGTTATGCGGAATGCGTCATCCGTTATGCGTTATGAGTAATGCGTGATCCGTCATGCGTTATGCGTTAGGCGTTATGCGTTTTGCGTTATGCGTTATGAGTAATGCGAGATCCGTTACGCGTTATGCGTTATGCGTTATGCGATATGCGTTATGCGTTATGCGTTATGCGTTATGCGTTATGCGTTATGCGTTATGCGTTATGCGTTATGCGTTATGCGTTATGCATTATGCGATATGCATCATGCGTTATGCGTTATGCGTTATGCGTTATGCGTTATGCGTTATGCGTTATGCGTTATGCGTTATGCGTTATGCGTTATGAGAAATGCGTGATCCGTTATGCGTTATGAGTAATGCGTGATCCGTTATGCGTTATGCGTTATGCGTTATGCATAATGCGTTATGCGTTATGCGTTATGCGTTGTGCGTTATGCGTTATGCTTTATGCGTTATGCGTTTGCGTTATGCGTTATGGGTTATGCGATATGCGTTATGCGTTATGCGTTAAGCGTTATGCGTTATGCGTTATGCGTTATGCGTTATGCGTTATGCGTTATGCGTTATGAGAAATGCGTGATCCGTTATGCGTTATGAGTAATGCGTGATCCGTTATGCGAAATGCGTTATGCGTTATAGGTTATGCGTTATGCGTTTTGCGTTATGCGTTATGCGTTATGCGTTATGAGTAATGCGTGATCCGTTATGCGTTATGCGTTATGCGTTATGCGTTATGCGTTATGCGTTATGCGTTATGCGTTATGCGTTGTGCGTTATGCGTTATGCGTTATGCGTTATGTGTTATGCGTTATGCGTTATGAGTAATGCGTGATCCGTTATGCGTTATGCGTTATGAGTAATGCGTGATCCGTTATGCGTTATGCGTTATGAGTAATGCGTGATCCGTTATGCGTTATGCGTTATGCGTTATGCGTTATGCGTTATGCGTTATGCGTTATGCGTTATGCGTTATGCGTTATGTGTTATGCGTTATGCGTTATGAGTAATGCGTGATCCGTTATGCGTTATGCGTTATGAGAAATGCGTGATCCGTTATGCGTTATGAGTAATGCGTGATCCGTCATGCGTTATGCGTTAGGCGTTATGCGTTTTGCGTTATGCGTTATGCGTTATGAGTAATGCGTGATCCGTTATGCGTTATGCGTTATGAGTAATGCGTGATCCGTTATGCGTTATGCGTTATGCATTAAGCGTTATGCGTTATGCGTTATGCGTTATGCGTTATGCGTTATGCGTTATGCGTTATGCTTTATGCATTATGCGATATGCGTTATGCGATTTGCGTTATGCGTTATGCGTTATGGGTTGTGCGTTATGAGTCATGCGTTATGCGTTATGCGTTATGCGTTTTGCTTTATGCGTTATGCGTTATGGGTTATGCGTTATGCGTTATGCGTTATGAGTAATGCGTGATCCGTTATGCGTTATGTGTAACGCGTGATCCGTTATGCGTTATGCGTTATGCGTTATGAGAAATGCGTGATCCGTTATGCGTTATGCGTTATGCTTTATGAGTTATGCGTTATGCGTTATGCGATTTGCGTTATGCGTTATGCGTTATGCGTAATGCGTTATGCGTTATGCGTTATGCGTTATGCGTTATGCGTTATGAGTAACGCGTGATCCGTTATGCGTTATGCGTTATGCGTTATGAGAAATGCGTGATCCGTTATGCGTTATGCGTTATGCTCTATGCGTTATGCGTTATGCGTTATACGATTTGCGCTATGCGTTATGCGTTATGGGTTATGGGTTATGCGTTATGCGTTATGCGTTATGAGTAATGCGTGATCCGTTATGTGTTATGCGTTATGCGCTATGCGTTATACGTTATGCGTTATCCGTTATGGGTTATGAGTAATGCGTGATCCGTTATGCGTAATGCTTTATGCGTTATGCGTTATGCGTTACGCGTAATGCGTTATGCGCTATGGGTCATGCGTTAAGCGTTATGCGTTATGCGTTATGCGTTATGCGGAATGCGTCATCCGTTATGCGTTATGAGTAATGCGTGATCCGTCATGCGTTATGCGTTAGGCGTTATGCGTTTTGCGTTATGCGTTATGAGTAATGCGAGATCCGTTACGCGTTATGCGTTATGCGTTATGCGATATGCGTTATGCGTTATGCGTTATGCGTTATGCGTTATGCGTTATGCGTTATGCGTTATGCGTTATGCGTTATGCGTTATGCGTTATGCATTATGCGATATGCATCATGCGTTATGCGTTATGCGTTATGCGTTATGCGTTATGCGTTATGCGTTATGCGTTATGCGTTATGCGTTATGCGTTATGCGTTATGCGTTATGAGAAATGCGTGATCCGTTATGCGAAATGCGTTATGCGTTATAGGTTATGCGTTATGCGTTTTGCGTTATGCGTTATGCGTTATGCGTTATGAGTAATGCGTGATCCGTTATGCGTTATGCGTTATGCGTTATGCGTTATGCGTTATGCGTTATGCGTTGTGCGTTATGCGTTATGCGTTATGCGTTATGTGTTATGCGTTATGCGTTATGAGTAATGCGTGATCCGTTATGCGTTATGCGTTATGAGTAATGCGTGATCCGTTATGCGTTATGCGTTATGAGTAATGCGTGATCCGTTATGCGTTATGCGTTATGCGTTATGCGTTATGCGTTATGCGTTATGCGTTATGCGTTATGCGTTATGTGTTATGCGTTATGCGTTATGAGTAATGCGTGATCCGTTATGCGTTATGCGTTATGAGAAATGCGTGATCCGTTATGCGTTATGAGTAATGCGTGATCCGTTATGCGTTATGCGTTATGCGTTATGCGTTATGCCTTATGCGTTATGGGTTATGAGTAATGCGTGATCCGTCATGCGTTATGCGTTAGGCGTTATGCGTTTTGCGTTATGCGTTATGAGTAATGCGAGATCCGTTACGCGTTATGCGTTATGCGTTATGCGTTATGCGTTATGCGTTATGAGTAATGCGTGATCCGTTATGCGTTATGCGTTATGCGTTATGCGTTATGCGTTATGCGTTATGCGTTATGCGATATGCGTTATGCGTTATGCGTTATGCGTTATGCGTTATGCGTTATGCGTTATGCGTTATGCGTTATGCGTTATGCGTTATGCGTTATGCGTTATGCATTATGCGTTATGCGTTATGCGTTACGCGTTATGGGTTATGCGTTATGCGTTATGCGTTATGAGTAATGCGTGATCCGTTATGCGTTATGTGTTATGCGATATGCGTTATGCGTTATGCGTTGTGCGTTATGCGTTATGCTTTATGCGTTATGCGTTATGCGTTATGCGTTATGCGTTATGCGTCATGCGTTATGCGTTGTGCGTTATGCGTTATGTGTTATGCGTTATGCGTTATGAGTAATGCGTGATCCGTTATGCGTTATGCGTTATGAGTAATGCGTGATCCGTTATGCGTTATGCGTTATGCGTTATGCGTTATGCGTTATGCGTTATGCGTTATGCGTTATGCGTTATGTGTTATGCGTTATGCGTTATGAGTAATGCGTGATCCGTTATGCGTTATGCGTTATGAGAAATGCGTGATCCGTTATGCGTTATGAGAAATGCGTGATCCGTTATGCGTTATGCGTTATGAGTAATGCGTGATCCGTTATGCGTTATGAGTAATGCGTGATCCGTTATGCGTTATGCGTTATGCGATATGCATCATGCGTTATGCGTTATGCGTTATGCGTTGTGCGTTATGCGTTATGCTTTATGCGTTATGCGTTTGCGTTATGCGTTATGGGTTATGCGATATGCGTTATGCGTTATGCGTTATGCGTTATGCGTTATGCGTTATGCGTTATGCGTTATGCGTTATGCGTTATGAGAAATGCGTGATCCGTTATGAGTTATGAGTAATGCGTGATCCGTTATGCGAAATGCGTTATGCGTTATAGGTTATGCGTTATGCGTTATGCGTTATGCGTTATGCGTTATGCGTTATGCGTTATGCGTTACGCGTAATGCGTTATGCGCTGTGGGTCATGCGTTAAGCGTTATGCGTTTTGCGTTATGCGTTATGAGTAATGCGAGATCCGTTACGCGTTATGCGTTATGCGTTATGCGTTATGCGTTATGCGTTATGCGTTATGCGTTATGCGTTATGCGTTATGCGTTATGAGTTATGCGTTATGCGTTATGCGTTATGCGTTATGCGTTATGCGTTATGAGAAATGCGTGATCCGTTATGCGTTATGCGTTATGAGTAATGCGTGATCCGTTATGCGTTATGCGTTATGCGTTATGTGTTATGCGTTATGCGTTATGCGTTATGCGTTATGCGTTATGCGTTATGCGTTATGAGTAATGCGTGATCCGTTATGCGTTATGCGTTATGAGAAATGCGTGACCCGTTATGCGTTATGCGTTATGCGTTATGCGTTATGCGTTATGCGTTATGCGTTATGCGTTATGCGTTATGCGTTATGCGTTTTGCTTTATGCGTTATGCGTTATGGGTTATGCGTTATGCGTTATGCGTTATGAGTAATGCGTGATCCGTTATGTGATATGCGTTATGCGCTATGCGTTATGCCTTATGCGTTATGCGTTATGGGTTATGAGTAATGCGTGATCCGTTATGCGTTATGCTTTATGCGTTATGCGTTATGCGTTACGCGTAATGCGTTATGCGCTGTGGGTCATGCGTTAAGCGTTATGCGTTTTGCGTTATGCGTTATGAGTAATGCGAGATCCGTTACGCGTTATGCGTTATGCGTTATGCGTTATGCGTTATGCGTTATGCGTTATGCGTTATGCGTTATGCGTTATGCGTTATGCGTTATGCGTTATGAGTTATGCGTTATGCGTTATGCGTTATGCGTTATGCGTTATGCGTTATGAGAAATGCGTGATCCGTTATGCGTTATGCGTTATGAGTAATGCGTGATCCGTTATGCGTTATGCGTTATGCGTTATGTGTTATGCGTTATGCGTTATGCGTTATGCGTTATGCGTTATGCGTTATGAGTAATGCGTGATCCGTTATGCGTTATGCGTTATGAGAAATGCGTGACCCGTTATGCGTTATGCGTTATGCTTTATGCGTTATGCGTTATGCGTTATGCGTTATGCGTTATGCGTTATGCGTTATGCGTTATGCGTTATGCGTTATGCGTTATGCGATATGAGTTATGCGTTATGCGTTATGTGTAACGCGTGATCCGTAATGCGTTATGCGTTATGCGTTATGCGTTATGCGTTATGAGAAATGCGTGATCCGTTATGCGTTATGCGTTATGCTCTATGCGTTATGCGTTATGCGTTATGCGATTTGCGTTATGCGTCATGCGTTATGCGTTATGCGTTATGCGTTATGCGTTATGCGATATGAGTTATGCGTTATGCGTTATGTGTAACGCGTGATCCGTAATGCGTTATGCGTTATGCGTTATGCGTTATGCGTTATGCGTTATGCGTTATGCGTTATGCGTTATGCGTTATGCGTTATGCGTTATGAGTAACGCGTGATCCGTTATGCGTTATGCGTTATGCGTTATGAGAAATGCGTGATCCGTTATGCGTTATGCGTTATGCTCTATGCGTTATGCGTTATGCGATTTGCGTTATGCGTTATGCGTTATGCGTTATGCGTTATGCGTTATGCGTTATGCGTTATGCGTTATGCGTTATGCGTTATGCGTTATGCGCTATGCGTTATGCGTTATGCGTTATGCGTTATGCGTTATGCGTTATGCGTTATGCGTTATGCGTTATGTGTTATGCGTTATGCGTTATGCGTTATGCGTTATGCGTTATGCGTTATGCGTTATGCGTTATGCGTTATGAGATATGCGTGATCCGTTATGCGTTATGAGTAATGCGTGATCCGTTATGCGTTATGCGTTATGCGTTATGCGTTATGCGTTATGCGTTATGCGTTATGAGAAATGCGTGATCCGTTATGCGTTATGAGTAATGCGTGATCCGTCATGCGTTATGCCTTATGCGTTATGCGTTATGCGTTATGCGTTATGCGTTATGAGAAATGCGTGATCCGTTATGCGTTATGCGTTATGAGTAATGCGTGATCCGTTATGCGTTATGCGTTATGCGTTATGCGTTATGCGTTATGCGTTATGCGTTATGAGCAATGCGTGATCCGTTATGCGTTATGCGTTATGCGTTATGGGTTGTGCGTTATGAGTCATGCGTTGTGCGTTATGCGTTATGCGTTTTGCTTTATGCGTTATGCGTTATGGGTTATGCGTTATGCGTTATGCGTTATGCATTATGAGTTATGCGTTATGCGTTATACGTTATGCGTTATGCGTTATGCGTTATGCGTTTTGCTTTATGCGTTATGCGTTATGGGTTATGCGTTATGCGTTATGCGTTATGAGTAATGCGTGATCCGTTATGTGTTATGCGTTATGCGCTATGCGTTATGCGTTATGCGTTATGCGTTATGCGTTATGCGTTATGGGTTATGAGTAATGCGTGATCCGTTATGCGTTATGCTTTATGCGTTATGCGTTATGCGTTACGCGTAATGCGTTATGCGCTGTGGGTCATGCGTTAAGCGTTATGCGTTTTGCGTTATGCGTTATGAGTAATGCGAGATCCGTTACGCGTTATGCGTTATGCGTTATTCGTTATGCGTTTTGCGTTATGCGTTATGCGTTATGCATTATGCGTTATGCGTTATGCGTTATGCGTTATGCGTTTTGCGTTATGCGTTATGCGTTATGCGTTATGCGTTATGCGTTATGCGTTATGCGTTATGCGTTATGCGTTATGCGTTATGCGTTATGAGAAATGGGTGATCCGTTATGTGTTATGCGTTATGAGTAATGCGTGATCCGTTATGCGTTATGCGTTATGCGTTATGAGTAATGCGTGATCCGTTATGCGTTATGCGTTATGAGAAATGCGTGATCCGTTATGCGTTATGCGTTATGCGTTATGCGTTATGCGTTATGCGTTATGCGTTATGCGTTATGCGTTATGCGTTTTGCGTTATGCGTTATGCGTTATGCGTTATGCGTTATGCGTTATGCGTTATGCGTTATGCGTTATGCGTTATGCGTTATGCGTTATGAGAAATGGGTGATCCGTTATGTGTTATGCGTTATGAGTAATGCGTGATCCGTTATGCGTTATGCGTTATGCTTTATGCGTTATGCGTTATGCGTTATGCGTTATGCGTTATGAGTAACGCGTGATCCGTTATGCGTTATGCGTTATGCGTTATGAGAAATGCGTGATCCGTTATGCGTTATGCGTTATGCGTTATGAGAAATGCGTGATCCGTAATGCGTTATGCGTTATGCTCTATGCGTTATGCGTTATGCGTTATGCGATTTGCGTTATGCGTTATGCGTTATGCGTTATGCGTTATGCGTTATGCGTTATGCGTTATGCGTTATGAGTTATGCGTTATGCGTTATGTGTAACGCGTGATCCGTAATGCGTTATGCGTTATGCGTTATGCGTTATGCGATTTGCGTTATGCGTTATGCGTTATGCGTTATGCGTTATGCGTTATGCGTTATGCGTTATGCGTTATGCGTTATGCGTTATGCGTTATGCGTTATGCGTTATGCGTTATGAGAAATGGGTGATCCGTTATGCGTTATGCGTTATGAGTAATGCGTTATACGTTATGAGTAATGCGTGATCCGTCATGCGTTATGCGTTATGCGTTATGCGTTATGCGTTATGCGTTATGCGTTATGCGTTATGCGTTATGCGTTATGCGTTATGAGCAATGCGTGATCCGTTATGCGTTATGCGTTATGCGTTATGGGTTGTGCGTTATGAGTCATGCGTTGTGCGTTATGCGTTATGCGTTTTGCTTTATGCGTTATGCGTTATGGGTTATGCGTTATGCGTTATGCGTTATGCATTATGAGTTATGCGTTATGCGTTATACGTTATGCGTTATGCGTTATGCGTTATGCGTTTTGCTTTATGCGTTATGCGTTATGGGTTATGCGTTATGCGTTATGCGTTATGAGTAATGCGTGATCCGTTATGTGTTATGCGTTATGCGCTATGCGTTATGCGTTATGCGTTATGCGTTATGCGTTATGGGTTATGAGTAATGCGTGATCCGTTATGCGTTATGCTTTATGCGTTATGCGTTATGCGTTACGCGTAATGCGTTATGCGCTGTGGGTCATGCGTTAAGCGTTATGCGTTTTGCGTTATGCGTTATGAGTAATGCGAGATCCGTTACGCGTTATGCGTTATGCGTTATTCGTTATGCGTTATGCGTTATGCGTTATGCGTTATGCATTATGCGTTATGCGTTATGCGTTATGCGTTATGCGTTATGCGTTATGTGTTATGCGTTATGCGTTATGCGTTATGCGTTATGCGTTATGCGTTATGCGTTATGCGTTATGAGTTATGCGTTATGCGTTATGCGTTATGCGTTATGCGTTATGAGTAATGCGTGATCCGTTATGCGTTATGCGTTATGAGTAATGCGTGATCCGTTATGCGTTATGCGTTACGCGTTATGCGTTATGCGTTATGCGTTATGCGTTATGAGTAATGCGTGATCCGTTATGCGTTATGCGTTATGAGAAATGCGTGATCCGTTATGCGTTATGCGTTATGCGTTATGCGTTATGCGTTATGCGTTATGCGTTATGCGTTATGCGTTATGCGTTTTGCGTTATGCGTTATGCGTTATGCGTTATGCGTTATGCGTTATGCGTTATGCGTTATGCGTTATGCGTTATGCGTTATGCGTTATGAGAAATGGGTGATCCGTTATGTGTTATGCGTTATGAGTAATGCGTGATCCGTTATGCGTTATGCGTTATGCTTTATGCGTTATGCGTTATGCGTTATGCGTTATGCGTTATGAGTAACGCGTGATCCGTTATGCGTTATGCGTTATGCGTTATGAGAAATGCGTGATCCGTTATGCGTTATGCGTTATGCGTTATGCGTTATGGGAAATGCGTGATCCGTAATGCGTTATGCGTTATGCTCTATGCGTTATGCGTTATGCGTTATGCGATTTGCGTTATGCGTTATGCGTTATGCGTTATGCGTTATGCGTTATGCGTTATGCGTTATGCGTTATGCGTTATGCGTTATGAGTTATGCGTTATGCGTTATGTGTAACGCGTGATCCGTAATGCGTTATGCGTTATGCGTTATGCGTTATGCGATTTGCGTTATGCGTTATGCGTTATGCGTTATGCGTTATGCGTTATGCGTTATGCGTTATGCGTTATGCGTTATGCGTTATGCGTTATGCGTTATGCGTTATGCGTTATGCGTTATGCGTTATGAGAAATGGGTGATCCGTTATGCGTTATGCGTTATGAGTAATGCGTTATACGTTATGAGTAATGCGTGATCCGTCATGCGTTATGCGTTATGCGTTATGCGTTATGCGTTATGCGTTATGCGTTATGCGTTATGCGTTAAGAGTAATGCGTGATCCGTTATGCGTTATGCGTTATGAGTAATGCGTGATCCGTTATGCGTTATGCGTTATGCATTAAGCGTTATGCGTTATGCGTTATGCGTTATGCGTTATGCGTTATGCGTTATGCTTTATGCATTATGCAATATGCGTTATGCGATTTGCGTTATGCGTTATGCGTTATGGGTTGTGCGTTATGAGTCATGCGTTATGCGTTATGCGTTATGCGTTTTGCTTTATGCGTTATGCGTTATGGGTTATGCGTTATGCGTTATGCGTTATGAGTAATGCGTGATCCGTTATGCGTTATGAGTAACGCGTGATCCGTTATGCGTTATGCGTTATGCGTTATGAGAAATGCGTGATCCGTTATGCATTATGCGTTATGCTTTATGCGTTATGCGTTATGCGTTATGCGATTTGCGTTATGCGTTATGCGTTATGCGTTATGCGTTATGCGTTATGCGTTATGCGTTATGCGTTATGCGTTATGCGTTATGCGTTATGCGTTTTGCTTTATGCGTTATGCGTTATGGGTTATGGGTTATGCGTTATGCGTTATGCGTTATGAGTAATGCGTGATCCGTTATGTGTTATGCGTTATGCGCTATGCGTTATGCGTTATGCGTTATGGGTTATGAGTAATGCGTGATCCGTTATGCGTAATGCTTTATGCGTTATGCGTTATGCGTTATGCGTTATGCGTTATGCGTTATGCGTTATGCGTTATGCGTTATGCGTTATGCGTTATGAGAAATGCGTGATCCGTTATGCGTTATGAGTAATGCGTGATCCGTTATGCGATATGCGTTATGCGTTATAGGTTATGCGTTATGCGTTATGCGTTATGCGTTATGCGTTATGCGTTATGAGAAATGCGTGATCCGTTATGCGTTATGAGTAATGCGTGATCCGTTATGCGATATGCGTTATGCGTTATAGGTTATGCGTTATGCGTTTTGCGTTATGCGTTATGCGTTATGCGTTATGAGTAATGCGTGATCCGTTATGCGTTATGCGTTATGCGTTATGCGTTATGCGTTATGCGTTATGCGTTATGCGTTATGCGTTATGCGTTATGCGTTGTGCGTTATGCGTTATGCGTTATGCGTTATGTGTTATGCGTTATGCGTTATGAGTAATGCGTGATCCGTTATGCATTATGCGTTATGAGTAATGCGTGATCCGTTATGCGTTATGCGTTATGAGTAATGCGTGATCCGTTATGCGTTATGCGTTATGCGTTATGCGTTATGCGTTATGCGTTATGCGTTATGTGTTATGCGTTATGAGTAATGCGTGATCCGTTATACGTTATGCGTTATGAGAAATGCGTGATCCGTCATGCGTTATGCGTTAGGCGTTATGCGTTTTGCGTTATGCGTTATGAGTAATGCGAGATCCGTTACGCGTTATGCGTTATGCGTTATGCGTTATGCGTTATGCGTTATGCGTTATGCGTTATGCGTTATGCGTTATGCGTTATGAGTAATGCGTTATGCGTTATGCGTTATGCGTTATGCGTTATGCGTTATGCGTTATGCGATATGCGTTATGCGTTATGCGTTATGCGTTATGCGTTATGCGTTATGCGTTATGCGTTATGCGTTATGCGTTATGCGTTATGCGTTATGCGTTATGCATTATGCGTTATGGGTTATGAGTAATGCGTGATCCGTTATGCGTTATGCGGAATGCGTGATCCGTTATGCGTTATGAGTAATGCGTGATCCGTCATGCGTTATGCGTTAGGCGTTATGCGTTTTGCGTTATGCATTATGAGTAATGCGAGATCCGTTACGCGTTATGCGTTATGCGTTATGCGTTATGCGTTATGCGTTATGCGTTATGCGATATACGTTATGCGTTATGCGTTATGCGTTATGCGTTATGCGTTATGCGTTATGCGTTATGCGTTATGCGTTATGCGTTATGCGTTATGCGTTATGCGTTATGCGTTATGCGTTATGCGTTATGCGTTATGAGAAATGCGTGATCCGTTATGCGTTATGAGTAATGCGTGATCCGTTATGCGTTATGCGTTATGCGTTATGCGTTATGCGTTATGCGTTATGCGTTATGCGTTATGCGTTATGCGTTATGCGTTATGCGTTATGCGTTATGCGTTATGAGAAATGCGTGATCCGTTATGCGTTATGAGTAATGCGTGATCCGTCATGCGTTATGCGTTATGCGTTATGCGTTATGCGTTATGCGTTATGCGTTATGAGAAATGCGTGATCCGTTATGCGTTATGCGTTATGAGTAATGCGTGATCCGTTATGCGATATGCGTTATGCGTTATGCGTTATGCGTTATGCGTTATGAGTAATGCGTGATCCGTTATGCGTGATCCGTTATGCGTTATGCGTTATGCGTTATGCGTTATGCGTTATGCGTTATGCGTTATGCGTTATGCGTTATGCGTTATGAGAAATGCGTGATCCGTTATGCGTTATGAGTAATGCGTGATCCGTCATGCGTTATGCGTTATGCGTTATGCGTTATGCGTTATGAGAAATGCGTGATCCGTTATGCGTTATGCGTTATGAGTAATGCGAGATCCGTTACGCGTTATGCGTTATGCGTTATTCGTTATGCGTTATGCGTTATGCGTTATGCGTTATGCATTATGCGTTATGCGTTATGCGTTATGCGTTATGCGTTATGCGTTATGTGTTATGCGTTATGCGTTATGCGTTATGCGTTATGCGTTATGCGTTATGCGTTATGCGTTATGAGTTATGCGTTATGCGTTATGCGTTATGCGTTATGCGTTATGAGAAATGCGTGATCCGTTATGCGTTATGCGTTATGAGTAATGCGTGATCCGTTATGCGTTATGCGTTACGCGTTATGCGTTATGCGTTATGCGTTATGCGTTATGAGTAATGCGTGATCCGTTATGCGTTATGCGTTATGAGAAATGCGTGATCCGTTATGCGTTATGCGTTATGCGTTATGCGTTATGCGTTATGCGTTATGCGTTATGCGTTATGCGTTATGCGTTTTGCGTTATGCGTTATGCGTTATGCGTTATGCGTTATGCGTTATGCGTTATGCGTTATGCGTTATGCGTTATGCGTTATGCGTTATGAGAAATGGGTGATCCGTTATGTGTTATGCGTTATGAGTAATGCGTGATCCGTTATGCGTTATGCGTTATGCTTTATGCGTTATGCGTTATGCGTTATGCGTTATGCGTTATGAGTAACGCGTGATCCGTTATGCGTTATGCGTTATGCGTTATGAGAAATGCGTGATCCGTTATGCGTTATGCGTTATGCGTTATGCGTTATGGGAAATGCGTGATCCGTAATGCGTTATGCGTTATGCTCTATGCGTTATGCGTTATGCGTTATGCGATTTGCGTTATGCGTTATGCGTTATGCGTTATGCGTTATGCGTTATGCGTTATGCGTTATGCGTTATGCGTTATGCGTTATGAGTTATGCGTTATGCGTTATGTGTAACGCGTGATCCGTAATGCGTTATGCGTTATGCGTTATGCGTTATGCGATTTGCGTTATGCGTTATGCGTTATGCGTTATGCGTTATGCGTTATGCGTTATGCGTTATGCGTTATGCGTTATGCGTTATGCGTTATGCGTTATGCGTTATGCGTTATGCGTTATGCGTTATGCGTTATGAGAAATGGGTGATCCGTTATGCGTTATGCGTTATGAGTAATGCGTTATACGTTATGAGTAATGCGTGATCCGTTATGCGTTATGCGTTATGCGTTATGCGTTATGCGTTATGCGTTATGCGTTATGCGTTATGCGTTAAGAGTAATGCGTGATCCGTTATGCGTTATGCGTTATGAGTAATGCGTGATCCGTTATGCGTTATGCGTTATGCATTAAGCGTTATGCGTTATGCGTTATGCGTTATGCGTTATGCGTTATGCGTTATGCTTTATGCATTATGCAATATGCGTTATGCGATTTGCGTTATGCGTTATGCGTTATGGGTTGTGCGTTATGAGTCATGCGTTATGCGTTATGCGTTATGCGTTTTGCTTTATGCGTTATGCGTTATGGGTTATGCGTTATGCGTTATGCGTTATGAGTAATGCGTGATCCGTTATGCGTTATGAGTAACGCGTGATCCGTTATGCGTTATGCGTTATGCGTTATGAGAAATGCGTGATCCGTTATGCATTATGCGTTATGCTTTATGCGTTATGCGTTATGCGTTATGCGATTTGCGTTATGCGTTATGCGTTATGCGTTATGCGTTATGCGTTATGCGTTATGCGTTATGCGTTATGCGTTATGCGTTATGCGTTTTGCTTTATGCGTTATGCGTTATGGGTTATGGGTTATGCGTTATGCGTTATGCGTTATGAGTAATGCGTGATCCGTTATGTGTTATGCGTTATGCGCTATGCGTTATGCGTTATGCGTTATGGGTTATGAGTAATGCGTGATCCGTTATGCGTAATGCTTTATGCGTTATGCGTTATGCGTTACGCGTTATGCGTTATGCGTTATGCGTTATGCGTTATGCGTTATGCGTTATGCGTTATGAGAAATGCGTGATCCGTTATGCGTTATGAGTAATGCGTGATCCGTTATGCGATATGCGTTATGCGTTATAGGTTATGCGTTATGCGTTATGCGTTATGCGTTATGCGTTATGCGTTATGAGAAATGCGTGATCCGTTATGCGTTATGAGTAATGCGTGATCCGTTATGCGATATGCGTTATGCGTTATAGGTTATGCGTTATGCGTTTTGCGTTATGCGTTATGCGTTATGCGTTATGAGTAATGCGTGATCCGTTATGCGTTATGCGTTATGCGTTATGCGTTATGCGTTATGCGTTATGCGTTATGCGTTATGCGTTATGCGTTATGCGTTGTGCGTTATGCGTTATGCGTTATGCGTTATGTGTTATGCGTTATGCGTTATGAGTAATGCGTGATCCGTTATGCATTATGCGTTATGAGTAATGCGTGATCCGTTATGCGTTATGCGTTATGAGTAATGCGTGATCCGTTATGCGTTATGCGTTATGCGTTATGCGTTATGCGTTATGCGTTATGCGTTATGTGTTATGCGTTATGAGTAATGCGTGATCCGTTATACGTTATGCGTTATGAGAAATGCGTGATCCGTCATGCGTTATGCGTTAGGCGTTATGCGTTTTGCGTTATGCGTTATGAGTAATGCGAGATCCGTTACGCGTTATGCGTTATGCGTTATGCGTTATGCGTTATGCGTTATGCGTTATGCGTTATGCGTTATGCGTTATGCGTTATGAGTAATGCGTTATGCGTTATGCGTTATGCGTTATGCGTTATGCGTTATGCGTTATGCGATATGCGTTATGCGTTATGCGTTATGCGTTATGCGTTATGCGTTATGCGTTATGCGTTATGCGTTATGCGTTATGCGTTATGCGTTATGCGTTATGCATTATGCGTTATGGGTTATGAGTAATGCGTGATCCGTTATGCGTTATGCGGAATGCGTGATCCGTTATGCGTTATGAGTAATGCGTGATCCGTCATGCGTTATGCGTTAGGCGTTATGCGTTTTGCGTTATGCATTATGAGTAATGCGAGATCCGTTACGCGTTATGCGTTATGCGTTATGCGTTATGCGTTATGCGTTATGCGTTATGCGATATACGTTATGCGTTATGCGTTATGCGTTATGCGTTATGCGTTATGCGTTATGCGTTATGCGTTATGCGTTATGCGTTATGCGTTATGCGTTATGCGTTATGCGTTATGCGTTATGCGTTATGCGTTATGCGTTATGAGAAATGCGTGATCCGTTATGCGTTATGAGTAATGCGTGATCCGTTATGCGTTATGCGTTATGCGTTATGCGTTATGCGTTATGCGTTATGCGTTATGCGTTATGCGTTATGCGTTATGCGTTATGCGTTATGCGTTATGCGTTATGAGAAATGCGTGATCCGTTATGCGTTATGAGTAATGCGTGATCCGTCATGCGTTATGCGTTATGCGTTATGCGTTATGCGTTATGCGTTATGCGTTATGAGAAATGCGTGATCCGTTATGCGTTATGCGTTATGAGTAATGCGTGATCCGTTATGCGTTATGCGTTATGCGTTATGCGTTATGCGTTATGCGTTATGAGTAATGCGTGATCCGTTATGCGTGATCCGTTATGCGTTATGCGTTATGCGTTATGCGTTATGCGTTATGCGTTATGCGTTATGCGTTATGCGTTATGCGTTATGAGAAATGCGTGATCCGTTATGCGTTATGAGTAATGCGTGATCCGTCATGCGTTATGCGTTATGCGTTATGCGTTATGCGTTATGAGAAATGCGTGATCCGTTATGCGTTATGCGTTATGAGTAATGCGTGATCCGTTATGCGATATGCGATATGCGTTATGCGTTATGCGTTATGAGTAATGCGTGATCCGTTATGCGTTATGCGTTATGCGTTATGGGTTGTGCGTTATGAGTCATGCGTTATGCGTTATGCGTTATGCGTTTTGCTTTATGCGTTATGCGTTATGGGTTATGCGTTATGCGTTATGCGTTATGCGTTATGAGTAATGCGTGATCCGTTATGTGTTATGCGTTATGCGTTATGCATTATGCGTTATGCGTTATGCGTTTTGCGTTATTCTTTATGGGTTATGAGTAATGCGTGATCCGTTATGCGTTATGCTTTATGCGCTATGCGTTATGCGTTACGCGTAATGCGTTATGCGCTATGGGTCATGCGTTAAGCGTTATGCGTTATGCGTTATGCGTTATGCGGAATGCGTCATCCGTTATGCGTTATGAGTAATGCGTGATCCGTCATGCGTTATGCGTTAGGCGTTATGCGTTTTGCGTTATGCATTATGAGTAATGCGAGATCCGTTACGCGTTATGCGTTATGCGTTATGCGTTATGCGTTATGCGTTATGCGTTATGCGTTATGCGATATGCGTTATGCGTTATGCGTTATGCGTTATGCGTTATGCGTTATGCGTTATGCGTTATGCGTTATGCGTTATGCGTTATGCGTTATGCGTTATGCGTTATGCGTTATGCGTTATGCGTTATGCGTTATGCGTTATGCGTTATGCGTTATGAGAAATGCGTGATCCGTTATGCGTTATGAGTAATGCGTGATCCGTTATGCGTTATGCGTTATGCGTTATGCGTTATGCGTTATGCGTTATGCGTTATGCGTTATGCGTTATGCGTTATGCGTTATGCGTTATGCGTTATGCGTTATGCGTTATGCGTTATGAGAAATGCGTGATCCGTTATGCGTTATGAGTAATGCGTGATCCGTCATGCGTTATGCGTTATGCGTTATGCGTTATGCGTTATGCGTTATGCGTTATGAGAAATGCGTGATCCGTTATGCGTTATGCGTTATGAGTAATGCGTGATCCGTTATGCGATATGCGTTATGCGTTATGCGTTATGCGTTATGCGTTATGAGTAATGCGTGATCCGTTATGCGTGATCCGTTATGCGTTATGCGTTATGCGTTATGCGTTATGCGTTATGCGTTATGCGTTATGCGTTATGCGTTATGCGTTATGAGTAATGCGTGATCCGTTATGCGTTATGAGTAATGCGTGATCCGTCATGCGTTATGCGTTATGCGTTATGCGTTATGCGTTATGAGAAATGCGTGATCCGTTATGCGTTATGCGTTATGAGTAATGCGTGATCCGTTATGCGATATGCGATATGCGTTATGCGTTATGCGTTATGAGTAATGCGTGATCCGTTATGCGTTATGCGTTATGCGTTATGGGTTGTGCGTTATGAGTCATGCGTTATGCGTTATGCGTTATGCGTTTTGCTTTATGCGTTATGCGTTATGGGTTATGCGTTATGCGTTATGCGTTATGAGTAATGCGTGATCCGTTATGTGTTATGCGTTATGCGTTATGCATTATGCGTTATGCGTTATGCGTTATGCGTTATTCTTTATGGGTTATGAGTAATGCGTGATCCGTTATGCGTTATGCTTTATGCGCTATGCGTTATGCGTTACGCGTAATGCGTTATGCGCTATGGGTCATGCGTTAAGCGTTATGCGTTATGCGTTATGCGTTATGCGGAATGCGTCATCCGTTATGCGTTATGAGTAATGCGTGATCCGTCATGCGTTATGCGTTAGGCGTTATGCGTTTTGCGTTATGCGTTATGAGTAATGCGAGATCCGTTACGCGTTATGCGTTATGCGTTATGCGTTATGCGTTATGCGTTATGCGTTATGCGTTATGCGTTATGCGTTATGCGTTATGCGTTATGCGTTATGAGTAATGCGTGATCCGTTATGCGTTATGCGTTATGCGTTATGCGTTATGCGTTATGCGTTATGCGTTATGAGTAATGCGTGATCCGTTATGCGTTATGCGTTATGCGTTATGCGTTATGCGTTATGCGTTATGCATTATGCGTTATGCGTTATGCGTTATACGTTATGCGTTATGCGTTATGCGTTATGCGTTATGCGTTATGCGTTTTGCTTTATGCGTTATGCGTTATGGGTTATGCGTTATGCGTTATGCGTTATGAGTAATGCGTGATCCGTTATGTGATATGCGTTATGCGCTATGCGTTATGCCTTATGCGTTATGCGTTATGGGTTATGAGTAATGCGTGATCCGTTATGCGTTATGCTTTATGCGTTATGCGTTATGGGTTGTGCGTTATGAGTCATGCGTTATACGTTATGCGTTATGCGTTTTGCTTTATGCGTTATGCGTTATGGGTTATGCGTTATGCGTTATGCGTTATGCGTTATGCGTTATGAGAAATGCGTGATCCGTTATGCGTTATGAGTAATGCGTGATCCGTTATGCGTTATGCGTTATGCGTTATGCGTTATGCGTTATGCGTTATGCGTTATGCGGAATGCGTCATCCGTTATGCGTTATGAGTAATGCGTGATCCGTCATTCGTTATGCGTTAGGCGTTATGCGTTTTGCGTTATGCGTTATGAGTAATGCGAGATCCGTTACGCGTTATGCGTTATGCGTTATGCGTTATGCGTTATGCGTTATGCGTTATGCGTTATGCGTTATGCGTTATGCGTTATGCGTTATGCGTTATGCGTTATGCGTTATGAGTAATGCGTGATCCGTTATGCGTTATGCGTTATGCGTTATGCGTTATGCGTTATGCGTTATGCGTTATGAGTAATGCGTGATCCGTTATGCGTTATGCGTTTTGCTTTATGCGTTATGCGTTATGGGTTATGCGTTATGCGTTATGCGTTATGAGTAATGCGTGATCCGTTATGTGTTATGCGTTATGCGTTATGCATTATGGGTTATGCGTTATGCGTTATGCGTTATTCTTTATGGGTTATGAGTAATGCGTGATCCGTTATGCGTTATGCTTTATGCGCTATGCGTTATGCGTTACGCGTAATGCGTTATGCGCTATGGGTCATGCGTTAAGCGTTATGCGTTATGCGTTATGCGTTATGCGGAATGCGTCATCCGTTATGCGTTATGAGTAATGCGTGATCCGTCATGCGTTATGCGTTAGGCGTTATGCGTTTTGCGTTATGCGTTATGAGTAATGCGAGATCCGTTACGCGTTATGCGTTATGCGTTATGCGTTATGCGTTATGCGTTATGCGTTATGCGTTATGCGTTATGCGTTATGCGTTATGCGTTATGCGTTATGCGTTATGAGTAATGCGTGATCCGTTATGCGTTATGCGTTATGCGTTATGCGTTATGCGTTATGCGTTATGCGTTATGAGTAATGCGTGATCCGTTATGCGTTATGCGTTATGCGTTATGCGTTATGCGTTATGCGTTATGCATTATGCGTTATGCGTTATGCGTTATACGTTATGCGTTATGCGTTATGCGTTATGCGTTATGCGTTATGCGTTTTGCTTTATACGTTATGCGTTATGGGTTATGCGTTATGCGTTATGCGTTATGAGTAATGCGTGATCCGTTATGTGATATGCGTTATGCGTTATGCGTTATGCGTTATGCGTTATGCGTTATGGGTTATGAGTAATGCGTGATCCGTTATGCGTTATGCTTTATGCGTTATGCGTTATGCGTTATGGGTTGTGCGTTATGAGTCATGCGTTATACGTTATGCGTTATGCGTTTTGCTTTATGCGTTATGCGTTATGGGTTATGCGTTATGCGTTATGCGTTATGCGTTATGCGTTATGAGAAATGCGTGATCCGTTATGCGTTATGAGTAATGCGTGATCCGTTATGCGTTATGCGTTATGCGTTATGCGTTATGCGTTATGCGTTATGCGTTATGAGAAATGCGTGATCCGTTATGCGTTATGAGTAATGCGTGATCCGTTATGCGATATGCGTTATGCGTTATGCGTTATGCGTTATGAGTAATGCGTGATCCGTTATGCGTGATCCGTTATGCGTTATGCGTTATGCGTTATGCGTTATGCGTTATGCGTTATGAGAAATGCGTGATCCGTTATGCGTTATGAGTAATGCGTGATCCGTCATGCGTTATGCGTTATGCGTTATGCGTTATGCGTTATGAGAAATGCGTGATCCGTTATGCGTTATGCGTTATGAGTAATGCGTGATCCGTTATGCGATATGCGTTATGCGTTATGCGTTATGCGTTATGAGTAATGCGTGATCCGTTATGCGTTATGCGTTATGCGTTATGGGTTGTGCGTTATGAGTCATGCGTTATGCGTTATGCGTTATGCGTTTTGCTTTATGCGTTATGGGTTATGCGTTATGCGTTATGCGTTATGAGTAATGCGTGATCCGTTATGTGTTATGCGTTATGCGTTATGCATTATGCGTTATGCGTTATGCGTTATTCTTTATGGGTTATGAGTAATGCGTGATCCGTTATGCGTTATGCTTTATGCGCTATGCGTTATGCGTTACGCGTAATGCGTTATGCGCTATGGGTCATGCGTTAAGCGTTATGCGTTATGCGTTATGCGTTATGCGGAATGCGTGATCCGTTATGCGTTATGCGTTATGCGTTATGCATTATGCGTTATGCGTTATGCGTTATGCGTTATGCGTTATACGTTATGCGTTATGCGTTATGCGTTATGAGTTATGCGTTTTGCTTTATGCGTTATGCGTTATGGGTTATGCGTTATGCGTTATGCGTTATGAGTAATGCGTGATCCGTTATGTGATATGCGTTATGCGCTATGCGTTATGCGTTATGCGTTATGCGTTATGCGTTATGCGTTATGGGTTATGAGTAATGCGTGATCCGTTATGCGTTATGAGTAATGCGTGATCCGTTATGCGTTATGCGTTATGCGTTATGCGTTATGCGTTATGAGAAATGCGTGATCCGTTATGCGTTATGAGTAATGCGTGATCCGTCATGCGTTATGCGTTATGCGTTATGCGTTATGCGTTATGCGTTATGCGTTATGCGTTATGCGTTATGAGAAATGCGTGATCCGTTATGCGTTATGCGTTATGAGTAATGCGTGATCCGTTATACGTTACGCGTTATGCGTTATGCGTTATGCGTTATGCGTTATGCGTTATGCGTTTTGCTTTATGCGTTATGCGTTATGGGTTATGCGTTATGCGTTATGCGTTATGAGTAATGCGTGATCCGTTATGTGTTATGCGTTATGCGTTATGCATTATGCGTTATGCGTTATGCGTTATGCGTTATGCGTTATGCGTTATGGGTTAAAAGTAATGCGTGATCCGTTATGCGTTATGCTTTATGCGCTATGCGTTATGCGTTACGCGTAATGCGTTATGCGCTATGGGTCATGCGTTAAGCGTTATGCGTTATGCGTTATGCGTTATGCGGAATGCGTTATCCGTTATGCGTTATGAGTAATGCGTGATCCGTCATGCGTTATGCGTTAGGCGTTATGCGTTTTGCGTTATGCGTTATGAGTAATGCGAGATCCGTTACGCGTTATGCGTTATGCGTTATGCGTTATGCGTTATGCGTTATGCGTTATGCGTTATGCGTTATGCGTTATGAGTAATGCGTGATCCGTTATGCGTTATGCGTTATGCGTTATGCGTTATGCGTTATGAGTAATGCGTGATCCGTTATGCGTTATGCGTTATGCGTTATGCGTTATGCGTTATGCATTATGCGTTATGCGTTATGCGTTATGCGTTATGCGTTATGCGTTATACGTTATGCGTTATGCGTTATGCGTTATGATTTATGCGTTTTGCTTTATGCGTTATGCGTTATGGGTTATGCGTTATGCGTTATGCGTTATGAGTAATGCGTGATCCGTTATGTGATATGCGTTATGCGCTATGCGTTATGCGTTATGCGTTATGCGTTATGCGCTATGCGTTATGCGTTATGAGATATGCGTGATCCGTTATGCGTTATGAGTAATGCGTGATCCGTTATGCGTTATGCGTTATGCGTTATGCGTTATGCGTTATGCGTTATGCGTTATGCGTTATGCGTTATGAGAAATGCGTGATCCGTTATGCGTTATGAGTAATGCGTGATCCGTCATGAGTTATGCGTTATGCGTTATGCGTTATGCGTTATGCGTTATGAGTAATGCGTGATCCGTTATGCGTTATGCGTTATGCGTTATGGGTTGTGCGTTATGAGTCATGCGTTATACGTTATGCGTTATGCGTTTTGCTTTATGCGTTATGCGTTATGGGTTATGCGTTATGCGTTATGCGTTATGCGTTATGAGTAATGCGTGATCCGTTATGTGTTATGCGTTATGCGCTATGCGTTATGCGTTATGCGTTATGGGTTATGAGTAATGCGTGATCCGTTATGCGTTATGGGGAATGCGTGATCCGTTATGCGTTATGAGTAATGCGTGATCCGTCATGCGTTATGCGTTAGGCGTTATGCGTTTTGCGTTATGCATTATGAGTAATGCGAGATCCGTTACGCGTTATGCGTTATGCGTTATGCGTTATGCGTTATGCGTTATGCGTTATGAGAAATGCGTGTCCGTTATGCGTTATGAGTAATGCGTGATCCGTTATGCGTTATGCGTTATGCGTTATGCGTTATGCGTTATGAGAAATGCGTGATCCGTTATGCGTTATGAGTAATGCGTGATCCGTCATGCGTTATGCGTTATGCGTTATGCGTTATGCGTTATGCGTTATGCGTTATGAGAAATGCGTGATCCGTTATGCGTTATGCGTTATGAGTAATGCGTGATCCGTTATACGTTACGCGTTATGCGTTATGCGTTACGCGTTATGCGTTATGCGTTTTGCTTTATGCGTTATGCGTTATGGGTTATGCGTTATGCGTTATGCGTTATGAGTAATGCGTGATCCGTTATGTGTTATGCGTTATGCGTTATGCATTATGCGTTATGCGTCATGCGTTATGCGTTATGCGTTATGGGTTATGAGTAATGCGTGATCCGTTATGCGTTATGCTTTATGCGCTATGCGTTATGCGTTACGCGTAATGCGTTATGCGCTATGGGTCATGCGTTAAGCGTTATGCGTTATGCGTTATGCGTTATGCGGAATGCGTCATCCGTTATGCGTTATGAGTAATGCGTGATCCGTCATGCGTTATGCGTTAGGCGTTATGCGTTTTGCGTTATGCGTTATGAGTAATGCGAGATCCGTTACGCGTTATGCTTTATGCGTTATGCGTTATGCGTTATGTGTTATGCGTTATGCGTTATGCGTTATGCGTTATGCGTTATGCGTTATGAGTAATGCGTGATCCGTTATGCGTTATGCGTTATGCGTTATGCGTTATGCGTTATGCGTTATGCGTTATGAGTAATGCGTGATCCGTTATGCGTTATGCGTTATGCGTTATGCGTTATGCGTTATACGTTATGCGTTATGCGTTATGAGTTATGCGTTTTGCTTTATGCGTTATGCGTTATGGGTTATGCGTTATGCGTTATGCGTTATGAGTAATGCGTGATCCGTTATGCGTTATGCGTTTTGCTTTATGCGTTATGCGTTATGGGTTATGCGTTATGCGTTATGCGTTATGAGTAATGCGTGATCCGTTATGTGTTATGCGTTATGCGTTATGCATTATGCGTTATGCGTTATGCGTTATGCGTTATTCTTTATGGGTTATGAGTAATGCGTGATCCGTTATGCGTTATGCTTTATGCGCTATGCGTTATGCGTTACGCGTAATGCGTTATGCGCTATGGGTCATGCGTTAAGCGTTATGCGTTATGCGTTATGCGTTATGCGGAATGCGTCATCCGTTATGCGTTATGAGTAATGCGTGATCCGTCATGCGTTATGCGTTAGGCGTTATGCGTTTTGCGTTATGCGTTATGAGTAATGCGAGATCCGTTACGCGTTATGCGTTATGCGTTATGCGTTATGCGTTATGCGTTATGCGTTATGCGTTATGCGTTATGCGTTATGCGTTATGCGTTATGCGTTATGCGTTATGCGTTATGAGTAATGCGTGATCCGTTATGCGTTATGCGTTATGCGTTATGCGTTATGCGTTATGCGTTATGCGTTATGAGTAATGCGTGATCCGTTATGCGTTATGCGTTATGCGTTATGCGTTATGCGTTATGCGTTATGCATTATGCGTTATGCGTTATGCGTTATACGTTATGCGTTATGCGTTATGCGTTATGCGTTATGCGTTATGCGTTTTGCTTTATACGTTATGCGTTATGGGTTATGCGTTATGCGTTATGCGTTATGAGTAATGCGTGATCCGTTATGTGATATGCGTTATGCGCTATGCGTTATGCCTTATGCGTTATGCGTTATGGGTTATGAGTAATGCGTGATCCGTTATGCGTTATGCTTTATGCGTTATGCGTTATGCGTTATGGGTTGTGCGTTATGAGTCATGCGTTATACGTTATGCGTTATGCGTTTTGCTTTATGCGTTATGCGTTATGGGTTATGCGTTATGCGTTATGCGTTATGCGTTATGCGTTATGAGAAATGCGTGATCCGTTATGCGTTATGAGTAATGCGTGATCCGTTATGCGTTATGAGTAATGCGTGATCCGTTATGCGTTATGCGTTATGCGTTATGAGTAATGCGTGATCCGTTATGCGTTATGCGTTATGCGTTATGCGTTATGCGTTATGCGTTATGAGAAATGCGTGATCCGTTATGCGTTATGAGTAATGCGTGATCCGTCATGCGTTATGCGTTATGCGTTATGCGTTATGCGTTATGCGTTATGAGAAATGCGTGATCCGTTATGCGTTATGCGTTATGAGTAATGCGTGATCCGTTATGCGATATGCGTTATGCGTTATGCGTTATGCGTTATGAGTAATGCGTGATCCGTTATGCGTTATGCGTTATGCGTTATGGGTTGTGCGTTATGAGTCATGCGTTATGCGTTATGCGTTATGCGTTTTGCTTTATGCGTTATGCGTTATGCGTTATGCGTTATGCGTTATGCGTTTTGCTTTATGCGTTATGCGTTATGGGTTATGCGTTATGCGTTATGCGTTATGAGTAATGCGTGATCCGTTATGTGTTATGCGTTATGCGTTATGCATTATGCGTTATGCGTTATGCGTTATGCGTTATGCGTTATGCGTTATGGGTTAAAAGTAATGCGTGATCCGTTATGCGTTATGCTTTATGCGCTATGCGTTATGCGTTACGCGTAATGCGTTATGCGCTATGGGTCATGCGTTAAGCGTTATGCGTTATGCGTTATGCGTTATGCGGAATGCGTTATCCGTTATGCGTTATGAGTAATGCGTGATCCGTCATGCGTTATGCGTTAGGCGTTATGCGTTTTGCGTTATGCGTTATGAGTAATGCGAGATCCGTTACGCGTTATGCGTTATGCGTTATGCGTTATGCGTTATGCGTTATGCGTTATGCGTTATGCGTTATGCGTTATGCGTTATGAGTAATGCGTGATCCGTTATGCGTTATGCGTTATGCGTTATGCGTTATGCGTTATGCGTTATGAGTAATGCGTGATCCGTTATGCGTTATGCGTTATGCGTTATGCGTTATGCGTTATGCATTATGCGTTATGCGTTATGCGTTATGCGTTATGCGTTATACGTTATGCGTTATGCGTTATGCGTTATGAGTTATGCGTTTTGCTTTATGCGTTATGCGTTATGGGTTATGCGTTATGCGTTATGCGTTATGAGTAATGCGTGATCCGTTATGTGATATGCGTTATGCGCTATGCGTTATGCGTTATGCGTTATGCGTTATGCGTTATGCGTTATGCGTTATGAGATATGCGTGATCCGTTATGCGTTATGAGTAATGCGTGATCCGTTATGCGTTATGCGTTATGCGTTATGCGTTATGCGTTATGCGTTATGCGTTATGCGTTATGCGTTATGCGTTATGCGTTATGCGTTATGAGAAATGCGTGATCCGTTATGCGTTATGAGTAATGCGTGATCCGTCATGCGTTATGCGTTATGCGTTATGCGTTATGCGTTATGCGTTATGCGTTATGCGTTATGCGTTATGAGAAATGCGTGATCCGTTATGCGTTATGCGTTATGAGTAATGCGTGATCCGTTATGCGTTATGCGTTATGCGTTATGCGTTATGCGTTATGCGTTATGCGTTATGCGTTATGCGTTATGCGTTATGAGCAATGCGTGATCCGTTATGCGTTATGCGTTATGCGTTATGCGTTATGCGTTTTGCGTTGTGCGTTATGCGTTGTGCGTTGTGTGGTATTCGTTATGCGTTATGAGTAATGCGTGATCCGTTATGCGTTATGCGTTATGCGTTATGGGTTGTGCGTTATGAGTCATGCGTTATACGTTATGCGTTATGCGTTTTGCTTTATGCGTTATGCGTTATGGGTTATGCGTTATGCGTTATGCGTTATGAGTAATGCGTGATCCGTTATGTGTTATGCGTTATGCGCTATGCGTTATGCGTTATGCGTTATGGGTTATGAGTAATGCGTGATCCGTTATGCGTTATGCGGAATGCGTGATCCGTTATGCGTTATGAGTAATGCGTGATCCGTCATGCGTTATGCGTTAGGCGTTATGCGTTTTGCGTTATGCATTATGAGTAATGCGAGATCCGTTACGCGTTATGCGTTATGCGTTATGCGTTATGCGTTATGCGTTATGCGTTATGCGTTATGAGAAATGCGTGATCCGTTATGCGTTATGAGTAATGCGTGATCCGTTATGCGTTATGCGTTATGCGTTATGCGTTATGCGTTATGAGAAATGCGTGATCCGTTATGCGTTATGAGTAATGCGTGATCCGTCATGCGTTATGCGTTATGCGTTATGCGTTATGCGTTATGCGTTATGCGTTATGAGAAATGCGTGATCCGTTATGCGTTATGCGTTATGAGTAATGCGTGATCCGTTATACGTTACGCGTTATGCGTTATGCGTTACGCGTTATGCGTTATGCGTTATGCGTTTTGCTTTATGCGTTATGCGTTATGGGTTATGCGTTATGCGTTATGCGTTATGAGTAATGCGTGATCCGTTATGTGTTATGCGTTATGCGTTATGCATTATGCGTTATGCGTCATGCGTTATGCGTTATGCGTTATGGGTTATGAGTAATGCGTGATCCGTTATGCGTTATGCTTTATGCGCTATGCGTTATGCGTTACGCGTAATGCGTTATGAGTTATGGGTCATGCGTTAAGCGTTATGCGTTATGCGTTATGCGTTATGCGGAATGCGTCATCCGTTATGCGTTATGAGTAATGCGTGATCCGTCATGCGTTATGCGTTAGGCGTTATGCGTTTTGCGTTATGCGTTATGAGTAATGCGAGATCCGTTACGCGTTATGCTTTATGCGTTATGCGTTATGCGTTATGCGTTATGCGTTATGCGTTATGCGTTATGCGTTATGCGTTATGCGTTATGCGTTATGCGTTATGAGTAATGCGTGATCCGTTATGCGTTATGCGTTATGCGTTATGCGTTATGCGTTATGCGTTATGAGTAATGCGTGATCCGTTATGCGTTATGCGTTATGCGTTATGCGTTATGCGTTATGCGTTATGCGTTATGCGTTATGCGTTATACGTTATGCGTTATGCGTTATGAGTTATGCGTTTTGCTTTATGCGTTATGCGTTATGGGTTATGCGTTATGCGTTATGCGTTATGAGTAATGCGTGATCCGTTATGTGATATGCGATATGCGCTATGCGTTATGCGTTATGCGTTATGCGTTATGCGTTATGGGTTATGAGTAATGCGTGATCCGTTATGCGTTATGCTTTATGCGTTATGCGTTATGCGTTATGCGTTATGCGTTATGCGTTATGCGTTATGCGTTATGCGTTATGCGTTATGCGTTATGCGTTATGCGTTATGCGTTATGCGTTATGCGTTATGCGTTATGCGATATGCGTTATGCGTTATGTTTTATGCGTTATGTGTTATGCGTTATGCGTTATGAGTAATGCGTGATCCGTCATGCGTTATGCGTTATGCGTTATGCGTTATGCGTTATGCGTTATGCGTTATGCGTTATGCGTTATGAGAAATGCGTGATCCGTTATGCGTTATGCGTTATGAGTAATGCGTGATCCGTTATGCGTTATGCGTTATGCGTTATGCGTTATGCGTTATGCGTTATGCGTTATGAGCAATGCGTGATCCGTTATGCGTTATCCGTTATGCGTTATGGGTTGTGCGTTATGAGTCATGCGCTATGCGTTATGCGTTATGCGTTTTGCTTTATGCGTTATGCGTTATGGGTTATGCGTTATGCGTTATGCGTTGGCATTATGCGTTATGCGTTATGCGTTATGCGTTATACGTTATGCGTTATGCGTTATGCGTTATGCGTTATGCGTTTTGCTTTATGCGTTATGCGTTATGGGTTATGCGTTATGCGTTATGCGTTATGAGTAATGCGTGATCCGTTATGTGTTATGCGTTATGCGCTATGCGTTATGCGTTATGCGTTATGCGTTATGGGTTATGAGTAATGCGTGATCCGTTATGCGTTATGCTTTATGCGTTATGCGTTATGCGTTACGCGTAATGCGTTATGCTCTGTGGGTCATGCGTTAAGCGTTATGCGTTTTGCGTTATGCGTTATGAGTAATGCGAGATCCGTTACGCGTTATGCGTTATGCGTTATTCGTTATGCGTTATGCGTTATGCGTTATGCGTTATGCATTTTGCGTTATGCGTTATGCGTTATGCGTTATGCGTTATGCGTTATGTGTTATGCGTTATGCGTTATGCGTTATGCGTTATGCGTTATGCGTTATGCGTTATGCGTTATGAGTTATGCGTTATGCGTTATGCGTTATGCGTTATGCGTTATGAGAAATGCGTGATCCGTTATGCGTTATGCGTTATGAGTAATGCGTGATCCGTTATGCGTTATGCGTTATGCGTTATGCGTTATGCGTTATGCGTTATGCGTTATGAGTAATGCGTGATCCGTTATGCGTTATGCGTTATGAGAAATGCGTGATCCGTTATGCGTCATGCGTTATGCGTTATGCGTTATGCGTTATGCGTTATGCGTTATGCGTTATGCGTTTTGCGTTATGCGTTATGCGTTATGCGTTATGCGTTATGCGTTATACGTTATGCGTTATGCGTTATGCGTTATGCGTTATGCGTTATGCGTTATGCGTTATGAGAAATGCGTGATCCGTTATGCGTTATGCGTTATGAGTAATACGTGATCCGTTATGCGTTATGCGTTATGCGTTATGCGTTAGCGCTATGCGTTATGCGTTATGCGTTATGCGTTATGCGTTATGAGTAACGCGTGATCCGTTATGCGTTATGCGTTATGCGTTATGCGTTATGCGTTATGAGTAACGCGTGATCCGTTATGCGTTATGCGTTATGCGTTATGAGAAATGCGTGATCCGTTATGCGTTATGCGTTATGCTTTATGCGTTATGCGTTATGCGTTATGCGTTATGCGTTATGCGTTATGCGTTATGCGTTATGCGTTATGCGTTATGCGTTATGCGTTATGCGGAATGCGTCATCCGTTATGCGTTATGAGTAATGCGTGATCCGTCATGCGTTATGCGTTAGGCGTTATGCGTTTTGGGTTATGCGTTATGAGTAATGCGAGATCCGTTACGCGTTATGCGTTATGCGTTATGCGTTATGGGTTATGCGTTATGCGTTTTGCGTTATGCGTTATGCGTTATGCGTTTTGCGTTATGCGTTATGGGTTATGTGTAATGCGTGATCCGTTATGCGTTATGCTTTATGCGATATGCGTTATGCGTTACGCGTAATGCGTTATGCGCTATGGGTCATGCGTTAAGCGTTATGCGTTATGCGTTATGCGTTATGCGTTATGCGTTATGCGTTATGCGTTATGCGTTATGCGTTATTCGTTATGCGTTATGCGTTATGCGATATGCGTTATGCGTTATGCGTTATGCGTTATGTGTTATGCGTTATGCGTTATGCGTTATGAGAAATGCGTGATCCGTTATGCGTTATGAGTTATGAGTAATGCGTGATCCGTTATGCGTTATGCGTTTTGCGTTATGCGTTATGCGTTATGCGTTATGCGGAATGCGTTATGCGTTATGCGTTATGCGTTATGCGTTATGCGTTATGAGAAATGGGTGATCCGTTATGCGTTATGCGTTATGAGTAATGCGTGATCCGTTATGCGTTATGCGTTATGAGTAACGCGTGATCCGTTGTGCGTTATGCGTAATGCGTTATGAGAAATGCGTGATCCGTTATGCGTTATGCGTTATGCTTTATGCGTTATGCGTTATGCGTTATGCGTTATGAGTAACGCGTGATCCGTTATGCGTTATGCGTTATGCGTTATGAGAAATGCGTGATCCGTTATGCGTTATGCGTTATGCGTTATGAGAAATGCGTGATCCGTTATGCGTTATGCGTTATGCTCTATGCGTTATGCGTTATGCGTTATGCGTTATGCGTTATGCGGTATGCGTTATGCGTTATGCGTTATGCTTTATGCGTTATGCGTTATGCGTTATGCGTTATGCGTTATGCGTTATGCGTTATGCGTTATGCGTTATGCGTTTTGCGTTATGCGTTATGGGTTATGGGTAATGCGTGATCCGTTATGCGTTATGCTTTATGCGTTATGCGTTATGCGTTATGCGTTACGCGTAATGCGTTATGCGCTATGGGTCATGCGTTAAGCGTTAGGCGTTATGCGTTATGCGTTATGCGTTATGCGTTATGCGTTTTGCGTTATGCGTTATGGGTTATGAGTAATGCGTGATCCGTTATGCGTTATGCTTTATGCGTTATGCGTTATGCGTTACGCGTAATGCGTTATGCGCTATGGGTCATGCGTTAAGCGTTATGCGTTATGCGTTATGCGTTATGCGTTATGCGTTATGCGTTATGCGTTATGCGTTATGCGTTATGCGATATGCGTTATGCGTTATGCGTTATGCGTTATGCGTTATGCGTTATGCGTTATGCGTTATGCGTTATGCGTTATGCGTTATGCGTTATGAGAAATGCGTGATCCGTTATGCGTTATGAGTTATGAGTAATGCGTGATCCGTTATGCGTTATGCGTTAAGCGTTATGCGTTATTCGTTATGCGTTATGCGGAATGCGTCATCCGTTATGCGTTATGAGTAATGCGTGATCCGTCATGCGTTATGCGTTAGGCGTTATGCGTTTTGGGTTATGCGTTATGAGTAATGCGAGATCCGTTACGCGTTATGCGTTATGCGTTATGCGTTATGCTTTATGCGTTATGCGTTATGCGTTATGCGTTATGCGTTATGCGGTATGCGTTATGCGGTATGCGTTATGCGTTATGCGTTATGCGTTATGCGTTATGCGTTATGCGGTATGCGTTATGCGTTATGCGTTATGAGTAATGCGTGATCCGTCATGAGTTATGCGTTAGGCGTTATGCGTTTTGCGTTATGCGTTATGCGTTATGCGTAATGCGTTATGCGCTGTGGGTCATGCGTTAAGCGTTATGCGTTTTGCGTTATGCGTTATGAGTAATGCGATATCCGTTACGCGTTATGCGTTATGCGCTATTCGTTATGCGTTATGCGTTATGCGTTATGCGTTATGCGTTATGCGTTATGCGTTATGCGTTATGCGTTATGCGTTATGAGTTATGCGTTATGCGTTATGCGTCATGCGTTATGCGTTATGAGAAATGCGTGATCCGTTATGCGTTATGCGTTATGAGTAATGCGTGATCCGTTATGCGTTATGCGTTATGCGTTATGCGTTATGCGTTATGCGTTATGCGTTATGCGTTATGAGTAATGCGATATCCGTTACGCGTTATGCGTTATGCGCTATTCGTTATGCGTTATGCGTTATGCGTTATGCGTTATGCGTTATGCGTTATGCGTTATGCGTTATGCGTTATGAGTAATGCGATATCCGTTACGCGTTATGCGTTATGCGCTATTCGTTATGCGTTATGCGTTATGCGTTATGCGTTATGCGTTATGCGTTATGCGTTATGCGTTATGCGTTATGCGATATGCGTTATGCGTTATGCGTTATGCGTTATGCGTTATGCGTTATGCGTTATGCGTTATGCGTTATGCGTTATGCGTTATGCGTTATGCGTTACGCGTTATGCGTTATGAGAAATGCGTGATCCGTTATGCGTTATGAGTTATGAGTAATGCGTGATCCGTTATGCGTTATGCGTTATGCGTTATGGGTTATGCGTTATGCGTTATGCGTTATGCGTTATGAGTAATGCGTGATCCGTTATGTGATATGCGATATGCGCTATGCGTTATGCGTTATGCGTTATGCGTTATGCGTTATGGGTTATGAGTAATGCGTGATCCGTTATGCGTTATGCTTTATGCGTTATGCGTTATGCGTTATGCGTTATGCGTTATGCGTTATGCGTTATGCGTTATGCGTTATGCGTTATGCGTTATGCGTTATGCGTTATGCGTTATGCGTTATGCGTTATGCGTTATGCGTTATGCGATATGCGTTATGCGTTATGTTTTATGCGTTATGTGTTATGCGTTATGCGTTATGAGTAATGCGTGATCCGTCATGCGTTATGCGTTATGCGTTATGCGTTATGCGTTATGCGTTATGCGTTATGCGTTATGAGAAATGCGTGATCCGTTATGCGTTATGCGTTATGAGTAATGCGTGATCCGTTATGCGTTATGCGTTATGCGTTATGCGTTATGCGTTATGCGTTATGCGTTATGCGTTATGCGTTATGAGCAATGCGTGATCCGTTATGCGTTATCCGTTATGCGTTATGGGTTGTGCGTTATGAGTCATGCGCTATGCGTTATGCGTTATGCGTTTTGCTTTATGCGTTATGCGTTATGCGTTATGGGTTATGCGTTATGCGTTATGCGTTGGCATTATGCGTTATGCGTTATGCGTTATGCGTTATACGTTATGCGTTATGCGTTATGCGTTATGCGTTATGCGTTTTGCTTTATGCGTTATGCGTTATGGGTTATGCGTTATGCGTTATGCGTTATGAGTAATGCGTGATCCGTTATGTGTTATGCGTTATGCGCTATGCGTTATGCGTTATGCGTTATGCGTTATGGGTTATGAGTAATGCGTGATCCGTTATGCGTTATGCTTTATGCGTTATGCGTTATGCGTTACGCGTAATGCGTTATGCTCTGTGGGTCATGCGTTAAGCGTTATGCGTTTTGCGTTATGCGTTATGAGTAATGCGAGATCCGTTACGCGTTATGCGTTATGCGTTATTCGTTATGCGTTATGCGTTATGCGTTATGCGTTATGCATTTTGCGTTATGCGTTATGCGTTATGCGTTATGCGTTATGCGTTATGTGTTATGCGTTATGCGTTATGCGTTATGCGTTATGCGTTATGCGTTATGCGTTATGCGTTATGAGTTATGCGTTATGCGTTATGCGTTATGCGTTATGCGTTATGAGAAATGCGTGATCCGTTATGCGTTATGCGTTATGAGTAATGCGTGATCCGTTATGCGTTATGCGTTATGCGTTATGCGTTATGCGTTATGCGTTATGCGTTATGCGTTATGAGTAATGCGTGATCCGTTATGCGTTATGCGTTATGAGAAATGCGTGATCCGTTATGCGTTATGCGTTATGCGTTATGCGTTATGCGTTATGCGTTATGCGTTATGCGTTATGCGTTTTGCGTTATGCGTTATGCGTTATGCGTTATGCGTTATGCGTTATACGTTATGCGTTATGCGTTATGCGTTATGCGTTATGCGTTATGCGTTATGCGTTATGAGAAATGCGTGATCCGTTATGCGTTATGCGTTATGAGTAATACGTGATCCGTTATGCGTTATGCGTTATGCGTTATGCGTTAGCGCTATGCGTTATGCGTTATGCGTTATGCGTTATGCGTTATGAGTAACGCGTGATCCGTTATGCGTTTTGCGTTATGCGTTATGCGTTATGCGTTATGAGTAACGCGTGATCCGTTATGCGTTATGCGTTATGCGTTATGAGAAATGCGTGATCCGTTATGCGTTATGCGTTATGCTTTATGCGTTATGCGTTATGCGTTATGCGTTATGCGTTATGCGTTATGCGTTATGCGTTATGCGTTATGCGTTATGCGTTATGCGGAATGCGTCATCCGTTATGCGTTATGAGTAATGCGTGATCCGTCATGCGTTATGCGTTAGGCGTTATGCGTTTTGGGTTATGCGTTATGAGTAATGCGAGATCCGTTACGCGTTATGCGTTATGCGTTATGCGTTATGGGTTATGCGTTATGCGTTTTGCGTTATGCGTTATGCGTTATGCGTTTTGCGTTATGCGTTATGGGTTATGTGTAATGCGTGATCCGTTATGCGTTATGCTTTATGCGATATGCGTTATGCGTTACGCGTAATGCGTTATGCGCTATGGGTCATGCGTTAAGCGTTATGCGTTATGCGTTATGCGTTATGCGTTATGCGTTATGCGTTATGCGTTATGCGTTATGCGTTATTCGTTATGCGTTATGCGTTATGCGGTATGCGTTATGCGTTATGCGTTATGCGTTATGTGTTATGCGTTATGCGTTATGCGTTATGAGAAATGCGTGATCCGTTATGCGTTATGAGTTATGAGTAATGCGTGATCCGTTATGCGTTATGCGTTTTGCGTTATGCGTTATGCGTTATGCGTTATGCGGAATGCGTTATGCGTTATGCGTTATGCGTTATGCGTTATGAGAAATGGGTGATCCGTTATGCGTTATGCGTTATGAGTAATGCGTGATCCGTTATGCGTTATGCGTTATGAGTAACGCGTGATCCGTTGTGCGTTATGCGTAATGCGTTATGAGAAATGCGTGATCCGTTATGCGTTATGCGTTATGCTTTATGCGTTATGCGTTATGCGTTATGCGTTATGAGTAACGCGTGATCCGTTATGCGTTATGCGTTATGCGTTATGAGAAATGCGTGATCCGTTATGCGTTATGCGTTATGCGTTATGAGAAATGCGTGATCCGTTATGCGTTATGCGTTATGCTCTATGCGTTATGCGTTATGCGTTATGCGTTATGCGTTATGCGGTATGCGTTATGCGTTATGCGTTATGCTTTATGCGTTATGCGTTATGCGTTATGCGTTATGCGTTATGCGTTATGCGTTATGCGTTATGCGTTATGCGTTTTGCGTTATGCGTTATGGGTTATGAGTAATGCGTGATCCGTTATGCGTTATGCTTTATGCGTTATGCGTTATGCGTTATGCGTTACGCGTAATGCGTTATGCGCTATGGGTCATGCGTTAAGCGTTATGCGTTATGCGTTATGCGTTATGCGTTATGCGTTATGCGTTATGCGTTATGCGTTATGCGTTATGCGTTATGCGATATGCGTTATGCGTTATGCGTTATGCGTTATGCGTTATGCGTTATGCGTTATGCGTTATGCGTTATGCGTTATGCGTTATGCGTTATGCGTTATGAGAAATGCGTGATCCGTTATGCGTTATGAGTTATGAGTAATGCGTGATCCGTTATGCGTTATGCGTTAAGCGTTATGCGTTATTCGTTATGCGTTATGCGGAATGCGTCATCCGTTATGCGTTATGAGTAATGCGTGATCCGTCATGAGTTATGCGTTAGGCGTTATGCGTTTTGCGTTATGCGTTATGAGTTATGCGATATGCGTTATGCGTTATGCTTTATGCGTTATGCGTTATGCGTTATGCGTTATGCGTTATGCGTTATGCGTTATGCGTTATGCGGTATGCGTTATGCGTTATGCGTTATGCGTTATGCGTTATGCGTTATGCGTTATGCGTTATGCGTTATGCGTTATGCGTTATGCGTTATGCGTTATGCGTTTTGCGTTATGCGTTATGGGTTATGTGTAATGCGTGATCCGTTATGCGTTATGCTTTATGCGATATGCGTTATGCGTTACGCGTAATGCGTTATGCGCTATGGGTCATGCGTTAAGCGTTATGCGTTATGCGTTATGCGTTATGCGTTATGCGTTATGCGTTATGCGTTATGCGTTATTCGTTATGCGTTATGCGTTATGCGATATGCGTTATGCGTTATGCGTTATGCGTTATGCGTTATGTGTTATGCGTTATGCGTTATGCGTTATGAGAAATGCGTGATCCGTTATGCGTTATGAGTTATGAGTAATGCGTGATCCGTTATGCGTTATGCGTTTTGCGTTATGCGTTATGCGTTATGCGTTATGCGTTATGCGGAATGCGTTATGCGTTATGCGTTATGCGTTATGCGTTATGCGTTATGAGAAATGGGTGATCCGTTATGCGTTATGCGTTATGAGTAATGCGTGATCCGTTATGCGTTATGCGTTATGAGTAACGCGTGATCCGTTGTGCGTTATGCGTAATGCGTTATGAGAAATGCGTGATCCGTTATGCGTTATGCGTTATGCTTTATGCGTTATGCGTTATGCGTTATGCGTTATGAGTAACGCGTGATCCATTATGCGTTATGCGTTATGCGTTATGAGAAATGCGTGATCCGTTATGCGTTATGCGTTATGCGTTATGAGAAATGCGTGATCCGTTATGCGTTATGCGTTATGCTCTATGCGTTATGCGTTATGGGTTATGCGTTATGCGTTATGCGGTATGCGTTATGCGTTATGCGTTATGCTTTATGCGTTATGCGTTATGCGTTATGCGTTATGCGTTATGCGTTATGCGTTATGCGTTATGCGTTATGCGTTTTGCGTTATGCGTTATGGGTTATGAGTAATGCGTGATCCGTTATGCGTTATGCTTTATGCGTTATGCGTTATGCGTTACGCGTAATGCGTTATGCGCTATGGGTCATGCGTTAAGCGTTATGCGTTATGCGTTATGCGTTATGCGTTATGCGTTATGCGTTATGCGTTATGCGTTATGCGTTATGCGTTATGCGATATGCGTTATGCGTTATGCGTTATGCGTTATGCGTTATGCGTTATGCGTTATGCGTTATGCGTTATGCGTTATGCGTTATGCGTTATGCGTTATGAGAAATGCGTGATCCGTTATGCGTTATGAGTTATGAGTAATGCGTGATCCGTTATGCGTTATGCGTTAAGCGTTATGCGTTATTCGTTATGCGTTATGCGGAATGCGTCATCCGTTATGCGTTATGAGTAATGCGTGATCCGTCATGAGTTATGCGTTAGGCGTTATGCGTTTTGCGTTATGCGTTATGAGTAATGCGAGATCCGTTACGCGTTATGCGTTATGCGTTATGCGTTATGCTTTATGCGTTATGCGTTATGCGTTATGCGTTATGCGTTATGCGGTATGCGTTATGCGGTATGCGTTATGCGTTATGCGTTATGCGTTATGCGTTATGCGTTATGCGGTATGCGTTATGCGTTATGCGTTATGAGTAATGCGTGATCCGTCATGAGTAATGCGTTAGGCGTTATGCGTTTTGCGTTATGCGTTATGCGTTATGCGTAATGCGTTATGCGCTGTGGGTCATGCGTTAAGCGTTATGCGTTTTGCGTTATGCGTTATGAGTAATGCGATATCCGTTACGCGTTATGCGTTATGCGCTATTCGTTATGCGTTATGCGTTATGCGTTATGCGTTATGCGTTATGCGTTATGCGTTATGCGTTATGCGTTATGAGTTATGCGTTATGCGTTATGCGTCATGCGGTATGCGTTATGAGAAATGCGTGATCCGTTATGCGTTATGCGTTATGAGTAATGCGTGATCCGTTATGCGTTATGCGTTATGCGTTATGCGTTATGCGTTATGCGTTATGCGTTATGCGTTATGAGTAATGCGATATCCGTTACGCGTTATGCGTTATGCGCTATTCGTTATGCGTTATGCGTTATGCGTTATGCGTTATGCGTTATGCGTTATGCGTTATGCGTTATGCGTTATGAGTAATGCGATATCCGTTACGCGTTATGCGTTATGCGCTATTCGTTATGCGTTATGCGTTATGCGTTATGCGTTATGCGTTATGCGTTATGCGTTATGCGTTATGCGATATGCGTTATGCGTTATGCGTTATGCGTTATGCGATATGCGTTATGCGTTATGCGTTATGCGTTATGCGTTATGCGTTATGCGTTATGCGTTATGAGAAATGCGTGATCCGTTATGCGTTATGAGTTATGAGTAATGCGTGATCCGTTATGCGTTATGCGTTAAGCGTTATGCGTTATTCGTTATGCGTTATGCGGAATGCGTCAACCGTTATGCGTTATGAGTAATGCGTGATCCGTCATGAGTTATGCGTTAGGCGTTATGCGTTTTGCGTTATGCGTTATGAGTAATGCGAGATCCGTTACGCGTTATGCGTTATTCGTTATGCGTTATGCGGAATGCGTCAACCGTTATGCGTTATGCGTTATGCGTTATGCGTTATGCGTTATGAGTAATGCGTGATCCATCATGCGTTATGCGTTAGGCGTTATGCGTTTTGGGTTAATCGTTATGAGTAATGCGAGATCCGTTACGCGTTATGCGTTATGCGTTATGCGTTATGCGTTATGGGTTATGCGTTATGCGTTTTGCGTTATGCGTTATGCGTTATGAGTTATGCGATATGCGTTATGCGTTATGCTTTATGCGTTATGCGTTATGCGTTATGCGTTATGCGTTATGCGTTATGCGTTATGCGTTATGCGTTATGCGTTATGCGTTATGCGTTATGCGTTATGCGTTATGCGTTATGCGTTATGCGTTATGCGTTATGCGTTATGCGTTTGGCGTTATGCGTTATGGGTCATGAGTAATGCGTGATCCGTTATGCGTTATGCTTTATGCGTTATGCGTTATGCGTTACGCGTAATGCGTTATGCGCTATGGGTCATGCGTTAAGCGTTATGCGTTATGCGTTATGCGTTATGCGTTATGCGTTATGCGTTATGCGTTATGCGTTATGCGTTATGCGCTATGCGTTATGCGTTATGCGATATGCGTTATGCCGTTATGCGTTATGCGTTATGCGTTATGCGTTATGCGTTATGCGTTATGCGTTATGAGAAATGCGTGATCCGTTATGCGTTATGAGTTATGAGTAATGCGTGATCCGTTATGCGTTATGCGTTATGCGTTATGCGTTATGCGTTATGCGTTATGCGTTATGAGAAATGCGTGAACCGTTATGCGTTATGCGTTATGCGTTATGCGTTATGCGTTATGCGTTATGCGTTATGCGTTATGCGTTATGCGTTATGCGTTATGCGTTATGAGTAATGCGTGATCCGTCATGCGTTATGCGTTAGGCGTTATGCGTTTTGAGTTATGCGTAATGAGTAATGCGAGATCTGTTACGCGTTATGCGTTATGCGTTATGCGTTATGCGTTATGGGTTATTTGTTATGCGTTTTGCGTTATGCGTTATGCGTTATGCGTTATGCGTTATGCGTTATGCGTTATGCGTTATGCGTTATGCGTTTTGCGTTATGCGTTATGGGTTATGAGTAATGCGTGATCCGTTATGCGTTATGCTTTATGCGTTATGCGTTATGCGTTACGCGTAATGCGTTATGCGCTATGGGTCATGCGTTAAGCGTTATGCGTTATGCGTTATGCGTTATGCGTTATGCGTTATGCGTTATACGTTATGCGTTATGCGTTATGCGTTATGCGTTATGCGTTATGCGATATGCGTTATGCCGTTATGCGTTATGCGTTATGCGTTATGCGATATGCGTTATGCGTTATGAGAAATGCGTGATCCGTTATGCGTTATGAGTTATGAGTAATGCGTGATCCGTTATGCGTTATGCGTTATGCGTTATGCGTTATGCGTAATGCGTTATGCGTTATGCGTTATGCGTTATGCGTTATGCGTTATGCTTTATGCGTTATGCGTTATGCGTTATGCGTTATGCGTTATGAGTAATGCGTGATCCGTTATGCGTTATGCGTTATGCGTTATGCGTTATGCGTTATGCGTTATGCGTTATGAGTAATGCGTGATCCGTTATGCGTTATGCGTTATGCGTTATGCGTTATGCGTTATGCATTATGCGTTATGCGTTATGCGTTATGCGTTATGCGTTATACGTTATGCGTTATGCGTTATGCGTTATGCGTTTTGCGTTTTGCTTTATGCGTTATGCGTTATGGGTTATGCGTTATGCGTTATGAGTAATGCGTGATACGTTATGTGATATGCGTTATGCGTTATGCGTTATGCGTTATGCGTTATGCGTTATGCGTTATGCGTTATGCGTTATGCGTTATGCGTTATGCGTTATGCGTTATGCGTTTTGCGTTATGCGTTATGGGTCATGAGTAATGCGTGATCCGTTATGCGTTATGCTTTATGCGTTATGCGTTATGCGTTACGCGTAATGCGTTATGCGCTATGGGTCATGCGTTAAGCGTTATGCGTTATGCGTTATGCGTTATGCGTTATGCGTTATGCGTTATGCGTTATGCGCTATGCGTTATGCGTTATGCGATATGCGTTATGCCGTTATGCGTTATGCGTTATGCGTTATGCGTTATGCGTTATGCGTTATGCGTTATGCGTTATGAGAAATGCGTGATCCGTTATGCGTTATGAGTTATGAGTAATGCGTGATCCGTTATGCGTTATGCGTTATGCGTTATGCGTTATGCGTTATGCGTTATGCGTTATGCGTTATGCGTTATGCGTTATGCGTTATGCGTTTTGCGTTATGCGTTATGGGTTATGAGTAATGCGTGATCCGTTATGCGTTATGCTTTATGCGTTATGCGTTATGCGTTACGCGTAATGCGTTATGCGCTATGGGTCATGCGTTAAGCGTTATGCGTTATGCGTTATGCGTTATGAGAAATGCGTGATCCGTTATGCGTTATGCGTTATGCGTTATGCGTTATGCGTTATGCGTTATGCGTTATGCGTTATGCGTTATGCGTTATGCGTTATGCGTTATGCGTTATGCGTTATGAGTAATGCGTGATCCGTCATGCGTTATGCGTTAGGCGTTATGCGTTTTGAGTTATGCGTTATGAGTAATGCGAGATCTGTTACGCGTTATGCGTTATGCGTTATGCGTTATGCGTTATGGGTTATGCGTTATGCGTTTTGCGTTATGCGTTATGCGTTATGAGTTATGCGATATGCGTTATGCGTTATGCTTTATGCGTTATGCGTTATGCGTTATGCGTTATGCGTTATGCGTTATGCGTTATGCGTTATGCGTTATGCGTTATGCGTTATGCGTTATGCGTTATGCGTTATGCGTTATGCGTTATGCGTTATGCGTTATGCGTTATGCGTTATGCGTTATGCGTTATGCGTTTTGCGTTATGCGTTATGGGTTATGAGTAATGCGTGATCCGTTATGCGTTATGCTTTATGCGTTATGCGTTATGCGTTACGCGTAATGCGTTATGCGCTATGGGTCATGCGTTAAGCGTTATGCGTTATGCGTTATGCGTTATGCGTTATGCGTTATACGTTATGCGTTATGCGTTATGCGTTATGCGTTATGCGTTATGCGATATGCGTTATGCCGTTATGCGTTATGCGTTATGCGTTATGCGTTATGCGTTATGCGTTATGAGAAATGCGTGATCCGTTATGCGTTATGAGTTATGAGTAATGCGTGATCCGTTATGCGTTATGCGTTATGCGTTATGCGTTATGCGTAATGCGTTATGCGTTATGCGTTATGCGTTATGCGTTATGCGTTATGCGTTATGCGTTATGCGTTATGCGTTATGCGTTATGCGTTATGCGTTATGCGTTATGGGTTATGAGTAATGCGTGATCCGTTATGCGTTATGCTTTATGCGCTATGCGTTATGCGTTACGCGTAATGCGTTATGCGCTATGGGTCATGCGTTAAGCGTTATGCGTTATGCGTTATGCGTTATGCGGAATGCGTCATCGGTTATGCGTTGTGAGTAATGCGTGATCTGTCATGCGTTATGCGTTAGGCCCAATGCGTTTTGCGTTATGCGTTATGAGTAATGCGAGATCCGTTACGCGTTATGCGTTATGCGTTATGCGTTATGCTTTATGCGTTATGCGTTATGCGTTATGCGTTATGAGTAATGCGTGATCCGTTATGCGTTATGCGTTATGCGTTATGCGTTATGCGTTATGCGTTATGCGTTATGAGTAATGCGTGATCCGTTATGCGTTATGCGTTATGCGTTATGCGTTATGCGTTATGCATTATGCGTTATGCGTTATGCGTTATGCGTTATGCGTTATACGTTATGCGTTATGCGTTATGCGTTATGCGTTTTGCGTTTTGCTTTATGCGTTATGCGTTATGGGTTATGCGTTATGCGTTATGAGTAATGCGTGATACGTTATGTGATATGCGTTATGCGCTATGCGTTATGCGTTATGCGTTATGGGTTATGAGTAATGCGTGATCCGTTATGCGTTATGTTTTATGCGTTATGCGTTATGCGTTACGCGTAATGCGTTATGCGCTGTGGGTCATGCGTTAAGCGTTATGCGTTTTGCGTTATGCGTTATGAGTAATGCGAGATCCGTTACGCGTTATGCGTTATGCGTTATTCGTTATGCGTTATGCGTTATGCGTTATGCGTTATGCGTTATGCGTTATGCGTTATGCGTTATGCGTTATGCGTTATTCGTTATGCGTTATGAGTAATGCGTGATCCGTTATGCGTTATGCGTTATGAGAAATGCGTGATCCGTTATGCGTTATGCGTTATGCGTTATGCGTTATGAGTAATGCGTGATCCGTTATGCGTTATGCGTTATGCGTTATGCGTTATGCGTTATGCATTATGCGTTATGCGTTATGCGTTATGCGTTATGCGTTATACGTTATGCGTTATGCGTTATGCGTTATGCGTTATGCGTTTTGCTTTATGCGTTATGCGTTATGGGTTATGCGTTATGCGTTATGCGTTATGAGTAATGCGTGATCCGTTATGTGATATGCGTTATGCGCTATGCGTTATGCGTTATGCGTTATGCGTTATGCGTTATGCGCTGTGGGTCATGCGTTAAGCGTTATGCGTTTTGCGTTATGCGTTATGAGTAATGCGAGATCCGTTACGCGTTATGCGTTATGCGTTATTCTTTATGCGTTATGCGTTATGCGTTATGCGTTATGCGTTATGAGTCATGCGTTATGCGTTATGCGTTATGCGTTTTGCTTTATGCGTTATGCGTTATGGGTTATGCGTTATGCTTTATGCGTTATGCATTATGCGTTATGCGTTATGCGTTATGGGTTATGAGTAATGCGTGATCCGTTATGCGTTATGCTTTATGCGCTATGCGTTATGCGTTACGCGTAATGCGTTATGCGCTATGGGTCATGCGTTAAGCGTTATGCGTTATGCGTTATGCGTTATGCGGAATGCGTCATCGGTTATGCGTTATGAGTAATGCGTGATCCGTCATGCGTTATGCGTTAGGCGTTATGCGTTTTGCGTTATGCGTTATGAGTAATGCGAGATCCGTTACGCGTTATGCGTTATGCGTTATGCGTTATGCTTTATGCGTTATGCGTTATGCGTTATGCGTTATGCGTTATGAGTAATGCGTGATCCGTTATGCGTTATGCGTTATGCGTTATGCGTTATGCGTTATGCGTTATGCGTTATGAGTAATGCGTGATCCGTTATGCGTTATGCGTTATGCGTTATGCGTTATGCATTATGCGTTATGCGTTATGCGTTATGCGTTATACGTTATGCGTTATGGGTTATGCGTTATGCGTTATGCGTTATGCGTTTTGCTTTATGCGTTATGCGTTATGGGTTATGCGTTATGCGTTATGCGTTATGCGTTATGCGTTATGCATTATGCGTTATGCGTTATGCGTTATGCGTTATACGTTATGCGTTATGCGTTATGCGTTTTGCTTTATGCGTTATGCGTTATGGGTTATGCGTTATGCGTTATGCGTTATGAGTAATGCGTGATCCGTTATGTGTTATGCGTTATGCGCTATGCGTTATGCGTTATGCGTTATGCGTTATGGGTTATGAGTAATGCGTGATCCGTTATGCGTTATGCTTTATGCGTTATGCGTTATGCGTTACGCGTAATGCGTTATGCGCTGTGGGTCATGCGTTAAGCGTTATGCGTTTTGCGTTATGCGTTATTCGTTATGCGTTATGCGTTATGCGTTATGCGTTATGCGTTATGCATTATGCGTTATGCGTTATGCGTTATGCGTTATGCGTTATGTGTTATGTGTTATGCGTTATGCGTTATGCGTTATGCGTTATGCGTTATGCGTTATGCGTTATGCGTTGTGCGTTATGCGTTATGCGTTATGCGTTATGCGTTATGCGTTATGAGTAACGCGTGATCCGTTATGCGTTATGCGTTATGCGTTATGAGAAATGCGTGATCCGTTATGCGTTATGCGTTGTGCTCTATGCGTTATGCGTTATGCGTTATGCGATTTGCGTTATGCGTTATGCGCTGTGGGTCATGCGTTAAGCGTTATGCGTTTTGCGTTATGCGTTATTCGTTATGCGTTATGCGTTATGCGTTATGCGTTATGCATTATGCGTTATGCGTTATGCGTTATGCGTTATGCGTTATGTGTTATGTGTTATGCGTTATGCGTTATGCGTTATGCGTTATGCGTTATGCGTTATGCGTTATGCGTTATGCGTTATGCGTTATGCGTTATGCGTTATGCGTTATGCGTTATGCGTTATGCGATATGCGTTATGCGTTATGCGTTATGCGTTATGCGTTATGCGTTATGCGTTATGCGTTATGCGTTATGCGTTATGCGTTATGCGTTATGCGTTATGCGTTATGCGTTATGCGTTATGCGTTATGCGTTATGCGTTATGCGTTATGAGTTATGCGTTATGCGTTATGTGTAATGCGTGATCCGTAATGCGTTATGCGTTATGCGTTATGCGTTATGCGTTATGAGTAACGCGTGATCCGTTATGCGAGATCCGTTACGCGTTATGCGTTATGCGTTATGGGTTATGCGTTATGGGTTTTGCGTTATGCGTTATGCGTTATGAGTTATGCGATATGCGTTATGCGTTATGCTTTATGCGTTATGCGTTATGAGTAATGCGAGATCCGTTACGCGTTATGCGTTATGCGTTATTCGTTATGCGTTATGCGTTATGCGTTATGCGTTATGCGTTATGCGTTATGCGTTATGCGTTATGCGTTATGCGTTATGCGTTATGCGTTATACGTTATGAGAAATGCGTGATCCGTTATGCGTTATGAGTTATGAGTAATGCGTGATCCGTTATGCGTTATGCGTTATGCGTTATGAGAAATGCGTGATCCGTTATGCGTTATGAGTTATGAGTAATGCGTGATCCGTTATGCGTTATGCTTTATGCGTTATGCGTTATGCGTTACGCGTAATGCGTTATGCGCTATGGGTCATGCGTTAAGCGTTTTGCGTTATGCTTTATGCGCTATGCGTTATGCGTTACGCGTAATGCGTTATGCGCTATGGGTCATGCGTTAAGCGTTATGCGTTATGCGTTATGCGTTATGCGGAATGCGTCATCCGTTATGCGTTATGAGTAATGCGTGATCCGTCATGCGTTATGCGTTAGGCGTTATGCGTTTTGCGTTATGCGTTATGAGTAATGCGAGATCCGTTACGCGTTATGCGTTATGCGTTATGCGTTATGCGTTATGCGTTATGCGTTATGCGTTATGCGTTATGCGTTATGCGTTATGCGTTATGCGTTATGCGTTATGCGTTATGAGTAATGCGTGATCCGTTATGCGTTATGCGTTATGCGTTATGCGTTATGCGTTATGCGTTATGAGTAATGCGTGATCCGTTATGCGTGATCCGTTATGCGTTATGCTTTATGCGTTATGCGTTATGCGTTACGCGTAATGCGTTATGCGCTATGGGTCATGCGTTAAGCGTTTTGCGTTATGCTTTATGCGCTATGCGTTATGCGTTACGCGTAATGCGTTATGCGTTATGCGTTATGAGTAATGCGTGATCCGTTATGCGTTATGCGTTATGCGTTATGCGTTATGCGTTATGCATTATGCGTTATACGTTATGCGTTATGCGTTATGCGTTATACGTTATGCGTTATGCGTTATGCGTTATGCGTTATGCGTTTTGCTTTATGCGTTATGCGTTATGGGTTATGCGTTATGCGTTATGCGTTATGAGTAATGCGTGATCCGTTATGTGATATGCGTTATGCGCTATGCGTTATGCGTTATGCGTTATTCGTTATGCGTTATGCGTTATGCGTTATGCGTTATGCGTTATGCGTTATGCGTTATGCGTTATGCGTTATGCGTTATGCGTTATGCGTTATGCGTTATGCGTTATGCGTTATGCGTTATGCGTTATGCGTTATGCGTTATGCGTTATGCGTTATGCGTTATGCGTTATGCGTTATGCGTTATGCGTTATGCGTTATGCGTTATGAGTTATGCGTTATGCGTTATGCGTTATGAGCAATGCGTGATCCGTTATGCGTTATGCGTTATGCGTTATGCGTTATGCGTTATGCGTTATGCGTTATGCGTTATGCGTTATGAGTAATGCGTGATCCGTTATGCGTTATGCGTTATGAGAAATGCGTGATCCGTTATGCGTTATGCGTTATGCGTTATGCGTTATGCGTTATAAGAAATGCGTGATCCGTCATGCGTTATGCGTTAGGCGTTATGCGTTTTGGGTTATGCGTTATGCGTTTTGCGTTGTGCGTTATGCGTTATGAGTTATGCGATATGCGTTATGCGTTATGCTTTATGCGTTATGCGTTATGCGTTATGCGTTATGCGTTATGCGTTATGCGTTATGCGTTATGCGTTATGCGTTAAGCGTTATGCGTTATGCGTTATGCGTTATGCGTTTTGCGTTATGCGTTATGGGTTATGAGTAATGCGTGATCCGTTATGCGTTATGCTTTATGCGTTATGCGTTATGCGTTACGCGTAATGCGTTATGCGCTATGGGTCATGCGTTAAGCGTTATGCGTTATGCGTTATGCGTTATGCGTTATGCGTTATGCGTTATGCGTTATGCGTTATGCGTTATGCGTTATGCGTTATGCGTTATGCGATATGCGTTATGCCGTTATGCGTTATGCGTTATGAGTAATGCGTGATCCGTTATGCGTTATGCGTTATGCGTTATGCGTTATGCGTTATGCATTATGCGTTATACGTTATGCGTTATGCGTTATGCGTTATACGTTATGCGTTATGCGTTATGCGTTATGCGTTATGCGTTTTGCTTTATGCGTTATGCGTTATGGGTTATGCGTTATGCGTTATGCGTTATGAGTAATGCGTGATCCGTTATGTGATATGCGTTATGCGCTATGCGTTATGCGTTATGCGTTATTCGTTATGCGTTATGCGTTATGCGTTATGCGTTATGCGTTATGCGTTATGCGTTATGCGTTATGCGTTATGCGTTATGCGTTATGCGTTATGCGTTATGCGTTATGCGTTATGCGTTATGCGTTATGCGTTATGCGTTATGCGTTATGCGTTATGAGTTATGCGTTATGCGTTATGCGTTATGCGTTATGAGTAATGCGTGATCCGTTATGCGTTATGCGTTATGAGAAATGCGTGATCCGTTATGCGTTATGCGTTATGCGTTATGCGTTATGCGTTATAAGAAATGCGTGATCCGTCATGCGTTATGCGTTAGGCGTTATGCGTTTTGGGTTATGCGTTATGCGTTTTGCGTTGTGCGTTATGCGTTATGAGTTATGCGATATGCGTTATGCGTTATGCTTTATGCGTTATGCGTTATGCGTTATGCGTTATGCGTTATGCGTTATGCGTTATGCGTTAAGCGTTATGCGTTAAGCGTTATGCGTTATGCATTTTGCGTTATGCGTTATGGGTTATGAGTAATGCGTGATCCGTTATGCGTTATGCTTTATGCGTTATGCGTTATGCGTTACGCGTAATGCGTTATGCGCTATGGGTCATGCGTTAAGCGTTATGCGTTATGCGTTATGCGTTATGCGTTATGCGTTATGCGTTATGCGTTATGCGTTATGCGTTATGCGTTATGCGTTATGCGATATGCGTTATGCCGTTATGCGTTATGCGTTATGCGTTATGCGTTATGCGTTATGCGTTATGAGAAATGCGTGATCCGTTATGCGTTATGAGTTATGAGTAATGCGTGATCCGTTATGCGTTATGCGTTATGCGTTATGCGTTATGCGTTATGCGTTATGCGTTATGCGTTATGCGTTTTGCGTTATGCGTTATGGGTTATGAGTAATGCGTGAACCGTTATGCGTTATGCTTTATGCGTTATGCGTTATGCGTTACGCGTAATGCGTTATGGGTTATGCGTTATGCGTTATGCGTTATGAGAAATGCGTGATCCGTTATGCGTTATGAGTTATGAGTAATGCGTGATCCGTTATGCGTTATGCGTTATGAGTAATGCGTGATCCGTCATGCGTTATGCGTTATGCGTTATGCGTTATGCGTTATGCGTTATGAGTTATGCGTTATGCGTTATGCGTTATGCGTTATGAGTAATGCGTGATCCGTCATGCGTTATGCGTTAGGCGTTATGCGTTTTGGGTTATGCGTTATGCGTTATGCGTTATGCGTTATGCGTTATGCGTTATGAGAAATGCGTGATCCGTTATGCGTTATGAGTTATGAGTAATGCGTGATCCGTTATGCGTTATGCTTTATGCGTTATGCGTTATGCGTTACGCGTAATGCGTTATGCGCTATGGGTCATGCGTTAAGCGTTATGCGTTATGCTTTATGCGCTATGCGTTATGCGTTACGCGTAATGCGTTATGCGCTATGGGTCATGCGTTAAGCGTTATGCGTTATGCGTTATGCGTTATGCGGAATGCGTCATCCGTTATGCGTTATGAGTAATGCGTGATCCGTCATGCGTTATGCGTTAGGCGTTATGCGTTTTGCGTTATGCGTTATGAGTAATGCGAGATCCGTTACGCGTTATGCGTTATGCGTTATGCGTTATGCGTTATGCGTTATGCGTTATACGTTATGCGTTATGCGTTATGCGTTATGCGTTATGCGTTTTGCTTTATGCGTTATGCGTTATGCGTTATGCGTTATGCGTTATGCGTTATGCGTTATGCGTTATGCGTTATGCGTTATGCGTAATGCGTTATGCGTTATGCGTTATGCGTTATGCGTTATGCGTTATGCGTTACGAGTAATGCGTGATCCGTCATGCGTTATGCGTTAGGCGTTATGCGTTTTGGGTTATGCGTTATGAGTAATGCGAGATCCGTTACGCGTTATGCGTTATGCGTTATGCGTTATGGGTTATGCGTTATGCGTTTTGCGTTGTGCGTTATGCGTTATGAGTTATGCGATATGCGTTATGCGTTATGCTTTATGCGTTATGCGTTATGCGTTATGCGTTATGCGTTATGCGTTATGCGTTATGCGTTATGCGTTATGCGTTATGCGTTATGCGTTATGCGTTATGCGTTTTGCGTTATGCGTTATGGGTTATGAGTAATGCGTGATCCGTTATGCGTTATGCTTTATGCGTTATGCGTTATACCTTACGCGTAATGCGTTATGCGCTATGGGTCATGCGTTAAGCGTTATGCGTTATGCGTTATGCGTTATGCGTTATGAGAAATGCGTGATCCGTTATGCGTTATGCGTTATGCGTTATGCGTTATGCGTTATGAGTAATGCGTGATCCGTCATGCGTTATGCGTTAGGCGTTATGCGTTTTGGGTTATGCGTTATGCGTTATGCGTTATGCGTTATGCGTTATGCGTTATGCGTTATGCGTTATGCGATATGCGTTATGCGTTATGCGTTATGCGTTATGCGTTATGCGTTATGCGTTATGCGTTATGCGTTATGCGTTATGCGTTATGCGTTATGCGTTATGCGTTATGAGAAATGCGTGATCCGTTATGCGTTATGAGTTATGAGTAATGCGTGATCCGTTATGCGTTATGCGTTATGCGTTATGCGTTATGCGTAATGCGTTATGCGTTATGCGTTATGCGTTATGCGTTATGCGTTATGCGTTATGAGAAATGCGTGATCCGTTATGCGTTATGAGTTATGAGTAATGCGTGATCCGTTATGCGTTATGCTTTATGCGTTATGCGTTATGCGTTACGCGTAATGCGTTATGCGCTATGGGTCATGCGTTAAGCGTTATGCGTTATGCTTTATGCGCTATGCGTTATGCGTTATGCGTTATGCGTTATGCGTTATGCGTTATGCGTTATGCGTTATGCGTTATGCGTTATGCGTTATGCGTTATGCGTTATGCGATATGCGTTATGCCGTTATGCGTTATGCGTTATGCGTTATGCGTTATGCGTTATGCGTTATGAGAAATGCGTGATCCGTTATGCGTTATGAGTTATGAGTAATGCGTGATCCGTTATGCGTTATGCGTTATGCGTTATGCGTTATGCGTTATGCGTTATGCGTTATGCGTTTTGCGTTATGCGTTATGGGTTATGAGTAATGCGTGAACCGTTATGCGTTATGCTTTATGCGTTATGCATTATGCGTTACGCGTAATGCGTTATGCGCTATGGGTCATGCGTTAAGCGTTATGCGTTATGCGTTATGCGTTATGCGTTATGAGAAATGCGTGATCCGTTATGCGTTATGCGTTATGCGTTATGCGTTATGCGTTATGAGTAATGCGTGATCCGTCATGCGTTATGCGTTAGGCGTTATGCGTTTTGGGTTATGCGTTATGCGTTATGCGTTATGCGTTATGCGTTATGCGTTATGCGTTATGCGTTATGCGATATGCGTTATGCGTTATGCGTTATGCGTTATGCGTTATGCGTTATGCGTTATGCGTTATGCGTTATGCGTTATGCGTTATGCGTTATGCGTTATGCGTTATGAGAAATGCGTGATCCGTTATGCGTTATGAGTTATGAGTAATGCGTGATCCGTTATGCGTTATGCGTTATGCGTTATGCGTTATGCGTAATGCGTTATGCGTTATGCGTTATGCGTTATGCGTTATGCGTTATGCGTTATGAGAAATGCGTGATCCGTTATGCGTTATGAGTTATGAGTAATGCGTGATCCGTTATGCGTTATGCTTTATGCGTTATGCGTTATGCGTTACGCGTAATGCGTTATGCGCTATGGGTCATGCGTTAAGCGTTATGCGTTATGCTTTATGCGCTATGCGTGATGCGTTACGCGTAATGCGTTATGCGCTATGGGTCATGCGTTAAGCGTTATGCGTTATGCGTTATACGTTATGCGTTATGCGTTATGCGGAATGCGTCATCCGTTATGCGTTATGAGTAATGCGTGATCCGTCATGCGTTATGCGTTAGGCGTTATGCGTTTTGCGTTATGCGTTATGAGTAATGCGAGATCCGTTACGCGTTATGCGTTATGCGTTATGCGTTATGCGTTATGCGTTATGCGTTATGCGTTATGCGTTATGCGTTATGCGTTATGCGTTATGAGTAATGCGTGATCCGATATGCGTTATGCGTTATGCGTTATGCGTTATGCGTTATGCGTTATGCGTTATGAGTAATGCGCGATCCGTTATGCGTTATGCGTTATGCGTTATGCGTTATGCGTTATGCGTTATGCATTATGCGTTATACGTTATGCGTTATGCGTTATGCGTTATACGTTATGCGTTATGCGTTATGCGTTATGCGTTATGCGTTATGCGTTTTGCTTTATGCGTTATGCGTTATGGGTTATGCGTTATGCGTTATGCGTTATGAGTAATGCGTGATCCGTTATGTGATATGCGTTATGCGCTATGCGTTATGCGTTATGCGTTATTCGTTATGCGTTATGCGTTATGCGTTATGCGTTATGCGTTATGCGTTATGCGTTATGCGTTATGCGTTATGCTTTATGCGTTATGAGTAATGCGTGATCCGTTATGCGTTATGCGTTATGCGTTATGCGTTATGCGTTATGCGTTATGCGTTATGCGTTATGCGTTATGCGTTATGCGTTATGCGTTATGCGTTATGAGTAATGCGTGATCCGTTATGCGTTATGCGTTATGAGAAATGCGTGATCCGTTATGCGTTATGCGTTATGCGTTATGCGTTATGCGTTATGAGAAATGCGTGATCCGTTATGCGTTATGCGTTATGCGTTATGCGTTATGCGTTATGCGTTATGCGTTATGCGTTATGCGTTATGCGTTATGCGTTATGCGTTATGCGTTATGCGTTATGCGTTATGCGTTTTGCGTTATGCGTTATGGGTTATGAGTAATGCGTGATCCGTTATGCGTTATGCTTTATGCGTTATGCGTTATGCGTTACGCGTAATGCGTTATGCGCTATGGGTCATGCGTTAAGCGTTATGCGTTATGCGTTATGCGTTATGCGTTATGCGTTATGCGTTATGCGTTATGCGTTATGCGTTATGCGTTATGCGTTATGCGTTATGCGTTATGCGATATGCGTTATGCCGTTATGCGTTATGCGTTATGCGTTATGCGTTATGCGTTATGCGTTATGAGAAATGCGTGATCCGTTATGCGTTATGAGTTATGAGTAATGCGTGATCCGTTATGCGTTATGCGTTATGCGTTATGCGTTATGCGTTATGCGTTATGCGTTATGCGTTTTGCGTTATGCGTTATGGGTTATGAGTAATGCGTGAACCGTTATGCGTTATGCTTTATGCGTTATGCGTTATGCGTTACGCGTAATGCGTTATGCGCTATGGGTCATGCGTTAAGCGTTATGCGTTATGCGTTATGCGTTATGCGTTATGAGAAATGCGTGATCCGTTATGCGTTATGCGTTATGCGTTATGCGTTATGCGTTATGCGTTATGCGTTATGCGTTATGCGTTATGCGTTATGCGTTATGCGTTATGCGTTATGCGTTATGAGTAATGCGTGATCCGTCATGCGTTATGCGTTAGGCGTTATGCGTTTTGGGTTATGCGTTATGAGTAATGCGAGATCCGTTACGCGTTATGCGTTATGCGTTATGCGTTATGCGTTATGCGTTATGGGTTATGCGTTATGCGTTTTGCGTTATGCGTTATGCGTTATGAGTTATGCGATATGCGTTATGCGTTATGCTTTATGCGTTATGCGTTATGCGTTATGCGTTATGCGTTATGCGTTATGCGTTATGCGTTATGCGTTATGCGTTATGCGTTATGCGTTATGCGTTATGCGTTATGCGTTATGCGTTATGCGTTTTGCGTTATGCGTTATGGGTTATGAGTAATGCGTGATCCGTTATGCGTTATGCTTTATGCGTTATGCGTTATGCGTTACGCATAATGCGTTATGCGCTATGGGTCATGCGTTAAGCGTTATGCGTTATGCGTTATGCGTTATGCGTTATGCGTTATGCGTTATGCGTTATGCGTTATGCGTTATGCGTTATGCGTTATGCGTTATGCGTTATGCGTTATGCGATATGCGTTATGCCGTTATGCGTTATGCGTTATGCGTTATGCGTTATGCGTTATGCGTTATGCGTTATGAGAAATGCGTGATCCGTTATGCGTTATGAGTTATGAGTAATGCGTGATCCGTTATGCGTTATGCGTTATGCGTTATGCGTTATGCGTAATGCGTTATGCGTTATGCGTTATGCGTTATGCGTTATGCGTTATGCGTTACGCGTAATGCGTTATGCGCTATGGGTCATGCGTTAAGCGTTATGCGTTATGCGTTATGCGTTATGCGTTATGCGGAATGCGTCATTGGTTATGCGTTATGAGTAATGCGTGATCCGTCATGCGTTATGCGTTAGGCGTTATGCGTTTTGCGTTATGCGTTATGAGTAATGCGAGATCCGTTACGCGTTATGCGTTATGCGTTATGCGTTATGCTTTATGCGTTATGCGTTATGCGTTATGCGTTATGCGTTATGAGTAATGCGTGATCCGTTATGCGTTATGCGTTATGCGTTATGCGTTATGCTTTATGCGTTATGAGTAATGCGTGATCCGTTATGCGTTATGCGTTATGCGTTATGCGTTATGCGTTATGCGTTATGCGTTATGCGTTATGCGTTATGCGTTATGAGTAATGCGTGATCCGTTATGCGTTATGCGTTATGCGTTATGCGTTATGCGTTATGCATTATGCGTTATGCGTTATGCGTTATGCGTTATGCGTTATACGTTATGCGTTATGCGTTATGCGTTATGCGTTATGCGTTATGCGTTTTGCTTTATGCGTTATGCGTTACGGGTTATGCGTTATGCGTTATGCGTTATGAGTAATGCGTGATCCGTTATGTGATATGCGTTATGCGCTATGCGTTATGCGTTATGCGTTATGCGTTATGCGTTATGCGTTATGGGTTATGAGTAATGCGTGATCCGTTATGCGTTATGCTTTATGCGTTATGCGTTATGCGTTACGCGTAATGCGTTATGCGCTGTGGGTCATGCGTTAAGCGTTATGCGTTTTGCGTTATGCGTTATGAGTAACGCGAGATCCGTTACGCGTTATGCGTTATGCGTTATTCGTTATGCGTTATGCGTTATGCGTTATGCGTTATGCGTTATGCGTTATGCGTTATGCGTTATGCGTTATGCGTTATGCGTTATGCGTTATGCGTTATGCGTTATGCGTTATGCGTTATGCGTTATGCGTTATGCGTTATGCGTTATGCGTTATGCGTTATGCGTTATGCGTTATGCGTTATGCGTTATGCGTTATGCGTTATGCGTTATGCGTTATGCGTTATGCGTTATGCGTTATGCGTTATGCGTTATGCGTTATGCGTTATGCGTTATGAGTAATGCGTGATCCGATATGCGTTATGCGTTATGAGAAATGCGTGATCCGTTATGCGTTATGCGTTATGCGTTATGCGTTATGAGAAATGCGTGATCCGTTATGCGTTATGCGTTATGCGTTATGCGTTATGCGTTATGAGTAATGCGTGATCCGTTATGCGTTATGCGTTATGCGTTATGCGTTATGCGTTATGCGTTATGCATTATGCGTTATGCGTTATGCGTTATGCGTTATGCGTTATACGTTATGCGTTATGCGTTATGCGTTATGCGTTATGCGTTATGCGTTTTGCTTTATGCGTTATGCGTTATGCGTTATGGGTTATGCGTTATGCGTTATGCGTTATGAGTAATGCGTGATCCGTTATGTGATATGCGTTATGCGCTATGCGTTATGCGTTATGCGTTATGCGTTATGCGCTGTGGGTCATGCGTTAAACGTTATGCGTTTTGCGTTATGCGTTATGAGTAATGCGAGATCCGTTACGCGTTATGCGTTATGCTTTATGCGTTATGCGTTATTCGTTATGCGTTATGCGTTATGAGTAATGCGTGATCCGTTATGCGTTATGCGTTATGCGTTATGCGTTATGCGTTATGCGTTATGCGTTATGCGTTATGAGTAATGCGTGATCCGTTATGCGTTATGCGTTATGAGTAATGCGAGATCCGTTACGCGTTATGCGTTATGCGTTATTCGTTATGCGTTATGCGTTATGCGTTATGCGTTATGCGTTATGCGTTATGCGTTATGCGTAATGCGTTATGCGTTATGCGTTATGCGTTATGCGTTATGCGTTATGAGTAATGCGTGATCCGTTATGCGTTATGCGTTATGAGAAATGCGTGATCCGTTATGCGTTATGCGTTATGCGTTATGCGTTATGCGTTATGCGTTATGAGTAATGCGTGATCCGTTATGCGTTATGCGTTATGCGTTATGCGTTATGCGTTATGCGTTATGCATTATGCGTTATGCGTTATGCGTTATGCGTTATGCGTTATGCGTTATACGTTATGCGTTATGCGTGATCCGTTATGTGTTATGCGTTATGCGCTATGCGTTATGCGTTATGCGATATGCGTTATGGGTTATGAGTAATGCGTGATCCGTTATGCGTTATGCTTTATGCGTTATGCGTTATGCGTTATGCGTTATGCGTTATGCGTTATGCGTTATGCGTTATGCGTTATGCGTTATGCGTTATGCGATATGCGTTATGCCGTTATGCGTTATGCGTTATGCGTTATGCGTTATGCGTTATGCGTTATGAGAAATGCGTGATCCGTTATGCGTTATGAGTTATGAGTAATGCGTGATCCGTTATGCGTTATGCGTTATGCGTTATGCGTTATGCGTAATGCGTTATGCGTTATGCGTTATGCGTTATGCGTTATGCGTTATGCGTTATGCGTTATGCGTTATGCGTTATGGGTTATGAGTAATGCGTGATCCGTTATGCGTTATGCTTTATGCGCTATGCGTTATGCGTTATGCGTTATGCGTTATGCGTTATGCGTTATGCGTTATGCGTTATGCGTTATGCGTTATGCGTTATGCGTTATGCGTTATGCGATATGCGTTATGCCGTTATGCGTTATGCGTTATGCGTTATGCGTTATGCGTTATGCGTTATGAGAAATGCGTGATCCGTTATGCGTTATGAGTTATGAGTAATGCGTGATCCGTTATGCGTTATGCGTTATGCGTTATGCGTTATGCGTAATACGTTATGCGTTATGCGTTATGCGTTATGCGTTATGCGTTATGCGTTATGCGTTATGCGTTATGCGTTATGCGTTATGCGTAATGCGTTATGCGTTATGCGTTATGCGTTATGCGTTATGCGTTATGCGTTATGCGTTATGCGTTATGCGTTATGCGTTATGGGTTATGTGTAATGCGTGATCCGTCATGCGTTATGCGTTAGGCGTTATGCGTTTTGCGTTATGCGTTATGAGTAATGCGAGATCCGTTACGCGTTATGCGTTATGCGTTATGCGTTATGCTTTATGCGTTATGCGTTATGCGTTATGCGTTATGCGTTATGAGAAATGCGTGATCCGTTATGCGTTATGCGTTATGCGTTATGCGTTATGCGTTATGCGTTATGAGTAATGCGTGATCCGTTATGCGTTATGCGTTATGCGTTATGCGTTATGCGTTATGCGTTATGCGTTATGAGTAATGCGTGATCCGTTATGCGTTATGCGTTATGAGTAATGCGAGATCCGTTACGCGTTATGCGTTATGCGTTATTCGTTATGCGTTATGCGTTATGCGTTATGCGTTATGCGTTATGCGTTATGCGTTATGCGTTATGCGTTATGCGTTATGCGTTATGCGTTATGCGTTATGCGTTATGCGTTATGAGTAATGCGTGATCCGTTATGCGTTATGCGTTATGCGTTATGCGTGATCCGTTATGTGTTATGCGTTATGCGCTATGCGTTATGCGTTATGCGTTATGCGTTATGGGTTATGAGTAATGCGTGATCCGTTATGCGTTATGCTTTATGCGTTATGCGTTATGCGTTATGCGTTATGCGTTATGCGTTATGCGTTATGCGTTATGCGTTATGCGTTATGCGTTATGCGTTATGCGTTATGCGATATGCGTTATGCCGTTATGCGTTATGCGTTATGCGTTATGCGTTATGCGTTATGCGTTATGAGAAATGCGTGATCAGTTATGCGTTATGAGTTATGAGTAATGCGTGATCCGTTATGCGTTATGCGTTATGCGTTATGCGTTATGCGTTATGCGTAATGCGTTATGCGTTATGCGTTATGCGTTATGCGTTATGCGTTATGCGTTATGCGTTATGCGTTATGCGTTATGCGTTATGCGTTATGGGTTATGAGTAATGCGTGATCCGTTATGCGTTATGCTTTATGCGCTATGCGTTATGCGTTACGCGTAATGCGTTATGCGCTATGGGTCATGCGTTAAGCGTTATGCGTTATGCGTTATGCGTTATGCGGAATGCGTCATCGGTTATGCGTTATGAGTAATGCGTGATCCGTCATGCGTTATGCGTTAGGCGTTATGCGTTTTGCGTTATGCGTTATGAGTAATGCGAGATCCGTTACGCGTTATGCGTTATGCGTTATGCGTTATGCTTTATGCGTTATGCGTTATGCGTTATGCGTTATGAGTAATGCGTGATCCGTTATGCGTTATGCGTTATGCGTTATGCGTTATGCGTTATGAGTAATGCGTGATCCGTTATGCGTTATGCGTTATGCGTTATGCGTTATGCATTATGCGTTATGCGTTATGCGTTATGCGTTATGCGTTATACGTTATGCGTTATGCGTTATGCGTTATGCGTTATGCGTTTTGCTTTATGCGTTATGCGTTATGGGTTATGCGTTATGCGTTATGCGTTATGAGTAATGCGTGATCCGTTATGTGATATGCGTTATGCGCTATGCGTTATGCGTTATGCGTTATGCGTTATGGGTTATGAGTAATGCGTGATCCGTTATGCGTTATGCTTTATGCGTTATGCGTTATGCGTTACGCGTAATGCGTTATGCGCTGTGGGTCATGCGTTAAGCGTTATGCGTTTTGCGTTATGCGTTATGAGTAATGCGAGATCCGTTACGCGTTATGCGTTATGCGTTATTCGTTATACGTTATGCGTTATGCGTTATGCGTTATGCGTTATGCGTTATGCGTTATGCGTTTTGCTTTATGCGTTATGCGTTATGGGTTATGCGTTATGCGTTATGCGTTATGAGTAATGCGTGATCCGTTATGTGATATGCGTTATGCGCTATGCGTTATGCGTTATGCGTTATGCGTTATGGGTTATGAGTAATGCGTGATCCGTTATGCGTTATGCGTTATGCGTTATGGGTTATGCGTTATGCGTTATGCATTATGCGTTATGCGTTATGCGTTATGCGTTATGCGTTATACGTTATGCGTTATGTGTTATGCGTTATGCGTTATGCGTTTTGCTTTATGCGTTATGCGTTATGGGTTATGCGTTATGCGTTATGCGTTATGAGTAATGCGTGATCCGTTATATGATATGCGTTATGCGCTATGCGTTATGCGTTATGCGTTATGCGTTATGCGCTGTGGGTCATGCGTTAAGCGTTATGCGTTTTGCGTTATGCGTTATGAGTAATGCGAGATCCGTTACGCGTTATGCGTTATGCGTTATTCGTTATGCGTTATGCGTTATGCGTTATGCGTTATGCGTTATGAGTCATGCGTTATGCGTTATGCGTTATGCGTTTTGCTTTATGCGTTATGCGTTATGGGTTATGCGTTATGCGTTATGCGTTATGCATTATGCGTTATGCGTTATGCGTTATGCGTTATGCGTTATACGTTATGCGTTATGCGTTATGCGTTATGCGTTTTGCTTTATGCGTTATGCGTTATGGGTTATGCGTTATGCGTTATGCGTTATGATTAATGCGTGATCCGTTATGCGTTATGCGTTATGCGTTATGCGTTATGCGTTATGCGTTATGCGTTATGAGTTATGCGTTATGCGTTATGTGTAACGCGTGATCCGTAATGCGTTATGCGTTATGCGTTATGCGTTATGCGTTATGCGTTATGAGTAACGCGTGATCCGTTATGCGTTATGAGAAATGCGTGATCCGTTATGCGTTATGCGTTATGCTCTATGCGTTATGCGTTATGCGTTATGCGATTTGCGTTATGCGTTATGCGTTATGGGTTGTGCGTTATGAGTCATGCGTTATGCGTTATGCGTTATGCGTTTTGCTTTATGCGTTATGCTTTATGCGTTATGCGTTATGCGTTATGCGTTATGAGTAATGCGTGATCCGTTATGCGTTATGAGTAACGCGTGATCCGTTATGCGTTATGCGTTATGCGTTATGAGAAATGCGTGATCCGTTATGCGTTATGCGTTATGAGAAATGCGTTATGCGTTATGCGTTATGCGATTTGCGTTATGCGTTATGCGTTATGCGTTATGCGTTATGCGTTATGCGATTAGCGTTATGCGTTATGCGTTATGCGTTATGCGTTATGCGTTATGCGTTATGCGTTATGCGTTATGCGTTATGCGTTATGCGTTATGCGTTATGCGTTATGAGAAATGCATGATCCGTTATGCGTTATGCGTTATGCTCTATGCGTTATGCGTTATGCGTTATGCGATTTGCGTTATGCGTTATGCGTTATGCGTTATGCGTTATGCGTTATGCGTTATGCGTTATGCGTTATGCGTTATGCGTTAGCGCTGTGCGTTATGCGTTATGCGTTATGCGTTATGCGTTATGCGTTATGAGTAACGCGTGATCCGTTATGCGTTATGCGTTATGCGTTATGAGAAATGCGTGATCCGTTATGCGTTATGCGTTATGCTTTATGCGTTATGCGTTATGCGTTATGCGTTATGCGTTATGCGGAATGCGTCATCCGTTATGCGTTATGAGTAATGCGTGATCCGTCATGCGTTATGCGTTAGGCGTTATGCGTTTTGGGTTATGCGTTATGAGTAATGCGAGATCCGTTACGCGTTATGCGTTATGCGTTATGCGTTATGCGTTATGCGTTATGCGTTATGCGTTATGCGGTATGCGTTATGCGTTATGCGTTATGCGTTATGCGTTATGCGTTATGCGTTATGCGTTATGCGTTATGCGTTTTGCGTTATGCGTTATGGGTTATGAGTAATGCGTGATCCGTTATGCGTTATGCTTTATGCGTTATGCGTTATGCGTTACGCGTGATGCGTTATGCGCTATGGGTCATGCGTTAAGCGTTATGCGTTATGCGTTATGCGTTATGCGGAATGCGTCATCCGTTATGCGTTATGAGTAATGCGTGATCCGTCATGCGTTATGCGTTAGGCGTTATGCGTTTTGCGTTATGCGTAATGCGTTATGCGTTATGCGTTATGCGTTATGCGTTATGCGGTATGCGTTATGCGTTATGCATTATGCGTTATGCGTTATGCGTTATGCGTTATGCGTTATATGTTATGTGTTATGCGTTATGCGTTATGCGTTATGCGTTATGCGTTATGCGTTATGCGTTATGCGTTATGCGTTATGAGTTATGCGTTATGCGTTATGCGTTATGCGTTATGCGTTATGAGAAATGCGTGATCCGTTATGCGGTATGCGTTATGAGTAATGCGTGATCCGTTATGCGTTATGCGTTATGCGCTATGCGTTATGCGTTATGCGTTATGCGTTATGCGTTATGCGTTATGAGTAATGCGTGATCCGTTATGCGTTATGCGTTATGAGAAATGCGTGATCCGTTATGCGTTATACGTTATGCGTTATGCGTTATGCGTTATGCGTTATGCGTTATGCGTTATGCGTTATGCGTTATGAGTTATGCGTTATGCGTTATGTGTAACGCGTGATCCGTAATGCGTTATGCGTTATGCGTTATGCGTTATGAGTAACGCGTGATCCGTTATGCGTTATGAGAAATGCGTGATCCGTTATGCGTTATGCGTTATGCTCTATGCGTTATGCGTTATGCGATTTGCGTTATGCGTTATGCGTTATGGGTTGTGCGTTATGAGTCATGCGTTATGCATTATGCGTTATGCGTTTTGCTTTATGCGTTATGCTTTATGCGTTATGCGTTATGCGTTATGCGTTATGCGTTATGAGTAATGCGTGATCCGTTATGCGTTATGAGTAACGCGTGATCCGTTATGCGTTATGCGTTATGCGTTATGAGAAATGCGTGATCCGTTATGCGTTATGCGTTATGCTTTATGCGTTATGCGTTATGCGTTATGCGATTTGCGTTATGCGTTATGCGTTATGCGTTATGCGTTATGCGTTATGCGATTTGCGTTATGCGTTATGCGTTATGCGTTATGCGTTATGCGTTATGCGTTATGCGTTATGCGTTATGCGTTATGAGAAATGCGTGATCCGTTATGCGTTATGCGTTATGCTCTATGCGTTATGCGTTATGCGTTATGCGATTTGCGTTATGCGTTATGCGTTATGCGTTATGCGTTATGCGTTATGCGTTATGCGTTAGCGCTGTGCGTTATGCGTTATGCGTTATGCGTTATGCGTTATGAGTAACGCGTGATCCGTTATGCGTTATGCGTTATGCGTTATGAGAAATGCGTGATCCGTTATGCGTTATGCGTTATGCTTTATGCGTTATGCGTTATGCGTTATGCGTTATGCGTTATGCGTTATGCGTTATGCGGAATGCGTCATCCGTTATGCGTTATGAGTAATGCGTGATCCGTCATGCGTTATGCGTTAGGCGTTATGCGTTTTGGGTTATGCGTTATGAGTAATGCGAGATCAGTTACGCGTTATGCGTTATGCGTTATGCGTTATGCGTTATGCGTTATGCGTTATGCGTTATGCGTTATGCGTTATGCGTTATGCGTTATGCTTTATGCGTTATGCGTTATGCGTTATGCGTTATGCGTTATGCGTTATGCGTTATGAGTAACGCGTGATCCGTTATGCGTTATGCGTTATGCGTTATGAGAAATGCGTGATCCGTTATGCGTTATGCGTTATGCGTTATGCGTTATGCTCTATGCGTTATGCGTTATGCGTTATGCGATTTGCGTTATGCGTTATGCGTTATGCGTTATGCGTTATGCGTTATGAGTAACGCGTGATCCGTTATGCGTTATGAGAAATGCGTGATCCGTTATGCGTTATGCGTTATGCTCTATGCGTTATGCGTTATGCGTTATGCGATTTGCGTTATGCGTTATGCGTTATGGGTTGTGCGTTATGAGTCATGCGTTATGCGTTATGCGTTATGCGTTTTGCTTTATGCGTTATGCTTTATGCGTTATGCGTTATGCGTTATGCGTTATGAGTAATGCGTGATCCGTTATGCGTTATGAGTAACGCGTGATCCGTTATGCGTTATGCGTTATGCGTTATGAGAAATGCGTGATCCGTTATGCGTTATGCGTTATGAGAAATGCGTTATGCGTTATGCGTTATGCGATTTGCGTTATGCGTTATGCGTTATGCGTTATGCGTTATGCGTTATGCGATTTGCGTTATGCGTTATGCGTTATGCGTTATGCGTTATGCGTTATGCGTTATGCGTTATGCGTTATGCGTTATGCGTTATGCGTTATGCGTTATGCGTTATGCGTTATGCGTTATGCGTTATGAGAAATGCATGATCCGTTATGCGTTATGCGTTATGCTCTATGCGTTATGCGTTATGCGTTATGCGATTTGCGTTATGCGTTATGCGTTATGCGTTATGCGTTATGCGTTATGCGTTATGCGTTATGCGTTATGCGTTAGCGCTGTGCGTTATGCGTTATGCGTTATGCGTTATGCGTTATGAGTAACGCGTGATCCGTTATGCGTTATGCGTTATGCGTTATGAGAAATGCGTGATCCGTTATGCGTTATGCGTTATGCTTTATGCGTTATGCGTTATGCGATATGCGTTATGCGTTATGCGTTATGCGGAATGCGTCATCCGTTATGCGTTATGAGTAATGCGTGATCCGTCATGCGTTATGCGTTAGGCGTTATGCGTTTTGGGTTATGCGTTATGAGTAATGCGAGATCCGTTACGCGTTATGCGTTATGCGTTATGCGTTATGCGTTATGCGTTATGCGTTATGCGTTATGCGGTATGCGTTATGCGTTATGCGTTATGCGTTATGCGTTATGCGTTATGCGTTATGCGTTATGCGTTATGCGTTTTGCGTTATGCGTTATGGGTTATGAGTAATGCGTGATCCGTTATGCGTTATGCTTTATGCGTTATGCGTTATGCGTTACGCGTGATGCGTTATGCGCTATGGGTCATGCGTTAAGCGTTATGCGTTATGCGTTATGCGTTATGCGGAATGCGTCATCCGTTATGCGTTATGAGTAATGCGTGATCCGTCATGCGTTATGCGTTAGGCGTTATGCGTTTTGCGTTATGCGTAATGCGTTATGCGTTATGCGTTATGCGTTATGCGTTATGCGGTATGCGTTATGCGTTATGCATTATGCGTTATGCGTTATGCGTTATGCGTTATGCGTTATGTGTTATGTGTTATGCGTTATGCGTTATGCGTTATGCGTTATGCGTTATGCGTTATGCGTTATGCGTTATGCGTTATGCGTTATGAGTTATGCGTTATGCGTTATGCGTTATGCGTTATGCGTTATGAGAAATGCGTGATCCGTTATGCGGTATGCGTTATGAGTAATGCGTGATCCGTTATGCGTTATGCGTTATGCGCTATGCGTTATGCGTTATGCGTTATGCGTTATGCGTTATGCGTTATGAGTAATGCGTGATCCGTTATGCGTTATGCGTTATGAGAAATGCGTGATCCGTTATGCGTTATGCGTTATGCGTTATGCGTTATGCGTTATGCGTTATGCGTTATGCGTTATGCGTTATGCGTTATGCGTTATGCGTTATGCGTTATGCGTTATGCGTTATGCTCTATGCGTTATGCGTTATGCGTTATGCGATTTGCGTTATGCGTTATGCGTTATGCGTTATGCGATTTGCGTTATGCGTTATGCGTTATGCGTTATGCGTTATGCGTTATGCGTTATGCGTTATGCGTTATGCGTTATGCGTTATGCGTTATGCGTTATGCGTTATGTGTAACGCGTGATCCGTAATGCGTTATGCGTTATGCGTTATGCGTTATGCGTTATGCGTTATGCGTTATGAGTAACGCGTGATCCGTTATGCGTTATGAGAAATGCGTGATCCGTTATGCGTTATGCGTTATGCTCTATGCGTTATGCGTTATGCGTTATGCGTTATGAGTAACGCGTGATCCGTTATGCGTTATGCGTTATGCGTTATGAGAAATGCGTGATCCGTTATGCGTTATGCGTTATGCTCTATGCGTTATGCGTTATGCTCTATGCGTTATGCGTTATGCGTTATGCGATTTGCGTTATGCGTTATGCGTTATGCGTTATGCGTTATGCGTTATGCGTTATGCGTTATGCGTTATGCGTTATGCGTTATGCGTTATGCGTTATGAGTTATGCGTTATGCGTTATGTGTAACGCGTGATCCGTAATGCGTTATGCGTTATGCGTTATGCGTTATGCGTTATGCGTTATGAGTAACGCGTGATCCGTTATGCGTTATGAGAAATGCGTGATCCGTTATGCGTTATGCGTTATGCTCTATGCGTTATGCGTTATGCGTTATGCGATTTGCGTTATGCGTTATGCGTTATGGGTTGTGCGTTATGAGTCATGCGTTATGCGTTATGCGTTATGCGTTTTGCTTTATGCGTTATGCTTTATGCGTTATGCGTTATGCGTTATGCGGTATGAGTAATGCGTGATCCGTTATGCGTTATGAGTAACGCGTGATCCGTTATGCGTTATGCGTTATGCGTTATGAGAAATGCGTGATCCGTTATGCGTTATGCGTTATGCTTTATGCGTTATGCGTTATGCGTTATGCGATTTGCGTTATGCGTTATGCGTTATGCGTTATGCGTTATGCGATTTGCGTTATGCGTTATGCGTTATGCGTTATGCGTTATGCGTTATGCGTTATGCGTTATGCGTTATGCGTTATGCGTTATGCGTTATGCGTTATGCGTTATGCGTTATGCGTTATGCGTTATGCGTTATGAGAAATGCGTGATCCGTTATGCGTTATGCGTTATGCTCTATGCGTTATGCGTTATGCGTTATGCGATTTGCGTTATGCGTTATGCGTTATGCGTTATGCGTTATGCGTTATGCGTTATGCGTTAGCGCTGTGCGTTATGCGTTATGCGTTATGCGTTATGCGTTATGAGTAACGCGTGATCCCTTATGCGTTATGCGTTATGCGTTATGAGAAATGCGTGATCCGTTATGCGTTATGCGTTATGCTTTATGCGTTATGCGTTATGCGTTATGCGTTATGCGTTATGCGTTATGCGTTATGCGGAATGCGTCATCCGTTATGCGTTATGAGTAATGCGTGATCCGTCATGCGTTATGCGTTAGGCGTTATGCGTTTTGGGTTATGCGTTATGAGTAATGCGAGATCAGTTACGCGTTATGCGTTATGCGTTATGCGTTATGCGTTATGCGTTATGCGTTATGCGTTATGCGTTATGCGTTATGCGTTATGCGTTATGCGTTATGCGTTATGCGTTATGCTTTATGCGTTATGCGTTATGCGTTATGCGTTATGCGTTATGCGTTATGCGTTATGAGTAACGCGTGATCCGTTATGCGTTATGCGTTATGCGTTATGAGAAATGCGTGATCCGTTATGCGTTATGCGTTATGCGTTATGCGTTATGCTCTATGCGTTATGCGTTATGCGTTATGCGATTTGCGTTATGCGTTATGCGTTATGCGTTATGCGTTATGCGTTATGCGTTATGCGTTATGCGTTTTGCGTTATGCGTTATGGGTTATGAGTAATGCGCGATCCGTTATGCGTTATGCTTTATGCGTTATACGTTATGCGTTACGCGTGATGCGTTATGCGTAATGCGTTATGCGTTATGCGTTATGCGTTATGCGTTATGCGTTATGAGAAATGCGTGATCAGTTATGCGTTATGAGTTATGAGTAATGCGTGATCCGTTATGCGTTATGCTTTATGCGTTATGCGATATGCGTTACGCGTAATGCGTTATGCGCTATGGGTCATGCGTTAAGCGTTATGCGTTATGCTTTATGCGTTATGCGTTATGCGTTATGCGTTATGCGTTATGCGTTATGAGAAATGCGTGATCCGTTATGCGTTATGAGTTATGAGTAATGCGTGATCCGTTATGCGTTATGCGTTATGCGTTATGCGTTATGCGTAATGCGTTATGCGTTATGCGTTATGCGTTATGCGTTATGCGTTATGAGAAATGCGTGATCCGTTATGCGTTATGAGTTATGAGTAATGCGTGATCCGTTATGCGTTATGCTTTATGCGTTATGCGTTATGCGTTACGCGTAATGCGTTATGCGCTATGGGTCATGCGTTAAGCGTTATGCGTTATGCTTTATGCGCTATGCGTTATGCGTTATGCCTTATGCGGAATGCGTCATCCGTTATGCGTTATGAGTAATGCGTGATCCGTCATGCGTTATGCGTTAGGCGTTATGCGTTTTGCGTTATGCGTTATGAGTAATGCGAGATCCGTTACGCGTTATGCGTTATGCGTTATGCGTTATGCGTTGTGCGTTATGCGTTATGCGTTATGCGTTATGCGTTATGCGTTATGCGTTATGCGTTATGAGTAATGCGTGATCCGTTATGCGTTATGCGTTATGCGTTATGCGTTATGCGTTATGCGTTATGCGTTATGCGTTATGCGGTATGCGTTATGCGTTATGCGTTATGCGTTATGCGTTATGCGTTATGCGTTATGCGTTATGCGTTATGCGTTATGCGTTATGCGTTATGCGTTATGCTTTATGCGTTATGGGTTATGCGTTATGCGTTATGGTTATGCGTTATGCGTTATGCGATATGCGTCATGCATCATGCCTTATGCGTTATGTGATATGCGAAATTCGTCATGCATCTAGCCTTATGCGTTATGGGTTATGCGTTAACGTTATGCGTTTTGCGTTATGCGTTATGCGTTATGCGTTATGCGTTATGCGTTATGCGTTATGCGTTTTGCGTTATGCGTTATGCGTTATGCGTTATGCGTTATGCGTTATGCGTTATGCGTTATACGGTATGCGTTATGCTTTATGCGTTATGCGTTATGCGTTATACGTTATGCGTTATGCGTTATGCGTTATGCGTTATGCGATATGCGTTATGCGTTATGCGTTATGCGTTATGCGGTATGCGTTATGCGTTATACGTTATGCGTTATGCATCAAGCCTTATGCGTTATGTGATATGCGAAATTCGTCATGCATCTAGCCTTATGCGTTATGGGTTATGCGTTAACGTTATGCGTTTTGCGTTATGCGTTATGCGTTATGCGTTATGCGGTATGCGTTATGCGTTATGCGTTATGCGTTATGCGTTATACGGTATGCGTTATGCGTTATGCGTTATGCGTTATGCGTTATGCGTTATGCGTTATGCGTTATACGTTATGCGGTATGCGTTATGCGTTATACGTTATGCGTTATGCGTTATGCGTTATGCGTTATGCGTTATGCGTTATGCGGTATGCGTTATGCGTTATGCTTTATGCGTTATGCGTTCTGCGTTATGCGTTATGCGTTACGCTTTATGCGTTATGCATTATGCCTTATGCGTTATGCGTTATGCGTTATGCATTATGCGTTATGCGTTATGCGTGATCCGTTATGCGTTAAGCGTTATGCGTTTTGCTGTATTCGTTATGCGTTGTGCATTATGCGTTATGCATTATGTGTTATGCGTTATGCGTTATGCGTTATGCGTTATGCGTTATGCGTTATGCGTTATGCGTTATGCTTTATGCGTTATGCGTTATGCGTTATGCGTTATGCGTTATGCGTTATGCGTTATGCGTTATGCGTTATGCGTTATGCGTTATGCGTTATGCGTTATGCGTTATGCGTTATACGTTATGCGTTATGCGTTATGCGTTATGCGTTATGCGTTATGCGTTATGCGTTCTGCGTTATGCGATATGCGTTATGCGTTATGCTTTATGCGTTATGCGTTATGCATTATGCGTTATGAGTGATCCGTTATGCGTTAGGCGTTATGGGTTTTCCGGTGTTCGTTATGCGTTGTGCATTATGCGTTAGGCGTTATGAAGTATGGGTTGTGGTTTATGCGTTATCCGTTGTGCGCTATACGTTTGCGTTATGCGTTATACGTTATACGGTATGCGTTATACGGTATGCGTTATGCGTTATACGTTATGCGTTATGCGTAATTGCGTTAGGGGTTATGCGTTAACGTTATGCGTTTTGCGTTATGCGTTATGCGTTATGCGTTATGCGTTATGCGTTATGCGTTATGCGTTATGCGTTATGCGTTATGCGTTATGCGTTATGCGTTATGCGTTATGCGTTATGCGTGATCCGTTATGCGTTAAGCGTTATGCGTTTTGCTGTATTCGTTATGCGTTATGGTTATGCGTTATGCGTTATGCGATATGCGTCATGCATCAAGCCTTATGCGTTATGTGATATGCGAAATTCGTCATGCATCTAGCCTTATGCGTTATGGGTTATGCGTTAACGTTATGCGTTTTGCGTTATGCGTTATGCGTTATGCGTTATGCGTTATGCGTTATGCGTTATGCGTTATGCGTTATGCGTTATGCGTTATACGGTATGCGTTATGCGTTATGCGTTATGCGTTATACGTTATGCGTTATGCGTTATGCATTATGCCTTATGCGTTATGCGTTATGCGTTATGCATTATGCGTTATGCGTTATGCGTGATCCGTTATGCGTTAAGCGTTATGCGTTTTGCTGTATTCGTTATGCGTTGTGCATTATGCGTTATGCGTTATGTGTTATGCGTTATGCGTTATGCGTTATGCTTTATGCGTTATGCGTTATGCGTTATGCGTTATGCATTATGTGTTATGCGTTATGCGTTATGCGTTATGCGTTATGCGTTATGCGTTATGCGTTATGCGTTATGCGTTATGCGTTATGCGTTATGCGTTATGCGTTATGCGTTATGCGTTATGCGTTATGCGTTATGCGTTATGCGTTATGCGTTATGCGTTATGCGTTATGCGTTCTGCGTTATGCGTTATGCGTTATGCGTTATACGTTATGCGTTATGCGTTATGCGTTATGCGTTATGCGTTATGCGTTATGCGTTATGCGTTCTGCGTTATGCGATATGCGTTATGCGTTATGCTTTATGCGTTATGCGTTATGCATTATGCGTTATGAGTGATCCGTTATGCGTTAGGCGTTATGGGTTTTCCGGTGTTCGCTATGCGTTGTGCATTATGCGTTAGGCGTTATGAAGTATGGGTTGTGGTTTATGCGTTATCCGTTGTGCGCTATACGTTTGCGTTATGCGTTATGCGTTATACGGTATGCGTTATGCGTTATACGTTATGCGTTATGCGTTATTGCGTTAGGGGTTATGCGTTAACGTTATGCGTTTTGCGTTATGCGTTATGCGTTATGCGTTATGCGTTATGCGTTATGCGTTATGCGTTATGCGTTATGCGTTATGCGTTATGCGTTATGCGTTATACGGTATGCGTTATGCGTTATGCGTTATGCGTTATACGTTATGCGTTATGCGTTATGCATTATGCCTTATGCGTTATGCGTTATGCGTTATGCATTATGCGTTATGCGTTATGCGTGATCCGTTATGCGTTAAGCGTTATGCGTTTTGCTGTATTCGTTATGCGTTGTGCATTATGCGTTATGCGTTATGTGTTATGCGTTATGCGTTATGCGTTATGCGTTATGCGTTATGCGTTATGCGTTCTGCGTTATGCGATATGCGTTATGCGTTATGCTTTATGCGTTATGCGTTATGCATTATGCGTTATGAGTGATCCGTTATGCGTTAGACGTTATGGGTTTTCCGGTGTTCGTTATGCGTTGTGCATTATGCGTTAGGCGTTATGAAGTATGGGTTGTGGTTTATGCGTTATCCGTTGTGCGCTATACGTTTGCGTTATGCGTTATGCGTTATACGGTATGCGTTATGCGTTATACGTTATGCGTTATGCGTTATTGCGTTAGGGGTTATGCGTTAACGTTATGCGTTTTGCGTTATGCGTTATGCGTTATGCGTTATGCGTTATGCGTTATGCGTTATGCGTTATGCGTTATGCGTTATGCGTTATACGGTATGCGTTATGCGTTATGCGTTATGCGTTATGCGTTATACGTTATGCGTTATGCGTTATGCGTTATGCGTTATGCGTTATGCGTTATGCGTTATGCGTTATGCGTTATGCGGTATGCGTTATGCGTTATGCGTTATGCGTTATGCTTTATGCGTTATGGGTTATGCGTTATGCGTTATGGTTATGCGTTATGCGTTATGCGATATGCGTCATGCATCAAGCCTTATGCGTTATGTGATATGCGAAATTCGTCATGCATCTAGCCTTATGCGTTATGGGTTATGCGTTAACGTTATGCGTTTTGCGTTATGCGTTATGCGTTATGCGTTATGCGTTATGCGTTATGCGTTATGCGTTATGCGTTATGCGTTATGCGTTATGCGTTATGCGTTATGCGTTATGCGTTATGCGTTATGCGTTATGCGTTATGCGTTATGCGTTATGCGTTATGCGTTATACGTTATGCGTTATGCGTTATGCGTTATGCGTTATGCGTTATGCGTTATGCGTTCTGCGTTATGCGATATGCGTTATGCGTTATGCGTTATGCGTTATGCGTTATGCGTTATGCGTTATGCGTTATGCGTTATGCGTTATGCGTTATGCGTTATGCGTTATGCGTTATGCGTTATGCGTTATGCATTTTGAGTTATGCGCCATGCTTTATGCGTTATGCGTTATGCGTTATGCGATATGCGTTATGCGTTATGCGTTATGCGTGATCCGTTATGCGTTAAGCATTATGCGTTTTGCTGTATTCGTTATGCGTTGTGCGTTATACGTTTGCGTTATGCGTTATGCGTTATGCGTTATGCGTTATGCATTTTGAGTTATGCGCCATGCGTTATGCATTATGCGTTATGCGTTATGCGATATGCGTTGTGCGTTATGCGCTATGCTTTATGCGTTATGCGTTATGCGTTATGCGTTATGCGTTATGCGTTATGCGTTATGCGTTATGCGTTATGCGTTATGCGTTATGCGTTATGCGTTATGCGTTATGCGTTATGCGTTATGCGTTATGCGTTATGCGTTATGCGTTATGCGTTATGCGTTATGCGTTATGCGTTATGCGTTATGCGTTATGCGTTATGCGGTATGCGTTATGCGTTATGCGTTATGCGTTATGCGTTATGCGTTATGCGTTATGCGTTATGCGTTATGCGTTATGCTTTATGCGTTATGGGTTATGCGTTATGCGTTATGGTTATGCGTTATGCGTTATGCGATATGCGTCATGCATCAAGCCTTATGCGTTATGTGATATGCGAAATTCGTCATGCATCTAGCCTTATGCGTTATGGGTTATGCGTTAACGTTATGCGTTTTGCGTTATGCGTTATGCGTTATGCGTTATACGTTATCCGATATGCGTTGTGCGTTATGCGTTATGCGTTATGCGTTATGCGTTATGCGTTATGCATTTTGAGTTATGCGCCATGCGTTATGCGTTATGCGTTATGCGTTATGCGATATGCGTTATGCGTTATGCCTTATGCGTTATGCGTGATCCGTTATGCGTTAAGCATTATGCGTTTTGCTGTATTCGTTATGCGTTGTGCGTTATACGTTTGCGTTATGCGTTATGCGTTATGCGTTATGCATTTTGAGTTATGCGTTATGCGATAAGCGTTATGCGTTATGCGTTAAGCATTATGCTTTATGCGTTATGCGTTATGAGTTACACGTTATGCGTTATTCGATATGCGTTATGCGTTATGCGTTATGCCTTATGCGTTATGCGTGATCCGTTATGCGTTAGGCATTATGCGTTTTGCTGTATTCGTTATGCGTTTTGCGTTATACGTTTGCGTTATGCGTTATGCGTTATGCATTTTGAGTTATGCGCCATGCGTTTTGCGTTATGCGTTATGCGTTATGCGATATGCATTGTGCGTTATGCGTTATGCGTTATGCGTTATGCGTTATGCGTTATGCGTTATGCGTTATGCGTTATACGTTATGCTTTATGCTTTATGCGTTATGCGTTATGCGCTATGAGTGATCCGACATGCGTTATGCGTTATGCGTTATGCGTTATGCGTTATGCGTTATGCGTTATGCGTTATGTGTTATGCGTTATGCGTTATGCGTTATGCGTTATGCGTTATGCGTTATGCGTTATGCGTTATGCGTTATGTGTTATGCATTATGCGTTATGCGTTGTGCCTGATCCGTAAGGCGTTATGCGTTATGCGTTGTGCGTTATGCGTGATGCGTTATGCGTGATGCGTTATGCGTTATGCGTTATGCGTTATGCGTTATGCGTTATGCGTTATGCGTTATGCGTTATGCGTTATGCGTTATGCGTTATGCGTTATGCGTTATGCGTTATGCGTTATGCGTTATACGTTATGCGTTATGCGTTATGCGTTATGCGTTATGCGTTATGCGTTATGCGTTATGCGTTATGCGGTATGCGTTATGCGTTATACGTTATGCGTTATGCGTTATGCGTTATGCGTTATGCGTTATGCGTTATGCGTTATGCGGTATGCGTTATGCGTTATGCTTTATGCGTTATGCGTTATGCGTTATGCGTTATGCGTTATGCGTTATGCGTTATGCGTTATGCGGGATGCGTTATGCGTTATGCGTTATGCGTTATGCGTTATGCGTTATGAGTTATGCGTTATGCGTTATGCGTTATGCTTTATGCGTTATGGGTTATGCGTTATGCGTTATGGTTATGCGTTATGCGTTATGCGTTATGCGTTATGCGTTATGCGTTATACGGTATGCGTTATGCGTTATGCGTTATGCGTTATGCGTTATACGTTATGCGTTATGCGTTATGCGTTATGCGTTATGCGTTATGCGTTATGCGTTATGCGTTATGCGTTATGCGTTATGCGTTTTGCTGTATTCGTTATGCGTTGTGCGTTATACGTTTGCGTTATGCGTTATGCGTTATGCGTTATGCGTTATGCATTTTGAGTTATGCGCCATGCGTTATGCGTTATGCGATGTGCGTTGTGCGTTATGCGTTATGCGTTATGCGTTATGCGTTATGCGTTATGCGTTATGCATTTTGAGTTATGCGCCATGCGTTATGCGTTATGCGTTATGCGTTATGCGTTATGCGATATGCGTTGTGCGTTATGCGTTATGCGTGATCCGTTATGCGTTAAGCATTATGCGTTTTGCTGTATTCGTTATGCGTTGTGCGTTATACGTTTGCGTTATGCGTTATGCATTATGCGTTATGCGTTATGCGATATGCGTTGTGCGTTATGCGTTATGCGTTCTGCGTTATGCGTTATGCGTTATGCGTTATGCGTTATGCGTTATGCGTTATGCGTTATGCGTTATGCGTTATGCGTTATGCGTTGTGCGTTATGCGTTATGCGTTATGCGTTATGCGTTATGCGTTATGCGTTATGCGTTATGCGTTATGCGTTATGCGTTATGCGTTATGCGTTATGCATTTTGAGTTATGCGCCATGCGTTATGCGTTATACGTTATGCGTTATGCGATATGCGTTGTGCGTTATGCGTTATGCGATATGCGTTGTGCGTTATGCGTTATGCGTTATGCGTTATGCGTTATGCGTTATGCGTTATGCGTTATGCGTTATGCGTTATGCGTTATGCGTTATGCGTTATGCGTTATGCATTTTGAGTTATGCGCCATGCGTTATGCGTTATGCGTTATGCGTTATGCGATATGCGTTATGCGTTATGCGTTATGCGTTATGCGTGATCCGTTATGCGTTAAGCATTATGCGTTTTGCTGTATTCGTTATGCGTTGTGCGTTATACGTTTGCGTTATGCGTTATGCGTTATGCGTTTTGCATTTTGAGTTATGCGTTATGCGTTATGTGTTATGCGTTATGCGTTATGCGTTATGCGTTATGCATTTTGAGGTATGCGCCATGCGTTATGCGTTATGCGTTATGCGTTATGCGATATGCGTTGTGCGTTATGCGTTATGCGATATGCGTTGTGCATTATGCGATATGCGTTATGCGTTATCCGTTATGCGTTATGCGTTATGCGTTATGCGTTATGCGTTATGCGTTATGCGTTATGCGTTATGCGTTATGCATTTTGAGTTATGCGCCATGCGTTTTGCGTTATGCGTTATGCGTTATGCGATATGCATTGTGCGTTATGCGTTATGCGTTATGCGTTATGCGTTATGCGTTATGCGTTATACGTTATGCTTTATGCTTTATGCGTTATGCGTTATGCGCTATGAGTGATCCGACATGCGTTATGCGTTATGCGTTATGCGTTATGCGTTATGCGTTATGCGTTATGCGTTATGTGTTATGCGTTATGCGTTATGCGTTATGCGTTATGCGTTATGCGTTATGCGTTATGCGTTATGCGTTATGTGTTATGCATTATGCGTTATGCGTTATGCCTGATCCGTAAGGCGTTATGCGTTATGCGTTGTGCGTTATGCGTGATGCGTTATGCGTTATGCGTTATGCGTTATGCGTTATGCGTTATGCGTTATGCGTTATGCGTTATGCGTTATGCGTTATGCGTTATGCGTTATGCGTTATGCGTTATGCGTTATGCGTTATGCGTTATGCGTTATGCGTTATGCGTTATGCGTTATGTGTTATGCGTTATGCGTTATGCGTTATGGGTTATGCGTTATGCGTTATGCGATATGCGTTATGCGTTATACGTTATGCTTTATGCTTTATGCGTTATGCGTTATGCGTTATGAGTGATCCGACATGCGTTATGCGTTATGGGTTATGCGTTATGCGTTATGCGTTTTGCGTTATACGTTATCCGATATGCGGTGTGCGTTATGCGTGATGCGTTATGCGTTATGCGTTATGCGATGTGCGTTGTGCGTTATGCGTTATGCGTTATGCGTTATGCGTTATGCGTTATGCGTTATGCGTTATGCGTTATGCGTTATGCGTTATGCGTTATGCGTTATGCGTTATGCGTTATGCGTTATGCGTTATGCATTTTGAGTTATGCGCCATGCGTTATGCGTTATGCGTTATGCGTTATGCGATATGCGTTGTGCGTTATGCGTTATGCGTGATCCGTTATGCGTTAAGCATTATGCGTTTTGCTGTATTCGTTATGCGTTGTGCGTTATACGTTTGCGTTATGCGTTATGCGTTATGCGTTATGCGTTATGCGTTATGCGTTATGCATTTTGAGTTATGCGCCATGCGTTATGCGTTATGCGTTATGCGTTATGCGATATGCGTTGTGCGTTATGCGTTATGCGATATGCGTTGTGCGTTATGCGTTATGCGTTATGCGTTATGCGTTATGCGTTATGCGTTATGCGTTATGCGTTATGCGTTATGCGTTATGCGTTATGCGTTATGCGTTATGCGTTATGCATTTTGAGTTATGCGCCATGCGTTATGCGTTATGCGTTATGCGTTATGCGATATGCGTTATGCGTTATGCGTTATGCGTTATGCGTTATGCGTGATCCGTTATGCGTTAAGCATTATGCGTTTTGCTGTATTCGTTATGCGTTGTGCGTTATACGTTTGCGTTATGCGTTATGCGTTATGCGTTTTGCATTTTGAGTTATGCGCCATGCGTTATGCGTTATGCGTTATGCGTTATGCGATATGCGTTGTGCGTTATGCGTTATGCGTTATGCGTTATGCGTTATGTGTTATATGTTATGCGTTATGCGTTATGCGTTATGCATTTTGAGGTATGCGCCATGCGTTATGCGTTATGCGTTATGCGTTATGCGATATGCGTTGTGCGTTATGCGTTATGCGATATGCGTTGTGCATTATGCGTTATGCGTTATGCGTTATGCGTTATGCGTTATGCGTTATGCGTTATGCGTTATGCGTTATGCGTTATGCGTTATGCGTTATGCGTTATGCGTTATGCGTTATGCATTTTGAGTTATGCGCCATGCGTTTTGCGTTATGCGTTATGCGTTATGCGATATGCGTTGTGCGTTATGCGTTATGCGTTATGCGTTATGCGTTATGCGTTATGCGTTATGCGTTATGCGTTATGCGTTATGCGTTATGCGTTATGCGTTATGCGTTATGCGTTATGCGTTATGCGTTATGCGTTATGCGTTATGCGTTATGCGTTATGCGTTATGCGTTATGCGTTATGCGTTATGCGTTATGCGTTATGGGTTATGCGTTATGCGTTATGCGATATGCGTTATGCGTTATACGTTATGCTTTATGCTTTATGCGTTATGCGTTATGCGTTATGAGTGATCCGACATGCGTTATGCGTTATGGGTTATGCGTTATGCGTTATGCGTTTTGCGTTATACGTTATCCGATATGCGTTGTGCGTTATGCGTGATGCGTTATGCGTTATGCGTTATGCGATGTGCGTTGTGCGTTATGCGTTATGCGTTATGCGTTATGCGTTATGCGTTATGCGTTATGCGTTATGCGTTATGCGTTATGCATTTTGAGTTATGCGCCATGCGTTATGCGTTATGCGTTATGCGTTATGCGATATGCGTTGTGCGTTATGCGTTATGCGTGATCCGTTATGCGTTAAGCATTATGCGTTTTGCTGTATTCGTTATGCGTTGTGCGTTATACGTTTGCGTTATGCGTTATGCGTTATGCGTTATGCGTTATGCGTTATGCATTTTGAGTTATGCGCCATGCGTTATGCGTTATGCGTTATGCGTTATGCGATATGCGTTGTGCGTTATGCGATATGCGATATGCGTTGTGCGTTATGCGTTATGCGTTATGCGTTATGCGTTATGCGTTATGCGTTATGCGTTATGCGTTATGCGTTATGCGTTATGCGTTATGCGTTATGCGTTATGCATTTTGAGTTATGCGCCATGCTTTATGCGTTATGCGTTATGCGATATGCGTTATGCGTTATGCGTTATGCGTTATGCGTTATGCGTGATCCGTTATGCGTTAAGCATTATGCGTTTTGCTGTATTCGTTATGCGTTGTGCGTTATACGTTTGCGTTATGCGTTATGCGTTTTGCATTTTGAGTTATGCGCCATGCGTTATGCGTTATGCGTTATGCGTTATGCGATATGCGTTGTGCGTTATGCGTTATGCGTTATGCGTTATGCGTTATGTGTTATATGTTATGCGTTATGCGTTATGCGTTATGCATTTTGAGGTATGCGCCATGCGTTATGCGTTATGTGTTATGCGTTATGCGATATGCGTTATGCGTTATGCGTTATGCGTTATGCGTGATCCGTTATGCGTTAAGCATTATGCGTTTTGCTGTATTCGTTATGCGTTGTGCGTTATACGTTTGCGTTATGCGTTATGCGTTATGCGTTTTGCATTTTGAGTTATGCGCCATGCGTTATGCGTTATGCGTTATGCGTTATGCGATATGCGTTGTGCGTTATGCGTTATGCGTTATGCGTTATGTGTTATGCGTTATGCGTTATGCGTTATGCGTTATGCATTTTGAGGTATGCGCCATGCGTTATGCGTTATGCGTTATGCGTTATGCGATATGCGTTGTGCGTTATGCGTTATGCGATATGCGTTGTGCATTATGCGATATGCGTTATGCGTTATCCGTTATGCGTTATGCGTTATGCGTTATGCGTTATGCGTTATGCGTTATGCGTTATGCGTTATGCGTTATGCATTTTGAGTTATGCGCCATGCGTTTTGCGTTATGCGTTATGCGTTATGCGATATGCGTTGTGCGTGATGCGTTATGCGTTATGCGTTATGCGTTATGCGTTATGCGTTATGCGTTATACGTTATGCTTTATGCTTTATGCGTTATGCGTTATGCGCTATGAGTGATCCGACATGCGTTATGCGTTATGCGTTATGCGTTATGCGTTATGTGTTATGCATTATGCGTTATGCGTTATGCCTGATCCGTAAGGCGTTATGCGTTATGCGTTGTGCGTTATGCGTGATGCGTTATGCGTTATGCGTTATGCGTTATGCGTTATGCGTTATGCGTTATGCGTTATGCGTTATGCGTTATGCGTTATGCGTTATGCGTTATGCGGTATGCGTTATGCGTTATGCGTTATGCGTTATGCGTTATGCGTTATGCGTTATGCGTTATGCGTTATGCGTTATGCGTTATGCGTTATGCGTTATGCGTTATGCTTTATGCGTTATGGGTTATGGGTTATGCGTTATGCGTTATGGTTATGCGTTATGCGTTATGCGATATGCGTCATGCATCATGCCTTATGCGTTATGTGATATGCGAAATTCGTCATGCATCTAGCCTTATGCGTTATGGGTTATGCGTTAACGTTATGCGTTTTGCGTTATGCGTTATGCGTTATGCGTTATGCGTTATGCGTTATGCGTTATGCGTTATGCGTTATGCGTTATGCGTTATGCGTTATGCGTTATGCGTTATGCGTTATGCGTTATGCGTTATGCGTTATGCGTTATGCGTTATACGGTATGCGTTATGCTTTATGCGTTATGCGTTATGCGTTATACGTTATGCGTTATGCGTTATGCGTTATGCGTTATGCGTTATGCGTTATGCGTTATGCGTTATGCGTTATGCGTTATGCGTTATGCGTTATACGTTATGCGTTATGCGTTATGCGTTATGCGTTATGCGTTATGCGTTATGCGTTATGCGGTATGCGTTATGCGTAATGCTTTATGCGTTATGCGTTATGCGATATGCGTTATGCGTTATGCGTTATGCGTTATGCGGTATGCGTTATGCGTTATGCGTTATGCGTTATGCGTTATGCGTTATGCGTTATGCGTGATCCGTTATGCGTTAAGCGTTATGCGTTTTGCTGTATTCGTTATGCGTTATGGTTATGCGTTATGCGTTATGCGATATGCGTCATGCATCAAGCCTTATGCGTTATGTGATATGCGAAATTCGTCATGCATCTAGCCTTATGCGTTATGGGTTATGCGTTAACGTTATGCGTTTTGCGTTATGCGTTATGCGTTATGCGTTATGCGTTATGCGTTATGCGTTATGCGTTATGCGTTATGCGTTATGCGTTATGCGTTATACGGTATGCGTTATGCGTTATGCGTTATGCGTTATGCGTTATACGTTATGCGTTATGCGTTATGCGTTATGCGTTATGCGTTATGCGTTATGCGTTATGCGTTATGCGGTATGCGTTATGCGTTATACGTTATGCGTTATGCGTTATGCGTTATGCGTTATGCGTTATGCGTTATGCGGTATGCGTTATGCGTTATGCTTTATGCGTTATGCGTTCTGCGTTATGCGTTATGCGTTACGCTTTATGCGTTATGCATTATGCCTTATGCGTTATGCGTTATGCGTTATGCATTATGCGTTATGCGTTATGCGTGATCCGTTATGCGTTAAGCGTTATGCGTTTTGCTGTATTCGTTATGCGTTGTGCATTATGCGTTATGCATTATGTGTTATGCGTTATGCGTTATGCGTTATGCGTTATGCGTTATGCGTTATGCGTTATGCGTTATGCGTTATGCGTTATGCGTTATGCGTTATGCGTTATGCGTTATGCGTTATGCGTTATGCTTTATGCGTTATGGGTTATGCGTTATGCGTTATGCGTTACGCTTTATGCGTTATGCATTATGCCTTATGCGTTATGCGTTATGCGTTATGCGGTATGCGTTATGCGTTATGCTTTATGCGTTATGCGTTATGCGTTATGCGTTATGCGTTATGCGTTATGCGTTATGCGTTATGCGTTATGCGTTATGCTTTATGCGTTATGCGTTCTGCGTTATGCGTTATGCGTTACGCTTTATGCGTTATGCATTATGCCTTATGCGTTATGCGTTATGCGTTATGCGGTATGCGTTATGCGTTATGCTTTATGCGTTATGCGTTATGCGTTATGCGTTATGTTTATGCGTTATGCGTTATGCGTTATGCGTTATGCGTTATGCGTTATGCGTTATGCGTTATGCGTTATGCGTTATGCGTTATGCTTTATGCGTTATGGGTTATGCGTTATGCGTTATGGTTATGCGTTATGCGTTATGCGATATGCGTCATGCATCAAGCCTTATGCGTTATGTGATATGCGAAATTCGTCATGCATCTAGCCTTATGCGTTTACGTTATGCGTTATGCGTTATGCGTTATGCGTTATGCGTTATGCGTTATGCGTTATGCGTTGTGCATTATGCGTTATGCGTTATGTGTTATGCGTTATGCGTTATGCGTTATGCTTTATGCGTTATGCGTTATGCGTTATGCGTTATGCATTATGTGTTATGCGTTATGCGTTATGCGTTATGCGTTATGCGTTATGCGTTATGCGTTATGCGTTATGCGTTATGCGTTATGCGTTATGCGTTATGCGTTATGCGTTATGCGTTATGCGCCATGCGTTATGCGTTATGCGTTATGCGTTATGCGTTATGCGTTATGCGTTATGCGTTATGCGTTATGCGTTATGCGTTATGCGTTATACGTTATGCGTTATGCGTTATGCGTTATGCGTTATGCGTTATGCGTTATGCGATATGCGTTATGCGTTATGCGTTATGCGTTATGCGTGATCCGTTATGCGTTAAGCATTATGCGTTTTGCTGTATTCGTTATGCGTTGTGCGTTATACGTTTGCGTTATGCGTTATGCGTTATGCGTTATGCATTTTGAGTTATGCGCCATGCGTTATGCATTATGCGTTATGCGTTATGCGATATGCGTTGTGCGTTATGCGCTATGCGTTATGCGTTATGCGTTATGCGTTATGCGTTATGCGTTATGCGTTATGCGTTATGCGTTATGCGTTATGCGTTATACGTTATGCTTTATGCTTTATGCGTTATGCGTTATGCGTTATGAGTGATCCGACATGCGTTATGCGTTATGGGTTATGCGTTATGCGTTTTGCGTTATACGTTATCCGATATGCGTTGTGCGTTATGCGTTATGCGTTATGCGTTATGCGTTATGCGTTATGCATTTTGAGTTATGCGCCATGCGTTATGCGTTATGCGTTATGCGTTATGCGATATGCGTTATGCGTTATGCCTTATGCGTTATGCGTGATCCGTTATGCGTTAAGCATTATGCGTTTTGCTGTATTCGTTATGCGTTGTGCGTTATACGTTTGCGTTATGCGTTATGCGTTATGCGTTATGCATTTTGAGTTATGCGTTATGCGATAAGCGTTATGCGTTATGCGTTAAGCATTATGCTTTATGCGTTATGCGTTATGAGTTACACGTTATGCGTTATTCGATATGCGTTATGCGTTATGCGTTATGCCTTATGCGTTATGCGATAAGCGTTATGCGTTATGCGTTAAGCATTATGCTTTATGCTTTATGCGTTATGAGTTACACGTTATGCGTTATTCGATATGCGTTATGCGTTATGCGTTATGCCTTATGCGTTATGCGTGATCCGTTATGCGTTAGGCATTATGCGTTTTGCTGTATTCGTTATGCGTTGTGCGTTATACGTTTGCGTTATGCGTTATGCGTTATGCGTTATGCGTTATGCGTTATGCATTTTGAGTTATGCGCCATGCGTTATGCGTTATGCGATGTGCGTTGTGCGTTATGCGTTATGCGTTATGCGTTATGCGTTATGCGTTATGCGTTATGCGTTATGCGTTATGCGTTATGCGTTATGCATTTTGAGTTATGCGCCATGCGTTATGCGTTATGCGTTATGCGTTATGCGATATGCGTTGTGCGTTATGCGTTATGCGTGATCCGTTATGCGTTAAGCATTATGCGTTTTGCTGTATTCGTTATGCGTTGTGCGTTATACGTTTGCGTTATGCGTTATGCATTATGCGTTATGCGTTATGCGATATGCGTTGTGCGTTATGCGTTATGCGTTATGCGTTATGCGTTATGCGTTATGCGTTATGCGTTATGCGTTATGCGTTATGCGTTATGCGTTATGCGTTATGCGTTATGCGTTATGCGTTATGCGTTATGCGTTATGCGTTATGCGTTATGCATTTTGAGTTATGCGCCATGCGTTATGCGTTATGCGTTATGCGTTATGCGATATGCGTTGTGCGTTATGCGTTATGCGATATGCGTTGTGCGTTATGCGTTATGCGTTATGCGTTATGCGTTATGCGTTATGCGTTATGCGTTATGCGTTATGCGTTATGCGTTATGCATTTTGAGTTATGCGCCATGCGTTATGCGTTATGCGTTATGCGTTATGCGATATGCGTTATGCGTTATGCGTTATGCGTTATGCGTGATCCGTTATGCGTTAAGCATTATGCGTTTTGCTGTATTCGTTATGCGTTGTGCGTTATACGTTTGCGTTATGCGTTATGCGTTATGCGTTTTGCATTTTGAGTTATGCGTTATGCGTTATGCGTTATGCGATATGCATTGTGCGTTATGCGTTATGCGTTATGCGTTATGCGTTATGCGTTATGCGTTATACGTTATGCTTTATGCTTTATGCGTTATGCGTTATGCGCTATGAGTGATCCGACATGCGTTATGCGTTATGCGTTATGCGTTATGCGTTATGCGTTATGCGTTATGCGTTATGCGTTATGCGTTATGCGTTATGCGTTATGCATTTTGAGTTATGCGCCATGCGTTTTGCGTTATGCGTTATGCGTTATGCGATATGCATTGTGCGTTATGCGTTATGCGTTATGCGTTATGCGTTATGCGTTATGCGTTATGCGTTATACGTTATGCTTTATGCTTTATGCGTTATGCGTTATGCGCTATGAGTGATCCGACATGCGTTATGCGTTATGCGTTATGCGTTATGCGTTATGCGTTATGCGTTATGCGTTATGCGTTATGCGTTATGCGTTATGCGTTATGCGTTATGCGTTATGCGTTATGCGTTATGCGTTATGCGTTATGTGTTATGCATTATGCGTTATGCGTTATGCCTGATCCGTAAGGCGTTATGCGTTATGCGTTGTGCGTTATGCGTGATGCGTTATGCGTTATGCGTTATGCGTTATGCGTTATGCGTTATGCGTTATGCGTTATGCGTTATGCGTTATGCGTTATGCGTTCTGCGTTATGCGTTATGCGTTATGCGTTATGCGTTATGCGTTATGCGTTATGCGTTATGCGTTATGCGTTATGCGTTATGCGTTATGCGTTATGCGTTATGCGTTATGCGTTATGCGTTATGCGTTATGCGTTATGCGTTATGCGTTATGCGTTATGCGTTATGCGTTATGGGTTATGCGTTATGCGTTATGCGATATGCGTTATGCGTTATACGTTATGCTTTATGCTTTATGCGTTATGCGTTATGCGTTATGAGTGATCCGACATGCGTTATGCGTTATGGGTTATGCGTTATGCGTTATGCGTTTTGCGTTATACGTTATCCGATATGCGTTGTGCGTTATGCGTGATGCGTTATGCGTTATGCGTTATGCGATGTGCGTTGTGCGTTATGCGTTATGCGTTATGCGTTATGCGTTATGCGTTATGCGTTATGCGTTATGCGTTATGCGTTATGCGTTATGCATTTTGAGTTATGCGCCATGCGTTATGCGTTATGCGTTATGCGTTATGCGATATGCGTTGTGCGTTATGCGTTATGCGTGATCCGTTATGCGTTAAGCATTATGCGTTTTGCTGTATTCGTTATGCGTTGTGCGTTATACGTTTGCGTTATGCGTTATGCGTTATGCGTTATGCGTTATGCGTTATGCGTTATGCATTTTGAGTTATGCGCCATGCGTTATGCGTTATGCGTTATGCGTTATGCGATATGCGTTGTGCGTTATGCGTTATGCGATATGCGTTGTGCGTGATCCGTTATGCGTTAAGCATTATGCGTTTTGCTGTATTCGTTATGCGTTGTGCGTTATACGTTTGCGTTATGCGTTATGCGTTATGCGTTTTGCATTTTGAGTTATGCGCCATGCGTTATGCGTTATGCGTTATGCGTTATGCGATATGCGTTGTGCGTTATGCGTTATGCGTTATGCGTCATGCGTTATGTGTTATATGTTATGCGTTATGCGTTATGCGTTATGCATTTTGAGGTATGCGCCATGCGTTATGCGTTATGCGTTATGCGTTATGCGTTATGCGATATGCGTTGTGCGTTATGCGTTATGCGATATGCGTTGTGCATTATGCGTTATGCGTTATGCGTTATGCGTTATGGGTTATGCGTTATGCGTTATGCGTTATGCGTTATGCGTTATGCGTTATGCGTTATGCGTTATGCGTTATGCGTTATGCATTTTGAGTTATGCGCCATGCGTTTTGCGTTATGCGTTATGCGTTATGCGATATGCGTTGTGCGTTATGCGTTATGCGTTATGCGTTATGCGTTATGCGTTATGCGTTATGCGTTATGCGTTATGCGTCATGCGTTATGCGTTATGCGTTATGCGTTATGCGTTATGCGTTATGCGTTATGCGTTATGCGTTATGCGTTATGCGTTATGCGTTATGCGTTATGCGTTATGCGTTAAGGGTTATGCGTTATGCGTTATGCGATATGCGTTATGCGTTATACGTTATGCTTTATGCTTTATGCGTTATGCGTTATGCGTTATGAGTGATCCGACATGCGTTATGCGTTATGGGTTATGCGTTATGCGTTATGCGTTTTGCGTTATACGTTATCCGATATGCGTTGTGCGTTATGCGTGATGCGTTATGCGTTATGCGTTATGCGATGTGCGTTGTGCGTTATGCGTTATGCGTTATGCGTTATGCGTTATGCGTTATGCGTTATGCGTTATGCGTTATGCGTTATGCATTTTGAGTTATGCGCCATGCGTTATGCGTTATGCGTTATGCGTTATGCGATATGCGTTGTGCGTTATGCGTTATGCGTGATCCGTTATGCGTTAAGCATTATGCGTTTTGCTGTATTCGTTATGCGTTGTGTGTTATACGTTTGCGTTATGCGTTATGCGTTATGCGTTATGCGTTATGCGTTATGCGTTATGCGTTATGCGTAATGCATTTTGAGTTATGCGCCATGCGTTATGCGATATGCGTTGTGCGTTATGCGTTATGCGTTATGCGTTATGCGTTATGCGTTATGCGTTATGCGTTATGCGTTATGCGTTATGCGTTATGCGTTATGCGTTATGCGTTATGCATTTTGAGTTATGCGCCATGCGTTATGCGTTATGCGTTATGCGTTATGCGTTATGCGTTATGCGTTATGCATTTTGAGTTATGCGCCATGCGTTATGCGTTATGCGTTATGCGTTATGCGATATGCGTTATGCGTTATGCGTTATGCGTTATGCGTTATGCGTGATCCGTTATGCGTTAAGCATTATGCGTTTTGCTGTATTCGTTATGCGTTGTGCGTTATACGTTTGCGTTATGCGTTATGCGTTATGCGTTTTGCATTTTGAGTTATGCGCCATGCGTTATGCGTTATGCGTTATGCGTTATGCGATATGCGTTGTGCGTTATGCGTTATGCGATATGCGTTGTGCATTATGCGTTATGCGTTATGCGTTATGCGTTATGCGTTATGCGTTATGCGTTATGCGTTATGCGTTATGCATTTTGAGTTATGCGCCATGCGTTTTGCGTTATGCGTTATGCGTTATGCGATATGCGTTGTGCGTTATGCGTTATGCGTTATGCGTTATGCGTTATGCGTTATGCGTTATGCGTTATGCGTTATGCGTTATGCGTTATGCGTTATGCGTTATGCGTTATGCGTTATGCGTTATGCGTTATGCGTTATGCGTTATGCGTTATGCGTTATGCGTTATGCGTTATGGGTTATGCGTTATGCGTTATGCGATATGCGTTATGCGTTATACGTTATGCTTTATGCTTTATGCGTTATGCGTTATGCGTTATGAGTGATCCGACATGCGTTATGCGTTATGGGTTATGCGTTATGCGTTATGCGTTTTGCGTTATACGTTATGCGATATGCGTTGTGCGTTGTGCGTTATGCGTTATGCGTTATGCGTTATGCGTTATGCGTTATGCGTTATGCGTTATGCGTTATGCGTTATGCGTTATGCGTTATGCGTTATGCGTTATGCGTTATGCGTTATGCGTTATGCGTTATGCGTTATGCGTTATGCATTTTGAGTTATGCGCCATGCGTTATGCGTTATGCGTTAAGCATTATGCTTTATGCGTTATGCGTTATGCGTTATGCGATATGCGTTGTGCGTTATGCGTTATACGTTATGCGTTATGCGTTATGCGTTATGCGTTATGCGTTATGCGTTATGCGTTATGCGATATGCGTTATGCGTTATGCGTTATGCGTTATGCGTTATGCGTTATGCGTTATGCGTTATGCGTTATGCGTTATGCGTTATGCGTTATGCATTTTGAGTTATGCGCCATGCGTTATGCGTTATGCGTTATGCGTTATGCGATATGCGTTGTGCGTTATGCGTTATGCGTTATGCGATATGCGTTGTGCGTTATGCGTTATGCGTTATGCGTTATGCGTTATGCGTTATGCGTTATGCGTTATGCGTTATGCGTTATGCGTTATACGTTATGCGTTATGTGTTATGCGTTATGCGTTATGCGTTATGCGTTATGCGTTATGCGTTATGCGTTATGCGTTATGCGTTATGCGTTATGCGTTATGCGTTATGCGTTATGCGTTATGCGTTATGCGTTATGCGTTATGCGTTATGCGTTATGCGTTATGCGTTATGCGTTATGCGTTATGCGTTATGCATTTTGAGTTATGCGCCATGCGTTATGCGTTATGCGTTATGCGATATGCGTTGTGCGTTATGCGTTATGCGATATGCGTTGTGCGTTATGCGTTATGCGTTATGCGTTATGCATTTTGAGTTATGCGCCATGCGTTATGCATTATGCGTTATGCGTTATGCGATATGCGTTGTGCGTTATGCGTTATGCGTTATACGTTATGCGTTATGCGTTATGCGTTATGCGTTATGCGTTATGCGATATGCGTTGTGCGTTATGCGTTATACGTTATGCGTTATGCGTTATGCGTTATGCGTTATGCGTTATGCGTTATGCGTTATGCGTTATGCGTTATGCGTTATGCGTTATGCGTTATGCGTTATGCGTTATGCGTTATGCGTTATGCGTTATGCGTTATGCGTTATGCGTTATGCGTTATGCGTTATGCGTTATGCGTTATGCGTTATGCGTTATGCGTTATGCGTTATGCGTTATGCGATATGCGTTGTGCGTTATGCGTTATGCGTTATGCGTTATGCGTTATGCGTTATGCGTTATGCGTTATGCGTTATGCGTTATGCGTTATGCGTTATGCGTTATGCATTTTGAGTTATGCGCCATGCGTTATGCGTTATGCGTTATGCGTTATGCGATATGCGTTATGCGTTATGCGTTATGCGTTATGCGTGATCCGTTATGCGTTAAGCATTATGCGTTTTGCTGTATTCGTTATGCGTTGTGCGTTATACGTTTGCGTTATGCGTTATGCGTTATGCGTTATGCGTTATGCGTTATGCATTTTGAGTTATGCGCCATGCGTTATGCGTTATGCGATATGCGTTGTGCGTTATGCGTTATGCGTTATGCGTTATGCGATATGCGTTGTGCGTTATGCGTTATGCGTGATCCGTTATGCGTTAAGCATTATGCGTTTTGCTGTATTCGTTATGCGTTGTGCGTTATACGTTTGCGTTATGCGTTATGCGTTATGCGTTTTGCATTTTGAGTTATGCGTTATGCGATAAGCGTTATGCGTTATGCGTTAAGCATTATGCTTTATGCGTTATGCGTTATGAGTTACACGTTATGCGTTATTCGATATGCGTTATGCGTTATGCGTTATGCCTTATGCGTTATGCGTGATCCGTTATGCGTTAAGCATTATGCGTTTTGCTGTATTCGTTATGCGTTGTGCGTTATACGTTTGCGTTATGCGTTATGCGTTATGCGTTATGCATTTTGAGTTATGCGCCATGCGTTATGCGTTATGCGATGTGCGTTGTGCGTTATGCGTTATGCGTTATGCGTTATGCGTTATGCGTTATGCGTTATGCGTTATGCGTTATGCATTTTGAGTTATGCGCCATGCGTTATGCGTTATGCGTTATGCGTTATGCGATATGCGTTGTGCGTTATGCGTTATGCGTTATGCGTTATGCGTTATGCGTTATGCGTTATGCGTTATGCGTTATGCGTTATGCGTTATGCGTTATGCGTTATGCGTTATGCGTTATGCGTTATGCGTTATGCGTTATGCGTTATGCGTTATGCGTTATGCATTTTGAGTTATGCGCCATGCGTTATGCGTTATGCGTTATGCGTTATGCGATATGCGTTATGCGTTATGCGTTATGCGTTATGCGATATGCGTTGTGCGTTATGCGTTATGCGTTATGCGTTATGCGTTATGCGTTATGCGTTATGCGATATGCGTTGTGCGTTATGCGTTATGCGTTATGCGTTATGCGTTATGCGTTATGCGATATGCGTTGTGCGTTATGCGTTATGCGTTATGCGTTATGCGTTATGCGTTATGCGTTATGCGTTATGCGTTATGCGTTATGCGTTATGCGTTATGCGTTATGCGTTATGCGTTATGGGTTATGCGTTATGTGTTATGCGATATGCGTTATGCGTTATGCGTCATGCGTTATGCGTTATGCATTATGCGTTATGCGTTATGCGTTATGCGTTATGCGTTGTGCGTTATACGTTTGCGTTATGCATTATGCGTTATGCGTTATACGGTATGCGTTATGCGTTATACGTTATGCGTTATGCGTTATGCGATAAGCGTTATACGTTATGCGTTAAGCATTATGCTTTATGCGTTATGCGTTATGAGTTACACGTTATGCGTTATTCGATATGCGTTATGCGTTATGCGTTCTGCCTTATGCGTTATGCGTGATCCGTTATGCGTTAAGCATTATGCGTTTTGCTGTATTCGTTATGCGTTGTGCGTTAGACGTTTGCGTTATGCGTTATGCGTTATGCGTTATGCGTTATGCGTTATGCGATATGCGTTGTGCGTTATGCGTTATACGTTATGCGTTATGCGTTATGCGTTATGCGTTATGCATTTTGAGTTATGCGCCATGCGTTATGCGTTATGCGTTATGCGTTATGCGTTATGCGATATGCGTTATGCGTTATGCGTTATGCGTTATGCGTTATGCGTTATGCGTTATGCGTTATGCGTTATGCGTTATGCGTTATGCGTTATGCGTTATGCATTTTGAGTTATGCGCCATGCGTTATGCGTTATGCGTTATGCGTTATGCGATATGCGTTGTGCGTTATGCATTATGCGTTATGCGATATGCGTTGTGCGTTATGCGTTATGCGTTATGCGTTATGCGTTATGCGTTATGCGTTATGCGTTATGCGTTATGCGTTATGCGATATGCGTTATACGTTATGCGTTATGTGTTATGCGTTATGCGTTATGCGTTATGCGTTATGCGTTATGCGTTATGCGTTATGCGTTATGCGTTATGCGTTATGCGTTATGCGTTATGCGTTATGCGTTATGCGTTATGCGTTATGCGTTATGCGTTATGCATTTTGAGTTATGCGCCATGCGTTATGCGTTATGCGTTATGCGATATGCGTTGTGCGTTATGCGTTATGCGATATGCGTTGTGCGTTATGCGTTATGCGTTATGCGTTATGCATTTTGAGTTATGCGCCATGCGTTATGCATTATGCGTTATGCGTTATGCGATATGCGTTGTGCGTTATGCGTTATGCGTTATACGTTATGCGTTATGCGTTATGCGTTATGCGTTATGCGTTATGCGTTATGCGTTATGCGATATGCGTTGTGCGTTATGCGTTATACGTTATGCGTTATGCGTTATGCGTTATGCGTTATGCGTTATGCGTTATGCGTTATGCGTTATGCGTTATGCGTTATGCGTTATGCGTTATGCGTTATGCGTTATGCGTTATGCGTTATGCGTTATGCGTTATGCGTTATGCGTTATGCGTTATGCGTTATGCGTTATGCGTTATGCGTTATGCGTTATGCGTTATGCGTTATGCGTTATGCGTTATGCGTTATGCGTTATGCGTTATGCGATATGCGTTGTGCGTTGTGCGTTATGCGTTATGCGTTATGCGTTATGCGTTATGCGTTATGCGTTATGCGTTATGCGTTATGCGTTATGCGTTATGCGTTATGCGTTATGCATTTTGAGTTATGCGCCATGCGTTATGCGTTATGCGTTATGCGTTATGCGATATGCGTTATGCGATATGCGTTGTGCGTTATGCGTTATGCGATATGCGTTGTGCGTTATGCGTTATGCGTTATGCGTTATGCATTTTGAGTTATGCGCCATGCGTTATGCATTATGCGTTATGCGTTATGCGTTATGCGATATGCTTTATGCGTTATGCATTATGCGTTATGCGTTATGCGTTATGCGTTATGCGATATTCGTTATGAGTTATGAGTTATAAGTTATGCGTTATGCGTTATGCGTTATGCGTTATGCGTTAGGCGTTATTCGTTATGCGTTATGCGTTATGCGTTATGCGTTATGCTTTATGCGTTGTGCATTATGAGTTATACGTTATGCGATAAGCGTTATGCGTGATCCGTTATGCGTTAGGCGTTATGCGTTTTGCGGTATTCGTTATGCGTTGTGCAGTATGCGTTATGCGTGATCCGTTATGCGTTAAGCGTTATGCGTTTTGCTGTATTCGTTATGCGTTGTGCATTATGCGTTATGCGTTATGTGTTATGCGTTATGCGTCATGCGTTATACGTTATGCGATATGCGTTATGCGTTATGCGTTATGCGTTATGCGTTATGCGTTATGCGGTATGCGTTATACGTTATACGTTATGCGTTATGCGTTATGCGACATGCGTTATGCGTTATGCGTTATGCGTTATGCCTTATGCTTTATGGGTTTGCGTTATGCGTTATGCGTTACGCTTTATGCGTTATGCATTATGCGTTATGAGTTATGCGATATGCGTCATGCGTTATGCGTTACGCGTTATGCGTTATGCTTTATGCGTTATGCGTTATGCGTTATGCGTTATGCTTTATGCGTTATGCGTTATGCGGTATGCGTTATACTTTATGCGTTATGCGTTATGCGTTATGCGTAATGCGTTATGCGTTATGCGTTATGCGTTATGCGTTATGCTTTATGCGTTATGCGTTATGCGGTATGCGTTATACGTTATGCGTTATACGTTATGCGTAATGCGTTATGCGTTATGCGTTATGCTGTATGCGTTATGCGTTATGCGTTATGCGTTATGCGTTACGCTTTATGCGTTATGCATTATGCGTTATGCATTATGCGATATGCGTCATTCGTTATGGTTATGCGTTATGCGTTATGCTTTATGCGTTATGCATTATGCGTTATGCGTTATGCGTTATGCGTTATGCGTTATGCGTTATGCGATATTCGTTGTGAGTTATGAGTTATGCGTTATGCGTTATGCGTTATGCGTTATGTGTTATGCGTTATTCGTTATGCGTTATGCGTTATGCGTTATGCGTTATGCGTTATGCGTTATGCGTTATGCGTTATGCTTTATGCGTTATGCGTTATGCGTAATGCGTAATGCGTTATGCGTTATGCGTTATGCGTTATGCGTTATGCTTTATGCGTTATGCGTTATGCGTTATGCGTTATGCTTTATGCGTTATGCGTTATGCGGTATGCGTTATACGTTATACGTTATGCGTTATTCGTTATGCGTTATGCGTAATGCGTTATGCGTTATGCGATATGCGATATGCGTCATGCGTTATGCGTTATGCGTCATGCGTTATTCGTTATGCGTTATGCGTTATGCTTTATGCGTTATGCATTATGCGAGATGCTTTATGCGTTATGCGTTATGCGTTATGCGTTATACGTTATACGTTATACGTTATGAGTTATGCGTTATGCGTTATGCGTTATGCGTTATACATTATGCGTTATGCGTTATGCGTTATGCGTTATGCGTTATGCGTTATACGTTATACGTTATACGTTATGAGTTATGCGTTATGCGTTATGCGTTATGCGTTATACATTATGCGTTATGCGTTATGCGTTATGCTTTATGCGTTATGCATTATGCGTTATGCGTTATGCGTTATGCGTTATGCGATATTCGTTATGAGTTATGAGTTATAAGTTATGCGTTATGCGTTATGCGTTATGCGTTATGCGTTAGGCGTTATTCGTTATGCGTTATGCGTTATGCGTTATGCGTTATGCTTTATGCGTTGTGCATTATGAGTTATACGTTATGCGATAAGCGTTATGCGTGATCCGTTATGCTTTAGGCGTTATGCGTTTTGCGGTATTCGTTATGCGTTGTGCAGTATGCGTTATGCGTGATCCGTTATGCGTTAAGCGTTATGCGTTTTGCTGTATTCGTTATGCGTTGTGCATTATGCGTTATGCGTTATGTGTTATGCGTTATGCGTCATGCGTTATACGTTATGCGATATGCGTTATGCGTTATGCGTTATGCGTTATGCGTTATGCGTTATGCGTTATGCGTTATGCGTTATGCGTTATGCGTTATGCGTTATGCGTTATGCCTTATGCCATATGGGTTTGCGTTATGCGTTATGCGTTACGCTTTATGCGTTATGCATTATGCGTTATGAGTTATGCGATATGCGTCATGCGTTATGCGTTATGCGTTATGCGTTATGCTTTATGCGTTATGCGTTATGCGTTATGCGTTATGCTTTATGCGTTATGCGTTATGCGGTATGCGTTATACGTTATGCGTTATGCGTTATGCGTTATGCGTAATGCGTTATGCGTTATGCGTTATGCGTTATGCGTTATGCTTTATGCGTTATGCGTTATGCGGTATGCGTTATACGTTATGCGTTATACGTTATGCGTAATGCGTTATGCGTTATGCGTTATGCTTTATGCGTTATGCGTTATGCGTTATGCGTTACGCTTTATGCGTTATGCATTATGCGTTATGCGTTATGCGATATGCGTCATTCGTTATGGTTATGCGTTATGCGTTATGCTTTATGCGTTATGCATTATGCGTTATGCGTTATGCGTTATGCGTTATGCGATATTCGTTGTGAGTTATGAGTTATGCGTTATGCGTTATGCGTTATGCGTTATGTGTTATGCGTTATTCGTTATGCGTTATGCGTTATGCGTTATGCGTTATGCGTTATGCGTTATGCGTTATGGTTTATTCGTTATGCGTTATGCGTTATGCGTTATGCTTTATGCGTTATTCGTTATGCGGTATGCGTTATACGTTATGCGTTATGCGTTATGCGTAATGCGTAATGCGTTATGCGTTATGCGTTATGCGTTATGCGTTATGCTTTATGCGTTATGCGTTATGCGTTATGCGTTATGCTTTATGCGTTATGCGTTATGCGGTATGCGTTATACGTTATACGTTATGCGTTATTCGTTATGCGTTATGCGTAATGCGTTATGCGTTATGCGATATGCGATATGCGTCATGCGTTATGCGTTATGCGTCATGCGTTATTCGTTATGCGTTATGCGTTATGCTTTATGCGTTATGCATTATGCGAGATGCTTTATGCTTTATGCGTTATGCGTTATGCGTTATACGCTATACGTTATACGTTATGAGTTATGCGTTATGCGTTATGCGTTATGCGTTATACATTATGCGTTATGCGTTATGCGTTATGCGTTATGCTTTATGCTTTATGCGTTATGCATTATGAGTTATACGTTATGCGTTAAGCGTTATGCGTGATCCGTTATGCGTTAGGCGTTATGCGTTTTGCGGTATTCGTTATGCGTTGTGCATTAAGCGTTATGCGTGATCCGTTATGCGTTAAGCGTTATGCGTTTTGCTGTATTCGTTATGCGTTGTGCATTATGCGTTATGCGTTATGTGTTATGCGTTATGCGTTATGCGTTATGCGTTATGTGTTATGCGTTATTCGTTATGCGTTATGCGTTATGCGTTATGCGTTATGCGTTATGCGTTATGCGTTATGCGTTATGCATTTTGAGTTATGCGCCATGCGTTATGCGTTATGCGTTATGCGTTATGCGATATGCGTTGTGCGTTATGCATTATGCGTTATGCGATATGCGTTGTGCGTTATGCGTTATGCGTTATGCGTTATGCGTTATGCGTTATGCGTTATGCGTTATGCGTTATGCGTTATGCGATATGCGTTATACGTTATGCGTTATGTTTTATGCGTTATGCGTTATGCGTTATGCGTTATGCGTTATGCGTTATGCGTTATGCGTTATGCGTTATGCGTTATGCGTTATGCGTTATGCGTTATGCGTTATGCGTTATGCGTTATGCGTTATGCATTTTGAGTTATGCGCCATGCGTTATGCGTTATGCGTTATGCGATATGCGTTGTGCGTTATGCGTTATGCGATATGCGTTGTGCGTTATGCGTTATGCGTTATGCGTTATGCATTTTGAGTTATGCGCCATGCGTTATGCATTATGCGTTATGCGTTATGCGATATGCGTTGTGCGTTATGCGTTATGCGTTATACGTTATGCGTTATGCGTTATGCGTTATGCGTTATGCGTTATGCGTTATGCGTTATGCGATATGCGTTGTGCGTTATGCGTTATACGTTATGCGTTATGCGTTATGCGTTATGCGTTATGCGTTATGCGTTATGCGTTATGCGTTATGCGTTATGCGTTATGCGTTATGCGTTATGCGTTATGCGTTATGCGTTATGCGTTATGCGTTATGCGTTATGCGTTATGCGTTATGCGTTATGCGTTATGCGTTATGCGTTATGCGTTATGCGTTATGCGTTATGCGTTATGCGTTATGCGTTATGCGTTATGCGTTATGCGTTATGCGTTATGCGTTATGCGTTATGCGTTATGCGATATGCGTTGTGCGTTGTGCGTTATGCGTTATGCGTTATGCGTTATGCGTTATGCGTTATGCGTTATGCGTTATGCGTTATGCGTTATGCGTTATGCGTTTTGCGTTATGCATTTTGAGTTATGCGCCATGCGTTATGCGTTATGCGTTATGCGTTATGCGATATGCGTTATGCGATATGCGTTGTGCGTTATGCGTTATGCGATATGCGTTGTGCGTTATGCGTTATGCGTTATGCGTTATGCATTTTGAGTTATGCGCCATGCGTTATGCATTATGCGTTATGCGTTATGCGTTATGCGATATGCTTTATGCGTTATGCATTATGCGTTATGCGTTATGCGTTATGCGTTATGCGATATTCGTTATGAGTTATGAGTTATAAGTTATGCGTTATGCGTTATGCGTTATGCGTTATGCGTTAGGCGTTATTCGTTATGCGTTATGCGTTATGCGTTATGCGTTATGCTTTATGCGTTGTGCATTATGAGTTATACGTTATGCGATAAGCGTTATGCGTGATCCGTTATGCGTTAGGCGTTATGCGTTTTGCGGTATTCGTTATGCGTTGTGCAGTATGCGTTATGCGTGATCCGTTATGCGTTAAGCGTTATGCGTTTTGCTGTATTCGTTATGCGTTGTGCATTATGCGTTATGCGTTATGTGTTATGCGTTATGCGTCATGCGTTATACGTTATGCGATATGCGTTATGCGTTATGCGTTATGCGTTATGCGTTATGCGTTTTGCTGTATGCGTTATGCGTTATACGTTATGCGTTATGCGTTATGCGACATGCGTTATGCGTTATGCGTTATGCGTTATGCCTTATGCTTTATGGGTTTGCGTTATGCGTTATGCGTTACGCTTTATGCGTTATGCATTATGCGTTATGAGTTATGCGATATGCGTCATGCGTTATGCGTTATGCGTTATGCGTTATGCTTTATGCGTTATGCGTTATGCGTTATGCGTTATGCTTTATGCGTTATGCGTTATGCGGTATGCGTTATACTTTATGCGTTATGTGTTATGCGTTATGCGTAATGCGTTATGCGTTATGCGTTATGCGTTATGCGTTATGCTTTATGCGTTATGCGTTATGCGGTATGCGTTATACGTTATGCGTTATACGTTATGCGTAATGCGTTATGCGTTATGCGTTATGCTGTATGCGTTATGCGTTATGCGTTATGCGTTATGCGTTATGCGTTATGCGTTATGCATTATGCGTTATGCATTATGCGATATGCGTCATTCGTTAGGGTTATGCGTTATGCGTTATGCTTTATGCGTTATGCATTATGCGTTATGCGTTATGCGTTATGCGTTATGCGATATTCGTTGTGAGTTATGAGTTATGCGTTATGCGTTATGCGTTATGCGTTATGTGTTATGCGTTATTCGTTATGCGTTATGCGTTATGCGTTATGCGTTATGCTTTATGCGTTATGCATTATGCGTTATGCGTTATGCGTTATGCGATATGCGTTGTGCGTTGTGCGTTATGCGTTATGCGTTATGCGTTATGCGTTATGCGTTATGCGTTATGCGTTATGCGTTATGCGTTATGCGTTATGCGTTTTGCGTTATGCATTTTGAGTTATGCGCCATGCGTTATGCGTTATGCGTTATGCGTTATGCGATATGCGTTATGCGATATGCGTTGTGCGTTATGCGTTATGCGATATGCGTTGTGCGTTATGCGTTATGCGTTATGCGTTATGCATTTTGAGTTATGCGCCATGCGTTATGCGTTATGCGTTATGCGTTATGCGTTATGCGATATGCTTTATGCGTTATGCATTATGCGTTATGCGTTATGCGTTATGCGTTATGCGATATTCGTTATGAGTTATGAGTTATAAGTTATGCGTTATGCGTTATGCGTTATGCGTTATGCGTTAGGCGTTATTCGTTATGCGTTATGCGTTATGCGTTATGCGTTATGCTTTATGCGTTGTGCATTATGAGTTATACGTTATGCGATAAGCGTTATGCGTGATCCGTTATGCGTTAGGCGTTATGCGTTTTGCGGTATTCGTTATGCGTTGTGCAGTATGCGTTATGCGTGATCCGTTATGCGTTAAGCGTTATGCGTTTTGCTGTATTCGTTATGCGTTGTGCATTATGCGTTATGCGTTATGTGTTATGCGTTATGCGTCATGCGTTATACGTTATGCGATATGCGTTATGCGTTATGCGTTATGCGTTATGCGTTATGCGTTATGCGGTATGCGTTATACGTTATACGTTATGCGTTATGCGTTATGCGACATGCGTTATGCGTTATGCGTTATGCGTTATGCCTTATGCTTTATGGGTTTGCGTTATGCGTTATGCGTTACGCTTTATGCGTTATGCATTATGCGTTATGAGTTATGCGATATGCGTCATGCGTTATGCGTTACGCGTTATGCGTTATGCTTTATGCGTTATGCGTTATGCGTTATGCGTTATGCGTTATGCGTTATGCGTTATGCGGTATGCGTTATACTTTATGCGTTATGTGTTATGCGTTATGCGTAATGCGTTATGCGTTATGCGTTATGCGTTATGCGTTATGCTTTATGCGTTATGCGTTATGCGTTATGCGTTATACGTTATGCGTTATACGTTATGCGTAATGCGTTATGCGTTATGCGTTATGCTGTATGCGTTATGCGTTATGCGTTATGCGTTATGCGTTACGCTTTATGCGTTATGCATTATGCGTTATGCATTATGCGATATGCGTCATTCGTTATGGTTATGCGTTATGCGTTATGCGTTATGCGTTATGCATTATGCGTTATGCGTTATGCGTTATGCGTTATGCGATATTCGTTGTGAGTTATGAGTTATGCGTTATGCGTTATGCGTTATGCGTTATGTGTTATGCGTTATTCGTTATGCGTTATGCGTTATGCGTTATGCGTTATGCTTTATGCGTTATGCATTATGCGTTATGCGTTATGCGTTATGCGTTATGCGATATTCGTTATGAGTTATGAGTTATAAGTTATGCGTTATGCGTTATGCGTTATGCGTTATGCGTTAGGCGTTATTCGTTATGCGTTATGCGTTATGCGTTATGCGTTATGCTTTATGCGTTGTGCATTATGAGTTATACGTTATGCGATAAGCGTTATGCGTGATCCGTTATGCTTTAGGCGTTATGCGTTTTGCGGTGTTCGTTATGCGTTGTGCAGTATGCGTTATGCGTGATCCGTTATGCGTTAAGCGTTATGCGTTTTGCTGTATTCGTTATGCGTTGTGCATTATGCGTTATGCGTTATGTGTTATGCGTTATGCGTCATGCGTTATACGTTATGCGATATGCGTTATGCGTTATGCGTTATGCGTTATGCGTTATGCGGTATGCGTTATGCGTTATGCGTTATGCGTTATGCGTTATGCGTTATGCGTTATGCCTTATGCCATATGGGTTTGCGTTATGCGTTATGCGTTACGCTTTATGCGTTATGCATTATGCGTTATGAGTTATGCGATATGCGTCATGCGTTATGCGTTATGCGTTATGCGTTATGCTTTATGCGTTATGCGTTATGCGTTATGCGTTATGCGTTATGCTTTATGCGTTATGCGTTATGCGGTATGCGTTATACGTTATGCGTTATGCGTTATGCGTTATGCGTAATGCGTTATGCGTTATGCGTTATGCGTTATGCGTTATGCGTTATGCGTATTGCGTTATGCGATATGCGTTATGCGTTATGCGTTATGCGTTATGCGTTATGCGTTATGCGTTATGCGTTATGCGGTATGCGTTATGCGTTATGCTTTATGCGTTATGCGTTATGCGTTATGCGTTATGCGTTATGCGTTATGCGTTATGCGTTATGCGGTATGCGTTATGCGTTATGCGTTATGCGTTATGCGTTATGCGTTATGCGTTATGCGTTATGCGTTATGCGTTATGCGTTATGCGTTATGCGTTATGCGTTATGCGTTATGCGTTATGCGTTATGCGTTATGCGTTATGCGTTATGCGTTATGCGTTATGCGGTATGCGTTATGCGTTATGCGTTATGCGTTATGCGTTATGCGTTATGCGTTATGCGTTATGCGTTATGCGTTATGCGTTATGCGTTATGTGTTATGCGTTATGCGTTATGCGTTATGCGTTATGCGTTATGCGTTATGCGGTATGCGTTATTCGTTATGCGTTATGCGTAATGCGTTATGCGTTATGCGTTATGCGTTATGCGTTATGCGTATTGCGTTATGCGATATGCGTTTTGCGTTATGCGTTATGCGTTATGCGTTATGCGTTATGCTTTATGCGTTATGCGTTATGCGTTATGCGTTATGCGTTATGCTTTATGCGTTATGCGTTATGCGTTATGCATTATGCGTTATGAGTTATGCGATATGCGTCATGCGTTATGCGTTATGCGTTATGCGTTATGCTTTATGCGTTATGCGTTATGCGTTATGCGTTATGCGTTATGCTTTATGCGTTATGCGTTATGCGGTATGCGTTATACGTTATGCGTTATGCGTTATGCGTTATGCGTAATGCGTTATGCGTTATGCGTTATGCGTTATGCGTTATGCGTTATGCGTATTGCGTTATGCGATATGCGTTATGCGTTATGCGTTATGCGTTATGCGTTATGCGTTATGCGTTATGCGTTATGCGTTATACGTTATGCGTTATGCGTTATGCGTTATGCGTTATGCGTTATGCGTTATGCGTTATGCGATATGCGTTGTGCGTTATGCGTTATACGTTATGCGTTATGCGTTATGCGTTATGCGTTATGCGTTATGCGTTATGCGTTATGCGTTATGCGTTATGCGTTATGCGTTATGCGTTATGCGTTATGCGTTATGCGTTATGCGTTATGCGTTATGCGTTATGCGTTATGCGTTATGCGTTATGCGTTATGCGTTATGCGTTATGCGTTATGCGTTATGCGTTATGCGTTATGCGTTATGCGTTATGCGTTATGCGTTATGCGTTATGCGTTATGCGTTATGCGTTATGCGTTATGCGATATGCGTTGTGCGTTGTGCGTTATGCGTTATGCGTTATGCGTTATGCGTTATGCGTTATGCGTTATGCGTTATGCGTTATGCGTTATGCGTTATGCGTTTTGCGTTATGCATTTTGAGTTATGCGCCATGCGTTATGCGTTATGCGTTATGCGTTATGCGATATGCGTTATGCGATATGCGTTGTGCGTTATGCGTTATGCGATATGCGTTATGCGTTATGCGTTATGCGTTATGCGTTATGCATTTTGAGTTATGCGCCATGCGTTATGCATTATGCGTTATGCGTTATGCGTTATGCGATATGCTTTATGCGTTATGCATTATGCGTTATGCGTTATGCGTTATGCGTTATGCGATATTCGTTATGAGTTATGAGTTATAAGTTATGCGTTATGCGTTATGCGTTATGCGTTATGCGTTAGGCGTTATTCGTTATGCGTTATGCGTTATGCGTTATGCGTTATGCTTTATGCGTTGTGCATTATGAGTTATACGTTATGCGATAAGCGTTATGCGTGATCCGTTATGCGTTAGGCGTTATGCGTTTTGCGGTATTCGTTATGCGTTGTGCAGTATGCGTTATGCGTGATCCGTTATGCGTTAAGCGTTATGCGTTTTGCTGTATTCGTTATGCGTTGTGCATTATGCGTTATGCGTTATGTGTTATGCGTTATGCGTCATGCGTTATACGTTATGCGATATGCGTTATGCGTTATGCGTTATGCGTTATGCGTTATGCGTTATGCGGTATGCGTTATACGTTATACGTTATGCGTTATGCGTTATGCGACATGCGTTATGCGTTATGCGTTATGCGTTATGCCTTATGCTTTATGGGTTTGCGTTATGCGTTATGCGTTACGCTTTATGCGTTATGCATTATGCGTTATGAGTTATGCGATATGCGTCATGCGTTATGCGTTACGCGTTATGCGTTATGCTTTATGCGTTATGCGTTATGCGTTATGCGTTATGCTTTATGCGTTATGCGTTATGCGGTATGCGTTATACTTTATGCGTTATGTGTTATGCGTTATGCGTAATGCGTTATGCGTTATGCGTTATGCGTTATGCGTTATGCTTTATGCGTTATGCGTTATGCGGTATGCGTTATACGTTATGCGTTATACGTTATGCGTAATGCGTTATGCGTTATGCGTTATGCTGTATGCGTTATGCGTTATGCGTTATGCGTTATGCGTTACGCTTTATGCGTTATGCATTATGCGTTATGCATTATGCGATATGCGTCATTCGTTATGGTTATGCGTTATGCGTTATGCTTTATGCGTTATGCATTATGCGTTATGCGTTATGCGTTATGCGTTATGCGATATTCGTTGTGAGTTATGAGTTATGCGTTATGCGTTATGCGTTATGCGTTATGTGTTATGCGTTATTCGTTATGCGTTATGCGTTATGCGTTATGCGTTATGCTTTATGCGTTATGCATTATGCGTTATGCGTTATGCGTTATGCGATATGCGTTGTGCGTTGTGCGTTATGCGTTATGCGTTATGCGTTATGCGTTATGCGTTATGCGTTATGCGTTATGCGTTATGCGTTATGCGTTATGCGTTTTGCGTTATGCATTTTGAGTTATGCGCCATGCGTTATGCGTTATGCGTTATGCGTTATGCGATATGCGTTATGCGATATGCGTTGTGCGTTATGCGTTATGCGATATGCGTTGTGCGTTATGCGTTATGCGTTATGCGTTATGCATTTTGAGTTATGCGCCATGCGTTATGCATTATGCGTTATGCGTTATGCGTTATGCGATATGCTTTATGCGTTATGCATTATGCGTTATGCGTTATGCGTTATGCGTTATGCGATATTCGTTATGAGTTATGAGTTATAAGTTATGCGTTATGCGTTATGCGTTATGCGTTATGCGTTAGGCGTTATTCGTTATGCGTTATGCGTTATGCGTTATGCGTTATGCTTTATGCGTTGTGCATTATGAGTTATACGTTATGCGATAAGCGTTATGCGTGATCCGTTATGCGTTAGGCGTTATGCGTTTTGCGGTATTCGTTATGCGTTGTGCAGTATGCGTTATGCGTGATCCGTTATGCGTTAAGCGTTATGCGTTTTGCTGTATTCGTTATGCGTTGTGCATTATGCGTTATGCGTTATGAGTTATGCGTTATGCGTCATGCGTTATACGTTATGCGATATGCGTTATGCGTTATGCGTTATGCGTTATGCGTTATGCGTTATGCGGTATGCGTTATACGTTATACGTTATGCGTTATGCGTTATGCGACATGCGTTATGCGTTATGCGTTATGCGTTATGCCTTATGCTTTATGGGTTTGCGTTATGCGTTATGCGTTACGCTTTATGCGTTATGCATTATGCGTTATGAGTTATGCGATATGCGTCATGCGTTATGCGTTACGCGTTATGCGTTATGCTTTATGCGTTATGCGTTATGCGTTATGCGTTATGCTTTATGCGTTATGCGTTATGCGGTATGCGTTATGCTTTATGCGTTATGTGTTATGCGTTATGCGTAATGCGTTATGCGTTATGCGTTATGCGTTATGCGTTATGCTTTATGCGTTATGCGTTATGCGGTATGCGTTATACGTTATGCGTTATACGTTATGCGTAATGCGTTATGCGTTATGCGTTATGCTGTATGCGTTATGCGTTATGCGTTATGCGTTATGCGTTACGCTTTATGCGTTATGCATTATGCGTTATGCATTATGCGATATGCGTCATTCGTTATGGTTATGCGTTATGCGTTATGCTTTATGCGTTATGCGTTATGCGTTATGCGTTATGCGTTATGCGTTATGCGATATTCGTTGTGAGTTATGAGTTATGCGTTATGCGTTATGCGTTATGCGTTATGTGTTATGCGTTATTCGTTATGCGTTATGCGTTATGCGTTATGCGTTATGCTTTATGCGTTATGCATTATGCGTTATGCGTTATGCGTTATGCGTTATGCGATATTCGTTATGAGTTATGAGTTATAAGTTATGCGTTATGCGTTATGCGTTATGCGTTATGCGTTAGGCGTTATTCGTTATGCGTTATGCGTTATGCGTTATGCGTTATGCTTTATGCGTTATGCGAATACGTTATGCGATAAGCGTTATGCGTGATCCGTTATGCTTTAGGCGTTATGCGTTTTGCGGTGTTCGTTATGCGTTGTGCAGTATGCGTTATGCGTGATCCGTTATGCGTTAAGCGTTATGCGTTTTGCTGTATTCGTTATGCGTTGTGCATTATGCGTTATGCGTTATGTGTTATGCGTTATGCGTCATGCGTTATACGTTATGCGATATGCGTTATGCGTTATGCGTTATGCGTTATGCGTTATGCGGTATGCGTTATGCGTTATGCGTTATGCGTTATGCGTTATGCGTTATGCGTTATGCCTTATGCCATATGGGTTTGCGTTATGCGTTATGCGTTACGCTTTATGCGTTATGCATTATGCGTTATGAGTTATGCGATATGCGTCATGCGTTATGCGTTATGCGTTATGCGTTATGCGTTATGCGTTATGCGTTATGCGTTATGCGTTATGCGTTATGCTTTATGCGTTATGCGTTATGCGGTATGCGTTATACGTTATGCGTTATGCGTTATGCGTTATGCGTAATGCGTTATGCGTTATGCGTTATGCGTTATGCGTTATGCGTTATGCGTATTGCGTTATGCGATATGCGTTATGCGTTATGCGTTATGCGTTATGCGTTATGCGTTATGCGTTATGCGTTATGCGGTATGCGTTATGCGTTATGCTTTATGCGTTATGCGTTATGCGTTATGCGTTATGCGTTATGCGTTATGCGTTATGCGTTATGCGGTATGCGTTATGCGTTATGCGTTATGCGTTATGCGTTATGCGTTATGCGTTATGCGTTATGCGTTATGCGTTATGCGTTATGCGTTATGCGTTATGCGTTATGCGTTATGCGTTATGCGTTATGCGTTATGCGTTATGCGTTATGCGTTATGCGTTATGCGGTATGCGTTATGCGTTATGCGTTATGCGTTATGCGTTATGCGTTATGCGTTATGCGTTATGCGTTATGCGTTATGCGTTATGCGTTATGCGTTATGCGTTATGCGTTATGCGTTATGCGTTATGCGTTATGCGTTATGCGTTATGCGTTATGCGTTATGCGTTATGCGTTATGCGTTATGCGTTATGCGTTATGCGTTATGCGTTATGCGTTATGCGTTATGTGTTATGCGTTATGCGTTATGCGTTATGCGTTATGCGTTATGCGTTATGCGGTATGCGTTATTCGTTATGCGTTATGCGTAATGCGTTATGCGTTATGCGTTATGCGTTATGCGTTATGCGTATTGCGTTATGCGATATGCGTTTTGCGTTATGCGTTATGCGTTATGCGTTATGCGTTATGCGTTATGCGGTATGCGTTATACGTTATACGTTATGCGTTATGCGTTATGCGATATGCGTTATGCGTTATACGTTATGCTTTATGCTTTATGCGTTATCCATTATGCGTTATGAGTGATCCGACATGCGTTATGCGTTATGCGTTATGCGTTATGCTTTATGCGTTATGCGTTATGCGTTATGCGTTATGCTTTATGCGTTATGCGTTATGCGTTATGCGTTATGCGTTATGCGTTATGCGTTATGCTTTATGCGTTATGCGTTATGCGGTATGCGTTATACGTTATACGTTATGCGTTATTCGTTATGCGTTATGCGTAATGCGTTATGCGTTATGCGTTATGCGATATGCGTTATGCGTTATGCGTTATGCGTTATGCGTTATGCGTTATGCGTTATGCGTTATACGGTATGCTTTATGCGTTATGCGTTATGCGTTATGCGTTATGCGTTATGCGTTATGCGTTATGCGTTAGGCGGTATGCGTTATGCGTTATGCGTTATGCGTTATGCGTTATGCGTTATGCGTTATGCGTTATGCGTTATCCGTTATGCGTTATGCGTTATGCGTTATACGGTATGCGTTATGCGTTATGCGTTATGCGTTATGCGTTATACGTTATGCGTTATGCGTTATGCGTTATGCGTTATGCGTTATGCGTTATGCGTTATGCGTTATGCGTTATGCGTTATGCGTTATGCGGTATGCGTTATGCGTTATACGTTAAGCGTTATGCGTTATGCGTTATGCGTTATGCGTTATGCGTTATGCGTTATGCGGTATGCGTTATGCGTTATGCTTTATGCGTTATGCGTTCTGCGTTATGCGTTATGCGTTACGCTTTATGCGTTATGCATTATGCCTTATGCGTTATGCGTTATGCGTTATGCATTATGCGTTATGCGTTATGCGTGATCCGTTATGCGTTAAGCGTTATGCGTTTTGCTGTATTCGTTATGCGTTGTGCATTATGCGTTATGCGTTATGTGTTATGCGTTATGCGTTATGCGTTATGCGTTATACGTTATGCGTTATTCGTTATGCGTTATGCGTAATGCGTTATGCGTTATGCGTTATGCGTTATGCGTTATGCGTTATGCGTATTGCGTTATGCGATATGCGTTATGCGTTATGCGTTATGCGTTATGCGTTATGCGTTATGCGTTATGCGTTATGCGGTATGCGTTATGCGTTATGCTTTATGCGTTATGCGTTATGCGTTATGCGTTATGCGATATTCGTTATGAGTTATGAGTTATAAGTTATGCGTTATGCGTTATGCGTTATGCGTTATGCGTTAGGCGTTATTCGTTATGCGTTATGCGTTATGCGTTATGCGTTATGCTTTATGCGTTGTGCATTATGAGTTATACGTTATGCGATAAGCGTTATGCGTGATCCGTTATGCTTTAGGCGTTATGCGTTTTGCGGTATTCGTTATGCGTTGTGCAGTATGCGTTATGCGTGATCCGTTATGCGTTAAGCGTTATGCGTTTTGCTGTATTCGTTATGCGTTGTGCATTATGCGTTATGCGTTATGTGTTATGCGTTATGCGTCATGCGTTATACGTTATGCGATATGCGTTATGCGTTATGCGTTATGCGTTATGCGTTATGCGTTATGCGTTATGCGTTATGCGTTATGCGTTATGCGTTATGCGTTATGCGTTATGCCTTATGCCATATGGGTTTGCGTTATGCGTTATGCGTTACGCTTTATGCGTTATGCATTATGCGTTATGAGTTATGCGATATGCGTCATGCGTTATGCGTTATGCGTTATGCGTTATGCTTTATGCGTTATGCGTTATGCGTTATGCGTTATGCTTTATGCGTTATGCGTTATGCGGTATGCGTTATACGTTATGCGTTATGCGTTATGCGTTATGCGTAATGCGTTATGCGTTATGCGTTATGCGTTATGCGTTATGCTTTATGCGTTATGCGTTATGCGGTATGCGTTATACGTTATGCGTTATACGTTATGCGTAATGCGTTATGCGTTATGCGTTATGCTTTATGCGTTATGCGTTATGCGTTATGCGTTACGCTTTATGCGTTATGCATTATGCGTTATGCGTTATGCGATATGCGTCATTCGTTATGGTTATGCGTTATGCGTTATGCTTTATGCGTTATGCATTATGCGTTATGCGTTATGCGTTATGCGTTATGCGATATTCGTTGTGAGTTATGAGTTATGCGTTATGCGTTATGCGTTATGCGTTATGTGTTATGCGTTATTCGTTATGCGTTATGCGTTATGCGTTATGCGTTATGCGTTATGCGTTATGGTTTATTCGTTATGCGTTATGCGTTATGCGTTATGCTTTATGCGTTATTCGTTATGCGGTATGCGTTATACGTTATGCGTTATGCGTTATGCGTAATGCGTAATGCGTTATGCGTTATGCGTTATGCGTTATGCGTTATGCTTTATGCGTTATGCGTTATGCGTTATGCGTTATGCTTTATGCGTTATGCGTTATGCGGTATGCGTTATACGTTATACGTTATGCGTTATTCGTTATGCGTTATGCGTAATGCGTTATGCGTTATGCGATATGCGATATGCGTCATGCGTTATGCGTTATGCGTCATGCGTTATTCGTTATGCGTTATGCGTTATGCTTTATGCGTTATGCATTATGCGAGATGCTTTATGCGTTATGCGTTATGCGTTATGCGTTATACGCTATACGTTATACGTTATGAGTTATGCGTTATGCGTTATGCGTTATGCGTTATACATTATGCGTTATGCGTTATGCGTTATGCGTTATGCTTTATGCTTTATGCGTTATGCATTATGAGTTATACGTTATGCGTTAAGCGTTATGCGTGATCCGTTATGCGTTAGGCGTTATGCGTTTTGCGGTATTCGTTATGCGTTGTGCATTAAGCGTTATGCGTGATCCGTTATGCGTTAAGCGTTATGCGTTTTGCTGTATTCGTTATGCGTTGTGCATTATGCGTTATGCGTTATGTGTTATGCGTTATGCGTTATGCGTTATGCGTTATGTGTTATGCGTTATTCGTTATGCGTTATGCGTTATGCGTTATGCGTTATGCGTTATGCGTTATGCGTTATGCGTTATGCATTTTGAGTTATGCGCCATGCGTTATGCGTTATGCGTTATGCGTTATGCGATATGCGTTGTGCGTTATGCATTATGCGTTATGCGATATGCGTTGTGCGTTATGCGTTATGCGTTATGCGTTATGCGTTATGCGTTATGCGTTATGCGTTATGCGTTATGCGTTATGCGATATGCGTTATACGTTATGCGTTATGTTTTATGCGTTATGCGTTATGCGTTATGCGTTATGCGTTATGCGTTATGCGTTATGCGTTATGCGTTATGCGTTATGCGTTATGCGTTATGCGTTATGCGTTATGCGTTATGCGTTATGCATTTTGAGTTATGCGCCATGCGTTATGCGTTATGCGTTATGCGATATGCGTTGTGCGTTATGCGTTATGCGATATGCGTTGTGCGTTATGCGTTATGCGTTATGCGTTATGCATTTTGAGTTATGCGCCATGCGTTATGCATTATGCGTTATGCGTTATGCGATATGCGTTGTGCGTTATGCGTTATGCGTTATACGTTATGCGTTATGCGTTATGCGTTATGCGTTATGCGTTATGCGTTATGCGTTATGCGATATGCGTTGTGCGTTATGCGTTATACGTTATGCGTTATGCGTTATGCGTTATGCGTTATGCGTTATGCGTTATGCGTTATGCGTTATGCGTTATGCGTTATGCGTTATGCGTTATGCGTTATGCGTTATGCGTTATGCGTTATGCGTTATGCGTTATGCGTTATGCGTTATGCGTTATGCGTTATGCGTTATGCGTTATGCGTTATGCGTTATGCGTTATGCGTTATGCGTTATGCGTTATGCGTTATGCGTTATGCGTTATGCGTTATGCGATATGCGTTGTGCGTTGTGCGTTATGCGTTATGCGTTATGCGTTATGCGTTATGCGTTATGCGTTATGCGTTATGCGTTATGCGTTATGCGTTATGCGTTTTGCGTTATGCATTTTGAGTTATGCGCCATGCGTTATGCGTTATGCGTTATGCGTTATGCGATATGCGTTATGCGATATGCGTTGTGCGTTATGCGTTATGCGATATGCGTTGTGCGTTATGCGTTATGCGTTATGCGTTATGCATTTTGAGTTATGCGCCATGCGTTATGCATTATGCGTTATGCGTTATGCGTTATGCGATATGCTTTATGCGTTATGCATTATGCGTTATGCGTTATGCGTTATGCGTTATGCGATATTCGTTATGAGTTATGAGTTATAAGTTATGCGTTATGCGTTATGCGTTATGCGTTATGCGTTAGGCGTTATTCGTTATGCGTTATGCGTTATGCGTTATGCGTTATGCTTTATGCGTTGTGCATTATGAGTTATACGTTATGCGATAAGCGTTATGCGTGATCCGTTATGCGTTAGGCGTTATGCGTTTTGCGGTATTCGTTATGCGTTGTGCAGTATGCGTTATGCGTGATCCGTTATGCGTTAAGCGTTATGCGTTTTGCTGTATTCGTTATGCGTTGTGCATTATGCGTTATGCGTTATGTGTTATGCGTTATGCGTCATGCGTTATACGTTATGCGATATGCGTTATGCGTTATGCGTTATGCGTTATGCGTTATGCGTTATGCGGTATGCGTTATACGTTATACGTTATGCGTTATGCGTTATGCGACATGCGTTATGCGTTATGCGTTATGCGTTATGCCTTATGCTTTATGGGTTTGCGTTATGCGTTATGCGTTACGCTTTATGCGTTATGCATTATGCGTTATGAGTTATGCGATATGCGTCATGCGTTATGCGTTACGCGTTATGCGTTATGCGTTATGCGTTATGCGTTATGCGTTATGCGTTATGCTTTATGCGTTATGCGTTATGCGGTATGCGTTATACTTTATGCGTTATGTGTTATGCGTTATGCGTAATGCGTTATGCGTTATGCGTTATGCGTTATGCGTTATGCTTTATGCGTTATGCGTTATGCGGTATGCGTTATACGTTATGCGTTATACGTTATGCGTAATGCGTTATGCGTTATGCGTTATGCTGTATGCGTTATGCGTTATGCGTTATGCGTTATGCGTTACGCTTTATGCGTTATGCATTATGCGTTATGCATTATGCGATATGCGTCTTTCGTTATGGTTATGCGTTATGCGTTATGCTTTATGCGTTATGCATTATGCGTTATGCGTTATGCGTTATGCGTTATGCGATATTCGTTGTGAGTTATGAGTTATGCGTTATGCGTTATGCGTTATGCGTTATGTGTTATGCGTTATTCGTTATGCGTTATGCGTTATGCGTTATGCGTTATGCTTTATGCGTTATGCATTATGCGTTATGCGTTATGCGTTATGCGTTATGCGATATTCGTTATGAGTTATGAGTTATAAGTTATGCGTTATGCGTTATGCGTTATGCGTTATGCGTTAGGCGTTATTCGTTATGCGTTATGCGTTATGCGTTATGCGTTATGCTTTATGCGTTGTGCATTATGAGTTATACGTTATGCGATAAGCGTTATGCGTGATCCGTTATGCTTTAGGCGTTATGCGTTTTGCGGTGTTCGTTATGCGTTGTGCAGTATGCGTTATGCGTGATCCGTTATGCGTTAAGCGTTATGCGTTTTGCTGTATTCGTTATGCGTTGTGCATTATGCGTTATGCGTTATGTGTTATGCGTTATGCGTCATGCGTTATACGTTATGCGATATGCGTTATGCGTTATGCGTTATGCGTTATGCGTTATGCGGTATGCGTTATGCGTTATGCGTTATGCGTTATGCGTTATGCGTTATGCGTTATGCCTTATGCCATATGGGTTTGCGTTATGCGTTATGCGTTACGCTTTATGCGTTATGCATTATGCGTTATGAGTTATGCGATATGCGTCATGCGTTATGCGTTATGCGTTATGCGTTATGCTTTATGCGTTATGCGTTATGCGTTATGCGTTATGCGTTATGCTTTATGCGTTATGCGTTATGCGGTATGCGTTATACGTTATGCGTTATGCGTTATGCGTTATGCGTTATGCGTTATGCGTTATGCGTTATGCGTTATGCGTTATGCGTTATGCGTATTGCGTTATGCGATATGCGTTATGCGTTATGCGTTATGCGTTATGCGTTATGCGTTATGCGTTATGCGTTATGCGGTATGCGTTATGCGTTATGCTTTATGCGTTATGCGTTATGCGTTATGCGTTATGCGTTATGCGTTATGCGTTATGCGTTATGCGGTATGCGTTATGCGTTATGCGTTATGCGTTATGCGTTATGCGTTATGCGTTATGCGTTATGCGTTATGCGTTATGCGTTATGCGTTATGCGTTATGCGTTATGCGTTATGCGTTATGCGTTATGCGTTATGCGTTATGCGTTATGCGTTATGCGTTATGCGGTATGCGTTATGCGTTATGCGTTATGCGTTATGCGTTATGCGTTATGCGTTATGCGTTATGCGTTATGCGTTATGCGTTATGCGTTATGCGTTATGCGTTATGCGTTATGCGTTATGCGTTATGCGTTATGCGTTATGCGTTATGCGTTATGCGTTATGCGTTATGCGTTATGCGTTATGCGTTATGCGTTATGCGTTATGCGTTATGCGTTATGTGTTATGCGTTATGCGTTATGCGTTATGCGTTATGCGTTATGCGTTATGCGGTATGCGTTATTCGTTATGCGTTATGCGTAATGCGTTATGCGTTATGCGTTATGCGTTATGCGTTATGCGTATTGCGTTATGCGATATGCGTTTTGCGTTATGCGTTATGCGTTATGCGTTATGCGTTATGCGTTATGCGGTATGCGTTATACGTTATACGTTATGCGTTATGCGTTATGCGATATGCGTTATGCGTTATACGTTATGCTTTATGCTTTATGTGTTATCCATTATGCGTTATGAGTGATCCGACATGCGTTATGCGTTATGCGTTATGCGTTATGCTTTATGCGTTATGCGTTATGCGTTATGCGTTATGCTTTATGCGTTATGCGTTATGCGTTATGCGTTATGCGTTATGCGTTATGCGTTATGCTTTATGCGTTATGCGTTATGCGGTATGCGTTATACGTTATACGTTATGCGTTATTCGTTATGCGTTATGCGTAATGCGTTATGCGTTATGCGTTATGCGATATGCGTTATGCGTTATGCGTTATGCGTTATGCGTTATGCGTTATGCGTTATGCGTTATACGGTATGCTTTATGCGTTATGCGTTATGCGTTATGCGTTATGCGTTATGCGTTATGCGTTATGCGTTAGGCGGTATGCGTTATGCGTTATGCGTTATGCGTTATGCGTTATGCGTTATGCGTTATGCGTTATGCGTTATCCGTTATGCGTTATGCGTTATGCGTTATACGGTATGCGTTATGCGTTATGCGTTATGCGTTATGCGTTATACGTTATGCGTTATGCGTTATGCGTTATGCGTTATGCGTTATGCGTTATGCGTTATGCGTTATGCGTTATGCGTTATGCGGTATGCGTTATGCGTTATACGTTAAGCGTTATGCGTTATGCGTTATGCGTTATGCGTTATGCGTTATGCGTTATGCGGTATGCGTTATGCGTTATGCTTTATGCGTTATGCGTTCTGCGTTATGCGTTATGCGTTACGCTTTATGCGTTATGCATTATGCCTTATGCGTTATGCGTTATGCGTTATGCATTATGCGTTATGCGTTATGCGTGATCCGTTATGCGTTAAGCGTTATGCGTTTTGCTGTATTCGTTATGCGTTGTGCATTATGCGTTATGCGTTATGTGTTATGCGTTATGCGTTATGCGTTATGCGTTATACGTTATGCGTTATTCGTTATGCGTTATGCGTAATGCGTTATGCGTTATGCGTTATGCGTTATGCGTTATGCGTTATGCGTATTGCGTTATGCGATATGCGTTATGCGTTATGCGTTATGCGTTATGCGTTATGCGTTATGCGTTATGCGTTATGCGGTATGCGTTATGCGTTATGCTTTATGCGTTATGCGTTATGCGTTATGCGTTATGCGTTATGCGTTATGCGTTATGCGTTATGCGTTATGCGATATGCGTTATGCGTTATGCGTTATGCGTTATGCGTTATGCGTTATGCGTTATGCGGTATGCGTTATGCGTTATGCTTTATGCGTTATGCGTTATGCGTTATGCGTTATGCGTTATGCGTTATGCGTTATGCGTTATGCGGTATGCGTTATGCGTTATGCGTTATGCGTTATGCGTTATGCGTTATGCGTTATGCGTTATGCGTTATGCGTTATGCGTTATGCGTTATGCGTTATGCGTTATGCGTTATGCGTTATGCGTTATGCGTTATGTGTTATGCGTTATGCGTTATGCGTTATGCGTTATGCGTTATGCGGTATGCGTTATGCGTTATGCGTTATGCGTTATGCGTTATGCGTTATGCGTTATGCGTTATGCGTTATGTGGTATGCGTTATGCGTTATGCGTTATGCGTTATGCGTTATGCGTTATGCGTTATGCTTTATGCGTTATGGGTTATGCGTTATGCGTTATGGTTATGCGTTATGCGTTATGCGATATGCGTCATGCATCAATCCTTATGCGTTATGTGATATGCGAAATTCGTCATGCATCTAGCCTTATGCGTTATGGGTTATGCGTTAACGTTATGCATTTTGCGTTATGCGTTATGCGTTATGCGTTATGCGTTATGCGTTATGCGGTATGCGTTATGCGTTATGCTTTATGCGTTATGCGCTCTGCGTTATGCGTTAAGCGTTACGCTTTATGCGTTATGCATTATGCCTTATGCGTTATGCGTTATGCGTTAGGCATTATGCGTTATGCGTTATGCGTGATCCGTTATGCGTTAAGCGTTATGCGTTTTGCTGTATTCGTTATGCGTTGTGCATTATGCGTTATGCGTTATGTGTTATGCGTTATGCGTTATGCTTTATGCGTTATGCGTTATGCGTTATGCGTTATGCATTATGCGTTATGCGTTATGCGTTATGCGTTATGCGTTATGCGTTATGCGTTATGCGTTATGTGTTATGCGTTATGCGTTATGCGTTATGCGTTATGCGTTATGCGTTATGCGGTATGCGTTATGCGTTATGCGTTATGCGTTATGCGTTATGCGTTATGCGTTATGCGTTATGCGTTATGCGTTATGCGTTATGCGTTATGCGTTATGCGTTATACGTTATGCGTTATGCGTTATGCGTTATGCGTTATGCGTTATGCGTTATGCGTTATGCGTTATGCGTTATGCGTTATGCGTTATGCGTTATGCGTTATGCGTTATGCGTTATGCGTTATGCGTTATGCGTTATATGTTATGCGTTATGCGTTATGCGTTATGCGTTGTGCGTTATACGTTTGCGTTATGCGTTATGCGTTATGCGTTATACGGTATGCGTTATGCGTTATACGTTATGCGTTATGCGTTATGCGATATGCGTTATGCGTTATGCCTTATGCGTTAAGCTTTATGCGTTTTGCGTTATGAGTTACACGTTATGCGATATGCGTTATACGTTATACGTTATGCGTTATGCGATATGCGTTATGCGTTATGCGTTATGAAGTATGGGTTATGGTTTATTCATTATGCGTTGTGCGCTATACGTTTGCGTTATGCGTTATGCGTTATGCGTTATACGGTATGCGTTATGCGTTATACGTTATACGTTATGCGTTATGCGATATGCGTTATGCGTTATGCGTTATGCGTTATGCTTTATGCGTTATGCGTTATGAGTTACACGTTATGCGTTATGCGTTATGCGTTATTGCGTTAGGGGTTATGCGTTATGCGTTATGCGTTATGCTTTATGCGTCATGCATTATGCGTTATGCGTGATCCGTTATGCGTTAGGCGTTATGGGTTTTCCGGTGTTCGATATGCGTTGTGCATTATGCGTTATGCGTTATGAAGTATGGGTTATGGTTTATTCATTATGCGTTGTGCGCTATACGTTTGCGTTATGCGTTATGCGTTATGCGTTATACGGTATGCGTTATGCGTTATACGCTATGCGTTATGCGTTATGCGTTATGCGTTATGCGTTATGCGTTATGCGTTATGCGTTATGTGGTATGCGTTATGCGTTATGCGTTATGCGTTATGCGTTATGCGTTATGCGTTATGCTTTATGCGTTATGGGTTATGCGTTATGCGTTATGGTTATGCGTTATGCGTTATGCGATATGCGTCATGCATCAATCCTTATGCGTTATGTGATATGCGGAATTCGTCATGCATCTAGCCTTATGCGTTATGGGTTATGCGTTAACGTTATGCATTTTGCGTTATGCGTTATGCGTTATGCGTTATGCGTTATGCGTTATGCGTTATGCGGTATGCGTTATGCGTTATGCTTTATGCGTTATGCGCTCTGCGTTATGCGTTAAGCGTTACGCTTTATGCGTTATGCATTATGCCTTATGCGTTATGCGTTATGCGTTATGCATTATGCGTTATGCGTTATGCGTGATCCGTTATGCGTTAAGCGTTATGCGTTTTGCTGTATTCGTTATGCGTTGTGCATTATGCGTTATGCGTTATGTGTTATGCGGTATGCGTTATGCTTTATGCGTTATGCGTTATGCGTTATGCGTTATGCATTATGCGTTATGCGTTATGCGTTATGCGTTATGCGTTATGCGTTATGCGTTATGCGTTATGCGTTATGTGTTATGCGTTATGCGTTATGCGTTATGCGTTATGCGTTATGCGTTATGCGGTATGCGTTATGCGTTATGCGTTATGCGTTATGCGTTATGCGTTATGCGTTATGCGTTATGCGTTATGCGTTATGCGTTATGCGTTATGCGTTATGCGTTATGCGTTATGCGTTATGCGTTATACGTTATGCGTTATGCGTTATGCGTTATGCGTTATGCGTTATGCGTTATGCGTTATGCGTTATGCGTTATGCGTTATGCGTTATGCGTTATGCGTTATGCGTTATGCGTTATGCGTTATGCGTTATGCGTTATGCGTTATGCGTTATGCGTTATGCGTTATGCGTTATGCGTTATGCGTTATGCGTTATGCGTTATGCGTTATGCGTTATGCGTTATGCGTTATGCGTTATGCGTTATGCGTTATGCGTTATGCGTTATGCGTTATGCGTTATGCGTTATGCGTTATGCGTTATGCGTTATGCGTTATGCGTTATGCGTTATGCGTTATGCGTTATGCGTTATGCGTTATGCGTTATATGTTATGCGTTATGCGTTATGCGTTATGCGTTGTGCGTTATGCGTTATGCGTTATGCGTTATGCGTTATGCGTTATGCGTTATGCGTTATACGTTATGCGTTATGCGTTATGCGTTATGCGTTATGCGTTATGCGTTATGCGTTATGCGTTATGCGTTATGCGTTATGCGTTATGCGTTATGCGTTATGCGTTATGCGTTATGCGTTATGCGTTATGCGTTATATGTTATGCGTTATGCGTTATGCGTTATGCGTTGTGCGTTATACGTTTGCGTTATGCGTTATGCGTTATGCGTTATACGGTATGCGTTATGCGTTATACGTCATGCGTTATGCGTTATGCGATATGCGTTATGCGTTATGCCTTATGCGTTAAGCTTTATGCGTTATGCGTTATGAGTTACACGTTATGCGATATGCGTTATGCGTTATGCGTTATGCGTGATCCGTTATGCGTTAAGCGTTATGCGTTTTGCTGTATTCGTTATGCGTTGTGCATTATGCGTTATGCGTTATGCGTTATGCGTTATGCGTTATGCGTTATGCGTTATGCGTTATGCGTTATGCGTTATGCGTTATATGTTATGCGTTATGCGTTATGCGTTATGCGTTGTGCGTTATACGTTTGCGTTATGCGTTATGCGTTATACGGTATGCGTTATGCGTTATACGTTATGCGTTATGCGTTATGCGATATGCGTTATGCGTTATGCCTTATGCGTTATGCGTTATGCGTTATGCGTTATATGTTATGCGTTATGCGTTATGCGTTATGCGTTGTGCGTTATACGTTTGCGTTATGCGTTAGGCGTTATACGGTATGCGTTATGCGTTATACGTTATGCGTTATGCGTTATGCGATATGCGTTATGCGTTATGCGTTATGCGTTATGCGTTATGCTTTATGCGTTATGCGTTATGAGTTACACGTTATGCGTTATGCGTTATTGCGTTAGCGGTTATGCGTTATGCGTTATGCGTTATGCGTTATGCGTTATGCGTTCTGCGTTATGCGTCATGCGTTATGTGTTATGCGTCATGCTTTATGCGTTATGCGTTATGAGTTATACGTTATGCGTTATGCGTTATGCGTTATAAGTTATGCGTTATGCGTTATGCGTTATGCGTTATGCATTATGCGTTATGCGTTATGCGTTATGCGTTATGCGTTATGCGTTATATGTTATGCGTTATGCGTTATGCGTTATGCGTTATGCGTTATGAATTATGCGTTATGCGATATGCGTTATGCGTTATGCGTTATGCGTTATACGTTATGCGTTATGCGTTATGCGTGATCCGTTATGTGTTAGGCGATATACGTTTTGCGGTATTCGTTATGCGTTATGCGTTATCCGTTGTTCGTTATGCGTTATGGGTTGTGCGTTATACGTCTGCGTTATGCGTTATGCGTTATGCGTTATACGGTATGCGATATACGTTTTGCGTTATGCGTTATGCGATATGCGTTATGTGTTATGCGTTATGCGTTATGCTTTATGCGTTATGCGTTATGCGTTATGCGTTATGCGTTATGCGTTATGCGTTATGCGTTATGCGTTATGCGTTATGCGTTATGCGTTATGCGTTATGCGTTATGCGTTATGCGTTATGCGTTATGCGTTATGCGTTATGCGTTATGCGTTATGCGTTATATGTTATGCGTTATGCGTTATGCGTTATGCGTTGTGCGTTATACGTTTGCGTTATGCGTTATGCGTTATGCGTTATACGGTATGCGTTATGCGTTATACGTCATGCGTTATGCGTTATGCGATATGCGTTATGCGTTATGCCTTATGCGTTAAGCTTTATGCGTTTTGCGTTATGAGTTACACGTTATGCGATATGCGTTATGCGTTATGCGTTATGCGTGATCCGTTATGCGTTAAGCGTTATGCGTTTTGCTGTATTCGTTATGCGTTGTGCATTATGCGTTATGCGTTATGCGTTATGCGTTATGCGTTATGCGTTATGCGTTATGCGTTATGCGTTATGCGTTATGCGTTATATGTTATGCGTTATGCGTTATGCGTTATGCGTTGTGCGTTATACGTTTGCGTTATGCGTTATGCGTTATGCGTTATACGGTATGCGTTATGCGTTATACGTTATGCGTTATGCGTTATGCGATATGCGTTATGCGTTATGCCTTATGCGTTATGCGTTATGCGTTATGCGTTATATGTTATGCGTTATGCGTTATGCGTTATGCGTTGTGCGTTATACGTTTGCGTTATGCGTTAGGCGTTATACGGTATGCGTTATGCGTTATACGTTATGCGTTATGCGTTATGCGATATGCGTTATGCGTTATGCGTTATGCGTTATGCTTTATGCGTTATGCGTTATGAGTTACACGTTATGCGTTATGCGTTATTGCGTTAGCGGTTATGCGTTATGCGTTATGCGTTATGCGTTATGCGTTATGCGTTATGCGTTCTGCGTTATGCGTCATGCGTTATGTGTTATGCGTCATGCTTTATGCGTTATGCGTTATGAGTTATACGTTATGCGTTATGCGTTATGCGTTATGCGTTATGCGTTATGCGTTATGCGTTATGCGTTATGCATTATGCGTTATGCGTTATGCGTTATGCGTTATGCGTTATGCGTTATATGTTATGCGTTATGCGTTATGCGTTATGCGTTATGCGTTATGAATTATGCGTTATGCGATATGCGTTATGCGTTATGCGTTATGCGTTATACGTTATGCGTTATGCGTTATGCGTGATCCGTTATGTGTTAGGCGATATACGTTTTGCGGTATTCGTTATGCGTTATGCGTTATCCGTTGTTCGTTATGCGTTATGGGTTGTGCGTTATACGTCTGCGTTATGCGTTATGCGTTATGCGTTATACGGTATGCGATATACGTTTTGCGTTATGCGTTATGCGATATGCGTTATGTGTTATGCGTTATGCGTTATGCTTTATGCGTTATGCGTTATGAGTTACACGTTATGCGTTATGCGTTATGCGTTATGCGTTATGCGTTATGCGTTAGGGGTTATGCGTTATGCGTTATGCGTTATGCTTTATGCGTTATGCATGATGCGTTATGCGTGATCCGTTATGCGTTAGGCGTTATGGGTTTTCCGGTGTTCGTTATGCGTTGTGCATTATGCGTTATGCGTTATTAAGTATGGGTTATGGTTTATGCGTTATGCGTTGTGCGCTATACGTTTGCGTTATGCGTTATGCGTTATGCGTTATGCGTTATGCGTTATGCGTTATTGCGTTAGAGGTTATGCGTTATGCGTTATGCGTTATGCGTTATGCGTTATGCGTTGTGCTTTATACGTTATGCGTTATGCGTTGTGCGTTATGCGTTATGCGTTATGCGTTATGCGTTATATGTTATGCGTTATGCGTTATGCGTTATGCCTTATGCGTTATGCGTTATGCGTTATGCGTTATGCGTTATGCGTTATGCGTTATGCCTTATGCGTTATGCGTTATGCGTTATACGTTATGCGTTATGCGTTATGCGTGATCCGTTATGTGTTAGGCGATATACGTTTTGCGGTATTCGTTATGCGTTATGCGTTATGCGTTATCCGTTGTTCGTTATGCGTTATGGGTTGTGCGTTATACGTCTGCGTTATGCGTTATGCGTTATGCGTTATACGGTATGCGATATACGTTTTGCGTTATGCGTTATGCGATATGCGTTATGTGTTATGCGTTATGCGTTATGCTTTATGCGTTATGCGTTATGAGTTACACGTTATGCGTTATGCGTTATGCGTTATGCGTTATGCGTTATGCGTTAGGGGTTATGCGTTATGCGTTATGCGTTATGCTTTATGCGTTATGCATGATGCGTTATGCGTTATGCGCTATACGTATGTGTTATGCGTTATGCGTTATGCGTTATGCGTTATGCTTTATGCGTTATGCGTTGTGCGTTATACGTTTGCGTTATGCGTTATGCGTTATGCGTTATGCGTGATCCGTTATGTGTTAGGCGATATACGTTTTGCGGTATTCGTTATGCATTATGCGTTATGCGTTATTCTTTATGCGTTATGCATGATGCGTTATGCGTGATCCGTTATGCGTTAGGCGTTATGGGTTTGCCGGTGTTCGTTATGCGTTGTGCATTATGCGTTATGCGTTATTAAGTATGGGTTATGGTTTATGCGTTATGCGTTGTGCGCTATACGTTTGCGTTATGCGTTATGCGTCATGCGTTATGCGTTATGCGTTATGCTTTATGCGTTATGCGTTATGCGTTATGCGTTATGCGTTATGCGTTATGCGTTATGCGTTATATGTTATGCGTTATGCGTTATGCGTTATGCGTTGTGCGTTATGCGTTATGCGTTATGCGTTATACGGTATGCGTTATGCGTTATACGTTATGCGTTATGCGTTATGCGATATGCGTTATGCGTTATGCCTTATGCGTTAAGCTTTATGCGTTATGCGTTATGAGTTACACGTTATGCGATATGCGTTATGCGTTATGCGTTATTGCGTTAGGGGTTATGCGTTATGCGTTATGCGTTATGCGTTATGCGTTATGCGTTATGCGTTATGCTTTATACGTTATGCGTTATGCGTTATGCGTTATGCGTTATGCGTTATGCGTTATGCGTTATGCGTTATGCGTTATGCGTTATGCGTTATGCGTTATGCGTTATATGTTATGCGTTATGCGTTATGCGTTATGCGTTGTGCGTTATACGTTTGCGTTATGCGTTAGGCGTTATACGGTATGCGTTATGCGTTATACGTTATGCGTTATGCGTTATGCGTTATGCGTGATCCGTTATGTGTTAGGCGATATACGTTTTGCGGTATTCGTTATGCGTTATGCGTTATCCGTTGTTCGTTATGCGTTATGGGTTGTGCGTTATACGTCTGCGTTATGCGTTATGCGTTATGCGTTATACGGTATGCGATATACGTTTTGCGTTATGCGTTATGCGATATGCGTTATGTGTTATGCGTTATGCGTTATGCTTTATGCGTTATGCGTTATGAGTTACACGTTATGCGTTATGCGTTATGCGTTATGCGTTATGCGTTATGCGTTATGCGTTATGCGTTAGGGGTTATGCGTTATGCGTTATGCGTTATGCTTTATGCGTTATGCATGATGCGTTATGCGTGATCCGTTATGCGTTAGGCGTTATGGGTTTTCCGGTGTTCGTTATGCGTTGTGCATTATGCGTTATGCGTTATTAAGTATGGGTTATGGTTTATGCGTTATGCGTTGTGCGCTATACGTTTGCGTTATGCGTTATGCGTTATGCGTTATGCGTTATGCGTTATTGCGTTAGGGGTTATGCGTTATGCGTTATGCGTTATGCGTTATGCGTTATGCGTTATGCTTTATACGTTATGCGTTATGCGTTGTGCGTTATGCGTTATGCGTTATGCGTTATGCGTTATATGTTATGCGTTATGCGTTATGCGTTATGCGTTATGCGTTATGCGTTATGCGTTATGCGTTATGCGTTATGCGTTATGCGTTATGCCTTATGCGTTATGCGTTATGCGTTATACGTTATGCGTTATGCGTGATCCGTTATGTGTTAGGCGATATACGTTTTGCGGTATTCGTTATGCGTTATGCGTTATGCGTTATCCGTTGTTCGTTATGCGTTATGGGTTGTGCGTTATACGTCTGCGTTATGCGTTATGCGTTATGCGTTATACGGTATGCGATATACGTTTTGCGTTATGCGTTATGCGATATGCGTTATGTGTTATGCGTTATGCGTTATGCTTTATGCGTTATGCGTTATGCGTTATACGTTATGCGTTATGCGTTATGCGTTATGCGTTATGCGTTATGCGTTAGGGGTTATGCGTTATGCGTTATGCGTTATGCTTTATGCGTTATGCATGATGCGTTATGCGTTATGCGCTATACGTTTGTGTTATGCGTTATGCGTTATGCGTTATGCGTTATGCGTTATGCTTTATGCGTTATGCGTTGTGCGTTATACGTTTGCGTTATGCGTTATGCGTTATGCGTTATACGGTATGCGTTATGCGTTATACGTTATGCGTTAAGCGTTATGCGATATGCGTTATGCGTTATTCCTTATGCGTTATGCTTTATGCGATATGTGTTATGAGTTACACGTTATGCGTTATGCGTTATGCGTGATCCGTTATGCGTAAGGCGTTATGGGTTTTCCGGTGTTCGTTATGCGTTGTGCATTATGCGTTATGCGTTATTAAGTATGGGTTATGGTTTATGCGTTATGCGTTGTGCGCTATACGTTTGCGTTATGCGTTATGCGTTATGCGTTATGCGTTATGCGTTATTGCGTTAGGGGTTATGCGTTATGCGTTATGCGTTATGCGTTATGCGTTATGCGTTATGCGTTATGCTTTATACGTTATGCGTTATGCGTTGTGCTTTATGCGTTATGCCTTATGCGTTATGCTTTATGCGTTATGCGTTATGAGTTACAAGTTATGCGTTATGCGTTATGCGTTATGCGTTATTGCGTTAGGGTTTATGCGTTTTGCGTTATGCGTTATGCTTTATAAGTTATGCGTTATGCGTTATGCGTTATGCGTGATGCGTTATGCGTTATGCGTTATATGTTATGCGTTATGCGTTATGCGTTATGCGTTGTGCGTTATACGTTTGCGTTATGCGTTATGCGTTATACGGTATGCGTTATGCGTTATACGTTATGCGTTATGCGTTATGCGATATGCGTTATGCGTTATGCGTTATACGTTATGCGTTAGGCGTTATGCGTTATGGGTTATGCTTCATGCGTTATGCGTTATGCGTTATGCGTTATTGCGTTAGGGGTTATACGTTATGCGTTATGCGTTATGCGTTATACGGTATGCGTTATGCGCTATGCGTTATGCGTTATGCGTTATACGGTATGCGTTATGCGTTATGCGTTATGCGTTATGCGTTACACGGTATGCGTTATGCGTTATACGTTATGCGTTATGCGTTATGCGTTATGGGTTATGCGTTATGCGTTATGGTTATGCGTTATGCGTTATGCGATATGCGTCATGCATCAAGCCTTATGCGTTATGTGATATGCGAAATTCGTCATGCATCTAGCCTTATGCGTTATGGGTTATGCGTTAACGTTATGCGTTTTGCGTTATGCGTTATGCGTTATGCGTTATGCGTTATGCGTTATGCGTTATGCGTTATGCGTTCTGCGTTATGCGTCATGCGTTATGCGTTATGCGTCATGCTTTATGCGTTATGCGTTATGAGTTATACGTTATGCGTTATGCGTTATGCGTGATCCGTTATGCGTTATGCGTTATGCGTTATGCGTTATGCGTTATGAGTAACGCGTGATCCGTTATGCGTTATGCGTTATGCGTTATGAGAAATGCGTGATCCGTTTTGCGTTATGCGTTATGCTTTATGCGTTATGCGTTATGCGTTATGCGTTATGCGTTATGCGTTATGCGTTATGCGGAATGCGTCATCCGTTATGCGTTATGAGTAATGCGTGATCCGTCATGCGTTATGCGTTAGGCGTTATGCGTTTTGGGTTATGCGTTATGAGTAATGCGAGATCCGTTACGCGTTATGCGTTATGCGTTATGCGTTATGCGTTATGCGTTATGCGTTATGCGTTATGCGGTATGCGTTATGCGTTATGCGTTATGCGTTATGCGTTATGCGTTATGCGTTATGCGTTATGCGTTATGCGTTATGCGTTTTGCGTTATGCGTTATGGGTTATGAGTAATGCGTGATCCGTTATGCGTTATGCGTTACGCGTAATGCGTTATGCGCTATGGGTCATGCGTTAAGCGTTATGCGTTATGCGTTATGCGTTATGCGTTATGCGTTATGCGTTATGCGTTATGCGTTATGCGTTATGCGTTATGCGTTATGCGTTATGCGTTATGCGTTATGCGTTATGAGTAATGCGTGATCCGTTATGCGTTATGCGTTATGCGTTATGGGTTGTGCGTTATGAGTCATGCGTTATGCGTTATGCGTTATGCGTTTTGCTTTATGCGTTATGCGTTATGGGTTATGCGTTATGCGTTATGCGTTATGAGTAATGCGTGATCCGTTATGTGTTATGCGTTATGCGCTATGCGTTATACGTTATGCGTTATGCGTTATGGGTTATGAGTAATGCGTGATCCGTTATGCGTAATGCTTTATGCGTTATGCGTTATGCGTTATGCGTTATGAGTAATGCGTGATCCGTTATGCGTTATGCGTTATGCGTTATGGGTTGTGCGTTATGAGTCATGCGTTATGCGTTATGCGTTATGCGTTACGCGTAATGCGTTATGCGTTATGCGTTATGCGTTATGCGTTATGCGTTATGCGTTATGCGTTATGGGTTATGCGTTATGCGTTATGCGTTATGAGTAATGCGTGATCCGTTATGCGTTATGCGTTATGCGTTATGCGTTATGCGTTATGCGTTATGCCTTATGCGTTATGCGTTATGCGTTATGCGTTATGCGTTATGCGTTATGCGTTATGCGTTATGCGTTATATGTTATGCGTTATGCGTTATGCGTTATGCGTTGTGCGTTATACGTTTGCGTTATGCGTTAGGCGTTATACGGTATGCGTTATGCGTTATACGTTATGCGTTATGCGTTATGCGTTATGCGTGATCCGTTATGTGTTAGGCGATATACGTTTTGCGGTATTCGTTATGCGTTATGCGTTATCCGTTGTTCGTTATGCGTTATGGGTTGTGCGTTATACGTCTGCGTTATGCGTTATGCGTTATGCGTTATACGGTATGCGATATACGTTTTGCGTTATGCGTTATGCGATATGCGTTATGTGTTATGCGTTATGCGTTATGCTTTATGCGTTATGCGTTATGAGTTACACGTTATGCGTTATGCGTTATGCGTTATGCGTTATGCGTTATGCGTTATGCGTTATGCGTTAGGGGTTATGCGTTATGCGTTATGCGTTATGCTTTATGCGTTATGCATGATGCGTTATGCGTGATCCGTTATGCGTTAGGCGTTATGGGTTTTCCGGTGTTCGTTATGCGTTGTGCATTATGCGTTATGCGTTATTAAGTATGGGTTATGGTTTATGCGTTATGCGTTGTGCGCTATACGTTTGCGTTATGCGTTATGCGTTATGCGTTATGCGTTATGCGTTATTGCGTTAGGGGTTATGCGTTATGCGTTATGCGTTATGCGTTATGCGTTATGCTTTATACGTTATGCGTTATGCGTTGTGCGTTATGCGTTATGCGTTATGCGTTATGCGTTATATGTTATGCGTTATGCGTTATGCGTTATGCGTTATGCGTTATGCGTTATGCGTTATGCGTTATGCGTTATGCGTTATGCGTTATGCGTTATGCCTTATGCGTTATGCGTTATGCGTTATACGTTATGCGTTATGCGTGATCCGTTATGTGTTAGGCGATATACGTTTTGCGGTATTCGTTATGCGTTATGCGTTATGCGTTATCCGTTGTTCGTTATGCGTTATGGGTTGTGCGTTATACGTCTGCGTTATGCGTTATGCGTTATGCGTTATACGGTATGCGATATACGTTTTGCGTTATGCGTTATGCGATATGCGTTATGTGTTATGCGTTATGCGTTATGCTTTATGCGTTATGCGTTATGAGTTACACGTTATGCGTTATGCGTTATGCGTTATGCGTTATGCGTTATGCGTTAGGGGTTATGCGTTATGCGTTATGCGTTATGCTTTATGCGTTATGCATGATGCGTTATGCGTTATGCGCTATACGTTTGTGTTATGCGTTATGCGTTATGCGTTATGCGTTATGCGTTATGCTTTATGCGTTATGCGTTGTGCGTTATACGTTTGCGTTATGCGTTATGCGTTATGCGTTATACGGTATGCGTTATGCGTTATACGTTATGCGTTATGCGTTATGCGATATGCGTTATGCGTTATGCGTTATACGTTATGCGTTAGGCGTTATGCGTTATGGGTTATGCTTCATGCGTTATGCGTTATGCGTTATGCGTTATTGCGTTAGGGGTTATACGTTATGCGTTATGCGTTATGCGTTATACGGTATGCGTTATGCGCTATGCGTTATGCGTTATGCGTTATACGGTATGCGTTATGCGTTATGCGTTATGCGTTATGCGTTACACGGTATGCGTTATGCGTTATACGTTATGCGTTATGCGTTATGCGTTATGCGTTATGGGTTATGCGTTATGCGTTATGGTTATGCGTTATGCGTTATGCGATATGCGTCATGCATCAAGCCTTATGCGTTATGTGATATGCGAAATTCGTCATGCATCTAGCCTTATGCGTTATGGGTTATGCGTTAACGTTATGCGTTTTGCGTTATGCGTTATGCGTTATGCGTTATGCGTTATGCGTTCTGCGTTATGCGTCATGCGTTATGCGTTATGCGTCATGCTTTATGCGTTATGCGTTATGAGTTATACGTTATGCGTTATGCGTTATGCGTGATCCGTTATGCGTTATGCGTTATGCGTTATGCGTTATGCGTTATGAGTAACGCGTGATCCGTTATGCGTTATGCGTTATGCGTTATGAGAAATGCGTGATCCGTTTTGCGTTATGCGTTATGCTTTATGCGTTATGCGTTATGCGTTATGCGTTATGCGTTATGCGTTATGCGTTATGCGGAATGCGTCATCCGTTATGCGTTATGAGTAATGCGTGATCCGTCATGCGTTATGCGTTAGGCGTTATGCGTTTTGGGTTATGCGTTATGAGTAATGCGAGATCCGTTACGCGTTATGCGTTATGCGTTATGCGTTATGCGTTATGCGTTATGCGTTATGCGGTATGCGTTATGCGTTATGCGTTATGCGTTATGCGTTATGCGTTATGCGTTATGCGTTATGCGTTATGCGTTATGCGTTTTGCGTTATGCGTTATGGGTTATGAGTAATGCGTGATCCGTTATGCGTTATGCGTTACGCGTAATGCGTTATGCGCTATGGGTCATGCGTTAAGCGTTATGCGTTATGCGTTATGCGTTATGCGTTATGCGTTATGCGTTATGCGTTATGCGTTATGCGTTATGCGTTATGCGTTATGCGTTATGCGTTATGCGTTATGCGTTATGCGTTATGCGTTATGAGTAATGCGTGATCCGTTATGCGTTATGCGTTATGCGTTATGGGTTGTGCGTTATGAGTCATGCGTTATGCGTTATGCGTTATGCGTTTTGCTTTATGCGTTATGCGTTATGGGTTATGCGTTATGCGTTATGCGTTATGAGTAATGCGTGATCCGTTATGTGTTATGCGTTATGCGCTATGCGTTATACGTTATGCGTTATGCGTTATGGGTTATGAGTAATGCGTGATCCGTTATGCGTAATGCTTTATGCGTTATGCGTTATGCGTTATGCGTTATGAGTAATGCGTGATCCGTTATGCGTTATGCGTTATGCGTTATGGGTTGTGCGTTATGAGTCATGCGTTATGCGTTATGCGTTATGCGTTACGCGTAATGCGTTATGCGTTATGCGTTATGCGTTATGCGTTATGCGTTATGCGTTATGCGTTATGCGTTATGCGTTATGGGTTATGCGTTATGCGTTATGCGTTATGAGTAATGCGTGATCCGTTATGCGTTATGCGTTATGCGTTATGCGGAATGCGAGATCCGTTACGCGTTATGCGTTATGCGTTATGGGTTGTGCGTTATGAGTAATGCGTGATCCGTTATGCGTTATGCGTTATGCGTTATGCGTTATGCGTTATGCGGTATGCGTTATGCGTTATGCGTTATGCGTTATGCGTTATGCGTTATGCGTTATGCGTTATGCGTTATGCGTTATGAGTAATGCGTGATCCGTTATGCGTTATGCGTTATGCGTTATGGGTTGTGCGTTATGAGTCATGCGTTATGCGTTATGCGTTATGCGTTTTGCTTTATGCGTTATGCGTTATGGGTTATGCGTTATGCGTTATGCGTTATGAGTAATGCGTGATCCGTTATGTGTTATGCGTTATGCGCTATGCGTTATACGTTATGCGTTATGCGTTATGGGTTATGAGTAATGCGTGATCCGTTATGCGTAATGCTTTATGCGTTATGCGTTATGCGTTATGCGTTATGAGTAATGCGTGATCCGTTATGCGTTATGCGTTATGCGTTATGGGTTGTGCGTTATGAGTCATGCGTTATGCGTTATGCGTTATGCGTTACGCGTAATGCGTTATGCGTTATGCGTTATGCGTTATGCGTTATGCGTTATGCGATATGCGTTATGTGTTATGCGTTATGCGTTATGCTTTATGCGTTATGCGTTATGAGTTACACGTTATGCGTTATGCGTTATGCGTTATGCGTTATGCGTTATGCGTTATGCGTTAGGGGTTATGCGTTATGCGTTATGCGTTATGCTTTATGCGTTACGCATGATGCGTTATGCGTTATGCGCTATACGTTTGTGTTATGCGTTATGCGTTATGCGTTATGCGTTATGCTTTATGCGTTATGCGTTGTGCGTTATACGTTTGCGTTATGCGTTATGCGTTATGCGTTATACGGTATGCGTTATGCGTTATACGTTATGCGTTAAGCGTTATGCGATATGCGTTATGCGTTATTCCTTATGCGTTATGCTTTATGCGATATGTGTTATGAGTTACACGTTATGCGTTATGCGTTATGCGTTATGCGTTATTGCGTTAGGGGTTATGCGTTATGCGTTATGCGTTATACGGTATGCGTTATGCGTTATACGTTATGCGTTATGCGTTATGCGATATGCGTTATGGTTATGCGTTATGCGTTATGCGTTATGCGTTACGCTTTATGCGTTATGCGTTATGCGTTACGCTTTATGCGTTATGCGTTATGAGTTACACGTTATGCGTTATGCGTTATGGGTTATGCGTTTTGCGTTATTGCGTTAGGGGTTATGCGTTAGGCGTTATGCGTTATGCTTTATGCGTTATGCATTATGCGTTATGCGTTATGTGTTATGCGTTATGCGTTATGCGTTATGCTTTATGCGTTATGCCTCATGCGTTATGCTTTATGCGTTATGCGTTATGAGTTACAAGTTATGCGTTATGCGTTATGCGTTATGCGTTATTGCGTTAGGGTTTATGCGTTTTGCGTTATGCGTTATGCTTTATAAGTTATGCGTTATGCGTTATGCGTTATGCGTTATGCGTTATGCGTTATGCGTTATGCGTTACGCGTTATGCGTTATGCGTTATATGTTATGCGTTATGCGTTATGCGTTATGCGTTGTGCGTTAGGGGTTATACGTTATGCGTTATGCGTTATGCGTTATACGGTATGCGTTATGCGTTATACGTTATGCGTTATGCGTTATGCGTTATGCGATATGCGTTATGCGTTATGCGTTATGCGTTATGCGTTATGCTTTATGCGTTATACGTTATGCGTTATGCGTTATGCGTGATCCGTTATGTGTTAGGCGATATACGTTTTGCGGTATTCGTTATGCGTTATGCGTTATCCGTTGTTCGTTATGCGTTATGGGTTGTGCGTTATACGTCTGCGTTATGCGTTATGCGTTATGCGTTATACGGTATGCGATATACGTTTTGCGTTATGCGTTATGCGATATGCGTTATGTGTTATGCGTTATGCGTTATGCTTTATGCGTTATGCGTTATGAGTTACACGTTATGCGTTATGCGTTATGCGTTATGCGTTATGCGTTAGGGGTTATGCGTTATGCGTTATGCGTTATGCTTTATGCGTTATGCATGATGCGTTATGCGTGATCCGTTATGCGTTAGGCGTTATGGGTTTTCCGGTGTTCGTTATGCGTTGTGCATTATGCGTTATGCGTTTTTAAGTATGGGTTATGGTTTATGCGTTATGCGTTGTGCGCTATACGTTTGCGTTATGCGTTATGCGTTATGCGTTATGCGTTATGCGTTATGCGTTATTGCGTTAGGGGTTATGCGTTATGCGTTATGCGTTATGCGTTATGCGTTATGCGTTATGCTTTATACGTTATGCGTTATGCGTTGTGCTTTATGCGTTATGCCTTATGCGTTATGCTTTATGCGTTATGCGTTATGAGTTACAAGTTATGCGTTATGCGTTATGCGTTATGCGTTATTGCGTTAGGGTTTATGCGTTATGCGTTATGCGTTATGCGTTATGCGTTATGCGTTATGCGTTATGCGTTATGCGTTATGCGTTATGCGTTATGCGTTATGCGTTATGAGTAATGCGTGATCCGTTATGCGTTATGCGTTATGCGTTATGGGTTGTGCGTTATGAGTCATGCGTTATGCGTTATGCGTTATGCGTTTTGCTTTATGCGTTATGCGTTATGGGTTATGCGTTATGCGTTATGCGTTATGAGTAATGCGTGATCCGTTATGTGTTATGCGTTATGCGCTATGCGTTATACTTTATGCGTTATGCGTTATGGGTTATGAGTAATGCGTGATCCGTTATGCGTAATGCTTTATGCGTTATGCGTTATGCGTTATGCGTTATGAGTAATGCGTGATCCGTTATGCGTTATGCGTTATGCGTTATGGGTTGTGCGTTATGAGTCATGCGTTATGCGTTATGCGTTATGCGTTACGCGTAATGCGTTATGCGTTATGCGTTATGCGTTATGCGTTATGCGTTATGCGTTATGCGTTATGCGTTATGGGTTATGCGTTATGCGTTATGCGTTATGAGTAATGCGTGATCCGTTATGCGTTATGCGTTATGCGTTATGCGGAATGCGAGATCCGTTACGCGTTATGCGTTATGCGTTATGGGTTGTGCGTTATGAGTAATGCGTGATCCGTTATGCGTTATGCGTTATGCGTTATGCGTTATGCGTTATGCGTTATGCGTTATGCGTTATGCGTTATGCGTTATGCGTTATGCGTTATGCGTTATGCGTTATGCGTTATGAGTAATGCGTGATCCGTTATGCGTTATGCGTTATGCGTTATGGGTTGTGCGTTATGAGTCATGCGTTATGCGTTATGCGTTATGCGTTTTGCTTTATGCGTTATGCGTTATGGGTTATGCGTTATGCGTTATGCGTTATGAGTAATGCGTGATCCGTTATGTGTTATGCGTTATGCGCTATGCGTTATACGTTATGCGTTATGCGTTATGGGTTATGAGTAATGCGTGATCCGTTATGCGTAATGCTTTATGCGTTATGCGTTATGCGTTATGCGTTATGAGTAATGCGTGATCCGTTATGCGTTATGCGTTATGCGTTATGGGTTGTGCGTTATGAGTCATGCGTTATGCGTTATGCGTTATGCGTTACGCGTAATGCGTTATGCGTTATGCGTTATGCGTTATGCGTTATGCGTTATGCGATATGCGTTATGTGTTATGCGTTATGCGTTATGCTTTATGCGTTATGCGTTATGAGTTACACGTTATGCGTTATGCGTTATGCGTTATGCATTATGCGTTATGCGTTATGTGTTATGCGTTATGCGTTATGCGTTATGCTTTATGCGTTATGCCTCATGCGTTATGCTTTATGCGTTATGCGTTATGAGTTACAAGTTATGCGTTATGCGTTATGCGTTATGCGTTATTGCGTTAGGGTTTATGCGTTTTGCGTTATGCGTTATGCTTTATAAGTTATGCGTTATGCGTTATGCGTTATGCGTTATGCGTTATGCGTTATGCGTTATGCGTTACGCGTTATGCGTTATGCGTTATATGTTATGCGTTATGCGTTATGCGTTATGCGTTGTGCGTTAGGGGTTATACGTTATGCGTTATGCGTTATGCGTTATACGGTATGCGTTATGCGTTATACGTTATGCGTTATGCGTTATGCGTTATGCGATATGCGTTATGCGTTATGCGTTATGCGTTATGCGTTATGCTTTATGCGTTATACGTTATGCGTTATGCGTTATGCGTGATCCGTTATGTGTTAGGCGATATACGTTTTGCGGTATTCGTTATGCGTTATGAGTTATCCGTTGTTCGTTATGCGTTATGGGTTGTGCGTTATACGTCTGCGTTATGCGTTATGCGTTATGCGTTATACGGTATGCGATATACGTTTTGCGTTATGCGTTATGCGATATGCGTTATGTGTTATGCGTTATGCGTTATGCTTTATGCGTTATGCGTTATGAGTTACACGTTATGCGTTATGCGTTATGCGTTATGCGTTATGCGTTAGGGGTTATGCGTTATGCGTTATGCGTTATGCTTTATGCGTTATGCATGATGCGTTATGCGTGATCCGTTATGCGTTAGGCGTTATGGGTTTTCCGGTGTTCGTTATGCGTTGTGCATTATGCGTTATGCGTTATTAAGTATGGGTTATGGTTTATGCGTTATGCGTTGTGCGCTATACGTTTGCGTTATGCGTTATGCGTTATGCGTTATGCGTTATGCGTTATGCGTTATTGCGTTAGGGGTTATGCGTTATGCGTTATGCGTTATGCGTTATGCGTTATGCTTTATACGTTATGCGTTATGCGTTGTGCTTTATGCGTTATGCCTTATGCGTTATGCTTTATGCGTTATGCGTTATGAGTTACAAGTTATGCGTTATGCGTTATGCGTTATGCGTTATTGCGTTAGGGTTTATGCGTTTTGCGTTATGCGTTATGCTTTATAAGTTATGCGTTATGCGTTATGCGTTATGCGTGATGCGTTATGCGTTATGCGTTATATGTTATGCGTTATGCGTTATGCGTTATGCGTTGTGCGTTATACGTTTGCGTTATGCGTTATGCGTTATACGGTATGCGTTATGCGTTATACGTTATGCGTTATGCGTTATGCGATATGCGTTATGCGTTATGCGTTATACGTTATGCGTTAGGCGTTATGCGTTATGGGTTATGCTTCATGCGTTATGCGTTATGCGTTATGCGTTATTGCGTTAGGGGTTATACGTTATGCGTTATGCGTTATGCGTTATACGGTATGCGTTATGCGCTATGCGTTATGCGTTATGCGTTATACGGTATGCGTTATGCGTTATGCGTTATGCGTTATGCGTTACACGGTATGCGTTATGCGTTATACGTTATGCGTTATGCGTTATGCGTTATGGGTTATGCGTTATGCGTTATGGTTATGCGTTATGCGTTATGCGATATGCGTCATGCATCAAGCCTTATGCGTTATGTGATATGCGAAATTCGTCATGCATCTAGCCTTATGCGTTATGGGTTATGCGTTAACGTTATGCGTTTTGCGTTATGCGTTATGCGTTATGCGTTATGCGTTATGCGTTATGCGTTATGCGTTATGCGTTCTGCGTTATGCGTTATGCGTCATGCGTTATGCGTTATGCGTCATGCTTTATGCGTTATGCGTTATGAGTTATACGTTATGCGTTATGCGTTATGCGTGATCCGTTATGCGTTATGCGTTATGCGTTATGCGTTATGCGTTATGAGTAACGCGTGATCCGTTATGCGTTATGCGTTATGCGTTATGAGAAATGCGTGATCCGTTTTGCGTTATGCGTTATGCTTTATGCGTTATGCGTTATGCGTTATGCGTTATGCGTTATGCGTTATGCGTTATGCGGAATGCGTCATCCGTTATGCGTGATCCGTCATGCGTTATGCGTTAGGCGTTATGCGTTTTGGGTTATGCGTTATGAGTAATGCGAGATCCGTTACGCGTTATGCGTTATGCGTTATGCGTTATGCGTTATGCGTTATGCGTTATGCGGTATGCGTTATGCGTTATGCGTTATGCGTTATGCGTTATGCGTTATGCGTTATGCGTTATGCGTTATGCGTTATGCGTTATGCGTTATGCGTTTTGCGTTATGCGTTATGGGTTATGAGTAATGCGTGATCCGTTATGCGTTATGCGTTACGCGTAATGCGTTATGCGCTATGGGTCATGCGTTAAGCGTTATGCGTTATGCGTTATGCGTTATGCGTTATGCGTTATGCGTTATGCGTTATGCGTTATGCGTTATGCGTTATGCGTTATGCGTTATGAGTAATGCGTGATCCGTTATGCGTTATGCGTTATGCGTTATGGGTTGTGCGTTATGAGTCATGCGTTATGCGTTATGCGTTATGCGTTTTGCTTTATGCGTTATGCGTTATGGGTTATGCGTTATGCGTTATGCGTTATGAGTAATGCGTGATCCGTTATGTGTTATGCGTTATGCGCTATGCGTTATACGTTATGCGTTATGCGTTATGGGTTATGAGTAATGCGTGATCCGTTATGCGTAATGCTTTATGCGTTATGCGTTATGCGTTATGCGTTATGAGTAATGCGTGATCCGTTATGCGTTATGCGTTATGCGTTATGGGTTGTGCGTTATGAGTCATGCGTTATGCGTTATGCGTTATGCGTTACGCGTAATGCGTTATGCGTTATGCGTTATGCGTTATGCGTTATGCGTTATGCGTTATGCGTTATGCGTTATGCGTTATGCGTTATGGGTTATGCGTTATGCGTTATGCGTTATGAGTAATGCGTGATCCGTTATGCGTTATGCGTTATGCGTTATGCGGAATGCGAGATCCGTTACGCGTTATGCGTTATGCGTTATGGGTTGTGCGTTATGAGTCATGCGTTATGCGTTATGCGTTATGCGTTACGCGTAATGCGTTATGCGCTATGGGTCATGCGTTAAGCGTTATGCGTTATGCGTTATGCGTTATGCGTTATGCGTTATGCGTTATGCGTTATGGGTTGTGCGTTATGAGTCATGCGTTATGCGTTATGCGTTATGCGTGATCCGTCATGCGTTATGCGTTAGGCGTTATGCGTTTTGCGTTTTGCGTTATGCGTTATGCGTTATGAGTAATGCGTGATCCGTTATGCGTTATGCGTTATGCGTTATGCGTTATGCGTTATGCGTTATGCGTTATGGGTTATGCGTTATGCGTTTTGCGTTGTGCGTTATGCGTTGTGCGTTATGCGTTATTCGTTATGCGTTATGAGTAATGCGTGATCCATTATGCGTTATGCGTTATGCGTTATGGGTTGTGCGTTATGAGTCATGCGTTATACGTTATGCGTTATGCGTTTTGCTTTATGCGTTATGCGTTATGGGTTATGCGTTATGCGTTATGCGTTATGCGTTATGCGTTTTGCGTTGTGCGTTATGCGTTGTGCGTTATGCGTTATTCGTTATGCGTTATGAGTAATGCGTGATCCATTATGCGTTATGCGTTATGCGTTATGGGTTGTGCGTTATGAGTCATGCGTTATACGTTATGCGTTATGCGTTTTGCTTTATGCGTTATGCGTTATGGGTTATGCGTTATGCGTTATGCGTTATGAATAATGCGTGATTCGTTATGTGTTATGCGTTATGCGCTATGCGTTATGCGTTATGCGTTATGCGTTATGGGTTATGAGTAATGCGTGATCCGTTATGCGTTATGCGGAATGCGTGATCCGTTATGCGTTATGAGTAATGCGTGATCCGTCATGCGTTATGCGTTAGGCGTTATGCGTTTTGCGTTATGCATTATGAGTAATGCGAGATCCGTTTCGCGTTATGCGTTATGCGTTATGCGTTATGCGTTATGCGTTATGCGTTATGCGATATGCGTTATGCGTTATGCGTTATGCGTTATGCGTTATGCGTTATGCGTTATGCGTTATGCGTTATGCGTTATGCGGAATGCGTCATCCTTTATGCGTTATGAGTAAAGCGTGATCCGTTATGCGTTATGAGTAACGCATGATCCGTTATGCGTTATGCGTTATGAGAAATGCGTTATACGGTATGCGATATACGTTTTGCGTTATGCGTTATGCGATATGCGTTATGTGTTATGCGTTATGCGTTATGCTTTATGCGTTTTGCGTTATGAGTTACACGTTATGCGTTATGCGTTATGCGTTATGCGTTATGCGTTAGGGGTTATGCGTTATGCGTTATGCGTTATGCTTTATGCGTTATGCATGATGCGTTATGCGTGATCCGTTATGCGTTAGGCGTTATGGGTTTTCCGGTGTTCGTTATGCGTTGTGCATTATGCGTTATGCGTTATTAAGTATGGGTTATGGTTTATGCGTTATGCGTTGTGCGCTATACGTTTGCGTTATGCGTTATGCGTTATGCGTTATGCGTTATGCGTTATTGCGTTAGGGGTTATGCGTTATGCGTTATGCGTTATGCGTTATGCGTTATGCGTTATGCTTTATACGTTATGCGTTATGCGTTGTGCTTTATGCGTTATGCGATATGCGTTATGCGTTATGCGTTATGCGTTATGCGTTAGGCGTTATGCGTTATGGGTTATGCTTCATGCGTTATGCGTTATGCGTTATGCGTTATTGCGTTAGGGGTTATACGTTATGCGTTATGCGTTATGCGTTATACGGTATGCGTTATGCGCTATGCGTTATGCGTTATGCGTTATACGGTATGCGTTATGCGTTATGCGTTATGCGTTATGCGTTACACGGTATGCGTTATGCGTTATACGTTATGCGTTATGCGTTATGCGTTATGGGTTATGCGTTATGGTTATGCGTTATGCGTTATGCGATATGCGTCATGCATCAAGCCTTATGCGTTATGTGATATGCGAAATTCGTCATGCATCTAGCCTTATGCGTTATGGGTTATGCGTTAACGTTATGCGTTTTGCGTTATGCGTTATGCGTTATGCGTTATGCGTTATGCGTTATGCGTTATGCGTTATGCGTTCTGCGTTATGCGTCATGCGTTATGCGTTATGCGTCATGCTTTATGCGTTATGCGTTATGAGTTATACGTTATGCGTTATGCGTTATGCGTGATCCGTTATGCGTTATGCGTTATGCGTTATGCGTTATGAGTAACGCGTGATCCGTTATGCGTTATGCGTTATGCGTTATGAGAAATGCGTGATCCGTTTTGCGTTATGCGTTATGCTTTATGCGTTATGCGTTATGCGTTATGCGTTATGCGTTATGCGTTATGCGTTATGCGTTATGCGGAATGCGTCATCCGTTATGCGTTATGAGTAATGCGTGATCCGTCATGCGTTATGCGTTAGGCGTTATGCGTTTTGGGTTATGCGTTATGAGTAATGCGAGATCCGTTACGCGTTATGCGTTATGCGTTATGCGTTATGCGTTATGCGTTATGCGTTATGCGGTATGCGTTATGCGTTATGCGTTATGCGTTATGCGTTATGCGTTATGCGTTATGCGTTATGCGTTATGCGTTATGCGTTATGCGTTATGCGTTTTGCGTTATGCGTTATGGGTTATGAGTAATGCGTGATCCGTTATGCGTTATGCGTTACGCGTAATGCGTTATGCGCTATGGGTCATGCGTTAAGCGTTATGCGTTATGCGTTATGCGTTATGCGTTATGCGTTATGCGTTATGCGTTATGCGTTATGCGTTATGCGTTATGCGTTATGCGTTATGCGTTATGCGTTATGCGTTATGCGTTATGCGTTATGAGTAATGCGTGATCCGTTATGCGTTATGCGTTATGCGTTATGGGTTGTGCGTTATGAGTCATGCGTTATGCGTTATGCGTTATGCGTTTTGCTTTATGCGTTATGCGTTATGGGTTATGCGTTATGCGAGATGCGTTATGAGTAATGCGTGATCCGTTATGTGTTATGCGTTATGCGCTATGCGTTATACGTTATGCGTTATGCGTTATGGGTTATGAGTAATGCGTGATCCGTTATGCGTAATGCTTTATGCGTTATGCGTTATGCGTTATGCGTTATGAGTAATGCGTGATCCGTTATGCGTTATGCGTTATGCGTTATGGGTTGTGCGTTATGAGTCATGCGTTATGCGTTATGCGTTATGCGTTACGCGTAATGCGTTATGCGTTATGCGTTATGCGTTATGCGTTATGCGTTATGCGTTATGCGTTATGCGTTATGCGTTATGGGTTATGCGTTATGCGTTATGCGTTATGAGTAATGCGTGATCCGTTATGCGTTATGCGTTATGCGTTATGCGGAATGCGAGATCCGTTACGCGTTATGCGTTATGCGTTATGAGTTGTGCGTTATGAGTCATGCGTTATGCGTTATGCGTTATGCGTTACGCGTAATGCGTTATGCGCTATGGGTCATGCGTTAAGCGTTATGCGTTATGCGTTATGCGTTATGCGTTATGCGTTATGCGTTATGCGTTATGGGTTGTGCGTTATGAGTCATGCGTTATGCGTTATGCGTTATGCGTAATGCTTTATGCGTTATGCGTTATGCGTTACGCGTAATGCGTTATGCGCTATGGGTCATGCGTTAAGAGTTATGCGTTATGCGTTACGCGTTATGCGGAATGCGAGATCCGTTACGCGTTATGCGTTATGCGTTTTGCGTTATGAGTAACGCGAGATCCGTTATGCGTTATGCGTAATGCGTTATGCGTTATGCGTTATGCGTTATGCGTTATGAGTAAAGCGTGATCCGTTATGCGTTATGAGTAACGCATGATCCGTTATGCGTTATGCGTTATGCGTTATGAGAAATGCGTGATCCGATATGCGTTATGCGTTATGCTTTATGCGTTATGCGTTATGCGTTATGCGTTATGCGTTATGCGTTATGCGTTATGCGTTATGCGTCATGCGTTATGCGTTATGCGGAATGCGTCATCCGTTATGCGTTATGAGTAATGCGTGATCCGTCATGCGTTATGCGTTAGGCGTTATGCGTTTTGCGTTATGCGTTATGGGTTATGAGTAATGCGTGATCCGTTATGCGTTATGCTTTATGTGTTATGCGTTATGCGTTACGCGTAATGCGTTATGCGCTATGGGTCATGCGTTAAGCGTTATGCGTTATGCGTTATGCGTTATGCGAAATGCGTCATCCGTTCTGCGTTATGAGTAATGCGTGATCCGTCATGCGTTATGCGTTAGGCGTTATGCGTTTTGCGTTATGCGTTATGAGTAATGCGTGATCCGTTATGCGTTATGCGTTATGCGTTATGCGTTATGCGTTATGCGTTATGCGTTATGCGTTTTGCGTTGTGCGTTATGCGTTGTGCGTTATGCGTTATTCGTTATGCGTTATGAGTAATGCGTGATCCATTATGCGTTATGCGTTATGCGTTATGGGTTGTGCGTTATGAGTCATGCGTTATACGTTATGCGTTATGCGTTTTGCTTTATGCGTTATGCGTTATGGGTTATGCGTTATGCGTTATGCGTTATACGTTATGCGTTTTGCGTTGTGCGTTATGCGTTGTGCGTTATGCGTTATTCGTTATGCGTTATGAGTAATGCGTGATCCATTATGCGTTATGCGTTATGCGTTATGGGTTGTGCGTTATGAGTCATGCGTTATACGTTATGCGTTATGCGTTTTGCTTTATGCGTTATGCGTTATGGGTTATGCGTTATGCGTTATGCGTTATGAATAATGCGTGATCCGTTATGTGTTATGCGTTATGCGCTATGCGTTATGCGTTATGCGTTATGCGTTATGGGTTATGAGTAATGCGTGATCCGTTATGCGTTATGCGGAATGCGTGATCCGTTATGCGTTATGAGTAATGCGTGATCCGTCATGCGTTATGCGTTAGGCGTTATGCGTTTTGCGTTATGCATTATGAGTAATGCGAGATCCGTTTCGCGTTATGCGTTATGCGTTATGCGTTATGCGTTATGCGTTATGCGTTATGCGATATGCGTTATGCGTTATGCGTTATGCGTTATGCGTTATGCGTTATGCGTTATGCGTTATGCGTTATGCGGAATGCGTCATCCGTTATGCGTTATGAGTAAAGCGTGATCCGTTATGCGTTATGAGTAACGCATGATCCGTTATGCGTTATGCGTTATGCGTTATGAGAAATGCGTGATCCGATATGCGTTATGCGTTATGCTTTATGCGTTATGCGTTATGCGTTATGCGTTATGCGTTATGCGTTATGCGTTATGCGTTATGCGTTATGCGTTATGCGTTATGCGTTATGCGTTATGCGGAATGCGTCATCCGTTATGCGTTATGAGTAATGCGTGATCCGTCATGCGTTATGCGTTAGGCGTTATGCGTTTTGCGTTATGCGTTATGGGTTATGAGTAATGCGTGATCCGTTATGCGTTATGCTTTATGCGTTATGCGTTATGCGTTACGCGTAATGCGTTATGCGCTATGGGTCATGCGTTAAGCGTTATGCGTTATGCGTTATGCGTTATGCGTTATGCGAAATGCGTCATCCGTTCTGCGTTATGAGTAATGCGTGATCCGTCATGCGTTATGCGTTAGGCGTTATGCGTTTTGCGTTATGCCTTATGAGTAATGCGTGATCCGTTATGCGTTATGCGTTATGCGTTATGCGTTATGCGTTATGCGTTATGCGTTATGCGTTATGCGTTATGCGTTTTGCGTTGTGCGTTATGCGTTGTGCGTTATGCGTTATTCGTTATGCGTTATGAGTAATGCGTGATCCATTATGCGTTATGCGTTATGCGTTATGGGTTGTGCGTTATGAGTCATGCGTTATACGTTATGCGTTATGCGTTTTGCTTTATGCGTTATGCGTTATGGGTTATGCGTTATGCGTTATGCGTTATGCGTTATGCGTTATGCGTTATGAGAAATGCGTGATCCGTTATGCGTTATGAGTAATGCGTGATCCGTCATGCGTTATGCGTTATGCGTTATGCGTTATGCGTTATGCGTTATGCGTTATGCGTTATGCGTTATGAGAAATGCGTGATCCGTTATGCGTTATGCGTTATGAGTAATGCGTGATCCGTTATGCGTTATGCGTTATGCGTTATGCGTTATGCGTTATGCGTTATGCGTTATGCGTTATGCGTTATGCGTTATGCGTTATGCGATATGCGTTATGCGTTATGCGTTATGAGTAATGCGTGATCCGTTATGCGTTATGCGTTATGCGTTATGGGTTGTGCGTTATGAGTCATGCGTTATGCGTTATGCGTTATGCGTTTTGCTTTATGCGTTATGCGTTATGGGTTATGCGTTATGCGTTATGCGTTATGCGTTATGCGTTATGGGTTATGAGTAATGCGTGATCCGTTATGCGTTATGCTTTATGCGTTATGCGTTATGCGTTACGCGTAATGCGTTATGCGCTGTGGGTCATGCGTTAAGCGTTATGCGTTTTGCGTTATGCGTTATGAGTAATGCGAGATCCGTTACGCGTTATGCGTTATGCGTTATTCGTTATGCGTTATGCGTTATGCGTTATGCGTTATGCGTTATGCGTTATGCGTTATGCGTTATGCGTTATGCGTTATGCGTTATGAGTTATGCGTTATGCGTTATGCGTTATGCGTTATGCGTTATGCGTTATGCGTTATGAGTTATGCGTTATGCGTTATGCGTTATGCGTTATGCGTTATGCGTTATGAGAAATGCGTGATCCGTTATGCGTTATGCGTTATGAGTAATGCGTGATCCGTTATGCGTTATGCGTTATGCGTTATGCGTTATGCGTAATGCGTTATGCGTTATGCGTTATGCGTTATGCGTTATGCGTTATGCGTTATGCGTTATGCGTTATGGGTTATGCGTTATGCGTTATGCGTTATGCGTTATGCGTTATGCGTTATGCGTTATGCGATATGCGTTATGCGTTATGCGTTATGCGTTATGCGTTATGCGTTATGCGTTATGCGTTATGCGTTATGCGTTATGCGTTATGCGTTATGCGTTATGCGTTATGCGTTATGCGTTATGCGTTATGCGTTATGCGTTATGCGTTATGCGTTATGCGTTATGCGTTATGAGAAATGCGTGATCCGTTATGCGTTATGAGTAATGCGTGATCCGTTATGCGTTATGCGTTATGCGTTATGCGTTATGCGTTATGCGTTATGCGTTATGCGTTATGCGTTATGAGAAATGCGTGATCCGTTATGCGTTATGAGTAATGCGTGATCCGTCATGCGTTATGCGTTATGCGTTATGCGTTATGCGTTATGCGTTATGAGAAATGCGTGATCCGTTATGCGTTATGCGTTATGAGTAATGCGTGATCCGTTATGCGTTATGCGTTATGCGTTATGCGTTATGCGTTATGCGATATGCGTTATGCGTTATGCGTTATGAGTAATGCGTGATCCGTTATGCGTTATGCGTTATGCGTTATGGGTTGTGCGTTATGAGTCATGCGTTATGCGTTATGCGTTATGCGTTTTGCTTTATGCGTTATGCGTTATGGGTTATGCGTTATGCGTTATGCGTTATGCGTTATGCGTTATGCGTTATGGGTTATGAGTAATGCGTGATCCGTTATGCGTTATGCGTTATGCGTTATGCGTTATGCGTTATGCGTTATGCGTTATGGGTTATGAGTAATGCGTGATCCGTTATGCGTTATGCGTTATGAGTAACGCGTGATCCGTTATGCGTTATGCGTTATGAGAAATGCGTGATCCGTTATGCGTTATGCGTTATGCTCTATGCGTTATGCGTTATGCGTTATGCGATTTGCGTTATGCGTTATGCGTTATGCGTTATGCGTTATGCGTTATGCGTTATGCGTTATGCGTTATGCGTTATGCGTTATGCGTTATGCGTTATGCGTTATGCGTTATGCGTTATGCGTTATGAGAAATGCGTGATCCGTTATGCGTTATGAGTAATGCGTGATCCGTTATGCGTTATGCGTTATGCGTTATGCGTTATGCGTTATGCGTTATGCGTTATGCGTTATGCGTTATGAGAAATGCGTGATCCGTTATGCGTTATGAGTAATGCGTGATCCGTCATGCGTTATGCGTTATGCGTTATGCGTTATGCGTTATGCGTTATGAGAAATGCGTGATCCGTTATGCGTTATGCGTTATGAGTAATGCGTGATCCGTTATGCGTTATGCGTTATGCGTTATTCGTTATGCGTTATGCGATATGCGTTATGCGTTATGCGTTATGAGTAATGCGTGATCCGTTATGCGTTATGCGTTATGCGTTATGGGTTGTGCGTTATGAGTCATGCGTTATGCGTTATGCGTTATGCGTTTTGCTTTATGCGTTATGCGTTATGGGTTATGCGTTATGCGTTATGCGTTATGCGTTATGCGTTATGCGTTATGGGTTATGAGTAATGCGTGATCCGTTATGCGTTATGCGTTATGCGTTATGCGTTATGCGTTATGCGTTATGCGTTATGGGTTATGAGTAATGCGTGATCCGTTATGCGTTATGCGTTATGAGTAACGCGTGATCCGTTATGCGTTATGCGTTATGAGAAATGCGTGATCCGTTATGCGTTATGCGTTATGCTCTATGCGTTATGCGTTATGCGTTATGCGATTTGCGTTATGCGTTATGCGTTATGCGTTATGCGTTATGCGTTATGCGTTATGCGTTATGCGTTATGCGTTATGCGTTATGCGTTATGCGTTATGCGTTATGCGTTATGCGTTATGAGAAATGGGTGATCCGTTATGCGTTATGCGTTATGAGTAATGCGTTATGCGTTATGAGTAATGCGTGATCCGTTATGCGTTATGCGTTATGCGTTATGCGTTATGCGTTATGAGTATTGCGTGATCCGTTATGCGTTATGCGTTATGCGTTATGCGTTATGAGTAATGCGTGATCCGTTATGCGTTATGCGTTATGAGTAATGCGTGATCCGTTATGCGTTATGCGTTATGCATTAAGCGTTATGCGTTATGCGTTATGCGTTATGCGTTATGCTTTATGCATTATGCGATATGCGTTATGCGATTTGCGTTATGCGTAATGCGTTATGGGTTGTGCGTTATGAGTCATGCGTTATGCGTTATGCGTTATGCGTTTTGCTTTGTGCGTTATGCGTTATGGGTTATGCGTTATGCGTTATGCGTTATGAGTAATGCGTGATCCGTTATGCGTTATGAGTAACGCGTGATCCGTTATGCGTTATGCGTTATGCGTTATGAGAAATGCGTGATCCGTTATGCGTTATGCGTTATGCTTTATGCGTTATGCGTTATGCGTTATGCGATTTGCGTTATGCGTTATGCGTTATGCGTTATGCGTTATGCGTTTTGCTTTATGCGTTATGCGTTATGGGTTATGCGTTATGCGTTATGCGTTATGAGTAATGCGTGATCCGTTATGTGTTATGCGTTATGCGCTATGCGTTATGCGTTATGCGTTATGCGTTATGGGTTATGAGTAATACGTGATCCGTTATGCGTAATGCTTTATGCGTTATGCGTTATGCGTTACGCGTAATGCGTTATGCGCTATGGGTCATGCGTTAAGCGTTATGCGTTATGCGTTATGCGTTATGCGGAATGCGTCATCCGTTATGCGTTATGAGTAATGCGTGATCCGTCATGCGTTATGCGTTAGGCGTTATGCGTTTTGCGTTATGCGTTATGAGTAATGCGAGTTCCGTTACGCGTTATGCGTTATGCGTTATGCGATATGCGTTATGCGTTATGCGTTATGCGTTATGCGTTATGCGTTATGCATTATGCGATATGCATTATGCGTTATGCGTTATGCGTTATGCGTTATGCGTTATGCGTTATGCGTTATGTGTTATGCGTTTTGCTTTATGCGTTATGCGTTATGGGTTATGCGTTATGCGTTATGCGTTATGAGTAATGCGTGATCCGTTATGTGTTATGCGTTATGCGCTATGCGTTATGCGTTATGCGTTATGCGTTATGCGTTATGCGTTATGCGTAATGCTTTATGCGTTATGCGTTATGCGTTACGCGTAATGCGTTATGCGCTATGGGTCATGCGTTAAGCGTTATGCGTTATGAGTAATGCGTTATGCGTTATGAGTAATGCGTGATCCGTTATGCGTTATGCGTTATGCGTTATGCGTTATGCGGAATGCGTCATCCGTTCTGCGTTATGAGTAATGCGTGATCCGTCATGCGTTATGCGTTAGGCGTTATGCGTTTTGCGTTATGCGTTATGAGTAATGCGAGATCCGTTACGCGTTATGCGTTATGCGTTATGCGTTATGCGTTATGCGTTATGCGTTATGCGTTATGCGTTATGCGTTATGCGTTATGCGTTATGCGTCATGCGCTATGGGTCATGCGTTAAGCGTAATGCGTTATGCGTTATGCGGAATGCGTCATCCGTTATGCGTTATGAGTAATGCGTGATCCGTCATGCGTTATGCGTTAGGCGTTATGCGTTTTGCGTTATGCGTTATGAGTAATGCGAGATCCGTTACGCGTTATGCGTTATGCGTTATGCGATTTGCGTTATGCGTTATGCGTTATGCGTTATGCGTTATGCATTATGCGATATGCATTATGCGTTATGCGTTATGCGTTATGCGTTATGCGTTATGCGTTATGCGTTATGCGTTATGAGAAATGCGTGATCCGTTATGCGTTATGCGTTATGAGTAATACGTGATCCGTTATGCGTTATGCGTTATGCGTTAGCGCTATGCGTTATGCGTTATGCGTTATGCGTTATGCGTTATGCGTTATGAGTAACGCGTGATCCGTTATGCGTTATGCGTTATGCGTTATGCGTTATGCGTTATGCGTTATGCGTTATGCGATATGCGTTATGCGTTATGCGTTATGCGATTTGCGTTATGCGTTATGCGTTATGCGTTATGCGTTATGCGTTATGCGTTATGCGTTATGCGTTATGCGTTATGCATTATGCGATATGCATTATGCGTTATGCGTTATGCGTTATGCGTTATGCGTTATGCGTTATGCGTTATGCGTTATGCGTTATGAGAAATGCGTGATCCGTTATGCGTTATGCGTTATGAGTAATACGTGATCCGTTATGCGTTATGCGTTAGCGCTATGCGTTATGCGTTATGCGTTATGCGTTATGCGTTATGCGTTATGAGTAACGCGTGATCCGTTATGCGTTATGCGTTATGCGTTATGCGTTATGCGTTATGCGATATGCGTTATGCGTTATGCGTTATGAGTAACGCGTGATCCGTTATGCGTTATGCGTTATGCGTTATGATAAATGCGTGATCCGTTATGCGTTATGCGTTATGCGTTATGCGTTATGCGGAATGCGTTATGCGTTATGCGTTATGCGTTATGCGTGATCCGTTATGTGTTATGCGTTATGCGCTATGCGTTATGCGTTATGCGTTATGCGTTATGCGTTATGCGTTATGCGTTATGCGTGATCCGTTATGTGTTATGCGTTATGCGCTATGCGTTATGCGTTATGCGTTATGCGTTATGGGTTATGGGTTATGAGTAATGCGTGATCCGTTATGCGTAATGCTTTATGCGTTATGCGTTATGCGTTACGCGTAATGCGTTATGCGCTATGGGTCATGCGTTAAGCGTTATGCGTTATGCGTTATGCGGAATGCGTCATCCGTTATGCGTTATGAGTAATGCGTGATCCGTCATGCGTTATGCGTTAGGCGTTATGCGTTTTGCGTTATGCGTTATGAGTAATGCGATATCCGTTACGCGTTATGCGTTATGCGTTATGCGTTATGCGTTATGAGTAACGCGTGATCCGTTATGCGTTATGCGTTATGCGTTATGCGTTATGCGTTATGCGTTATGCGTTATGCGTTATGCGTTATGAGTAACGCCTGATCCGTTATGCGTTATGCGTTATGCGTTATGAGAAATGCGTGATCCGATATGCGTTATGCGTTATGCTTTATGCGTTATGCGTTATGCGTTATGCGTTATGCGTTATGAGTAATGCGAGATCCGTTACGCGTTATGCGTTATGCATTATGCGTTATGCGTTATGCGTTATGCGTTATGCGTTATGCGTTATGCGTTATGCGTTATGCGTTATGCGTTATGCGTTATGCGTTATGCGTTATGCGTTATGTGTTATGCGTTATGCGTTATGCGTTATGCGTTATGCGTTATGCGTTATGCGTTATGCGTTATGCGTTATGCGTTATGCGTTATGCGTTATGCGTTATGCGTTATGCGTTATGCGTTATGCTATTTGCGTTATGCGTTATGCGTTATGCGTTATGCGTTATGCGTTATGAGTAATGCGTTATGCGTTATGCGTTATGTGTTATGCGTTGTGCGTTATCCGCTATGCGTTATGCGTTTTACGTTATGCGTTATGCGTTATGAGTTATGCGTTATACGTTATGGGTTATGCGTTATGCGTTATGCGTTATGCGATTTGGGTTATGCGTTATGCGTTATGCGTTATGCGTTATGCGTTGTGCGTTATGCGATTTGCGTTATGCGTTATGCGTTATGCGTTATGGGTTGTGCGTTATGAGTCATGCGTTATGCGTTATGAGTAATGCGTGATCCGTTATGCGTTATGCGTTATGCGTTATGCGTTATGCGAGATCCGTTATGCGTTATGCTTTATGCGTTATGCGTTATGCGTTATGCGTTATGCGTTATGTGTTATGCGTTGTGCGTTATCCGCTATGCGTTATGCGTTTTACGTTATGCGTTATGCGTTATGAGTTATGCGTTATACGTTGTGGGTTATGCGTTATGCGTTATGCGTTATGCGATTTGGGTTATGCGTTATGCGTTATGCGTTATGCGTTATGGGTTATGAGTTATTCGTTATGCGTTATGCGTTATGCGTTGTGCGTTATGCGTTACGCGTTATGCGTTATGCGTTATGCGTTATGCGTTATGCGTTATGCGTTGTGCGTTATGCGTTATGCGTTATGCGTTATGCGTTATGCGTTATGAGTGATGCGTGATCCGTTATGCGTTATGCGTAATGAGTAATGTGTGATCCGTTATGCGTTATGCGTTATGCGTTATGCGTTATGCTATTTGCGTTATGCGTTATGCGTTATGCGTAATGCGTTATGCGTTATGCGTTATGAGTAATGCGTGATCCGTTATGCGTTATGCGTTATGCGCTATGGGTCATGCGTTAAGCGTTATGCGTTATGCGTTATGCGTTATGCGTTATGCGTTATGCGTTATGGGTTGTGCGTTATGAGTCATGCGTTATGCGTTATGCGTTATGCGTTTTGCTTTATGCGTTATGCGTTATGGGTTATGCTTTATGCGTTATGCGTTATGAGTAATGCGTGATCCGTTATGCGTTATGAGTAACGCGTGATCCGTTATGCGTTATGCGTTATGCGTTATGAGAAATGAGTGATCCGTTATGCGTTATGCGTTATGCGTTATGCTTTATGCGTTATGCGTTATGCGTTATGCGATTTGCGTTATGCGTTATGCGTTATGCGTTATGCGTTATGCGTTATGCGTTATGCGTTTTGCTTTATGCGTTATGCGTTATGGGTTATGCGTTATGCGTTATGCGTTATGAGTAATGCGTGATCCGTAATGTGTTATGCGTTATGCGCTATGCGTTGTGTGTTATGCGTTATGCGTTATGGGTTATGAGTAATGCGTGATCCGTTATGCGTAATGCTTTATGCGTTATGCGTTATGCGTTACGCGTAATGCGTTATGCGCTATGGGTCATGCGTTAAGCGTTATGCGTTATGCGTTATGCGTTATGCGTTATGCGTTATGCGATTTGCGTTATGCGTTATGCGTTATGCGTTATGGGTTGTGCGTTATGAGTCATGCGTTATGCGTTATGAGTAATGCGTGATCCGTTATGCGTTATGCGTTATGCGTTATGCGAGATCCGTTATGCGTTATGCTTTATGCGTTATGCGTTATGCGTTATGCGTTATGCGTTATGTGTTATGCGTTGTGCGTTATCCGCTATGCGTTATGCGTTTTACGTTATGCGTTATGCGTTATGCGTTATGAGTTATGGGTTGTGCGTTATGAGTCATGCGTTATGCGTTATGCGTTATGCGTTTTGCTTTATGCGTTATGCGTTATGGGTTATGCTTTATGCGTTATGCGTTATGAGTAATGCGTGATCCGTTATGCGTTATGAGTAACGCGTGATCCGTTATGCGTTATGCGTTATGCGTTATGCGTTATGAGAAATGAGTGATCCGTTATGCGTTATGCGTTATGCGTTATGCGTTATGCGTTATGCGTTATGCGTTATGCGTTATGCGTTATGCGTTATGCGTTATGCGTTATGCGTTATGAGTAACGCCTGATCCGTTATGCGTTATGCGTTATGCGTTATGAGAAATGCGTGATCCGATATGCGTTATGCGTTATGCTTTATGCGTTATGCGTTATGCGTTATGCGTTATGCGTTATGAGTAATGCGAGATCCGTTATGCGTTATGCGTTATGCGTTATGCTTTATGCGTTATGCGTTATGCGATTTGCGTTATGCGTTATGCGTTATGCGTTATGCGTTATGCGTTATGCGTTATGCGTTATGCGTTATGCGTTTTGCTTTATGCGTTATGCGTTATGGGTTATGCGTTATGCGTTATGCGTTATGAGTAATGCGTGATCCGTTATGCGTTATGCGTTATGCGTTATGCGTTATGCGTTATGCGTTATGCGTTATGAGAAATGCGTGATCCGTTATGCGTTATGAGTAATGCGTGATCCGTCATGCGTTATGCGTTATGCGTTATGCGTTATGCGTTATGCGTTATGCGTTATGCGTTATGAGAAATGCGTGATCCGTTATGCGTTATGCGTTATGAGTAATGCGTGATCCGTTTTGCGTTATGCGTTATGCGTTATGCGTTATGCGTTATGCGTTATGCGTTATGCGTTATGCGTTATGCGTTATGCGTTATGCGTTATGCGATATGCGTTATGCGTTATGCGTTATGAGTAATGCGTGATCCGTTATGCGTTATGCGTTATGCGTTATGGGTTGTGCGTTATGAGTCATGCGTTATGCGTTATGCGTTATGCGTTTTGCTTTATGCGTTATGCGTTATGGGTTATGCGTTATGCGTTATGCGTTATGCGTTATGCGTTATGGGTTATGAGTAATGCGTGATCCGTTATGCGTTATGCTTTATGCGTTATGCGTTATGCGTTACGCGTAATGCGTTATGCGCTGTGGGTCATGCGTTAAGCGTTATGCGTTTTGCGTTATGCGTTATGAGTAATGCGAGATCCGTTACGCGTTATGCGTTATGCGTTATTCGTTATGCGTTATGCGTTATGCGTTATGCGTTATGCGTTATGCGTTATGCGTTATGCGTTATGCGTTATGCGTTATGAGTTATGCGTTATGCGTTATGCGTTATGCGTTATGCGTTATGCGTTATGAGTTATGCGTTATGCGTTATGCGTTATGCGTTATGCGTTATGCGTTATGAGAAATGCGTGATCCGTTATGCGTTATGCGTTATGAGTAATGCGTGATCCGTTATGCGTTATGCGTTATGCGTTATGCGTTATGCGTAATGCGTTATGCGTTATGCGTTATGCGTTATGCGTTATGCGTTATGCGTTATGCGTTATGGGTTATGCGTTATGCGTTATGCGTTATGCGTTATGCGTTATGCGTTATGCGTTATGCGATATGCGTTATGCGTTATGCGTTATGCGTTATGCGTTATGCGTTATGCGTTATGCGTTATGCGTTATGCGTTATGCGTTATGCGTTATGCGTTATGCGTTATGCGTTATGCGTTATGCGTTATGCGTTATGCGTTATGCGTTATGCGTTATGCGTTATGCGTTATGAGAAATGCGTGATCCGTTATGCGTTATGAGTAATGCGTGATCCGTTATGCGTTATGCGTTATGCGTTATGCGTTATGCGTTATGCGTTATGCGTTATGAGTAATACGTGATCCGTTATGCGTTATGCGTTATGCGTTAGCGCTATGCGTTATGCGTTATGCGTTATGCGTTATGCGTTATGCGTTATGAGTAACGCGTGATCCGTTATGCGTTATGCGTTATGCGTTATGCGTTATGCGTTATGCGTTATGCGATATGCGTTATGCGTTATGCGTTATGCGATTTGCGTTATGCGTTATGCGTTATGCGTTATGCGTTATGCGTTATGCGTTATGCGTTATGCGTTATGCGTTATGCATTATGCGATATGCATTATGCGTTATGCGTTATGCGTTATGCGTTATGCGTTATGCGTTATGCGTTATGCGTTATGCGTTATGAGAAATGCGTGATCCGTTATGCGTTATGCGTTATGAGTAATACGTGATCCGTTATGCGTTATGCGTTAGCGCTATGCGTTATGCGTTATGCGTTATGCGTTATGCGTTATGCGTTATGAGTAACGCGTGATCCGTTATGCGTTATGCGTTATGCGTTATGCGTTATGCGATATGCGTTATGCGTTATGCGTTATGAGTAACGCGTGATCCGTTATGCGTTATGCGTTATGCGTTATGATAAATGCGTGATCCGTTATGCGTTATGCGTTATGCGTTATGCGTTATGCGGAATGCGTTATGCGTTATGCGTTATGCGTTATGCGTGATCCGTTATGTGTTATGCGTTATGCGCTATGCGTTATGCGTTATGCGTTATGCGTTATGCGTTATGCGTTATGCGTTATGCGTGATCCGTTATGTGTTATGCGTTATGCGCTATGCGTTATGCGTTATGCGTTATGCGTTATGGGTTATGGGTTATGAGTAATGCGTGATCCGTTATGCGTAATGCTTTATGCGTTATGCGTTATGCGTTACGCGTAATGCGTTATGCGCTATGGGTCATGCGTTAAGCGTTATGCGTTATGCGTTATGCGGAATGCGTCATCCGTTATGCGTTATGAGTAATGCGTGATCCGTCATGCGTTATGCGTTAGGCGTTATGCGTTTTGCGTTATGCGTTATGAGTAATGCGATATCCGTTACGCGTTATGCGTTATGCGTTATGCGTTATGCGTTATGAGTAACGCGTGATCCGTTATGCGTTATGCGTTATGCGTTATGCGTTATGCGTTATGCGTTATGCGTTATGCGTTATGAGTAACGCCTGATCCGTTATGCGTTATGCGTTATGCGTTATGAGAAATGCGTGATCCGATATGCGTTATGCGTTATGCGTTATGCGTTATGCGTTATGCGTTATGCGTTATGCGTTATGAGTAATGCGAGATCCGTTACGCGTTATGCGTTATGCATTATGCGTTATGCGTTATGCGTTATGCGTTATGCGTTATGCGTTATGCGTTATGCGTTATGCGTTATGCGTTATGCGTTATGCGTTATGCGTTATGCGTTATGTGTTATGCGTTATGCGTTATGCGTTATGCGTTATGCGTTATGCGTTATGCGTTATGCGTTATGCGTTATGCGTTATGCGTTATGCGTTATGCGTTATGCGTTATGCGTTATGCGTTATGCTATTTGCGTTATGCGTTATGCGTTATGCGTTATGCGTTATGCGTTATGAGTAATGCGTTATGCGTTATGCGTTATGTGTTATGCGTTGTGCGTTATCCGCTATGCGTTATGCGTTTTACGTTATGCGTTATGCGTTATGAGTTATGCGTTATACGTTATGGGTTATGCGTTATGCGTTATGCGTTATGCGATTTGGGTTATGCGTTATGCGTTATGCGTTATGCGTTATGCGTTGTGCGTTATGCGATTTGCGTTATGCGTTATGCGTTATGCGTTATGGGTTGTGCGTTATGAGTCATGCGTTATGCGTTATGAGTAATGCGTGATCCGTTATGCGTTATGCGTTATGCGTTATGCGTTATGCGAGATCCGTTATGCGTTATGCTTTATGCGTTATGCGTTATGCGTTATGCGTTATGCGTTATGTGTTATGCGTTGTGCGTTATCCGCTATGCGTTATGCGTTTTACGTTATGCGTTATGCGTTATGAGTTATGCGTTATACGTTGTGGGTTATGCGTTATGCGTTATGCGTTATGCGATTTGGGTTATGCGTTATGCGTTATGCGTTATGCGTTATGGGTTATGAGTTATTCGTTATGCGTTATGCGTTATGCGTTGTGCGTTATGCGTTACGCGTTATGCGTTATGCGTTATGCGTTATGCGTTATGCGTTATGCGTTATGCGTTGTGCGTTATGCGTTATGCGTTATGCGTTATGCGTTATGCGTTATGAGTGATGCGTGATCCGTTATGCGTTATGCGTAATGAGTAATGTGTGATCCGTTATGCGTTATGCGTTATGCGTTATGCGTTATGCTTTTTGCGTTATGCGTTATGCGTTATGCGTTATGCGTTATGCGTTATGCGTTATGAGTAATGCGTGATCCGTTATGCGTTATGCGTTATGCGCTATGGGTCATGCGTTAAGCGTTATGCGTTATGCGTTATGCGTTATGCGTTATGCGTTATGCGTTATGGGTTGTGCGTTATGAGTCATGCGTTATGCGTTATGCGTTATGCGTTTTGCTTTATGCGTTATGCGTTATGGGTTATGCTTTATGCGTTATGCGTTATGAGTAATGCGTGATCCGTTATGCGTTATGAGTAACGCGTGATCCGTTATGCGTTATGCGTTATGCGTTATGAGAAATGAGTGATCCGTTATGCGTTATGCGTTATGCGTTATGCTTTATGCGTTATGCGTTATGCGTTATGCGATTTGCGTTATGCGTTATGCGTTATGCGTTATGCGTTATGCGTTATGCGTTATGCGTTTTGCTTTATGCGTTATGCGTTATGGGTTATGCGTTATGCGTTATGCGTTATGAGTAATGCGTGATCCGTAATGTGTTATGCGTTATGCGCTATGCGTTGTGTGTTATGCGTTATGCGTTATGGGTTATGAGTAATGCGTGATCCGTTATGCGTAATGCTTTATGCGTTATGCGTTATGCGTTACGCGTAATGCGTTATGCGCTATGGGTCATGCGTTAAGCGTTATGCGTTATGCGTTATGCGTTATGCGTTATGCGTTATGCGATTTGCGTTATGCGTTATGCGTTATGCGTTATGGGTTGTGCGTTATGAGTCATGCGTTATGCGTTATGAGTAATGCGTGATCCGTTATGCGTTATGCGTTATGCGTTATGCGAGATCCGTTATGCGTTATGCTTTATGCGTTATGCGTTATGCGTTATGCGTTATGCGTTATGTGTTATGCGTTGTGCGTTATCCGCTATGCGTTATGCGTTTTACGTTATGCGTTATGCGTTATGCGTTATGAGTTATGGGTTGTGCGTTATGAGTCATGCGTTATGCGTTATGCGTTATGCGTTATGCGTTATGCGTTATGCGTTATGGGTTATGCTTTATGCGTTATGCGTTATGAGTAATGCGTGATCCGTTATGCGTTATGAGTAACGCGTGATCCGTTATGCGTTATGCGTTATGCGTTATGCGTTATGAGAAATGAGTGATCCGTTATGCGTTATGCGTTATGCGTTATGCGTTATGCGTTATGCGTTATGCGTTATGCGTTATGCGTTATGCGTTATGCGTTATGCGTTATGCGTTATGAGTAACGCCTGATCCGTTATGCGTTATGCGTTATGCGTTATGAGAAATGCGTGATCCGATATGCGTTATGCGTTATGCTTTATGCGTTATGCGTTATGCGTTATGCGTTATGCGTTATGAGTAATGCGTGATCCGTTATGCGTTATGCGTTATGCGTTATGCTTTATGCGTTATGCGTTATGCGATTTGCGTTATGCGTTATGCGTTATGCGTTATGCGTTATGCGTTATGCGTTATGCGTTATGCGTTATGCGTTTTGCTTTATGCGTTATGCGTTATGGGTTATGCGTTATGCGTTATGCGTTATGAGTAATGCGTGATCCGTTATGCGTTATGCGTTATGCGTTATGCGTTATGCGTTATGCGTTATGCGTTATGAGAAATGCGTGATCCGTTATGCGTTATGAGTAATGCGTGATCCGTCATGCGTTATGCGTTATGCGTTATGCGTTATGCGTTATGCGTTATGCGTTATGCGTTATGAGAAATGCGTGATCCGTTATGCGTTATGCGTTATGAGTAATGCGTGATCCGTTATGCGTTATGCGTTATGCGTTATGCGTTATGCGTTATGCGTTATGCGTTATGCGTTATGCGTTATGCGTTATGCGATATGCGTTATGCGTTATGCGTTATGAGTAATGCGTGATCCGTTATGCGTTATGCGTTATGCGTTATGGGTTGTGCGTTATGAGTCATGCGTTATGCGTTATGCGTTATGCGTTTTGCTTTATGCGTTATGCGTTATGGGTTATGCGTTATGCGTTATGCGTTATGCGTTATGCGTTATGGGTTATGAGTAATGCGTGATCCGTTATGCGTTATGCTTTATGCGTTATGCGTTATGCGTTACGCGTAATGCGTTATGCGCTGTGGGTCATGCGTTAAGCGTTATGCGTTTTGCGTTATGCGTTATGAGTAATGCGAGATCCGTTACGCGTTATGCGTTATGCGTTATTCGTTATGCGTTATGCGTTATGCGTTATGCGTTATGCGTTATGCGTTATGCGTTATGCGTTATGCGTTATGAGTTATGCGTTATGCGTTATGCGTTATGCGTTATGCGTTATGCGTTATGAGTTATGCGTTATGCGTTATGCGTTATGCGTTATGCGTTATGCGTTATGAGAAATGCGTGATCCGTTATGCGTTATGCGTTATGAGTAATGCGTGATCCGTTATGCGTTATGCGTTATGCGTTATGCGTTATGCGTAATGCGTTATGCGTTATGCGTTATGCGTTATGCGTTATGCGTTATGCGTTATGCGTTATGGGTTATGCGTTATGCGTTATGCGTTATGCGTTATGCGTTATGCGTTATGCGTTATGCGATATGCGTTATGCGTTATGCGTTATGCGTTATGCGTTATGCGTTATGCGTTATGCGTTATGCGTTATGCGTTATGCGTTATGCGTTATGCGTTATGCGTTATGCGTTATGCGTTATGCGTTATGCGTTATGCGTTATGCGTTATGCGTTATGAGAAATGCGTGATCCGTTATGCGTTATGAGTAATGCGTGATCCGTTATGCGTTATGCGTTATGCGTTATGCGTTATGCGTTATGCGTTATGCGTTATGCGTTATGAGAAATGCGTGATCCGTTATGCGTTATGAGTAATGCGTGATCCGTCATGCGTTATGCGTTATGCGTTATGCGTTATGCGTTATGCGTTATGAGAAATGCGTGATCCGTTATGCGTTATGCGTTATGAGTAATGCGTGATCCGTTATGCGTTATGCGTTATGCGTTATGCGTTATGCGATATGCGTTATGCGTTATGCGTTATGAGTAATGCGTGATCCGTTATGCGTTATGCGTTATGCGTTATGGGTTGTGCGTTATGAGTCATGCGTTATGCGTTATGCGTTATGCGTTTTGCTTTATGCGTTATGCGTTATGGGTTATGCGTTATGCGTTATGCGTTATGCGTTATGCGTTATGCGTTATGGGTTATGAGTAATGCGTGATCCGTTATGCGTTATGCGTTATGCGTTATGCGTTATGCGTTATGCGTTATGCGTTATGGGTTATGAGTAATGCGTGATCCGTTATGCGTTATGCGTTATGAGTAACGCGTGATCCGTTATGCGTTATGCGTTATGAGAAATGCGTGATCCGTTATGCGTTATGCGTTATGCTCTATGCGTTATGCGTTATGCGTTATGCGATTTGCGTTATGCGTTATGCGTTATGCGTTATGCGTTATGCGTTATGCGTTATGCGTTATGCGTTATGCGTTATGCGTTATGCGTTATGCGTTATGCGTTATGCGTTATGCGTTATGCGTTATGCGTTATGCGTTATGCGTTATGCGTTATGGGTTGTGCGTTATGAGTCATGCGTTATGCGTTATGCGTTATGCGTTTTGCTTTATGCGTTATGCGTTATGGGTTATGCGTTATGCGTTATGCGTTATGCGTTATGGGTTATGAGTAATGCGTGATCCGTTATGCGTTATGCTTTATGCGTTATGCGTTATGCGTTACGCGTAATGCGTTATGCGCTGTGGGTCATGCGTTAAGCGTTATGCGTTTTGCGTTATGCGTTATGAGTAATGCGAGATCCGTTACGCGTTATGCGTTATGCGTTATTCGTTATGCGTTATGCGTTATGCGTTATGCGTTATGCGTTATGCGTTATGCGTTATGCGTTATGCGTTATGCGTTATGCGTTATGAGTTATGTGTTATGCGTTATGCGTTATGCGTTATGCGTTATGCGTTATGAGTTATGCGTTATGCGTTATGCGTTATGCGTTATGCGTTATGCGTTATGAGAAATGCGTGATCCGTTATGCGTTATGCGTTATGAGTAATGCGTGATCCGTTATGCGTTATGCGTTATGCGTTATGCGTGATCCGTTATGCGTTATGCGTTATGAGTAATGCGTGATCCGTTATGCGTTATGCGTTATGCATTAAGCGTTATGCGTTATGCGTTATGCGTTATGCGTTATGCTTTATGCATTATGCGATATGCGTTATGCGATTTGCGTTATGCGTAATGCGTTATGGGTTGTGCGTTATGAGTCATGCGTTATGCGTTATGCGTTATGCGTTTTGCTTTGTGCGTTATGCGTTATGGGTTATGCGTTATGCGTTATGCGTTATGAGTAATGCGTGATCCGTTATGCGTTATGAGTAACGCGTGATCCGTTATGCGTTATGCGTTATGCGTTATGAGAAATGCGTGATCCGTTATGCGTTATGCGTTATGCTTTATGCGTTATGCGTTATGCGTTATGCGATTTGCGTTATGCGTTATGCGTTATGCGTTATGCGTTATGCGTTTTGCTTTATGCGTTATGCGTTATGGGTTATGCGTTATGCGTTATGCGTTATGAGTAATGCGTGATCCGTTATGTGTTATGCGTTATGCGCTATGCGTTATGCGTTATGCGTTATGCGTTATGGGTTATGAGTAATACGTGATCCGTTATGCGTAATGCTTTATGCGTTATGCGTTATGCGTTACGCGTAATGCGTTATGCGCTATGGGTCATGCGTTAAGCGTTATGCGTTATGCGTTATGCGTTATGCGGAATGCGTCATCCGTTATGCGTTATGAGTAATGCGTGATCCGTCATGCGTTATGCGTTAGGCGTTATGCGTTTTGCGTTATGCGTTATGAGTAATGCGAGTTCCGTTACGCGTTATGCGTTATGCGTTATGCGATATGCGTTATGCGTTATGCGTTATGCGTTATGCGTTATGCATTATGCGATATGCATTATGCGTTATGCGTTATGCGTTATGCGTTATGCGTTATGCGTTATGCGTTATGTGTTATGCGTTTTGCTTTATGCGTTATGCGTTATGGGTTATGCGTTATGCGTTATGCGTTATGAGTAATGCGTGATCCGTTATGTGTTATGCGTTATGCGCTATGCGTTATGCGTTATGCGTTATGCGTTATGCGTTATGCGTTATGCGTAATGCTTTATGCGTTATGCGTTATGCGTTACGCGTAATGCGTTATGCGCTATGGGTCATGCGTTAAGCGTTATGCGTTATGAGTAATGCGTTATGCGTTATGAGTAATGCGTGATCCGTTATGCGTTATGCGTTATGCGTTATGCGTTATGCGGAATGCGTCATCCGTTCTGCGTTATGAGTAATGCGTGATCCGTCATGCGTTATGCGTTAGGCGTTATGCGTTTTGCGTTATGCGTTATGAGTAATGCGAGATCCGTTACGCGTTATGCGTTATGCGTTATGCGTTATGCGTTATGCGTTATGCGTTATGCGTTATGCGTTATGCGTTATGCGTTATGCGTTATGCGTTATGCGTTATGCGTCATGCGCTATGGGTCATGCGTTAAGCGTAATGCGTTATGCGTTATGCGGAATGCGTCATCCGTTATGCGTTATGAGTAATGCGTGATCCGTCATGCGTTATGCGTTAGGCGTTATGCGTTTTGCGTTATGCGTTATGAGTAATGCGAGATCCGTTACGCGTTATGCGTTATGCGTTATGCGATTTGCGTTATGCGTTATGCGTTATGCGTTATGCGTTATGCATTATGCGATATGCATTATGCGTTATGCGTTATGCGTTATGCGTTATGCGTTATGCGTTATGCGTTATGCGTTATGCGTTATGAGAAATGCGTGATCCGTTATGCGTTATGCGTTATGAGTAATACGTGATCCGTTATGCGTTATGCGTTATGCGTTAGCGCTATGCGTTATGCGTTATGCGTTATGCGTTATGCGTTATGAGTAACGCGTGATCCGTTATGCGTTATGCGTTATGCGTTATGCGTTATGCGTTATGCGTTATGCGTTATGCGTTATGCGATATGCGTTATGCGTTATGCGTTATGCGATTTGCGTTATGCGTTATGCGTTATGCGTTATGCGTTATGCGTTATGCGTTATGCGTTATGCGTTATGCGTTATGCATTATGCGATATGCATTATGCGTTATGCGTTATGCGTTATGCGTTATGCGTTATGCGTTATGCGTTATGCGTTATGAGAAATGCGTGATCCGTTATGCGTTATGCGTTATGAGTAATACGTGATCCGTTATGCGTTATGCGTTAGCGCTATGCGTTATGCGTTATGCGTTATGCGTTATGCGTTATGCGTTATGAGTAACGCGTGATCCGTTATGCGTTATGCGTTATGCGTTATGCGTTATGCGTTATGCGATATGCGTTATGCGTTATGCGTTATGAGTAACGCGTGATCCGTTATGCGTTATGCGTTATGCGTTATGATAAATGCGTGATCCGTTATGCGTTATGCGTTATGGGTTATGCGTTATGCGGAATGCGTTATGCGTTATGCGTTATGCGTTATGCGTTATGCGTGATCCGTTATGTGTTATGCGTTATGCGCTATGCGTTATGCGTTATGCGTTATGCGTTATGCGTTATGCGTGATCCGTTATGTGTTATGCGTTATGCGCTATGCGTTATGCGTTATGCGTTATGCGTTATGGGTTATGGGTTATGAGTAATGCGTGATCCGTTATGCGTAATGCTTTATGCGTTATGCGTTATGCGTTACGCGTAATGCGTTATGCGCTATGGGTCATGCGTTATGCGTTAGGCGTTATGCGTTTTGCGTTATGCGTTATGAGTAATGCGATATCCGTTACGCGTTATGCGTTATGCGTTATGCGTTATGCGTTATGAGTAACGCGTGATCCGTTATGCGTTATGCGTTATGCGTTATGCGTTATGCGTTATGCGTTATGCGTTATGCGTTATGAGTAACGCCTGATCCGTTATGCGTTATGCGTTATGCGTTATGAGAAATGCGTGATCCGATATGCGTTATGCGTTATGCTTTATGCGTTATGCGTTATGCGTTATGCGTTATGCGTTATGAGTAATGCGAGATCCGTTACGCGTTATGCGTTATGCATTATGCGTTATGCGTTATGCGTTATGCGTTATGCGTTATGCGTTATGCGTTATGCGTTATGCGTTATGCGTTATGCGTTATGCGTTATGCGTTATGCGTTATGTGTTATGCGTTATGCGTTATGCGTTATGCGTTATGCGTTATGCGTTATGCGTTATGCGTTATGCGTTATGCGTTATGCGTTATGCGTTATGCGTTATGCGTTATGCGTTATGCGTTATGCGTTATGCTATTTGCGTTATGCGTTATGCGTTATGCGTTATGCGTTATGCGTTATGAGTAATGCGTTATGCGTTATGCGTTATGTGTTATGCGTTGTGCGTTATCCGCTATGCGTTATGCGTTTTACGTTATGCGTTATGCGTTATGAGTTATGCGTTATACGTTATGGGTTATGCGTTATGCGTTATGCGTTATGCGATTTGGGTTATGCGTTATGCGTTATGCGTTATGCGTTATGCGTTGTGCGTTATGCGATTTGCGTTATGCGTTATGCGTTATGTGTTATGGGTTGTGCGTTATGAGTCATGCGTTATGCGTTATGAGTAATGCGTGATCCGTTATGCGTTATGCGTTATGCGTTATGCGTTATGCGAGATCCGTTATGCGTTATGCTTTATGCGTTATGCGTTATGCGTTATGCGTTATGCGTTATGTGTTATGCGTTGTGCGTTATCCGCTATGCGTTATGCGTTTTACGTTATGCGTTATGCGTTATGAGTTATGCGTTATACGTTGTGGGTTATGCGTTATGCGTTATGCGTTATGCGATTTGGGTTATGCGTTATGCGTTATGCGTTATGCGTTATGGGTTATGAGTTATTCGTTATGCGTTATGCGTTATGCGTTGTGCGTTATGCGTTACGCGTTATGCGTTATGCGTTATGCGTTATGCGTTATGCGTTATGCGTTATGCGTTATGCGTTATGCGTTATGCGTTATGCGTTATGCGTTATGCGTTATGAGTGATGCGTGATCCGTTATGCGTTATGCGTAATGAGTAATGTGTGATCCGTTATGCGTTATGCGTTATGCGTTATGCGTTATGCTATTTGCGTTATGCGTTATGCGTTATGCGTTATGCGTTATGCGTTATGCGTTATGAGTAATGCGTGATCCGTTATGCGTTATGCGTTATGCGCTATGGGTCATGCGTTAAGCGTTATGCGTTATGCGTTATGCGTTATGCGTTATGCGTTATGCGTTATGGGTTGTGCGTTATGAGTCATGCGTTATGCGTTATGCGTTATGCGTTTTGCTTTATGCGTTATGCGTTATGGGTTATGCTTTATGCGTTATGCGTTATGAGTAATGCGTGATCCGTTATGCGTTATGAGTAACGCGTGATCCGTTATGCGTTATGCGTTATGCGTTATGAGAAATGAGTGATCCGTTATGCGTTATGCGTTATGCGTTATGCTTTATGCGTTATGCGTTATGCGTTATGCGATTTGCGTTATGCGTTATGCGTTATGCGTTATGCGTTATGCGTTATGCGTTATGCGTTTTGCTTTATGCGTTATGCGTTATGGGTTATGCGTTATGCGTTATGCGTTATGAGTAATGCGTGATCCGTAATGTGTTATGCGTTATGCGCTATGCGTTGTGTGTTATGCGTTATGCGTTATGGGTTATGAGTAATGCGTGATCCGTTATGCGTAATGCTTTATGCGTTATGCGTTATGCGTTACGCGTAATGCGTTATGCGCTATGGGTCATGCGTTAAGCGTTATGCGTTATGCGTTATGCGTTATGCGTTATGCGTTATGCGATTTGCGTTATGCGTTATGCGTTATGCGTTATGGGTTGTGCGTTATGAGTCATGCGTTATGCGTTATGAGTAATGCGTGATCCGTTATGCGTTATGCGTTATGCGTTATGCGAGATCCGTTATGCGTTATGCTTTATGCGTTATGCGTTATGCGTTATGCGTTATGCGTTATGTGTTATGCGTTGTGCGTTATCCGCTATGCGTTATGCGTTTTACGTTATGCGTTATGCGTTATGCGTTATGAGTTATGGGTTGTGCGTTATGAGTCATGCGTTATGCGTTATGCGTTATGCGTTTTGCTTTATGCGTTATGCGTTATGGGTTATGCTTTATGCGTTATGCGTTATGAGTAATGCGTGATCCGTTATGCGTTATGAGTAACGCGTGATCCGTTATGCGTTATGCGTTATGCGTTATGCGTTATGAGAAATGAGTGATCCGTTATGCGTTATGCGTTATGCGTTATGCTTTATGCGTTATGCGTTATGCGTTATGCGTTATGCGGAATGCGTCATCCGTTATGCGTTATGAGTAATGCGTGATCCGTCATGCGTTATGCGTTAGCCGTTATGCGTTTTGCGTTATGCGTTATGAGTAATGCGATATCCGTTACGCGTTATGCGTTATGCGTTATGCGTTATGAGTAACGCGTGATCCGTTATGCGTTATGCGTTATGCGTTATGCGTTATGCGTTATGCGTTATGCGTTATGCGTTATGCGTTATGCGTTATGCGTTATGCGTTATGAGTAACGCCTGATCCGTTATGCGTTATGCGTTATGCGTTATGAGAAATGCGTGATCCGATATGCGTTATGCGTTATGCTTTATGCGTTATGCGTTATGCGTTATGCGTTATGCGTTATGAGTAATGCGAGATCCGTTATGCGTTATGCGTTATGCGTTATGCTTTATGCGTTATGCGTTATGCGTTATGCGATTTGCGTTATGCGTTATGCGTTATGCGTTATGCGTTATGCGTTATGCGTTATGCGTTATGCGTTTTGCTTTATGCGTTATGCGTTATGGGTTATGCGTTATGCGTTATGCGTTATGAGTAATGCGTGATCCGTAATGTGTTATGCGTTATGCGCTATGCGTTATGTGTTATGCGTTATGCGTTATGGGTTATGAGTAATGCGTGATCCGTTATGCGTAATGCTTTATGCGTTATGCGTTATGCGTTACGCGTAATGCGTTATGCGCTATGGGTCATGCGTTTAGCGTTATGCGTTATGCGTTATGCGTTATGCGTTATGCGGAATGCGTCATCCGTTATGCGTTATGAGTAATGTGTGATCCGTCATGCGTTATGCGTTAGGCGTTATGCGTTTTGCGTTATGCGTTATGAGTAATGCGAGATCCGTTACGTGTTATGCGTTATGCGTTATGCGTTATGCGTTATGAGTAACGCGTGATCCGTTATGCGTTATGCGTTATGCGTTATGCGTTATGCGTTATGCGTTATGAGTAACGCGTGATCCGTTATGCGTTATGCGTTATGCGTTATGAGAAATGCGTGATCCGATATGCGTTATGCGTTATGCTTTATGCGTTATGCGTTATGCGTTATGCGTTATGCGTTATGCGTTATGCGTTATGCGTTATGCGTTATGCGTTATGCGTTATGCGGAATGCGTCATCCGTTATGCGTTATGAGTAATGCGTGATCCGTCATGCGTTATGCGTTAGGCGTTATGCGTTTTGCGTTATGCGTTATGGGTTATGAGTAATGCGTGATCCGTTATGCGTTATGCTTTATGCGTTATGCGTTATGCGTTACGCGTAATGCGTTATGCGCTATGGGTCATGCGTTAAGCGTTATGCGTTATGCGTTATGCGTTATGCGGAATGCGTCATCCGTTCTGCGTTATGAGTAATGCGTGATCCGTCATGCGTTATGCGTTAGGCGTTATGCGTTTTGCGTTATGCGTTATGAGTAATGTGAGATCCGTTACGCGTTATGCGTTATGCGTTATGCGTTATGCGTTATGCGTTATGCGTTATGCGTTATGCGTTATGCGTTATGCGTTATGCGTTATGCGATATGCGTTATGCGTTATGCGTTATGCGTTATGCGTTATGCGTTATGCGTTATGAGAAATGCGTGATCCGTTATGCGTTATGAGTTATGAGTAATGCGTGATCCGTTATGCGTTATGCGTTATGCGTTATGCGTTATGCGTTATGCGTAATGCGTTATGCGTTATGCGTTATGCGTTATGCGTTATGCGTTATGCGTTATGCGTTATGAGAAATGCGTGATCCGTTATGCGTTATGCGTTATGAGTAATACGTGATCCGTTATGCGTTATGCGTTATGCGTTATGCGTTATGTGTTATGCGTTGTGCGTTATCCGCTATGCGTTATGCGTTTTACGTTATGCGTTATGCGTTATGCGTTATGAGTTATGGGTTGTGCGTTATGAGTCATGCGTTATGCGTTATGCGTTATGCGTTTTGCTTTATGCGTTATGCGTTATGGGTTATGCTTTATGCGTTATGCGTTATGAGTAATGCGTGATCCGTTATGCGTTATGAGTAACGCGTGATCCGTTATGCGTTATGCGTTATGCGTTATGCGTTATGAGAAATGAGTGATCCGTTATGCGTTATGCGTTATGCGGAATGCGTCATCCGTTCTGCGTTATGAGTAATGCGTGATCCGTCATGCGTTATGCGTTAGGCGTTATGCGTTTTGCGTTATGCGTTATGAGTAATGTGAGATCCGTTACGCGTTATGCGTTATGCGTTATGCGTTATGCGTTATGCGTTATGCGTTATGCGTTATGCGTTATGCGTTATGCGTTATGCGTTATGCGATATGCGTTATGCGTTATGCGTTATGCGTTATGCGTTATGCGTTATGAGAAATGCGTGATCCGTTATGCGTTATGAGTTATGAGTAATGCGTGATCCGTTATGCGTTATGCGTTATGCGTTATGCGTTATGCGTTATGCGTAATGCGTTATGCGTTATGCGTTATGCGTTATGCGTTATGCGTTATGCGTTATGCGTTATGAGAAATGCGTGATCCGTTATGCGTTATGCGTTATGAGTAATACGTGATCCGTTATGCGTTATGCGTTATGAGAAATGCGTGATCCGTTATGCGTTATGCGTTATGAGTAATGCGTTTTACGTTACGCGTTATGCGTTATGAGTTATGCGTTATACGTTATGCGTTATGCGTTATGCGTTATGCGTTATGCGTTATGCGATTTGCGTTATGCGTTATGCGTGATGCGTGATGCGTTATGCGTTATGCGTTATGCGTTATGCGTTATGCGTTATGCGTTATGCGTTATGCGTTATGCGTTATGCGTTATGCGTTATGCGTTATGCGTTATGCGTTATGCGTTATGCGTTATGCGTTATGCGTTATGCGTTATGCGTTATGCGTTATGCGTTATGCGTTATGCGTTATGCGTTATGCGTTATGCGTTATGCGTTATGCGTTATGCGTTATGCGTTATGCGTTATGCGTTATGCGTTATGCGTTATGCGTTATGCGTTATGCGTTATGCGTTATGCGTTATGCGTTATGCGTTATGCGTTATGCGTTATGCGTTATGCGTTATGCGTTATGCGTTATGCGTTATGCGTTATGCGTTATGCGTTATGCGTTATGCGTTATAAGTAATGCGTGATCCGTTATGCGTTATGCGTTATGCGTTATGCGTTATGCGTTATGCGTTATGCGTTATGCGTTATGCGTTATGCGTTATGCGTTATGCGTTATGCGTTATGCGTTATGCGTTATGCGTTATGCGTTATGCGTTATGGGTTATGCGTTATGAGAAATGCGTGATCCGTTATGCGTTATGCGTTATGAGTAATACGTGATCCGTTATGCGTTATGCGTTATGAGAAATGCGTGATCCGTTATGCGTTATACGTTATGAGTAATGCGTGATCCGTTATGCGTTATGCGTTATGCGTTATGAGTTATGCGTTAAGCGATATGCGTTATGCGTTATGCGTTATGCGTTATGCGTTATGCGTTATGCGTTATGCGTTATGGGTTATGCGTTATGCGATATGCGTTATGCGTTATGCGTTATGCGATATGCGTTATGCGTTATGCGTTATGTGTTATGAGTAATGCGTGATCCGTTATGCGTTATGCGTTATGCGTTATGCGTTATGCGTTATGCGTTATGCGTTATGCGTTATGCGTTATGCGTTATGCGTTATGCGTTATGCGTTATGCGTTATGCGTTATGCGTTATGCGTTAGGCGTTATGCGTTATGGGTTATGCGTTATGAGAAATGCGTGATCCGTTATGCGTTATGCGTTATGAGTAATACGTGATCCGTTATGCGTTATGCGTTATGAGAAATGCGTGATCCGTTATGCGTTATGCGTTATGAGTAATGCGTGATCCGTTATGCGTTATGCGTTATGCGTTATGAGTTATGCGTTAAGCGATATGCGTTATGCGTTATGCGTTATGCGTTATGCGTTATGCGTTATGCGTTATGCGTTATGCGTTATGCGATATGCGTTATGCGTTATGCGTTATGCGTTATGCGATTTGCGTTATGCGTTATGCGTTATGGGTTGTGCGTTATGAATCATGCGTTATGCGTTATGCGTTTTGCTTTATGCGTTATGCGTTATGGGTTATGCGTTATGCGTTATGCGTTATGGGTTATGCGTTATGCGTTATGCGTTATGAGTAATGCGTGATCCGTTATGTGTAATGCGTTATGCGTTATGCGTTATGCGTTTTGCGTTATGCGTTATGCGTTATGTGTTATGCGTTATGCGTTATGCGTTATGCGTTATGCGTTATGCGTTATGCGCTATGCGTTATGCGTTATGCGTTATGCGTTATGCGTTATGCGTTATGCGTTATGCGTTATGCGTTATGCGTTATGCGTTATGCGTTATGCGTTATGCGTTATGCGTTATGCGTTATGCGTTATGCGTTATGCGTTATGCGATTTGCGTTATGCGTTATGCGTTATGGGTTGTGCGTTATGAATCATGCGTTATGCGTTATGCGTTTTGCTTTATGCGTTATGCGTTATGGGTTATGCGTTATGCGTTATGCGTTATGTGTTATGCATTATGCGTTATGCGTTATGAGAAATGCGAGATCCGTTATGCGTTATGCGTTATGCGTTATGAGTAATGCGTAATTCCGTTATGCGTTATGCGTTATGCGTAATGCGTGATCCGTTATGCGTTATGCGTTATGCATTATGCGTTATGCGTTATGCGTTATGCGTTATGCTTTATGCGTTATGCGTTATGCGTTATGCGTTATGCGCTATGCGTTAGGCGTTATGCGTTATGCGTTATGCGTTATGCATTATGCGATATGCATTATGCGTTATGCGTTATGCGTTATGCGTTATGCGTTATGCATTATGCGATATGCATTATGCGTTATGCGTTATGCGTTATGCGTTATGCGTTATGCGTTATGCGTTATGCGTTATGCGTTATGCGTTATGCGTTATGCGTTATGCGTTATGCGTTATGCGTTATACGTTATGCGTTATGAGAAATGCGTGATCCGTTATGCGTTATGCGTTATGAGTAATACGTGATCCGTTATGCGTTATGCGTTATGCGTTATGCGTTATGCGATATGCGTTATGCGTTATGCGTTATGCGTTATGAGTAATGCGTGATCCGTTATGCGTTATGCGTTATGCGTTATGCGTTATGCGTTATGCGTTATGCGTTATGCGTTATGCGTTTTGCTTTATGCGTTATGCGTTATGGGTTATGCGTTATGCGTTATGCGTTATGAGTAATGCGTGATCCGTTATGTGTAATGCGTTATGCGTTATGCGTTACGCGTTTTGCGTTATGCGTTATGCGTTATGCGTTATGCGTTATGCGTTATGCGTTATGCGCTATGCGTTATGCGTTATGCGTTATGCGTTATGCGTTATGCGTTATGCGTTATGCGTTATGCGTTATGCGTTATGCGATTTGCGTTATGCGTTATGCGTTATGGGTTGTGCGTTATGAGTCATGCGTTATGCGTTATGCGTTTTGCTATATGCTTTATGCGTTATGGGTTATGCGTTATGCGTTATGCGTTATGCGTTATGCGTTATGCGTTATGAGAAATGCGAGATCCGTTATGCGTTATGCGTTATGCGTTATGAGTAATGCGTGATCCGTTATGCGTTATGCGTTATGTGTAATGCGTGATCCGTTATGCGTTATGCGTTATGCATTATGCGTTATGCGTTATGCGTTATGCTTTATGCGTTATGCGTTATGCGTTATGCGTTATGCGTTATGCGTTATGCGTTATGCGTTATGCGTTATGCGTTATGCGTTATGCGTTATGCGTTATGCGTTATGCGTTATGCGTTATGCGTTATGCGTTATGCGTTATGCGTTATGCGTTATGCGTTATGCGTTATGCGTTATGCGTTATGCGTTATGCGTTATGCGTTATGCGTTATGCGTTATGCGTTATGCGTTATGCGTTATGCGTTATGCGTTATGCGTTATGCGTTATGCGTTATGCGTTATGCGTTATGTGTTATGCATTATGCGTTATGCGTTATGAGAAATGCGAGATCCGTTATGCGTTATGCGTTATGCGTTATGAGTAATGCGTAATTCCGTTATGCGTTATGCGTTATGCGTAATGCGTGATCCGTTATGCGTTATGCGTTATGCATTATGCGTTATGCGTTATGCGTTATGCGTTATGCTTTATGCGTTATGCGTTATGCGTTATGCGTTATGCGTTATGCGCTATGCGTTAGGCGTTATGCGTTATGCGTTATGCGTTATGCATTATGCGATATGCATTATGCGTTATGCGTTATGCGTTATGCGTTATGCGTTATGCATTATGCGATATGCATTATGCGTTATGCGTTATGCGTTATGCGTTATGCGTTATGCGTTATGCGTTATGCGTTATGCGTTATGCGTTATGCGTTATGCGTTATGCGTTATGCGTTATGCGTTATGCGTTATGCGTTATGCGTTATGCGTTATACGTTATGCGTTATGAGAAATGCGTGATCCGTTATGCGTTATGCGTTATGAGTAATACGTGATCCGTTATGCGTTATGCGTTATGCGTTATGCGTTATGCGATATGCGTTATGCGTTATGCGTTATGAGAAATGCGTGATCCGTTATGCGTTATGCGTTATGAGTAATACGTGATCCGTTATGCGTTATGCGTTATGCGTTATGCGTTATGCGATATGCGTTATGCGTTATGCGTTATGCGTTATGAGTAATGCGTGATCCGTTATGCGTTATGCGTTATGCGTTATGCGTTATGCGTTACGCGTTTTGCGTTATGCGTTATGCGTTATGCGTTATGCGTTATGCGTTATGCGTTATGCGATATGCGTTATGCGTTATGCGTTATGCGTTATGCGTTATGCGTTATGCGTTATGCGTTATGCGTTATGCGTTATGCGATTTGCGTTATGCGTTATGCGTTATGGGTTGTGCGTTATGAGTCATGCGTTATGCGTTATGCGTTTGCTATATGCTTTATGCGTTATGGGTTATGCGTTATGCGTTATGCGTTATGCGTTATGAGAAATGCGAGATCCGTTATGCGTTATGCGTTATGCGTTATGAGTAATGCGTGATCCGTTATGCGTTATGCGTTATGTGTAATGCGTGATCCGTTATGCGTTATGCGTTATGCATTATGCGTTATGCGTTATGCGTTATGCGTTATGCTTTATGCGTTATGCGTTATGCGTTATGCGTTATGCGTTATGCGTTATGCGTTATGCGTTATGCGTTATGCGTTATGCGTTATGCGTTATGCGTTATGCGTTATGCGTTATGCGTTATGCGTTATGCGTTATGCGTTATGCGTTATGCGTTATGCGTTATGCGTTATGCGTTATGCGTTATGCGTTATGCGTTATGCGTTATGCGTTATGCGTTATGCGTTATGCGTTATGCGTTATGCGTTATGCGTTATGCGTTATGCGTTATGCGTTATGCGTTATGCGTTATGCGTTATGCGTTATGCGTTATGCGTTATGCGTTATGCGTTATGCGTTATGCGTTATGCGTTATGAGTAATACGTGATCCGTTATGCGTTATGCGTTATGAGAAATGCGTGATCCGTTATGCGTTATGCGTTATGAGTAATGCGTGATCCGTTATGCGTTATGCGTTATGCGTTATGAGTTATGCGTTAAGCGTTATGCGTTATGCGTTATGCGTTAAGCGTTATGCGTTATGCGTTATGCGTTATGCGTTATGCGTTATGCGTTATGCGTTATGCGTTATGCGTTATGCGTTATGCGTTATGCGATATGCGTTATGAGTAATGCGTGATCCGTTATGTGTAATGCGTTATGCGTTATGCGTTACGCGTTTTGCGTTATGCGTTATGCGTTATGTGTTATGCGTTATGCGCTATGCGTTATGCGTTATGCGTTATGCGTTATGCGTTATGCGTTATGCGTTATGCGTTATGCGTTATGCGTTATGCGTTATGCGTTATGCGTTATGCGTTATGCGTTATGCGTTATGCGTTATGCGTTATGCGTTATGCGTTATGCGTTATGCGTTATGCGATTTGCGTTATGCGTTATGCGTTATGGGTTGTGCGTTATGAGTCATGCGTTATGCGTTATGCGTTTTGCTTTATGCGTTATGCGTTATGGGTTATGCGTTATGCGTTATGCGTTATGCGTTATGCGTTATGAGAAATGCGAGATCCGTTATGCATTATGCGTTATGCGTTATGCGTTATGCGTTATGAGTAATGCGTGATCCGTTATGCGTTATGCGTTATGCATTATGCGATATGCATTATGCGTTATGCGTTATGCGTTATGCGTTATGCGTTATGTGTTATGCGTTGTGCGTTATCCGCTATGCGTTTTGCGTTATGCGTTATGCGTTATGCGTTATGCGTTATGCGTTGTGCGTTATGCGTTATACTTTATGCGTTATGCGTTATGCGTTATGCGTTATGCGCTATGCGTTATGCGTTATGCGTTATGCGTTATGCGTTATACATTATGCGATATGCTTTATGCTTTATGCGTTATGCGTTATGCGTTATGCGTTATGCGTTATGCGCTATGCGTTATGCGTTATGCGTTATGCGTTATGCGTTATGCATTATGCGATATGCATTATGCGTTATGCGTTATGCGTTATGCGTTATGCGTTATGCGTTATGCGTTATGCGTTATGGGTTATGCGTTATGCGTTATGCGTTATGAGTAATGCGTGATCCGTTATGTGTAATGCGTTATGCGTTATGCGTTACGCGTTTTGCGTTATGCGTTATGCGTTATGCGTTATGCGTTATGCGTTATGCGTTATGCGTTATGCGTTATGCGTTATGCGCTATGCGTTATGCGTTATGCGTTATGCGTTATGCGCTATGCGTTATGCGTCATGCGTTATGCGTTATGCGTTATGCGTTATGTGTTATGCGTTATGCGTTATGCGTTATGCGTTATGTGTTATGCGTTGTGCGTTATCCGCTATGCGTTTTGCGTTATGCGTTATGCGTTATGCGTTATGCGTTATGCGTTGTGCGTTATGCGTTATGCGTTATGCGTTATACGTTATGGGTTATGCGTTATGCGTTATGCGTTATGCGATTTGGGTTATGCGTTATGCGTTATGCGTTATGCGTTTTGGGTTATGAGTTATTCGTTATGCGTTATGCGTTATGCGTTATGCGTTATGCGTTGTGCGTTATGCGATTTGCGTTATGCGTTATGCGTTATGGGTTGTGCGTTATGAGTCATGCGTTATGCGTTATGAGTAATGCGTGATCCGTTATGCGTTATGCGTTATGCGTTATGCGAGATCCGTTATGCGTTATGCGTTATGCGTTATGCGTTATGCGTTATGCGTTATGCGTTATGCGTTATGCGTTATGCGTTATGCGTTATGCGTTATGCGTTATGGGTTGTGCGTTATGAGTCATGCGTTATGCGTTATGCGTTTTGCTTTATGCGTTATACGTTATGGGTTATGCGTTATGCGTTATGCGTTATGCGTTATGCGTTATGCGTTATGCGTTATGCGTTATGCGTTATGCGTTATGAGAAATGCGAGATCCGTTATGCGTTATGCGTTATGCGTTATGCGTTATGCGTTATGAGTAATGCGTGATCCGTTATGCGTTATGCGTTATGAGTAATGCGTGATCCGTTATGCGTTATGCGTTATGCATTATGCGTTATGCGTTATGCGTTATGTGTTATGCTTTATGCGTTATGCGTTATGCGTTATGCGTTATGCGTTATGCGCTATGCGTTATGCGTTATGCGTTATGCGTTATGCGTTATGCATTATGCGATATGCATTATGCGTTATGCGTTATGCGTTATGCGTTATGCGTTATGCGTTATGCGTTATGCGTTATGCGTTATGCGTTATGCGTTATGCGTTATGCGTTATGCGTTATGAGAAATGCGTGATCCGTTATGCGTTATGCGTTATGAGTAATACGTGATCCGTTATGCGTTATGCGTTATGCGTTATGCGTTAGCGCTATGCGTTATGCGTTATGCGTTATGCGTTATGCATTATGAGTAACGCGTGATCCGTTATGCGTTATGCGTTATGCGTTATGAGTAATGCGTGATCCGTTATGCGTTATGCGCTATGAGAAATGCGTGATCCGTTATCCGTTATGCGTTATGAGTAATGCGTGATCCGTTATGCGTTATGCGTTATGAGTTATGCGTTAAGCGTTATGCGTTATGCGTTATGCGTTATGCGTTATGCGTTATGCGTTATGCGTTATGCGTTATGCGTTATGCGTTATGCGTTATGCGTTATGCGATATGCGTTATGCGTTATGCGTTACGCGTTATGAGTAATGCGTGATCCGTTATGCGTTATGCGTTATGCGTTATGGGTTATGCGTTATGCGTTATGCGTTATGCGATATGCGTTATGCGTTATGCGTTATGCGTTATGAGTAATGCGTGATCCGTTATGCGTTATGCGTTATGCGTTATGCGTTATGCGTTATGCGTTATGCGTTATGCGTTATGCGTTTTGCTTTATGCGTTATGCGTTATGCATTATGGGTTATGCGTTATGCGTTATGAGTAATGCGTGATCCGTTATGTGTAATGCGTTATGCGTTATGCGTTACGCGTTTTGCGTTATGCGTTATGCGTTATGCGTTATGCGCTATGCGTTATGCGTTATGCGTTATGCGTTATGCGTTATGCGTTATGCGTTATGCGCTATGCGTTATGCGTTATGCGTTATGCGATATGCGTTATGCGTTATGCGTTATGCGTTATGCGTTATGCGTTATGCGTTATGCGTTATGTGTTATGCGTTGTGCGTTATCCGCTATGCGTTTTGCGTTATGCGTTATGCGTTATGCGTTATGCGTTATGCGTTATGCGTTATACGTTATGGGTTATGCGTTATGCGTTATGCGTTATGCGATTTGGGTTATGCGTTATGCGTTATGCGTTATGCGTTATGGGTTATGAGTTATTCGTTATGCGTTATGCGTTATGCGTTATGCGTTATGCGTTGTGCGTTATGCGATTTGCGTTATGCGTTATGCGTTATGCGTTATGGGTTGTGCGTTATGAGTCATGCGTTATGCGTTATGAGTAATGCGTGATCCGTTATGCGTTATGCGTTATGCGTTATGCGTTATGCGTTATGGGTTATGCGTTATGTGTTATGCGTTATACGTTATGTGTTATGCGTTATGCGTTATCCGTTATGCGTTATGCGTTATGCGTTATGCGTTATGCGTTATGCGTTACGCGTTATGCGTTATGCGTTATGCGTTATGCGTTATGCGTTATGCGTTATGCGTTATGCGTTATGGGTTATGCGTTATGTGTTATGCGTTATACGTTATGTGTTATGCGTTGTGCGTTATCCGTTATGCGTTATGCGTTATGCGTTATGCGTTATGCGTTATGCGTTATGCGTTACGCGTTATGCGTTATGCGTTATGCGTTATGCGTTATGCGTTATGCGTTATGCGTTGTGCGTTATGCGTTATGCGTTATGCGCTATGCGTTATGCGTTATGAGTGATGCGTGATCCGTTATGCGTTATGCGTAATGAGTAATGCGTGATCCGTTATGCGTTATGCGATTTGGGTTATGCGTTATGCGTTATGCGTTATGCGTTATGGGTTATGAGTTATTCGTTATGCGTTATGCGTTATGCGTTATGCGTTATGCGTTGTGCGTTATGCGATTTGCGTTATGCGTTATGCGTTATGCGTTATGGGTTGTGCGTTATGAGTCATGCGTTATGCGTTATGAGTAATGCGTGATCCGTTATGCGTTATGCGTTATGCGTTATGCGTTATGCGTTATGCGTTATGCGTTATGCGTTATGGGTTATGCGTTATGTGTTATGCGTTATACGTTATGTGTTATGCGTTGTGCGTTATCCGTTATGCGTTATGCGTTATGCGTTATGCGTTATGCGTTATGCGTTATGCGTTATGCGTTACGCGTTATGCGTTATGCGTTATGCGTTATGCGTTATGCGTTATGCGTTATGCGTTATGCGTTATGCGTTGTGCGTTATGCGTTAAGCGTTATGCGTTATGCGCTATGCGTTATGCGTTATGAGTGATGCGTGATCCGTTATGCGTTATGCGTAATGAGTAATGCGTGATCCGTTATGCGTTATGCGTTATGCGTTATGCGTTATGCGTTATGCTATTTGCGTTATGCGTTATGCGTTATGCATTATGCGTTATGCGTTACGCGTTATGAGTAATGCGTGATCCGGTATGCGTTATGCGTTATGCGTTACGCGTTATGCGTTATGCGTTATGCGTTATGCGTTATGCGTTATGCGTTATGCGTTGTGCGTTATGCGTTATGCGTTATGCGTTATGCGTTATGCGTTATGAGTGAAGCGTGATCCGTTATGCGTTATGCGTAATGAGTAATGTGTGATCCGTTATGCGTTATGCGTTATGCGTTATGCGTTATGCGTTATGCGTTATGCTATTTGCGTTATGCGTTATGCGTTATGCGTAATGCGTTATGCGTTATGCGTTATGAGTAATGCGTGATCCGTTATGCGTTATGCGTTATGCGTTATGCATTATGCGTTATGCGTTATGCGTTATGCGTTATGCGTTATGCGTTATGGGTTATGCGTTATGCGTTATGCGTTATGCGTTATGCGTTATGCGTTATGCGTAATGCGTTATGCGTTATGCGTTATGAGTAATGCGTGATCCGTTATGCGTTATGCGTTATGCGTTATGCGTTATGCGTTATGCGTTATGCGTTATGCTATTTGCGTTATGCGTTATGCGTTATGCGTTATGCGTTATGCGTTATGAGTAATGCGTTATGCGTTATGCGTTATGCGTTATGCGTTATGCGTTATGAGTAATGCGTTATGCGTTATGCGTTATGCGTTATGCGTTATGCGTTATGCGTTATGCGTTATGCGAGATCCGTTATGCGTTATGCTTTATGCGTTATGCGTTATGCGTTATGCGTTATGCGTTATGCGTTATGCGTTATGCGTTATGCTATTTGCGTTATGCGTTATGCGTTATGCATTATGCGTTATGCGTTACGCGTTATGAGTAATGCGTGATCCGGTATGCGTTATGCGTTATGCGTTACGCGTTATGCGTTATGCGTTATGCGTTATGCGTTATGCGTTATGCGTTATGCGTTGTGCGTTATGCGTTATGCGTTATGCGTTATGCGTTATGCGTTATGAGTGAAGCGTGATCCGTTATGCGTTATGCGTAATGAGTAATGTGTGATCCGTTATGCGTTATGCGTTATGCGTTATGCGTTATGCGTTATGCGTTATGCGTTATGCTATTTGCGTTATGCGTTATGCGTTATGCGTAATGCGTTAAGCGTTATGCGTTATGAGTAATGCGTGATCCGTTATGCGTTATGCGTTATGCGTTATGCATTATGCGTTATGCGTTATGCGTTATGCGTTATGCGTTATGCGTTATGGGTTATGCGTTATGCGTTATGCGTTATGCGTTATGCGTTATGCGTTATGCGTAATGCGTTATGCGTTATGCGTTATGAGTAATGCGTGATCCGTTATGCGTTATGCGTTATGCGTTATGCGTTATGCGTTATGCGTTATGCGTTATGCGTTATGCGTTATGCTATTTGCGTTATGCGTTATGCGTTATGCGTTATGCGTTATGCGTTATGAGTAATGCGTTATGCGTTATGCGTTATGCGTTATGCGTTATGCGTTATGAGTAATGCGTTATGCGTTATGCGTTATGCGTTATGCGTTATGCGTTATGCGTTATGCGAGATCCGTTATGCGTTATGCTTTATGCGTTATGCGTTATGCGTTATGCGTTATGTGTTATGCGTTGTGCGTTATCCGCTATGCGTTATGCGTTTTACGTTATGCGTTATGCGTTATGAGCTATGCGTTATACGTTATGCGTTATGCGTTATGCGTTATGCGTTATGCGTTATGCGTTATGCTATTTGCGTTATGCGTTATGCGTTATGCGTTATGCGTTATGCGTTATGCGTTATGCGTTATGCGTTATGCGTTATGAGTAATGCGTTATGAGTTATGCGTTATGCGTTATGAGTAATGCGTGATCCGTTATGCGTTATGCGTTATGCGTTATGCGTTATGCGTTATGCGTTATGGGTTATGAGTTATTCGTTATGCGTTATGCGTTATGCGTTATGCGTTATGCGTTGTGCGTTATGCGATTTGCGTTATGCGTTATGCGTTATGCGTTATGGGTTGTGCGTTATGAGTCATGCGTTATGCGTTATGAGTAATGCGTGATCCGTTATGCGTTATGCGTTATGCGTTATGCGTTATGCGTTATGCGTTATGCGTTATGGGTTATGCGTTATGTGTTATGCGTTATACGTTATGTGTTATGCGTTGTGCGTTATCCGTTATGCGTTATGCGTTATGCGTTATGCGTTATGCGTTATGCGTTATGCGTTATGCGTTATGCGTTACGCGTTATGCGTTATGCGTTATGCGTTATGCGTTATGCGTTATGCGTTATGCGTTATGCGTTATGCGTTGTGCGTTATGCGTTATGCGTTATGCGTTATGCGCTATGCGTTATGCGTTATGAGTGATGCGTGATCCGTTATGCGTTATGCGTAATGAGTAATGCGTGATCCGTTATGCGTTATGCGTTATGCGTTATGCGTTATGCGTTATGCTATTTGCGTTATGCGTTATGCGTTATGCATTATGCGTTATGCGTTACGCGTTATGAGTAATGCGTGATCCGGTATGCGTTATGCGTTATGCGTTACGCGTTATGCGTTATGCGTTATGCGTTATGCGTTATGCGTTATGCGTTATGCGTTGTGCGTTATGCGTTATGCGTTATGCGTTATGCGTTATGCGTTATGCGTTATGCGTTATGCGTTATGCGTTATGCGTTATGCGTTATGAGTAATGCGTTATGAGTTATGCGTTATACGTTATGCGTTATGCGTTATGCGTTATGCGTTATGCGTTATGCGTTATGCGTTATGCGTTATGAGTAATGCGTTATGCGTTATGCGTTATGCGTTATGCGTTATGCGTTATGCGTTATGCGTTATGGGTTGTGCGTTATGAGTCATGCGTTATGCGTTATGAGTAATGCGTGATCCGTTATGCGTTATGCGTTATGCGTTATGCGTTATGCGAGATCCGTTATGCGATTTGCGTTATGCGTTATGCGTTATGAGTTATGGGTTGTGCGTTATGAGTCATGCGTTATGCGTTATGAGTAATGCGTGATCCGTTATGCGTTATGCGTTATGCGTTATGCGTTATGCGTTATGCGTTATGCGTTATGGGTTATGCGTTATGTGTTATGCGTTATGCGTTATGTGTTATGCGTTGTGCGTTATGCGTTATGCGTTGTGCGTTATGCGTTATGCGTTATGCGCTATGCGTTATGCGTTATGAGTGATGCGTGATCCGTTATGCGTTATGCGTAATGAGTAATGCGTGATCCGTTATGCGTTATGCGTTATGCGTTATGCGTTATGCGTTATGCGTTATGCTATTTGCGTTATGCGTTATGCGTTATGCGTTATGCGTTATGCGTTACGCGTTATGAGTAATGCGTGATCCGGTATGCGTTATGCGTTATGCGTTACGCGTTATGCGTTATGCGTTATGCGTTATGCGTTGTGTGTTATGCGTTATGCGTTATGCGTTATGCGTTATGCGTTATGCGTTATGAGTGATGCGTGATCCGTTATGCGTTATGCGTAATGAGTAATGCGTGATCCGTTATGCGTTATGCGTTATGCGTTATGCGTTATGCGCTATGCGTTATACGTTATGCGTTATGCGTTATGAGTAATGCGTGATCCGTTATGCGTTATTCGTTATGCGTTATGCGTTATGCGTTATGCGTTATGCGCTATGCGTTATGCGTTATGCGTTATGCGATATGCGTTATGCGTTATGCGTTATGCGTTATGCGTTATGCGTTATGCGTTATGTGTTATGCGTTGTGCGTTATCCGCTATGCGTTTTGCGTTATGCGTTATGCGTTATGCGTTATGCGTTATGCGTTATGCGTTATGCGTTATGCGTTATGCGTTATGCGTTATGCGTTATGCGTTATGCGTTATACGTTATGGGTTATGCGTTATGCGTTATGCGTTATGCGATTTGGGTTATGCGTTATGCGTTATGCTTTATGCGTTATGGGTTATGAGTTATTCGTTATGCGTTATGCGTTATGCGTTATGCGTTATGCGTTGTGCGTTATGCGATTTGCGTTATGCGTTATGCGTTATGCGTTATGGGTTGTGCGTTATGAGTCATGCGTTATGCGTTATGAGTAATGCGTGATCCGTTATGCGTTATGCGTTATGCGTTATGCGTTATGCGTTATGCGTTATGGGTTATGCGTTATGCGCTATGCGTTATGCGTTATGCGTTATGCGTTATGCGATTTGGGTTATGCGTTATGCGTTATGCGTTATGCGTTATGCGTTATGCGTTATGCGTTATGAGTAATGCGTGATCCGTTATGTGTAATGCGCTATGCGTTATGCGTTACGCGTTTTGCGTTATGCGTTATGCGTTATGCGTTATGCGCTATGCGTTATGCGTTATGCGTTATGCGTTATGCGTTATGCGTTATGCGTTATGCGTTATGCGTTATACGTTATGGGTTATGCGATATGCGTTATGCGTTATGCGATTTGGGTTATGCGTTATGCGTTATGCGTTATGCGTTATGGGTTATGAGTTATTCGTTATGCGTTATGCGTTATGCGTTATGCGTTATGCGTTGTGCGTTATGCGATTTGCGTTATGCGTTATGCGTTATGCGTTATGGGTTGTGCGTTATGAGTCATGCGTTATGCGTTATGAGTAATGCGTGATCCGTTATGCGTTATGCGTTATGAGTAATGCGTGATCCGTTATGCGTTATGCGTTATGCGTTATGCGATTTGGGTTATGCGTTATGCGTTATGCGTTATGGGTTATGAGTTATTCGTTATGCGTTATGCGTTATGCGTTATGCGTTATGCGTTGTGCGTTATGCGATTTGCGTTATGCGTTATGCGTTATGCGTTATGGGTTGTGCGTTATGTGTCATGCGTTATGCGTTATGAGTAATGCGTGATCCGTTATGCGTTATGCGTTATGCGTTATGCGTTATGCGTTATGCGTTATGGGTTATGCGTTATGTGTTATGCGTTATACGTTATGTGTTATGCGTTGTGCGTTATCCGTTATGCGTTATGCGTTATGCGTTATGCGTTATGCGTTATGCGTTATGCGTTACGCGTTATGCGTTATGCGTTATGCGTTATGCGTTATGCGTTATGCGTTATGCGTTGTGCGTTATGCGTTATGCGTTATGCGCTATGCGTTATGCGTTATGAGTGATGCGTGATCCGTTATGCGTTATGCGTAATGAGTAATGCGTGATCCGTTATGCGTTATGCGTTATGCGTTATGCGTTATGCGTTATGCGTTATGCTATTTGCGTTATGCGGTATGCGTTATGCATTATGCGTTATGCGTTACGAGTTATGAGTAATGCGTTATGCGTTATGCGTTATGCGTTATGGGTTATGAGTTATTCGTTATGCGTTATGCGTTATGCGTTATGGGTTATGCGATATGCGTTATGCGTTATGCGTTATGCGTTATGCGTTATGCGTTATGTGTTATGCGTTGTGCGTTATCCGCTATGCGTTTTGCGTTATGCGTTATGCGTTATGCGTTATGCGTTATGCGTTATGCGTTATGCGTTATGCGTTATGCGTTATGCGTTATGCGTTATACGTTATGGGTTATGCGTTATGCGTTATGCGTTATGCGATTTGGGTTATGCGTTATGCGTTATGCGTTATGCGTTATGGGTTATGAGTTATTCGTTATGCGTTATGCGTTATGCGTTATGCGTTATGCGTTGTGCGTTATGCGATTTGCGTTATGCGTTATGCGTTATGCGTTATGGGTTGTGCGTTATGAGTCATGCGTTATGCGTTATGAGTAATGCGTGATCCGTTATGCGTTATGCGTTATGCGTTATGCGTTATGCGAGATCCGTTATGCGTTATGCGTTATGCGTTATGCGTTATGGGTTATGCGTTATGTGTTATGCGTTATACGTTATGTGTTATGCGTTGTGCGTTATCCGTTATGCGTTATGCGTTATGCGTTATGCGTTATGCGTTATGCGTTATGCGTTATGCGTTACGCGTTATGCGTTATGCGTTATGCGTTATGCGTTATGCGTTATGCGTTATGCGTTATGCGTTATGCGTTATGCGTTATGCGTTGTGCGTTATGCGTTATGCGTTATGCGCTATGCGTTATGCGTTATGAGTGATGCGTGATCCGTTATGCGTTATGCGTAATGAGTAATGCGTGATCCGTTATGCGTTATGCGTTATGTGTTATGCGTTGTGCGTTATCCGCTATGCGTTTTGCGTTATGCGTTATGCGTTATGCGTTATGCGTTATGCGTTATGCGTTATGCGTTATGCGTTATACGTTATGGGTTATGCGTTATGCGTTATGCGTTATGCGATTTGGGTTATGCGTTATGCGTTATGCGTTATGCGTTATGGGTTATGAGTTATTCGTTATGCGTTATGCGTTATGCGTTATGCGTTATGCGTTGTGCGTTATGCGATTTGCGTTATGCGTTATGCGTTATGCGTTATGGGTTGTGCGTTATGAGTCATGCGTTATGCGTTATGAGTAATGCGTGATCCGGTATGCGTTATGCGTTATGCGTTATGCGTTATGCGAGATCCGTTATGCGTTATGCGTTATGCGTTATGCGTTATGGGTTATGCGTTATGTGTTATGCGTTATACGTTATGTGTTATGCGTTGTGCGTTATCCGTTATGCGTTATGCGTTATGCGTTATGCGTTATGCGTTATGCGTTATGCGTTATGCGTTACGCGTTATGCGTTATGCGTTATGCGTTATGCGTTATGCGTTATGCGTTATGCGTTATGCGTTATGCGTTATGCGTTATGCGTTGTGCGTTATGCGTTATGCGTTATGCGCTATGCGTTATGCGTTATGAGTGATGCGTGATCCGTTATGCGTTATGCGTAATGAGTAATGCGTGATCCGTTATGCGTTATGCGTTATGCGTTATGCGATTTGGGTTATGCGTTATGCGTTATGCGTTATGCGTTATGGGTTATGAGTTATTCGTTATGCGTTATGCGTTATGCGTTATGCGTTGTGCGTTATGCGATTTGCGTTATGCGTTATGCGTTATGCGTTATGGGTTGTGCGTTATGAGTCATGCGTTATGCGTTATGAGTAATGCGTGATCCGTTATGCGTTATGCGTTATGCGTTATGCGTTATGCGTTATGCGTTATGCGTTATGCGTTATGGGTTATGCGTTATGTGTTATGCGTTATACGTTATGAGTAATGCGTGATCCGTTATGCGTTATGCGTTATGCGTTATGCGATTTGGGTTATGCGTTATGCGTCATGCGTTATGCGTTATGGGTTATGAGTTATTCGTTATGCGTTATGCGTTATGCGTTATGCGTTATGCGTTGTGCGTTATGCGATTTGCGTTATGCGTTATGCGTTATGCGTTATGGGTTGTGCGTTATGTGTCATGCGTTATGCGTTATGAGTAATGCGTGATCCGTTATGCGTGATCCGTTATGCGTTATGCGTTATGCGTTATGCGTTATGCGTTATGCTATTTGCGTTATGCGTTATGCGTTATGCATTATGCGTTATGCGTTACGCGTTATGAGTAATGCGTGATCCGGTATGCGTTATGCGTTATGCGTTACGCGTTATGCGTTATGCGTTATGCGTTATGCGTTATGCGTTATGCGTTATGCGTTGTGCGTTATGCGTTATGCGTTATGCGTTATGCGTTATGCGTTATGAGTGAAGCGTGATCCGTTATGCGTTATGCGTAATGAGTAATGTGTGATCCGTTATGCGTTATGCGTTATGCGTTATGCGTTATGCGTTATGCGTTATGCTATTTGCGTTATGCGTTATGCGTTATGCGTAATGCGTAATGCGTTATGCGTTATGAGTAATGCGTGATCCGTTATGCGTTATGCGTTATGCGTTATGCATTATGCGTTATGCGTTATGCGTTATGCGTTATGCGTTATGCGTTATGGGTTATGCGTTATGCGTTATGCGTTATGCGTTATGCGTTATGCGTTATGCGTAATGCGTTATGCGTTATGCGTTATGAGTAATGCGTGATCCGTTATGCGTTATGCGTTATGCGTTATGCGTTATGCGTTATGCGTTATGCTATTTGCGTTATGCGTTATGCGTTATGCGTTATGCGTTATGCGTTATGAGTAATGCGTTATGCGTTATGCGTTATGCGTTATGCGTTATGCGTTATGAGTAATGCGTTATGCGTTATGCGTTATGCGTTATGCGTTATGCGTTATGCGTTATGCGTTATGCGTTATGCGTTATGCGTTATGCGTTATGCGTTATGCTATTTGCGTTATGCGTTATGCGTTATGCGTTATGCGTTATGCGTTATGAGTAATGCGTTATGCGTTATGCGTTATGCGTTATGCGTTATGCGTTATGAGTAATGCGTTATGCGTTATGCGTTATGCGTTATGCGTTATGCGTTATGCGTTATGCGTTATGCGAGATCCGTTATGCGTTATGCTTTATGCGTTATGCGTTATGCGTTATGCGTTATGTGTTATGCGTTGTGCGTTATGAGCTATGCGTTATGCGTTTTACGTTATGCGTTATGCGTTATGAGCTATGCGTTATACGTTATGCGTTATGCGTTATGCGTTATGCGTTATGCGTTATGCTATTTGCGTTATGCGTTATGCGTTATGCGTTATGCGTTATGCGTTATGCGTTATGCGTTATGCGTTATGAGTAATGCGTTATGAGTTATGCGTTATACCTTATGCGTTATGCGTTATGCGTTATGCGTTATGCGTTATGCGTTATGCGTTATGCGTTATGAGTAATGCGTTATGCGTTATGCGTTATGCGTTATGCGTTATGCGTTATGCGTTATGGGTTGTGCGTTATGAGTCATGCGTTATGCGTTATGAGTAATGCGTGATCCGTTATGCGTTATGCGTTATGCGTTATGCGTTATGCGAGATCCGTTATGCGATTTGCGTTATGCGTTATGCGTTATGAGTTATGGGTTGTGCGTTATGAGTCATGCGTTATGCGTTATGAGTAATGCGTGATCCGTTATGCGTTATGCGTTATGCGTTATGCGTTATGCGTTATGCGTTATGCGTTATGGGTTATGCGTTATGTGTTATGCGTTATGCGTTATGTGTTATGCGTTGTGCGTTATGCGTTATGCGTTGTGCGTTATGCGTTATGCGTTATGCGCTATGCGTTATGCGTTATGAGTGATGCGTGATCCGTTATGCGTTATGCGTAATGAGTAATGCGTGATCCGTTATGCGTTATGCGTTATGCGTTATGCTATTTGCGTTATGCGTTATGCGTTATGCGTTATGCGTTATGCGTTACGCGTTATGAGTAATGTGTGATCCGGTATGCGTTATGCGTTATGCGTTACGCGTTATGCGTTATGCGTTATGCGTTATGCGTTGTGTGTTATGCGTTATGCGTTATGCGTTATGCGTTATGCGTTATGCGTTATGAGTGATGCGTGATCCGTTATGCGTTATGCGTAATGAGTAATGCGTGATACGTTATGCGTTATGCGTTATGCGTTATGCGTTATGCGCTATGCGTTATACGTTATGCGTTATGCGTTATGAGTAATGCGTGATCCGTTATGCGTTATTCGTTATGCGTTATGCGTTATGCGTTATGCGTTATGCGCTATGCGTTATGCGTTATGCGTTATGCGATATGCGTTATGCGTTATGCGTTATGCGTTATGCGTTATGCGTTATGCGTTATGTGTTATGCGTTGTGCGTTATCCGCTATGCGTTTTGCGTTATGCGTTATGCGTTATGCGTTATGCGTTATGCGTTATGCGTTATGCGTTATGCGTTATGCGTTATACGTTATGGCTTATGCGTTATGCGTTATGCGTTATGCGATTTGGGTTATGCGTTATGCGTTATGCTTTATGCGTTATGGGTTATGAGTTATTCGTTATGCGTTATGCGTTATGCGTTATGCGTTATGCGTTGTGCGTTATGCGATTTGCGTTATGCGTTATGCGTTATGCGTTATGGGTTGTGCGTTATGAGTCATGCGTTATGCGTTATGAGTAATGCGTGATCCGTTATGCGTTATGCGTTATGCGTTATGCGGTATGCGTTATGCGTTATGCGTTATGCGTTATGCGCTATGCGTTATGCGTTATGCGTTATGCGTTATGCGATTTGGGTTATGCGTTATGCGTTATGCGTTATGCGTTATGCGTTATGCGTTATGCGTTATGCGTTATGCGTTATGCGTTATGCGTTATGCGCTATGCGTTATGCGTTATGCGTTATGCGTTATGCGATTTGGGTTATGCGTTATGCGTTATGCGTTATGGGTTATGCGTTATGTGTTATGCGTTATACGTTATGTGTTATGCGTTGTGCGTTATCCGTTATGCGTTATGCGTTATGCGTTATGCGTTATGCGTTATGCGTTATGCGTTATGCGTTACGCGTTATGCGTTATGCGTTATGCGTTATGCGTTATGCGTTATGCGTTGTGCGTTATGCGTTATGCGTTATGCGCTATGCGTTATGCGTTATGAGTGATGCGTGATCCGTTATGCGTTATGCGTAATGAGTAATGCGTGATCCGTTATGCGTTATGCGTTATGCGTTATGCGTTTTGCTATTTGCGTTATGCGTTATGCGTTATGCATTATGCGTTATGCGTTACGCGTTATGCGTTACGCGTTATGAGTAATGCGTGATCCGGTATGCGTTATGCGTTATGCGTTATGCGTTATGCGTTATGCGTTATGCGTTTTGCTATTTGCGTTATGCGTTATGCGTTATGCATTATGCGTTATGCGTTACGCGTTATGAGTAATGCGTGATCCGGTATGCGTTATGCGTTATGCGTTACGCGTTATGCGTTATGCGTTATGCGTTATGCGTTGTGCGTTATGCGTTATGCGTTATGCGTAATGAGTAATGTGTGATCCGTTATGCGTTATGCGTTATGCGTTATGCGTTGTGCGTTATGCGTTATGCGTTATGCGTTATGCGTTATGCGTTATGAGTGATACGTGATCCGTTATGCGTTATGCGTAATGAGTAATGTGTGATCCGTTATGCGTTATGCGTTATGCGTTATGCGTTATGCGTTATGAGTGATACGTGATCCGTTATGCGTTATGCGTAATGAGTAATGTGTGATCCGTTATGCGTTATGCGTTATGCGTTATGCGTTATGCGTTATGCTATTTGCGTTATGCGTTATGCGTTATGCGTAATGCGTTATGCGTTATGCGTTATGAGTAATGCGTGATCCGTTATGCGTTATGCGTTATGCGTTATGCGTTATGCGTTATGCGTTATGCGTTATGCGTTATGCGTTATGCGTTATGCGTTATGCGTTATGCGTTATGCGTTATGCGAGATCCGTTATGCGTTATGCTTTATGCGTTATGCGTTATGCGTTATGCGTTATGTGTTATGCGTTGTGCGTTATCCGTTATGTGTTATGCGTTGTGCGTTATCCGCTATGCGTTATGCGTTTTACGTTATGCGTTATGCGTTATGAGCTATGCGTTATACGTTATGCGTTATGCGTTATGCTTTATGCGTTATGCGTTATGCGTTATGCGTTATGCGTTATGCGAGATCCGTTATGCGTTATGCTTTATGCGTTATGCGTTATGCGTTATGTGTTATGCGTTGTGCGTTATCCGCTATGCGTTATGCGTTTTGCGTTATGCGTTATGCGTTATGAGCTATGCGTTATGCGTTATGCGTTATGCGTTATGCGTTATGCGTTATGCGTTATGCGTTATGCGTTATGCGTTATGCGTTATGCGTTATGCGTTATGCGTTATGCGTTATGCGTAATGAGTAATGTGTGATCCGTTATGCGTTATGCGTTATGCGTTATGCGTTGTGCGTTATGCGTTATGCGTTATGCGTTATGCGTTATGCGTTATGAGTGATACGTGATCCGTTATGCGTTATGCGTAATGAGTAATGTGTGATCCGTTATGCGTTATGCGTTATGCGTTATGCGTTATGCGTTATGCGTTATGCTATTTGCGTTATGCGTTATGCGTTATGCGTAATGCGTTATGCGTTATGCGTTATGAGTAATGCGTGATCCGTTATGCGTTATGCGTTATGCGTTATGCGTTATGCGTTATGCGTTATGCGTTATGCGTTATGCGTTATGCGTTATGCGTTATGCGTTATGCGTTATGCGAGATCCGTTATGCGTTATGCTTTATGCGTTATGCGTTATGCGTTATGCGTTATGTGTTATGCGTTGTGCGTTATCCGTTATGTGTTATGCGTTGTGCGTTATCCGCTATGCGTTATGCGTTTTACGTTATGCGTTATGCGTTATGAGCTATGCGTTATACGTTATGCGTTATGCGTTATGCTTTATGCGTTATGCGTTATGCGTTATGCGTTATGCGTTATGCGAGATCCGTTATGCGTTATGCTTTATGCGTTATGCGTTATGCGTTATGTGTTATGCGTTGTGCGTTATCCGCTATGCGTTATGCGTTTTGCGTTATGCGTTATGCGTTATGAGCTATGCGTTATGCGTTATGCGTTATGCGTTATGCGTTATGCGTTATGCGTTATGCGTTATGCGTTATGCGTTATGCGAGATACGTTATGCGTTATGCTTTATGCGTTATGCGTTATGCGTTATGCGTTATGTGTTATGCGTTGTGCGTTATCCGCTATGCGTTATGCGTTTTACGTTATGCGTTATGCGTTATGAGCTATGCGTTATACGTTATGCGTTATGCGTTATGCTTTATGCGTTATGCGTTATGCGTTATGCGTTATGCGTTGTGCGTTATGCGATTTGCGTTATGCGTTATGCGTTATGCGTTATGGGTTGTGCGTTATGAGTCATGCGTTATGCGTTATGAGTAATGCGTGATCCGTTATGCGTTATGCGTTATGCGTTATGCGTTATGCGAGATCCGTTATGCGTTATGCGTTATGCGTTATGCGTTATGCGTTATGCGCTATGCGTTATGCGTTATGCGTTATGCGTTATGCGTGATCCGTTATGCGTTATGCGTTATGCGTTATGCGTTATGCGTTATGCGTTATGCGTTATGAGTGATGCGTGATCCGTTATGCGTTATGCGTAATGAGTAATGTGTGATCCGTTATGCGTTATGCGTTATGCGTTATGCATTATGCGTTATGCGTTACGCGTTATGAGTAATGCGTGATCCGGTATGCGTTATGCGTTATGCGTTACGCGTTATGCGTTATGCGTTATGCGTTATGCGTTATGCGTTGTGCGTTATGCGTTATGCGTTATGCGTTATGCGTTATGCGTTATGAGTGATGCGTGATCCGTTATGCGTTATGCGTAATGAGTAATGTGTGATCCGTTATGCGTTATGCGTTATGCGTTATGCGTTATGCGTTATGCGTTATGCTATTTGCGTTATGCGTTATGCGTTATGCGTAATGCGTTATGCGTTATGCGTTATGAGTAATGCGTGATCCGTTATGCGTTATGCGTTATGCGTTATGCGTTATGCGTTATGCGTTATGCGTTATGCGTTATGCGTTATGCGTTATGCGTTATGCGTTATGCGTTATGCGTTATGCGTTATGCGAGATCCGTTATGCGTTATGCTTTATGCGTTATGCGTTATGCGTTATGCGTTATGCGTTATGTGTTATGCGTTGTGCGTTATCCGCTATGCGTTATGCGTTTTACGTTATGCGTTATGCGTTATGAGCTATGCGTTATACGTTATGCGTTATGCGTTATGCTTTATGCGTTATGCGTTATGCGTTATGCGTTATGCGTTATGCGTTATGCGTTATGCGAGATCCGTTATGCGTTATGCTTTATGCGTTATGCGTTATGCGTTATGTGTTATGCGTTGTGCGTTATCCGCTATGCGTTATGCGTTTTGCGTTATGCGTTATGCGTTATGAGCTATGCGTTATGCGTTATGCGTTATGCGTTATGCGTTATGCGTTATGCGTTTTGCGTTATGCGTTATGCGTTATGCGAGATCCGTTATGCGTTATGCTTTATGCGTTATGCGTTATGCGTTATGCGTTATGTGTTATGCGTTGTGCGTTATCCGCTATGCGTTATGCGTTTTACGTTATGCGTTATGCGTTATGAGCTATGCGTTATACGTTATGCGTTATGCGTTATGCTTTATGCGTTATGCGTTATGCGTTATGCGTTATGCGTTATGCGTTATGCGAGATCCGTTATGCGTTACGCTTTATGCGTTATGCGTTATGCGTTATGTGTTATGCGTTGTGCGTTATCCGCTATGCGTTATGCGTTTTGCGTTATGCGTTATGCGTTATGAGCTATGCGTTATGCGTTATGCGTTATGCGTTATGCGTTATGCGTTATGCGTTATGCGTTATGCGCTATGCGTTATGCGTTATGCGTTATGCGTTATGCGTGATCCGTTATGCGTTATGCGTTATGCGTTATGCGTTATGCGTTATGCGTTATGCGCTATGCGTTATGCGTTATGCGTTATGCGATATGCGTTATGCGTTATGCGTTATGCGTTATGCGTTATGCGTTATGCGTTATGCGTTATGCGTTATGCGTTATGCGTTATGAGTAATGCGTGATCCGTTATGCGTTATGCGTTATGCGTTATGCGTTATGCGCTATGCGTTATGCGTTATGCGCTATGCGTTATGCGTTATGCGTTATGCGATATGCGTTATGCGTTATGCGTTATGCGTTATGCGTTATGCGTTATGTGTTATGCGTTGTGCGTTATCCGCTATGCGTTTTGCGTTATGCGTTATGCGTTATGCGTTATGCGTTATGCGTTATGCGTTATGCGTTATGCGTTATGCGTTATGCGTTATGCGTTATGCGTTATGCGTTACGCGTTATGCGTTATGCGTTATGCGTTATGCGTTATGCGTTATGCGTTATGCGTTGTGCGTTATGCGTTATGCGTTATGCGCTATGCGTTATGCGTTATGAGTGATGCGTGATCCGTTATGCGTTATGCGTAATGAGTAATGCGTGATCCGTTATGCGTTATGCGTTATGCGTTATGCGTTTTGCTATTTGCGTTATGCGTTATGCGTTATGCATTATGCGTTATGCGTTACGCGTTATGAGTAATGCGTGATCCGGTATGCGTTATGCGTTATGCGTTACGCGTTATGCGTTATGCGTTATGCGTTATGCGTTATGCGTTATGCGTTGTGCGTTATGCGTTATGCGTTATGCGTTATGCGTTATGCGTTATGAGTGATGCGTGATCCGTTATGCGTTATGCGTAATGAGTAATGTGTGATCCGTTATGCGTTATGCGTTATGCGTTATGCGTTATGCGTTATGCGTTATGCGTTATGCTATTTGCGTTATGCGTTATGCGTTATGCGTTATGCGTTATGCGTTATGCGTTATGAGTAATGCGTGATCCGTTATGCGTTATGCGTTATGCGTTATGCGTTATGCGTTATGCGTTATGCGTTATGCGTTATGCGTTATGCGTTATGCGTTATGCGTTATGCGTTATGCGTTATGCGAGATCCGTTATGCGTTATGCTTTATGCGTTATGCGTTATGCGTTATGCGTTATGCGTTATGTGTTATGCGTTGTGCGTTATCCGCTATGCGTTATGCGTTTTACGTTATGCGTTATGCGTTATGAGCTATGCGTTATACGTTATGCGTTATGCGTTATGCTTTATGCGTTATGCGTTATGCGTTATGCGTTATGCGTTATGCGTTATGCGAGATCCGTTATGCGTTATGCTTTATGCGTTATGCGTTATGCGTTATGTGTTATGCGTTGTGCGTTATCCGCTATGCGTTATGCGTTTTGCGTTATGCGTTATGCGTTATGAGCTATGCGTTATGCGTTATGCGTTATGCGTTATGCGTTATGCGTTTTGCGTTATGCGTTATGCGTTATGCGAGATCCGTTATGCGTTATGCTTTATGCGTTATGCGTTATGCGTTATGCGTTATGTGTTATGCGTTGTGCGTTATCCGCTATGCGTTATGCGTTTTACGTTATGCGTTATGCGTCATGAGCTATGCGTTATACGTTATGCGTTATGCGTTATGCTTTATGCGTTATGCGTTATGCGTTATGCGTTATGCGTTGTGCGTTATGCGATTTGCGTTATGCGTTATGCGTTATGCGTTATGGGTTGTGCGTTATGAGTCATGCGTTATGCGTTATGAGTAATGCGTGATCCGTTATGCGTTATGCGTTATGCGTTATGCGTTATGCGAGATCCGTTATGCGTTATGCGTTATGCGTTATGCGTTATGCGTTATGCGTTATGCGCTATGCGTTATGCGTTATGCGTTATGCGTTATGCGTGATCCGTTATGCGTTATGCGTTATGCGTTATGCGTTATGCGTTATGCGCTATGCGTTATGCGTTATGCGTTATGCGATATGCGTTATGCGTTATGCGTTATGCGTTATGCGTTATGCGTTATGCGTTATGCGTTATGCGTTATGCGTTATGCGTTATGCGTTATGCGTTATGAGTAATGCGTGATCCGTTATGCGTTATGCGTTATGCGTTATGCGTTATGCGCTATGCGTTATGCGTTATGCGCTATGCGTTATGCGTTATGCGTTATGCGATATGCGTTATGCGTTATGCGTTATGCGTTATGCGTTATGCGTTATGTGTTATGCGTTGTGCGTTATCCGCTATGCGTTTTGCGTTATGCGTTATGCGTTATGCGTTATGCGTTATGCGTTATGCGTTATGCGTTATACGTTATGGGTTATGCGTTATGCGTTATGCGTTATGCGATTTGGGTTATACGTTATGCGTTATGCTTTATGCGTTATGGGTTATGAGTTATTCGTTATGCGTTATGCGTTATGCGTTATGCGTTATGCGTTGTGCGTTATGCGATTTGCGTTATGCGTTATGCGTTATGCGTTATGGGTTGTGCGTTATGAGTCATGCGTTATGCGTTATGAGTAATGCGTGATCCGTTATGCGTTATGCGTTATGCGTTATGCGTTATGCGAGATCCGTTATGCGTTATGCGTTATGCGTTATGCGCTATGCGTTATGCGTTATGCGTTATGCGTTATGCGATTTGGGTTATGCGTTATGCGTTATGCGTTATGGGTTATGCGTTATGCGTTATGCGATATGCGTAATGAGTAATGCGTGATCCGTTATGCGTTATGCGTTATGCGTTATGCGTTATGCGTTATGCGATTTGGGTTATGCGTTATGCGTTATGCGTTATGGGTTATGCGTTATGCGTTATGCGATATGCGTTATGCGTTATGCGTTATGCGTTATGCGTTATGCGTGATCCGTTATGCGTTATGCGATTTGGGTTATGCGTTATGCGTTATGCGTTATGCGTTATGGGTTATGAGTTATTCGTTATGCGATATGCGTTATGCGTTATGCGTTATGCGTTGTGCGTTATGCGATTTGCGTTATGCGTTATGCGTTATGCGTTATGGGTTGTGCGTTATGAGTCATGCGTTATGCGTTATGAGTAATGCGTGATCCGTTATGCGTTATGCGTTATGCGTTATGCGTTATGCGTTATGGGTTATGCGTTATGTGTTATGCGTTATACGTTATGTGTTATGCGTTGTGCGTTATCCGTTATGCGTTATGCATTATGCGTTATGCGTTATGCGTTACGCGTTATGCGTTATGCGTTATGCGTTATGCGTTATGCGTTATGCGTTATGCGTTATGCGTTATGCGTTATGCGTTATGCGTTATGGGTTGTGCGTTATGAGTCATGCGTTATGCGTTATGCGTTATGCGTGATCCGTTATGCGTTATGCGTTATGCGTTATGCGTTATGCGTTATGCGTTACGCGCTATGCGTTATGCGTTATGCGTTATGCGATATGCGTTATGTGTTTCGGATTGCGAAGAAAAAACTGGACTCGGATTATGGACTAGAACACTTTATTTCAATCAAAAAAACCGATTTTGTCACGACCTTACATAAACTATGTACAGAATGCGCGAATCAACGAGCACATTGATTAGAGCAAAAATAAACGGAAATTTTGCGGTTTGGAACTTTAATTCCAGAAAGATTGAGAAGCGAGACCGTTCCTTCGGACGCGTTTGAAACTGACTTGCTCAGAAAACCGGTCAAGAGACGCACGACGTTTTGCTGAACGCGAAGTTCGGATTGAGAGCGACCGGTAAAACGCCGGCGGTTTTCTATCACCAAGGGATCGATGACTTGCAGTTTTTGAAGCGCGCGACCAATAGTAGATCTATTTCTAGATCGATAATCGACCCGTTGGTGACAGCCTATCGCGCGGCGCGTGGCCGATCGATCCTCAATCTCGCGGTTACGCGGCCAGTGCCCAATCGCTGGGCTGCTCGGTGGATCGCGAGTTTCGATTCTCCGTCCCTAGCGACCAATCGCGAACATTCCGCCCGCCTCGTCATTCATTGACGAAATTAAGAACCTGAATGAACGAGAATTGTACGACGTAGTAAAGTGAAGTTGATACAAGTGAGTGAAGATGGAATCTTACAGTGAGAAGTGTCGATTGGCGTAGTTACATCAAAGTGAATTTGCTATGAGCTGAGGAAGCTATTCCCTGAGAGTGACTGTGAAGTGAAATTTGATGATTTTAACGTGAAGATGAGAACTTAACCTCGAAATTAGGCGATTTCTAGTGTCGGCTTACGGGGACGCTTGCCCCCTCCCGGCTTCGAGCGCCTTACCACCCCCCTTCTCGGCATTGTCCGGTGGCAACAGCGGAATCAATTTGTGAACTGGTCGCGTGAATTGCGACGTGGCGGTTTTAACTGTAGCCACTCTGATGGTGGAGTCTGGACCCGGGTGCACCTGAATCACGCGAGCGAGGGGCCACTGAGTAGGCGAGTGAGTTTCGCTTTTTATGAGGCAGAGGGCCCCGTTTTTAATGAGATTCTCATCCTTATGCCACTTCCCTCTCGTCTGTAGGGAATTCAGGTACTCCAGTGACCAACGCTTCCAGAAATGCTGCTGAATCTGTTGAAGGAGCTGCCACCGGGATAAACGAGAAGTTGGGAGGTCATCGAGATTAGGCTCTGGGATCGCAGTTAGAGCTTCTCCGATCAAGAAGTGACCGGGCGTTAGAGCGACTGGGTCCTCAGAGTCGTCTGACAGCGGTAAGAGCGGTCGGGAATTGAGACAGGCCTCGATGCCGGTCAGGACTGTGGTCAGCTCCTCGAAGGTCAGTCGTTGGTCCCCGATGACTCGGCGAAGATGGTGTTTGGCGGACTTGACGGCGGCTTCCCAGATTCCGCCAAAATGCGGCGCCGATGGCGGATTGAATCGCCACGTGATTCCTTCTCGGGCGGCTGCGGCGAATGGGCCTCCCCCTTGTTTGACAGTGTCGAGTAGTAGTGCCCTCAATTCTTGCTGAGCACCGACGAAGTTGCGTCCACAGTCGCTGTGGAGTTCGGCACAACGACCTCGACGAGCAATGAAGCGTCGCAGCGCAGCGAGGAAGGTCTCGGTGGAGGCGTCTGATGCTGCCTCTAGATGCACTGCATTGGTTGCGAGGCAGATGAATACTGCGATGTAACCCTTCGAAGTCCGCTGACCACGTCCTCGACCGTATCGAAGCTGTATGGGTCCCGCGTAGTCAATTCCGGACCTGTAAAAGGGACGACATGGAGTTACTCTGTTTAACGGAAGATTTCCCATTCTAGGTTGGGCAGTTTGTCCTTTCCACCGTATGCAGGTGGTACAATGTCGGATACACGACTTGACCAAGTGACGACCCCTGAGGATCCAGCATTCTTGACGCAGCGTCGCAAGCGTCAGTTGAGTCCCCCCGTGGAGGCATCGCTTGTGAGTTGCTTCTACCCACAGCTTCGCAAGGTGCGATTCATCGGGTAATATGGCGGGATGCTTCCGATCATAGTGGAGGTTAGTAACCTGAAGGCGGCCTCCAACGCGAAGCACTCCGTCCAGATCCAAGAACGGGCTCAGCTTGGCTAATCGGCTTCTGCTCGAAACGGGTTGGTTCCGCCGTACGGCTTTGAGTTCCTCCGGAAAGTAAGCAGCCTGCTCCAGTCGCAAGAGTGTAAGCTGGCACTCTTGGATTTCTGAAACAGTAAGATTTACTTCCCCTTTTTTATTTCCAGTCCTCCACCGACGACACCAGGCCAGGACTCGAACGAGCCTGTTGAGACTGGAGAACCGCTCGATCAGAGTACACGAGGCGCTCTTGGCGCGGAGGGTCACTTGATGAACCTCTACCTCAGGAGTCTCATCGTCCTGTTTTTGATCGGTGGGCGTCGACAGGTAGTTGGGGGACGATAGCCACTCGGGTCCTTGCCACCACAGTTGGAAATTCGACATCTCGGCTGGATACAATCCTCGGGACGCACAGTCTGCGGGGTTCTCGGCGCTCTTCACGTGGTGCCACTTGGCCAGGGGCAGCATTCGCTGGATTTCGGCGACTCGGTTGGCCACGTAGGTAGGCCAGCGGGAGGGATGGCCCTGGATCCAGCTGAGTGTCACTGATGAATCAGACCAGAGATGGATATCAACCTCTGGCAGGTCGAGCACCTTGGTTGTGTGCTCGACTAGTTTCACCAGCAGGAAGGCGGCACAAAGCTCCAATCGAGGAAGTGAAACTCGTTTCAACGGAGCTACTCTGGATTTTGTGACGATCAGAGACACGTTGACGCCTCCATCGTCTGTCATGATGCGGGTGTAGACCACGGCTGCGTAGGCACGCTCAGAGGCGTCAGCGAACCCGTGGATCTCTATTAGGGAAGATGAACTCCTGATACCGATCCACCGTGGGATGCGGATAGTCTCGAGCGACGGGAGTTGTTGCTGGAACTTTTGCCAGATGAGTTCCTCTCGTGCCGGTAGTGGAGCATCCCAGTCGACTTGTAGCAACCACAGGGATTGTAAGAGGACCTTGGCGACGATGATAACGGGAGCCAACCATCCCAATGGATCAAACAACTGGGCGGTGCAACTGAGTACCTTTCTTTTGGAGTAACCAGTCGATCGGCTAGCGGTGGCAGCGGAGACCTGAAAACAGTCGGTGGAGGGGAGCCATAGTATACCTAGGACGCTGTGCTGATTCGGGGCATCCCATTCTACAACGCCCTTTCGTTCCTCGAGTGAAAGTCCGTCGAGAAGCTCCCGAGAGTTGGACGCCCACTTTCGAAGCGGAAACCCGCCCGCCATGAGGAGCTCTCGAACCTCTTGTTGTTTGAGCCGAGCTTCTGCTAGCGAGTCGGCTCCTGTGAGGACGTCATCCATGTAGATATCCGTCTGAACTACTTGGGAGCCGAGTGGATATCGTTTTTCTTCCAGCCTTGCCAGTTGATGAAGACAGCGAATGGCCAGGTACGGTGCGCAGGCGAGTCCATAGGTTACGGTATTGAGCTCGTAGTCTACCAGGTTTTCTTTGTGCCTAGGTCTCCAGACGATCCGCTGCCACCGACGGTCTTCCGGATGTACGCGGATCTGCCGGTACATTTTCTCGATGTCCGCCGAGAAAACGAACCGATGACGACGCCACCTCAGCAGCACGTCAGCGAGGAGTGGTAAAAGATTCGGACCACGAAGAAGACAATCATTTATAGACCTTCCATTGTAGGTTGGCATCGATCCATTGAAGACGACTCGTAGTTTTGTGGTGGAACTGCTCTCCCGGAACACCCCGTGGTGGGGAAGGTAGTAGGCTTCGCTGGACATCACTGGTTGAGCAGCTGTCATGTGCCCAAGTGCTTCGTAGGTCTTCAGGAAGTCTGCGTAGGATTGTTGGAAGTCGGCCGAGCGCTGAAATTTTGAGTGGAGCCCGTTGAGCGTTCTAATAGCGATGGGCCTGGAGTCCCCCAGTTCAGGAGCTGCTTGGAATGGCAACTTAACGACGAAGCGGCCGTCGGGTTGTCGTGAATGAGTTGCGGTGAAGTGATCCTCCGCCTTGATGTCCTCCTCTGTGCGCGGGATCGCCGCCACGACTTCCTCCTGCTCCCAGAACCTCGACAAGGAGTTCAAGAGCTCTCGGTCGATACTGCAGTGGTGGATTGGGGTTCCGTCTCGTCGAGACCTCATGCCGGAACTTGGGGGCCCAGCTCCTCCCGTCAGTATCCAGCCAAAGTGAGTTTCCTGTGCTACTGGGGTGTGAGGCGGTCCCTTTTTGACTCCTTCTAAAAGAATCGTATCGTAGCAGTCGGCACCCAGAAGAATGTCAACCGGATCGGATTCGAGGTATGAAGGATCGGCGAGGTTCAACTGCAGTATGTGAGGCCAGGAACCGGGAGGTGGTAATTGTCGAGGCTGATAGCGAGATAGTTCCGAGAGGATGTAGGCAGGAATCCGGAGGAGGGGTATTTGAGCGTGACTTGACGTGAGCGAAAGCACGGTCTTCCCCCTGGTGAACTGAGTCCGGCCACGTCCTACTCCTCGAAGTGGGATCCGGGCTTGGCTTCTCTGGAGCTGGAGGCGCTGCGCCAGTGCTTCAGAAATCAGAGTGACTTCGCTGCCCGGGTCTATTAGGGCGCGCGCGGGACTGCCTTTTCCACCATGGCCTAAAACGTTAACTCGAGCTGTACCGAGAATGATGGAGGTACTACTTACTGGCGCAGACACCTGTTGTACGGATACTTCAGGGGAGCCTTCAGTCCTTCTCGATGTTGCAGTTTCATGAATCATTGTGTGATGCATGCCGTTGCACTTCTGGCAGCGATTGGTAGATTTGCAGTCGTGGACCTGGTGACTGCCGAGGCAATTGAAGCAGAGGTTCAACTTCTTGACAGTTTCCTTCCGTTCGGTGGGGCTCTTCCCTCGAAATTGACTACAATACTGAATGTAGTGATTGTTCTTGCATAGGCTGCAAGTCCTTCCTGTGGAGCCAGTCGAGGAAACCTGATGCACCTTGAAGCCTTTGGACGCTGGTTTCTTGGTTGTCGAGGGCTCTTCGGACAATTTCGCTTCTAGAGCCTCACAGGTTTGTATGCGCCCGATCATGAATGATTTCAGCTGCTCTAGCGTGGGCAGCTCCTTTGAGTTTTTTATTGAATCTTCCCACTCACGAAGCGACTGTTGATCTAACCTTTCCACAGTTAGTTCGACGACCCAGTCGGCGGCGTTAGTGACGGGACGATCCAGGTTGGCGAGGGCATCGACAGCATCAAACGTGTCGTCGAAAAGCCGCTGCATTTCTGTAGATGACTCCTTACTGACAGGCGACAGATTTGCTAGGAGTTTGATTTGAGCCTGCACTAGGAGTCGTCGATTTTCGAAGCGGTCTTCCAACTTCTCCCAAGCTACTTGGAAATTCTCAGAGGTAGTTTTGACGTTTTTAAGTATGGACGCGGCACTACCCTTCATGCACGTTTTCAGGTAGTGTAGGCGTTCCACTGGGGACAGCGTTTGATCCTTGATGATGAGTGAGGTGAACAGATCCCGAAAGGACGGCCAATCCTTGTACTGTCCATCGAAGGTTGGTAAAGCCATCTTTGGCAACACTGCGCGTGACCTCTGCGCGGACGTCTCGGAGGTCGTTGGATTCGAACTCGGAGATTCCTTGACGGTTGCCGAGGCCTTCAGCTCAGCAATCATATCTCGAATCGCTCCGGACTGTTCTATGAATGCATATTGTACTTCCTCGTACTCATCGGTCTTGAAATATGGATCATCCCTCAGCCTTGCATTTGTTTCAGCTGAGGCGCGCATTGTTGCATCTCCCTGCCGATAATCCGACCATAATTCTTGCAATGTACTGAGGCCAGCTTGAAGTACTCCCAAGGAAATATTGGCCTTTCCTCGCTTTTTGATGTTCGCAACGATTCGGCCGATTCGTTGTCCGACGACTCGTTGGTTACTCAGAAGGTCAGCCATTGTTTTCCTTGTTTGATTCAACGTGCCTTGGAACTTTGTAACACTCACTTGAACTTTTCAGTGGAGCTGCAGCACTGAATCCGGCTCGAAGGACCAATGTTTCGGATTGCGAAGAAAAAAACTGGACTCGGATTATGGACTAGAACACTTTATTTCAATCAAAAAAACCGATTTTGTCACGACCTTACATAAACTATGTACAGAATGCGCGAATCAACGAGCACATTGATTAGAGCAAAAATAAACGGAAATTTTGCGGTTTGGAACTTTAATTCCAGAAAGATTGAGAAGCGAGACCGTTCCTTCGGACGCGTTTGAAACTGACTTGCTCAGAAAACCGGTCAAGAGACGCACGACGTTTTGCTGAACGCGAAGTTCGGATTGAGAGCGACCGGTAAAACGCCGGCGGTTTTCTATCACCAAGGGATCGATGACTTGCAGTTTTTGAAGCGCGCGACCAATAGTAGATCTATTTCTAGATCGATAATCGACCCGTTGGTGACAGCCTATCGCGCGGCGCGTGGCCGATCGATCCTCAATCTCGCGGTTACGCGGCCAGTGCCCAATCGCTGGGCTGCTCGGTGGATCGCGAGTTTCGATTCTCCGTCCCTAGCGACCAATCGCGAACATTATGCGTTATGCGTTATGCGTTATGCGTTATGCGTTATGCGTTATGCGTTATGCGTTATGCGTTATGCGTTATGCGTTATGAGTAATGCGTGATCCGTTATGCGTTATGCGTTAAGCGTTATGCGTTATGCGTTATGCGCTATGCGTTATGCGTTATGCGCTATGCGTTATGCGTTATGCGTTATGCGATATGCGTTATGCGTTATGCGTTATGCGTTATGCGTTATGCGTTATGTGTTATGCGTTGTGCGTTATCCGCTATGCGTTTTGCGTTATGCGTTATGCGTTATGCGTTATGCGTTATGCGTTATGCGTTATGCGTTATGCGTTATGCGTTATGCGTTGTGCGTTATGCGTTATGCGTTATGCGTTATGCGTTATGCGTTATGAGTGATGCGTGATCCGTTATGCGTTATGCGTAATGAGTAATGTGTGATCCGTTATGCGTTATGCGTTATGCGTTATGCGTTATGCGTTATGCGTTATGCGTTATGCTATTTGCGTTATGCGTAATGCGTTATGCGTTATGCGTTATGAGTAATGCGTGATCCGTTATGCGTTATGCGTTATGCGTTATGCGTTATGCGTTATGCGTTATGCGTCATGCGTTATGCGTTATGCGTTATGCGTTATGCGTTATGCGTTATGCGTTATGCGTTATGCGAGATCCGTTATGCGTTATGCTTTATGCGTTATGCGTTATGCGTTATGCGTTATGCGTTATGTGTTATGCGTTGTGCGTTATCCGCTATGCGTTATGCGTTATGCGTTATGCGCTATGCGTTATGCGTTATGCGTTATGCGTTATGCGATTTGGGTTATGCGTTATGCGTTATGCGTTATGGGTTATGCGTTATGCGTTATGCGATATGCGTAATGAGTAATGCGTGATCCGTTATGCGTTATGCGTTATGCGTTATGCGTTATGCGTTATGCGTTATGCGATTTGGGTTATGCGTTATGCGTTATGCGTTATGCGTTATGCGTTATGCGTTATGCGATTTGGGTTATGCGTTATGCGTTATGCGTTATGGGTTATGCGTTATGCGTTATGCGATATGCGTAATGAGTAATGCGTGATCCGTTATGCGTTATGCGTTATGCGTTATGCGTTATGCGTTATGCGATTTGGGTTATGCGTTATGCGTTATGCGTTATGGGTTATGCGTTATGCGTTATGCGATATGCGTTATGCGTTATGCGTTATGCGTTATGCGTTATGCGTGATCCGTTATGCGTTATGCGATTTGGGTTATGCGTTATGCGTTATGCGTTATGCGTTATGGGTTATGAGTTATTCGTTATGCGTTATGCGTTATGCGTTATGCGTTGTGCGTTATGCGATTTGCGTTATGCGTTATGCGTTATGCGTTATGGGTTGTGCGTTATGAGTCATGCGTTATGCGTTATGAGTAATGCGTGATCCGTTATGCGTTATGCGTTATGCGTTATGCGTTATGCGTTATGCGTTATGGGTTATGCGTTATGTGTTATGCGTTATACGTTATGTGTTATGCGTTGTGCGTTATCCGTTATGCGTTATGCATTATGCGTTATGCGTTATGCGTTACGCGTTATGCGTTATGCGTTATGCGTTATGCGTTATGCGTTATGCGTTATGCGTTATGCGTTGTGCGTTATGCGTTATGCGTTATGCGCTATCCGTTATGCGTTATGAGTGATGCGTGATCCGTTATGCGTTATGCGTAATGAGTAATGCGTGATCCGTTATGCGTTATGCGTTATGCGTTATGCGTTATGCGTTATGCGTTATGCTATTTGCGTTATGCGTTATGCGTTATGCATTATGCGTTATGCGTTACGCGTTATGAGTAATGCGTGATCCGGTATGCGTTATGCGTTATGCGTTACGCGTTATGCGTTATGCGTTATGCGTTATGCGTTATGCGTTATGCGTTATGCGTTGTGCGTTATGCGTTATGCGTTATGCGTTATGCGTTATGCGTTATGAGTGATGCGTGATCCGTTATGCGTTATGCGTAATGAGTAATGTGTGATCCGTTATGCGTTATGCGTTATGCGTTATGCGTTATGCGTTATGCGTTATGCGTTATGCTATTTGCGTTATGCGTTATGCGTTATGCGTAATGCGTTATGCGTTATGCGTTATGAGTAATGCGTGATCCGTTATGCGTTATGCGTTATGCGTTATGCGTTATGCGTTATGCGTTATGCGTTATGCGTTATGCGTTATGCGTTATGCGTTATGCGTTATGCGTTATGCGTTATGCGAGATCCGTTATGCGTTATGCTTTATGCGTTATGCGTTATGCGTTATGCGTTATGCGTTATGTGTTATGCGTTGTGCGTTATCCGCTATGCGTTATGCGTTTTACGTTATGCGTTATGCGTTATGAGCTATGCGTTATACGTTATGCGTTATGCGTTATGCTTTATGCGTTATGCGTTATGCGTTTTACGTTATGCGTTATGCGTTATGAGCTATGCGTTATACGTTATGCGTTATGCGTTATGCGTTATGCGTTATGCGTTATGCTATTTGCGTTATGCGTTATGCGTTATGCGTTATGCGTTATGCGTTATGCGTTATGCGTTATGAGTAATGCGTTATGCGTTATGCGTTATGTGTTATGCGTTGTGCGTTATCCGCTATGCGTTATGCGTTTTACGTTATGCGTTATGCGTTATGAGTTATGCGTTATACGTTATGGGTTATGCGTTATGCGTTATGCGTTATGCGTTATGCGAGATCCGTTATGCGTAATGCTTTATGCGTTATGCGTTATGCGTTATGTGTTATGCGTTGTGCGTTATCCGCTATGCGTTATGCGTTTTACGTTATGCGTTATGCGTTATGAGTTATGCGTTATACGTTATGGGTTATGCGTTATGCGTTATGCGTTATGCGATTTGGGTTATGCGTTATGCGTTATGCGTTATGCGTTATGGGTTATGAGTTATTCGTTATGCGTTATGCGTTATGCGTTCTGCGTTGTGCGTTATGCGATTTGCGTTATGCGTTATGCGTTATGAGTTATGGGTTGTGCGTTATAAGTCATGCGTTATGCGTTATGAGTAATGCGTGATCCGTTATGCGTTATGCGTTATGCGTTATGCGTTATGCGTTATGCGTTATGCGTTATGGGTTATGAGTAATGCGTGATCCGTTATGCGTTATGCGTTGTGAGTAATGCGTGATCCGTTATGCGTTATGCATTAAGCGTTATGCGTTATGCGTTATGCGTTATGCGTTATGCGTTATGCGTTATGCGTTATGCTTTATGCATTATGCGTTATGCGCTATGCGTTATACGTTATGCGTTATGCGTTATGCGTTATGCGTTATGCGTTATGCGTTATGCGATGTGCGTTATGCGTTATGCGTTATGCGCTATGCGTTATGCGTTATGAGTGATGCGTGATCCGTTATGCGTTATGCGTAATGAGTAATGCGTGATCCGTTATGCGTTATGCGTTATGCGTTATGCGTTATGCGTTATGCTATTTGCGTTATGCGTTATGCGTTATGCGTTATGCGTTATGCGTTACGCGTTATGAGTAATGCGTGATCCGGTATGCGTTATGCGTTATGCGTTACGCGTTATGCTTTATGCGATATGCGTTATGCGTTATGCGTTGTGCGTTATGCGTTATGCGTTATGCGTTATGCGTTATGCGTTATGAGTGATGCGTGATCCGTTATGCGTTATGCGTAATGAGTAATGCGTGATCCGTTATGCGTTATGCGTTATGCGTTATGCGTTATGCGTTATGCTATTTGCGTTATGCGTTATGCGTTATGCGTTATGCGTTATGAGTAATGCGTGATCCGTTATGCGTTATGCGTTGTGAGTAATGCGTGATCCGTTATGCGTTATGCATTAAGCGTTATGCGTTATGCGTTATGCGTTATGCGTTATGCGTTATGCTTTATGCATTATGCGTTATGCGTTATGCGTTATGCGTTATGCGTTATGCGTTATGCGTTATGCGTTATGCGTTATGCGTTATGCGATTTGCGTTATACGTTATGCGTTATGCGTTATGCGTTATGCGTTATGCGTTATGCGTTATGCGTTATGCGTTTTGCTTTATGCGTTATGCGTTATGGGTTATGCGTTATGCGTTATGCGTTATGCGTTATGAGTAATGCGTGATCCGTTACGTGTAATGCGTTATGCGTTATGCGTTACGCGTTACGCGTTTTGCGTTATGCGTTATGCGTTATGCGATATGCGTTATGCGTTATGCGTTATGCGTTATGCGTTATGCGTTATGCGTTATGCGTTATGCGTTATGCGCTATGCGTTATGCGTTATGCGTTATGCGTTATGCGTTATGAGTTATGCGTTATGCGTTATGCGTTATGCGTTATGCGTTATGCGTTATGCGTTATGCGTTATGCGTTATGCGTTATGCGATTTGCGTTATGCGTTATGCGTAATGGGTTGTGCGTTATGAGTCATGCGTTATGCGTTATGCGTTTTGCTTTATGCTTTATGCGTTATGGGTTATGCGTTATGCGTTATGCTTTATGCGTTATGCGTTATGAGAAATGCGAGATCCGTTATGCGTTATGCGTTATGCGTTATGCGTTATGCGTTATGAGTAATGCGTGATCCGTTATGCGTTATGCGTTATGAGTAATGCGTGATCCGTTATGCGTTATGCGTTATGCATTATGCGTTATGCGTTATGCGTTATGCGTTATGCTTTATGCGTTATGCGTTATGCGTTATGCGTTATGCGTTATGCGTTATGCGTTATGCGTTATGCGTTGTGCGTTATGCGTTATGCGTTATGCGTTATGCGTTATGCGTTATGCGTTATGCGTTATGCGTAATGCGTTATGCATTATGCGTTATGCGTTATGCGTTATGCGTTATGCGTTATGCGTTATGCGTTATGCGTTATGCGTTATGCGTTATGCGTTATGCGTTATGCGTTATGCGTTATGCGTTATGCGTTATGCGTTATGCGTTATGCGTTATGCGTTATGCGTTATGCGTTATGCGTTATGCGTTATGCGAGATCCGTTATGCGTAATGCTTTATGCGTTATGCGTTATGCGTTATGTGTTATGCGTTATGCGTTATGTGTTATGCGTTGTGCGTTATCCGCTATGCGTTATGCGTTTTACGTTATGCGTTATGCGTTATGAGTTATGCGTTATACGTTATGGGTTATGCGTTATGCGTTATGCGTTATGCGATTTGGGTTATGCGTTATGCGTTATGCGTTATGCGTTATGGGTTATGAGTTATTCGTTATGCGTTATGCGTTATGCGTTATGCGTTCTGCGTTGTGCGTTATGCGATTTGCGTTATGCGTTATGCGTTATGAGTTATGGGTTGTGCGTTATAAGTCATGCGTTATGCGTTATGAGTAATGCGTGATCCGTTATGCGTTATGCGTTATGCGTTATGCGTTATGCGTTATGGGTTATGAGTAATGCGTGATCCGTTATGCGTTATGCGTTGTGAGTAATGCGTGATCCGTTATGCGTTATGCATTAAGCGTTATGCGTTATGCGTTATGCGTTATGCGTTATGCGTTATGCTTTATGCATTATGCGTTATGCGCTATGCGTTATACGTTATGCGTTATGCGTTATGCGTTATGCGTTATGCGTTATGCGTTATGCGTTATGCGTTATGCGATGTGCGTTATGCGTTATGCGTTATGCGCTATGCGTTATGCGTTATGAGTGATGCGTGATCCGTTATGCGTTATGCGTAATGAGTAATGCGTGATCCGTTATGCGTTATGCGTTATGCGTTATGCGTTATGCGTTATGCGTTATGCTATTTGCGTTATGCGTTATGCGTTATGCGTTATGCGTTACGCGTTATGAGTAATGCGTGATCCGGTATGCGTTATGCGTTATGCGTTACGCGTTATGCTTTATGCGATATGCGTTATGCGTTATGCGTTGTGCGTTATGCGTTATGCGTTATGCGTTATGCGTTATGCGTTATGAGTGATGCGTGATCCGTTATGCGTTATGCGTAATGAGTAATGCGTGATCCGTTATGCGTTATGCGTTATGCGTTATGCGTTATGCGTTATGCTATTTGCGTTATGCGTTATGCGTTATGCGTTATGCCTTATGAGTAATGCGTGATCCGTTATGCGTTATGCGTTGTGAGTAATGCGTGATCCGTTATGCGTTATGCATTAAGCGTTATGCGTTATGCGTTATGCGTTATGCGTTATGCGTTATGCGTTATGCGTTATGCGTTATGCTTTATGCGTTATGCGTTATGCGTTTTGCTTTATGCGTTATGCGTTATGGGTTATGCGTTATGCGTTATGCGTTATGAGTAATGCGTGATCCGTTACGTGTAATGCGTTATGCGTTATGCGTTACGCGTTTTGCGTTATGCGTTATGCGTTATGCGATATGCGTTATGCGTTATGCGTTATGCGTTATGCGTTATGCGTTATGCGCTATGCGTTATGCGTTATGCGTTATGCGTTATGCGTTATGCGTTATGCGTTATGCGTTATGCGATATGCGTTATGCGTTATGCGTTATGCGTTATGCGTTATGCGTTATGCGTTATGCATTATGCGATATGCATTATGCGTTATGCGTTATGCGTTATGCGTTATGCGATATGCGTTATGCGTTATGCGTTATGCGTTATGCGTTATGCGTTATGAGAAATGCGTGATCCGTTATGCGTTATGCGTTATGAGTAATACGTGATCCGTTATGCGTTATGAGAAATGCGTGATCCGTTATGCGTTATGCGTTATGAGTAATGCGTGATCCGTTATGCGTTATGCGTTATGCGTTATGCGTTATGCGTTATGCGTTATGCGTTATGCGTTATGCGATATGCGTTATGCGTTATGCGTTATGCGTTATGAGTAATGCGTGATCCGTTATGCGTTATGCGTTATGCGTTATGCGTTTTGCTTTATGCGTTATGCGTTATGGGTTATGCGTTATGCGTTATGCGTTATGAGTAATGCGTGATCCGTTATGTGTAATGCGTTATGCGTTATGCGTTACGCGTTTTGCGTTATGCGTTATGCGTTATGTGTTATGCGTTATGCGTTATGCGTTATGCGTTATGGGTTATGCGTTATGCGTTATGCGTTATGCATTATGCGATATGCATTATGCGTTATGCGTTATGCGTTATGCGTTATGCGATATGCGTTATGCGTTATGCGTTATGCGTTATGCGTTATGCGTTATGCGTTATGCGTTATGCGTTATGCGTTATGCGTTATGCGTTATGCGTTATGCGTTATGCGTTATGAGTAATGCGTGATCCGTTATGCGTTATGCGTTAGGCGTTATGTTTTATGCGTTATGCGGTATGCGTTATGCGTTATGAGTAATGCGTGATCCGTTATGCGTTATGCTTTATGCGTTATGCGTTATGCGTTATGCGTTACGCGTAATGCGTTATGCGTTATGCGTTACGCGTAATGCGTTATGCGTTATGCGTTATGCGTTATGCGTTATGCTTTATGCATTATGCGTTATGCGTTATGCGTTATGCATTATGCGTTATGCGTTATGCGTTATGCGTTATGCGTTATGCGTTATGCGTTATGCGTTATGCGTTATGCGTTATGCGTTATGCGTTATGCGATTTGCGTTATGCGTTATGCGTTATGGGTTGTGCGTTATGAGTCATGCGTTATGCGTTATGCGTTTTGCTTTATACGTTATGCGTTATGGGTTATGCGTTATGCGTTATGCGTTATGCGTTATGCGTTATGCGTTATGAGAAATGCGAGATCCGTTATGCGTTATGCGTTATGCGTTATGCGTTATGCGTTATGAGTAATGCGTGATCCGTTATGCGTTATGCGTTATGAGTAATGCGTGATCCGTTATGCGTTATGCGTTATGCATTATGCGTTATGCGTTATGCGTTATGCGTTATGCTTTATGCGTTATGCGTTATGCGTTATGCGTTATGCGTTATGCGCTATGCGTTATGCGTTATGCGTTATGCGTTATGCATTATGCGATATGCATTATGCGTTATGCGTTATGCGTTATGCGTTATGCGTTATGCGTTATGCGTTATGCGTTATGCGTTATGCGTTATGCGTTAAGCGTTATGCGTTATGCGTTATGAGAAATGCGTGATCCGTTATGTGTTATGCGTTATGAGTAATACGTGATCCGTTATGCGTTATGCGTTATGCGTTAGCGCTATGCGTTATGCGTTATGCGTTATGCGTTATGCGTTATGCGTTATGCGTTATGCGTTATGCATTATGCGTTATGCGTTATGCGTTATGCGTTATGCGTTATGCGTGTTGCGTTATGCGTTATGCGTTATGCGTTATGCGTTATGCGTTATGCGTTATGCGTTATGCGAGATCCGTTACGCGTTATGCGTTATGCGTTATGCGATATGCGTTATGCGTTATGCGTTATGCGTTATGCGTTATGCGTTATGCGTTATGCGTTATGCATTATGCGATATGCATTATGCGTTATGCGTTATGCGTTATGCGTTATGCGATATGCGTTATGCGTTATGCGTTATGCGTTATGCGTTATGCGTTATGAGAAATGCGTGATCCGTTATGCGTTATGCGTTATGAGTAATACGTGATCCGTTATGCGTTATGCGTTATGAGAAATGCGTGATCCGTTATGCGTTATGCGTTATGAGTAATGCGTGATCCGTTATGCGTTATGAGTTATGCGTTAAGCGTTATGCGTTATGCGTTATGCGTTATGGGTTATGCGTTATGCGTTATGCGTTATGCGTCATGCGATATGCGTTATGCGTTATGCGTTATGCGTTATGAGTAATGCGTGATCCGTTATGCGTTATGCGTTATGCGTTATGCGTTTTGCTTTATGCGTTATGCGTTATGGGTTATGCGTTATGCGTTATGCGTTATGAGTAATGCGTGATCCGTTATGTGTAATGCGTTATGCGTTATGCGTTACGCGTTTTGCGTTATGCGTTATGCGTTATGTGTTATGCGTTATGCGTTATGCGTTATGCGATATGCGTTATGCGTTATGCGTTATGCGTTATGCGTTATGCGTTATGAGAAATGCGTGATCCGTTATGCGTTATGCGTTATGAGTAATACGTGATCCGTTATGCGTTATGCGTTATGCGAGATCCGTTATGCGTTATGCTTTATGCGTTATGCGTTATGCGTTATGCGTTATGTGTTATGCGTTGTGCGTTATCCGCTATGCGTTATGCGTTTTACGTTATGCGTTATGCGTTATGAGCTATGCGTTATACGTTATGCGTTATGCGTTATGCGTTATGCGTTATGCGTTATGCGTTATGCTATTTGCGTTATGCGTTATGCGTTATGCGTTATGCGTTATGAGTAATGCGTTATGCGTTATGCGTTATGCGTTATGTGTTATGCGTTGTGCGTTATCCGCTATGCGTTATGCGTTTTACGTTATGCGTTATGCGTTATGAGTTATGCGTTATGCGTTATGCGTTATGCGTTATGCGTTATGCGTTATGCGTTATGCGCTATGCGTTATGCGTTATGCGTTATGCGTTATGCGTTATGCGTTATGCGTTATGCGTTATGCGTTATGCGTTATGCGTAATGCGTTATGTGTTATGCGTTGTGCGTTATCCGCTATGCGTTTTGCGTTATGCGTTATGCGTTATGCGTTATGCGTTATGCGTTATGCGTTATACGTTATGGGTTATGCGTTATGCGTTATGCGTTATGCGATTTGGGTTATGCGTTATGCGTTATGCGTTATGCGTTATGGGTTATGAGTTATTCGTTATGCGTTATGCGTTATGCGTTATGCGTTATGCGTTATGCGTTGTGCGTTATGCGATTTGCGTTATGCGTTATGCGTTATGCGTTATGGGTTGTGCGTTATGAGTCATGCGTTATGCGTTATGCGTAATGCGTGATCCGTTATGCGTTATGCGTTATGCGTTATGCGTTATGCGTTATGCGTTATGCGTTATGCGTTATGCGAGATCCGTTATGCGTTATGCTTTATGCGTTATGCGTTATGCGTTATGCGTTATGTGTTATGCGTTGTGCGTTATCCGCTATGCGTTATGCGTTTTACGTTATGCGTTATGCGTTATGAGCTATGCGTTATACGTTATGCGTTATGCGTTATGCGTTATGCGTTATGCGTTATGCGTTATGCTATTTGCGTTATGCGTTATGCGTTATGCGTTATGCGTTATGAGTAATGCGTTATGCGTTATGCGTTATGTGTTATGCGTTGTGCGTTATCCGCTATGCGTTATGCGTTTTACGTTATGCGTTATGCGTTATGAGTTATGCGTTATACGTTACGGGTTATGCGTTATGCGTTATGCGTTATGCGTTATGCGTTATGCGTTATGCGTTATGCGTTACGCGTTATGCGTTATGCGTTATGCGTTGTGCGTTATGCGTTATGCGAGATCCGTTATGCGTTATGCTTTATGCGTTATGCGTTATGCGTTATGCGTTATGTGTTATGCGTTGTGCGTTATCCGCTATGCGTTATGCGTTTTACGTTATGCGTTATGCGTTATGCGTTATGAGCTATGCGTTATACGTTATGCGTTATGCGTTATGCGTTATGCGTTATGCTATTTGCGTTATGCGTTATGCGTTATGCGTTATGCGTTATGCGTTATGCGTTATGCGTTATGAGTAATGCGTTATGCGTTATGCGTTATGTGTTATGCGTTGTGCGTTATCCGCTATGCGTTATGCGTTTTACGTTATGCGTTATGCGTTATGAGTTATGCGTTATACGTTATGGGTTATGCGTTATGCGTTATGCGTTATGCGATTTGGGTTATGCGTTATGCGTTATGCGTTATGGGTTATGAGTTATTCGTTATGCGTTATGCGTTATGCGTTATGCGTTATGCGTTATGCGTTGTGCGTTATGCGATTTGCGTTATGCGTTATGCGTTATGCGTTATGCGTTATGCGTTATGCGATATGCGTTATGCGTTATGCGTTATGCGTTATGAGTAATGCGTGATCCGTTATGCGTTATGCGTTATGCGTTATGCGTTATGCGTTTTGCTTTATGCGTTATGCGTTATGGGTTATGCGTTATGCGTTATGCGTTATGAGTAATGCGTGATCCGTTATGTGTAATGCGTTATGCGTTATGCGTTACGCGTTTTGCGTTATGCGTTATGCGTTATGTGTTATGCGTTATGCGCTATGCGTTATGCGTTATGCGTTATGCGTTATGCGTTATGCGTTATGCATTATGCGTTATGCGTTATGCGTTATGCGTTATGCGTTATGCGTTATGCGTTATGCGTTATGCGTTATGCGTTATGCGTTATGCGTTATGCGATTTGCGTTATGCGTTATGCGTTATGGGTTGTGCGTTATGAGTCATGCGTTATGCGTTATGCGTTTTGCTTTATACGTTATGCGTTATGGGTTATGCGTTATGCGTTATGCCTTATGCGTTATGCGTTATGCGTTATGCGTTATGAGAAATGCGAGATCCGTTATGCGTTATGCGTTATGCGTTATGCGTTATGCGTTATGAGTAATGCGTGATCCGTTATGCGTTATGCGTTATGAGTAATGCGTGATCCGTTATGCGTTATGCGTTATGCATTATGCGTTATGCGTTATGCGTTATGCGTTATGCTTTATGCGTTATGCGTTATGCGTTATGCGTTATGCCCTATGCGTTATGCGTTATGCGTTATGCATTATGCGATATGCATTATGCGTTATGCGTTATGCGTTATGCGTTATGCGTTATGCGTTATGCGTTATGCGTTATGCGTTATGCGTTAAGCGTTATGCGTTATGCGTTATGAGATATGCGTGATCCGTTATGCGTTATGCGTTATGAGTAATACGTGATCCGTTATGCGTTATGCGTTATGCGTTAGCGCTATGCGTTATGCGTTATGCGTTATGCGTTATGCATTATGAGTAACGCGTGATCCGTTATGCGTTATGCGTTATGCGTTATGAGTAATGCGTGATCCGTTATGCGTTATGCGTTATGAGAAATGCGTGATCCGTTATGCGTTATGCGTTATGAGTAATGCGTGATCCGTTATACGTTATGCGTTATGCGTTATGCGGAATGCGTCATCCGTTATGCGTTATGAGTAATGCGTGATCCGTCATGCGTTATGCGTTAGGCGTTATGCGTTTTGCGTTATGCGTTATGAGTAATGCGAGATCCGTTATGCGTTATGCTTTATGCGTTATGCGTTATGCGTTATGCGTTGTGCGTTATCCGTTATGCGTTATGCGTTATGCGTTATGCGTTATGCGTTGTGGGTTATGCGTTATGCGTTATGCGTTATGCGTTATGCATTATGCGTTATGCGTTACGCGTTATGCGTTATGCGTTATGCGTTATGCGTGATGCGTTATGTGTTGTGCGTTATGCGTTATGCGTTATGCCCTATGCGTTATGCGTTATGAGTGATGCGTGATCCGTTATTCGTTATGCGTAATGAGTAATGCGTGATCCGTTATGCGTTATGCGTTATGCGTTATGCGTTATGCGTTATGCGTTGTGCGTTATGCGTTATGCGTTATGCGCTATGCGTTATGCGTTATGAGTGATGCGTGATCCGTTATGCGTTATGCGTAATGAGTAATGCGTGATCCATTATGCGTTATGCGTTATGAGCTATGCGTTATACGTTATGCGTTATGCGTTATGCGTTATGCGTTATGCGTTATGCTATTTGCGTTATGCGTTATGCGATTTGGGTTATGCGTTATGCGTTATGCGTTATGCGTTATGGGTTATGAGTTATTCGTTATGCGTTATGCGTTATGCGTTATGCGTTATGCGTTGTGCGTTATGCGATTTGCGTTGTGCGTTATGCGTTATGCGTTATGGGTTGTGCGTTATGAGTCATGCGTTATGCGTTATGAGTAATGCGTGATCCGTTATGCGTTATGCGTTATGCGTTATGCGAGATCCGTTATGCGTAATGCTTTATGCGTTATGCGTTATGCGTTATGTGTTAAGCGTTGTGCGTTATCCGCTATGCGTTATGCGTTATGCGTTATGCGTTATGCGTTATGCGTTATGCGTTATGCGTTATGCGTTATGCGTTATGCGTTACGCGTTATGAGTAATGCGTGATCCGGTATGCGTTATGCGTTATGCGTTACGCGTTATGCGCTATGCGTTATGCGTTGTGCGTTATGCGTTATGCGTTATGCGTTATGACTGATGCGTGATCCGTTATGCGTTATGCGTAATGAGTAATGCGTTATGCGTTATGCGTTATGCGTTATGCGTTATGCGTTATGCGTTATGCGTTATGCGCTATGCGTTATGCGTTATGCGTTATGCGTTATGAGTAATGCGTGATCCGTTATGCGTTATGCGTTATGCGTTATGCGTTATGAGTAATGCGTGATCCGTTATGCGTTATGCGTTATGAGTAATGCGTGATCCGTTCGGCGTTATGCGTTATGCATTAAGCGTTATGCGTTATGCGTTATGCTTTATGCATTATGCGATATGTGTTATGCGATTTGCGTTATGCGTTATGCGTTATGGGTTGTGCGTTATGAGTCATGCGTTATGCGTTATGCGTTTTGCTTTATGCGTTAAGCGTTATGGGTTATGCGTTATGCGTTATGCGTTATGAGTAATGCGTGATCCGTTATGCGTTATGAGTAACGCGTGATCCGTTATGCGTTATGCGTTATGCGTTATGAGAAATGCGTGATCCGTTATGCGTTATGCGTTATGCTTTATGCGTTATGCGTTATGCGTTATGCGTTATGCGTTATGCGTTTTGCTTTATGCGTTATGCGTTATGGGTTATGCGTTATGCGTTATGCGTTATGCGTTATGAGAAATGCGTGATCCGTTATGCGTTATGCGTTATGCTTTATGCGTTATGCGTTATGCGTTATGCGTTATGCGTTATGCGTTATGCGTTATGCGTTATGCGTTATGCGTTATGCGTTATGCGTTATGCGTTATGCGTTATGCGTTATGCGGAATGCGTCATCCGTTATGCGTTATGAGTAATGCGTGATCCGTCATGCGTTATGCGTTATGCGTTATGCGTTATGCGTTATGCGTTATGCGTTATGAGAAATGCGTGATCCGTTATGCGTTATGAGTTATGAGTAATGCGTGATCCGTTATGCGTGATCCGTTATGCGTTATGCGTTATGCGTTATGCGTTATGCGAGATCCGTTATGCGTTATGCTTTATGCGTTATGCGTTATGTGTTATGCGTTGTGCGTTATCCGCTATGCGTTATGCGTTTTACGTTATGCGTTATGCGTTATGAGTTATGCGTTATACGTTATGGGTTATGCGTTATGCGTTATGCGTTATGCGATTTGGGTTATGCGTTATGCGTTATGCGTTATGCGTTATGCGTTTTGCTTTATGCGTTATGCGTTATGGGTTATGCGTTATGCGTTATGCGTTATGAGTAATGCGTGATCCGTTATGTGTTATGCGTTATGCGTTATGCGTTATGCGTTATGCCTTATGCGTTATGCGTTATGCGTTATGCGTTATGCGTAATGCGTTATGTGTTATGCGTTGTGCGTTATCCGCTATGCGTTTTGCGTTATGCGTTATGCGTTATGCGTTATGCGTTATGCGTTATGCGTTATACGTTATGGGTTATGCGTTATGCGTTATGCGTTATGCGATTTGGGTTATGCGTTATGCGTTATGCGTTATGCGTTATGGGTTATGAGTTATTCGTTATGCGTTATGCGTTATGCGTTATGCGTTATGCGTTATGCGTTGTGCGTTATGCGATTTGCGTTATGCGTTATGCGTTATGCGTTATGGGTTGTGCGTTATCCGCTATGCGTTTTGCGTTATGCGTTATGCGTTATGCGTTATGCGTTATGCGTTATGCGTTATACGTTATGGGTTATGCGTTATGCGTTATGCGTTATGCGATTTGGGTTATGCGTTATGCGTTATGCGTTATGCGTTATGGGTTATGAGTTATTCGTTATGCGTTATGCGTTATGCGTTATGCGTTATGCGTTATGCGTTGTGCGTTATGCGATTTGCGTTATGCGTTATGCGTTATGCGTTATGGGTTGTGCGTGATCCGTTATGCGTTATGCGTAATGAGTAATGCGTGATCCGTTATGCGTTATGCGTTATGCGTTATGCGTTATGCGTTATGCTATTTGCGTTATGCGTTACGCGTTATGAGTAATGCGTGATCCGGTATGCGTTATGCGTTATGCGTTACGCGTTATGCGTTATGCGTTATGCGATATGCGTTATGCGTTATGAGTTATGCGTTATGCGTTATGCGTTATGCGTTATGCGTTATGCGTTATGCGTTATGCGCTATGCGTTATGCGTTATGCGTTATGCGTTATGCGTTATGCGTTATGCGTTATGCGTTATGCGTAATGCGTTATGTGTTATGCGTTGTGCGTTATCCGCTATGCGTTTTGCGTTATGCGTTATGCGTTATGCGTTATGCGTTATGCGTTATGTGTTATACGTTATGGGTTATGCGTTATGCGTTATGCGTTATGCGATTTGGGTTATGCGTTATGCGTTATGCGTTATGCGTTATGGGTTATGAGTTATTCGTTATGCGTTATGCGTTATGCGTTATGCGTTATGCGTTATGCGTTGTGCGTTATGCGATTTGCGTTATGCGTTATGCGTTATGCGTTATGGGTTGTGCGTTATGAGTCATGCGTTATGCGTTATGCGTAATGCGTGATCCGTTATGCGTTATGCGTTATGCGTTATGCGTTATGCGTTATGCGTTATGCGTTATGCGTTATGCGTTATGCGTTATGCGAGATCCGTTATGCGTTATGCTTTATGCGTTATGCGTTATGCGTTATGCGTTATGTGTTATGCGTTGTGCGTTATCCGCTATGCGTTATGCGTTTTACGTTATGCGTTATGCGTTATGAGCTATGCCTTATACGTTATGCGTTATGCGTTATGCGTTATGCGTTATGCGTTATGCTATTTGCGTTATGCGTTATGCGTTATGCGTTAAGCGTTATGAGTAATGCGTTATGAGTTATGCGTTATGTGTTATGCGTTGTGCGTTATCCGCTATGCGTTATGCGTTTTACGTTATGCGTTATGCGTTATGAGTTATGCGTTATACGTTACGGGTTATGCGTTATGCGTTATGCGTTATGCGTTATGCGTTATGCGTTATGCGTTATGCGTTATGCGTTATGCGTTATGCGTTATGCGAGATCCGTTATGCGTTATGCTTTATGCGTTATGCGTTATGCGTTATGCGTTATGCGTTATGTGTTATGCGTTGTGCGTTATCCGCTATGCGTTATGCGTTTTACGTTATGCGTTATGCGTTATGCGTTATGAGCTATGCGTTATACGTTATGCGTTATGCGTTATGCGTTATGCGTTATGCTATTTGCGTTATGCGTTATGCGTTATGCGTTATGCGTTATGCGTTATGCGTTATGCGTTATGCGTTATGCGTTATGCGTTATGCGTTATGCGTAATGCGTTATGTGTTATGCGTTGTGCGTTATCCGCTATGCGTTTTGCGTTATGCGTTATGCGTTATGCGTTATGCGTTATGCGTTATACGTTATGGGTTATGCGTTATGCGTTATGCGTTATGCGATTTGGGTTATGCGTTATGCGTTATGCGTTATGCGTTATGGGTTATGAGTTATTCGTTATGCGTTATGCGTTATGCGTTATGCGTTATGCGTTGTGCGTTATGCGATTTGCGTTATGCGTTATGCGTTATGCGTTATGGGTTGTGCGTTATGAGTCATGCGTTATGCGTTATGCGTAATGCGTGATCCGTTATGCGTTATGCGTTATGCGTTATGCGTTATGCGTTATGCGTTATGCGTTATGCGTTATGCGTTATGCGTTATGCGAGATCCGTTATGCGTTATGCTTTATGCGTTATGCGTTATGCGTTATGCGTTATGTGTTATGCGTTGTGCGTTATCCGCTATGCGTTATGCGTTTTACGTTATGCGTTATGCGTTATGAGCTATGCGTTATACGTTATGCGTTATGCGTTATGCGTTATGCGTTATGCGTTATGCGTTATGCTATTTGCGTTATGCGTTATGCGTTATGCGTTAAGCGTTATGAGTAATGCGTTATGAGTTATGCGTTATGTGTTATGCGTTGTGCGTTATCCGCTATGCGTTATGCGTTTTACGTTATGCGTTATGCGTTATGAGTTATGCGTTATACGTTACGGGTTATGCGTTATGCGTTATGCGTTATGCGTTATGCGTTATGCGTTATGCGTTATGCGTTATGCGTTATGCGTTATGCGTTATGCGTTATGCGTTATGCGTTATGCGAGATCCGTTATGCGTTATGCTTTATGCGTTATGCGTTATGCGTTATGCGTTATGCGTTATGTGTTATGCGTTGTGCGTTATCCGCTATGCGTTATGCGTTTTACGTTATGCGTTATGCGTTATGCGTTATGAGCTATGCGTTATACGTTATGCGTTATGCGTTATGCGTTATGCGTTATGCTATTTGCGTTATGCGTTATGCGTTATGCGTTATGCGTTATGCGTTATGCGTTATGCGTTATGAGTAATGCGTTATGCGTTATGCGTTATGTGTTATGCGTTGTGCGTTATCCGCTATGCGTTATGCGTTTTACGTTATGCGTTATGCGTTATGAGTTATGCGTTATACGTTATGGGTTATGCGTTATGCGTTATGCGTTATGCGATTTGGGTTATGCGTTATGCGTTATGGGTTATGAGTTATTCGTTATGCGTTATGCGTTATGCGTTATGCGTTATGCGTTATGCGTTGTGCGTTATGCGATTTGCGTTATGCGTTATGCGTTATGGGTTGTGCGTTATGAGTCATGCGTTATGCGTTATGAGTAATGCGTGATCCGTTATGCGTTATGCGTTATGCGTTATGCGTTATGCGAGATCCGTTATGCGTAATGCTTTATGCGTTATGCGTTATGCGTTATGCGTTATGCGTTATGCGTTATGCGTTATGCGTTATGCGTTATGCGTTATGCGTTATGCGTTATGCGTTATGCGTTATGCGTTATGCGTTATGCGTTATGCGTTGTGCGTTATGCGTTATGCGTTATGCGCTATGCGTTATGCGTTATGAGTGATGCGTGATCCGTTATGCGTTATGCGTAATGAGTAATGCGTGATCCGTTATGCGTTATGCGTTATGCGTTATGCGTTATGCGTTATGCTATTTGCGTTATGCGTTATGCGTTATGCGTTAAGCGTTATGAGTAATGCGTTATGAGTTATGCGTTATGTGTTATGCGTTGTGCGTTATCCGCTATGCGTTATGCGTTTTACGTTATGCGTTATGCGTTATGAGTTATGCGTTATACGTTACGGGTTATGCGTTATGCGTTATGCGTTATGCGTTATGCGTTATGCGTTATGCGTTATGCGTTATGCGTTATGCGTTATGCGTTATGCGTTATGCGTTATGCGAGATCCGTTATGCGTTATGCTTTATGCGTTATGCGTTATGCGTTATGCGTTATGCGTTATGTGTTATGCGTTGTGCGTTATCCGCTATGCGTTATGCGTTTTACGTTATGCGTTATGCGTTATGCGTTATGAGCTATGCGTTATACGTTATGCGTTATGCGTTATGCGTTATGCGTTATGCTATTTGCGTTATGCGTTATGCGTTATGCGTTATGCGTTATGCGTTATGCGTTATGCGTTATGCGTTATGCGTTATGCGTTATGCGTTATGCGTTATGCGTAATGCGTTATGTGTTATGCGTTGTGCGTTATCCGCTATGCGTTTTGCGTTATGCGTTATGCGTTATGCGTTATGCGTTATGCGTTATGCGTTATGCGTTATGCGTTATGCGTTATGCGTTATGCGATTTGGGTTATGCGTTATGCGTTATGCGTTATGCGTTATGGGTTATGAGTTATTCGTTATGCGTTATGCGTTATGCGTTATGCGTTATGCGTTATGCGTTATGCGATTTGCGTTATGCGTTATGCGTTATGCGTTATGGGTTGTGCGTTATGAGTCATGCGTTATGCGTTATGCGTAATGCGTGATCCGTTATGCGTTATGCGTTATGCGTTATGCGTTATGCGTTATGCGTTATGCGTTATGCGTTATGCGTTATGCGTTATGCGAGATCCGTTATGCGTTATGCTTTATGCGTTATGCGTTATGCGTTATGCGTTATGTGTTATGCGTTGTGCGTTATCCGCTATGCGTTATGCGTTTTACGTTATGCGTTATGCGTTATGAGCTATGCGTTATACGTTATGCGTTATGCGTTATGCGTTATGCGTTATGCGTTATGCGTTATGCTATTTGCGTTATGCGTTATGCGTTATGCGTTAAGCGTTATGAGTAATGCGTTATGAGTTATGCGTTATGTGTTATGCGTTGTGCGTTATCCGCTATGCGTTATGCGTTTTACGTTATGCGTTATGCGTTATGAGTTATGCGTTATACGTTACGGGTTATGCGTTATGCGTTATGCGTTATGCGTTATGCGTTATGCGTTATGCGTTATGCGTTATGCGTTATGCGTTATGCGTTATGCGTTATGCGTTATGCGAGATCCGTTATGCGTTATGCTTTATGCGTTATGCGTTATGCGTTATGCGTTATGCGTTATGTGTTATGCGTTGTGCGTTATCCGCTATGCGTTATGCGTTTTACGTTATGCGTTATGCGTTATGCGTTATGAGCTATGCGTTATACGTTATGCGTTATGCGTTATGCGTTATGCGTTATGCTATTTGCGTTATGCGTTATGCGTTATGCGTTATGCGTTATGCGTTATGCGTTATGCGTTATGAGTAATGCGTTATGCGTTATGCGTTATGTGTTATGCGTTGTGCGTTATCCGCTATGCGTTATGCGTTTTACGTTATGCGTTATGCGTTATGAGTTATGCGTTATACGTTATGGGTTATGCGTTATGCGTTATGCGTTATGCGATTTGGGTTATGCGTTATGCGTTATGGGTTATGAGTTATTCGTTATGCGTTATGCGTTATGCGTTATGCGTTATGCGTTATGCGTTGTGCGTTATGCGATTTGCGTTATGCGTTATGCGTTATGGGTTGTGCGTTATGAGTCATGCGTTATGCGTTATGAGTAATGCGTGATCCGTTATGCGTTATGCGTTATGCGTTATGCGTTATGCGAGATCCGTTATGCGTAATGCTTTATGCGTTATGCGTTATGCGTTATGCGTTATGCGTTATGCGTTATGCGTTATGCGTTATGCGTTATGCGTTATGCGTTATGCGTTATGCGTTATGCGTTATGCGTTATGCGTTATGCGTTATGCGTTGTGCGTTATGCGTTATGCGTTATGCGCTATGCGTTATGCGTTATGAGTGATGCGTGATCCGTTATGCGTTATGCGTAATGAGTAATGCGTGATCCGTTATGCGTTATGCGTTATGCGTTATGCGTTATGCGTTATGCTATTTGCGTTATGCGTTATGCGTTATGCGTTATGCGTTATGCGTTACGCGTTATGAGTAATGCGTGATCCGGTATGCGTTATGCGTTATGCGTTACGCGTTATGCGTTATGCGTTATGCGATATGCGTTATGCGTTATGCGTTGTGCGTTATGCGTTATGCGTTATGCGTTATGCGTTATGCGTTATGAGTGATGCGTGATCCGTTATGCGTTATGCGTAATGAGTAATGCGTGATCCGTTATGCGTTATGCGTTATGCGTTATGCGTTATGCGTTATGCGTTATGCGTTATGCGTTATGCTATTTGCGTTATGCGTTATGCGTTATGCGTTATGCGTTATGAGTAATGCGTGATCCGTTATGCGTTATGCGTTGTGAGTAATGCGTGATCCGTTATGCGTTATGCATTAAGCGTTATGCGTTATGCGTTATGCGTTATGCGTTATGCGTTATGCGTTATGCGTTGTGCGTTATGCGTTATGCGTTATGCGTTATGCGTTATGCGTTATGAGTGATGCGTGATCCGTTATGCGTTATGCGTAATGAGTAATGCGTGATCCGTTATGCGTTATGCGTTATGCGTTATGCGTTATGCGTTGTGCGTTATGCGTTATGCGTTATGCGTTATGCGTTATGCGTTATGAGTGATGCGTGATCCGTTATGCGTTATGCGTAATGAGTAATGCGTGATCCGTTATGCGTTATGCGTTATGCGTTATGCGTTATGCGTTATGCGTTATGCGTTATGCTATTTGCGTTATGCGTTATGCGTTATGCGTTATGCGTTATGAGTAATGCGTGATCCGTTATGCGTTATGCGTTGTGAGTAATGCGTGATCTGTTATGCGTTATGCGTTATGCGTTATGCGTTATGCGTTATGCGTTATGCGTTATGCGTTATGCGTTATGCGTTATGCGTTATGCGTTTTGCGTTATGCGTTATGCGTTACGCGTAATGCGTTATGCGTTACGCGTAATGCTTTATGCGTTATGCGTTATGCGTTACGCGTAATGCGTTATGCGTTATGCGTTATGCGTTATGCGTTATGCGTTATGCGTTATGCGTTATGCGTGATGCGTTATGTGTTGTGCGTTATGAGTAATGCGTGATCCGTCATGCGTTATGCGTTAGGCGTTATGCGTTTTGCGTTATGCGTTATGAGTAATGCGAGATCCGTTATGCGTTATGCTTTATGCGTTATGCGTTATGCGTTGTGCGTTATCCGTTATGCGTTATGCGTTATGCGTTATGCGTTATGCGTTGTGGGTTATGCGTTATGCGTTATGCGTTATGCGTTATGCATTATGCGTTATGCGTTACGCGTTATGCGTTATGCGTTATGCGTTATGCGTGATGCGTTATGTGTTGTGCGTTATGCGTTATGCGTTATGCCCTATGCGTTATGCGTTATGAGTGATGCGTGATCCGTTATGCGTTATGCGTAATGAGTAATGCGTGATCCGTTATGCGTTATGCGTTATGCGTTATGCGTTATGCGTTATGCGTTATGCGTTATGCGTTATGCGTTGTGCGTTATGCGTTATGCGTTATGCGCTATGCGTTATGCGTTATGAGTGATGCGTGATCCGTTATGCGTTATGCGTAATGAGTAATGCGTGATCCATTATGCGTTATGCGTTATGAGCTATGCGTTATACGTTATGCGTTATGCGTTATGCGTTATGCGTTATGCGTTATGCTATTTGCGTTATGCGTTATGCGATTTGGGTTATGCGTTATGCGTTATGCGTTATGCGTTATGGGTTATGAGTTATTCGTTATGCGTTATGCGTTATGCGTTATGCGTTATGCGTTGTGCGTTATGCGATTTGCGTTATGCGTTATGCGTTATGCGTTATGGGTTGTGCGTTATGAGTCATGCGTTATGCGTTATGAGTAATGCGTGATCCGTTATGCGTTATGCGTTATGCGTTATGCGAGATCCGTTATGCGTAATGCTTTATGCGTTATGCGTTATGCGTTATGTGTTAAGCGTTGTGCGTTATCCGCTATGCGTTATGCGTTATGCGTTATGCGTTATGCGTTATGCGTTATGCGTTATGCGTTACGCGTTATGAGTAATGCGTGATCCGGTATGCGTTATGCGTTATGCGTTACGCGTTATGCGCTATGCGTTATGCGTTGTGCGTTATGCGTTATGCGTTATGCGTTATGACTGATGCGTGATCCGTTATGCGTTATGCGTAATGAGTAATGCGTGATCCGTTATGCGTTATGCGTTATGCGTTGTGCGTTATGCTATTTGCGTTATGCGTTATGCGTTATGCGTTATGCGTTATGAGTAATGCGTGATCCGTTATGCGTTATGCGTTATGCGTTATGGGTTATGCGTTATTCGTTATGCGTTATGCGTTATGCGTTATGCGTTATGCGTTGTGCGTTATGCGATTTGCGTTATGCGTTATGCGTTATGCGTTATGGGTTGTGCGTTATGAGTCATGCGTTATGCGTTATGAGTAATGCGTGATCCGTTATGCGTTATGCGTTATGCGTTATGCGTTATGCGTTATGCGTTATGCGTTATGCGTTATGCGTTATGCGTTATGCGTTATGCGTTATGCGTTATGCGTTATGCGTTATGCGTTATGCGTTATGAGTAATGCGTGATCCGTTATGCGTTATGCGTTATGCGTTATGCGTTATGAGTAATGCGTGATCCGTTATGCGTTATGCGTTATGAGTAATGCGTGATCCGTTCGGCGTTATGCGTTATGCATTAAGCGTTATGCGTTATGCGTTATGCGTTATGCGTTATGCGTTATGCGTTATGCGTTATGCTTTATGCATTATGCGATATGTGTTATGCGATTTGCGTTATGCGTTATGCGTTATGGGTTGTGCGTTATGAGTCATGCGTTATGCGTTATGCGTTATGCGTTTTGCTTTATGCGTTAAGCGTTATGGGTTATGCGTTATGCGTTATGCGTTATGAGTAATGCGTGATCCGTTATGCGTTATGAGTAACGCGTGATCCGTTATGCGTTATGCGTTATGCGTTATGAGAAATGCGTGATCCGTTATGCGTTATGCGTTATGCTTTATGCGTTATGCGTTATGCGTTATGCGTTATGCGTTATGCGTTTTGCTTTATGCGTTATGCGTTATGGGTTATGCGTTATGCGTTATGCGTTATGCGTTATGAGAAATGCGTGATCCGTTATGCGTTATGCGTTATGCTTTATGCGTTATGCGTTATGCGTTATGCGTTATGCGTTATGCGTTATGCGTTATGCGTTATGCGTTATGCGTTATGCGTTATGCGTTATGCGTTATGCGTTATGCGTTATGCGGAATGCGTCATCCGTTATGCGTTATGAGTAATGCGTGATCCGTCATGCGTTATGCGTTATGCGTTATGCGTTATGCGTTATGCGTTATGAGAAATGCGTGATCCGTTATGCGTTATGAGTTATGAGTAATGCGTGATCCGTTATGCGTGATCCGTTATGCGTTATGCGTTATGCGTTATGCGTTATGCGAGATCCGTTATGCGTTATGCTTTATGCGTTATGCGTTATGCGTTATGTGTTATGCGTTGTGCGTTATCCGCTATGCGTTATGCGTTTTACGTTATGCGTTATGCGTTATGAGTTATGCGTTATACGTTATGGGTTATGCGTTATGCGTTATGCGTTATGCGATTTGGGTTATGCGTTATGCGTTATGCGTTATGCGTTTTGCTTTATGCGTTATGCGTTATGGGTTATGCGTTATGCGTTATGCGTTATGAGTAATGCGTGATCCGTTATGTGTTATGCGTTATGCGCTATGCGTTATGCGTTATGCGTTATGCGTTATGCGTTATGAGAAATGCGTGATCCGTTATGCGTTATGCGTTATGCTTTATGCGTTATGCGTTATGCGTTATGCGTTATGCGTTATGCGTTATGCGTTATGCGGAATGCGTCATCCGTTATGCGTTATGAGTAATGCGTGATCCGTCATGCGTTATGCGTTATGCGTTATGCGTTATGCGTTATGGGTTATGCGTTATGCGTTATGCGTTATGAGTGATGCGTGATCCGTTATGCGTTATGCGTAATGAGTAATGTGTGATCCGTTATGCGTTATGCGTTATGCGTTATTCGTTATGCGTTATGCGTTATGCGTTATGCGTTATGCGTTGTCCGTTATGCGATTTGCGTTATGCGTTATGCGTTATGCGTTATGGGTTGTGCGTTATGAGTCATGCGTTATGCGTTATGAGTAATGCGTGATCCGTTATGCGTTATGCGTTATGCGTTATGCGTTATGGGTTATGCGTTATGTGTTATGCGTTATACGTTATGTGTTATGCGTTGTGCGTTATCCGTTATGCGTTATGCGTTATGCGTTATGCGTTATGCGTTATGCGTTATGCGTTATGCGTTATGCGTTATGCGTTATGCGTTGTGCGTTATGCGTTATGCGTTATGCGTTATGCGTTATGCGTTATGAGTGATGCGTGATCCGTTATGCGTTATGCGTAATGAGTAAAGAGTGATCCGTTATGCGTTATGCGTTATGCGTTATGCGTTATGCGTTATGCGTTATGCTATTTGCGTTATGCGTTATGCATTATGCGTTATGCGTTATGCGTTATGCGTTATGAGTAATGCGTGATCCGTTATGCGTTATGCGTTATGCGTTATGCGTTATGCGTTATGCGTTATGCGTTATGCGTTATGCGTTATGCGTTATGCGAGATCCGTTATGCGTTATGCTTTATGCGTTATGCGGTATGCGTTATGCGTTATGTGTTATGCGTTGTGCGTTATCCGCTATGCGTTATGCGTTTTACGTTATGCGTTATGCGTTATGAGCTATGCGTTATACGTTATGCGTTATGCGTCATGCGTTATGCGTTATGCGTTATGCGTTATGCTATTTGCGTTATGCGTTATGCGTTATGCGTTATGCGTTATGCGTTATGAGTAATGCGTTATGCGTTATGCGTTATGTGTTATGCGTTGTGCGTTATCCGCTATGCGTTATGGGTTATGAGTTATTCTTTATGCGTTATGCGTTATGCGTTATGCGTTATGGGTTGTGCGTTATGAGTCATGCGTTATGCGTTATGAGTAATGCGAGATCCGTTATGCGTTATGCGTTATGCTTTATGCGTTATGCGAGATCCGTTATGCGTTATGCTTTATGCGTTATGCGTTATGCGTTATGCGTTATGCGTTATGCGTTATGTGTTATGCGTTGTGCGTTATCCGCTATGCGTTATGCGTTTTACGTTATGCGTTATGCGTTATGAGTTATTCGTTATGCGTTATGCGTTATGCGTTATGCGTTATGCGTTGTGCGTTATGCGATTTGCGTTATGCGTTATGCGTTATGAGTTATGGGTTGTCCGTTATGAGTCATGCTTTATGCGTTATGAGTAATGCGTGATCCGTTATGCGTTATGCGTTATGCGTTATGCGTTATGCGTTATGGGTTATGCGTTATGTGTTATGCGTTATGCGTTATGTGTTATGCGTTGTGCGTTATCCGTTATGCGTTATGCGTTATGCGTTATGCGTTATGCGTTATGCGTTATGCGTTATGCGTTATGCGTTACGCGTTATGAGTAATGCGTGATCCGGTATGCGTTATGCGTTATGCGTTACGCGTTATGCGTTATGCGTTATGCGTTATGCGTTATGCGTTGTGCGTTATGCGTTATGCGTTATGCGTCATCCGTTATGCGTTATGCGTTATGCGTTATGCGTTATGCGTTATGCGTTATGCGTTATGCGTTATGCGTTATGCGTTATGCGTTATGCGTTATGCGTTATGCGTTATGAGTTATGCGTTATGCGTTATGAGTTATGCGTTATGCGTTATGCGTTATGCGTTATGAGAAATTCGTGATCCGTTATGCGTTATGTGTTATGCGTTATGCGTTATGGGTTATGCGTTATGCGTTATGCGTTATGCGATTTTGTTATGCGTTATGCGTTATGCGTTATGGGTTATGAGTTATTCTTTATGCGTTATGCGGTATGCGTTATGCGTTATGCGTTGTGCGTTATGCGATTTGCGTTATGCGTTATGCGTTATGCGTTATGGGTTGTGCGTTATGAGTCATGCGTTATGCGTTATGAGTAATGCGTGATCCGTTATGCGTTATGCGTTATGCGTTATGCGTTATGCGAGATCCGTTATGCGTTATGCTTTATGCGTTATGGGTTATGCGTTATGCGTTATGTGTTATGCGTTGTGCGTTATCTTCTATGCGTTATGCGTTTTACGTTATGCGTTATGCGTTATGAGTTATGCGTTATACGTTATGGGTTATGCGTTATGCGTTATGCGTTATGCGATTTGGGTTATGCGTTATGCGTTATGCGTTATGCGTTATGCGTTATGGGTTATGAGTTATTCGTTATGCGTTATGCGTTATGCGTTATGCGTTGTGCGTTATGCGATTTGCGTTATGCGTTATGCGTTATATGTTATGGGTTGTGCGTTATGAGTCATGCGTTATGCGTTATGAGTAATGCGTGATCCGTTATGCGTTATGCGTTATGCGCTATGCGTTATGCGTTATGCGTTATGCGTTATGCGTTATGCGTTACGCGTTATGCGTTATGCGTTATGCGTTATGCGTTATGCGTTATGCGTTGTGCGTTATGCGTTATGCGTTATGCGCTATGCGTTATGCGTTATGAGTGATGCGTGATCCGTTATGCGTTATGCGTAATGAGTAATGCGTGATCCGTTATGCGTTATGCGTTATGCGTTATGCGTTATGCGTTATGCTATTTGCGTTATGCGTTATGCGATATGCGTTATGCGTTATGCGTTATGCGTTACGCGTTATGAGTAATGCGTGATCCGGTATGCGTTATGCGTTATGCGTTACGCGTTATGCGTTATGCGTTATGCGTTATGCGTTATGCGTTACGCGTTATGCGTTATGCGTTATGCGTTATGCGTTATGCGTTATGCGTTGTGCGTTATGCGTTATGCGTTATGCGCTATGCGTTATGCGTTATGAGTGATGCGTGGTCCGTTATGCGTTATGCGTAATGAGTAATGCGTGATCCGTTATGCGTTATGCGTTATGCGTTATGCGTTATGCGTTATGCGTTATGCGTTATGCTATTTGCGTTATGCGTTATGCGATATGCGTTATGCGTTATGCGTTATGCGTTACGCGTTATGAGTAATGCGTGATCCGGTATGCGTTATGCGTTACGCGTTATGCGTTATGCGTTATGCGTTATGCGTTATGCGTTATGCGTTGTGCGTTATGCGTTATGCGTTATGCGTTATGCGTGATCCGTTATGCGTTATGCGTTATGCGTTATGCGTTATGCGTTATGCGTTATGCGTTATGCGTTATGCGTTATGCGTTATGCGTTATGCGTTATGCGTTATGAGTTATGCGTTATGCGTTATGAGTTATGCGTTATGCGTTATGCGTTATGCGTTATGAGAAATGCGTGATCCGTTATGCGTTATGTGTTATGCGTTATGCGTTATGCGTTATGCGTTATGCGTTATGCGTTATGCGTTATGCGTTATGCGTTATGATTAATGCGTGATCCGTTATGCGTTATGCGTTATGCGTTATGAGTAATGCGTGATCCGTTATGCGTTATGCGTTGTGAGTAATGCGTGATCCGTTATGCGTTATGCATTAAGCGTTATGCGTTATGCGTTATGCGTTATGCGTTATGCGTTATGCGTTATGCTTTATGCATTATGCGTTATGCGCTATGCGTTATGTGTTATGCGTTGTGCGTTATCCGCTATGCGTTATGCGTTGTGCGTTATGCGATTTGCGTTATGCGATATGCGTTATGAGTTATGGGTTGTGCGTTATGAGTCATGCGTTATGCGTTATGAGTAATGCGTGATCCGTTATGCGTTATGCGTTATGCGTTATGCGTTATGCGTTATGCGTTATGGGTTATGCGTTATGTGTTATGCGTTATGCGTTATGTGTTATGCGTTGTGCGTTATCCGTTATGCGTTATGCGTTATGCGTTATGCGTTATGCGTTATGCGTTATGCGTTATGCGTTATGCTATTTGCGTTATGCGTTATGCGTTATGCGTTATGCGTTATGCGTTACGCGTTATGAGTAATGCGTGATCCGGTATGCGTTATGCGTTATGCGTTACGCGTTATGCGTTATGCGTTATGCGTTATGCGTTATGCGTTATGCTATTTGCGTTATGCGTTATGCGTTATGCGTTATGCGTTATGCGTTATGCGTTACGCGTTATGAGTAATGCGTGATCCGGTATGCGTTATGCGTTATGCGTTACGCGTTATGCGTTATGCGTTATGCGTTATGCGTTATGCGTTATGCTATTTGCGTTATGCGTTATGCGTTATGCGTTATGCGTTATGCGATGTGCGTTATGCGATTTGCGTTATGCGTTATGCGTTATGCGTTATGCGTTATGCGTTGTGCGTTATGCGTTATGCGTTATGCGTTATGCGTGATCCGTTATGCGTTATGCGTTATGCGTTATGCGTTATGCGTTATGCGTTATGCGTTATGCGTTATGCGTTATGCGTTATGCGTTATGAGTTATGCGTTATGCGTTATGAGTTATGCGTTATGCGTTATGCGTTATGCGTTATGAGAAATGCGTGATCCGTTATGCGTTATGTGTTATGCGTTATGCGTTATGGGTTATGCGTTATGCGTTATGCGTTATGCGATTTGAGTTATGCGTTATGCGTTATGCGTTATGGGTTATGAGTTATTCTTTATGCGTTATGCGTTATGCGTTGTGCGTTATGCGATTTGCGTTATGCGTTATGCGTTATGCGTAATGGGTTGTGCGTTATGAGTCATTCGTTATGCGTTATGAGTAATGCGTGATCCGTTATGCGTTATGCGTTATGCGTTATGCGTTATGCGAGATCCGTTATGCGTTATGCTTTATGCGTTATGCGTTATGCGTTATGCGTTATGTGTTATGCGTTGTGCGTTATCCGCTATGCGTTATGCGTTATGCGTTTTACGTTATGCGTTATGCGTTATGCGTTATGCGTTATGCGTTATGCGTTGTGCGTTATGCGTTATGCGTTATGCGCTATGCGTTATGCGTTATGAGTGATGCGTGATCCGTTATGCGTTATGCGTAATGAGTAATGCGTGATCCGTCATGCGTTATGCGTTATGCGTTATGCGTTATGGGTTATGCGTTATGCGTTATGCGTTATGAGTGATGCGTGATCCGTTATGCGTTATGCGTAATGAGTAATGTGTGATCCGTTATGCGTTATGCGTTATGCGTTATTCGTTATGCGTTATGCGTTATGCGTTATGCGTTATGCGTTATGCGTTGTGCGTTATGCGATTTGCGTTATGCGTTATGCGTTATGCGTTATGGGTTGTGCGTTATGAGTCATGCGTTATGCGTTATGAGTAATGCGTGATCCGTTATGCGTTATGCGTTATGCGTTATGCGTTATGGGTTATGCGTTATGTGTTATGCGTTATACGTTATGTGTTATGCGTTGTGCGTTATCCGTTATGCGTTATGCGTTATGCGTTATGCGTTATGCGTTATGCGTTATGCGTTATGCGTTATGCGTTATGCGTTATGCGTTATGCGTTATGCGTTATGCGTTATGCGTTACGCGTTATGCGTTATGCGTTATGCGTTATGCGTTATGCGTTATGCGTTATGCGTTGTGCGTTATGCGTTATGCGTTATGCGCTATGCGTTATGCGTTATGAGTGATGCGTGATCCGTTATGCGTTATGCGTAATGAGTAATGCGTGATTCGTTATGCGTTATGCGTTATGCGTTATGCGTTATGCGTTATGCATTATGCGTTATGCTATTTGCGTTATGCGTTATGCGTTATGCGTTATGCATTATGCGTTATGCGTTACGCGTTATGAGTAATGCGTGATCCGTTATGCGATATGCGTTATGCGTTACGCGTTATGCGTTATGCGTTATGCGTTATGCGTTATGCGTTATGCGTTATGCGTTGTGCGTTATGCGTTATGCGTTATGCGTTATGCGTTATGCGTTATGAGTGATGCGTGATCCGTTATGCGTTATGCGTAATGAGTAATGTGTGATCCGTTATGCGTTATGCGTTATGCGTTATGCGTTATGCGTTATGCGTTATGCTATTTGCGTTATGCGTTATGCATTATGCGTTATGCGTTATGCGTTATGCGTTATGAGTAATGCGTGATCCGTTATGCGTTATGCGTTATGCGTTATGCGTTATGCGTTATGCGTTATGCGTTATGCGTTATGCGTTATGCGTTATGCGAGATCCGTTATGCGTTATGCTTTATGCGTTATGCGGTATGCGTTATGCGTTATGTGTTATGCGTTGTGCGTTATCCGCTATGCGTTATGCGTTTTACGTTATGCGTTATGCGTTATGAGCTATGCGTTATACGTTATGCGTTATGCGTCATGCGTTATGCGTTATGCGTTATGCGTTATGCTATTTGCGTTATGCGTTATGCGTTATGCGTTATGCGTTATGCGTTATGCGTTATGAGTAATGCGTTATGCGTTATGCGTTATGTGTTATGCGTTGTGCGTTATCCGCTATGCGTTATGGGTTATGAGTTATTCTTTATGCGTTATGCGTTATGCGTTATGCGTTATGGGTTGTGCGTTATGAGTCATGCGTTATGCGTTATGAGTAATGCGAGATCCGTTATGCGTTATGCGTTATGCTTTATGCGTTATGCGAGATCCGTTATGCGTTATGCTTTATGCGTTATGCGTTATGCGTTATGCGTTATGCGTTATGCGTTATGTGTTATGCGTTGTGCGTTATCCGCTATGCGTTATGCGTTTTACGTTATGCGTTATGCGTTATGAGTTATTCGTTATGCGTTATGCGTTATGCGTTATGCGTTATGCGTTGTGCGTTATGCGATTTGCGTTATGCGTTATGCGTTATGAGTTATGGGTTGTCCGTTATGAGTCATGCGTTATGCGTTATGAGTAATGCGTGATCCGTTATGCGTTATGCGTTATGCGTTATGCGTTATGCGTTATGGGTTATGCGTTATGTGTTATGCGTTATGCGTTATGTGTTATGCGTTGTGCGTTATCCGTTATGCGTTATGCGTTATGCGTTATGCGTTATGCGTTATGCGTTATGCGTTATGCGTTACGCGTTATGAGTAATGCGTGATCCGGTATGCGTTATGCGTTATGCGTTACGCGTTATGCGTTATGCGTTATGCGTTATGCGTTATGCGTTATGCGTTGTGCGTTATGCGTTATGCGTTATGCGTGATCCGTTATGCGTTATGCGTTATGCGTTATGCGTTATGCGTTATGCGTTATGCGTTATGCGTTATGCGTTATGCGTTATGCGTTATGCGTTATGCGTTATGCGTTATGCGTTATGCGATTTTGTTATGCGTTATGCGTTATGCGTTATGCGTTATGTGTTATGCGTTATGCGTTATGGGTTATGCGTTATGCGTTATGCGTTATGCGATTTTGTTATGCGTTATGCGTTATGCGTTATGGGTTATGAGTTATTCTTTATGCGTTATGCGGTATGCGTTATGCGTTATGCGTTGTGCGTTATGCGATTTGCGTTATGCGTTATGCGTTATGCGTTATGGGTTGTGCGTTATGAGTCATGCGTTATGCGTTATGAGTAATGCGTGATCCGTTATGCGTTATGCGTTATGCGTTATGCGTTATGCGAGATCCGTTATGCGTTATGCGTTATGCGTTATGGGTTATGCGTTATGCGTTATGTGTTATGCGTTGTGCGTTATCCGCTATGCGTTATGCGTTTTACGTTATGCGTTATGCGTTATGAGTTATGCGTTATACGTTATGGGTTATGCGTTATGCGTTATGCGTTATGCGATTTGGGTTATGCGTTATGCGTTATGCGTTATGCGTTATGCGTTATGGGTTATGAGTTATTCGTTATGCGTTATGCGTTATGCGTTATGCGTTGTGCGTTATGCGATTTGCGTTATGCGTTATGCGTTATGTGTTATGCGTTGTGCGTTATCCGCTATGCGTTATGCGTTTTACGTTATACGTTATGGGTTATGCGTTATGCGTTATGCGTTATGCGATTTGGGTTATGCGTTATGCGTTATGCGTTATGCGTTATGCGTTATGCGTTATGCGTTATGCGTTATGCTATTTGCGTTATGCGTTATGCGATATGCGTTATGCGTTATGCGTTATGCGTTACGCGTTATGAGTAATGCGTGATCCGGTATGCGTTATGCGTTATGCGTTATGCGTTACGCGTTATGCGTTATGCGTTATGCGTTATGCGTTATGCGTTATGCGTTGTGCGTTATGCGTTATGCGTTATGCGTTATGCGTGATCCGTTATGCGTTATGCGTTATGCGTTATGCGTTATGCGTTATGCGTTATGCGTTATGCTATTTGCGTTATGCGTTATGCGATATGCGTTATGCGTTATGCGTTATGCGTTACGCGTTATGAGTAATGCGTGATCCGGTATGCGTTATGCGTTACGCGTTATGCGTTATGCGTTATGCGTTATGCGTTATGCGTTATGCGTTGTGCGTTATGCGTTATGCGTTATGCGTTATGCGTGATCCGTTATGCGTTATGCGTTATGCGTTATGCGTTATGCGTTATGCGTTATGCGTTATGCGTTATGCGTTATGCGTTATGCGTTATGCGTTATGCGTTATGAGTTATGCGTTATGCGTTATGAGTTATGCGTTATGCGTTATGCGTTATGCGTTATGAGAAATGCGTGATCCGTTATGCGTTATGTGTTATGCGTTATGCGTTATGCGTTATGCGTTATGCGTTATGCGTTATGCGTTATGCGTTATGCGTTATGATTAATGCGTGATCCGTTATGCGTTATGCGTTATGCGTTATGAGTAATGCGTGATCCGTTATGCGTTATGCGTTGTGAGTAATGCGTGATCCGTTATGCGTTATGCATTAAGCGTTATGCGTTATGCGTTATGCGTTATGCGTTATGCGTTATGCTTTATGCATTATGCGTTATGCGCTATGCGTTATGTGTTATGCGTTGTGCGTTATCCGCTATGCGTTATGCGTTGTGCGTTATGCGATTTGCGTTATGCGATATGCGTTATGAGTTATGGGTTGTGCGTTATGAGTCATGCGTTATGCGTTATGAGTAATGCGTGATCCGTTATGCGTTATGCGTTATGCGTTATGCGTTATGCGTTATGCGTTATGGGTTATGCGTTATGTGTTATGCGTTATGCGTTATGTGTTATGCGTTGTGCGTTATCCGTTATGCGTTATGCGTTATGCGTTATGCGTTATGCGTTATGCGTTATGCGTTATGCGTTATGCGTTATGCGTTATGCTATTTGCGTTATGCGTTATGCGTTATGCGTTATGCGTTATGCGTTACGCGTTATGAGTAATGCGTGATCCGGTATGCGTTATGCGTTATGCGTTACGCGTTATGCGTTATGCGTTATGCGTTATGCGTTATGCGTTATGCGTTATGCTATTTGCGTTATGCGTTATGCGTTATGCGTTATGCGTTATGCGATGTGCGTTATGCGATTTGCGTTATGCGTTATGCGTTATGCGTTATGCGTTATGCGTTGTGCGTTATGCGTTATGCGTTATGCGTTATGCGTGATCCGTTATGCGTTATGCGTTATGCGTTATGCGTTATGCGTTATGCGTTATGCGTTATGCGTTATGCGTTATGCGTTATGCGTTATGAGTTATGCGTTGTGCGTTATGCGTTATGCGTTATGCGCTATGCGTTATGCGTTATGAGTGATGCGTGATCCGTTATGCGTTATGCGTAATGAGTAATGCGTGATCCGTCATGCGTTATGCGTTATGCGTTATGCGTTATGGGTTATGCGTTATGCGTTATGCGTTATGAGTGATGCGTTATGCGTTATGCTATTTGCGTTATGCGTTATGCGTTGTGCGTTATGCGATTTGCGTTATGCGTTATGCGTTATGCGTAATGGGTTGTGCGTTATGAGTCATTCGTTATGCGTTATGAGTAATGCGTGATCCGTTATGCGTTATGCGTTATGCGTTATGCGTTATGCGAGATCCGTTATGCGTTATGCTTTATGCGTTATGCGTTATGCGTTATGCGTTATGTGTTATGCGTTGTGCGTTATCCGCTATGCGTTATGCGTTATGCGTTTTACGTTATGCGTTATGCGTTATGCGTTATGCGTTATGCGTTATGCGTTGTGCGTTATGCGTTATGGGTTATGCGTTATGTGTTATGCGTTATGCGTTATGTGTTATGCGTTGTGCGTTATCCGTTATGCGTTATGCGTTATGCGTTATGCGTTATGCGTTATGCGTTATGCGTTATGCGTTACGCGTTATGAGTAATGCGTGATCCGGTATGCGTTATGCGTTATGCGTTACGCGTTATGCGTTATGCGTTATGCGTTATGCGTTATGCGTTATGCGTTGTGCGTTATGCGTTATGCGTTATGCGTGATCCGTTATGCGTTATGCGTTATGCGTTATGCGTTATGCGTTATGCGTTATGCGTTATGCGTTATGCGTTATGCGTTATGCGTTATGCGTTATGCGTTATGCGTTATGCGTTATGCGATTTTGTTATGCGTTATGCGTTATGCGTTATGCGTTATGTGTTATGCGTTATGCGTTATGGGTTATGCGTTATGCGTTATGCGTTATGCGATTTTGTTATGCGTTATGCGTTATGCGTTATGGGTTATGAGTTATTCTTTATGCGTTATGCGGTATGCGTTATGCGTTATGCGTTGTGCGTTATGCGATTTGCGTTATGCGTTATGCGTTATGCGTTATGGGTTGTGCGTTATGAGTCATGCGTTATGCGTTATGAGTAATGCGTGATCCGTTATGCGTTATGCGTTATGCGTTATGCGTTATGCGAGATCCGTTATGCGTTATGCTTTATGCGTTATGGGTTATGCGTTATGCGTTATGTGTTATGCGTTGTGCGTTATCCGCTATGCGTTATGCGTTTTACGTTATGCGTTATGCGTTATGAGTTATGCGTTATACGTTATGGGTTATGCGTTATGCGTTATGCGTTATGCGATTTGGGTTATGCGTTATGCGTTATGCGTTATGCGTTATGCGTTATGGGTTATGAGTTATTCGTTATGCGTTATGCGTTATGCGTTATGCGTTGTGCGTTATGCGATTTGCGTTATGCGTTATGCGTTATGAGTTATGGGTTGTGCGTTATGAGTCATGCGTTATGCGTTATGAGTAATGCGTGATCCGTTATGCGTTATGCGTTATGCGTTATGCGTTATGCGTTATGCGTTATGGGTTATGCGTTATGTGTTATGCGTTATGCGTTATGTGTTATGCGTTGTGCGTTATCCGTTATGCGTTATGCGTTATGCGTTATGCGTTATGCGTTATGCGTTATGCGTTATGCGTTATGCGTTATGCTATTTGCGTTATGCGTTATGCGTTATGCGTTATGCGTTATGCGTTACGCGTTATGAGTAATGCGTGATCCGGTATGCGTTATGCGTTATGCGTTACGCGTTATGCGTTATGCGTTATGCGTTATGCGTTATGCGTTATGCTATTTGCGTTATGCGTTATGCGTTATGCGTTATGCGTTATGCGTTACGCGTTATGAGTAATGCGTGATCCGGTATGCGTTATGCGTTATGCGTTACGCGTTATGCGTTATGCGTTATGCGTTATGCGTTATGCGTTATGCTATTTGCGTTATGCGTTATGCGTTATGCGTTATGCGTTATGCGATGTGCGTTATGCGATTTGCGTTATGCGTTATGCGTTATGCGTTATGCGTTATGCGTTGTGCGTTATGCGTTATGCGTTATGCGTTATGCGTGATCCGTTATGCGTTATGCGTTATGCGTTATGCGTTATGCGTTATGCGTTATGCGTTATGCGTTATGCGTTATGCGTTATGCGTTATGCGTTATGCGTTATGAGTTATGCGTTATGCGTTATGAGTTATGCGTTATGCGTTATGCGTTATGCGTTATGAGAAATGCGTGATCCGTTATGCGTTATGTGTTATGCGTTATGCGTTATGGGTTATGCGTTATGCGTTATGCGTTATGCGATTTGAGTTATGCGTTATGCGTTATGCGTTATGGGTTATGAGTTATTCTTTATGCGTTATGCGTTATGCGTTGTGCGTTATGCGATTTGCGTTATGCGTTATGCGTTATGCGTAATGGGTTGTGCGTTATGAGTCATTCGTTATGCGTTATGAGTAATGCGTGATCCGTTATGCATTATGCGTTATGCGTTATGCGTTATGCGAGATCCGTTATGCGTTATGCTTTATGCGTTATGCGTTATGCGTTATGCGTTATGTGTTATGCGTTGTGCGTTATCCGCTATGCGTTATGCGTTATGCGTTTTACGTTATGCGTTATGCGTTATGCGTTATGCGTTATGCGTTATGCGTTGTGCGTTATGCGTTATGCGTTATGCGCTATGCGTTATGCGTTATGAGTGATGCGTGATCCGTTATGCGTTATGCGTAATGAGTAATGCGTGATCCGTTATGCGTTATGCGTTATGCGTTATGCGTTATGCGTTATGCGTTATGCTATTTGCGTTATGCGTTATGCGATATGCGTTATGCGTTATGCGTTATGCGTTACGCGTTATGAGTAATGCGTGATCCGGTATGCGTTATGCGTTACGCGTTATGCGTTATGCGTTATGCGTTATGCGTTATGCGTTGTGCGTTATGCGTTATGCGTTATGCGATTTGGGTTATGCGTTATGCGTTATGCGTTATGGGTTATGAGTTATTCTTTATGCGTTATGCGTTATGCGTTATGGGTTGTGCGTTATGAGTCATGCGTTATGCGTTATGAGTAATGCGAGATCCGTTATGCGTTATGCGTTATGCTTTATGCGTTATGCGAGATCCGTTATGCGTTATGCTTTATGCGTTATGCGTTATGCGTTATGCGTTATGCGTTATGCGTTATGCGTTATGTGTTATGCGTTGTGCGTTATCCGCTATGCGTTATTCGTTTTACGTTATGCGTTATGCGTTATGAGTTATTCGTTATGCGTTATGCGTTATGCGTTATGCGTTATGCGTTATGCGTTGTGCGTTATGCGATTTGCGTTATGCGTTATGCGTTATGAGTTATGGGTTGTCCGTTATGAGTCATGCGTTATGCGTTATGAGTAATGCGTGATCCGTTATGCGTTATGCGTTATGCGTTATGCGTTATGCGTTATGGGTTATGCGTTATGTGTTATGCGTTATGCGTTATGTGTTATGCGTTGTGCGTTATCCGTTATGCGTTATGCGTTATGCGTTATGCGTTATGCGTTATGCGTTATGCGTTACGCGTTATGAGTAATGCGTGATCCGGTATGCGTTATGCGTTACGCGTTATGCGTTATGCGTTATGCGTTATGCGTTATGCGTTATGCGTTATGCGTTGTGCGTTATGCGTTATGCGTTATGCGTGATCCGTTATGCGTTATGCGTTATGCGTTATGCGTTATGCGTTATGCGTTATGCGTTATGCGTTATGCGTTATGCGTTATGCGTTATGCGTTATGAGTTATGCGTTATGCGTTATGAGTTATGCGTTATGCGTTATGCGTTATGCGTTATGAGAAATTCGTGATCCGTTATGCGTTATGTGTTATGCGTTATGCGTTATGGGTTATGCGTTATGCGTTATGCGTTATGCGATTTTGTTATGCGTTATGCGTTATGCGTTATGCGTTATGGGTTATGAGTTATTCTTTATGCGTTATGCGTTATGCGTTATGCGTTATGCGTTGTGCGTTATGCGATTTGCGTTATGCGTTATGCGTTATGCGTTATGGGTTGTGCGTTATGAGTCATGCGTTATGCGTTATGAGTAATGCGTGATCCGTTATGCGTTATGCGTTATGCGTTATGCGTTATGCGAGATCCGTTATGCGTTATGCTTTATGCGTTATGCGTTATGCGTTATGCGTTATGTGTTATGCGTTGTGCGTTATCCGCTATGCGTTATGCGTTTTACGTTATGCGTTATGCGTTATGAGTTATGCGTTATACGTTATGGGTTATGCGTTATGCGTTATGCGTTATGCGATTTGGGTTATGCGTTATGCGTTATGCGTTATGCGTTATGGGTTATGAGTTATTCGTTATGCGTTATGCGTTATGCGTTATGCGTTGTGCGTTATGCGATTTGCGTTATGCGTTATGCGTTATATGTTATGGGTTGTGCGTTATGAGTCATGCGTTATGCGTTATGAGTAATGCGTGATCCGTTATGCGTTATGCGTTATGCGCTATGCGTTGTGCGTTATGCGTTATGCGTTATGCGTTATGCGTTATGCGTTATGCGTTATGCGTTATGCGTTATGCGTTGTGCGTTATGCGTTATGCGTTATGCGCTATGCGTTATGCGTTATGAGTGATGCGTGATCCGTTATGCGTTATGCGTAATGAGTAATGCGTGATCCGTTATGCGTTATGCGTTATGCGTTATGCGTTATGCGTTATGCTATTTGCGTTATGCGTTATGCGATATGCGTTATGCGTTATGCGTTATGCGTTACGCGTTATGAGTAATGCGTGATCCGGTATGCGTTATGCGTTATGCGTTACGCGTTATGCGTTATGCGTTATGCGTTATGCGTTATGCGTTATGCGTTATGCGTTATGCGTTATGCGTTATGTGTTATGCGTTGTGCGTTATCCGCTATGCGTTATGCGTTTTACGTTATGCGTTATGCGTTATGAGTTATTCGTTATGCGTTATGCGTTATGCGTTATGCGTTGTGCGTTATGCGATTTGCGTTATGCGTTATGCGTTATGAGTTATGGGTTGTGCGTTATGAGTCATGCGTTATGCGTTATGAGTAATGCGTGATCCGTTATGCGTTATGCGTTATGCGTTATGCGTTATGCGTTATGCGTTATGGGTTATGCGTTATGTGTTATGCGTTATGCGTTATGTGTTATGCGTTGTGCGTTATCCGTTATGCGTTATGCGTTATGCGTTATGCGTTATGCGTTATGCGTTATGCGTTATGCGTTATGCGTTACGCGTTATGAGTAACGCGTCATCCGGTATGCGTTATGCGTTATGCGTTACGCGTTATGCGTTATGCGTTATGCGTTATGCGTTATGCGTTATGCGTTGTGCGTTATGCGTTATGCGTTATGCGTGATCCGTTATGCGTTATGCGTTATGCGTTATGCGTTATGCGTTATGCGTTATGCGTTATGCGTTATGCGTTATGCGTTATGCGTTATGCGTTATGCGTTATGCGTTATGAGTTATGCGTTATGCGATATGAGTTATGCGTTATGCGTTATGCGTTATGCGTTATGAGAAATTCGTGATCCGTTATGCGTTATGTGTTATGCGTTATGCGTTATGGGTTATGCGTTATGTTTTATGCGTTATGCGATTTGGGTTATGCGTTATGCGTTATGCGTTATGCGTTATGGGTTATGAGTTATTCTTTATGCGTTATGCGTTATGCGTTATGCGTTATGCGTTGTGCGTTATGCGATTTGCGTTATGCGTTATGCGTTATGCGTTATGGGTTGTGCGTTATGAGTCATGCGTTATGCGTTATGAGTAATGCGTGATCCGTTATGCGTTATGCGTTATGCGTTATGCGTTATGCGAGATCCGTTATGCGTTATGCTTTATGCGTTATGCGTTATGCGTTATGCGTTATGTGTTATGCGTTGTGCGTTATCCGCTATGCGTTATGCGTTTTACGTTATGCGTTATGCGTTATGAGTTATGCGTTATGCGTTATGCGTTGTGCGTTATGCGTTATGCGTTATGCGTTATGCGTGATCCGTTATGCGTTATGCGTTATGCGTTATGCGTTATGCGTTATGCGTTATGCGTTATGCGTTATGCGTTATGAGTTATGCGTTATGCGTTATGAGTTATGCGTTATGCGTTATGCGTTATGCGTTATGAGAAATGCGTGATCCGTTATGCGTTATGTGTTATGCGTTATGCGTTATGCGTTATGCGTTATGCGTTATGCGTTATGCGTTATGCGTTATGCGTTATGATTAATGCGTGATCCGTTATGCGTTATGCGTTATGCGTTATGCGTTGTGAGTAATGCGTGATCCGTTATGCGTTATGCATTAAGCGTTATGCGTTATGCGTTATGCGTTATGCGTTATGCGTTATGCTTTATGCATTATGCGTTATGCGCTATGCGTTATGTGTTATGCGTTGTGCGTTATCCGCTATGCGTTATGCGTTGTGCGTTATGCGATTTGCGTTATGCGACATGCGTTATGAGTTAAGGATTGTGCGTTATGAGTCATGCGTTATGCGTTATGAGTAATGCGTGATCCGTTATGCGTTATGCGTTATGCGTTATGCGTTATGCGTTATGCGTTATGGGTTATGCGTTATGTGTTATGCGTTATGCGTTATGTGTTATGCGTTGTGCGTTATCCGTTATGCGTTATGCGTTATGCGTTATGCGTTATGCGTTATGCGTTATGCGTTATGCTATTTGCGTTATGCGTTATGCGTTATGCGTTATGCGTTATGCGTTACGCGTTATGAGTAATGCGTGATCCGGTATGCGTTATGCGTTATGCGTTACGCGTTATGCGTTATGCGTTATGCGTTATGCGTTATGCGTTATGCTATTTGCGTTATGCGTTATGCGTTATGCGTTATGCGTTATGCGTTATGCGTTACGCGTTATGAGTAATGCGTGATCCGGTATGCGTAATGCGTTATGCGTTACGCGTTATGCGTTATGCGTTATGCGTTATGCGTTATGCGTTATGCTATTTGCGTTATGCGTTATGCGTTATGCGTTATGCGTTATGCGATGTGCGTTATGCGATTTGCGTTATGCGTTATGCGTTATGCGTTATGCGTTATGCGTTGTGCGTTATGCGTTATGAGTTATGCGTTATGCGTTATGCGTTATGCGTTATGAGAAATGCGTGATCCGTTATGCGTTATGTGTTGTGCGTTATGCGTTATGGGTTATGCGTTATGCGTTATGCGTTATGCGATTTGAGTTATGCGTTATGCGTTATGCGTTATGGGTTATGAGTTATTCTTTATGCGTTATGCGTTATGCGTTGTGCGTTATGCGATTTGCGTTATGCGTTATGCGTTATGCGTAATGGGTTGTGCGTTATGAGTCATTCGTTATGCGTTATGAGTAATGCGTGATCCGTTATGCGTTATGCGTTATGCGTTATGCGTTATGCGAGATCCGTTATGCGTTATGCTTTATGCGTTATGCGTTATGCGTTATGCGTTATGTGTTATGCGTTGTGCGTTATCCGCTATGCGTTATGCGTTATGCGTTTTACGTTATGCGTTATGCGTTATGAGTTATGGGTTGTGCGTTATGAGTCATGCGTTATGCGTTATGAGTAATGCGTGATCCGTTATGCGTTATGCGTTATGCGTTATGCGTTATGCGTTATGCGTTATGCGTTATGCGTTATGCGTTACGCGTTATGCGTTATGCGTTATGCGTTATGCGTTATGCGTTATGCGTTGTGCGTTATGCGTTATGCGTTATGCGCTATGCGTTATGCGTTATGAGTGATGCGTGATCCGTTATGCGTTATGCGTAATGAGTAATGCGTGATCCGTTATGCGTTATGCGTTATGCGTTATACGTTATGCGTTATGCGTTATGAGTAATGCGTGATCCGTTATGCGTTATGCGTTATGCGTTATGAGTAATGCGTGATCCGTTATGCGTTATGCGTTGTGAGTAATGCGTGATCCGTTATGCGTTATGCATTAAGCGTTATGCGTTATGCGTTATGCGTTAAGCGTTATGCTTTATGCATTATGCGTTATGCATTAAGCGTTATGCGTTATGCGTTATGCGTTAAGCGTTATGCTTTATGCATTATGCGTTATGCGCTATGCGTTATACGTTATGCGTTATGGGTTATGAGTAATGCGTGATCCGTTATGCGTTATGCTTTATGCGTTATGCGTTATGCGTTACGCGTAATGCGTTATGCGTTACGCGTAATGCGTTATGCGTTATGCGTTATGCATTATGCATTATGCGTTATGCGCTATGCGTTATACGTTATGCGTTATGGGTTATGAGTAATGCGTGATCCGTTATGCGTTATGCTTTATGCGTTATGCGTTATGCGTTACGCGTAATGCGTTATGCGTTATGCGCTATGGGTCATGCGTTAAGCGTTATGCGTTATGCGTTATGCGTTATGCGTAATGCGTTATGCGGAATGCGTCATCCGTTATGCGTTATGAGTAATGCGTGATCCGTCATGCGTTATGCGTTAGGCGTTATGTTTTATGCGTTATGCGGTATGCGTTATGCGTTATGAGTAATGCGTGATCCGTTATGCGTTATGCTTTATGCGTTATGCGTTATGCGTTATGCGTTACGCGTAATGCGTTATGCGTTATGCGTTACGCGTAATGCGTTATGCGTTATGCGTTATGCGTTATGCTTTATGCATTATGCGTTATGCGCTATGCGTTATACGTTATGCGTTATGGGTTATGAGTAATGCGTGATCCGTTATGCGTTATGCTTTATGCGTTACGCGTAATGCGTTATGCGTTACGCGTAATGCGTTATGCGCTATGGGTCATGCGTTAAGCGTTATGCGTTATGCGTTATGCGTTATGCGTTATGCGTTATGCGTTATGCGTTATGCGTTATGCGTTATGCGTTATGCGTTATGCGTTATGAGAAATGCGTGATCCGTTATGCGTTATGCGTTATGCGTTATGCGTTATGCGTTATGCGTTATGCGTTATGCGTTACGCGTTATGCGTTATGCGTTATGCGTTATGCGTTATGCGTTGTGCGTTATGCGTTATGCGTTATGCGCTATGCGTTATGCGTTATGAGTGATGCGTGATCCGTTATGCGTTATGCGTAATGAGTAATGCGTGATCCGTTATGCGTTATGCGTTATGCGTTATGCGTTATGCTATTTGCGTTATGCGTTATGCGATATGCGTTATGCGTTATGCGTTATGCGTTACGCGTTATGAGTAATGCGTGATCCGGTATGCGTTATGCGTTATGCGTTACGCGTTATGCGTTATACGTTATGCGTTATGCGTTATGCGTTATGCGTTATGCGTTATGCGTTATGCGTTATGAGAAATGCGTGATCCGTTATGCGTTATGTGTTATGCGTTATGCGTTATGCGTTATGCGTTATGCGTTATGCGTTATGCGTTATGCGTTATGAGTAATGCGTGATCCGTTATGCGTTATGCGTTATGCGTTATGAGTAATGCGTGATCCGTTATGCGTTATGCGTTGTGAGTAATGCGTGATCCGTTATGCGTTATGCATTAAGCGTTATGCGTTATGCGTTATGCGTTAAGCGTTATGCTTTATGCATTATGCGTTATGCATTAGGCGTTATGCGTTATGCGTTATGCGTTAAGCGTTATGCTTTATGCATTATGCGTTATGCGCTATGCGTTATACGTTATGCGTTATGGGTTATGAGTAATGCGTGATCCGTTATGCGTTATGCTTTATGCGTTATGCGTTATGCGTTACGCGTAATGCGTTATGCGTTACGCGTAATGCGTTATGCGTTATGCGTTATGCATTATGCATTATGCGTTATGCGCTATGCGTTATACGTTATGCGTTATGGGTTATGAGTAATGCGTGATCCGTTATGCGTTATGCTTTATGCGTTATGCGTTATGCGTTACGCGTAATGCGTTATGCGTTATGCGCTATGGGTCATGCGTTAAGCGTTATGCGTTATGCGTTATGCGTTATGCGTTATGCGTTATGCGTTATGCGGAATGCGTCATCCGTTATGCGTTATGAGTAATGCGTGATCCGTCATGCGTTATGCGTTAGGCGTTATGTTTTATGCGTTATGCGGTATGCGTTATGCGTTATGCGTTATGCGTTATGCGTTATGCGTTATGCGTTATGAGAAATGCGTGATCCGTTATGCGTTATGTGTTATGCGTTATGCGTTATGCGTTATGCATTAAGCGTTATGCGTTATGCGTTATGCGTTAAGCGTTATGCTTTATGCATTATGCGTTATGCGCTATGCGTTATACGTTATGCGTTATGGGTTATGAGTAATGCGTGATCCGTTATGCGTTATGCTTTATGCGTTATGCGTTATGCGTTACGCGTAATGCGTTATGCGTTACGCGTAATGCGTTATGCGTTATGCGTTATGCATTATGCATTATGCGTTATGCGCTATGCGTTATACGTTATGCGTTATGGGTTATGAGTAATGCGTGATCCGTTATGCGTTATGCTTTATGCGTTATGCGTTATGCGTTACGCGTAATGCGTTATGCGTTATGCGCTATGGGTCATGCGTTAAGCGTTATGCGTTATGCGTTATGCGTTATGCGTTATGCGTTATGCGGAATGCGTCATCCGTTATGCGTTATGAGTAATGCGTGATCCGTCATGCGTTATGCGTTAGGCGTTATGTTTTATGCGTTATGCGGTATGCGTTATGCGTTATGAGTAATGCGTGATCCGTTATGCGTTATGCTTTATGCGTTATGCGTTATGCGTTATGCGTTACGCGTAATGCGTTATGCGTTATGCGTTACGCGTAATGCGTTATGCGTTATGCGTTATGCGTTATGCGTTATGCTTTATGCATTATGCGTTATGCGCTATGCGTTATACGTTATGCGTTATGGGTTATGAGTAATGCGTGATCCGTTATGCGTTATGCTTTATGCGTTACGCGTAATGCGTTATGCGTTACGCGTAATGCGTTATGCGCTATGGGTCATGCGTTAAGCGTTATGCGTTATGCGTTATGCGTTATGCGTTATGCGTTATGCGTTATGCGTTATGCGTTATGCGTTATGAGAAATGCGTGATCCGTTATGCGTTATGTGTTATGCGTTATGCGTTATGCGTTATGCGTTATGCGTTATGCGTTATGCGTTATGCGTTATGCGTTATGCGTTATGCGTTATGCGTTATGAGTAATGCGTGATCCGTTATGCGTTATGCGTTATGCGTTATGAGTAATGCGTGATCCGTTATGCGTTATGCGTTGTGAGTAATGCGTGATCCGTTATGCGTTATGCGTAATGCGTTATGCGTTATGCGTTATGCGTTATGCGTTATGCGTTATGCTTTATGCATTATGCGTTATGCGCTATGCGTTATACGTTATGCGTTATGGGTTATGAGTAATGCGTGATCCGTTATGCGTTATGCTTTATGCGTTATGCGTTATGCGTTACGCGTAATGCGTTATGCGCTATGGGTCATGCGTTATGCGTTATGAGTTATGCGTTATGCGTTATGAGTTATGCGTTATGCGTTATGCGTTATGCGTTATGAGAAATGCGTGATCCGTTATGCGTTATGTGTTATGCGTTATGCGTTATGGGTTATGCGTTATGCGTTATGCGTTATGCGATTTGAGTTATGCGTTATGCGTTATGCGTTATGGGTTATGAGTTATTCTTTATGCGTTATGCGTTATGCGTTGTGCGTTATGCGATTTGCGTTATGCGTTATGCGTTATGCGTAATGGGTTGTGCGTTATGAGTCATTCGTTATGCGTTATGAGTAATGCGTGATCCGTTATGCGTTATGCGTTATGCGTTATGCGTTATGCGAGATCCGTTATGCGTTATGCTTTATGCGTTATGCGTTATGCGTTATGCGTTATGTGTTATGAGTAATGCGTGATCCGTCATGCGTTATGCGTTAGGCGTTATGTTTTATGCGTTATGCGGTATGCGTTATGCGTTATGAGTAATGCGTGATCCGTTATGCGTTATGCTTTATGCGTTATGCGTTATGCGTTATGCGTTACGCGTAATGCGTTATGCGTTATGCGTTACGCGTAATGCGTTATGCGTTATGCGTTATGCGTTATGCTTTATGCATTATGCGTTATGCGCTATGCGTTATACGTTATGCGTTATGGGTTATGAGTAATGCGTGATCCGTTATGCGTTATGCTTTATGCGTTACGCGTAATGCGTTATGCGTTACGCGTAATGCGTTATGCGCTATGGGTCATGCGTTAAGCGTTATGCGTTATGCGTTATGCGTTATGCGTTATGCGTTATGCGTTATGCGTTATGCGTTATGCGTTATGCGTTATGAGAAATGCGTGATCCGTTATGCGTTATGTGTTATGCGTTATGCGTTATGCGTTATGCGTTATGCGTTATGCGTTATGCGTTATGCGTTATGCGTTATGCGTTATGCGTTATGCGTTATGAGTAATGCGTGATCCGTTATGCGTTATGCGTTAGGCGTTATGTTTTATGCGTTATGCGGTATGCGTTATGCGTTATGAGTAATGCGTGATCCGTTATGCGTTATGCTTTATGCGTTATGCGTTATGCGTTATGCGTTACGCGTAATGCGTTATGCGTTATGCGTTACGCGTAATGCGTTATGCGTTATGCGTTATGCGTTATGCGTTATGCTTTATGCATTATGCGTTATGCGCTATGCGTTATACGTTATGCGTTATGGGTTATGAGTAATGCGTGATCCGTTATGCGTTATGCTTTATGCGTTACGCGTAATGCGTTATGCGTTACGCGTAATGCGTTATGCGCTATGGGTCATGCGTTAAGCGTTATGCGTTATGCGTTATGCGTTATGCGTTATGCGTTATGCGTTATGCGTTATGCGTTATGCGTTATGCGTTATGCGTTATGAGAAATGCGTGATCCGTTATGCGTTATGTGTTATGCGTTATGCGTTATGCGTTATGCGTTATGCGTTATGCGTTATGCGTTATGCGTTATGCGTTATGCGTTATGCGTTATGCGTTATGAGTAATGCGTGATCCGTTATGCGTTATGCGTTATGCGTTATGAGTAATGCGTGATCCGTTATGCGTTATGCGTTGTGAGTAATGCGTGATCCGTTATGCGTTATGCATTAAGCGTTATGCGTTATGCGTTATGCGTTATGCGTTATGCGTTATGCTTTATGCATTATGCGTTATGCGCTATGCGTTATACGTTATGCGTTATGGGTTATGAGTAATGCGTGATCCGTTATGCGTTATGCTTTATGCGTTATGCGTTATGCGTTACGCGTAATGCGTTATGCGCTATGGGTCATGCGTTATGCGTTATGAGTTATGCGTTATGCGTTATGAGTTATGCGTTATGCGTTATGCGTTATGCGTTATGAGAAATGCGTGATCCGTTATGCGTTATGTGTTATGCGTTATGCGTTATGCGTTATGCGTTATGCGTTATGCGTTATGCGATTTGAGTTATGCGTTATGCGTTATGCGTTATGGGTTATGAGTTATTCTTTATGCGTTATGCGTTATGCGTTGTGCGTTATGCGATTTGCGTTATGCGTTATGCGTTATGCGTAATGGGTTGTGCGTTATGAGTCATTCGTTATGCGTTATGAGTAATGCGTGATCCGTTATGCGTTATGCGTTATGCGTTATGCGTTATGCGAGATCCGTTATGCGTTATGCTTTATGCGTTATGCGTTATGCGTTATGCGTTATGTGTTATGAGTAATGCGTGATCCGTCATGCGTTATGCGTTAGGCGTTATGTGTTATGCGTTATGCGGTATGCGTTATGCGTTATGAGTAATGCGTGATCCGTTATGCGTTATGCTTTATGCGTTATGCGTTATGCGTTATGCGTTACGCGTAATGCGTTATGCGTTATGCGTTACGCGTAATGCGTTATGCGTTATGCGTTATGCGTTATGCTTTATGCATTATGCGTTATGCGCTATGCGTTATACGTTATGCGTTATGGGTTATGAGTAATGCGTGATCCGTTATGCGTTATGCTTTATGCGTTACGCGTAATGCGTTATGCGTTACGCGTAATGCGTTATGCGCTATGGGTCATGCGTTAAGCGTTATGCGTTATGCGTTATGCGTTATGCGTTATGCGTTATGCGTTATGCGTTATGCGTTATGCGTTATGCGTTATGCGTTATGAGAAATGCGTGATCCGTTATGCGTTATGTGTTATGCGTTATGCGTTATGCGTTATGCGTTATGCGTTATGCGTTATGCGTTATGCGTTATGCGTTATGCGTTATGCGTTATGCGTTATGCGTAATGCGTGATCCGTTATGCGTTATGCGTTATGCGTTATGAGTAATGCGTGATCCGTTATGCGTTATGCGTTTTGAGTAATGCGTGATCCGTTATGCGTTATGCTTTAAGCGTTATGCGTTATGCGTTATGCGTTATGCGTTATGCGTTATGCTTTATGCATTATGCGTTATGCGCTATGCGTTATACGTTATGCGTTATGGGTTATGAGTAATGCGTGATCCGTTATGCGTTATGCTTTATGCGTTATGCGTTATGCGTTACGCGTAATGCGTTATGCGCTATGGGTCATGCGTTATGCGTTATGAGTTATGCGTTATGCGTTATGAGTTATGCGTTATGCGTTATGCGTTATGCGTTATGAGAAATGCGTGATCCCTTATGCGTTATGTGTTATGCGTTATGCGTTATGGGTTATGCGTTATGCGTTATGCGTTATGCGATTTGAGTTATGCGTTATGCGTTACGCGTTATGGGTTATGAGTTATTCTTTATGCGTTATGCGTTATGCGTTGTGCGTTATGCGATTTGCGTTATGCGTTATGCGTTATGCGTAATGGGTTGTGCGTTATGAGTCATTCGTTATGCGTTATGAGTAATGCGTGATCCGTTATGCGTTATGCGTTATGCGAGATCCGTTATGCGTTATGCTTTATGCGTTATGCGTTATGCGTTATGCGTTATGTGTTATGCGTTGTGCGTTATCCGCTATGCGTTATGCGTTATGCGTTTTACGTTATGCGTTATGCGTTATGAGTTATGGGTTGTGCGTTATGAGTCATGCGTTATGCGTTATGAGTAATGCGTGATCCGTTATGCGTTATGCGTTATGCGTTATGCGTTATGCGTTATGCGTTATGCGTTATGCGTTATGCGTTATGCGTTACGCGTTATGCGTTATGCGTTATGCGTTATGCGTTATGCGTTATGCGTTATGCGTTATGCGTTATGCGTTATGAGTAATGCGTGATCCGTTATGCGTTATGCGTTATGCGTTATGAGTAATGCGTGATCCGTTATGCGTTATGCGTTGTGAGTAATGCGTGATCCGTTATGCGTTATGCATTAAGCGTTATGCGTTATGCGTTATGCGTTATGCGTTATGCGTTATGCGTTATGCGTTATGCGTTATGCGTTATGCGTTATGCGTTATGCTTTATGCATTATGCGTTATGCGCTATGCGTTATACGTTATGCGTTATGGGTTATGAGTAATGCGTGATCCGTTATGCGTTATGCTTTATGCGTTATGCGTTATGCGTTACGCGTAATGCGTTATGCGCTATGGGTCATGCGTTATGCGTTATGCGTTATGCGTTATGAGTAATGCGTGATCCGTTATGCGTTATGCGTTATGCGTTATGAGTAATGCGTGATCCGTTATGCGTTATGCGTTGTGAGTAATGCGTGATCCGTTATGCGTTATGCATTAAGCGTTATGCGTTATGCGTTATGCGTTATGCGTTATGCGTTATGCTTTATGCATTATGCGTTATGCGCTATGCGTTATGCGTTATGCGTTATGGGTTATGAGTAATGCGTGATCCGTTATGCGTTATGTGTTATGCGTTATGCGTTATGCGTTATGCGTTATGCGTTATGCGTTATGCGTTATGCGTTATGCGTTATGCGTTATGCGTTATGCGTTATGAGTAATGCGTGATCCGTTATGCGTTATGCGTTATGCGTTATGAGTAATGCGTGATCCGTTATGCGTTATGCGTTGTGAGTAATGCGTGATCCGTTATGCGTTATGCATTAAGCGTTATGCGTTATGCGTTATGCGTTATGCGTTATGCGTTATGCTTTATGCATTATGCGTTATGCGCTATGCGTTATACGTTATGCGTTATGGGTTATGAGTAATGCGTGATCCGTTATGCGTTATGCTTTATGCGTTATGCGTTATGCGTTACGCGTAATGCGTTATGCGCTATGGGTCATGCGTTATGCGTTATGAGTTATGCGTTATGCGTTATGAGTTATGCGTTATGCGTTATGCGTTATGCGTTATGAGAAATGCGTGATCCCTTATGCGTTATGTGTTATGCGTTATGCGTTATGGGTTATGCGTTATGCGTTATGCGTTATGCGATTTGAGTTATGCGTTATGCGTTACGCGTTATGGGTTATGAGTTATTCTTTATGCGTTATGCGTTATGCGTTGTGCGTTATGCGATTTGCGTTATGCGTTATGCGTTATGCGTAATGGGTTGTGCGTTATGAGTCATTCGTTATGCGTTATGAGTAATGCGTGATCCGTTATGCGTTATGCGTTATGCGTTATGCGAGATCCGTTATGCGTTATGCTTTATGCGTTATGCGTTATGCGTTATGCGTTATGTGTTATGCGTTGTGCGTTATCCGCTATGCGTTATGCGTTATGCGTTTTACGTTATGCGTTATGCGTTATGAGTTATGGGTTGTGCGTTATGAGTCATGCGTTATGCGTTATGAGTAATGCGTGATCCGTTATGCGTTATGCGTTATGCGTTATGCGTTATGCGTTATGCGTTATGCGTTATGCGTTATGCGTTATGCGTTACGCGTTATGCGTTATGCGTTATGCGTTATGCGTTATGCGTTATGCGTTATGCGTTATGCGTTATGCGTTATGAGTAATGCGTGATCCGTTATGCGTTATGCGTTATGCGTTATGAGTAATGCGTGATCCGTTATGCGTTATGCGTTGTGAGTAATGCGTGATCCGTTATGCGTTATGCATTAAGCGTTATGCGTTATGCGTTATGCGTTATGCGTTATGCGTTATGCGTTATGCGTTATGCGTTATGCGTTATGCGTTATGCGTTATGCTTTATGCATTATGCGTTATGCGCTATGCGTTATACGTTATGCGTTATGGGTTATGAGTAATGCGTGATCCGTTATGCGTTATGCTTTATGCGTTATGCGTTATGCGTTACGCGTAATGCGTTATGCGCTATGGGTCATGCGTTATGCGTTATGAGTTATGCGTTATGCGTTATGAGTTATGCGTTATGCGTTATGCGTTATGCGTTATGAGAAATGCGTGATCCGTTATGCGTTATGTGTTATGCGTTATGCGTTATGGGTTATGCGTTATGCGTTATGCGTTATGCGATTTGAGTTATGCGTTATGCGTTATGCGTTATGGGTTATGAGTTATTCTTTATGCGTTATGCGTTATGCGTTGTGCGTTATGCGATTTGCGTTATGCGTTATGCGTTATGCGTAATGGGTTGTGCGTTATGAGTCATTCGTTATGCGTTATGAGTAATGCGTGATCCGTTATGCGTTATGCGTTATGCGTTATGCGTTATGCGAGATCCGTTATGCGTTATGCTTTATGCGTTATGCGTTATGCGTTATGCGTTATGTGTTATGAGTAATGCGTGATCCGTCATGCGTTATGCGTTAGGCGTTATGTTTTATGCGTTATGCGGTATGCGTTATGCGTTATGAGTAATGCGTGATCCGTTATGCGTTATGCTTTATGCGTTATGCGTTATGCGTTATGCGTTACGCGTAATGCGTTATGCGTTATGCGTTACGCGTAATGCGTTATGCGTTATGCGTTATGCGTTATGCTTTATGCATTATGCGTTATGCGCTATGCGTTATACGTTATGCGTTATGGGTTATGAGTAATGCGTGATCCGTTATGCGTTATGCTTTATGCGTTACGCGTAATGCGTTATGCGTTACGCGTAATGCGTTATGCGCTATGGGTCATGCGTTAAGCGTTATGCGTTATGCGTTATGCGTTATGCGTTATGCGTTATGCGTTATGCGTTATGCGTTATGCGTTATGCGTTATGCGTTATGCGTTATGAGAAATGCGTGATCCGTTATGCGTTATGTGTTATGCGTTATGCGTTATGCGTTATGCGTTATGCGTTATGCGTTATGCGTTATGCGTTATGCGTTATGCGTTATGCGTTATGCGTTATGAGTAATGCGTGATCCGTTATGCGTTATGCGTTATGCGTTATGAGTAATGCGTGATCCGTTATGCGTTATGCGTTGTGAGTAATGCGTGATCCGTTATGCGTTATGCATTAAGCGTTATGCGTTATGCGTTATGCGTTATGCGTTATGCGTTATGCGTTATGCTTTATGCATTATGCGTTATGCGCTATGCGTTATACGTTATGCGTTATGGGTTATGAGTAATGCGTGATCCGTTATGCGTTATGCTTTATGCGTTATGCGTTATGCGTTACGCGTAATGCGTTATGCGCTATGGGTCATGCGTTATGCGTTATGAGTTATGCGTTATGCGTTATGAGTTATGCGTTATGCGTTATGCGTTATGCGTTATGAGAAATGCGTGATCCGTTATGCGTTATGTGTTATGCGTTATGCGTTATGGGTTATGCGTTATGCGTTATGCGTTATGCGATTTGAGTTATGCGTTATGCGTTATGCGTTATGGGTTATGAGTTATTCTTTATGCGTTATGCGTTATGCGTTGTGCGTTATGCGATTTGCGTTATGCGTTATGCGTTATGCGTAATGGGTTGTGCGTTATGAGTCATTCGTTATGCGTTATGAGTAATGCGTGATCCGTTATGCGTTATGCGTTATGCGTTATGCGTTATGCGAGATCCGTTATGCGTTATGCTTTATGCGTTATGCGTTATGCGTTATGCGTTATGTGTTATGCGTTGTGCGTTATCCGCTATGCGTTATGCGTTATGCGTTTTACGTTATGCGTTATGCGTTATGAGTTATGGGTTGTGCGTTATGAGTCATGCGTTATGCGTTATGAGTAATGCGTGATCCGTTATGCGTTATGCGTTATGCGTTATGCGTTATGCGTTATGCGTTATGCGTTATGCGTTATGCGTTATGCGTTACGCGTTATGCGTTATGCGTTATGCGTTATGCGTTATGCGTTGTGCGTTATGCGTTATGCGTTATGCGCTATGCGTTATGCGTTATGAGTGATGCGTGATCCGTTATGCGTTATGCGTAATGAGTAATGCGTGATCCGTTATGCGTTATGCGTTATGCGTTATGCGTTATGCGTTATGCTATTTGCGTTATGCGTTATGCGATATGCGTTATGCGTTATGCGTTATGCGTTACGCGTTATGAGTAATGCGTGATCCGGTATGCGTTATGCGTTATGCGTTACGCGTTATGCGTTATACGTTATGCGTTATGCGTTATGCGTTATGCGTTGTGCGTTATGCGTTATGCGTTATGCGTTATGCGTGATCCGTTATGCGTTATGCATTATGCGTTATGCGTTATGCGTTATGCGTTATGCGTTATGCGTTATGCGTTATGCGTTATGCGTTATGCGTTATGCGTTATGCGTTATGAGTTATGCGTTATGCGTTATGAGTTATGCGTTATGCGTTATGCGTTATGCGTTATGCGTTATGAGAAATGCGTGATCCGTTATGCGTTATGTGTTATGCGTTATGCGTTATGCGTTATGCGTTATGCGTTATGCGTTATGCGTTATGCGTTATGAGTAATGCGTGATCCGTTATGCGTTATGCGTTATGCGTTATGAGTAATGCGTGATCCGTTATGCGTTATGCGTTGTGAGTAATGCGTGATCCGTTATGCGTTATGCATTAAGCGTTATGCGTTATGCGTTATGCGTTAAGCGTTATGCTTTATGCATTATGCGTTATGCATTAAGCGTTATGCGTTATGCGTTATGCGTTAAGCGTTATGCTTTATGCATTATGCGTTATGCGCTATGCGTTATACGTTATGCGTTATGGGTTATGAGTAATGCGTGATCCGTTATGCGTTATGCTATATGCGTTATGCGTTATGCGTTACGCGTAATGCGTTATGCGTTACGCGTAATGCGTTATGCGTTATGCGTTATGCATTATGCATTATGCGTTATGCGCTATGCGTTATACGTTATGCGTTATGGGTTATGAGTAATGCGTGATCCGTTATGCGTTATGCTTTATGCGTTATGCGTTATGCGTTACGCGTAATGCGTTATGCGTTATGCGCTATGGGTCATGCGTTAAGCGTTATGCGTTATGCGTTATGCGTTATGCGTTATGCGTTATGCGTTATGCGGAATGCGTCATCCGTTATGCGTTATGAGTAATGCGTGATCCGTCACGCGTTATGCGTTAGGCGTTATGTTTTATGCGTTATGCGGTATGCGTTATGCGTTATGCGTTATGCGTTATGCGTTATGCGTTATGCGTTATGAGAAATGCGTGATCCGTTATGCGTTATGTGTTATGCGTTATGCGTTATGCGTTATGCGTTATGCGTTATGCGTTATGCGTTATGCGTTATGCGTTATGCGTTATGCGTTATGCGTTATGCGTTATGAGTAATGCGTGATCCGTTATGCGTTATGCGTTATGCGTTATGAGTAATGCGTGTTCCGTTATGCGTTATGCGTTGTGAGTAATGCGTGATCCGTTATGCGTTATGCATTAAGCGTTATGCGTTATGCGTTATGCGTTATGCGTTATGCTTTATGCATTATGCGTTATGCGCTATGCGTTATACGTTATGCGTTATGGGTTATGAGTAATGCGTGATCCGTTATGCGTTATGCTTTATGCGTTACGCGTAATGCGTTATGCGTTACGCGTAATGCGTTATGCGCTATGGGTCATGCGTTAAGCGTTATGCGTTATGCGTTATGCGTTATGCGTTATGCGTTATGCGTTATGCGTTATGCGTTATGCGTTATGAGAAATGCGTGATCCGTTATGCGTTATGTGTTATGCGTTATGCGTTATGCGTTATGCGTTATGCGTTATGCGTTATGCGTTATGCGTTATGCGTTATGCGTTATGCGTTATGCGTTATGAGTAATGCGTGATCCGTTATGCGTTATGCGTTATGCGTTATGAGTAATGCGTGATCCGTTATGCGTTATGCGTTGTGAGTAATGCGTGATCCGTTATGCGTTATGCATTAAGCGTTATGCGTTATGCGTTATGCGTTATGCGTTATGCTTTATGCATTATGCGTTATGCGCTATGCGTTATACGTTATGCGTTATGGGTTATGAGTAATGCGTGATCCGTTATGCGTTATGCTTTATGCGTTATGCGTTATGCGTTACGCGTAATGCGTTATGCGCTATGGGTCATGCGTTAAGCGTTATGCGTTATGCGTTATGCGTTATACGTTATGCGTTATGTGTTATGCGTTGTGCGTTATCCGCTATGCGTTATGCGTTTTACGTTATGCGTTATGCGTTATGAGTTATGCGTTATACGTTATGGGTTATGCGTTATGCGTTATGAGTTATGCGATTTGGGTTATGCGTTATGCGTTATGCGTTATGCGTTATGGGTTATGCGTTATTCGTTATGCGTTATGCGTTATGCGTTATGCGTTATGCGTTATGCGTTATGCGTTATGCGTTATGCGTTATGCGTTATGCGTTATGCGTTATGCGTTATGCGTTATGAGTAATGCGTGATCCGTTATGCGTTATGCGTTATGGGTTGTGCGTTATGAGTCATGCGTTATGCGTTATGCGTTATGCGTTTTGCTTTATGCGTTATGCGTTATGGGTTATGCGTTATGCGTTATGCGTTATGAGTAATGCGTGATCCGTTAAGTGTTATGCGTTATGCGCTATGCGTTAGGCGTTATGCGTTATGCGTTATGGGTTATGAGTAATGCGTGATCCGTTATGCGTAATGCTTTATGCGTTATGCGTTATGCGTTACGCGTAATGCGTTATGCGCTATGGGTCATGCGTTATGCGTTATGCGTTATGCGTTATGCGTTATGCGGAATGCGTCATCCGTTATGCGTTATGAGTAATGCGTGTTCCGTCATGCGTTATGCGTTAGGCGTTATGCGTTATGCGTTATGCGTTATGCGTTATGCGTTATGAGTAACGCGTGATCCGTTATGCGTTATGCGTTATGCGTTATGAGAAATGCGTGATCCGATATGCGTTATGCGTTATGCGTTATGCGTTATGCGTTATGCGTTATGCGTTATGCGTTATGCGTTATGCGTTATGCGTTATGCGTTATGCGTTATGCGTTATGCGTTATGCGTTATGCGTTATGCGTTGTGCGTTATGCGTTATGCGTTATGCGCTATGCGTTATGCGTTATGAGTGATGCGTGATCCGTTATGCGTTATGCGTAATGAGTAATGAGTGATCCGTTATGCGTTATGCGTTATGCGTTATGCGTTATGCGTTATGCTATTTGCGTTATGCGTTATGCGTTATGCGTTATGCGTTATGCGTTACGCGTTATGAGTAATGCGTGATCCGGTATGCGTTATGCGTTATGCGTTACGCGTTATGCGTTATGCGTTATGCGTTATGCGTTATGCGTTGTGCGTTATGCGTTATGCGTTATGCGTGATCCGTTATGCGTTATGCGTTATGCGTTATGCGTTATGCGTTATGCGTTATGCGTTATGCGTTATGCGTTATGCGTTATGCGTTATGCGTTATGCGTTATGCGTTATGAGTTATGCGTTATGCGTTATGAGTTATGCGTTATGCGTTATGCGTTATGCGTTATGAGAAATGCGTGATCCGTTATGCGTTATGTGTTATGCGTTATGCGTTATGGGTTATGCGTTATGCGTTATGCGTTATGCGATTTGGGTTATGCGTTATGCGTTATGCGTTATGCGTTATGGGTTATGAGTTATTCTTTATGCGTTATGCGTTATGCGTTATGCGTTATGCGTTGTGCGTTATGCGATTTGCGTTATGCGTTATGCGTTATGCGTTATGGGTTGTGCGTTATGAGTCATGCGTTATGCGTTATGAGTAATGCGTGATCCGTTATGCGTTATGCGTTATGCGTTATGCGTTATGCGAGATCCGTTATGCGTTATGTTTTTTGCGTTATGCGTTATGCGTTATGCGTTATGTGTTATGCGTTGTGCGTTATCCGCTATGCGTTATGCGTTTTACGTTATGCGTTATGCGTTATGAGTTATGCGTTATACGTTATGGGTTATGCGTTATGCGTTATGCGTTATGCGATTTGGGTTATGCGTTATGCGTTATGCGTTATGCGTTATGCGTTATGGGTTATGAGTTATTCGTTATGCGTTCTGCGTTATGCGTTATGCGTTGTGCGTTATGCGATTTGCGTTATGCGTTATGCGTTATATGTTATGGGTTGTGCGTTATGAGTCATGCGTTATGCGTTATGAGTAATGCGTGATCCGTTATGCGTTATGCGTTATGCGTTATGCGTTATGCGAGATCCGTTATGCGTTATGCTTTATGCGTTATGCGTTATGCGTTATGCGTTATGTGTTATGCGTTGTCCGTTATCCGCTATGCGTTATGCGTTTTACGTTATGCGTTATGCGTTATGAGTTATGCGTTATGCGTTATGCGTTGTGCGTTATGCGTTATGCGTTATGCGTTATGCGTGATCCGTTATGCGTTATGCGTTATGCGTTATGCGTTATGCGTTATGCGTTATGCGTTATGCGTTATGCGTTATGCGTTATGAGTTATGCGTTATGCGTTATGAGTTATGCGTTATGCGTTATGCGTTATGCGTTATGAGAAATGCGTGATCCGTTATGCGTTATGTGTTATGCGTTATGCGTTATGCGTTATGCGTTATGCGTTATGCGTTATGCGTTATGCGTTATGCGTTATGATTAATGCGTGATCCGTTATGCGTTATGCGTTATGCGTTATGAGTAATACGTGATCCGTTATGCGTTATGCGTTGTGAGTAATGCGTGATCCGTTATGCGTTATGCATTAAGCGTTATGCGTTATGCGTTATGCGTTATGCGTTATGCGTTATGCTTTATGCATTATGCGTTATGCGCTATGCGTTATGTGTTATGCGTTGTGCGTTATCCGCTATGCGTTATGCGTTGTGCGTTATGCGATTTGCGTTATGCGACATGCGTTATGAGTTAAGGATTGTGCGTTATGAGTCATGCGTTATGCGTTATGAGTAATGCGTGATCCGTTATGCGTTATGCGTTATGCGTTATGCGTTATGCGTTATGCGTTATGGGTTATGCGTTATGTGTTATGCGTTATGCGTTATGTGTTATGCGTTGTGCGTTATCCGTTATGCGTTATGCGTTATGCGTTATGCGTTATGCGTTATGCGTTATGCGTTATGCGTTATGCTATTTGCGTTATGCGTTATGCGTTATGCGTTATGCGTTATGCGTTACGCGTTATGAGTAATGCGTGATCCGGTATGCGTTATGCGTTATGCGTTACGCGTTATGCGTTATGCGTTATGCGTTATGCGTTATGCGTTATGCTATTTGCGTTATGCGTTATGCGTTATGCGTTATGCGTTATGCGTTATGCGTTACGCGTTATGAGTAATGCGTGATCCGGTATGCGTTATGCGTTATGCGTTACGCGTTATGCGTTATGCGTTATGCGTTATGCGTTATGCGTTATGCTATTTGCGTTATGCGTTATGCGTTATGCGTTATGCGTTATGCGATGTGCGTTATGCGATTTGCGTTATGCGTTATGCGTTATGCGTTATGCGTTATGCGTTGTGCGTTATGCGTTATGAGTTATGCGTTATGCGTTATGCGTTATGCGTTATGAGAAATGCGTGATCCGTTATGCGTTATGTGTTGTGCGTTATGCGTTATGGGTTATGCGTTATGCGTTATGCGTTATGCGATTTGAGTTATGCGTTATGCGTTATGCGTTATGGGTTATGAGTTATTCTTTATGCGTTATGCGTTATGCGTTGTGCGTTATGCGATTTGCGTTATGCGTTATGCGTTATGCGTAATGGGTTGTGCGTTATGAGTCATTCGTTATGCGTTATGAGTAATGCGTGATCCGTTATGCGTTATGCGTTATGCGTTATGCGTTATGCGAGATCCGTTATGCGTTATGCTTTATGCGTTATGCGTTATGCGTTATGCGTTATGTGTTATGCGTTGTGCGTTATCCGCTATGCGTTATGCGTTATGCGTTTTACGTTATGCGTTATGCGTTATGAGTTATGGGTTGTGCGTTATGAGTCATGCGTTATGCGTTATGAGTAATGCGTGATCCGTTATGCGTTATGCGTTATGCGTTATGCGTTATGCGTTATGCGTTATGCGTTATGCGTTATGCGTTACGCGTTATGCGTTATGCGTTATGCGTTATGCGTTATGCGTTATGCGTTGTGCGTTATGCGTTATGCGTTATGCGCTATGCGTTATGCGTTATGAGTGATGCGTGATCCGTTATGCGTTATGCGCAATGAGTAATGCGTGATCCGTTATGCGTTATGCGTTATGCGTTATGCGTTATGCGTTATGCGTTATGAGTAATGCGTGATCCGTTATGCGTTATGCGTTATGCGTTATGAGTAATGCGTGATCCGTTATGCGTTATGCGTTGTGAGTAATGCGTGATCCGTTATGCGTTATGCATTAAGCGTTATGCGTTATGCGTTATGCGTTAAGCGTTATGCTTTATGCATTATGCGTTATGCATTAAGCGTTATGCGTTATGCGTTATGCGTTAAGCGTTATGCTTTATGCATTATGCGTTATGCGCTATGCGTTATACGTTATGCGTTATGGGTTATGAGTAATGCGTGATCCGTTATGCGTTATGCTTTATGCGTTATGCGTTATGCGTTACGCGTAATGCGTTATGCGTTACGCGTAATGCGTTATGCGTTATGCGTTATGCATTATGCATTATGCGTTATGCGCTATGCGTTATACGTTATGCGTTATGGGTTATGAGTAATGCGTGATCCGTTATGCGTTATGCTTTATGCGTTATGCGTTATGCGTTACGCGTAATGCGTTATGCGTTATGCGCTATGGGTCATGCGTTAAGCGTTATGCGTTATGCGTTATGCGTTATGCGTTATGCGTTATGCGGAATGCGTCATCCGTTATGCGTTATGAGTAATGCGTGATCCGTCATGCGTTATGCGTTAGGCGTTATGTTTTATGCGTTATGCGGTATGCGTTATGCGTTATGAGTAATGCGTGATCCGTTATGCGTTATGCTTTATGCGTTATGCGTTATGCGTTATGCGTTACGCGTAATGCGTTATGCGTTATGCGTTACGCGTAATGCGTTATGCGTTATGCGTTATGCGTTATGCTTTATGCATTATGCGTTATGCGCTATGCGTTATACGTTATGCGTTATGGGTTATGAGTAATGCGTGATCCGTTATGCGTTATGCTTTATGCGTTACGCGTAATGCGTTATGCGTTACGCGTAATGCGTTATGCGCTATGGGTCATGCGTTAAGCGTTATGCGTTATGCGTTATGCGTTATGCGTTATGCGTTATGCGTTATGCGTTATGCGTTATGCGTTATGCGTTATGCGTTATGCGTTATGCGTTATGAGAAATGCGTGATCCGTTATGCGTTATGTGTTATGCGTTATGCGTTATGCGTTATGCGTTATGCGTTATGCGTTATGCGTTATGCGTTATGCGTTATGCGTTATGCGTTATGAGTAATGCGTGATCCGTTATGCGTTATGCGTTATGCGTTATGAGTAATGCGTGATCCGTTATGCGTTATGCGTTGTGAGTAATGCGTGATCCGTTATGCGTTATGCATTAAGCGTTATGCGTTATGCGTTATGCGTTATGCGTTATGCGTTATGCTTTATGCATTATGCGTTATGCGCTATGCGTTATACGTTATGCGTTATGGGTTATGAGTAATGCGTGATCCGTTATGCGTTATGCTTTATGCGTTATGCGTTATGCGTTACGCGTAATGCGTTATGCGCTATGGGTCATGCGTTATGCGTTATGAGTTATGCGTTATGCGTTATGAGTTATGCGTTATGCGTTATGCGTTATGCGTTATGAGAAATGCGTGATCCGTTATGCGTTATGTGTTATGCGTTATGCGTTATGGGTTATGCGTTATGCGTTATGCGTTATGCGATTTGAGTTATGCGTTATGCGTTATGCGTTATGAGTAATGCGTGATCCGTTATGCGTTATGCGTTATGCGTTATGCGTTATGCGAGATCCGTTATGCGTTATGCTTTATGCGTTATGCGTTATGCGTTATGCGTTATGTGTTATGCGTTGTGCGTTATCCGCTATGCGTTATGCGTTATGCGTTTTACGTTATGCGTTATGCGTTATGAGTTATGGGTTGTGCGTTATGAGTCATGCGTTATGCGTTATGAGTAATGCGTGATCCGTTATGCGTTATGCGTTATGCGTTATGCGTTATGCGTTATGCGTTATGCGTTATGCGTTATGCGTTACGCGTTATGCGTTATGCGTTATGCGTTATGCGTTATGCGTTGTGCGTTATGCGTTATGCGTTATGCGCTATGCGTTATGCGTTATGAGTGATGCGTGATCCGTTATGCGTTATGCGTAATGAGTAATGCGTGATCCGTTATGCGTTATGCGTTATGCGTTATGCGTTATGCGTTATGCTATTTGCGTTATGCGTTATGCGATATGCGTTATGCGTTATGCGTTATGCGTTACGCGTTATGAGTAATGCGTGATCCGGTATGCGTTATGCGTTATGCGTTACGCGTTATGCGTTATACGTTATGCGTTATGCGTTATGCGTTATGCGTTATGCGTTATGCGTTATGCGTTATGAGAAATGCGTGATCCGTTATGCGTTATGTGTTATGCGTTATGCGTTATGCGTTATGCGTTATGCGTTATGCGTTATGCGTTATGCGTTATGAGTAATGCGTGATCCGTTATGCGTTATGCGTTATGCGTTATGAGTAATGCGTGATCCGTTATGCGTTATGCGTTGTGAGTAATGCGTGATCCGTTATGCGTTATGCATTAAGCGTTATGCGTTATGCGTTATGCGTTAAGCGTTATGCTTTATGCATTATGCGTTATGCATTAAGCGTTATGCGTTATGCGTTATGCGTTAAGCGTTATGCTTTATGCATTATGCGTTATGCGCTATGCGTTATACGTTATGCGTTATGGGTTATGAGTAATGCGTGATCCGTTATGCGTTATGCTTTATGCGTTATGCGTTATGCGTTACGCGTAATGCGTTATGCGTTACGCGTAATGCGTTATGCGTTATGCGTTATGCATTATGCATTATGCGTTATGCGCTATGCGTTATACGTTATGCGTTATGGGTTATGAGTAATGCGTGATCCGTTATGCGTTATGCTTTATGCGTTATGCGTTATGCGTTACGCGTAATGCGTTATGCGTTATGCGCTATGGGTCATGCGTTAAGCGTTATGCGTTATGCGTTATGCGTTATGCGTTATGCGTTATGCGTTATGCGGAATGCGTCATCCGTTATGCGTTATGAGTAATGCGTGATCCGTCATGCGTTATGCGTTAGGCGTTATGTTTTATGCGTTATGCGGTATGCGTTATGCGTTATGCGTTATGCGTTATGCGTTATGCGTTATGCGTTATGAGAAATGCGTGATCCGTTATGCGTTATGTGTTATGCGTTATGCGTTATGCGTTATGCATTAAGCGTTATGCGTTATGCGTTATGCGTTAAGCGTTATGCTTTATGCATTATGCGTTATGCGCTATGCGTTATACGTTATGCGTTATGGGTTATGAGTAATGCGTGATCCGTTATGCGTTATGCTTTATGCGTTATGCGTTATGCGTTACGCGTAATGCGTTATGCGTTACGCGTAATGCGTTATGCGTTATGCGTTATGCATTATGCATTATGCGTTATGCGCTATGCGTTATACGTTATGCGTTATGGGTTATGAGTAATGCGTGATCCGTTATGCGTTATGCTTTATGCGTTATGCGTTATGCGTTACGCGTAATGCGTTATGCGTTATGCGCTATGGGTCATGCGTTAAGCGTTATGCGTTATGCGTTATGCGTTATGCGTTATGCGTAATGCGTCATCCGTTATGCGTTATGAGTAATGCGTGATCCGTCATGCGTTATGCGTTAGGCGTTATGTTTTATGCGTTATGCGGTATGCGTTATGCGTTATGAGTAATGCGTGATCCGTTATGCGTTATGCTTTATGCGTTATGCGTTATGCGTTATGCGTTACGCGTAATGCGTTATGCGTTATGCGTTACGCGTAATGCGTTATGCGTTATGCGTTATGCGTTATGCGTTATGCTTTATGCATTATGCGTTATGCGCTATGCGTTATACGTTATGCGTTATGGGTTATGAGTAATGCGTGATCCGTTATGCGTTATGCTTTATGCGTTACGCGTAATGCGTTATGCGTTACGCGTAATGCGTTATGCGCTATGGGTCATGCGTTAAGCGTTATGCGTTATGCGTTATGCGTTATGCGTTATGCGTTATGCGTTATGCGTTATGCGTTATGCGTTATGCGTTATGCGTTATGCGTTATGAGAAATGCGTGATCCGTTATGCGTTATGTGTTATGCGTTATGCGTTATGCGTTATGCGTTATGCGTTATGCGTTATGCGTTATGCGTTATGCGTTATGCGTTATGCGTTATGCGTTATGCGTTATGCGTTATGAGTAATGCGTGATCCGTTATGCGTTATGCGTTATGCGTTATGAGTAATGCGTGATCCGTTATGCGTTATGCGTTGTGAGTAATGCGTGATCCGTTATGCGTTATGCATTAAGCGTTATGCGTTATGCGTTATGCGTTATGCGTTATGCGTTATGCTTTATGCATTATGCGTTATGCGCTATGCGTTATACGTTATGCGTTATGGGTTATGAGTAATGCGTGATCCGTTATGCGTTATGCTTTATGCGTTATGCGTTATGCGTTACGCGTAATGCGTTATGCGCTATGGGTCATGCGTTATGCGTTATGAGTTATGCGTTATGCGTTATGAGTTATGCGTTATGCGTTATGCGTTATGCGTTATGAGAAATGCGTGATCCGTTATGCGTTATGTGTTATGCGTTATGCGTTATGGGTTATGCGTTATGCGTTATGCGTTATGCGATTTGAGTTATGCGTTATGCGTTATGCGTTATGGGTTATGAGTTATTCTTTATGCGTTATGCGTTATGCGTTGTGCGTTATGCGATTTGCGTTATGCGTTATGCGTTATGCGTAATGGGTTGTGCGTTATGAGTCATTCGTTATGCGTTATGAGTAATGCGTGATCCGTTATGCGTTATGCGTTATGCGTTATGCGTTATGCGAGATCCGTTATGCGTTATGCTTTATGCGTTATGCGTTATGCGTTATGCGTTATGTGTTATGAGTAATGCGTGATCCGTCATGCGTTATGCGTTAGGCGTTATGTTTTATGCGTTATGCGGTATGCGTTATGCGTTATGAGTAATGCGTGATCCGTTATGCGTTATGCTTTATGCGTTATGCGTTATGCGTTATGCGTTACGCGTAATGCGTTATGCGTTATGCGTTACGCGTAATGCGTTATGCGTTATGCGTTATGCGTTATGCGTTATGCTTTATGCATTATGCGTTATGCGCTATGCGTTATACGTTATGCGTTATGGGTTATGAGTAATGCGTGATCCGTTATGCGTTATGCTTTATGCGTTATGCGTTATGCGTTATGCGTTACGCGTAATGCGTTATGCGTTATGCGTTACGCGTAATGCGTTATGCGTTATGCGTTATGCGTTATGCGTTATGCTTTATGCATTATGCGTTATGCGCTATGCGTTATACGTTATGCGTTATGGGTTATGAGTAATGCGTGATCCGTTATGCGTTATGCTTTATGCGTTACGCGTAATGCGTTATGCGTTACGCGTAATGCGTTATGCGCTATGGGTCATGCGTTAAGCGTTATGCGTTATGCGTTATGCGTTATGCGTTATGCGTTATGCGTTATGCGTTATGCGTTATGCGTTATGCGTTATGCGTTATGAGAAATGCGTGATCCGTTATGCGTTATGTGTTATGCGTTATGCGTTATGCGTTATGCGTTATGCGTTATGCGTTATGCGTTATGCGTTATGCGTTATGCGTTATGCGTTATGCGTTATGAGTAATGCGTGATCCGTTATGCGTTATGCGTTATGCGTTATGAGTAATGCGTGATCCGTTATGCGTTATGCGTTGTGAGTAATGCGTGATCCGTTATGCGTTATGCGTTATGCGTTATGCGTTATGCGTTATGCGTTATGCGTTATGCGTTATGCTTTATGCATTATGCGTTATGCGCTATGCGTTATACGTTATGCGTTATGGGTTATGAGTAATGCGTGATCCGTTATGCGTTATGCTTTATGCGTTATGCGTTATGCGTTACGCGTAATGCGTTATGCGCTATGGGTCATGCGTTATGCGTTATGAGTTATGCGTTATGCGTTATGAGTTATGCGTTATGCGTTATGCGTTATGCGTTATGAGAAATGCGTGATCCGTTATGCGTTATGTGTTATGCGTTATGCGTTATGGGTTATGCGTTATGCGTTATGCGTTATGCGATTTGAGTTATGCGTTATGCGTTATGCGTTATGGGTTATGAGTTATTCTTTATGCGTTATGCGTTATGCGTTGTGCGTTATGCGATTTGCGTTATGCGTTATGCGTTATGCGTAATGGGTTGTGCGTTATGAGTCATTCGTTATGCGTTATGAGTAATGCGTGATCCGTTATGCGTTATGCGTTATGCGTTATGCGTTATGCGAGATCCGTTATGCGTTATGCTTTATGCGTTATGCGTTATGCGTTATGCGTTATGTGTTATGAGTAATGCGTGATCCGTCATGCGTTATGCGTTAGGCGTTATGTTTTATGCGTTATGCGGTATGCGTTATGCGTTATGAGTAATGCGTGATCCGTTATGCGTTATGCTTTATGCGTTATGCGTTATGCGTTATGCGTTACGCGTAATGCGTTATGCGTTATGCGTTACGCGTAATGCGTTATGCGTTACGCGTAATGCGTTATGCGCTATGGGTCATGCGTTAAGCGTTATGCGTTATGCGTTATGCGTTATGCGTTATGCGTTATGCGTTATGCGTTATGCGTTATGCGTTATGCGTTATGCGTTATGCGTTATGAGAAATGCGTGATCCGTTATGCGTTATGTGTTATGCGTTATGCGTTATGCGTTATGCGTTATGCGTTATGCGTTATGCGTTATGCGTTATGCGTTATGCGTTATGCGTTATGCGTTATGAGTAATGCGTGATCCGTTATGCGTTATGCGTTATGCGTTATGAGTAATGCGTGATCCGTTATGCGTTATGCGTTGTGAGTAATGCGTGATCCGTTATGCGTTATGCATTAAGCGTTATGCGTTATGCGTTATGCGTTATGCGTTATGCGTTATGCTTTATGCATTATGCGTTATGCGCTATGCGTTATACGTTATGCGTTATGGGTTATGAGTAATGCGTGATCCGTTATGCGTTATGCTTTATGCGTTATGCGTTATGCGTTACGCGTAATGCGTTATGCGCTATGGGTCATGCGTTATGCGTTATGAGTTATGCGTTATGCGTTATGAGTTATGCGTTATGCGTTATGCGTTATGCGTTATGAGAAATGCGTGATCCGTTATGCGTTATGTGTTATGCGTTATGCGTTATGGGTTATGCGTTATGCGTTATGCGTTATGCGATTTGAGTTATGCGTTATGCGTTACGCGTTATGGGTTATGAGTTATTCTTTATGCGTTATGCGTTATGCGTTGTGCGTTATGCGATTTGCGTTATGCGTTATGCGTTATGCGTAATGGGTTGTGCGTTATGAGTCATTCGTTATGCGTTATGAGTAATGCGTGATCCGTTATGCGTTATGCGTTATGCGTTATGCGTTATGCGAGATCCGTTATGCGTTATGCTTTATGCGTTATGCGTTATGCGTTATGCGTTATGTGTTATGCGTTGTGCGTTATCCGCTATGCGTTATGCGTTATGCGTTTTACGTTATGCGTTATGCGTTATGAGTTATGGGTTGTGCGTTATGAGTCATGCGTTATGCGTTATGAGTAATGCGTGATCCGTTATGCGTTATGCGTTATGCGTTATGCGTTATGCGTTATGCGTTATGCGTTATGCGTTATGCGTTATGCGTTACGCGTTATGCGTTATGCGTTATGCGTTATGCGTTATGCGTTATGCGTTATGCGTTATGCGTTATGCGTTATGAGTAATGCGTGATCCGTTATGCGTTATGCGTTATGCGTTATGAGTAATGCGTGATCCGTTATGCGTTATGCGTTGTGAGTAATGCGTGATCCGTTATGCGTTATGCATTAAGCGTTATGCGTTATGCGTTATGCGTTATGCGTTATGCGTTATGCGTTATGCGTTATGCGTTATGCGTTATGCGTTATGCGTTATGCTTTATGCATTATGCGTTATGCGCTATGCGTTATACGTTATGCGTTATGGGTTATGAGTAATGCGTGATCCGTTATGCGTTATGCTTTATGCGTTATGCGTTATGCGTTACGCGTAATGCGTTATGCGCTATGGGTCATGCGTTATGCGTTATGAGTTATGCGTTATGCGTTATGAGTTATGCGTTATGCGTTATGCGTTATGCGTTATGAGAAATGCGTGATCCGTTATGCGTTATGTGTTATGCGTTATGCGTTATGGGTTATGCGTTATGCGTTATGCGTTATGCGATTTGAGTTATGCGTTATGCGTTATGCGTTATGGGTTATGAGTTATTCTTTATGCGTTATGCGTTATGCGTTGTGCGTTATGCGATTTGCGTTATGCGTTATGCGTTATGCGTAATGGGTTGTGCGTTATGAGTCATTCGTTATGCGTTATGAGTAATGCGTGATCCGTTATGCGTTATGCGTTATGCGTTATGCGAGATCCGTTATGCGTTATGCTTTATGCGTTATGCGTTATGCGTTATGCGTTATGTGTTATGAGTAATGCGTGATCCGTCATGCGTTATGCGTTAGGCGTTATGTTTTATGCGTTATGCGGTATGCGTTATGCGTTATGAGTAATGCGTGATCCGTTATGCGTTATGCTTTATGCGTTATGCGTTATGCGTTATGCGTTACGCGTAATGCGTTATGCGTTATGCGTTAAGCGTAATGCGTTATGCGTTATGCGTTATGCGTTATGCTTTATGCATTATGCGTTATGCGCTATGCGTTATACGTTATGCGTTATGGGTTATGAGTAATGCGTGATCCGTTATGCGTTATGCTTTATGCGTTACGCGTAATGCGTTATGCGTTACGCGTAATGCGTTATGCGCTATGGGTCATGCGTTAAGCGTTATGCGTTATGCGTTATGCGTTATGCGTTATGCGTTATGCGTTATGCGTTATGCGTTATGCGTTATGCGTTATGCGTTATGCGTTATGAGAAATGCGTGATCCGTTATGCGTTATGTGTTATGCGTTATGCGTTATGCGTTATGCGTTATGCGTTATGCGTTATGCGTTATGCGTTATGCGTTATGCGTTATGCGTTATGAGTAATGCGTGATCCGTTATGCGTTATGCGTTATGCGTTATGAGTAATGCGTGATCCGTTATGCGTTATGCGTTGTGAGTAATGCGTGATCCGTTATGCGTTATGCTTTAAGCGTTATGCGTTATGCGTTATGCGTTATGCGTTATGCGTTATGCTTTATGCATTATGCGTTATGCGCTATGCGTTATACGTTATGCGTTATGGGTTATGAGTAATGCGTGATCCGTTATGCGTTATGCTTTATGCGTTATGCGTTATGCGTTACGCGTAATGCGTTATGCGCTATGGGTCATGCGTTATGCGTTATGAGTTATGCGTTATGCGTTATGAGTTATGCGTTATGCGTTATGCGTTATGCGTTATGAGAAATGCGTGATCCGTTATGCGTTATGTGTTATGCGTTATGCGTTATGGGTTATGCGTTATGCGTTATGCGTTATGCGATTTGAGTTATGCGTTATGCGTTATGCGTTATGGGTTATGAGTTATTCTTTATGCGTTATGCGTTATGCGTTGTGCGTTATGCGATTTGCGTTATGCGTTATGCGTTATGCGTAATGGGTTGTGCGTTATGAGTCATTCGTTATGCGTTATGAGTAATGCGTGATCCGTTATGCGTTATGCGTTATGCGTTATGCGTTATGCGAGATCCGTTATGCGTTATGCTTTATGCGTTATGCGTTATGCGTTATGCGTTATGTGTTATGAGTAATGCGTGATCCGTCATGCGTTATGCGTTAGGCGTTATGTTTTATGCGTTATGCGGTATGCGTTATGCGTTATGAGTAATGCGTGATCCGTTATGCGTTATGCTTTATGCGTTATGCGTTATGCGTTATGCGTTACGCGTAATGCGTTATGCGTTATGCGTTACGCGTAATGCGTTATGCGTTATGCGTTATGCGTTATGCTTTATGCATTATGCGTTATGCGCTATGCGTTATACGTTATGCGTTATGGGTTATGAGTAATGCGTGATCCGTTATGCGTTATGCTTTATGCGTTACGCGTAATGCGTTATGCGTTACGCGTAATGCGTTATGCGCTATGGGTCATGCGTTAAGCGTTATGCGTTATGCGTTATGCGTTATGCGTTATGCGTTATGCGTTATGCGTTATGCGTTATGCGTTATGAGAAATGCGTGATCCGTTATGCGTTATGTGTTATGCGTTATGCGTTATGCGTTATGCGTTATGCGTTATGCGTTATGCGTTATGCGTTATGCGTTATGCGTTATGCGTTATGCGTTATGCGTTATGAGTAATGCGTGATCCGTTATGCGTTATGCGTTATGCGTTATGAGTAATGCGTGATCCGTTATGCGTTATGCGTTGTGAGTAATGCGTGATCCGTTATGCGTTATGCATTAAGCGTTATGCGTTATGCGTTATGCGTTATGCGTTATGCGTTATGCTTTATGCATTATGCGTTATGCGCTATGCGTTATACGTTATGCGTTATGGGTTATGAGTAATGCGTGATCCGTTATGCGTTATGCTTTATGCGTTATGCGTTATGCGTTACGCGTAATGCGTTATGCGCTATGGGTCATGCGTTATGCGTTATGAGTTATGCGTTATGCGTTATGAGTTATGCGTTATGCGTTATGCGTTATGCGTTATGAGAAATGCGTGATCCGTTATGCGTTATGAGTTATGCGTTATGCGTTATGGGTTATGCGTTATGCGTTATGCGTTATGCGATTTGAGTTATGCGTTATGCGTTACGCGTTATGGGTTATGAGTTATTCTTTATGCGTTATGCGTTATGCGTTGTGCGTTATGCGATTTGCGTTATGCGTTATGCGTTATGCGTAATGGGTTGTGCGTTATGAGTCATTCGTTATGCGTTATGAGTAATGCGTGATCCGTTATGCGTTATGCGTTATGCGTTATGCGTTATGCGAGATCCGTTATGCGTTATGCTTTATGCGTTATGCGTTATGCGTTATGCGTTATGTGTTATGCGTTGTGCGTTATCCGCTATGCGTTATGCGTTATGCGTTTTACGTTATGCGTTATGCGTTATGAGTTATGGGTTGTGCGTTATGAGTCATGCGTTATGCGTTATGAGTAATGCGTGATCCGTTATGCGTTATGCGTTATGCGTTATGCGTTATGCGTTATGCGTTATGCGTTATGCGTTATGCGTTATGCGTTACGCGTTATGCGTTATGCGTTATGCGTTATGCGTTATGCGTTGTGCGTTATGCGTTATGCGTTATGCGCTATGCGTTATGCGTTATGAGTGATGCGTGATCCGTTATGCGTTATGCGTAATGAGTAATGCGTGATCCGTTATGCGTTATGCGTTATGCGTTATGCGTTATGCGTTATGCTATTTGCGTTATGCGTTATGCGATATGCGTTATGCGTTATGCGTTATGCGTTACGCGTTATGAGTAATGCGTGATCCGGTATGCGTTATGCGTTATGCGTTACGCGTTATGCGTTATACGTTATGCGTTATGCGTTATGCGTTATGCGTTGTGCGTTATGCGTTATGCGTTATGCGTTATGCGTGATCCGTTATGCGTTATGCGTTATGCGTTATGCGTTATGCGTTATGCGTTATGCGTTATGCGTTATGCGTTATGCGTTATGCGTTATGCGTTATGCGTTATGCGTTATGCGTTATGAGTTATGCGTTATGCGTTATGAGTTATGCGTTATGCGTTATGCGTTATGCGTTATGAGAAATGCGTGATCCGTTATGCGTTATGTGTTATGCGTTATGCGTTATGCGTTATGCGTTATGCGTTATGCGTTATGCGTTATGCGTTATGAGTAATGCGTGATCCGTTATGCGTTATGCGTTATGCGTTATGAGTAATGCGTGATCCGTTATGCGTTATGCGTTGTGAGTAATGCGTGATCCGTTATGCGTTATGCATTAAGCGTTATGCGTTATGCGTTATGCGTTAAGCGTTATGCTTTATGCATTATGCGTTATGCATTAAGCGTTATGCGTTATGCGTTATGCGTTAAGCGTTATGCTTTATGCATTATGCGTTATGCGCTATGCGTTATACGTTATGCGTTATGGGTTATGAGTAATGCGTGATCCGTTATGCGTTATGCTATATGCGTTATGCGTTATGCGTTACGGGTAATGCGTTATGCGTTACGCGTAATGCGTTATGCGTTATGCGTTATGCATTATGCATTATGCGTTATGCGCTATGCGTTATACGTTATGCGTTATGGGTTATGAGTAATGCGTGATCCGTTATGCGTTATGCTTTATGCGTTATGCGTTATGCGTTACGCGTAATGCGTTATGCGTTATGCGCTATGGGTCATGCGTTAAGCGTTATGCGTTATGCGTTATGCGTTATGCGTTATGCGTTATGCGTTATGCGGAATGCGTCATCCGTTATGCGTTATGAGTAATGCGTGATCCGTCACGCGTTATGCGTTAGGCGTTATGTTTTATGCGTTATGCGGTATACGTTATGCGTTATGCGTTATGCGTTATGCGTTATGCGTTATGCGTTATGAGAAATGCGTGATCCGTTATGCGTTATGTGTTATGCGTTATGCGTTATGCGTTATGCGTTATGCGTTATGCGTTATGCGTTATGCGTTATGCGTTATGCGTTATGCGTTATGCGTTATGCGTTATGCGTTATGAGTAATGCGTGATCCGTTATGCGTTATGCGTTATGCGTTATGAGTAATGCGTGTTCCGTTATGCGTTATGCGTTGTGAGTAATGCGTGATCCGTTATGCGTTATGCATTAAGCGTTATGCGTTATGCGTTATGCGTTATGCGTTATGCTTTATGCATTATGCGTTATGCGCTATGCGTTATACGTTATGCGTTATGGGTTATGAGTAATGCGTGATCCGTTATGCGTTATGCTTTATGCGTTACGCGTAATGCGTTATGCGTTACGCGTAATGCGTTATGCGCTATGGGTCATGCGTTAAGCGTTATGCGTTATGCGTTATGCGTTATGCGTTATGCGTTATGCGTTATGCGTTATGCGTTATGCGTTATGCGTTATGAGAAATGCGTGATCCGTTATGCGTTATGTGTTATGCGTTATGCGTTATGCGTTATGCGTTATGCGTTATGCGTTATGCGTTATGCGTTATGCGTTATGCGTTATGCGTTATGCGTTATGAGTAATGCGTGATCCGTTATGCGTTATGCGTTATGCGTTATGAGTAATGCGTGATCCGTTATGCGTTATGCGTTGTGAGTAATGCGTGATCCGTTATGCGTTATGCATTAAGCGTTATGCGTTATGCGTTATGCGTTATGCGTTATGCTTTATGCATTATGCGTTATGCGCTATGCGTTATACGTTATGCGTTATGGGTTATGAGTAATGCGTGATCCGTTATGCGTTATGCTTTATGCGTTATGCGTTATGCGTTACGCGTAATGCGTTATGCGCTATGGGTCATGCGTTAAGCGTTATGCGTTATGGGTTATGCGTTATGCGTTATGAGTTATGCGATTTGGGTTATGCGTTATGCGTTATGCGTTATGCGTTATGGGTTATGCGTTATTCGTTATGCGTTATGCGTTATGCGTTATGCGTTATGCGTTATGCGTTATGCGTTATGCGTTATGCGTTATGCGTTATGCGTTATGCGTTATGCGTTATGAGTAATGCGTGATCCGTTATGCGTTATGCGTTATGGGTTGTGCGTTATGAGTCATGCGTTATGCGTTATGCGTTATGCGTTTTGCTTTATGCGTTATGCGTTATGGGTTATGCGTTATGCGTTATGCGTTATGAGTAATGCGTGATCCGTTAAGTGTTATGCGTTATGCGCTATGCGTTAGGCGTTATGCGTTATGCGTTATGGGTTATGAGTAATGCGTGATCCGTTATGCGTAATGCTTTATGCGTTATGCGTTATGCGTTACGCGTAATGCGTTATGCGCTATGGGTCATGCGTTAAGCGTTATGCGTTATGCGTTATGCGTTATGCGGAATGCGTCATCCGTTATGCGTTATGAGTAATGCGTGTTCCGTCATGCGTTATGCGTTAGGCGTTATGCGTTATGCGTTATGCGTTATGCGTTATGCGTTATGAGTAACGCGTGATCCGTTATGCGTTATGCGTTATGCGTTATGAGAAATGCGTGATCCGATATGCGTTATGCGTTATGCGTTATGCGTTATGCGTTATGCGTTATGCGTTATGCGTTATGCGTTATGCGTTACGCGTTATGCGTTATGCGTTATGCGTTATGCGTTATGCGTTATGCGTTATGCGTTGTGCGTTATGCGTTATGCGTTATGCGCTATGCGTTATGCGTTATGAGTGATGCGTGATCCGTTATGCGTTATGCGTAATGAGTAATGAGTGATCCGTTATGCGTTATGCGTTATGCGTTATGCGTTATGCGTTATGCGTTATGCGTTATGCTATTTGCGTTATGCGTTATGCGTTATGCGTTATGCGTTATGCGTTACGCGTTATGAGTAATGCGTGATCCGGTATGCGTTATGCGTTATGCGTTACGCGTTATGCGTTATGCGTTATGCGTTATGCGTTATGCGTTGTGCGTTATGCGTTATGCGTTATGCGTGATCCGTTATGCGTTATGCGTTATGCGTTATGCGTTATGCGTTATGCGTTATGCGTTATGCGTTATGCGTTATGCGTTATGCGTTATGCGTTATGCGTTATGCGTTATGAGTTATGCGTTATGCGTTATGAGTTATGCGTTATGCGTTATGCGTTATGCGTTATGAGAAATGCGTGATCCGTTATGCGTTATGAGTTATGCGTTATGCGTTATGGGTTATGCGTTATGCGTTATGCGTTATGCGATTTGGGTTATGCGTTATGCGTTATGCGTTATGCGTTATGGGTTATGAGTTATTCTTTATGCGTTATGCGTTATGCGTTATGCGTTATGCGTTGTGCGTTATGCGATTTGCGTTATGCGTTATGCGTTATGCGTTATGGGTTGTGCGTTATGAGTCATGCGTTATGCGTTATGAGTAATGCGTGATCCGTTATGCGTTATGCGTTATGCGTTATGCGTTATGCGAGATCCGTTATGCGTTATGTTTTTTGCGTTATGCGTTATGCGTTATGCGTTATGTGTTATGCGTTGTGCGTTATCCGCTATGCGTTATGCGTTTTACGTTATGCGTTATGCGTTATGAGTTATGCGTTATACGTTATGGGTTATGCGTTATGCGTTATGCGTTATGCGATTTGGGTTATGCGTTATGCGTTATGCGTTATGCGTTATGCGTTATGGGTTATGAGTTATTCGTTATGCGTTCTGCGTTATGCGTTATGCGTTGTGCGTTATGCGATTTGCGTTATGCGTTATGCGTTATATGTTATGGGTTGTGCGTTATGAGTCATGCGTTATGCGTTATGAGTAATGCGTGATCCGTTATGCGTTATGCGTTATGCGTTATGCGTTATGCGTTATGCGTTATGCGTTACGCGTTATGCGTTATGCGTTATGCGTTATGCGTTATGCGTTATGCGTTGTGCGTTATGCGTTATGCGTTATGCGCTATGCGTTATGCGTTATGAGTGATGCGTGATCCGTTATGCGTTATGCGTAATGAGTAATGCGTGATCCGTTATGCGTTATGCGTTATGCGTTATGCTATTTGCGTTATGCGTTATGCGATATGCGTTATGCGTTATGCGTTATGCGTTACGCGTTATGAGTAATGCGTGATCCGGTATGCGTTATGCGTTATGCGTTACGCGTTATGCGTTATGCGTTATGCGTTATGCGTTATGCGTTATGCGTTGTGCGTTATGCGTTATGCGTTATGCGTTATGCGTGATCCGTTATGCGTTATGCGTTATGCGTTATGCGTTATGCGTTATGCGTTATGCGTTATCCGTTATGCGTTATGCGTTATGCGTTATGCGTTATGCGTTATGCGTTATGAGTTATGCGTTATGCGTTATGAGTTATGCGTTATGCGTTATGCGTTATGCGTTATGAGAAATGCGTGATCCGTTATGCGTTATGTGTTATGCGTTATGCGTTATGCGTTATGCGTTATGCGTTATGCGTTATGCGTTATGAGTAATGCGTGATCCGTTATGCGTTATGCGTTATGCGTTATGAGTAATGCGTGATCCGTTATGCGTTATGCGTTGTGAGTAATGCGTGATCCGTTATGCGTTATGCATTAAGCGTTATGCGTTATGCGTTATGCGTTATGCGTTATGCTTTATGCATTATGCGTTATGCGCTATGCGTTATACGTTATGCGTTATGGGTTATGAGTAATGCGTGATCCGTTATGCGTTATGCTTTATGCGTTATGCGTTATGCGTTATGCGTGATCCGTTATGCGTTATGCGTTATGCGTTATGCGTTATGCGTTATGCGTTATGCGTTATGCGTTATGCGTTATGAGTTATGCGTTATGCGTTATGAGTTATGCGTTATGCGTTATGGGTTATGCATTATGCGTTATGAGAAATGCGTGATCCGTTATGCGTTATGTGTTATGCGTTATGCGTTATGGGTTATGCGTTATGCGTTATGCGTTATGCGATTTGGGTTATGCGTTATGCGTTATGCGTTATGCGTTATGGGTTATGAGTTATTCTTTATGCGTTATGCGTTATGCGTTGTGCGTTATGCGATTTGCGTTATGCGTTATGCGTTATGCGTTATGGGTTGTGCGTTATGAGTCATGCGTTATGCGTTATGAGTAATGCGTGATCCGTTATGCGTTATGCGTTATGCGTTATGCGTTGTGCGTTATGCGTTATGCGTTATGCGCTATGCGTTATGCGTTATGAGTGATGCGTGATCCGTTATGCGTTATGCGTAATGAGTAATGCGTGATCCGTTATGCGTTATGCGTTATGCGTTATGCGTTATGCGTTATGCTATTTGCGTTATGCGTTATGCGATATGCGTTATGCGTTATGCGTTATGCGTTACGCGTTATGAGTAATGCGTGATCCGGTATGCGTTATACGTTATGCGTTACGCGTTATGCGTTATACGTTATGCGTTATGCGTTATGCGTTATGCGTTGTGCGTTATGCGTTATGCGTTATGCGTTATGCGTGATCCGTTATGCGTTATGCGTTATGCGTTATGCGTTATGCGTTATGCGTTATGCGTTATGCGTTATGCGTTATGCGTTATGCGTTATGCGTTATGCGTTATGAGTTATGCGTTATGCGTTATGAGTTATGCGTTATGCGTTATGCGTTATGCGTTATGCGTTATGAGAAATGCGTGATCCGTTATGCGTTATGTGTTATGCGTTATGCGTTATGCGTTATGCGTTATGCGTTATGCGTTATGCGTTATGCGTTATGCGTTATGAGTAATGCGTGATCCGTTATGCGTTATGCGTTATGCGTTATGAGTAATGCGTGATCCGTTATGCGTTAAGCGTTGTGAGTAATGCGTGATCCGTTATGCGTTATGCATTAAGCGTTATGCGTTATGCGTTATGCGTTATGCGTTAAGCGTTATGCTTTATGCATTATGCGTTATGCATTAAGCGTTATGCGTTATGCGTTATGCGTTAAGCGTTATGCTTTATGCATTATGCGTTATGCGCTATGCGTTATACGTTATGCGTTATGGGTTATGAGTAATGCGTGATCCGTTATGCGTTATGCTTTATGCGTTATGCGTTATGCGTTACGCGTAATGCGTTATGCGTTACGCGTAATGCGTTATGCGTTATGCGTTATGCACTATGCATTATGCGTTATGCGCTATGCGTTATACGTTATGCGTTATGGGTTATGAGTAATGCGTGATCCGTTATGCGTTATGCTTTATGCGTTATGCGTTATGCGTTACGCGTAATGCGTTATGCGTTATGCGCTATGGGTCATGCGTTAAGCGTTATGCGTTATGCGTTATGCGTTATGCGTTATGCGTTATGCGTTATGCGTTATGCGTTATGCGTTATGCGGAATGCGTCATCCGTTATGCGTTATGAGTAATGCGTGATCCGTCATGCGTTATGCGTTAGGCGTTATGTTTTATGCGTTATGCGGTATGCGTTATGCGTTATGAGTAATGCGTGATCCGTTATGCGTTATGCTTTATGCGTTATGCGTTATGCGTTACGCGTAATGCGTTATGCGTTACGCGTAATGCGTTATGCGTTATGCGTTATGCGTTATGCTTTATGCATTATGCGTTATGCGCTATGCGTTATAGGTTATGCGTTATGGGTTATGAGTAATGCGTGATCCGTTATGCGTTATGCTTTATGCGTTACGCGTAATGCGTTATGCGTTACGCGTAATGCGTTATGCGCTATGGGTCATGCGTTAAGCGTTATGCGTTATGCGTTATGCGTTATGCGTTATGCGTTATGCGTTATGCGTTATGCGTTATGCGTTATGCGTTATGCGTTATGAGAAATGCGTGATCCGTTATGCGTTATGCTTTATGCATTATGCGTTATGCGCTATGCGTTATACGTTATGCGTTATGGGTTATGAGTAATGCGTGATCCGTTATGCGTTATGCTTTATGCGTTATGCGTTATGCGTTACGCGTAATGCGTTATGCGCTATGGGTCATGCGTTAAGCGTTATGCGTTATGCGTTATGCGTTATGCGTTATGCGTTATGTGTTATGCGTTGTGCGTTATCCGCTATGCGTTATGCGTTTTACGTTATGCGTTATGCGTTATGAGTTATGCGTTATACGTTATGGGTTATGCGTTATGCGTTATGAGTTATGCGATTTGGGTTATGCGTTATGCGTTATGCGTTATGCGTTATGGGTTATGCGTTATTCGTTATGCGTTATGCGTTATGCGTTATCCGTTATGCGTTATGCGTTATGCGTTATGCGTTATGCGTTATGCGTTATGCGTTATGAGTAATGCGTGATCCGTTATGCGTTATGCGTTATGGGTTGTGCGTTATGAGTCATGCGTTATGCGTTATGCGTTATGCGTTTTGCTTTATGCGTTATGCGTTATGGGTTATGCGTTATGCGTTATGCGTTATGAGTAATGCGTGATCCGTTAAGTGTTATGCGTTATGCGCTATGCGTTATGCGTTATGCGTTATGCGTTATGGGTTATGAGTAATGCGTGATCCGTTATGCGTAATGCTTTATGCGTTATGCGTTATGCGTTACGCGTAATGCGTTATGCGCTATGGGTCATGCGTTAAGCGTTATGCGTTATGCGTTATGCGTTATGCGGAATGCGTCATCCGTTATGCGTTATGAGTAATGCGTGTTCCGTCATGCGTTATGCGTTAGGCGTTATGCGTTATGCGTTATGCGTTATGCGTTATGCGTTATGAGTAACGCGTGATCCGTTATGCGTTATGCGTTATGCGTTATGAGAAATGCGTGATCCGATATGCGTTATGCGTTATGCGTTATGCGTTATGCGTTATGCGTTATGCGTTATGCGTTATGCGTTATGCGTTACGCGTTATGCGTTATGCGTTATGCGTTATGCGTTATGCGTTATGCGTTATGCGTTGTGCGTTATGCGTTATGCGTTATGCGCTATGCGTTATGCGTTATGAGTGATGCGTGATCCGTTATGCGTTATGCGTAATGAGTAATGCGTGATCCGTTATGCGTTATGCGTTATGCGTTATGCGTTATGCGTTTTGCGTTATGCGTTATGCTATTTGCGTTATGCGTTATGCGTTATGCGTTATGCATTATGCGTTATGCGTTACGCGTTATGAGTAATGCGTGATCCGGTATGCGTTATGCGTTATGCGTTATGCGTTATGCGTTGTGCGTTATGCGTTATGCGTTATGCGTGATCCGTTATGCGTTATGCGTTATGCGTTATGCGTTATGCGTTATGCGTTATGCGTTATGCGTTATGCGTTATGCGTTATGCGTTATGCGTTATGCGTTATGCGTTATGAGTTATGCGTTATGCGTTATGAGTTATGCGTTATGCGTTATGCGTTATGCGTTATGAGAAATGCGTGATCCGTTATGCGTTATGTGTTATGCGTTATGCGTTATGGGTTATGCGTTATGCGTTATGCGTTATGCGATTTGGGTTATGCGTTATGCGTTATGCGTTATGCGTTATGGGTTATGAGTTATTCTTTATGCGTTATGCGTTATGCGTTATGCGTTATGCGTTGTGCGTTATGCGATTTGCGTTATGCGTTATGCGTTATGCGTTATGGGTTGTGCGTTATGAGTCATGCGTTATGCGTTATGAGTAATGCGTGATCCGTTATGCGTTATGCGTTATGCGTTATGCGTTATGCGAGATCCGTTATGCGTTATGCTTTATGCGTTATGCGTTATGCGTTATGCGTTATGTGTTATGCGTTGTGCGTTATCCGCTATGCGTTATGCGTTTTACGTTATGCGTTATGCGTTATGAGTTATGCGTTATACGTTATGGGTTATGCGTTATGCGTTATGCGTTATGCGATTTGGGTTATGCGTTATGCGTTATGCGTTATGCGTTATGCGTTATGGGTTATGAGTTATTCGTTATGCTTTCTGCGTTATGCGTTATGCGTTGTGCGTTATGCGATTTGCGTTATGCGTTATGCGTTATATGTTATGGGTTGTGCGTTATGAGTCATGCGTTATGCGTTATGAGTAATGCGTGATCCGTTATGCGTTATGCGTTATGCGTTATGCGTTATGCGTTATGCCTTATTACTTTATGCGTTATGCGTTACGCGTTATGCGTTATGCGTTATGCGTTATGCGTTATGCGTTATGCGTTATGCGTTGTGCGTTATGCGTTATGCGTTATGCGCTATGCGTTATGCGTTATGAGTGATGCGTGATCCGTTATGCGTTATGCGTAATGAGTAATGCGTGATCCGTTATGCGTTATGCGTTATGCGTTATGCGTTATGCTATTTGCGATATGCGTTATGCGATATGCGTTATGCGTTATGCGTTATGCGTTACGCGTTATGAGTAATGCGTGATCCGGTATGCGTTATGCGTTATGCGTTACGCGTTATGCGTTATGCGTTATGCGTTATGCGTTATGCGTTATGCGTTGTGCGTTATGCGTTATGCGTTATGCGTTATGCGTGATCCGTTATGCGTTATGCGTTATGCGATATGCGTTATGCGTTATGCGTTATGCGTTATGCGTTATGCGTTATCCGTTATGCGTTATGCGTTATGCGTTATGCGTTATGCGTTATGCGTTATGCGTTATGAGTTATGCGTTATGCGTTATGAGTTATGCGTTATGCGTTATGCGTTATGCGTTATGAGAAATGCGTGATCCGTTATGCGTTAAGTGTTATGCGTTATGCGTTATGCGTTATGCGTTATGCGTTATGCGTTATGCGTTATGAGTAATGCGTGATCCGTTATGCGTTATGCGTTATGCGTTATGAGTAATGCGTGATCCGTTATGCGTTATGCGTTGTGAGTAATGCGTGATCCGTTATGCGTTATGCATTAAGCGTTATGCGTTATGCGTTATGCGTTATGCGTTATGCTTTATGCATTATGCGTTATGCGCTATGCGTTATACGTTATGCGTTATGGGTTATGAGTACTGCGTGATCCGTTATGCGTTATGCTTTATGCGTTATGCGTTATGCGTTATGCGTGATCCGTTATGCGTTATGCGTTATGCGTTATGCGTTATGCGTTATGCGTTATGCGTTATGCGTTATGCGTTATGCGTTATGCGTTATGCGTTATGAGTTATGCGTTATGCGTTATGAGTTATGCGTTATGCGTTATGCGTTATGCGTTATGCGTTATGAGAAATGCGTGATCCGTTATGCGTTATGTGTTATGCGTTATGCGTTATGGGTTATGCGTTATGCGTTATGCGTTATGCGATTTGGGTTATGCGTTATGCGTTATGCGTTATGGGTTATGAGTTATTCTTTATGCGTTATGCGTTATGCGTTGTGCGTTATGCGATTTGCGTTATGCGTTATGCGTTATGCGTTATGGGTTGTGCGTTATGAGTCATGCGTTATGCGTTATGAGTAATGCGTGATCCGTTATGCGTTATGCGTTATGCGTTATGCGTTATGCGAGATCCGTTATGCGTTATGCTTTATGCGTTATGCGTTATGCGTTATGCGTTATGTGTTATGCGTTGTGCGCTATCCGCTATGCGTTATGCGTTTTACGTTATGCGTTATGCGTTATGAGTAATGCGTGATCCGGTATGCGTTATGCGTTATGCGTTACGCGTTATGCGTTATGCGTTATGCGTTATGCGTTATGCGTTATGCGTTGTGCGTTATGCGTTATGCGTTATCCGTTATGCGTGATCCGTTATGCGTTATGCGTTATGCGTTATGCGTTATGCGTTATGCGTTATGCGTTATGCGTTATGCGTTATGCGTAATGCGTTATGCGTTATGCGTTATGCGCTATGGGTCATGCGTTAAGCGTAATGCGTTATGCGTTATGCGTTATGCGTTATGCGTTATGCGTTATGCGTTATGCGGAATGCGTCATCCGTTATGCGTTATGAGTAATGCGTGATCCGTCATGCGTTATGCGTTAGGCGTTATGTTTTATGCGTTATGCGGTATGCGTTATGCGTTATGAGTAATGCGTGATCCGTTATGCGTTATGCTTTATGCGTTATGCGTTATGCGTTACGCGTAATGCGTTATGCGTTACGCGTAATGCGTTATGCGTTATGCGTTATGCTTTATGCATTATGCGTTATGCGCTATGCGTTATACGTTATGCGTTATGGGTTATGAGTAATGCGTGATCCGTTATGCGTTAAGCTTTATGCGTTACGCGTAATGCGTTATGCGTTACGCGTAATGCGTTATGCGCTATGGGTCATGCGTTAAGCGTTATGCGTTATGCGTTATGCGTTATGCGTTATGCGTTATGCGTTATGAGTGATGCGTGATCCGTTATGCGTTATGCGTAATGAGTAATGCGTGATCCGTTATGCGTTATGCGTTATGCGTTATGCGTTATGCGTTATGCTATTTGCGTTATGCGTTATGCGATATGCGTTATGCGTTATGCGTTATGCGTTACGCGTTATGAGTAATGCGTGATCCGGTATGCGTTATGCGTTATGCGTTACGCGTTATGCGTTATACGTTATGCGTTATGCGTTATGCGTTATGCGTTGTGCGTTATGCGTTATGCGTTATGCGTTATGCGTGATCCGTTATGCGTTATGCGTTATGCGTTATGCGTTATGCGTTATGCGTTATGCGTTATGCGTTATGCGTTATGCGTTATGCGTTATGCGTTATGCGTTATGAGTTATGCGTTATGCGTTATGAGTTATGCGTTATGCGTTATGCGTTATGCGTTATGCGTTATGAGAAATGCGTGATCCGTTATGCGTTATGTGTTATGCGTTATGCGTTATGCGTTATGCGTTATGCGTTATGCGTTATGCGTTATGCGTTATGCGTTATGAGTAATGCGTGATCCGTTATGCGTTATGCGTTATGCGTTATGAGTAATGCGTGATCCGTTATGCGTTATGCGTTGTGAGTAATGCGTGATCCGTTATGCGTTATGCATTAAGCGTTATGCGTTATGCGTTATGCGTTAAGCGTTATGCTTTATGCATTATGCGTTATGCATTAAGCGTTATGCGTTATGCGTTATGCGTTAAGCGTTATGCTTTATGCATTATGCGTTATGCGCTATGCGTTATACGTTATGCGTTATGGGTTATGAGTAATGCGTGATCCGTTATGCGTTATGCTTTATGCGTTATGCGTTATGCGTTACGCGTAATGCGTTATGCGTTACGCGTAATGCGTTATGCGTTATGCGTTATGCATTATGCATTATGCGTTATGCGCTATGCGTTATACGTTATGCGTTATGGGTTATGAGTAATGCGTGATCCGTTATGCGTTATGCTTTATGCGTTATGCGTTATGCGTTACGCGTAATGCGTTATGCGTTATGCGCTATGGGTCATGCGTTAAGCGTTATGCGTTATGCGTTATGCGTTATGCGTTATGCGTTATGCGTTATGCGTTATGCGGAATGCGTCATCCGTTATGCGTTATGAGTAATGCGTGATCCGTCATGCGTTATGCGTTAGGCGTTATGTTTTATGCGTTATGCGGTATGCGTTATGCGTTATGAGTAATGCGTGATCCGTTATGCGTTATGCTTTATGCGTTATGCGTTATGCGTTACGCGTAATGCGTTATGCGTTACGCGTAATGCGTTATGCGTTATGCGTTATGCGTTATGCTTTATGCATTATGCGTTATGCGCTATGCGTTATACGTTATGCGTTATGGGTTATGAGTAATGCGTGATCCGTTATGCGTTATGCTTTATGCGTTACGCGTAATGCGTTATGCGTTACGCGTAATGCGTTATGCGCTATGGGTCATGCGTTAAGCGTTATGCGTTATGCGTTATGCGTTATGCGTTATGCGTTATGCGTTATGCGTTATGCGTTATGCGTTATGAGAAATGCGTGATCCGTTATGCGTTATGTGTTATGCGTTATGCGTTATGCGTTATGCGTTATGCGTTATGCGTTATGCGTTATGCGTTATGCGTTATGCGTTATGCGTTATGCGTTATGCGTTATGAGTAATGCGTGATCCGTTATGCGTTATGCGTTATGCGTTATGAGTAATGCGTGATCCGTTATGCGTTATGCGTTGTGAGTAATGCGTGATCCGTTATGCGTTATGCATTAAGCGTTATGCGTTATGCGTTATGCGTTATGCGTTATGCTTTATGCATTATGCGTTATGCGCTATGCGTTATACGTTATGCGTTATGGGTTATGAGTAATGCGTGATCCGTTATGCGTTATGCTTTATGCGTTATGCGTTATGCGTTACGCGTAATGCGTTATGCGCTATGGGTCATGCGTTAAGCGTTATGCGTTATGCGTTATGCGTTATGCGTTATGCGTTATGTGTTATGCGTTGTGCGTTATCCGCTATGCGTTATGCGTTTTACGTTATGCGTTATGCGTTATGAGTTATGCGTTATACGTTATGGGTTATGCGTTATGCGTTATGAGTTATGCGATTTGGGTTATGCGTTATGCGTTATGCGTTATGCGTTATGGGTTATGCGTTATTCGTTATGCGTTATGCGTTATGCGTTATGCGTTATGCGTTATGCGTTATGCGTTATGCGTTATGCGTTATGCGTTATGCGTTATGAGTAATGCGTGATCCGTTATGCGTTATGCGTTATGGGTTGTGCGTTATGAGTCATGCGTTATGCGTTATGCGCTATGCGTTTTGCTTTATGCGTTATGCGTTATGGGTTATGCGTTATGCGTTATGCGTTATGAGTAATGCGTGATCCGTTAAGTGTTATGCGTTATGCGCTATGCGTTATGCGTTATGCGTTATGCGTTATGGGTTATGAGTAATGCGTGATCCGTTATGCGTAATGCTTTATGCGTTATGCGTTATGCGTTACGCGTAATGCGTTATGCGCTATGGGTCATGCGTTAAGCGTTATGCGTTATGCGTTATGCGTTATGCGGAATGCGTCATCCGTTATGCGTTATGAGTAATGCGTGTTCCGTCATGCGTTATGCGTTAGGCGTTATGCGTTATGCGTTATGCGTTATGCGTTATGCGTTATGAGTAACGCGTGATCCGTTATGCGTTATGCGTTATGCGTTATGAGAAATGCGTGATCCGATATGCGTTATGCGTTATGCGTTATGCGTTATGCGTTATGCGTTATGCGTTATGCGTTATGCGTTACGCGTTATGCGTTATGCGTTATGCGTTATGCGTTATGCGTTATGCGTTATGCGTTATGCGTTATGCGTTATGCGTTATGCGCTATGCGTTATGCGTTATGAGTGATGCGTGATCCGTTATGCGTTATGCGTAATGAGTAATGCGTGATCCGTTATGCGTTATGCGTTATGCGTTATGCGTTATGCGTTATGCGTTATGCGTTATGCTATTTGCGTTATGCGTTATGCGTTATGCGTTATGCGTTATGCGTTATGCGTTACGCGTTATGAGTAATGCGTGATCCGGTATGCGTTATGCGTTATGCGTTACGCGTTATGCGTTATGCGTTATGCGTTATGCGTTATGCGTTGTGCGTTATGCGTTATGCGTTATGCGTGATCCGTTATGCGTTATGCGTTATGCGTTATGCGTTATGCGTTATGCGTTATGCGTTATGCGTTATGCGTTATGCGTTATGCGTTATGCGTTATGCGTTATGCGTTATGAGTTATGCGTTATGCGTTATGAGTTATGCGTTATGCGTTATGCGTTATGCGTTATGAGAAATGCGTGATCCGTTATGCGTTATGTGTTATGCGTTATGCGTTATGGGTTATGCGTTATGCGTTATGCGTTATGCGATTTGGGTTATGCGTTATGCGTTATGCGTTATGCGTTATGGGTTATGAGTTATTCTTTATGCGTTATGCGTTATGCGTTATGCGTTATGCGTTGTGCGTTATGCGATTTGCGTTATGCGTTATGCGTTATGCGTTATGCGTTATGGGTTGTGCGTTATGAGTCATGCGTTATGCGTTATGAGTAATGCGTGATCCGTTATGCGTTATGCGTTATGCGTTATGCGTTATGCGAGATCCGTTATGCGTTATGCTTTATGCGTTATGCGTTATGCGTTATGCGTTATGTGTTATGCGTTGTGCGTTATCCGCTATGCGTTATGCGTTTTACGTTATGCGTTATGCGTTATGAGTTATGCGTTATACGTTATGGGTTATGCGTTATGCGTTATGCGTTATGCGATTTGGGTTATGCGTTATGCGTTATGCGTTATGCGTTATGCGTTATGGGTTATGAGTTATTCGTTATGCGTTCTGCGTTATGCGTTATGCGTTGTGCGTTATGCGATTTGCGTTATGCGTTATGCGTTATATGTTATGGGTTGTGCGTTATGAGTCATGCGTTATGCGTTATGAGTAATGCGTGATCCGTTATGCGTTATGCGTTATGCGTTATGCGTTATGCGTTATGCGTTATGCGTTATGCGTTATGCGTTACGCGTTATGCGTTATGCGTTATGCGTTATGCGTTATGCGTTATGCGTTATGCGTTGTGCGTTATGCGTTATGCGTTATGCGCTATGCGTTATGCGTTATGAGTGATGCGTGATCCGTTATGCGTTATGCGTAATGAGTAATGCGTGATCCGTTATGCGTTATGCGTTATGCGTTATGCGTTATGCTATTTGCGTTATGCGTTATGCGATATGCGTTATGCGTTATGCGTTATGCGTTACGCGTTATGAGTAATGCGTGATCCGGTATGCGTTATGCGTTATGCGTTACGCGTTATGCGTTATGCGTTATGCGTTATGCGTTATGCGTTATGCGTTGTGCGTTATGCGTTATGCGTTATGCGTTATGCGTGATCCGTTATGCGTTATGCGTTATGCGTTATGCGTTATGCGTTATGCGTTATGCGTTATGCGTTATGCGTTATCCGTTATGCGTTATGCGTTATGCGTTATGCGTTATGCGTTATGAGTTATGCGTTATGCGTTATGAGTTATGCGTTATGCGTTATGCGTTATGCGTTATGAGAAATGCGTGATCCGTTATGCGTTATGTGTTATGCGTTATGCGTTATGCGTTATGCGTTATGCGTTATGCGTTATGCGTTATGAGTAATGCGTGATCCGTTATGCGTTATGCGTTATGCGTTATGAGTAATGCGTGATCCGTTATGCGTTATGCGTTGTGAGTAATGCGTGATCCGTTATGCGTTATGCATTAAGCGTTATGCGTTATGCGTTATGCGTTATGCGTTATGCTTTATGCATTATGCGTTATGCGCTATGCGTTATACGTTATGCGTTATGGGTTATGAGTACTGCGTGATCCGTTATGCGTTATGCTTTATGCGTTATGCGTTATGCGTTATGCGTGATCCGTTATGCGTTATGCGTTATGCGTTATGCGTTATGCGTTATGCGTTATGCGTTATGCGTTATGCGTTATGCGTTATGCGTTATGAGTTATGCGTTATGCGTTATGAGTTATGCGTTATGCGTTATGCGTTATGCGTTATGCGTTATGAGAAATGCGTGATCCGTTATGCGTTATGTGTTATGCGTTATGCGTTATGGGTTATGCGTTATGCGTTATGCGTTATGCGATTTGGGTTATGCGTTATGCGTTATGCGTTATGGCTTATGAGTTATTCTTTATGCGTTATGCGTTATGCGTTGTGCGTTATGCGATTTGCGTTATGCGTTATGCGTTATGCGTTATGGGTTGTGCGTTATGAGTCATGCGTTATGCGTTATGAGTAATGCGTGATCCGTTATGCGTTATGCGTTATGCGTTATGCGTTATGCGAGATCCGTTATGCGTTATGCTTTATGCGTTATGCGTTATGCGTTATGCGTTATGTGTTATGCGTTGTGCGCTATCCGCTATGCGTTATGCGTTTTACGTTATGCGTTATGCGTTATGAGTAATGCGTGATCCGGTATGCGTTATGCGTTATGCGTTACGCGTTATGCGTTATGCGTTATGCGTTATGCGTTATGCGTTATGCGTTGTGCGTTATGCGTTATGCGTTATGCGTTATGCGTGATCCGTTATGCGTTATGCGTTATGCGTTATGCGTTATGCGTTATGCGTTATGCGTTATGCGTTATGCGTTATGCGTAATGCGTTATGCGTTATGCGTTATGCGCTATGGGTCATGCGTTAAGCGTAATGCGTTATGCGTTATGCGTTATGCGTTATGCGTTATGCGTTATGCGGAATGCGTCATCCGTTATGCGTTATGAGTAATGCGTGATCCGTCATGCGTTATGCGTTAGGCGTTATGTTTTATGCGTTATGCGGTATGCGTTATGCGTTATGAGTAATGCGTGATCCGTTATGCGTTATGCTTTATGCGTTATGCGTTATGCGTTACGCGTAATGCGTTATGCGTTACGCGTAATGCGTTATGCGTTATGCGTTATGCTTTATGCATTATGCGTTATGCGCTATGCGTTATACGTTATGCGTTATGGGTTATGAGTAATGCGTGATCCGTTATGCGTTAAGCTTTATGCGTTACGCGTAATGCGTTATGCGTTACGCGTAATGCGTTATGCGCTATGGGTCATGCGTTAAGCGTTATGCGTTATGCGTTATGCGTTATGCGTTATGCGTTATGCGTTATGCGTTATGCGTTGTGCGTTATGCGTTATGCGTGATCCGTTATGCGTTATGCGTTATGCGTTATGCGTTATGCGTTATGCGTTATGCGTTATGCGTTATGCGTTATGCGTTATGCGTTATGCGTTATGCGTTATGCGTTATGCGTTATGCGTTATGCGTTATGCGTTATGCGTTATGAGTTATGCGTTATGCGTTATGAGTTATGCGTTATGCGTTATGCGTTATGCGTTATGAGAAATGCGTGATCCGTTATGCGTTATGTGTTATGCGTTATGCGTTATGGGTTATGTGTTATGCGTTATGCGTTATGCGATTTGGGTTATGCGTTATGCGTTATGCGTTATGCGTTATGGGTTATGAGTTATTCTTTATGCGTTATGCGTTATGCGTTATGCGTTATGCGTTGTGCGTTATGCGATTTGCGTTATGCGTTATGCGTTATGCGTTATGGGTTGTGCGTTATGAGTCATGCGTTATGCGTTATGAGTAATGCGTGATCCGTTATGCGTTATGCGTTATGCGTTATGCGTTATGCGAGATCCGTTATGCGTTATGCTTTATGCGTTATGCGTTATGCGTTATGCGTTATGTGTTATGCGTTGTGCGTTATCCGCTATGCGTTATGCGTTTTACGTTATGCGTTATGCGTTATGAGTTATGCGTTATACGTTATGGGTTATGCGTTATGCGTTATGCGTTATGCGATTTGGGTTATGCGTTATGCGTTATGCGTTATGCGTTATGCGTTATGCGTTATGGGTTATGAGTTATTCGTTATGCGTTATGCGTTATGCGTTATGCGTTATGCGTTGTGCGTTATGCGATTTGCGTTATGCGTTATGCGTTATATGTTATGGATTGTGCGTTATGAGTCATGCGTTATGGGTTATGAGTAATGCGTGATCCGTTATGCGTTATGTGTTATGCGTTATGCGTTATGCGTTTGGCGTTATGCGTTATGCGTTATGCGTTATGCGTTATGAGTAATGCGTGATCCGTTATGCGTTGTGCGTTATGCGTTATGCGTAATGCGTGATCCGTTATGCGTTATGCGTTGTGAGTAATGCGTGATCCGTTATGCGTTATGCATTAAGCGTTATGCGTTATGCGTTATGCGTTATGCTTTATGCATTATGCGTTATGCGCTATGCGTTATGTGTTATGCGTTGTGCGTTATCCGCTATGCGTTATGCGTTTTACGTTATGCGTTATGCGTTGTGCGTTATGCGATTTGCGTTATGCGTTATGCGTTATGAGTTATGGGTTGTGCGTTATGAGTCATGCGTTATGCGTTATGAGTAATGCGTGATCCGTTATGCGTTATGCGTTATGCGTTATGCGTTATGCGTTATGGGTTATGCGTTATGTGTTATGCGTTATGCGTTATGTTTTATGCGTTGTGCGTTATCCGTTATGCCTTATGCGTTATGCGTTATGCGTTATGCGTTATGCGTTATGCGTTATGCGTTACGCGTTATGCGTTATGCGTTATGCGTTATGCGTTATGCGTTATGCGTTGTGCGTTATGCGTTATGCGTTATGCGCTATGCGTTATGCGTTATGAGTGATGCGTGATCCGTTATGCGTTATGCGTAATGAGTAATGCGTGATCCGTTATGCGTTATGCGTTATGCGTTATGCGTTATGCGTTATGCTATTTGCGTTATGCGTTATGCGTTATGCGTTATGCGTTATGCGTTACGCGTTATGAGTAATGCGTGATCCGGTATGCGTTATGCGTTATGCGTTACGCGTTATGCGTTATGCGTTATGCGTTATGCGTTATGCGTTGTGCGTTATGCGTTATACGTTATGCGTTATGCGTGATCCGTTATGCGTTATGCGTTATGCGTTATGCGTTATGCGTTATGCGTTATGCGTTATGCGTTATGGGTTGTGCGTTATGAGTCATGCGTTATGCGTTATGAGTAATGCGTGATCCGTTATGCGTTATGCGTTATGCGTTATGCGTTATGCGAGATCCGTTATGCGTTATGCTTTATGCGTTATGCGTTATGCGTTATGTGTTATGCGTTGTGCGTTATCCGCTATGCGTTATGCGTTTTACGTTATGCGTTATGCGTTATAAGTTATGCGTTATACGTTATGGGTTATGCGTTATGCGTTATGCGTTATGCGATTTGGGTTATGCGTTATGCGTTATGCGTTATGCGTTATGCGTTATGGGTTATGAGTTATTCGTTATGCGTTATGCGTTATGCGTTATGCGTTGTGCGTTATGCGATTTGCGTTATGCGTTATGCGTTATGAGTTATGGGTTGTGCGTTATGAGTCATGCGTTATGCGTTATGAGTAATGCGTGATCCGTTATGCGTTATGCGTTATGCGTTATGCGTTATGCGTTATGCGTTATGCGTTATGCGTTATGCGTTATGCGTTATGCGTTATGCGTTATGCGTTATGCGTTATGCGTTATGCGTTGTGCGTTATGCGTTATGCGTTATGCGCTATGCGTTATGCGTTATGAGTGATGCGTGATCCGTTATGCGTTATGCGTAATGAGTAATGCGTGATCCGTTATGCGTTATGCGTTATGCGTTATGCGTTATGCGTTATGCGTTATGCTATTTGCGTTATGCGTTATGCGTTATGCGTTATGCGTTATGCGTTACGCGTTATGAGTAATGCGTGATCCGGTATGCGTTATGCGTTATGCGTTACGCGTTATGCGTTATGCGTTATGTGTTATGCGTTATGCGTTGTGCGTTATGCGTTATACGTTATGCGTTATGCGTGATCCGTTATGCGTTATGCGTTATGCGTTATGCGTTATGCGTTATGCGTTATGCGTTATGCGTTATGCGTTATGGGTTGTGCGTTATGAGTCATGCGTTATGCGTTATGAGTAATGCGTGATCCGTTATGCGTTATGCGTTATGCGTTATGCGTTATGCGAGATCCGTTATGCGTTATGCTTTATGCGTTATGCGTTATGCGTTATGCGTTATGTGTTATGCGTTGTGCGTTATCCGCTATGCGTTATGCGTTTTACGTTATGCGTTATGCGTTATAAGTTATGCGTTATACGTTATGGGTTATGCGTTATGCGTTATGCGTTATGCGATTTGGGTTATGCGTTATGCGTTATGCGTTATGCGTTATGCGTTATGGGTTATGAGTTATTCGTTATGCGTTATGCGTTATGCGTTATGCGTTGTGCGTTATGCGATTTGCGTTATGCGTTATGCGTTATGCTATTTGCGTTATGCGTTATGCGATATGCGTTATGCGTTATGCGTTATGCGTTACGCGTTATGAGTAATGCGTGATCCGGTATGCGTTATGCGTTATGCGTTACGCGTTATGCGTTATGCGTTATGCGTTATGCGTTATGCGTTATGCGTTGTGCGTTATGCGTTATGCGTTATGCGTTAAGCGTGATCCGTTATGCGTTATGCGTTATGCGTTATGCGTTATGCGTTATGCGTTATGCGTTATGCGTTATGCGTTATCCGTTATGCGTTATGCGTTATGCGTTATGCGTTATGCGTTATGCGTTATGAGTTATGCGTTATGCGTTATGAGTTATGCGTTATGCGTTATGCGTTATGCGTTATGAGAAATGCGTGATCCGTTATGCGTTATGTGTTATGCGTTATGCGTTATGCGTTATGCGTTATGCGTTATGCGTTATGCGTTATGAGTAATGCGTGATCCGTTATGCGTTATGCGTTATGCGTTATGAGTAATGCGTGATCCGTTATGCGTTATGCGTTGTGAGTAATGCGTGATCCGTTATGCGTTATGCATTAAGCGTTATGCGTTATGCGTTATGCGTTATGCGTTATGCTTTATGCATTATGCGTTATGCGCTATGCGTTATACGTTATGCGTTATGGGTTATGAGTACTGCGTGATCCGTTATGCGTTATGCTTTATGCGTTATGCGTTATGCGTTATGCGTGATCCGTTATGCGTTATGCGTTATGCGTTATGCGTTATGCGTTATGCGTTATGCGTTATGCGTTATGCGTTATGCGTTATGCGTTATGCGTTATGAGTTATGCGTTATGCGTTATGAGTTATGCGTTATGCGTTATGCGTTATGCGTTATGCGTTATGAGAAATGCGTGATCCGTTATGCGTTATGTGTTATGCGTTATGCGTTATGGGTTATGCGTTATGCGTTATGCGTTATGCGATTTGGGTTATGCGTTATGCGTTATGCGTTATGGGTTATGAGTTATTCTTTATGCGTTATGCGTTATGCGTTGTGCGTTATGCGATTTGCGTTATGCGTTATGCGTTATGCGTTATGGGTTGTGCGTTATGAGTCATGCGTTATGCGTTATGAGTAATGCGTGATCCGTTATGCGTTATGCGTTATGCGTTATGCGTTATGCGAGATCCGTTATGCGTTATGCTTTATGCGTTATGCGTTATGCGTTATGCGTTATGTGTTATGCGTTGTGCGCTATCCGCTATGCGTTATGCGTTTTACGTTATGCGTTATGCGTTATGAGTAATGCGTGATCCGGTATGCGTTATGCGTTATGCGTTACGCGTTATGCGTTATGCGTTATGCGTTATGCGTTATGCGTTATGCGTTGTGCGTTATGCGTTATGCGTTATGCGTTATGCGTGATCCGTTATGCGTTATGCGTTATGCGTTATGCGTTATGCGTTATGCGTTATGCGTTATGCGTTATGCGTTATGCGTAATGCGTTATGCGTTATGCGTTATGCGCTATGGGTCATGCGTTAAGCGTAATGCGTTATGCGTTATGCGTTATGCGTTATGCGTTATGCGTTATGCGGAATGCGTCATCCGTTATGCGTTATGAGTAATGCGTGATCCGTCATGCGTTATGCGTTAGGCGTTATGTTTTATGCGTTATGCGGTATGCGTTATGCGTTATGAGTAATGCGTGATCCGTTATGCGTTATGCTTTATGCGTTATGCGTTATGCGTTACGCGTAATGCGTTATGCGTTACGCGTAATGCGTTATGCGTTATGCGTTATGCTTTATGCATTATGCGTTATGCGCTATGCGTTATACGTTATGCGTTATGGGTTATGAGTAATGCGTGATCCGTTATGCGTTAAGCTTTATGCGTTACGCGTAATGAGTTATGCGTTACGCGTAATGCGTTATGCGTTATGGGCCATGCGTTAAGCGTTATGCGTTATGCGTTATGCGTTATGCGTTATGCGTTATGCGTCATGCGTTATGCGTTGTGCGTTATGCGTTATGCGTGATCCGTTATGCGTTATGCGTTATGCGTTATGCGTTATGCGTTATGCGTTATGCGTTATGCGTTATGCGTTATGCGTTATGCGTTATGCGTTATGCGTTATGCGTTATGCGTTATGCGTTATGCGTTATGCGTTATGCGTTATGAGTTATGCGTTATGCGTTATGAGATATGCGTTATGCGTTATGCGTTATGCGTTATGAGAAATGCGTGATCCGTTATGCGTTATGTGTTATGCGTTATGCGTTATGGGTTATGTGTTATGCGTTATGCGTTATGCGATTTGGGTTATGCGTTATGCGTTATGCGTTATGCGTTATGGGTTATGAGTTATTCTTTATGCGTTATGCGTTATGCGTTATGCGTTATGCGTTGTGCGTTATGCGATTTGCGTTATGCGTTATGCGTTATGCGTTATGGGTTGTGCGTTATGAGTCATGCGTTATGCGTTATGAGTAATGCGTGATCCGTTATGCGTTATGCGTTATGCGTTATGCGTTATGCGAGATCCGTTATGCGTTATGCTTTATGCGTTATGCGTTATGCGTTATGCGTTATGTGTTATGCGTTGTGCGTTATCCGCTATGCGTTATGCGTTTTACGTTATGCGTTATGCGTTATGAGTTATGCGTTATACGTTATGGGTTATGCGTTATGCGTTATGCGTTATGCGATTTGGGTTATGCGTTATGCGTTATGCGTTATGCGTTATGCGTTATGGGTTATGAGTTATTCGTTATGCGTTATGCGTTATGCGTTATGCGTTATGCGTTATGCGTTGTGCGTTATGCGATTTGCGTTATGCGTTATGCGTTATATGTTATGGGTTGTGCGTTATGAGTCATGCGTTATGGGTTATGAATAATGCGTGATCCGTTATGCGTTATGCGTTATGCGTTATGCGTTATGCGTAATGCGTTATGCGTTATGCGTTATGCGTTACGCGTTATGCGTTATGCGTTATGCGTTATGCGTTGTGCGTTATGCGTTATGCGTTATGCGCTGTGCGTTATGCGTTATGAGTGATGCGTGATCCGTTATGCGTTATGCGTAATGAGTAATGCGTGATCCGTTATGCGTTATGCGTTATGCGTTATGCGTTATGCTATTTGCGTTATGCGTTATGCGATATGCGTTATGCGTTATGCGTTATGCGTTACGCGTTATGAGTAATGCGTGATCCGGTATGCGTTATGCGTTATGCGTAACGCGTTATGCGTTATGCGTTATGCGTTATGCGTTATGCGTTATGCGTTATGCGTTGTGCGTTATGCGTTATGCGTTATGCGTTATGCGTGATCCGTTATGCGTTATGCGTTATGCGTTATGCGTTATGCGTTATGCGTTATGCGTTATGCGTTATGCGTTATGCGTTATGCGTTATGCGTTATGAGTTATGCGTTATGCGTTATGAGTTATGCGTTATGCGTTATGCGTTATGCGTTATGAGAAATGCGTGATCCGTTATGCGTTATGTGTTATGCGTTATGCGTTATGCGTTTGGCGTTATGCGTTATGCGTTATGCGTTATGCGTTATGAGTAATGCGTGATCCGTTATGCGTTATGCGTTATGCGTTATGCGTTATGCGTTATGCGTTATGCGTTGTGCGTTATGCGATTTGCGTTATGCGTTATGCGTTATATGTTATGGGTTGTGCGTTATGAGTCATGCGTTATGGGTTATGAGTAATGCGTGATCCGTTATGCGTTATGCGTTATGCGTTATGCGTTATGCGTTATGCGTTATGCGTTATGCGTTATGCGTTACGCGTTATGCGTTATGCGTTATGCGTTATGCGTTGTGCGTTATGCGTTATGCGTTATGCGCTGTGCGTTATGCGTTATGAGTGATGCGTGATCCGTTATGCGTTATGCGTAATGAGTAATGCGTGATCCGTTATGCGTTATGCGTTATGCGTTATGCGTTATGCTATTTGCGTTATGCGTTATGCGATATGCGTTATGCGTTATGCGTTATGCGTTACGCGTTATGAGTAATGCGTGATCCGGTATGCGTTATGCGTTATGCGTAACGCGTTATGCGTTATGCGTTATGCGTTATGCGTTATGCGTTATGCGTTGTGCGTTATGCGTTATGCGTTATGCGTTATGCGTGATCCGTTATGCGTTATGCGTTATGCGTTATGCGTTATGCGTTATGCGTTATGCGTTATGCGTTATGCGTTATGCGTTATGCGTTATGAGTTATGCGTTATGCGTTATGAGTTATGCGTTATGCGTTATGCGTTATGCGTTATGCGTTATGAGAAATGCGTGATCCGTTATGCGTTATGTGTTATGCGTTATGCGTTATGCGTTTGGCGTTATGCGTTATGCGTTATGCGTTATGCGTTATGAGTAATGCGTGATCCGTTATGCGTTATGCGTTATGCGTTATGAGTAATGCGTGATCCGTTATGCGTTATGCGTTGTGAGTAATGCGTGATCCGTTATGCGTTATGCATTAAGCGTTATGCGTTATGCGTTATGCGTTATGCGTTATGCTTTATGCATTATGCGTTATGCGCTATGCGTTATGTGTTATGCGTTGTGCGTTATCCGCTATGCGTTATGCGTTTTACGTTATGCGTTATGCGTTGTGCGTTATGCGATTTGCGTTATGCGTTATGCGTTATGAGTTATGGGTTGTGCGTTATGAGTCATGCGTTATGCGTTATGAGTAATGCGTGATCCGTTATGCGTTATGCGTTATGCGTTATGCGTTATGCGTTATGCGTTATGCGTTATGGGTTATGCGTTATGTGTTATGCGTTATGCGTTATGTTTTATGCGTTGTGCGTTATCCGTTATGCCTTATGCGTTATGCGTTATGCGTTATGCGTTATGCGTTATGCGTTATGCGTTACGCGTTATGCGTTATGCGTTATGCGTTATGCGTTATGCGTTATGCGTTGTGCGTTATGCGTTATGCGTTATGCGCTATGCGTTATGCGTTATGAGTGATGCGTGATCCGTTATGCGTTATGCGTAATGAGTAATGCGTGATCCGTTATGCGTTATGCGTTATGCGTTATGCGTTATGCGTTATGCTATTTGCGTTATGCGTTATGCGTTATGCGTTATGCGTTACGCGTTATGAGTAATGCGTGATCCGGTATGCGTTATGCGTTATGCGTTACGCGTTATGCGTTATGCGTTATGCGTTATGCGTTATGCGTTGTGCGTTATGCGTTATACGTTATGCGTTATGCGTGATCCGTTATGCGTTATGCGTTATGCGTTATGCGTTATGCGTTATGCGTTATGCGTTATGCGTTATGCGTTATGGGTTGTGCGTTATGAGTCATGCGTTATGCGTTATGAGTAATGCGTGATCCGTTATGCGTTATGCGTTATGCGTTATGCGTTATGCGAGATCCGTTATGCGTTATGCTTTATGCGTTATGCGTTATGCGTTATGCGTTATGTGTTATGCGTTGTGCGTTATCCGCTATGCGTTATGCGTTTTACGTTATGCGTTATGCGTTATAAGTTATGCGTTATACGTTATGGGTTATGCGTTATGCGTTATGCGTTATGCGATTTGGGTTATGCGTTATGCGTTATGCGTTATGCGTTATGCGTTATGGGTTATGAGTTATTCGTTATGCGTTATGCGTTATGCGTTATGCGTTGTGCGTTATGCGATTTGCGTTATGCGTTATGCGTTATGAGTTATGGGTTGTGCGTTATGAGTCATGCGTTATGCGTTATGAGTAATGCGTGATCCGTTATGCGTTATGCGTTATGCGTTATGCGTTATGCGTTATGCGTTATGCGTTATGCGTTATGCGTTACGCGTTATGCGTTATGCGTTATGCGTTATGCGTTATGCGTTATGCGTTGTGCGTTATGCGTTATGCGTTATGCGCTATGCGTTATGCGTTATGAGTGATGCGTGATCCGTTATGCGTTATGCGTAATGAGTAATGCGTGATCCGTTATGCGTTATGCGTTATGCGTTATGCGTTATGCGTTATGCGTTATGCTATTTGCGTTATGCGTTATGCGTTATGCGTTATGCGTTATGCGTTACGCGTTATGAGTAATGCGTGATCCGGTATGCGTTATGCGTTATGCGTTACGCGTTATGCGTTATGCGTTACGCGTTATGCGTTATGCGTTGTGCGTTATGCGTTATACGTTATGCGTTATGCGTGATCCGTTATGCGTTATGCGTTATGCGTTATGCGTTATGCGTTATGCGTTATGCGTTATGCGTTATGCGTTATGCGTTATGGGTTGTGCGTTATGAGTCATGCGTTATGCGTTATGAGTAATGCGTGATCCGTTATGCGTTATGCGTTATGCGTTATGCGTTATGCGAGATCCGTTATGCGTTATGCTTTATGCGTTATGCGTTATGCGTTATGCGTTATGCGTTATGTGTTATGCGTTGTGCGTTATCCGCTATGCGTTATGCGTTTTACGTTATGCGTTATGCGTTATAAGTTATGCGTTATACGTTATGGGTTATGCGTTATGCGTTATGCGTTATGCGATTTGGGTTATGCGTTATGCGTTATGCGTTATGCGTTATGCGTTATGCGTTATGGGTTATGAGTTATTCGTTATGCGTTATGCGTTATGCGTTATGCGTTGTGCGTTATGCGATTTGCGTTATGCGTTATGCGTTATGAGTTATGGGTTGTGCGTTATGAGTCATGCGTTATGCGTTATGAGTAATGCGTGATCCGTTATGCGTTATGCGTTATGCGTTATGCGTTATGCGTTATGCGTTATGCGTTACGCGTTATGCGTTATGCGTTATGCGTTATGCGTTATGCGTTATGCGTTATGCGTTGTGCGTTATGCGTTATGCGTTATGCGCTATGCGTTATGCGTTATGAGTGATGCGTGATCCGTTATGCGTTATGCGTAATGAGTAATGCGTGATCCGTTATGCGTTATGCGTTATGCGTTATGCGTTATGCTATTTGCGTTATGCTTTATGCATTATGCGTTATGCGCTATGCGTTATACGTTATGCGTTATGGGTTATGAGTAATGCGTGATCCGTTATGCGTTATGCTTTATGCGTTATGCGTTATGCGTTACGCGTAATGCGTTATGCGTTACGCGTAATGCGTTATGCGCTATGGGTCATGCGTTAAGCGTTATGCGTTATGCGTTATGCGTTATGCGTTATGCGTTATGCGTTATGCGTTATGCGTTATGCGTTATGCGAGATCCGTTATGCGTTATGCTTTATGCGTTATGCGTTATGCGTTATGCGTTATGCGTTATGCGATTTGGGTTATGCGTTATGCGTTATGCGTTATGCGTTATGCGTTATGGGTTATGAGTTATTCGTTATGCGTTATGCGTTATGCGTTATGCGTTGTGCGTTATGCGATTTGCGTTATGCGTTATGCGTTATGAGTTATGGGTTGTGCGTTATGAGTCATGCGTTATGCATTATGAGTAATGCGTGATCCGTTATGCGTTATGCGTTATGCGTTATGCGTTATGCGTTATGCGTTATGCGTTATGCGTTACGCGTTATGCGTTATGCGTTATGCGTTATGCGTTATGCGTTATGCGTTGTGCGTTATGCGTTATGCGTTATGCGCTATGCGTTATGCGTTATGAGTGATGCGTGATCCGTTATGCGTTATGCGTAATGAGTAATGCGTGATCCGTTATGCGTTATGCGTTATGCGTTATGCGTTATGCGTTATGCTATTTGCGTTATGCGTTATGCGATATGCGTTATGCGTTATGCGTTATGCGTTACGCGTTATGAGTAATGCGTGATCCGGTATGCGTTATGCGTTATGCGTTACGCGTTATGCGTTATGCGTTATGCGTTATGCGTTATGCGTTATGCGTTATGCGTTATGCGTTATGCGTTATGCGTTATGCGTTATGCGTGATCCGTTATGCGTTATGCGTTATGCGTTATGCGTTATGCGTTATGCGTTATGCGTTATGCGTTATGCGTTATGCGTTATGCGCTATGCGTTATGAGTTATGCGTTATGTGTTATGCGTTATGCGTTATGCGTTATGCGTTATGCGTTATGCGTTATGCGTTATGCGTTATGCGTTATGCGTTATGCGTTATGCGTTATGAGTAATGCGTGATCCGTTATGCGTTATGCGTTATGCGTTATGAGTAATGCGTGATCCGTTATGCGTTATGCGTTGTGAGTAATGCGTGATCCGTTATGCGTTATGCATTAAGCGTTATGCGTTATGCGTTATGCGTTATGCTTTATGCATTATGCGTTATGCGCTATGCGTTATACGTTATGCGTTATGGGTTATGAGTAATGCGTGATCCGTTATGCGTTATGCTTTATGCGTTATGCGTTATGCGTTACGCGTAATGCGTTATGCGTTACGCGTAATGCGTTATGCGTTATGCGTTATGCTTTATGCATTATGCGTTGTGCGCTATGCGTTATACGTTATGCGTTATGGTTTATGAGTAATGCGTGATCCGTTATGCGTTATGCTTTATGCGTTATGCGTTATGCGTTACGCGTAATGCGTTATGCGTTACGCGTAATGCGTTATGCGCTATGGGTCATGCGTTAAGCGTTATGCGTTATGCGTTATGCGTTATGCGTTATGCGTTATGCGTTATGCGTTATGCGGAATGCGTCATCCGTTATGCGTTATGAGTAATGCGTGATCCGTCATGCGTTATGCGTTAGGCGTTATGTTTTATGCGTTATGCGTTATGCGTTATGAGTAATGCGTGATCCGTTATGCGTTATGCTTTATGCGTTATGCGTTATGCGTTACGCGTAATGCGTTATGCGTTACGCGTAATGCGTCATGCGTTATGCGTTATGCTTTATGCATTATGCGTTATGCGCTATGCGTTATACGTTATTCGTTATGGGTTATGAGTAATGCGTGATCCGTTATGCGTTATGCTTTATGCGTTACGCGTAATGCGTTATGCGTTACGCGTAATGCGTTATGCGCTATGGGTCATGCGTTAAGCGTTATGCGTTATGCGTTATGCGTTATGCGTTATGCGTTATGCGTTATGCGTTATGCGTTATGCGTTATGCGTTATGCGTTATGCGTTATACGTTATGCGTTATGAGAAATGCGTGATCCGTTATGCGTTATGTGTTATGCGTTATGCGTTATGCGTTATGCGTTATGCGTTATGCGTTATGCGTTATGCGTTATGCGTTATGCGTTATGCGTTATGAGTAATGCGTGATCCGTTATGCGTTATGCGTTATGCGTTATGAGTAATGCGTGATCCGTTATGCGTTATGCGTTGTGCGTAATGCGTGATCCGTTATGCGTTATGCATTAAGCGTTATGCGTTATGCTTTATGCGTTATGCGTTATGCGTTATGCGTTATGCGTTATGTGTTATGCGTTGTGCGTTATCCGCTATGCGTTATGCGTTTTACGTTATGCGTTATGCGTTATGAGTTATGCGTTATACGTTATGCGTTATGCGTTATGCGTTATGCGTTATGCGTTATGCGTTATGCGTTATGCGTTATGCGTTATGCGTTACGCGTAATGCGTTATGCGTTATGCGTTATGCGTTATGCGTTATGCGTTATGAGAAATGCGTGATCCGTTATGCGTTATGTGTTATGCGTTATGCGTTATGGGTTATGCGTTATGCGTTATGCGTTATGCGATTTGGGTTATGCGTTATGCGTTATGCGTTATGCGTTATGCGTTATGGGTTATGAGTTATTCTTTATGCGTTATGCGTTATGCGTTATGCGTTATGCGTTGTGCGTTATGCGATTTGCGTTATGCGTTATGCGTTATGCGTTATGGGTTGTGCGTTATGCGTAATGAGTAATGCGTGATCCGTTATGCGTTATGCGTTATGCGTTATGCGTTATGCTATTTGCGTTATGCTTTATGCATTATGCGTTATGCGCTATGCGTTATACGTTATGCGTTATGGGTTATGAGTAATGCGTGATCCGTTATGCGTTATGCTTTATGCTTTATGCGTTATGCGTTATGCGTTACGCGTAATGCGTTATGCGTTACGCGTAATGCGTTATGCGCTATGGGTCATGCGTTAAGCGTTATGCGTTATGCGTTATGCGTTATGCGTTATGCGTTATGCGTTATGCGTTATGCGAGATCCGTTATGCGTTATGCTTTATGCGTTATGCGTTATGCGTTATGCGTTATGTGTTATGCGTTGTGCGTTATCCGCTATGCGTTATGCGTTTTACGTTATGCGTTATGCGTTATAAGTTATGCGTTATACGTTATGGGTTATGCGTTATGCGTTATGCGTTATGCGATTTGGGTTATGCGTTATGCGTTATGCGTTATGCGTTATGCGTTATGGGTTATGAGTTATTCGTTATGCGTTATGCGTTATGCGTTATGCGTTATGCGTTGTGCGTTATGCGATTTGCGTTATGCGTTATGCGTTATGAGTTATGGGTTGTGCGTTATGAGTCATGCGTTATGCATTATGAGTAATGCGTGATCCGTTATGCGTTATGCGTTATGCGTTATGCGTTATGCGTTATGCGTTATGCGTTATGCGTTATGCGTTATGCGTTATGCGTTATGCGTTATGCGTTATGCGTTATGCGTTGTGCGTTATGCGTTATGCGTTATGCGCTATGCGTTATGCGTTATGAGTGATGCGTGATCCGTTATGCGTTATGCGTAATGAGTAATGCGTGATCCGTTATGCGTTATGCGTTATGCGTTATGCGTTATGCTATTTGCGTTATGCGTTATGCGATATGCGTTATGCGTTATGCGTTATGCGTTACGCGTTATGAGTAATGCGTGATCCGGTATGCGTTATGCGTTATGCGTTACGCGTTATGCGTTATGCGTTATGCGTTATGCGTTATGCGTTATGCGTTATGCGTTATGCGTTATGCGTTATGCGTTATGCGTTATGCGTGATCCGTTATGCGTTATGCGTTATGCGTTATGCGTTATGCGTTATGCGTTATGCGTTATGCGTTATGCGTTATGCGTTATGCGCTATGCGTTATGAGTTATGCGTTATGCGTTATGAGTTATGCGTTATGCGTTATGCGTTATGCGTTATGAGAAATGCGTGATCCGTTATGCGTTATGTGTTATGCGTTATGCGTTATGCGTTATGCGTTATGCGTTATGCGTTATGCGTTATGCGTTATGCGTTATGCGTTATGCGTTATGAGTAATGCGTGATCCGTTATGCGTTATGCGTTATGCGTTATGAGTAATGCGTGATCCGTTATGCGTTATGCGTTGTGAGTAATGCGTGATCCGTTATGCGTTATGCATTAAGCGTTATGCGTTATGCGTTATGCGTTATGCTTTATGCATTATGCGTTATGCGCTATGCGTTATACGTTATGCGTTATGGGTTATGAGTAATGCGTGATCCGTTATGCGTTATGCTTTATGCGTTATGCGTTATGCGTTACGCGTAATGCGTTATGCGTTACGCGTAATGCGTTATGCGTTATGCGTTATGCTTTATGCATTATGCGTGGTGCGCTATGCGTTATACGTTATGCGTTATGGTTTATGAGTAATGCGTGATCCGTTATGCGTTATGCTTTATGCGTTATGCGTTATGCGTTACGCGTAATGCGTTATGCGTTACGCGTAATGCGTTATGCGCTATGGGTCATGCGTTAAGCGTTATGCGTTATGCGTTATGCGTTATGCGTTATGCGTTATGCGTTATGCGTTATGCGGAATGCGTCATCCGTTATGCGTTATGAGTAATGCGTGATCCGTCATGCGTTATGCGTTAGGCGTTATGTTTTATGCGTTATGCGTTATGCGTTATGAGTAATGCGTGATCCGTTATGCGTTATGCTTTATGCGTTATGCGTTATGCGTTACGCGTAATGCGTTATGCGTTACGCGTAATGCGTCATGCGTTATGCGTTATGCTTTATGCATTATGCGTTATGCGCTATGCGTTATACGTTATTCGTTATGGGTTATGAGTAATGCGTGATCCGTTATGCGTTATGCTTTATGCGTTACGCGTAATGCGTTATGCGTTACGCGTAATGCGTTATGCGCTATGGGTCATGCGTTAAGCGTTATGCGTTATGCGTTATGCGTTATGCGTTATGCGTTATGCGTTATGCGTTATGCGTTATGCGTTATGCGTTATGCGTTATGCGTTATGCGTTATACGTTATGCGTTATGAGAAATGCGTGATCCGTTATGCGTTATGTGTTATGCGTTATGCGTTATGCGTTATGCGTTATGCGTTATGCGTTATGCGTTATGCGTTATGCGTTATGCGTTATGAGTAATGCGTGATCCGTTATGCGTTATGCGTTATGCGTTATGAGTAATGCGTGATCCGTTATGCGTTATGCGTTGTGCGTAATGCGTGATCCGTTATGCGTTATGCATTAAGCGTTATGCGTTATGCGTTATGCGTTATGCGTGATCCGTTATGCGTTATGCGTTATGCGTTATGCGTTATGCGTTATGCGTTATGCGTTATGCGTTATGCGTTATGCGTTATGCGCTATGCGTTATGAGTTATGCGTTATGCGTTATGAGTTATGCGTTATGCGTTATGCGTTATGCGTTATGAGAAATGCGTGATCCGTTATGCGTTATGTGTTATGCGTTATGCGTTATGCGTTATGCGTTATGCGTTATGCGTTATGCGTTATGCGTTATGCGTTATGCGTTATGCGTTATGAGTAATGCGTGATCCGTTATGCGTTATGCGTTATGCGTTATGAGTAATGCGTGATCCGTTATGCGTTATGCGTTGTGAGTAATGCGTGATCCGTTATGCGTTATGCATTAAGCGTTATGCGTTATGCGTTATGCGTTATGCTTTATGCATTATGCGTTATGCGCTATGCGTTATACGTTATGCGTTATGGGTTATGAGTAATGCGTGATCCGTTATGCGTTATGCTTTATGCGTTATGCGTTATGCGTTACGCGTAATGCGTTATGCGTTACGCGTAATGCGTTATGCGTTATGCGTTATGCTTTATGCATTATGCGTTGTGCGCTATGCGTTATACGTTATGCGTTATGGTTTATGAGTAATGCGTGATCCGTTATGCGTTATGCTTTATGCGTTATGCGTTATGCGTTACGCGTAATGCGTTATGCGTTACGCGTAATGCGTTATGCGCTATGGGTCATGCGTTAAGCGTTATGCGTTATGCGTTATGCGTTATGCGTTATGCGTTATGCGTTATGCGGAATGCGTCATCCGTTATGCGTTATGAGTAATGCGTGATCCGTCATGCGTTATGCGTTATGCGTTATGTTTTATGCGTTATGCGTTATGCGTTATGAGTAATGCGTGATCCGTTATGCGTTATGCTTTATGCGTTATGCGTTATGCGTTACGCGTAATGCGTTATGCGTTACGCGTAATGCGTCATGCGTTATGCGTTATGCTTTATGCATTATGCGTTATGCGCTATGCGTTATACGTTATTCGTTATGGGTTATGAGTAATGCGTGATCCGTTATGCGTTATGCTTTATGCGTTACGCGTAATGCGTTATGCGTTACGCGTAATGCGTTATGCGCTATGGGTCATGCGTTAAGCGTTATGCGTTATGCGTTATGCGTTATGCGTTATGCGTTATGCGTTATGCGTTATGCGTTATGCGTTATGCGTTATGCGTTATGCGTTATACGTTATGCGTTATGAGAAATGCGTGATCCGTTATGCGTTATGTGTTATGCGTTATGCGTTATGCGTTATGCGTTATGCGTTATGCGTTATGCGTTATGCGTTATGCGTTATGCGTTATGCGTTATGAGTAATGCGTGATCCGTTATGCGTTATGCGTTATGCGTTATGAGTAATGCGTGATCCGTTATGCGTTATGCGTTGTGCGTAATGCGTGATCCGTTATGCGTTATGCATTAAGCGTTATGCGTTATGCTTTATGCGTTATGCGTTATGCGTTATGCGTTATGTGTTATGCGTTGTGCGTTATCCGCTATGCGTTATGCGTTTTACGTTATGCGTTATGCGTTATGAGTTATGCGTTATACGTTATGCGTTATGCGTTATGCGTTATGCGTTATGCGTTGTGCGTTATGCGTTATGCGTTATGCGTTATGCGTTACGCGTAATGCGTTATGCGTTATGCGTTATGCGTTATGCGTTATGCGTTATGAGAAATGCGTGATCCGTTATGCGTTATGTGTTATGCGTTATGCGTTATGGGTTATGCGTTATGCGTTATGCGTTATGCGATTTGGGTTATGCGTTATGCGTTATGCGTTATGCGTTATGCGATATGGGTTATGAGTTATTCTTTATGCGTTATGCGTTATGCGTTATGCGTTATGCGTTGTGCGTTATGCGATTTGCGTTATGCGTTATGCGTTATGCGTTATGGGTTGTGCGTTATGCGTAATGAGTAATGCGTGATCCGTTATGCGTTATGCGTTATGCGTTATGCGTTATGCGTTATGCTATTTGCGTTATGCTTTATGCATTATGCGTTATGCGCTATGCGTTATACGTTATGCGTTATGGGTTATGAGTAATGCGTGATCCGTTATGCGTTATGCTTTATGCGTTATGCGTTATGCGTTACGCGTAATGCGTTATGCGTTACGCGTAATGCGTTATGCGCTATGGGTCATGCGTTAAGCGTTATGCGTTATGCGTTATGCGTTATGCGTTATGCGTTATGCGTTATGCGTTATGCGAGATCCGTTATGCGTTATGCTTTATGCGTTATGCGTTATGCGTTATGCGTTATGTGTTATGCGTTGTGCGTTATCCGCTATGCGTTATGCGTTTTACGTTATGCGTTATGCGTTATAAGTTATGCGTTATACGTTATGGGTTATGCGTTATGCGTTATGCGTTATGCGATTTGGGTTATGCGTTATGCGTTATGCGTTATGCGTTATGCGTTATGGGTTATGAGTTATTCGTTATGCGTTATGCGTTATGCGTTATGCGTTGTGCGTTATGCGATTTGCGTTATGCGTTATGCGTTATGAGTTATGGGTTGTGCGTTATGAGTCATGCGTTATGCATTATGAGTAATGCGTGATCCGTTATGCGTTATGCGTTATGCGTTATGCGTTACGCGTTATGCGTTATGCGTTATGCGTTATGCGTTATGCGTTATGCGTTGTGCGTTATGCGTTATGCGTTATGCGCTATGCGTTATGCGTTATGAGTGATGCGTGATCCGTTATGCGTTATGCGTAATGAGTAATGCGTGATCCGTTATGCGTTATGCGTTATGCGTTATGCGTTATGCTATTTGCGTTATGCGTTATGCGATATGCGTTATGCGTTATGCGTTATGCGTTACGCGTTATGAGTAATGCGTGATCCGGTATGCGTTATGCGTTATGCGTTACGCGTTATGCGTTATGCGTTATGCGTTATGCGTTATGCGTTATGCGTTATGCGTTATGCGTTATGCGTTATGCGTTATGCGTTATGCGTTATGCGTTATGCGTGATCCGTTATGCGTTATGCGTTATGCGTTATGCGTTATGCGTTATGCGTTATGCGTTATGCGTTATGCGTTATGCGTTATGCGTTATGCGCTATGCGTTATGAGTTATGCGTTATGCGTTATGAGTTATGCGTTATGCGTTATGCGTTATGCGTTATGAGAAATGCGTGATCCGTTATGCGTTATGTGTTATGCGTTATGCGTTATGCGTTATGCGTTATGCGTTATGCGTTATGCGTTATGCGTTATGCGTTATGCGTTATGCGTTATGCGTTATGAGTAATGCGTGATCCGTTATGCGTTATGCGTTATGCGTTATGAGTAATGCGTGATCCGTTATGCGTTATGCGTTGTGAGTAATGCGTGATCCGTTATGCGTTATGCATTAAGCGTTATGCGTTATGCGTTATGCGTTATGCTTTATGCATTATGCGTTATGCGCTATGCGTTATACGTTATGCGTTATGGGTTATGAGTAATGCGTGATCCGTTATGCGTTATGCTTTATGCGTTATGCGTTATGCGTTACGCGTAATGCGTTATGCGTTACGCGTAATGCGTTATGCGTTATGCGTTATGCTTTATGCATTATGCGTTGTGCGCTATGCGTTATACGTTATGCGTTATGGTTTATGAGTAATGCGTGATCCGTTATGCGTTATGCTTTATGCGTTATGCGTTATGCGTTACGCGTAATGCGTTATGCGTTACGCGTAATGCGTTATGCGCTATGGGTCATGCGTTAAGCGTTATGCGTTATGCGTTATGCGTTATGCGTTATGCGTTATGCGTTATGCGGAATGCGTCATCCGTTATGCGTTATGAGTAATGCGTGATCCGTCATGCGTTATGCGTTAGGCGTTATGTTTTATGCGTTATGCGTTATGCGTTATGAGTAATGCGTGATCCGTTATGCGTTATGCTTTATGCGTTATGCGTTATGCGTTACGCGTAATGCGTTATGCGTTACGCGTAATGCGTTATGCGTTATGCGTTATGCTTTATGCATTATGCGTTATGCGCTATGCGTTATACGTTATTCGTTATGGGTTATGAGTAATGCGTGATCCGTTATGCGTTATGCTTTATGCGTTACGCGTAATGCGTTATGCGTTACGCGTAATGCGTTATGCGCTATGGGTCATGCGTTAAGCGTTATGCGTTATGCGTTATGCGTTATGCGTTATGCGTTATGCGTTATGCGTTATGCGTTATGCGTTATGCGTTATGCGTTATGCGTTATGCGTTATGCGTTATGCGTTATGCGTTATGAGAAATGCGTGATCCGTTATGCGTTATGTGTTATGCGTTATGCGTTATGCGTTATGCGTTATGCGTTATGCGTTATGCGTTATGCGTTATGCGTTATGAGTAATGCGTGATCCGTTATGCGTTATGCGTTATGCGTTATGAGTAATGCGTGATCCGTTATGCGTTATGCGTTGTGCGTAATGCGTGATCCGTTATGCGTTATGCATTAAGCGTTATGCGTTATGCTTTATGCGTTATGCGTTATGCGTTATGCGTTATGTGTTATGCGTTGTGCGTTATCCGCTATGCGTTATGCGTTTTACGTTATGCGTTATGCGTTATGAGTTATGCGTTATACGTTATGCGTTATGCGTTATGCGTTATGCGTTATGCGTTGTGCGTTATGCGTTATGCGTTATGCGTTATGCGTTACGCGTAATGCGTTATGCGTTATGCGTTATGCGTTATGCGTTATGCGTTATGCGTTATGCGTTATGAGAAATGCGTGATCCGTTATGCGTTATGTGTTATGCGTTATGCGTTATGGGTTATGCGTTATGCGTTATGCGTTATGCGATTTGGGTTATGCGTTATGCGTTATGCGTTATGCGTTATGCGTTATGGGTTATGAGTTATTCTTTATGCGTTATGCGTTATGCGTTATGCGTTATGCGTTGTGCGTTATGCGATTTGCGTTATGCGTTATGCGTTATGCGTTATGGGTTGTGCGTTATGAGTCATGCGTTATGCGTTATGAGTAATGCGTGATCCGTTATGCGTTATGCGTTATGCGTTATGCGTTATGCGAGATCCGTTATGCGTTATGCTTTATGCGTTATGCGTTATGCGTTATGCGTTATGTGTTATGCGTTGTGCGTTATCCGCTATGCGTTGTGCGTTTTACGTTATGCGTTATGCGTTATGAGTTATGCGTTATACGTTATGGGTTATGCGTTATGCGTTATGCGTTATGCGATTTGGGTTATGCGTTATGCGTTATGCGTTATGCGTTATGCGTTATAGGTTATGAGTTATTCGTTATGCGTTATGCGTTATGCGTTATGCGTTGTTTGTTATGCGATTTGCGTTATGCGTTATGCGTTATGAGTTATGGGTTGTGCGTTATGAGTCATGCGTTATGCGTTATGAGTAATGCGTGATCCGTTATGCGTTATGCGTTATGCGTTATGCGTTATGCGTTATGCGTTATGCGTTACGCGTTATGCGTTATGCGTTATGCGTTATGCGTTATGCGTTATGCGTTATGCGTTGTGCGTTATGCCTTATGCGTTATGCGCTATGCGTTATGCGTTATGAGTGATGCGTGATCCGTTATGCGTTATGCGTAATGAGTAATGCGTGATCCGTTATGCGTTATGCGTTATGCGTTATGCGTTATGCGTTATGCGTTATGCTATTTGCGTTATGCGTTATGCGATATGCGTTATGCGTTATGCGTTATGCGTTACGCGTTATGAGTAATGCGTGATCCGGTATGCGTTATGCGTTATGCGTTACGCGTTATGCGTTATGCGTTATGCGTTATGCGTTATGCGTTATGCGTTGTGCGTTATGCGTTATGCGTTATGCGTTATGCGTGATCCGTTATGCGTTATGCGTTATGCGTTATGCGTTATGCGTTATGCGTTATGCGTTATGCGTTATGCGTGATGCGTTATGCGCTATGCGTTATACGTTATGCGTTATGGGTTATGAGTAATGCGTGATCCGTTATGCGTTATGCTTTATGCGTTATGCGTTATGCGTTACGCGTAATGCGTTATGCGTTACGCGTAATGCGTTATGCGTTATGCGTTATGCTTTATGCATTATGCGTTATGCGCTATGCGTTATACGTTATGCGTTATGGGTTATGAGTAATGCGTGATCCGTTATGCGTTATGCTTTATGCGTTATGCGTTATGCGTTACGCGTAATGCGTTATGCGTTAAGCGTAATGCGTTATGCGTTACGCGTAATGCGTTATGCGTTATGCGTTATGCTTTATGCATTATGCGTTATGCGCTATGCGTTATACGTTATGCGTTATGGGTTATGAGTAATGCGTGATCCGTTATGCGTTATGCTTTATGCGTTACGCGTAATGCGTTATGCGTTACGCGTAATGCGTTATGCGCTATGGGTCATGCGTTAAGCGTTATGCGTTATGCGTTATGCGTTATGCGTTATGCGTTATGCGTTATGCGTTATGCGTTATGCGTTATGCGTTATGCGTTATGAGAAATGCGTGATCCGTTATGCGTTATGTGTTATGCGTTATGCGTTATGCGTTATGCGTTATGCGTTATGCGTTATGCGTTATGCGTTATGAGTAATGCGTGATCCGTTATGCGTTATGCGTTATGTGTTATGAGTAATGCGTGATCGTTTATGCGTTATGCGTTGTGAGTAATGCGTGATCCGTTATGCGTTATGCATTAAGCGTTATGCGTTATGCGTTATGCGTTATGCGTTATGCTTTATGCATTATGCGTTATGCGCTATGCGTTATACGTTATGCGTTATGGGTTATGAGTAATGCGTGATCCGTTATGCGTTATGCTTTATGCGTTATGCTTTATGCGTTACGCGTAATGCGTTATGCGTTACGCGTAATGCGTTATGCGCTATGGGTCATGCGTTAAGCGTTATGCGTTATGCGTTATGCGTTATGCGTTATGCGTTATGCGGAATGCGTCATCCGTTATGCGTTATGAGTAATGCGTGATCCGTCATGCGTTATGCGTTAGGCGTTATGCGTTTTGCGTTATGCGTTATGAGTAATGCGAGATCCGTTATGCGTTATGCTTTATGCGTTATGCGTTATGCGTTATGCGTTATGTGTTATGCGTTGTGCGTTATCCGCTATGCGTTATGCGTTTTACGTTATGCGTTATGCGTTATGAGTTATGCGTTATACGTTATGGGTTATGCGTTATGCGTTATGCGTTATGCGATTTGGGTTATGCGTTATGCGTTATGCGTTATGGGTTATGCGTTATTCGTTATGCGTTATGCGTTATGCGTTTTGCTTTATGCGTTATGCGTTATGGGTTATGCGTTATGCGTTATGCGTTATGAGTAATGCGTGATCCGTTAAGTGTTATGCGTTATGCGCTATGCGTTATGCGTTATGCGTTATGCGTTATGGGTTATGAGTAATGCGTGATCCGTTATGCGTAATGCTTTATGCGTTATGCGTTACGCGTAATGCGTTATGAGTAATGCGTGATCCGTTATGCGTTATGCGTTATGCGTTATGAGTAATGCGTGATCCGTTATGCGTTATGCGTTGTGAGTAATGCGTGATCCGTTATGCGTTATGCATTAAGCGTTATGCGTTATGCGTTATGCGTTATGCTTTATGCATTATGCGTTATGCGCTATGCGTTATACGTTATGCGTTATGGGTTATGAGTAATGCGTGATCCGTTATGCGTTATGCTTTATGCGTTATGCGTTATGCGTTACGCGTAATGCGTTATGCGTTACGCGTAATGCGTTATGCGTTATGCGTTATGCTTTATGCATTATGCGTTATGCGCTATGCGTTATACGTTATGCGTTATGGTTTATGAGTAATGCGTGATCCGTTATGCGTTATGCTTTATGCGTTATGCGTTATGCGTTACGCGTAATGCGTTATGCGTTACGCGTAATGCGTTATGCGCTATGGGTCATGCGTTAAGCGTTATGCGTTATGCGTTATGCGTTATGCGTTATGCGTTATGCGTTATGCGGAATGCGTCATCCGTTATGCGTTATGAGTAATGCGTGATCCGTCATGCGTTATGCGTTAGGCGTTATGTTTTATGCGTTATGCGTTATGCGTTATGAGTAATGCGTGATCCGTTATGCGTTATGCTTTATGCGTTATGCGTTATGCGTTACGCGTAATGCGTTATGCGTTACGCGTAATGCGTTATGCGTTATGCGTTATGCTTTATGCATTATGCGTTATGCGCTATGCGTTATACGTTATTCGTTATGGGTTATGAGTAATGCGTGATCCGTTATGCGTTATGCTTTATGCGTTACGCGTAATGCGTTATGCGTTACGCGTAATGCGTTATGCGCTATGGGTCATGCGTTAAGCGTTATGCGTTATGCGTTATGCGTTATGCGTTATGCGTTATGCGTTATGCGTTATGCGTTATGCGTTATGCGTTATGTGTTATGCGTTATGCGTTATGAGAAATGCGTGATCCGTTATGCGTTATGTGTTATGCGTTATGCGTTATGCGTTATGCGTTATGCGTTATGCGTTATGCGTTATGCGTTATGCGTTATGCGTTATGCGTTATGAGTAATGCGTGATCCGTTATGCGTTATGCGTTATGCGTTATGAGTAATGCGTGATCCGTTATGCGTTATGCGTTGTGCGTAATGCGTGATCCGTTATGCGTTATGCATTAAGCGTTATGCGTTATGCTTTATGCGTTATGCGTTATGCGTTATGCGTTATGTGTTATGCGTTGTGCGTTATCCGCTATGCGTTATGCGTTTTACGTTATGCGTTATGCGTTATGAGTTATGCGTTATACGTTATGCGTTATGCGTTATGCGTTATGCGTTATGCGTTGTGCGTTATGCGTTATGCGTTATGCGTTATGCGTTACGCGTAATGCGTTATGCGTTATGCGTTATGCGTTATGCGTTATGCGTTATGAGAAATGCGTGATCCGTTATGCGTTATGTGTTATGCGTTATGCGTTATGGGTTATGCGTTATGCGTTATGCGTTATGCGATTTGGGTTATGCGTTATGCGTTATGCGTTATGCGTTATGCGTTATGGGTTATGAGTTATTCTTTATGCGTTATGCGTTATGCGTTATGCGTTATGCGTTGTGCGTTATGCGATTTGCGTTATGCCTTATGCGTTATGCGTTATGGGTTGTGCGTTATGAGTCATGCGTTATGCGTTATGAGTAATGCGTGATCCGTTATGCGTTATGCGTTATGCGTTATGCGTTATGCGAGATCCGTTATGCGTTATGCTTTATGCGTTATGCGTTATGCGTTATGCGTTATGTGTTATGCGTTGTGCGTTATCCGCTATGCGTTGTGCGTTTTACGTTATGCGTTATGCGTTATGAGTTATGCGTTATACGTTATGGGTTATGCGTTATGCGTTATGCGTTATGCGATTTGGGTTATGCGTTATGCGTTATGCGTTATGCGTTATGCGTTATAGGTTATGAGTTATTCGTTATGCGTTATGCGTTATGCGTTATGCGTTGTTTGTTATGCGATTTGCGTTATGCGTTATGCGTTATGAGTTATGGGTTGTGCGTTATGAGTCATGCGTTATGCGTTATGAGTAATGCGTGATCCGTTATGCGTTATGCGTTATGCGTTATGCGTTATGCGTTATGCGTTATGCGTTATGCGTTATGCGTTACGCGTTATGCGTTATGCGTTATGCGTTATGCGTTATGCGTTATGCGTTGTGCGTTATGCGTTATGCGTTATGCGCTATGCGTTATGCGTTATGAGTGATGCGTGATCCGTTATGCGTTATGCGTAATGAGTAATGCGTGATCCGTTATGCGTTATGCGTTATGCGTTATGCGTTATGCGTTATGCTATTTGCGTTATGCGTTATGCGATATGCGTTATGCGTTATGCGTTATGCGTTACGCGTTATGAGTAATGCGTGATCCGGTATGCGTTATGCGTTATGCGTTACGCGTTATGCGTTTTGCGTTATGCGTTATGCGTTATGCGTTATGCGTTGTGCGTTATGCGTTATGCGTTATGCGTTATGCGTGATCCGTTATGCGTTATGCGTTATGCGTTATGCGTTATGCGTTATGCGTTATGCGTTATGCGTTATGCGTGATGCGTTATGCGCTATGCGTTATACGTTATGCGTTATGGGTTATGAGTAATGCGTGATCCGTTATGCGTTATGCTTTATGCGTTATGCGTTATGCGTTACGCGTAATGCGTTATGCGTTACGCGTAATGCGTTATGCGTTATGCGTTATGCTTTATGCATTATGCGTTATGCGCTATGCGTTATACGTTATGCGTTATGGGTTATGAGTAATGCGTGATCCGTTATGCGTTATGCTTTATGCGTTATGCGTTATGCGTTACGCGTAATGCGTTATGCGTTACGCGTAATGCGTTATGCGCTATGGGTCATGCGTTAAGCGTTATGCGTTATGCGTTATGCGTTATGCGTTATGCGTTATGCGTTATGCGTTATGCGTTATGCGGAATGCGTCATCCGTTATGCGTTATGAGTAATGCGTGATCCGTCATGCGTTATGCGTTAGGCGTTATGTTTTATGCGTTATGCGTTGTGCGTTATGCGTTATGCGTTATGCGTTATGCGTGATCCGTTATGCGTTATGCGTTATGCGTTATGCGTTATGCGTTATGCGTTATGCGTTATGCGTGATGCGTTATGCGCTATGCGTTATACGTTATGCGTTATGGGTTATGAGTAATGCGTGATCCGTTATGCGTTATGCTTTATGCGTTATGCGTTATGCGTTACGCGTAATGCGTTATGCGTTACGCGTAATGCGTTATGCGTTATGCGTTATGCTTTATGCATTATGCGTTATGCGCTATGCGTTATACGTTATGCGTTATGGGTTATGAGTAATGCGTGATCCGTTATGCGTTATGCTTTATGCGTTATGCGTTATGCGTTACGCGTAATGCGTTATGCGTTACGCGTAATGCGTTATGCGCTATGGGTCATGCGTTAAGCGTTATGCGTTATGCGTTATGCGTTATGCGTTATGCGTTATGCGTTATGCGTTATGCGGAATGCGTCATCCGTTATGCGTTATGAGTAATGCGTGATCCGTCATGCGTTATGCGTTAGGCGTTATGTTTTATGCGTTATGCGTTATGCGTTATGCGTTATGAGTAATGCGTGATCCGTTATGCGTTATGCTTTATGCGTTATGCGTTATGCGTTATGCTTTATGCATTATGCGTTATGCGCTATGCGTTATACGTTATGCGTTATGGGTTATGAGTAATGCGTGATCCGTTATGCGTTATGCTTTATGCGTTACGCGTAATGCGTTATGCGTTACGCGTAATGCGTTATGCGCTATGGGTCATGCGTTAAGCGTTATGCGTTATGCGTTATGCGTTATGCGTTATGCGTTATGCGTTATGCGTTATGCGTTATGCGTTATGCGTTATGCGTTATGAGAAATGCGTGATCCGTTATGCGTTATGTGTTATGCGTTATGCGTTATGCGTTATGCGTTATGCGTTATGCGTTATGCGTTATGCGTTATGAGTAATGCGTGATCCGTTATGCGTTATGCGTTATGCGTGATGAGTAATGCGTGATCGTTTATGCGTTATGCGTTGTGAGTAATGCGTGATCCGTTATGCGTTATGCATTAAGCGTTATGCGTTATGCGTTATGCGTTATGCGTTATGCTTTATGCATTATGCGTAATGCGCTATGCGTTATACGTTATGCGTTATGGGTTATGAGTAATGCGTGATCCGTTATGCGTTATGCTTTATGCGTTATGCGTTATGCGTTACGCGTAATGCGTTATGCGTTACGCGTAATGCGTTATGCGCTATGGGTCATGCGTTAAGCGTTATGCGTTATGCGTTATGCGTTATGCGTTATGCGTTATGCGTTATGCGGAATGCGTCATCCGTTATGCGTTATGAGTAATGCGTGATCCGTCATGCGTTATGCGTTAGGCGTTATGCGTTTTGCGTTATGCGTTATGAGTAATGCGAGATCCGTTATGCGTTATGCTTTATGCGTTATGCGTTATGCGTTATGCGTTATGTGTTATGCGTTGTGCGTTATCCGCTATGCGTTATGCGTTTTACGTTATGCGTTATGCGTTATGAGTTATGCGTTATACGTTATGGGTTATGCGTTATGCGTTATGCGTTATGCGATTTGGGTTATGCGTTATGCGTTATGCGTTATGGGTTATGCGTTATTCGTTATGCGTTATGCGTTATGCGTTTTGCTTTATGCGTTATGCGTTATGTTTTATGCGTTATGCGTTATGCGTTATGAGTAATGCGTGATCCGTTAAGTGTTATGCGTTATGCGCTATGCGTTATGCGTTATGCGTTATGCGTTATGGGTTATGAGTAATGCGTGATCCGTTATGCGTAATGCTTTATGCGTTATGCGTTACGCGTAATGCGTTATGCGCTATGGGTCATGCGTTAAGCGTTATGCGTTATGCGTTATGCGTTATGCGGAATGCGTCATCCGTTATGCGTTATGAGTAATGCGTGATCCGTCATGCGTTATGCGTTAGGCGTTATGCGTTATGCGTTATGCGTTATGCGTTATGCGTTATGAGTAACGCGTGATCCGTTATGCGTTATGCGTTATGCGTTATGAGAAATGCGTGATCCGATATGCGTTATGCGTTATGCTTTATGCGTTATGCGTTATGCGTTATGCGTTATGCGTTATGCGTTATGCGTTATGCGTTATGCGTTATGCGTTATGCGTTATGCGGAATGCGTCATCCGTTATGCGTTATGAGTAATGCGTGATCCGTCATGCGTTATGCGTTAGGCGTTATGCGTTATGCGTTATGGGTTATGAGTAATGCGTGATCCGTTATGCGTTATGCTTTATGCGTTATGCGTTATGCGTTACGCGTAATGCGTTATGCGCTATGGGTCATGCGTTAAGCGTTATGCGTTATGCGTTATGCGTTATGCGGAATGAATCATCCGTTCTGCGTTATGAGTAATGCGTGATCCGTCATGCGTTAGGCGTTATGCGTTTTGCGTTATGCGTTATGAGTAATGCGAGATCCGTTACGCGTTATGCGTTATGCGTTATGCGTTATGCGTTATGCGTTATGCGTTATGCGTTATGCGTTATGCGTTATGCGTTATGCGTTATGCGTTATGCGTTATGCGTTATGCGTTATGCGATATGCGTTATGCGTTATGCGTTATGCGTTATGCGTTATGAGAAATGCGTGATCCGTTATGCGTTATGAGTTATGAGTAATGCGTGATCCGTTATGCGTTATGCGTTATGCGTTATGCGTAATGCGTTATGCGTTATGCGTTATGCGTTATGCGTTATGCGTTATGCGTTATGCGTTATGCGTTATGCGTTATGCGTTATGCGTTATGCGTTATGCGTTATGTGTTATCCGTTATGCGTTATGCGTTATGCGTTATGCGTTATGCGTTATGCGTTATGCGTTATGCGTTATGCGTTATGTGTTATGCGTTGTGCGTTATCCGCTATGCGTTATGCGTTTTAAGTTATGCGTTATGCGTTATGTGTTATGCGTTGTGCGTTATCCGCTATGCGTTATGCGTTTTAAGTTATGCGTTATGCGTTATGAGTTATGCGTTATGTGTTATGCGTTGTGCGTTATCCGCTATGCGTTATGCGTTTTACGTTAAGCGTTATGCGTTATGAGTTATGCGTTATACGTTATGCGTTATGCGTTATGCGTTATGCGTTATGCGATTTGCGTTATGCGTTATGCGTGATGCGTTATGCGTTATGCGTTATGCGTTATGCGTTATGAGAAATGCGTGATCCGTTATGCGTTATGCGTTATAAGTAATGCGTGATCCGTTATGCGTTATGCGTTATGCGTTATGCGTTATGCGTTATGCGTTATGCGTTATGCGTTATGCGTTATGCGTTATGCGTTATGCGTTATGCGTTATGCGTTATGCGTTATGAGTAATGCGTGATCCGTTATGCGTTATGCGTTATGCGTTATGGGTTGTGCGTTATGAGTCATGCGTTATGCGTTATGCGTTATGCGTTATGCGTTTTGCTTTATGCGTTATGCGTTATGGGTTATGCGTTATGCGTTATGCATTATGAGTTATGCGTGATCCGTTATGTGTTATGCGTTATGCGCTATGCGTTATGCGTTATGCGTTATGCGTTATGGGTTATGAGTAATGCGTGATCCGTTATGCGTAATGCTTTATGCGTTATGCGTTATGCGTTACGCGTAATGCGTTATGCGCTATGGGTCATGCGTTAAGCGTTATGCGTTATGCGTTATGCGTTATGCGTTATGCGTTACGCGTAATGCGTTATGCGTTACGCGTAATGCGTTATGCGCTATGGGTCATGCGTTAAGCGTTATGCGTTATGCGTTATGCGTTATGCGTTATGCGTTATGCGTTATGCGTTATGCGTTATGCGTTATGCGTTATGCGTTATGCGTTATGCGTTATGCGTTATCCGTTATGCGTTATGCGTTATGCGTTATGCGTTATGCGTTATGCGTTATGCGTTATGCGTTATGCGTTATGTGTTATGCGTTGTGCGTTATCCGCTATGCGTTATGCGTTTTAAGTTATGCGTTATGCGTTATGTGTTATGCGTTGTGCGTTATCCGCTATGCGTTATGCGTTTTAAGTTATGCGTTATGCGTTATGAGTTATGCGTTATGTGTTATGCGTTGTGCGTTATCCGCTATGCGTTATGCGTTTTACGTTAAGCGTTATGCGTTATGAGTTATGCGTTATACGTTATGCGTTATGCGTTATGCGTTATGCGTTATGCGATTTGCGTTATGCGTTATGCGTGATGCGTTATGCGTTATGCGTTATGCGTTATGCGTTATGCGTTATGAGAAATGCGTGATCCGTTATGCGTTATGCGTTATAAGTAATGCGTGATCCGTTATGCGTTATGCGTTATGCGTTATGCGTTATGCGTTATGCGTTATGCGTTATGCGTTATGCGTTATGCGTTATGCGTTATGCGTTATGCGTTATGCGTTATGAGTAATGCGTGATCCGTTATGCGTTATGCGTTATGCGTTATGGGTTGTGCGTTATGAGTCATGCGTTATGCGTTATGCGTTATGCGTTATGCGTTTTGCTTTATGCGTTATGCGTTATGGGTTATGCGTTATGCGTTATGCATTATGAGTTATGCGTGATCCGTTATGTGTTATGCGTTATGCGCTATGCGTTATGCGTTATGCGTTATGCGTTATGGGTTATGAGTAATGCGTGATCCGTTATGCGTAATGCTTTATGCGTTATGCGTTATGCGTTACGCGTAATGCGTTATGCGCTATGGGTCATGCGTTAAGCGTTATGCGTTATGCGTTATGCGTTATGCGGAATGCGTCATCCGTTATGCGTTATGAGTAATGCGTGATCCGTCATGCGTTATGCGTTAGGCGTTATGCGTTTTGCGTTATGCGTTATGCGGAATGCATCATCCGTTATGCGTTATGAGTAATGCGTGATCCGTCATGCGTTATGCGTTATGCGTTATGAGTAATGCGAGATCCGTTACGCGTTATGCGTTATGCGTTATGCGATATGCGTATTGCGTTATGCGTTATGCGTTATGCGTTATGCGTTATGCGTTATGCGTTATGCGTTATGCGTTATGCGTTATGCGTTATGCGTTATGAGAAATGCGTGATCCGTTATGCTTTATGCGTTATGAGTATTACGTGATCCGTTATGCGTTATGCGTTATGCGTTATGCGTTAGCGCTATGCGTTATGCGTTATGCGTTATGCGTTATGGGTTATGAGTAATGCGTGATCCGTTATGCGTTATGCTTTATGCGTTATGCGTTATGCGTTATGCGTTACGCGTAATGCGTTATGCGTTACGCGTAATGCGTTATGCGCTATGGGTCATGCGTTAAGCGTTATGCGTTATGCGTTATGCGTTATGCGTTATGCGTTATGCGTTATGCGTTATGCGTTATGCGGAATGCGTCATCCGTATGCGTTATGAGTAATGCGTGATCCGTCATGCGTTATGCGTTAGGCGTTATGTTTTATGCGTTATGCGTTATGCGTTATGCGTTATGAGTAATGCGTGATCCGTTATGCGTTATGCTTTATGCGTTATGCGTTATGCGTTACGCGTAATGCGTTATGCGTTACGCGTAATGCGTTATGCGTTATGCGTTATGCTTTATGCATTATGCGTTATGCGCTATGCGTTATACGTTATGCGTTATGGGTTATGAGTAATGCGTGATCCGTTATGCGTTATGCTTTATGCGTTACGCGTAATGCGTTATGCGTTACGCGTAATGCGTTATGCGCTATGGGTCATGCGTTAAGCGTTATGCGTTATGCGTTATGCGTTATGCGTTATGCGTTATGCGTTATGCGTTATGCGTTATGCGTTATGCGTTATGAGAAATGCGTAATCCGTTATGCGTTATGTGTTATGCGTTATGCGTTATGCGTTATGCGTTATGCGTTATGCGTTATGCGTTATGCGTTATGAGTAATGCGTGATCCGTTATGCGTTATGCGTTATGCGTTATGAGTAATGCGTGATCGTTTATGCGTTATGCGTTGTGAGTAATGCGTGATCCGTTATGCGTTATGCATTAAGCGTTATGCGTTATGCGTTATGCGTTATGCGTTATGCTTTATGCATTATGCGTTATGCGCTATGCGTTATACGTTATGCGTTATGGGTTATGAGTAATGCGTGATCCGTTATGCGTTATGCTTTATGCGTTATGCGTTATGCGTTACGCGTAATGCGTTATGCGTTACGCGTAATGCGTTATGCGCTATGGGTCATGCGTTAAGCGTTATGCGTTATGCGTTATGCGTTATGCGTTATGCGTTATGCGGAATGCGTCATCCGTTATGCGTTATGAGTAATGCGTGATCCGTCATGCGTTATGCGTTAGGCGTTATGCGTTTTGCGTTATGCGTTATGAGTAATGCGAGATCCGTTATGCGTTATGCTTTATGCGTTATGCGTTATGCGTTATGCGTTATGTGTTATGCGTTGTGCGTTATCCGCTATGCGTTATGCGTTTTACGTTATGCGTTATGCGTTATGAGTTATGCGTTATACGTTATGGGTTATGCGTTATGCGTTATGCGTTATGCGATTTGGGTTATGCGTTATGCGTTATGCGTTATGCGTTATGCGTTATTCGTTATGCGTTATGCGTTATGCGTTTTGCTTTATGCGTTATGCGTTATGTTTTATGCGTTATGCGTTATGCGTTATGAGTAATGCGTGATCCGTTAAGTGTTATGCGTTATGCGCTATGCGTTATGCGTTATGCGTTATGCGTTATGGGTTATGAGTAATGCGTGATCCGTTATGCGTAATGCTTTATGCGTTATGCGTTACGCGTAATGCGTTATGCGCTATGGGTCATGCGTTAAGCGTTATGCGTTATGCGTTATGCGTTATGCGTTATGCGGAATGCGTCATCCGTTATGCGTTATGAGTAATGCGTGATCCGTCATGCGTTATGCGTTAGGCGTTATGCGTTATGCGTTATGCGTTATGCGTTATGCGTTATGAGTAACGCGTGATCCGTTATGCGTTATGCGTTATGCGTTATGAGAAATGCGTGATCCGATATGCGTTATGCGTTATGCTTTATGCGTTATGCGTTATGCGTTATGCGTTATGCGTTATGCGTTATGCGTTATGCGTTATGCGTTATGCGTTATGCGTTATGCGGAATGCGTCATCCGTTATGCGTTATGAGTAATGCGTGATCCGTCATGCGTTATGCGTTAGGCGTTATGCGTTATGCGTTATGGGTTATGAGTAATGCGTGATCCGTTATGCGTTATGCTTTATGCGTTATGCGTTATGCGTTACGCGTAATGCGTTATGCGCTATGGGTCATGCGTTAAGCGTTATGCGTTATGCGTTATGCGTTATGCGGAATGAATCATCCGTTCTGCGTTATGAGTAATGCGTGATCCGTCATGCGTTATGCGTTAGGCGTTATGCGTTTTGCGTTATGCGTTATGAGTAATGCGAGATCCGTTACGTGTTATGCGTTATGCGTTATGCGTTATGCGTTATGCCTTATGCGTTATGCGTTATGCGTTATGCGTTATGCGTTATGCGTTATGCGTTATGCGTTATGCGTTATGCGATATGCGTTATGCGTTATGCGTTATGCGTTATGCGTTATGAGAAATGCGTGATCCGTTATGCGTTATGAGTTATGAGTAATGCGTGATCCGTTATGCGTTATGCGTTATGCGTTATGCGTAATGCGTTATGCGTTATGCGTTATGCGTTATGCGTTATGCGTTATGCGTTATGCGTTATGCGTTATGCGTTATGCGTTATGCGTTATGCGTTATGCGTTATGCGTTATGCGTTATGCGTTATGCGTTATCCGTTATGCGTTATGCGTTATGCGTTATGCGTTATGCGTTATGCGTTATGCGTTATGCGTTATGCGTTATGCGTTATGTGTTATGCGTTGTGCGTTATCCGCTATGCGTTATGCGTTTTAAGTTATGCGTTATGCGTTATGTGTTATGCGTTGTGCGTTATCCGCTATGCGTTATGCGTTTTAAGTTATGCGTTATGCGTTATGAGTTATGCGTTATGTGTTATGCGTTGTGCGTTATCCGCTATGCGTTATGCGTTTTACGTTAAGCGTTATGCGTTATGAGTTATGCGTTATACGTTATGCGTTATGCGTTATGCGTTATGCGTTATGCGATTTGCGTTATGCGTTATGCGTGATGCGTTATGCGTTATGCGTTATGCGTTATGCGTTATGCGTTATGAGAAATGCGTGATCCGTTATGCGTTATAAGTAATGCGTGATCCGTTATGCGTTATGCGTTATGCGTTATGCGTTATGCGTTATGCGTTATGCGTTATGCGTTATGCGTTATGCGTTATGCGTTATGCGTTATGCGTTATGCGTTATGCGTTATGCGTTATGAGTAATGCGTGATCCGTTATGCGTTATGCGTTATGCGTTATGGGTTGTGCGTTATGAGTCATGCGTTATGCGTTATGCGTTATGCGTTATGAGTAATGCGTGATCCGTTATGCGTTATGCGTTATGCGTTATGGGTTGTGCGTTATGAGTCATGCGTTATGCGTTATGCGTTATGCGTTTTGCTTTATGCGTTATGCGTTATGGGTTATGCGTTATGCGTTATGCATTATGAGTTATGCGTGATCCGTTATGTGTTATGCGTTATGCGCTATGCGTTATGCGTTATGCGTTATGCGTTATGGGTTATGAGTAATGCGTGATCCGTTATGCGTAATGCTTTATGCGTTATGCGTTATGCGTTACGCGTAATGCGTTATGCGCTATGGGTCATGCGTTAAGCGTTATGCGTTATGCGTTATGCGTTATGCGGAATGCGTCATCCGTTATGCGTTATGAGTAATGCGTGATCCGTCATGCGTTATGCGTTAGGCGTTATGCGTTTTGCGTTATGCGTTATGCGGAATGCATCATCCGTTATGCGTTATGAGTAATGCGTGATCCGTCATGCGTTATGCGTTATGCGTTATGAGTAATGCGAGATCCGTTACGCGTTATGCGTTATGCGTTATGCGATATGCGTAATGCGTTATGCGTTATGCGTTATGCGTTATGCGTTATGCGTTATGCGTTATGCGTTATGCGTTATGCATTATGCGATATGCATTATGCGTTATGCGTTATGCGTTATGCGTTATGCGTTATGCGTTATGCGTTATGTGTTATGCGTTATGCGTTATGCGTTATGCGTTATGCGTTATGCGTTATGCGTTATGAGAAATGCGTGATCCGTTATGCTTTATGCGTTATGAGTATTACGTGATCCGTTATGCGTTATGCGTTATGCGTTATGCGTTAGCGCTATGCGTTATGCGTTATGCGTTATGCGTTATGCGTTATGCGTTATGAGTAACGCGTGATACGTTATGCGTTATGCGTTATGCGTTATGAGTAATGCGTGATCCGTTATGCGTTATGCGTTATGAGAAATGCGTGATCCGTTATGCGTTATGCGTTATGAGTAATGCGTGATCCGTTATGCGTTATGCGTTATGCGTTATGCGTTATGAGTTATGCGTTAAGCGTTATGCGTTATGCGTTATGCGTTATGCGTTATGCGTTATGCGTTATGCGTTATGCGTTATGCGATATGTGTTATGCGTTATGCGTTATGCGTTATGAGTAATGCGTGATCCGTTATGCGTTATGCGTTATGCGTTATGCGTTATGCGTTATGCGTTTTGCTTTATGCGTTATGCGTTATGGGTTATGCGTTATGCGTTATGCGTTATGAGTAATGCGTGATCCGTTATGTGTAATGCGTTATGCGTTATGCGTTACGCGTTTTGCGTTATGCGTTATGCGTTATGCGTTATGCGTTATGCGTTATGCGTTATGCGTTATGCGCTATGCGTTATGCGTTATGCGTTATGCGTTATGCGTTATGCGTTATGCGTTATGCGTTATGCGTTATGCGTTATGCGATTTGCGTTATGCGTTATGCGTTATGGGTTGTGCGTTATGAGTCATGCGTTATGCGTTATGCGTTATGCGTTATGCGATTTGCGTTATGCGTTATGCGTTATGCGTTATGCGTTATGCGTTATGCGTTATCCGTTATGCGTTATGCGTTATGCGTTATGAGAAATGCGTGATCCGTTATGCGTTATGCGTTATAAGTAATGCGTGATCCGTTATGCGTTATGCGTTATGCGTTATGCGTTATGCGTTATGCGTTATGCGTTATGCGTTATGCGTTATGCGTTATGCGTTATGCGTTATGCGTTATGCGTTATGAGTAATGCGTTATGCGCTATGGGTCATGCGTTAAGCGTTATGCGTTATGCGTTATGCGTTATGCGTTATGCGTTATGCGTTATGCGTTATGCGTTATGCGTTATGCGGAATGCGTCATCCGTTATGCGTTATGAGTAATGCGTGATCCGTCATGCGTTATGCGTTAGGCGTTATGTTTTATGCGTTATGCGTTATGCGTTATGCGTTATGAGTAATGCGTGATCCGTTATGCGTTATGCTTTATGCGTTATGCGTTATGCGTTACGCGTAATGCGTTATGCGTTACGCGTAATGCGTTATGCGTTATGCGTTATGCTTTATGCATTATGCGTTATGCGCTATGCGTTATACGTTATGCGTTATGGGTTATGAGTAATGCGTGATCCGTTATGCGTTATGCTTTATGCGTTACGCGTAATGCGTTATGCGTTACGCGTAATGCGTTATGCGCTATGGGTCATGCGTTAAGCGTTATGCGTTATGCGTTATGCGTTATGAGTTATGCGTTATGCGTTATGCGTTATGCGTTATGCGTTATGCGTTATGCGTTATGAGAAATGCGTGATCCGTTATGCGTTATGTGTTATGCGTTATGCGTTATGCGTTATGCGTTATGCGTTATGCGTTATGCGTTATGCGTTATGAGTAATGCGTGATCCGTTATGCGTTATGCGTTATGCGTTATGAGTAATGTGTGATCGTTTATGCGTTATGCGTTGTGAGTAATGCGTGATCCGTTATGCGTTATGCATTAAGCGTTATGCGTTATGCGTTATGCGTTATGCGTTATGCTTTATGCATTATGCGTTATGCGCTATGCGTTATACGTTATGCGTTATGGGTTATGAGTAATGCGTGATCCGTTATGCGTTATGCTTTATGCGTTATGCGTTATGCGTTACGCGTAATGCGTTATGCGTTACGCGTAATGCGTTATGCGCTATGGGTCATGCGTTAAGCGTTATGCGTTATGCGTTATGCGTTATGCGTTATGCGTTATGCGGAATGCGTCATCCGTTATGCGTTATGAGTAATGCGTGATCCGTCATGCGTTATGCGTTAGGCGTTATGCGTTTTGCGTTATGCGTTATGAGTAATGCGAGATCCGTTATGCGTTATGCTTTATGCGTTATGCGTTATGCGTTATGCGTTATGTGTTATGCGTTGTGCGTTATCCGCTATGCGTTATGCGTTTTACGTTATGCGTTATGCGTTATGAGTTATGCGTTATACGTTATGGGTTATGCGTTATGCGTTATGCGTTATGCGATTTGGGTTATGCGTTATGCGTTATGCGTTATGGGTTATGCGTTATTCGTTATGCGTTATGCGTTATGCGTTTTGCTTTATGCGTTATGCGTTATGTTTTATGCGTTATGCGTTATGCGTTATGAGTAATGCGTGATCCGTTAAGTGTTATGCGTTATGCGCTATGCGTTATGCGTTATGCGTTATGCGTTATGGGTTATGAGTAATGCGTGATCCGTTATGCGTAATGCTTTATGCGTTATGCGTTACGCGTAATGCGTTATGAGTAATGCGTGATCCGTTATGCGTTATGCGTTATGCGTTATGAGTAATGCGTGATCCGTTATGCGTTATGCGTTGTGAGTAATGCGTGATCCGTTATGCGTTATGCATTAAGCGTTATGCGTTATGCGTTATGCGTTATGCTTTATGCATTATGCGTTATGCGCTATGCGTTATACGTTATGCGTTATGGGTTATGAGTAATGCGTGATCCGTTATGCGTTATGCTTTATGCGTTATGCGTTATGCGTTACGCGTAATGCGTTATGCGTTACGCGTAATGCGTTATGCGTTATGCGTTATGCTTTATGCATTATGCGTTATGCGCTATGCGTTATACGTTATGCGTTATGGTTTATGAGTAATGCGTGATCCGTTATGCGTTATGCTTTATGCGTTATGCGTTATGCGTTACGCGTAATGCGTTATGCGTTACGCGTAATGCGTTATGCGCTATGGGTCATGCGTTAAGCGTTATGCGTTATGCGTTATGCGTTATGCGTTATGCGTTATGCGGAATGCGTCATCCGTTATGCGTTATGAGTAATGCGTGATCCGTCATGCGTTATGCGTTAGGCGTTATGCGTTTTGCGTTATGCGTTATGCGTTATGAGTAACGCGTGATCCGTTATGCGTTATGCGTTATGCGTTATGAGAAATGCGTGATCCGATATGCGTTATGCGTTATGCTTTATGCGTTATGCGTTATGCGTTATGCGTTATGCGTTATGCGTTATGCGTTATGCGTTATGCGTTATGCGGAATGCGTCATCCGTTATGCGTTATGAGTAATGCGTGATCCGTCATGCGTTATGCGTTAGGCGTTATGCGTTATGCGTTATGGGTTATGAGTAATGCGTGATCCGTTATGCGTTATGCTTTATGCGTTATGCGTTATGCGTTACGCGTAATGCGTTATGCGCTATGGGTCATGCGTTAAGCGTTATGCGTTATGCGTTATGCGTTATGCGGAATGAATCATCCGTTCTGCGTTATGAGTAATGCGTGATCCGTCATGCGTTATGCGGTAGGCGTTATGCGTTTTGCGTTATGCGTTATGAGTAATGCGAGATCCGTTACGCGTTATGCGTTATGCGTTATGCGTTATGCGTTATGCGTTATGCGTTATGCGTTATGCGTTATGCGTTTTGCGTTATGCGTTATGCGTTATGCGTTATGCGTTATGCGTTATGCGTTATGCGATATGCGTTATGCGTTATGCGTTATGCGTTATGCGTTATGAGAAATGCGTGATCCGTTATGCGTTATGCGTTAGGCGTTATGCGTTTTGCGTTATGCGTTATGAGTAATGCGAGATCCGTTACGCGTTATGCGTTATGCGTTATGCGTTATGCGTTATGCGTTATGCGTTATGCGTTATGCGTTATGCGTTATGCGTTATGCGTTATGCGTTATGCGTTTTGCGTTATGCGTTATGAGTAATGCGAGATCCGTTACGCGTTATGCGTTATGCGTTATGCGTTATGCGTTATGCGTTATGCGTTATGCTTTATGCGTTATGCGTTATGCGTTACGCGTAATGCGTTATGCGCTATGGGTCATGCGTTAAGCGTTATGCGTTATGCGTTATGCGTTATGCGGAATGAATCATCCGTTCTGCGTTATGAGTAATGCGTGATCCGTCATGCGTTATGCGTTAGGCGTTATGCGTTTTGCGTTATGCGTTATGAGTAATGCGAGATCCGTTACGCGTTATGCGTTATGCGTTATGCGTTATGCGTTATGCGTTATGCGTTATGCGTTATGCGTTATGCGTTTTGCGTTATGCGTTATGCGTTATGCGTTATGCGTTATGCGTTATGCGTTATGCGATATGCGTTATGCGTTATGCGTTATGCGTTATGCGTTATGAGAAATGCGTGATCCGTTATGCGTTATGAGTTATGAGTAATGCGTGATCCGTTATGCGTTATGCGTTATGCGTTATGCGTAATGCGTTATGCGTTATGCGTTATGCGTTATGCGTTATGCGTTATGCGTTATGCGTTATGCGTTATGCGTTATGCGTTATGCGTTATGCGTTATGCGTTATGCGTTATCCGTAATGCGTTATGCGTTATGCGTTATGCGTTATGCGTTATGCGTTATGCGTTATGCGTTATGCGTTATGCGTTATGCGTTATGTGTTATGCGTTGTGCGTTATCCGCTATGCGTTATGCGTTTTAAGTTATGCGTTATGCGTTATGTGTTATGCGTTGTGCGTTATCCGCTATGCGTTATGCGTTTTAAGTAATGCGTTATGCGTTATGAGTTATGCGTTATGTGTTATGCGTTGTGCGTTATCCGCTATGCGTTATGCGTTTTACGTTAAGCGTTATGCGTTATGAGTTATGCGTTATACGTTATGCGTTATGCGTTATGCGTTATGCGTTATGCGATTTGCGTTATGCGTTATGCGTGATGCGTTATGCGTTATGCGTTATGCGTTATGCGTTATGCGTTATGAGAAATGCGTGATCCGTTATGCGTTATGCGTTATAAGTAATGCGTGATCCGTTATGCGTTATGCGTTATGCGTTATGCGTTATGCGTTATGCGTTATGCGTTATGCGTTATGGGTTATGAGTAATGCGTGATCCGTTATGCGTAATGCTTTATGCGTTATGCGTTATGCGTTACGCGTAATGCGTTATGCGCTATGGGTCATGCGTTAAGCGTTATGCGTTATGCGTTATGCGTTGTGCGTTATCCGCTATGCGTTATGCGTTTTAAGTTATGCGTTATGCGTTATGAGTTATGCGTTATGTGTTATGCGTTGTGCGTTATCCGCTATGCGTTATGCGTTTTACGTTAAGCGTTATGCGTTATGAGTTATGCGTTATACGTTATGCGTTATGCGTTATGCGTTATGCGTTATGCGTTATGCGTTATGCGTTATGCGTGATGCGTTATGCGTTATGCGTTATGCGTTATGCGTTATGCGTTATGAGAAATGCGTGATCCGTTATGCGTTATAAGTAATGCGTGATCCGTTATGCGTTATGCGTTATGCGTTATGCGTTATGCGTTATGCGTTATGCGTTATGCGTTATGCGTTATGCGTTATGCGTTATGCGTTATGCGTTATGCGTTATGCGTTATGCGTTATGCGTTATGAGTAATGCGTGATCCGTTATGCGTTATGCGTTATGCGTTATGGGTTGTGCGTTATGAGTCATGCGTTATGCGTTATGCGTTATGCGTTTTGCTTTATGCGTTATGCGTTATGGGTTATGCGTTATGCGTTATGCATTATGAGTTATGCGTGATCCGTTATGTGTTATGCGTTATGCGCTATGCGTTATGCGTTATGCGTTATGCGTTATGGGTTATGAGTAATGCGTGATCCGTTATGCGTAATGCTTTATGCGTTATGCGTTATGCGTTACGCGTAATGCGTTATGCGCTATGGGTCATGCGTTAAGCGTTATGCGTTATGCGTTATGCGTTATGCGGAATGCGTCATCCGTTATGCGTTATGAGTAATGCGTGATCCGTCATGCGTTATGCGTTAGGCGTTATGCGTTTTGCGTTATGCGTTATGCGGAATGCATCATCCGTTATGCGTTATGAGTAATGCGTGATCCGTCATGCGTTATGCGTTATGCGTTATGAGTAATGCGAGATCCGTTACGCGTTATGCGTTATGCGTTATGCGATATGCGTAATGCGTTATGCGTTATGCGTTATGCGTTATGCGTTATGCGTTATGCGTTATGCGTTATGCGTTATGCATTATGCGATATGCATTATGCGTTATGCGTTATGCGTTATGCGTTATGCGTTATGCGTTATGCGTTATGCGTTATGCGTTATGCGTTATGCGTTATGCGTTATGCGTTATGAGAAATGCGTGATCCGTTATGCTTTATGCGTTGTGAGTATTACGTGATCCGTTATGCGTTATGCGTTATGCGTTATGCGTTAGCGCTATGCGTTATGCGTTATGCGTTATGCGTTATGCGTTATGCGTTATGAGTAACGCGTGATACGTTATGCGTTATGCGTTATGCGTTATGAGTAATGCGTGATCCGTTATGCGTTATGCGTTATGAGAAATGCGTGATCCGTTATGCGTTATGCGTTATGAGTAATGCGTGATCCGTTATGCGTTATGCGTTATGCGTTATGCGTTATGAGTTATGCGTTAAGCGTTATGCGTTATGCGTTATGCGTTATGCGTTATGCGTTATGCGTTATGCGTTATGCGTTATGCGATATGCGTTATGCGTTATGCGTTATGCGTTATGAGTAATGCGTGATCCGTTATGCGTTATGCGTTATGCGTTATGCGTTATGCGTTATGCGTTTTGCTTTATGCGTTATGCGTTATGGGTTATGCGTTATGCGTTATGCGTTATGAGTAATGCGTGATCCGTTATGTGTAATGCGTTATGCGTTATGCGTTACGCGTTATGCGTTATGCGTTATGCGTTATGCGTTATGCGTTATGCGTTATGCGTTATGCGTTATGCGCTATGCGTTATGCGTTATGCGTTATGCGTTATGCGTTATGCGTTATGCGTTATGCGTTATGCGTTATGCGTTATGCGTTATGCGATTTGCGTTATGCGTAATGCGTTATGGGTTGTGCGTTATGAGTCATGCGTTATGCGTTATGCGTTATGCGTTATGCGATTTGCGTTATGCGTTATGCGTTATGCGTTATGCGTTATGCGTTATGCGTTATGCGTTATGCGTTATGCGTTATGCGTTATGAGAAATGCGTGATCCGTTATGCGTTATGCGTTATAAGTAATGCGTGATCCGTTATGCGTTATGCGTTATGCGTTATGCGTTATGCGTTATGCGTTATGCGTTATGCGTTATGCGTTATGCGTTATGCGTTATGCGTTATGCGTTATGCGTTATGCGTTATGAGTAATGCGTTATGCGCTATGGGTCATGCGTTAAGCGTTATGCGTTATGCGTTATGCGTTATGCGTTATGCGTTATGCGTTATGCGTTATGCGTTATGCGTTATGCGGAATGCGTCATCCGTTATGCGTTATGAGTAATGCGTGATCCGTCATGCGTTATGCGTTAGGCGTTATGTTTTATGCGTTATGCGTTATGCGTTATGCGTTATGAGTAATGCGTGATCCGTTATGCGTTATGCTTTATGCGTTATGCGTTATGCGTTACGCGTAATGCGTTATGCGTTACGCGTAATGCGTTATGCGTTATGCGTTATGCTTTATGCTTTATGCGTTATGCGCTATGCGTTATACGTTATGCGTTATGGGTTATGAGTAATGCGTGATCCGTTATGCGTTATGCTTTATGCGTTACGCGTAATGCGTTATGCGTTACGCGTAATGCGTTATGCGCTATGGGTCATGCGTTAAGCGTTATGCGTTATGCGTTATGCGTTATGCGTTATGCGTTATGCGTTATGCGTTATGCGTTATGCGTTATGCGTTATGCGTTATGAGAAATGCGTGATCCGTTATGCGTTATGTGTTATGCGTTATGCGTTATGCGTTATGCGTTATGCGTTATGCGTTATGCGTTATGCGTTATGAGTAATGCGTGATCCGTTATGCGTTATGCGTTATGCGTTATGAGTAATGTGTGATCGTTTATGCGTTATGCGTTGTGAGTAATGCGTGATCCGTTATGCGTTATGCGTTGTGAGTAATGCGTGATCCGTTATGCGTTATGCATTAAGCGTTATGCGTTATGCGTTATGCGTTATGCTTTATGCATTATGCGTTATGCGCTATGCGTTATACGTTATGCGTTATGGGTTATGAGTAATGCGTGATCCGTTATGCGTTATGCTTTATGCGTTATGCGTTATGCGTTACGCGTAATGCGTTATGCGTTACGCGTAATGCGTTATGCGTTATGCGTTATGCTTTATGCATTATGCGTTATGCGCTATGCGTTATACGTTATGCGTTATGGTTTATGAGTAATGCGTGATCCGTTATGCGTTATGCTTTATGCGTTATGCGTTATGCGTTACGCGTAATGCGTTATGCGTTACGCGTAATGCGTTATGCGTTATGCGGAATGCGTCATCCGTTATGCGTTATGAGTAATGCGTGATCCGTCATGCGTTATGCGTTAGGCGTTATGCGTTTTGCGTTATGCGTTATGAGTAATGCGAGATCCGTTATGCGTTATGCTTTATGCGTTATGCGTTATGCGTTATGCGTTATGTGTTATGCGTTGTGCGTTATCCGCTATGCGTTATGCGTTTTACGTTATGCGTTATGCGTTATGAGTTATGCGTTATACGTTATGGGTTATGCGTTATGCGTTATGCGTTATGCGATTTGGGTTATGCGTTATGCGTTATGCGTTATGGGTTATGCGTTATTCGTTATGCGTTATGCGTTATGCGTTTTGCTTTATGCGTTATGCGTTATGTTTTATGCGTTATGCGTTATGCGTTATGAGTAATGCGTGATCCGTTAAGTGTTATGCGTTATGCGCTATGCGTTATGCGTTATGCGTTATGCGTTATGGGTTATGAGTAATGCGTGATCCGTTATGCGTAATGCTTTATGCGTTATGCGTTACGCGTAATGCGTTATGCGCTATGGGTCATGCGTTAAGCGTTATGCGTTATGCGTTATGCGTTATGCGGAATGCGTCATCCGTTATGCGTTATGAGTAATGCGTGATCCGTCATGCGTTATGCGTTAGGCGTTATGCGTTATGCGTTATGCGTTATGCGTTATGAGTAACGCGTGATCCGTTATGCGTTATGCGTTATGCGTTATGAGAAATGCGTGATCCGATATGCGTTATGCGTTATGCTTTATGCGTTATGCGTTATGCGTTATGCGTTATGCGTTATGCGTTATGCGTTATGCGTTATGCGTTATGCGGAATGCGTCATCCGTTATGCGTTATGAGTAATGCGTGATCCGTCATGCGTTATGCGTTAGGCGTTATGCGTTATGCGTTATGGGTTATGAGTAATGCGTGATCCGTTATGCGTTATGCTTTATGCGTTATGCGTTATGCGTTACGCGTAATGCGTTATGCGCTATGGGTCATGCGTTAAGCGTTATGCGTTATGCGTTATGCGTTATGCGGAATGAATCATCCGTTCTGCGTTATGAGTAATGCGTGATCCGTCATGCGTTATGCGGTAGGCGTTATGCGCTTTGCGTTATGCGTTATGAGTAATGCGAGATCCGTTACGCGTTATGCGTTATGCGTTATGCGTTATGCGTTATGCGTTATGCGTTATGCGTTATGCGTTATGCGTTTTGCGTTATGCGTTATGCGTTATGCGTTATGCGTTATGCGTTATGCGTTATGCGATATGCGTTATGCGTTATGCGTTATGCGTTATGCGTTATGAGAAATGCGTGATCCGTTATGCGTTATGCGTTAGGCGTTATGCGTTTTGCGTTATGCGTTATGAGTAATGCGAGATCCGTTACGCGTTATGCGTTATGCGTTATGCGTTATGCGTTATGCGTTATGCGTTATGCGTTATGCGTTATGCGTTATGCGTTTTGCGTTATGCGTTATGAGTAATGCGAGATCCGTTACGCGTTATGCGTTATGCGTTATGCGTTATGCGTTATGCGTTATGCGTTATGCTTTATGCGTTATGCGTTATGCGTTACGCGTAATGCGTTATGCGCTATGGGTCATGCGTTAAGCGTTATGCGTTATGCGTTAAGCGTTATGCGGAATGAATCATCCGTTCTGCGTTATGAGTAATGCGTGATCCGTCATGCGTTATGCGTTAGGCGTTATGCGTTTTGCGTTATGCGTTATGAGTAATGCGAGATCCGTTACGCGTTATGCGTTATGCGTTATGCGTTATGCGTTATGCGTTATGCGTTATGCGTTATGCGTTATGCGTTTTGCGTTATGCGTTATGCGTTATGCGTTATGCGTTATGCGTTATGCGTTATGCGATATGCGTTATGCGTTATGCGTTATGCGTTATGCGTTATGAGAAATGCGTGATCCGTTATGCGTTATGAGTTATGAGTAATGCGTGATCCGTTATGCGTTATGCGTTATGCGTTATGCGTAATGCGTTATGCGTTATGCGTTATGCGTTATGCGTTATGCGTTATGCGTTATGCGTTATGCGTTATGCGTTATGCGTTATGCGTTATGCGTTATGCGTTATCCGTAATGCGTTATGCGTTATGCGTTATGCGTTATGCGTTATGCGTTATGCGTTATGCGTTATGCGTTATGCGTTATGTGTTATGCGTTGTGCGTTATCCGCTATGCGTTATGCGTTTTAAGTTATGCGTTATGCGTTATGTGTTATGCGTTGTGCGTTATCCGCTATGCGTTATGCGTTTTAAGTTATGCGTTATGCGTTATGAGTTATGCGTTATGTGTTATGCGTTGTGCGTTATCCGCTATGCGTTATGCGTTTTACGTTAAGCGTTATGCGTTATGAGTTATGCGTTATGCGTTATGCGTTATGCGTTATGCGTTATGCGTTATGCGATTTGCGTTATGCGTTATGCGTGATGCGTTATGCGTTATGCGTTATGCGTTATGCGTTATGCGTTATGAGAAATGCGTGATCCGTTATGCGTTATGCGTTATGAGTAATGCGTGATCCGTTATGCGTTATGCGTTATGCGTTATGCGTTATGCGTTATGCGTTATGCGTTATGCGTTATGGGTTATGAGTAATGCGTGATCCGTTATGCGTAATGCTTTATGCGTTATGCGTTATGCGTTACGCGTAATGCGTTATGCGCTATGGGTCATGCGTTAAGCGTTATGCGTTATGCGTTATGCGTTATGCGGAATGCGTCATCCGTTATGCGTTATGAGTAATGCGTGATCCGTCATGCGTTATGCGTTAGGCGTTATGCGTTTTGCGTTATGCGTTATGCGGAATGCATCATCCGTTATGCGTTATGAGTAATGCGTGATCCGTCATGCGTTATGCGTTATGCGTTATGAGTAATGCGAGATCCGTTACGCGTTATGCGTTATGCGTTATGCGATATGCGTATTGCGTTATGCGTTATGCGTTATGCGTTATGCGTTATGCGTTATGCGTTATGCGTTATGCATTATGCGATATGCATTATGCGTTATGCGTTATGCGTTATGCGTTATGCGTTATGCGTTATGCGTTATGCGTTATGCGTTATGCGTTATGCGTTATGCGTTATGAGAAATGCGTGATCCGTTATGCTTTATGCGTTATGAGTATTACGTGATCCGTTATGCGTTATGCGTTATGCGTTATGCGTTAGCGCTATGCGTTATGCGTTATGCGTTATGCGTTATGGGTTATGAGTAATGCGTGATCCGTTATGCGTTATGCTTTATGCGTTATGCGTTATGCGTTACGCGTAATGCGTTATGCGTTACGCGTAATGCGTTATGCGCTATGCGTCATGCGTTAAGCGTTATGCGTTATGCGTTATGCGTTATGCGTTATGCGTTATGCGTTATGCGTTATGCGTTATGCGGAATGCGTCATCCGTTATGCGTTATGAGTAATGCGTGATCCGTCATGCGTTATGCGTTAGGCGTTATGTTTTATGCGTTATGCGTTATGCGTTATGCGTTATGAGTAATGCGTGATCCGTTATGCGTTATGCTTTATGCGTTATGCGTTATGCGTTACGCGTTATGCGTTATGCGTTATGCGTAATGCGTTATGCGTTATGCGTTATGCTTTATGCATTATGCGTTATGCGCTATGCGTTATACGTTATGCGTTATGGGTTATGAGTAATGCGTGATCCGTTATGCGTTATGCTTTATGCGTTACGCGTAATGCGTTATGCGTTACGCGTAATGCGTTATGCGCTATGGGTCATGCGTTAAGCGTTATGCGTTATGCGTTATGCGTTATGCGTTATGCGTTATGCGTTATGCGTTATGCGTTATGCGTTATGCGTTATGAGAAATGCGTGATCCGTTATGCGTTATGCGTTATGCGTTATGCGTTATGCGTTATGCGTTATGCGTTATGCGTTATGCGTTATGCGTTATGCGTTATGAGTAATGCGTGATCCGTTATGCGTTATGCGTTATGCGTTATGAGTAATGCGTGATCGTTTATGCGTTATGCGTTGTGAGTAATGCGTGATCCGTTATGCGTTATGCATTAAGCGTTATGCGTTATGCGTTATGCGTTATGCGTTATGCTTTATGCATTATGCGTTATGCGCTATGCGTTATACGTTATGCGTTATGGGTTATGAGTAATGCGTGATCCGTTATGCGTTATGCTTTATGCGTTATGCGTTATGCGTTACGCGTAATGCGTTATGCGTTACGCGTAATGCGTTATGCGCTATGGGTCATGCGTTATGCGTTATGCGTTATGCGTTATGCGTTATGCGTTATGCGTTATGCGGAATGCGTCATCCGTTATGCGTTATGAGTAATGCGTGATCCGTCATGCGTTATGCGTTAGGCGTTATGCGTTTTGCGTTATGCGTTATGAGTAATGCGAGATCCGTTATGCGTTATGCTTTATGCGTTATGCGTTATGCGTTATGCGTTATGTGTTATGCGTTGTGCGTTATCCGCTATGCGTTATGCGTTTTACGTTATGCGTTATGCGTTATGAGTTATGCGTTATACGTTATGGGTTATGCGTTATGCGTTATGCGTTATGCGATTTGGGTTATGCGTTATGCGTTATGCGTTATGGGTTATGCGTTATGCGTTATGCGTTATGCGTTATGCGTTTTGATTTATGCGTTATGCGTTATGTTTTATGCGTTATGCGTTATGCGTTATGAGTAATGCGTGATCCGTTAAGTGTTATGCGTTATGCGCTATGCGTTATGCGTTATGCGTTATGCGTTATGGGTTATGAGTAATGCGTGATCCGTTATGCGTAATGCTTTATGCGTTATGCGTTACGCGTAATGCGTTATGCGCTATGGGTCATGCGTTAAGCGTTATGCGTTATGCGTTATGCGTTATGCGTTATGCGGAATGCGTCATCCGTTATGCGTTATGAGTAATGCGTGATCCGTCATGCGTTATGCGTTAGGCGTTATGCGTTATGCGTTATGCGTTATGCGTTATGAGTAACGCGTGATCCGTTATGCGTTATGCGTTATGCGTTATGCGTTATGAGAAATGCGTGATCCGATATGCGTTATGCGTTATGCTTTATGCGTTATGCGTTATGCGTTATGCGTTATGCGTTATGCGTTATGCGTTATGCGTTATGCGTTATGCGTTATGCGTTATGCGGAATGCGTCATCCGTTATGCGTTATGAGTAATGCGTGATCCGTCATGCGTTATGCGTTAGGCGTTATGCGTTATGCGTTATGGGTTATGAGTAATGCGTGATCCGTTATGCGTTATGCTTTATGCGTTATGCGTTATGCGTTACGCGTAATGCGTTATGCGCTATGGGTCATGCGTTAAGCGTTATGCGTTATGCGTTATGCGGAATGAATCATCCGTTCTGCGTTATGAGTAATGCGTGATCCGTCATGCGTTATGCGTTAGGCGTTATGCGTTTTGCGTTATGCGTTATGAGTAATGCGAGATCCGTTACGTGTTATGCGTTATGCGTTATGCGTTATGCGTTATGCGTTATGCGTTATGCGTTATGCGTTATGCGTTATGCGATATGCGTTATGCGTTATGCGTTATGCGTTATGCGTTATGAGAAATGCGTGATCCGTTATGCGTTATGAGTTATGAGTAATGCGTGATCCGTTATGCGTTATGCGTTATGCGTTATGCGTAATGCGTTATGCGTTATGCGTTATGCGTTATGCGTTATGCGTTATGCGTTATGCGTTATGCGTTATGCGTTATGCGTTATGCGTTATGCGTTATGCGTTATGCGTTATGCGTTATGCGTTATCCGTTATGCGTTATGCGTTATGCGTTATGCGTTATGCGTTATGCGTTATGCGTTATGCGTTATGCGTTATGCGTTATGTGTTATGCGTTGTGCGTTATCCGCTATGCGTTATGCGTTTTAAGTTATGCGTTATGCGTTATGTGTTATGCGTTGTGCGTTATCCGCTATGCGTTATGCGTTTTAAGTTATGCGTTATGCGTTATGAGTTATGCGTTATGTGTTATGCGTTGTGCGTTATCCGCTATGCGTTATGCGTTTTACGTTAAGCGTTATGCGTTATGAGTTATGCGTTATACGTTATGCGTTATGCGTTATGCGTTATGCGTTATGCGATTTGCGTTATGCGTTATGCGTTATGCGTTATGCGTTATGCGTTATGCGTTATGCGTTATGCGTTATGAGTAATGCGTGATCCGTTATGCGTTATAAGTAATGCGTGATCCGTTATGCGTTATGCGTTATGCGTTATGCGTTATGCGTTATGCGTTATGCGTTATGCGTTATGCGTTATGCGTTATGCGTTATGCGTTATGCGTTATGCGTTATGCGTTATGCGTTATGAGTAATGCGTGATCCGTTATGCGTTATGCGTTATGCGTTATGGGTTGTGCGTTATGAGTCATGCGTTATGCGTTATGCGTTATGCGTTTTGCTTTATGCGTTATGCGTTATGGGTTATGCGTTATGCGTTATGCGTTATGAGTTATGCGTGATCCGTTATGTGTTATGCGTTATGCGCTATGCGTTATGCGTTATGCGTTATGCGTTATGGGTTATGAGTAATGCGTGATCCGTTATGCGTAATGCTTTATGCGTTATGCGTTATGCGTTACGCGTAATGCGTTATGCGCTATGGGTCATGCGTTAAGCGTTATGCGTTATGCGTTATGCGTTATGCGGAATGCGTCATCCGTTATGCGTTATGAGTAATGCGTGATCCGTCATGCGTTATGCGTTAGGCGTTATGCGTTTTGCGTTATGCGTTATGCGGAATGCATCATCCGTTATGCGTTATGAGTAATGCGTGATCCGTTATGCGTTATGCGTTATGCGTTATGAGTAATGCGAGATCCGTTACGCGTTATGCGTTATGCGTTATGCGATATGCGTAATGCGTTATGCGTTATGCGTTATGCGTTATGCATTATGCGATATGCATTATGCGTTATGCGTTATGCGTTATGCGTTATGCGTTATGCGTTATGCGTTATGCGTTATGCGTTATGCGTTATGCGTTATGAGAAATGCGTGATCCGTTATGCGTTATGCGTTATGAGTATTACGTGATCCGTTATGCGTTATGCGTTATGCGTTATGCGTTAGCGCTATGCGTTATGCGTTATGCGTTATGCGTTATGCGTTATGAGTAACGCGTGATACGTTATGCGTTATGCGTTATGCGTTATGAGTAATGCGTGATCCGTTATGCGTTATGCGTTATGAGAAATGCGTGATCCGTTATGCGTTATGCGTTATGAGTAATGCGTGATCCGTTATGCGTTATGCGTTATGCGTTATGCGTTATGCGTTATGCGTTATGCGTTATGCGATATGCGTTATGCGTTATGCGTTATGCGTTATGGGTAATGCGTGATCCGTTATGCGTTATGCGTTATGCGTTATGCGTTATGCGTTATGCGTTTTGCTTTATGCGTTATGCGTTATGGGTTATGCGTTATGCGTTATGCGTTATGAGTAATGCGTGATCCGTTATGTGTAATGCGTTATGCGTTATGCGTTACGCGTTTTGCGTTATGCGTTATGCGTTATGCGTTATGCGTTATGCGTTATGCGTTATGCGTTATGCGCTATGCGTTATGCGTTATGCGTTATGCGTTATGCGTTATGCGTTATGCGTTATGCGTTATGCGTTATGCGTTATGCGTTATGCGATTTGCGTTATGCGTAATGCGTTATGGGTTGTGCGTTATGAGTCATGCGTTATGCGTTATGCGTTATGGGTTATGCGATTTGCGTTATGCGTAATGCGTTATGCGTTATGCGTTATGCGTTATGCGTTATCCGTTATGCGTTATGCGTTATGCGTTATGAGAAATGCGTGATCCGTTATGCGTTATGCGTTATAAGTAATGCGTGATCCGTTATGCGTTATGCGTTATGCGTTATGCGTTATGCGTTATGCGTTATGCGTTATGCGTTATGCGTTATGCGTTATGCGTTATGCGTTATGCGTTATGAGTAATGCGTGATCCGTTATGCGTTATGCGTTATGCGTTATGGGTTGTGCGTTATGAGTCATGCGTTATGCGTTATGCGTCATGCGTTTTGCTTTATGCGTTATGCGTTATGGGTTATGCGTTATGCGTTATGCATTATGAGTTATGCGTGATCCGTTATGTGTTATGCGTTATGCGCTATGCGTTATGCGTTATGCGTTATGCGTTATGGGTTATGAGTAATGCGTGATCCGTTATGCGTAATGCTTTATGCGTTATGCGTTATGCGTTACGCGTAATGCGTTATGCGCTATGGGTCATGCGTTAAGCGTTATGCGTTATGCGTTATGCGTTATGCGGAATGCGTCATCCGTTATGCGTTATGAGTAATGCGTGATCCGTCATGCGTTATGCGTTAGGCGTTATGCGTTTTGCGTTATGCGTTATGCGGAATGCATCATCCGTTATGCGTTATGAGTAATGCGTGATCCGTCATGCGTTATGCGTTATGCGTTATGAGTAATGCGAGATCCGTTACGCGTTATGCGTTATGCGTTATGCGATATGCGTAATGCGTTATGCGTTATGCGTTATGCGTTATGCGTTATGCGTTATGCGTTATGCGTTATGCATTATGCGATATGCATTATGCGTTATGCGTTATGCGTTATGCGTTATGCGTTATGCGTTATGCGTTATGCGTTATGCGTTATGCGTTATGCGTTATGAGAAATGCGTGATCCGTTATGCTTTATGCGTTATGAGTATTACGTGATCCGTTATGCGTTATGCGTTATGCGTTATGCGTTAGCGCTATGCGTTATGCGTTATGCGTTATGCGTTATGCGTTATGAGTAACGCGTGATACGTTATGCGTTATGCGTTATGCGTTATGAGTAATGCGTGATCCGTTATGCGTTATGCGTTATGAGAAATGCGTGATCCGTTATGCGTTATGCGTTATGAGTAATGCGTGATCCGTTATGCGTTATGCGTTATGCGTTATGCGTTATGAGTTATGCGTTAAGCGTTATGCGTTATGCGTTATGCGTTATGCGTTATGCGTTATGCGTTATGCGTTATGCGTTATGCGTTATGAGTAATGCGTGATCCGTTATGCGTTATGCGTTATGCGTTATGCGTTATGCGTTATGCGTTTTGCTTTATGCGTTATGCGTTATGGGTTATGCGTTATGCGTTATGCGTTATGAGTAATGCGTGATCCGTTATGTGTAATGCGTTATGCGTTATGCGTTACGCGTTTTGCGTTATGCGTTATGCGTTATGCGTTATGCGTTATGCGTTATGCGTTATGCGTTATGCGCTATGCGTTATGCGTTATGCGTTATGCGTTATGCGTTATGCGTTATGCGTTATGCGTTATGCGTTATGCGTTATGCGTTATGCGTTATGCGATTTGCGTTATGCGTAATGCGTTATGGGTTGTGCGTTATGAGTCATGCGTTATGCGTTATGCGTTATGCGTTATGCGATTTGCGTTATGCGTTATGCGTTATGGGTTGTGCGTTATGAGTCATGCGTTATGCGTTATGCGTTTTGCTTTATGCGTTATGCGTTATGGGTTATGCGTTATGCGTTATGCGTTATGCGTTATGCGTTATGCGTTATGCGTTATGCGTTATGAGAAATGCGAGATCCGTTATGCGTTATGCGTTATGCGTTATGCGTTATGAGTAATGCGTGATCCGTTATGCGTTATGCGTTATGAGTAATGCGTGATCCGTTATGCGTTATGCGTTATACATTATGCGTTATGCGTTATGCGGTATGCTTTATGCGTTATGCGTTATGCGTTATGCGTTATGCGTTATGCGTTATGCGTTATGCGTTATGCGTTATGCGTTATGCGTTATGCGTTATGCGTTATGCGTTATGCGTTATGGGTTATGAGTAATGCGTGATCCGTTATGCGTTATGCTTTATGCGTTACGCGTAATGCGTTATGCGTTACGCGTAATGCGTTATGCGCTATGGGTCATGCGTTAAGCGTTATGCGTTATGCGTTATGCGTTATGCGTTATGCGTTATGCGTTATGCGTTATGCGTTATGCGTTATGCGTTAAGCGTTATGCGTTATGCGCTATGGGTCATGCGTTAAGCGTTATGCGTTATGCGTTATGCGTTATGCGTTATGCGTTATGCGTTATGCGTTATGCGTTATGCGTTATGCGTTATGCGTTATGCGTTATGCGTTATGCGTTATGCGTTATGCGTTATGCGTTATGCGTTATGCGTTATGCGTTATGCGTTATGCGTTACGCGTAATGCGTTATGCGTTACGCGTAATGCGTTATGCGTTATGCGTTATGCTTTATGCATTATGCGTTATGCGCTATGCGTTATACGTTATGCGTTATGGGTTATGAGTAATGCGTGATCCGTTATGCATTATGCTTTATGCGTTACGCGTAATGCGTTATGCGTTACGCGTAATGCGTTATGCGCTATGGGTCATGCGTTAAGCGTTATGCGTTATGCGTTATGCGTTATGCGTTATGCGTTATGCGTTATGCGTTATGCGTTATGCGTTATACGTTAAGCGTTATGCGTTATGCGCTATGGGTCATGCGTTAAGCGTTATGCGTTATGCGTTATGCGTTATGCGTTATGCGTTATGCGTTATGCGTTATGCGTTATGCGTTATGCGTTATGCGTTATGCGTTATGCGTTATGCGTTATGCGTTATGCGTTATGCGTTATGCGTTAAGCGTTATGCGTTATGCGTTATGCGTTATGCGGAATGCGTCATCCGTTCTGCGTTATGAGTAATGCGTGATCCGTCATGCGTTATGCGTTAGGCGTTATGCGTTTTGCGTTATGCGTTATGAGTAATGCGAGATCCGTTATGCGTTATGCGTTATGCGTTATGCGTTATGCGTTTTGCGTTATGCGTTATGCGGAATGCGTCATCCGTTATGCGTTATGAGTAATGCGTGATCCGTCATGCGTTATGCGTTATGCGTTATGAGTAATGCGAGATCCGTTACGCGTTATGCGTTATGCGTTATGCGTTATGCGTTATGCGTTATGCGTTATGCGTTATGCGTTATGCGTTATGCGTTATGCGTTATGCGTTATGCATTATGCGATATGCATTATGCGTTATGCGTTATGCGTTATGCGTTATGCGTTATGCGTTATGCGTTATGCGTTATGCGTTATGCGTTATGCGTTCTGCGTTATGAGAAATGCGTGATCCGTTATGCGTTATGCGTTATGAGTAATGCGTGATCCGTTATGCGTTATGCGTTATGCGTTATGCGTTAGCGCTATGCGTTATGCGTTATGCGTTATGCGTTATGCGTTATGAGTAACGCGTGATACGTTATGCGTTATGCGTTATGCGTTATGAGTAATGCGTGATCCGTTATGCGTTATGCGTTATGAGAAATGCGTGATCCGTTATGCGTTATGCGTTATGAGTAATGCGTGATCCGTTATGCGTTATGCGTTATGCGTTATGAGTTATGCGTTATGCGTTATGAGTTATGCGTTATGCGTTATGCGTTATGCGTTATGCGTTATGCGTTATGCGTTATGCGTTATGCGTTATGCGTTATGCGATATGCGTTATGCGTTATGCGTTATGCGTTATGAGTAATGCGTGATCCGTTATGCGTTATGCGTTATGCGTTATGCGTTATGCGTTTTGCTTTATGCGTTATGCGTTATGGGTTATGCGTTATGCGTTATGCGTTATGAGTAATGCGTGATCCGTTATGTGTAATGCGTTATGCGTTATGCGTTACGCGTTTTGCGTTATGCGTTATGCGTTATGCGTTATGCGTTATGCGTTATGCGTTATGCGTTATGCGTTATGCGTTATGCGCTATGCGTTATGCGTTATGCGTTATGCGTTATGCGTTATGCGTTATGCGTTATGCGTTATGCGTTATGCGTTATGCGTTATGCGTTATGCGTTATGCGTTATGCGTTATGCGTTATGCGTTATGCGTTATGCGTTATGCGTTATGCGTTATGCGTTATGCGATTTGCGTTATGCGTAATACGTTATGGGTTGTGCGTTATGAGTCATGCGTTATGCGTTATGAGTAATGCGTGATCCGTCATGCGTTATGCGTTATGCGTTATGAGTAATGCGAGATCCGTTACGCGTTATGCGTTATGCATTATGCGTTATGCGTTATGCGGTATGCTTTATGCGTTATGCGTTATGCGTTATGCGTTATGCGTTATGCGTTATGCGTTATGCGTTATGCGTTATGAGAAATGCGAGATCCGTTATGCGTTATGCGTTATGCGTTATGCGTTATGCGTTATGAGTAATGCGTGATCCGTTATGCGTTATGCGTTATGAGTAATGCGTGATCCGTTATGCGTTATGCGTTATGCGTTATGCGTTATGCGTTATGCGGTATGCTTTATGCGTTATGCGTTATGCGTTATGCGTTATGCGTTATGCGTTATGCGTTATGCGTTATGCGTTATGCGTTATGCGTTATGCGTTATGCGATATGCGTTATGCGTTATGCGTTATGCGTTATGCGTTATGAGAAATGCGTGATCCGTTATGCGTTATGAGTTATGAGTAATGCGTGATCCGTTATGCGTTATGCGTTATGCGTTATGCGTAATGCGTTATGCGTTATGCGTTATGCGTTATGCGTTATGCGTTATGCGTTATGCGTTATGCGTTATGCGTTATGCGTTATGCGTTATGCGTTATGCGTTATGCGTTATCCGTAATGCGTTATGCGTTATGCGTTATGCGTTATGCGTTATGCGTTATGCGTTATGCGTTATGCGTTATGCGTTATGCGTTATGTGTTATGCGTTGTGCGTTATCCGCTATGCGTTATGCGTTTTAAGTTATGCGTTATGCGTTATGTGTTATGCGTTGTGCGTTATCCGCTATGCGTTATGCGTTTTAAGTAATGCGTTATGCGTTATGAGTTATGCGTTATGTGTTATGCGTTGTGCGTTATCCGCTATGCGTTATGCGTTTTACGTTAAGCGTTATGCGTTATGAGTTATGCGTTATACGTTATGCGTTATGCGTTATGCGTTATGCGTTATGCGATTTGCGTTATGCGTTATGCGTGATGCGTTATGCGTTATGCGTTATGCGTTATGCGTTATGCGTTATGAGAAATGCGTGATCCGTTATGCGTTATGCGTTATAAGTAATGCGTGATCCGTTATGCGTTATGCGTTATGCGTTATGCGTTATGCGTTATGCGTTATGCGTTATGGGTTATGAGTAATGCGTGATCCGTTATGCGTAATGCTTTATGCGTTATGCGTTATGCGTTACGCGTAATGCGTTATGCGCTATGGGTCATGCGTTAAGCGTTATGCGTTATGCGTTATGCGTTGTGCGTTATCCGCTATGCGTTATGCGTTTTAAGTTATGCGTTATGCGTTATGAGTTATGCGTTATGTGTTATGCGTTGTGCGTTATCCGCTATGCGTTATGCGTTTTACGTTAAGCGTTATGCGTTATGAGTTATGCGTTATACGTTATGCGTTATGCGTTATGCGTTATGCGTTATGCGATTTGCGTTATGCGTTATGCGTGATGCGTTATGCGTTATGCGTTATGCGTTATGCGTTATGCGTTATGAGAAATGCGTGATCCGTTATGCGTTATAAGTAATGCGTGATCCGTTATGCGTTATGCGTTATGCGTTATGCGTTATGCGTTATGCGTTATGCGTTATGCGTTATGCGTTATGCGTTATGCGTTATGCGTTATGCGTTATGCGTTATGCGTTATGCGTTATGCGTTATGAGTAATGCGTGATCCGTTATGCGTTATGCGTTATGCGTTATGGGTTGTGCGTTATGAGTCATGCGTTATGCGTTATGCGTTATGCGTTTTGCTTTATGCGTTATGCGTTATGCGTTATGCGTTATGCGTTATGCGTTATGAGTTATGCGTGATCCGTTATGTGTTATGCGTTATGCGCTATGCGTTATGCGTTATGCGTTATGCGTTATGGGTTATGAGTAATGCGTGATCCGTTATGCGTAATGCTTTATGCGTTATGCGTTATGCGTTACGCGTAATGCGTTATGCGCTATGGGTCATGCGTTAAGCGTTATGCGTTATGCGTTATGCGTTATGCGGAATGCGTCATCCGTTATGCGTTATGAGTAATGCGTGATCCGTCATGCGTTATGCGTTAGGCGTTATGCGTTTTGCGTTATGCGTTATGCGGAATGCATCATCCGTTATGCGTTATGAGTAATGCGTGATCCGTCATGCGTTATGCGTTATGCGTTATGAGTAATGCGAGATCCGTTACGCGTTATGCGTTATGCGTTATGCGATATGCGTAATGCGTTATGCGTTATGCGTTATGCGTTATGCGTTATGCGTTATGCGTTATGCGTTATGCGTTATGCATTATGCGATATGCATTATGCGTTATGCGTTATGCGTTATGCGTTATGCGTTATGCGTTATGCGTTATGCGTTATGCGTTATGCGTTATGCGTTATGCGTTATGCGTTATGAGAAATGCGTGATCCGTTATGCTTTATGCGTTGTGAGTATTACGTGATCCGTTATGCGTTATGCGTTATGCGTTATGCGTTAGCGCTATGCGTTATGCGTTATGCGTTATGCGTTATGCGTTATGCGTTATGAGTAACGCGTGATACGTTATGCGTTATGCGTTATGCGTTATGAGTAATGCGTGATCCGTTATGCGTTATGCGTTATGAGAAATGCGTGATCCGTTATGCGTTATGCGTTATGAGTAATGCGTGATCCGTTATGCGTTATGCGTTATGCGTTATGCGTTATGAGTTATGCGTTAAGCGTTATGCGTTATGCGTTATGCGTTATGCGTTATGCGTTATGCGTTATGCGTTATGCGTTATGCGATATGCGTTATGCGTTATGCGTTATGCGTTATGAGTAATGCGTGATCCGTTATGCGTTATGCGTTATGCGTTATGCGTTATGCGTTATGCGTTTTGCTTTATGCGTTATGCGTTATGGGTTATGCGTTATGCGTTATGCGTTATGAGTAATGCGTGATCCGTTATGTGTAATGCGTTATGCGTTATGCGTTACGCGTTTTGCGTTATGCGTTATGCGTTATGCGTTATGCGTTATGCGTTATGCGTTATGCGTTATGCGCTATGCGTTATGCGTTATGCGTTATGCGTTATGCGTTATGCGTTATGCGTTATGCGTTATGCGTTATGCGTTATGCGATTTGCGTTATGCGTTATGCGTTATGGGTTGTGCGTTATGAGTCATGCGTTATGCGTTATGCGTTATGCGTTATGCGATTTGCGTTATGCGTTATGCGTTATGCGTTATGCGTTATGCGTTATGCGTTATGCGTTATGCGTTATGCGTTATGCGTTATGAGAAATGCGTGATCCGTTATGCGTTATGCGTTATAAGTAATGCGTGATCCGTTATGCGTTATGCGTTATGCGTTATGCGTTATGCGTTATGCGTTATGCGTTATGCGTTATGCGTTATGCGTTATGCGTTATGCGTTATGCGTTATGCGTTATGCGTTATGAGTAATGCGTTATGCGCTATGGGTCATGCGTTAAGCGTTATGCGTTATGCGTTATGCGTTATGCGTTATGCGTTATGCGTTATGCGTTATGCGTTATGCGGAATGCGTCATCCGTTATGCGTTATGAGTAATGCGTGATCCGTCATGCGTTATGCGTTAGGCGTTATGTTTTATGCGTTATGCGTTATGCGTTATGCGTTATGAGTAATGCGTGATCCGTTATGCGTTATGCTTTATGCGTTATGCGTTATGCGTTACGCGTAATGCGTTATGCGTTACGCGTAATGCGTTATGCGTTATGCGTTATGCTTTATGCATTATGCGTTATGCGCTATGCGTTATACGTTATGCGTTATGGGTTATGAGTAATGCGTGATCCGTTATGCGTTATGCTTTATGCGTTACGCGTAATGCGTTATGCGTTACGCGTAATGCGTTATGCGCTATGGGTCATGCGTTAAGCGTTATGCGTTATGCGTTATGCGTTATGCGTTATGCGTTATGCGTTATGCGTTATGCGTTATGCGTTATGCGTTATGCGTTATGAGAAATGCGTGATCCGTTATGCGTTATGTGTTATGCGTTATGCGTTATGCGTTATGCGTTATGCGTTATGCGTTATGCGTTATGCGTTATGAGTAATGCGTGATCCGTTATGCGTTATGCGTTATGCGTTATGAGTAATGTGTGATCGTTTATGCGTTATGCGTTGTGAGTAATGCGTGATCCGTTATGCGTTATGCGTTGTGAGTAATGCGTGATCCGTTATGCGTTATGCATTAAGCGTTATGCGTTATGCGTTATGCGTTATGCTTTATGCATTATGCGTTATGCGCTATGCGTTATACGTTATGCGTTATGGGTTATGAGTAATGCGTGATCCGTTATGCGTTATGCTTTATGCGTTATGCGTTATGCGTTACGCGTAATGCGTTATGCGTTACGCGTAATGCGTTATGCGTTATGCGTTATGCTTTATGCATTATGCGTTATGCGCTATGCGTTATACGTTATGCGTTATGGTTTATGAGTAATGCGTGATCCGTTATGCGTTATGCTTTATGCGTTATGCGTTATGCGTTACGCGTAATGCGTTATGCGTTACGCGTAATGCGTTATGCGTTATGCGGAATGCGTCATCCGTTATGCGTTATGAGTAATGCGTGATCCGTCATGCGTTATGCGTTAGGCGTTATGCGTTTTGCGTTATGCGTTATGAGTAATGCGAGATCCGTTATGCGTTATGCTTTATGCGTTATGCGTTATGCGTTATGCGTTATGTGTTATGCGTTGTGCGTTATCCGCTATGCGTTATGCGTTTTACGTTATGCGTTATGCGTTATGAGTTATGCGTTATACGTTATGGGTTATGCGTTATGCGTTATGCGTTATGCGATTTGGGTTATGCGTTATGCGTTATGCGTTATGGGTTATGCGTTATTCGTTATGCGTTATGCGTTATGCGTTTTGCTTTATGCGTTATGCGTTATGTTTTATGCGTTATGCGTTATGCGTTATGAGTAATGCGTGATCCGTTAAGTGTTATGCGTTATGCGCTATGCGTTATGCGTTATGCGTTATGCGTTATGGGTTATGAGTAATGCGTGATCCGTTATGCGTAATGCTTTATGCGTTATGCGTTACGCGTAATGCGTTATGCGCTATGGGTCATGCGTTAAGCGTTATGCGTTATGCGTTATGCGTTATGCGGAATGCGTCATCCGTTATGCGTTATGAGTAATGCGTGATCCGTCATGCGTTATGCGTTAGGCGTTATGCGTTATGCGTTATGCGTTATGCGTTATGAGTAACGCGTGATCCGTTATGCGTTATGCGTTATGCGTTATGAGAAATGCGTGATCCGATATGCGTTATGCGTTATGCTTTATGCGTTATGCGTTATGCGTTATGCGTTATGCGTTATGCGTTATGCGTTATGCGTTATGCGTTATGCGGAATGCGTCATCCGTTATGCGTTATGAGTAATGCGTGATCCGTCATGCGTTATGCGTTAGGCGTTATGCGTTATGCGTTATGCGTCATGCATCAAGCCTGAGTAATGCGTGATCCGTTATGCGTTATGCTTTATGCGTTATGCGTTATGCGTTACGCGTAATGCGTTATGCGCTATGGGTCATGCGTTAAGCGTTATGCGTTATGCGTTATGCGTTATGCGGAATGAATCATCCGTTCTGCGTTATGAGTAATGCGTGATCCGTCATGCGTTATGCGGTAGGCGTTATGCGCTTTGCGTTATGCGTTATGAGTAATGCGAGATCCGTTACGCGTTATGCGTTATGCGTTATGCGTTATGCGTTATGCGTTATGCGTTATGCGTTATGCGTTATGCGTTTTGCGTTATGCGTTATGCGTTATGCGTTATGCGTTATGCGTTATGCGTTATGCGATATGCGTTATGCGTTATGCGTTATGCGTTATGCGTTATGAGTAATGCGTGATCCGTTATGCGTTATGCGTTAGGCGTTATGCGTTTTGCGTTATGCGTTATGAGTAATGCGAGATCCGTTACGCGTTATGCGTTATGCGTTATGCGTTATGCGTTATGCGTTATGCGTTATGCGTTATGCGTTATGCGTTATGCGTTTTGCGTTATGCGTTATGAGTAATGCGAGATCCGTTACGCGTTATGCGTTATGCGTTATGCGTTATGCGTTATGCGTTATGCGTTATGCTTTATGCGTTATGCGTTATGCGTTACGCGTAATGCGTTATGCGCTATGGGTCATGCGTTAAGCGTTATGCGTTATGCGTTAAGCGTTATGCGGAATGAATCATCCGTTCTGCGTTATGAGTAATGCGTGATCCGTCATGCGTTATGCGTTAGGCGTTATGCGTTTTGCGTTATGCGTTATGAGTAATGCGAGATCCGTTACGCGTTATGCGTTATGCGTTATGCGTTATGCGTTATGCGTTATGCGTTATGCGTTATGCGTTATGCGTTTTGCGTTATGCGTTATGCGTTATGCGTTATGCGTTATGCGTTATGCGTTATGCGATATGCGTTATGCGTTATGCGTTATGCGTTATGCGTTATGAGAAATGCGTGATCCGTTATGCGTTATGAGTTATGAGTAATGCGTGATCCGTTATGCGTTATGCGTTATGCGTTATGCGTAATGCGTTATGCGTTATGCGTTATGCGTTATGCGTTATGCGTTATGCGTTATGCGTTATGCGTTATGCGTTATGCGTTATGCGTTATGCGTTATGCGTTATCCGTAATGCGTTATGCGTTATGCGTTATGCGTTATGCGTTATGCGTTATGCGTTATGCGTTATGCGTTATGCGTTATGTGTTATGCGTTGTGCGTTATCCGCTATGCGTTATGCGTTTTAAGTTATGCGTTATGCGTTATGTGTTATGCGTTGTGCGTTATCCGCTATGCGTTATGCGTTTTAAGTTATGCGTTATGCGTTATGAGTTATGCGTTATGTGTTATGCGTTGTGCGTTATCCGCTATGCGTTATGCGTTTTACGTTAAGCGTTATGCGTTATGAGTTATGCGTTATACGTTATGCGTTATGCGTTATGCGTTATGCGTTATGCGATTTGCGTTATGCGTTATGCGTGATGCGTTATGCGTTATGCGTTATGCGTTATGCGTTATGCGTTATGAGAAATGCGTGATCCGTTATGCGTTATGCGTTATGAGTAATGCGTGATCCGTTATGCGTTATGCGTTATGCGTTATGCGTTATGCGTTATGCGTTATGCGTTATGCGTTATGGGTTATGAGTAATGCGTGATCCGTTATGCGTAATGCTTTATGCGTTATGCGTTATGCGTTACGCGTAATGCGTTATGCGCTATGGGTCATGCGTTAAGCGTTATGCGTTATGCGTTATGCGTTATGCGGAATGCGTCATCCGTTATGCGTTATGAGTAATGCGTGATCCGTCATGCGTTATGCGTTAGGCGTTATGCGTTTTGCGTTATGCGTTATGCGGAATGCATCATCCGTTATGCGTTATGAGTAATGCGTGATCCGTCATGCGTTATGCGTTATGCGTTATGAGTAATGCGAGATCCGTTACGCGTTATGCGTTATGCGTTATGCGATATGCGTATTGCGTTATGCGTTATGCGTTATGCGTTATGCGTTATGCGTTATGCGTTATGCGTTATGCATTATGCGATATGCATTATGCGTTATGCGTTATGCGTTATGCGTTATGCGTTATGCGTTATGCGTTATGCGTTATGCGTTATGCGTTATGCGTTATGCGTTATGAGAAATGCGTGATCCGTTATGCTTTATGCGTTATGAGTATTACGTGATCCGTTATGCGTTATGCGTTATGCGTTATGCGTTAGCGCTATGCGTTATGCGTTATGCGTTATGCGTTATGGGTTATGAGTAATGCGTGATCCGTTATGCGTTATGCTTTATGCGTTATGCGTTATGCGTTACGCGTAATGCGTTATGCGTTACGCGTAATGCGTTATGCGCTATGCGTCATGCGTTAAGCGTTATGCGTTATGCGTTATGCGTTATGCGTTATGCGTTATGCGTTATGCGTTATGCGTTATGCGGAATGCGTCATCAGTTATGCGTTATGAGTAATGCGTGATCCGTCATGCGTTATGCGTTAGGCGTTATGTTTTATGCGTTATGCGTTATGCGTTATGCGTTATGAGTAATGCGTGATCCGTTATGCGTTATGCTTTATGCGTTATGCGTTATGCGTTACGCGTAATGCGTTATGCGTTACGCGTAATGCGTTATGCGTTATGCGTTATGCTTTATGCATTATGCGTTATGCGCTATGCGTTATACGTTATGCGTTATGGGTTATGAGTAATGCGTGATCCGTTATGCGTTATGCTTTATGCGTTACGCGTAATGCGTTATGCGTTACGCGTAATGCGTTATGCGCTATGGGTCATGCGTTAAGCGTTATGCGTTATGCGTTATGCGTTATGCGTTATGCGTTATGCGTTATGCGTTATGCGTTATGCGTTATGCGTTATGAGAAATGCGTGATCCGTTATGCGTTATGTGTTATGCGTTATGCGTTATGCGTTATGCGTTATGCGTTATGCGTTATGCGTTATGCGTTATGCGTTATGAGTAATGCGTGATCCGTTATGCGTTATGCGTTATGCGTTATGAGTAATGCGTGATCGTTTATGCGTTATGCGTTGTGAGTAATGCGTGATCCGTTATGCGTTATGCATTAAGCGTTATGCGTTATGCGTTATGCGTTATGCGTTATGCTTTATGCATTATGCGTTATGCGCTATGCGTTATACGTTATGCGTTATGGGTTATGAGTAATGCGTGATCCGTTATGCGTTATGCTTTATGCGTTATGCGTTATGCGTTACGCGTAATGCGTTATGCGTTACGCGTAATGCGTTATGCGCTATGGGTCATGCGTTAAGCGTTATGCGTTATGCGTTATGCGTTATGCGTTATGCGTTATGCGGAATGCGTCATCCGTTATGCGTTATGAGTAATGCGTGATCCGTCATGCGTTATGCGTTAGGCGTTATGCGTTTTGCGTTATGCGTTATGAGTAATGCGAGATCCGTTATGCGTTATGCTTTATGCGTTATGCGTTATGCGTTATGCGTTATGTGTTATGCGTTGTGCGTTATCCGCTATGCGTTATGCGTTTTACGTTATGCGTTATGCGTTATGAGTTATGCGTTATACGTTATGCGTTATGTGTTATGCGTTATGCGTTATGCGATTTGGGTTATGCGTTATGCGTTATGCGTTATGGGTTATGCGTTATTCGTTATGCGTTATGCGTTATGCGTTTTGCTTTATGCGTTATGCGTTATGTTTTATGCGTTATGCGTTATGCGTTATGAGTAATGCGTGATCCGTTATGTGTTATGCGTTATGCGTTATGCGTTATGCGTTATGCGTTATGCGTTATGGGTTATGAGTAATGCGTGATCCGTTATGCGTAATGCTTTATGCGTTATGCGTTACGCGTAATGCGTTATGCGCTATGGGTCATGCGTTAAGCGTTATGCGTTATGCGTTATGCGTTATGCGTTATGCGGAATGCGTCATCCGTTATGCGTTATGAGTAATGCGTGATCCGTCATGCGTTATGCGTTAGGCGTTATGCGTTATGCGTTATGCGTTATGCGTTATGAGTAACGCGTGATCCGTTATGCGTTATGCGTTATGCGTTATGCGTTATGAGAAATGCGTGATCCGATATGCGTTATGCGTTATGCTTTATGCGTTATGCGTTATGCGTTATGCGTTATGCGTTATGCGTTATGCGTTATGCGTTATGCGTTATGCGTTATGCGTTATGCGGAATGCGTCATCCGTTATGCGTTATGAGTAATGCGTGATCCGTCATGCGTTATGCGTTAGGCGTTATGCGTTATGCGTTATGGGTTATGAGTAATGCGTGATCCGTTATGCGTTATGCTTTATGCGTTATGCGTTATGCGTTACGCGTAATGCGTTATGCGCTATGGGTCATGCGTTAAGCGTTATGCGTTATGCGTTATGCGGAATGAATCATCCGTTCTGCGTTATGAGTAATGCGTGATCCGTCATGCGTTATGCGTTAGGCGTTATGCGTTTTGCGTTATGCGTTATGAGTAATGCGAGATCCGTTACGTGTTATGCGTTATGCGTTATGCGTTATGCGTTATGCGTTATGCGTTATGCGTTATGCGTTATGCGTTATGCGTTATGCGATATGCGTTATGCGTTATGCGTTATGCGTTATGCGTTATGAGAAATGCGTGATCCGTTATGCGTTATGAGTTATGAGTAATGCGTGATCCGTTATGCGTTATGCGTTATGCGTTATGCGTAATGCGTTATGCGTTATGCGTTATGCGTTATGCGTTATGCGTTATGCGTTATGCGTTATGCGTTATGCGTTATGCGTTATGCGTTATGCGTTATGCGTTATGCGTTATGCGTTATGCGTTATCCGTTATGCGTTATGCGTTATGCGTTATGCGTTATGCGTTATGCGTTATGCGTTATGCGTTATGCGTTATGCGTTATGTGTTATGCGTTGTGCGTTATCCGCTATGCGTTATGCGTTTTAAGTTATGCGTTATGCGTTATGTGTTATGCGTTGTGCGTTATCCGCTATGCGTTATGCGTTTTAAGTTATGCGTTATGCGTTATGAGTTATGCGTTATGTGTTATGCGTTGTGCGTTATCCGCTATGCGTTATGCGTTTTACGTTAAGCGTTATGCGTTATGAGTTATGCGTTATACGTTATGCGTTATGCGTTATGCGTTATGCGTTATGCGATTTGCGTTATGCGTTATGCGTGATGCGTTATGCGTTATGCGTTATGCGTTATGCGTTATGCGTTATGAGTAATGCGTGATCCGTTATGCGTTATAAGTAATGCGTGATCCGTTATGCGTTATGCGTTATGCGTTATGCGTTATGCGTTATGCGTTATGCGTTATGCGTTATGCGTTATGCGTTATGCGTTATGCGTTATGCGTTATGCGTTATGCGTTATGCGTTATGAGTAATGCGTGATCCGTTATGCGTTATGCGTTATGCGTTATGGGTTGTGCGTTATGAGTCATGCGTTATGCGTTATGCGTTATGCGTTTTGCTTTATGCGTTATGCGTTATGGGTTATGCGTTATGCGTTATGCATTATGAGTTATGCGTGATCCGTTATGTGTTATGCGTTATGCGCTATGCGTTATGCGTTATGCGTTATGCGTTATGGGTTATGAGTAATGCGTGATCCGTTATGCGTAATGCTTTATGCGTTATGCGTTATGCGTTACGCGTAATGCGTTATGCGCTATGGGTCATGCGTTAAGCGTTATGCGTTATGCGTTATGCGTTATGCGGAATGCGTCATCCGTTATGCGTTATGAGTAATGCGTGATCCGTCATGCGTTATGCGTTAGGCGTTATGCGTTTTGCGTTATGCGTTATGCGGAATGCATCATCCGTTATGCGTTATGAGTAATGCGTGATCCGTCATGCGTTATGCGTTATGCGTTATGAGTAATGCGAGATCCGTTACGCGTTATGCGTTATGCGTTATGCGATATGCGTAATGCGTTATGCGTTATGCGTTATGCGTTATGCATTATGCGATATGCATTATGCGTTATGCGTTATGCGTTATGCGTTATGCGTTATGCGTTATGCGTTATGCGTTATGCGTTATGCGTTATGCGTTATGAGAAATGCGTGATCCGTTATGCTTTATGCGTTATGAGTATTACGTGATCCGTTATGCGTTATGCGTTATGCGTTATGCGTTAGCGCTATGCGTTATGCGTTATGCGTTATGCGTTATGCGTTATGAGTAACGCGTGATACGTTATGCGTTATGCGTTATGCGTTATGAGTAATGCGTGATCCGTTATGCGTTATGCGTTATGAGAAATGCGTGATCCGTTATGCGTTATGCGTTATGAGTAATGCGTGATCCGTTATGCGTTATGCGTTATGCGTTATGCGTTATGCGTTATGCGTTATGCGTTATGCGTTATGCGTTATGCGTTATGCGTTATGCGTTATGGGTAATGCGTGATCCGTTATGCGTTATGCGTTATGCGTTATGCGTTATGCGTTATGCGTTTTGCTTTATGCGTTATGCGTTATGGGTTATGCGTTATGCGTTATGCGTTATGAGTAATGCGTGATCCGTTATGTGTAATGCGTTATGCGTTATGCGTTACGCGTTTTGCGTTATGCGTTATGCGTTATGCGTTATGCGTTATGCGTTATGCGTTATGCGTTATGCGCTATGCGTTATGCGTTATGCGTTATGCGTTATGCGTTATGCGTTATGCGTTATGCGTTATGCGTTATGCGTTATGCGTTATGCGATTTGCGTTATGCGTAATGCGTTATGGGTTGTGCGTTATGAGTCATGCGTTATGCGTTATGCGTTATGGGTTATGCGATTTGCGTTATGCGTAATGCGTTATGCGTTATGCGTTATGCGTTATGCGTTATCCGTTATGCGTTATGCGTTATGCGTTATGAGAAATGCGTGATCCGTTATGCGTTATGCGTTATAAGTAATGCGTGATCCGTTATGCGTTATGCGTTATGCGTTATGCGTTATGCGTTATGCGTTATGCGTTATGCGTTATGCGTTATGCGTTATGCGTTATGCGTTATGCGTTATGAGTAATGCGTGATCCGTTATGCGTTATGCGTTATGCGTTATGGGTTGTGCGTTATGAGTCATGCGTTATGCGTTATGCGTCATGCGTTTTGCTTTATGCGTTATGCGTTATGGGTTATGCGTTATGCGTTATGCATTATGAGTTATGCGTGATCCGTTATGTGTTATGCGTTATGCGCTATGCGTTATGCGTTATGCGTTATGCGTTATGGGTTATGAGTAATGCGTGATCCGTTATGCGTAATGCTTTATGCGTTATGCGTTATGCGTTACGCGTAATGCGTTATGCGCTATGGGTCATGCGTTAAGCGTTATGCGTTATGCGTTATGCGTTATGCGGAATGCGTCATCCGTTATGCGTTATGAGTAATGCGTGATCCGTCATGCGTTATGCGTTAGGCGTTATGCGTTTTGCGTTATGCGTTATGCGGAATGCATCATCCGTTATGCGTTATGAGTAATGCGTGATCCGTCATGCGTTATGCGTTATGCGTTATGAGTAATGCGAGATCCGTTACGCGTTATGCGTTATGCGTTATGCGATATGCGTAATGCGTTATGCGTTATGCGTTATGCGTTATGCGTTATGCGTTATGCGTTATGCGTTATGCGTTATGCGATATGCATTATGCGTTATGCGTTATGCGTTATGCGTTATGCGTTATGCGTTATGCGTTATGCGTTATGCGTTATGCGTTATGCGTTATGAGAAATGCGTGATCCGTTATGCTTTATGCGTTATGAGTATTACGTGATCCGTTATGCGTTATGCGTTATGCGTTATGCGTTAGCGCTATGCGTTATGCGTTATGCGTTATGCGTTATGCGTTATGAGTAACGCGTGATACGTTATGCGTTATGCGTTATGCGTTATGAGTAATGCGTGATCCGTTATGCGTTATGCGTTATGAGAAATGCGTGATCCGTTATGCGTTATGCGTTATGAGTAATGCGTGATCCGTTATGCGTTATGCGTTATGCGTTATGCGTTATGAGTTATGCGTTAAGCGTTATGCGTTATGCGTTATGCGTTATGCGTTATGCGTTATGCGTTATGCGTTATGCGTTATGCGATATGCGTTATGCGTTATGCGTTATGCGTTATGAGTAATGCGTGATCCGTTATGCGTTATGCGTTATGCGTTATGCGTTATGCGTTATGCGTTTTGCTTTATGCGTTATGCGTTATGGGTTATGCGTTATGCGTTATGCGTTATGAGTAATGCGTGATCCGTTATGTGTAATGCGTTATGCGTTATGCGTTACGCGTTTTGCGTTATGCGTTATGCGTTATGCGTTATGCGTTATGCGTTATGCGTTATGCGTTATGCGTTATGCGCTATGCGTTATGCGTTATGCGTTATGCGTTATGCGTTATGCGTTATGCGTTATGCGTTATGCGTTATGCGTTATGCGTTATGCGTTATGCGTTATGCGATTTGCGTTATGCGTAATGCGTTATGGGTTGTGCGTTATGAGTCATGCGTTATGCGTTATGCGTTATGCGTTATGCGATTTGCGTTATGCGTAATGCGTTATGGGTTGTGCGTTATGAGTCATGCGTTATGCGTTATGCGTTTTGCTTTATGCGTTATGCGTTATGGGTTATGCGTTATGCGTTATGCGTTATGCGTTATGCGTTATGCGTTATGCGTTATGCGTTATGAGAAATGCGAGATCCGTTATGCGTTATGCGTTATGCGTTATGCGTTATGAGTAATGCGTGATCCGTTATGCGTTATGCGTTATGAGTAATGCGTGATCCGTTATGCGTTATGCGTTATACATTATGCGTTATGCGTTATGCGGTATGCTTTATGCGTTATGCGTTATGCGTTATGCGTTATGCGTTATGCGTTATGCGTTATGCGTTATGCGTTATGCGTTATGCGTTATGCGTTATGCGTTATGCGTTATGCGTTATGGGTTATGAGTAATGCGTGATCCGTTATGCGTTATGCTTTATGCGTTACGCGTAATGCGTTATGCGTTACGCGTAATGCGTTATGCGCTATGGGTCATGCGTTAAGCGTTATGCGTTATGCGTTATGCGTTATGCGTTATGCGTTATGCGTTATGCGTTATGCGTTATGCGTTATGCGTTAAGCGTTATGCGTTATGCGCTATGGGTCATGCGTTAAGCGTTATGCGTTATGCGTTATGCGTTATGCGTTATGCGTTATGCGTTATGCGTTATGCGTTATGCGTTATGCGTTATGCGTTATGCGTTATGCGTTATGCGTTATGCGTCATGCGTTATGCGTTATGCGTTATGCGTTATGCGTTATGCGTTATGCGTTACGCGTAATGCGTTATGCGTTACGCGTAATGCGTTATGCGTTATGCGTTATGCTTTATGCATTATGCGTTATGCGCTATGCGTTATACGTTATGCGTTATGGGTTATGAGTAATGCGTGATCCGTTATGCATTATGCTTTATGCGTTACGCGTAATGCGTTATGCGTTACGCGTAATGCGTTATGCGCTATGGGTCATGCGTTATGCGTTATGCGTTATGCGTTATGCGTTATGCGTTATGCGTTATGCGTTATACGTTAAGCGTTATGCGTTATGCGCTATGGGTCATGCGTTAAGCGTTATGCGTTATGCGTTATGCGTTATGCGTTATGCGTTATGCGTTATGCGTTATGCGTTATGCGTTATGCGTTATGCGTTATGCGTTATGCGTTATGCGTTATGCGTTATGCGTTATGCGTTATGCGTTAAGCGTTATGCGTTATGCGTTATGCGTTATGCGGAATGCGTCATCCGTTCTGCGTTATGAGTAATGCGTGATCCGTCATGCGTTATGCGTTAGGCGTTATGCGTTTTGCGTTATGCGTTATGAGTAATGCGAGATCCGTTACGCGTTATGCGTTATGCGTTATGCGTTATGCGTTTTGCGTTATGCGTTATGCGGAATGCGTCATCCGTTATGCGTTATGAGTAATGCGTGATCCGTCATGCGTTATGCGTTATGCGTTATGAGTAATGCGAGATCCGTTACGCGTTATGCGTTATGCGATATGCGTTATGCGTTATGCGTTATGCGTTATGCGTTATGCGTTATGCGTTATGCGTTATGCGTTATGCGTTATGCATTATGCGATATGCATTATGCGTTATGCGTTATGCGTTATGCGTTATGCGTTATGCGTTATGCGTTATGCGTTATGCGTTATGCGTTATGCGTTCTGCGTTATGAGAAATGCGTGATCCGTTATGCGTTATGCGTTATGAGTAATACGTGATCCGTTATGCGTTATGCGTTATGCGTTATGCGTTAGCGCTATGCGTTATGCGTTATGCGTTATGCGTTATGCGTTATGAGTAACGCGTGATACGTTATGCGTTATGCGTTATGCGTTATGAGTAATGCGTGATCCGTTATGCGTTATGCGTTATGAGAAATGCGTGATCCGTTATGCGTTATGCGTTATGAGTAATGCGTGATCCGTTATGCGTTATGCGTTATGCGTTATGAGTTATGCGTTATGCGTTATGAGTTATGCGTTATGCGTTATGCGTTATGCGTTATGCGTTATGCGTTATGCGTTATGCGTTATGCGTTATGCGTTATGCGATATGCGTTATGCGTTATGCGTTATGCGTTATGAGTAATGCGTGATCCGTTATGCGTTATGCGTTATGCGTTATGCGTTATGCGTTATGCGTTTTGCTTTATGCGTTATGCGTTATGGGTTATGCGTTATGCGTTATGCGTTATGAGTAATGCGTGATCCGTTATGTGTAATGCGTTATGCGTTATGCGTTACGCGTTTTGCGTTATGCGTTATGCGTTATGCGTTATGCGTTATGCGTTATGCGTTATGCGTTATGCGTTATGCGTTATGCGCTATGCGTTATGCGTTATGCGTTATGCGTTATGCGTTATGCGTTATGCGTTATGCGTTATGCGTTATGCGTTATGCGTTATGCGTTATGCGTTATGCGTTATGCGTTATGCGTTATGCGTTATGCGTTATGCGTTATGCGTTATGCGTTATGAGTTATGCGTTATGCGATTTGCGTTATGCGTAATACGTTATGGGTTGTGCGTTATGAGTCATGCGTTATGCGTTATGAGTAATGCGTGATCCGTCATGCGTTATGCGTTATGCGTTATGAGTAATGCGAGATCCGTTACGCGTTATGCGTTATGCATTATGCGTTATGCGTTATGCGGTATGCTTTATGCGTTATGCGTTATGCGTTATGCGTTATGCGTTATGCGTTATGCGTTATGCGTTATGCGTTATGAGAAATGCGAGATCCGTTATGCGTTATGCGTTATGCGTTATGCGTTATGCGTTATGAGTAATGCGTGATCCGTTATGCGTTATGCGTTATGAGTAATGCGTGATCCGTTATGCGTTATGCGTTATGCGTTATGCGTTATGCGTTATGCGGTATGCTTTATGCGTTATGCGTTATGCGTTATGCGTTATGCGTTATGCGTTATGCGTTATGCGTTATGCGTTATGCGTTATGCGTTATGCGTTATGCGTTATGCGTTATGCGTTATGCGTTATGCGTTATGCGTTATGCGGAATGCGTCATCCCTTATGCGTTATGAGTAATGCGTGATCCGTCATGCGTTATGCGTTATGCGTTATGCGTTATGCTTTATGCGTTATGCGTTATGCGTTATGCGTTATTCTTATGCGTTATGCGTTATGCGTTATGCGTTATGCGTTATGCGTTATGCGTTATGCGTTATGCGTTATGCGTTATGGGTTATGCGTTATGCGTTATGCGTTATGCGTTATGCGTTATGCGTTATGAGAAATGCGAGATTCGTTATGCGTTATGCGTTATGCGTTATGCGTTATGCGTTATGAGTAATGCGTGATCCGTTATGCGTTATGCGTTATGCGTTATGCGTTATGCGATTTGCGTTATGCGTTATGCGTTATGGGTTGTGCGTTATGAGTCATGCGTTATGCGTTATGCGTTTTGCTTTATGCGTTATGCGTTATGGGTTATGCGTTATGCGTTATGCGTTATGCGTTATGCGTTATGCGTTATGAGAAATGCGAGATTCGTTATGCGTTATGCGTTATGCGTTATGCGTTATGCGTTATGAGTAATGCGTGATCCGTTATGCGTTATGCGTTATGAGTAATGCGTGATCCGTTATGCGTTATGCGTTATGCATTATGCGTTATGCGTTATGCGTTATGCGTTATGCTTTATGCGTTATGCGTTATGCGTTATGCGTTATGAGTAATGCGTTATGCGTGATGCGTTATGTGTTATGCGTTGTGCGTTATCCGCTATGCGTTATGCGTTTTACGTTATGCGTTATGCGTTATGAGTTATGCGTTATACGTTATGGGTTATGCGTTATGCGTTATGCGTTATGCGTTATGCGTTATGCGTTATGCGTTATGCGTTGTGCGTTATGCGATTTGCGTTATGCGTTATGCGTTATGATTTATGGGTTGTGCGTTATGAGTCATGCGTTATGAGTAATGCGTGATCCGTTATGCGTTATGCGTTATGCGTTTTGCGTTATGCGAGATCCGTTATGCGTTATGCTTTATGCGTTATGCGTTATGCGTTATGCGTTATGCGTTATGTGTTATGCGTTGTGCGTTATGCGTTATGCGTTATGCGTTTTACGTTATGCGTTATGCGTTATGAGTTATGCGTTATACGTTATGGGTTATGCGTTATGCGTTATGCGTTATGCGATTTGGGTTATGCGTTATGCGTTAAGCGTTATGCGTTATGGGTTATGAGTTATTCGTTATGCGTTATGCGTTATGCGTTATGCGTTATGCGTTGTGCGTTATGCGATTTGCGTTATGCGTTATGCGTTATGGGTTGTGCGTTATGAGTCATGCGTTATGCGTTATGAGTAATGCGTGATCCGTTATGCGTTATGCGTTATTCGTTATGCGTTATGCGTTATGAGAAATGCGAGATTCGTTATGCGTTATGCGTTATGAGTAATGCGTGATCCGTTATGCGTTATGCGTTATGCATTATGCGTTATGCGTTATGCGTTATGCGTTATGCGTTATGCTTTATGCGTTATGCGTTATGCGTTATGCGTTATGCGTTATGAGTAATGCGTTATGCGTTATGCGTTATGTGTTATGCGTTGTGCGTTGTCCGCTATGTGTTATGCGTTTTACGTTATGCGTTATGCGTTATGAGTTATGCGTTATACGTTATGGGTTATGCGTTATGCGTTATGCGTTATGCGTTATGCGTTATGCGTTGTGCGTTATGCGATTTGCGTTATGCGTTATGCGTTATGATTTATGGGTTGTGCGTTATGAGTCATGCGTTATGCGTTATGAGTAATGCGTGATCCGTTATGCGTTATGCGTTATGCGTTTTGCGTTACGCGAGATCCGTTATGCGTTATGCTTTATGCGTTATGCGTTATGCGTTATGCGTTATGCGTTATGTGTTATGCGTTGTGCGTTATCCGCTATGCGTTATGCGTTTTACGTTATGCGTTATGCGTTATGAGTTATGCGTTATACGTTATGGGTTATGCGTTATGCGTTATGCGTTATGCGATTTGGGTTATGCGTTATGCGTTATGCGTTATGGGTTATGAGTTATTCGTTATGCGTTATGCGTTATGCGTTATGCGTTATGCGTTATGCGTTGTGCGTTATGCGATTTGCGTTATGCGTTATGCGTTATGGGTTGTGCGTTATGAGTCATGCGTTATGCGTTATGAGTAATGCGTGATCCGTTATGCGTTATGCGTTATGCGTTATGCGTTATGCGTTATGCGTTATGCGTTATGGGTTATGCGTTATGTGTTATGCGTTATACGTTATGTGTTATGCGTTGTGCGTTATCCGTTATGCGTTATGCGTTATGCGTTATGCGTTATGAGTGATGCGTGATCCGTTATGCGTTATGCGTAATGAGTAATGCGTGATCCGTTATGCGTTATGCGTTATGCGTTATGCGTTATGCGTTATGCGTTATGCGTTATGTGTTATGCGTTATGCGTTATGCGTTATGAGTAATGCGTGATCCGTTATGTGTAATGCGTTATGCGTTATGCGTTATGCGTTATGCGTTATGTGTTATGCGTTATGCGTTATGCTATTTGCGTTATGCGTTATGCGTTATGCGTTATGCGTTATGCGTTATGAGTAATGCGTGATCCGTTATGCGTTATGCGTTATGCGTTATGCGTTATGCGTTATGCGTTATGCGTTATGTGTTATGCGTTATGCGTTATGCGTTATGAGTAATGCGTGATCCGTTATGTGTAATGCGTTATGCGTTATGCGTTACGCGTTTTGCGTTATGCGTTATGCGTTATGCGTTATGCGTTATGCGTTATGCGTTATGCGTAATGCGTTATGCTTTATGCGTTATGCGTTATGCGTTATGCGTTATGCGTTATGCGTTATGCGTTATGCGTTATGCGTTATGCGTTATGCGTTATGCGTTATGCGTTATGCGTTATGCGTTATGCGTTATGCGTTATGCGTTATGCGTTATGCGTTATGCGTTATGCGTTATGCGTTATGCGTTATGCGTTATGCGTTATGCGATTTGCGTTATGCGTTATGCGTTATGGGTTGTGCGTTATGAGTAATGCGTGATCCGTTATGCGTTATGCGTTATGCATTATGCGTTATCCGTTATGCGTTATGCGTTATGCGTTATGCGTTATGCTTTATGCGTTATGCGTTATGCGTTATGCGATTTGCGTTATGCGTTATGCGTTATGCGTTATGCGTTATGCGTTATGCGTTATGCGTTATGCGTTATGCGTTATGCGTTATGCGATTAGCGTTATGCGTTATGCGTTATGGGTTGTGCGTTATGAGTCATGCGTTATGCGTTATGCGTTTTGCTTTATGCGTTATGCGTTATGGGTTATGCGTTATGCGTTACGCGTTATGCGTTATGCGTTATGCGTTATGCGTTATGCGTTATGCGATTTGCGTTATGCGTTATGCGTTATGGGTTGTGCGTTATGAGTAATGCGTGATCCGTTATGCGTTATGCGATTTGCGTTATGCGTTATGCGTTATGGGTTGTGCGTTATGAGTAATGCGTGATCCGTTATGCGTTATGCGTTATGCATTATGCGTTATCCGTTATGCGTTATGAGTAATGCGTGATCCGTCATGCGTTATGCGTTATGCGTTATGAGTAATGCGAGATCCGTTACGCGTTATGCGTTATGCGATATGCGTAATGCGTTATGCGTTATGCGTTATGCGTTATGCGTTATGCGTTATGCGTTATGCGTTATGCATTATGCGATATGCATTATGCGTTATGCGTTATGCGTTATGCGTTATGCGTTATGCGATTTGCGTTATGCGTTATGCGTTATGGGTTGTGCGTTATGAGTCATGCGTTATGCGTTATGCGTTTTGCTTTATGCGTTATGCGTTATGGGTTATGCGTTATGCGTTATGCGTTATGCGTTATGCGTTATGCGTTATGAGAAATGCGAGATCCGTTATGCGTTATGCTTTATGCGTTATGCGTTATGCGTTATGCGTTATGCGTTATGTGTTATGCGTTGTGCGTTATCCGCTATGCGTTATGCGTTTTACGTTATGCGTTATGCGTTATGAGTTATGCGTTATACGTTATGGGTTATGCGTTATGCGTTATGCGTTATGCGATTTGGGTTATGCGTTATGCGTTAAGCGTTATGCGTTATGGGTTATGAGTTATTCGTTATGCGTTATGCGTTATGCGTTATGCGTTATGCGTTGTGCGTTATGCGATTTGCGTTATGCGTTATGCGTTATGGGTTGTGCGTTATGAGTCATGCGTTATGCGTTATGAGTAATGCGTGATCCGTTATGCGTTATGCGTTATTCGTTATGCGTTATGCGTTATGAGAAATGCGAGATTCGTTATGCGTTATGCGTTATGAGTAATGCGTGATCCGTTATGCGTTATGCGTTATGCATTATGCGTTATGCGTTATGCGTTATGCGTTATGCGTTATGCGTTATGCGTTATGCGTTATGCGTTATGCGTTATGCGTTATGAGTAATGCGTTATGCGTTATGCGTTATGTGTTATGCGTTGTGCGTTGTCCGCTATGCGTTATGCGTTTTACGTTATGCGTTATGCGTTATGAGTTATGCGTTATACGTTATGGGTTATGCGTTATGCGTTATGCGTTATGCGTTATGCGTTATGCGTTGTGCGTTATGCGATTTGCGTTATGCGTTATGCGTTATGATTTATGGGTTGTGCGTTATGAGTCATGCGTTATGCGTTATGAGTAATGCGTGATCCGTTATGCGTTATGCGTTATGCGTTTTGCGTTATGCGAGATCCGTTATGCGTTATGCTTTATGCGTTATGCGTTATTAGTTACACGTTATGCGTTATGCGTTATGCGTTATGCGTTATGCGCTATGCGTTATGCGTTTTACGTTATGCGTTATGCGTTATGAGTTATGCGTTATACGTTATGGGTTATGCGTTATGCGTTATGCGTTATGCGATTTGGGTTATGCGTTATGCGTTATGCGTTATGGGTTATGAGTTATTCGTTATGCGTTATGCGTTATGCGTTATGCGTTATGCGTTATGCGTTATGCGTTATGCGATTTGCGTTATGCGTTATGCGTTATGGGTTGTGCGTTATGAGTCATGCGTTATGCGTTATGAGTAATGCGTGATCCGTTATGCGTTATGCGTTATGCGTTATGCGTTATGCGTTATGCGTTATGGGTTATGCGTTATGTGTTATGCGTTATACGTTATGTGTTATGCGTTGTGCGTTATCCGTTATGCGTTATGCGTTATGCGTTATGCGTTATGAGTGATGCGTGATCCGTTATGCGTTATGCGTAATGAGTAATGCGTGATCCGTTATGCGTTATGCGTTATGCGTTATGCGTTATGCGTTATGCGTTATGCTATTTGCGTTATGCGTTATGCGTTATGCGTTATGCGTTATGCGTTATGAGTAATGCGTGATCCGTTATGCGTTATGCGTTATGCGTTATGCGTTATGCGTTATGCGTTATGCGTTATGCGTTATGTGTTATGCGTTATGCGTTATGCGTTATGAGTAATGCGTGATCCGTTATGTGTAATGCGTTATGCGTTATGCGTTACGCGTTTTGCGTTATGCGTTATGCGTTATGCGTTATGCGTAATGCGTTATGCTTTATGCGTTATGCGTTATGCGTTATGCGTTATGCGTTATGCGTTATGCGTTATGCGTTATGCGTTATGCGTTATGCGTTATGCGTTATGCGTTATGCGTTATGCGTTATGCGTTATGCGTTATGCGTTATGCGTTATGCGTTATGCGTTATGCGTTATGCGTTATGCGTTATGCGTTATGCGTTATGCGATTTGCGTTATGCGTTATGCGTTATGGGTTGTGCGTTATGAGTAATGCGTGATCCGTTATGCGTTATGCGTTATGCATTATGCGTTATCCGTTATGCGTTATGCGTTATGCGTTATGCGTTATGCTTTATGCGTTATGCGTTATGCGTTATGCGTTTTGCGTTATGCGTTATGCGTTATGCGTTATGCGTTATGCGTTATGCGTTATGCGTTATGCGTTATGCGTTATGCGTTATGCGATTAGCGTTATGCGTTATGCGTTATGGGTTGTGCGTTATGAGTCATGCGTTATGCGTTATGCGTTTTGCTTTATGCGTTATGCGTTATGGGTTATGCGTTATGCGTTACGCGTTATGCGTTATGCGTTATGCGTTATGCGTTATGCGTTATGCGATTTGCGTTATGCGTTATGCGTTATGGGTTGTGCGTTATGAGTAATGCGTGATCCGTTATGCGTTATGCGATTTGCGTTATGCGTTATGCGTTATGGGTTGTGCGTTATGAGTAATGCGTGATCCGTTATGCGTTATGCGTTATGCATTATGCGTTATCCGTTATGCGTTATGAGTAATGCGTGATCCGTCATGCGTTATGCGTTATGCGTTATGAGTAATGCGAGATCCGTTACGCGTTATGCGTTATGCGATATGCGTAATGCGTTATGCGTTATGCGTTATGCGTTATGCGTTATGCGTTATGCGTTATGCGTTATGCGTTATGCATTATGCGATATGCATTATGCGTTATGCGTTATGCGTTATGCGTTATGCGTTATGCGTTATGCGTTATGCGTTATGCGTTATGCGTTATGCGTTATGCGTTATGCGTTCTGCGTTATGAGAAATGCGTGATCCGTTATGCGTTATGCGTTATGAGTAATACGTGATCCGTTATGCGTTATGCGTTATGCGTTATGCGTTAGCGCTATGCGTTATGCGTTATGCGTTATGCGTTATGCGTTATGAGTAACGCGTGATACGTTATGCGTTATGCGTTATGCGTTATGAGTAATGCGTGATCCGTTATGCGTTATGCGTTATGAGAAATGCGTGATCCGTTATGCGTTATGCGTTATGAGTAATGCGTGATCCGTTATGCGTTATGCGTTATGCGTTATGCGTTATGAGTTATGCGTTATGCGTTATGAGTTATGCGTTATGCGTTATGCGTTATGCGTTATGCGTTATGCGTTATGCGTTATGCGTTATGCGTTATGCGTTATGCGATATGCGTTATGCGTTATGCGTTATGCGTTATGAGTAATGCGTGATCCGTTATGCGTTATGCGTTATGCGTTATGCGTTATGCGTTATGCGTTTTGCTTTATGCGTTATGCGTTATGGGTTATGCGTTATGCGTTATGCGTTATGAGTAATGCGTGATCCGTTATGTGTAATGCGTTATGCGTTATGCGTTACGCGTTTTGCGTTATGCGTTATGCGTTATGCGTTATGCGTTATGCGTTATGCGTTATGCGTTATGCGTTATGCGTTATGCGCTATGCGTTATGCGTTATGCGTTATGCGTTATGCGTTATGCGTTATGCGTTATGCGTTATGCGTTATGCGATTTGCGTTATGCGTTATGCGTTATGGGTTGTGCGTTATGAGTCATGCGTTATGCGTTATGCGTTTTGCTTTATGCGTTATGCGTTATGGGTTATGCGTTATGCGTTATGCGTTATGCGTTATGCGTTATGCGTTATGAGAAATGCGAGATTCGTTATGCGTTATGCGTTATGCGTTATGCGTTATGCGTTATGAGTAATGCGTGATCCGTTATGCGTTATGCGTTATGAGTAATGCGTGATCCGTTATACGTTATGCGTTATACATTATGCGTTATGCGTTATGCGTTATGCGTTATGCTTTATGCGTTATGCGTTATGCGTTATGCGTTATGAGTAATGCGTTATGCGTGATGCGTTATGTGTTATGCGTTGTGCGTTATCCGCTATGCGTTATGCGTTTTACGTTATGCGTTATGCGTTATGAGTTATGCGTTATACGTTATGGGTTATGCGTTATGCGTTATGCGTTATGCGTTATGCGTTATGCGTTATGCGTTATGCGTTATGCGTTGTGCGTTATGCGATTTGCGTTATGCGTTATGCGTTATGATTTATGGGTTGTGCGTTATGAGTCATGCGTTATGAGTAATGCGTGATCCGTTATGCGTTATGCGTTATGCGTTATGCGTTATGCGAGATCCGTTATGCGTTATGCTTTATGCGTTATGCGTTATGCGTTATGCGTTATGCGTTATGTGTTATGCGTTGTGCGTTATCCGCTATGCGTTATGCGTTTTACGTTATGCGTTATGCGTTATGAGTTATGCGTTATACGTTATGGGTTATGCGTTATGCGTTATGCGTTATGCGATTTGGGTTATGCGTTATGCGTTAAGCGTTATGCGTTATGGGTTATGAGTTATTCGTTATGCGTTATGCGTTATGCGTTATGCGTTATGCGTTGTGCGTTATGCGTTTTGCGTTATGCGTTATGCGTTATGGGTTGTGCGTTATGAGTCATGCGTTATGCGTTATGAGTAATGCGTGATCCGTTATGCGTTATGCGTTATTCGTTATGCGTTATGCGTTATGAGAAATGCGAGATTCGTTATGCGTTATGCGTTATGAGTAATGCGTGATCCGTTATGCGTTATGCGTTATGCATTATGCGTTATGCGTTATGCGTTATGCGTTATGCGTTATGCGTTATGCGTTATGCGTTATGCGTTATGCGTTATGCGTTATGAGTAATGCGTTATGCGTTATGCGTTATGTGTTATGCGTTGTGCGTTGTCCGCTATGCGTTATGCGTTATACGTTATGCGTTATGCGTTATGAGTTATGCGTTATACGTTATGTGTTATGCGTTATGCGTTATGCGTTATGCGTTATGCGTTATGCGTTGTGCGTTATGCGATTTGCGTTATGCGTTATGCGTTATGATTTATGGGTTGTGCGTTATGAGTCATGCGTTATGCGTTATGAGTAATGCGTGATGCGTTATGCGTTATGCGTTATGCGTTTTGCGTTATGCGAGATCCGTTATGCGTTATGCTTTATGCGTTATGCGTTATGCGTTATGCGTTATGCGTTATGTGTTATGCGTTGTGCGTTATCCGCTATGCGTTATGCGTTTTACGTTATGCGTTATGCGTTATGAGTTATGCGTTATACGTTATGGGTTATGCGTTATGCGTTATGCGTTATGCGATTTGGGTTATGCGTTATGCGTTATGCGTTATGGGTTATGAGTTATTCGTTATGCGTTATGCGTTATGCGTTATGCGTTATGCGTTATGCGTTATGCGTTATGCGATTTGCGTTATGCGTTATGCGTTATGGGTTATGCGTTATGAGTCATGCGTTATGCGTTATGCGTAATGCGTGATCCGTTATGCGTTATGCGTTATGCGTTATGCGTTATGCGTTATGCGTTATGGGTTATGCGTTATGTGTTATGCGTTATGCGTTATGTGTTATGCGTTGTGCGTTATCCGTTATGCGTTATGCGTTATGCGTTATGCGTTATGAGTGATGCGTGATCCGTTATGCGTTATGCGTAATGAGTAATGCGTGATCCGTTATGCGTTATGCGTTATGCGTTATGCGTTATGCGTTATGCTATTTGCGTTATGCGTTATGCGTTATGCGTTATGCGTTATGCGTTATGAGTAATGCGTGATCCGTTATGCGTTATGCGTTATGCGTTATGCGTTATGCGTTATGCGTTATGCGTTATGTGTTATGCGTTATGCGTTATGCGTTATGAGTAATGCGTGATCCGTTATGTGTAATGCGTTATGCGTTATGCGTTACGCGTTTTGCGTTATGCGTTATGCGTTATGCGTTATGCGTTATGCGTTATGCGTAATGCGTTATGCTTTATGCGTTATGCGTTATGCGTTATGCGTTATGCGTTATGCGTTATGCGTTATGCGTTATGCGTTATGCGTTATGCGTTATGCGTTATGCGTTATGCGTTATGCGTTATGCGTTATGCGTTATGCGTTATGCGTTATGCGTTATGCGTTATGCGTTATGCGTTATGCGTTATGCGTTATGCGTTATGCGTTATGCGATTTGCGTTATGCGTTATGCGTTATGGGTTGTGCGTTATGAGTAATGCGTGATCCGTTATGCGTTATGCGTTATGCATTATGCGTTATCCGTTATGCGTTATGCGTTATGCGTTATGCGTTATGCGTTATGCGTTATGCGTTATGCGTTATGCGATTTGCGTTATGCGTTATGCGTTATGCGTTATGCGTTATGCGTTATGCGTTATGCGTTATGCGTTATGCGTTATGCGTTATGCGATTAGCGTTATGCGTTATGCGTTATGGGTTGTGCGTTATGAGTCATGCGTTATGCGTTATGCGTTTTGCTTTATGCGTTATGCGTTATGGGTTATGCGTTATGCGTTACGCGTTATGCGTTATGCGTTATGCGTTATGCGTTATGCGTTATGCGATTTGCGTTATGCGTTATGCGTTATGGGTTGTGCGTTATGAGTAATGCGTGATCCGTTATGCGTTATGCGATTTGCGTTATGCGTTATGCGTTATGGGTTGTGCGTTATGAGTAATGCGTGATCCGTTATGCGTTATGCGTTATGCGTTATGCGTTATGCGTTATGCGTTATGCGTTATGCGTTATGCGTTATGAGTAATGCGTGATCCGTTATGCGTTATGCGTTATGAGTAATGCGTGATCCGTTATGCGTTATGCGTTATGCATTATGCGTTATGCGTTATGCGTTATGCTTTATGCGTTATGCGTTATGCGTTATGCGTTATGCGTTATGTGTTATGCGTTGTGCGTTATCCGCTATGCGTTATGCGTTTTCGTTATGCGTTATGCGTTATATGTTATGTGTTATGCGTTACGCGTTATGCGTTATGCGTTATGCGTTATGCGTTATGCGTTATGCGTTATGCGTTATGCGTTATGCGTTATGCGTTATGCGTTATGGGTTATGCGTTATGTGTTATGCGTTATACGTTATGTGTTATGCGTTGTGCGTTATCCGTTATGCGTTATGCGTTATGCGTTATGCGTTATGCGTTATGCGTTATGCGTTATGCGTTATGCGTTATGCGTTATGCGTTATGCGTTATGCGTTATGCGTTATGCGTTACGCGTTATGCGTTATGCGTTATGCGTTGTGCGTTATGCGTTATGCGTTATGCGCTATGCGTTATGCGTTATGAGTGATGCGTGATCCGTTATGCGTTATGCGGAATGAGTAATGCGTGATCCGTTATGCGTTATGCGTTATGCGTTATGCGTTATGCGTTATGCGTTATGCGTTATGCGTTATGCTATTTGCGTTATGCGTTATGCGTTATGCGTTATGCGTTATGAGTAATGCGTGATCCGTTATGCGTTATGCGTTATGCGTTATGCGTTATGCGTTATGCGTTATGTGTTATGCGTTATGCGCTATGCGTTATACGTTATGCGTTATGCGTTATGGGTTATGAGTAATGCGTGATCCGTTATGCGTAATGCTTTATGCGTTATGCGTTATGCGTTACGCGTAATGCGTTATGCGCTCTGGGTCATGCGTTAAGCGTTATGCGTTATGCGTTATGCGTTATGCGTTATGCGTTATGCGTTATGCGTTATGCGTTATGGGTTGTGCGTTATGAGTCATGTGTTATGCGTTATGCGTTTTGCTTTATGCGTTATGCGTTATGGGTTATGCGTTATGCGTTATGCGTTATGAGTAATGCGTGATCCGTTATGCGTTATGCGTTATGCGTTTTGCGTTATGCGTTATGGGTTATGCGTTATGCGTTATGCGTTATGAGTAATGCGTGATCCGTTATGTGTAATGCGTTATGCGTTATGCGTTACGCGTTTTGCGTTATGCGTTATGCGTTATGCGTTATGCGTTATGCGTTATGCGTTATGCGTTATGCGTTATGCGTTATGCGCTATGCGTTATGCGTTATGCGTTATGCGTTATGCGTTATGCGTTATGCGTTATGCGTTATGCGTTATGCGATTTGCGTTATGCGTTATGCGTTATGGGTTGTGCGTTATGAGTCATGCGTTATGCGTTATGCGTTTTGCTTTATGCGTTATGCGTTATGGGTTATGCGTTATGCGTTATGCGTTATGCGTTATGCGTTATGCGTTATGAGAAATGCGAGATTCGTTATGCGTTATGCGTTATGCGTTATGCGTTATGCGTTATGAGTAATGCGTGATCCGTTATGCGTTATGCGTTATGAGTAATGCGTGATCCGTTATACGTTATGCGTTATACATTATGCGTTATGCGTTATGCGTTATGCGTTATGCTTTATGCGTTATGCGTTATGCGTTATGCGTTATGAGTAATGCGTTATGCGTGATGCGTTATGTGTTATGCGTTGTGCGTTATCCGCTATGCGTTATGCGTTTTACGTTATGCGTTATGCGTTATGAGTTATGCGTTATACGTTATGGGTTATGCGTTATGCGTTATGCGTTATGCGTTATGCGTTATGCGTTATGCGTTATGCGTTATGCGTTGTGCGTTATGCGATTTGCGTTATGCGTTATGCGTTATGATTTATGGGTTGTGCGTTATGAGTCATGCGTTATGAGTAATGCGTGATCCGTTATGCGTTATGCGTTATGCGTTTTGCGTTATGCGAGATCCGTTATGCGTTATGCTTTATGCGTTATGCGTTATGCGTTATGCGTTATGCGTTATGCGTTATGCGTTGTGCGTTATCCGCTATGCGTTATGCGTTTTACGTTATGCGTTATGCGTTATGAGTTATGCGTTATACGTTATGGGTTATGCGTTATGCGTTATGCGTTATGCGATTTGGGTTATGCGTTATGCGTTAAGCGTTATGCGTTATGGGTTATGAGTTATTCGTTATGCGTTATGCGTTATGCGTTATGCGTTATGCGTTGTGCGTTATGCGATTTGCGTTATGCGTTATGCGTTATGGGTTGTGCGTTATGAGTCATGCGTTATGCGTTATGAGTAATGCGTGATCCGTTATGCGTTATGCGTTATTCGTTATGCGTTATGCGTTATGAGAAATGCGAGATTCGTTATGCGTTATGCGTTATGAGTAATGCGTGATCCGTTATGCGTTATGCGTTATGCATTATGCGTTATGCGTTATGCGTTATGCGTTATGCGTTATGCTTTATGCGTTATGCGTTATGCGTTATGCGTTATGCGTTATGAGTAATGCGTTATGCGTTATGCGTTATGTGTTATGCGTTGTGCGTTGTCCGCTATGCGTTATGCGTTTTACGTTATGCGTTATGCGTTATGCGTTATGCGTTATACGTTATGCGTTATGCGTTATGCGTTATGCGTTATGCGTTATGCGTTATGCGTTGTGCGTTATGCGATTTGCGTTATGCGTTATGCGTTATGATTTATGGGTTGTGCGTTATGAGTCATGCGTTATGCGTTATGAGTAATGCGTTATCCGTTATGCGTTATGCGTTATGCGTTTTGCGTTATGCGAGATCCGTTATGCGTTATGCTTTATGCGTTATGCGTTATGCGTTATGCGTTATGCGTTATGTGTTATGCGTTGTGCGTTATCCGCTATGCGTTATGCGTTTTACGTTATGCGTTATGCGTTATGAGTTATGCGTTATACGTTATGGGTTATGCGTTATGCGTTATGCGTTATGCGATTTGGGTTATGCGTTATGCGTTATGCGTTATGGGTTATGAGTTATTCGTTATGCGTTATGCGTTATGCGTTATGCGTTATGCGTTATGCGTTGTGCGTTATGCGATTTGCGTTATGCGTTATGCGTTATGGGTTGTGCGTTATGAGTCATGCGTTATGCGTTATGAGTAATGCGTGATCCGTTATGCGTTATGCGTTATGCGTTATGCGTTATGCGTTATGCGTTATGGGTTATGCGTTATGTGTTATGCGTTATACGTTATGTGTTATGCGTTGTGCGTTATCCGTTATGCGTTATGCGTTATGCGTTATGCGTTATGAGTGATGCGTGATCCGTTATGCGTTATGCGTAATGAGTAATGCGTGATCCGTTATGCGTTATGCGTTATGCGTTATGCGTTATGCGTTATGCTATTTGCGTTATGCGTTATGCGTTATGCGTTATGCGTTATGCGTTATGAGTAATGCGTGATCCGTTATGCGTTATGCGTTATGCGTTATGCGTTATGCGTTATGCGTTATGCGTTATGTGTTATGCGTTATGCGTTATGCGTTATGAGTAATGCGTGATCCGTTATGTGTAATGCGTTATGCGTTATGCGTTACGCGTTTTGCGTTATGCGTTATGCGTTATGCGTTATGCGTTATGCGTTATGCGTAATGCGTTATGCTTTATGCGTTATGCGTTATGCGTTATGCGTTATGCGTTATGCGTTATGCGTTATGCGTTATGCGTTATGCGTTATGCGTTATGCGTTATGCGTTATGCGTTATGCGTTATGCGTTATGCGTTATGCGTTATGCGTTATGCGTTATGCGTTATGCGTTATGCGTTATGCGTTATGCGTTATGCGTTATGCGTTATGCGATTTGCGTTATGCGTTATGCGTTATGGGTTGTGCGTTATGAGTAATGCGTGATCCGTTATGCGTTATGCGTTATGCGTTATGCGTGATCCGTTATGCGTTATGCGTTATGCGTTATGCGTTATGCTTTATGCGTTATGCGTTATGCGTTATGCGATTTGCGTTATGCGTTATGCGTTATGCGTTATGCGTTATGCGTTATGCGTTATGCGTTATGCGTTATGCGTTATGCGTTATGCGATTAGCGTTATGCGTTATGCGTTATGGGTTGTGCGTTATGAGTCATGCGTTATGCGTTATGCGTTTTGCTTTATGCGTTATGCGTTATGGGTTATGCGTTATGCGTTACGCGTTATGCGTTATGCGTTATGCGTTATGCGTTATGCGTTATGCGATTTGCGTTATGCGTTATGCGTTATGGGTTGTGCGTTATGAGTAATGCGTGATCCGTTATGCGTTATGCGATTTGCGTTATGCGTTATGCGTTATGGGTTGTGCGTTATGAGTAATGCGTGATCCGTTATGCGTTATGCGTTATGCATTATGCGTTATCCGTTATGCGTTATGCGTTATGCGTTATGCGTTATGAGTAATGCGTGATCCGTTATGCGTTATGCGTTATGAGTAATGCGTGATCCGTTATGCGTTATGCGTTATGCGTTATGCGTTATGCGTTATGCGTTATGCTTTATGCGTTATGCGTTATGCGTTATGCGTTATGCGTTATGTGTTATGCGTTGTGCGTTATCCGCTATGCGTTATGCGTTTTCGTTATGCGTTATGCGTTATATGTTATGTGTTATGCGTTACGCGTTATGCGTTATGCGTTATGCGTTATGCGTTATGCGTTATGCGTTATGCGTTATGCGTTATGCGTTATGCGTTATGCGTTATGGGTTATGCGTTATGTGTTATGCGTTATACGTTATGTGTTATGCGTTGTGCGTTATCCGTTATGCGTTATGCGTTATGCGTTATGCGTTATGCGTTATGCGTTATGCGTTATGCGTTATGCGTTATGCGTTATGCGTTATGCGTTATGCGTTATGCGTTATGCGTTACGCGTTATGCGTTATGCGTTATGCGTTGTGCGTTATGCGTTATGCGTTATGCGCTATGCGTTATGCGTTATGAGTGATGCGTGATCCGTTATGCGTTATGCGGAATGAGTAATGCGTGATCCGTTATGCGTTATGCGTTATGCGTTATGCGTTATGCGTTATGCGTTATGCGTTATGCGTTATGCTATTTGCGTTATGCGTTATGCGTTATGCGTTATGCGTTATGAGTAATGCGTGATCCGTTATGCGTTATGCGTTATGCGTTATGCGTTATGCGTTATGCGTTATGTGTTATGCGTTATGCGCTATGCGTTATACGTTATGCGTTATGCGTTATGGGTTATGAGTAATGCGTGATCCGTTATGCGTAATGCTTTATGCGTTATGCGTTATGCGTTACGCGTAATGCGTTATGCGCTCTGGGTCATGCGTTAAGCGTTATGCGTTATGCGTTATGCGTTATGCGTTATGCGTTATGCGTTATGCGTTATGCGTTATGGGTTGTGCGTTATGAGTCATGTGTTATGCGTTATGCGTTTTGCTTTATGCGTTATGCGTTATGGGTTATGCGTTATGCGTTATGCGTTATGAGTAATGCGTGATCCGTTATGCGTTATGCGTTATGCGTTTTGCGTTATGCGAGATCCGTTATGCGTTATGCTTTATGCGTTATGCGTTATGCGTTATGCGTTATGCGTTATGTGTTATGCGTTGTGCGTTATCCGCTATGCGTTATGCGTTTTACGTTATGCGTTATGCGTTATGAGTTATGCGTTATACGTTATGGGTTATGCGTTATGCGTTATGCGTTATGCGATTTGGGTTATGCGTTATGCGTTAAGCGTTATGCGTTATGGGTTATGAGTTATTCGTTATGCGTTATGCGTTATGCGTTATGCGTTATGCGTTGTGCGTTATGCGATTTGCGTTATGCGTTATGCGTTATGGGTTGTGCGTTATGAGTCATGCGTTATGCGTTATGAGTAATGCGTGATCCGTTATGCGTTATGCGTTATTCGTTATGCGTTATGCGTTATGAGAAATGCGAGATTCGTTATGCGTTATGCGTTATGCGTTATGAGTAATGCGTGATCCGTTATGCGTTATGCGTTATGCATTATGCGTTATGCGTTATGCGTTATGCGTTATGCTTTATGCGTTATGCGTTATGCGTTATGCGTTATGCGTTATGAGTAATGCGTTATGCGTTATGCGTTATGTGTTATGCGTTGTGCGTTGTCCGCTATGCGTTATGCGTTTTACGTTATGCGTTATGCGTTATGAGTTATGCGTTATACGTTATGGGTTATGCGTTATGCGTTATGCGTTATGCGTTATGCGTTATGCGTTGTGCGTTATGCGATTTGCGTTATGCGTTATGCGTTATGATTTATGGGTTGTGCGTTATGAGTCATGCGTTATGCGTTATGAGTAATGCGTGATCCGTTATGCGTTATGCGTTATGCGTTTTGCGTTATGCGAGATCCGTTATGCGTTATGCTTTATGCGTTATGCGTTATGCGTTATGCGTTATGCGTTATGTGTTATGCGTTGTGCGTTATCCGCTATGCGTTATGCGTTTTACGTTATGCGTTATGCGTTATGAGTTATGCGTTATACGTTATGGGTTATGCGTTATGCGTTATGCGTTATGAGATTTGGGTTATGCGTTATGCGTTATGGGTTATGAGTTATTCGTTATGCGTTATGCGTTATGCGTTATGCGTTATGCGTTATGCGTTGTGCGTTATGCGATTTGCGTTATGCGTTATGCGTTATGGGTTGTGCGTTATGAGTCATGCGTTATGCGTTATGAGTAATGCGTGATCCGTTATGCGTTATGCGTTATGCGTTATGCGTTATGCGTTATGCGTTATGCGTTATGAGTAATGCGTGATCCGTTATGCGTTATGCGTTATGCGTTATGCGTTATGCGTTATGCGTTATGTGTTATGCGTTATGCGTTATGCGTTATGAGTAATGCGTGATCCGTTATGTGTAATGCGTTATGCGTTATGCGTTACGCGTTTTGCGTTATGCGTTATGCGTTATGCGTTATGCGTTATGCGTTATGCGTTATGCGTAATGCGTTATGCTTTATGCGTTATGCGTTATGCGTTATGCGTTATGCGTTATGCGTTATGCGTTATGCGTTATGCGTTATGCGTTATGCGTTATGCGTTATGCGTTATGCGTTATGCGTTATGCGTTATGCGTTATGCGTTATGCGTTATGCGTTATGCGTTATGCGTTATGCGTTATGCGATTTGCGTTATGCGTTATGCGTTATGGGTTGTGCGTTATGAGTAATGCGTGATCCGTTATGCGTTATGCGTTATGCATTATGCGTTATCCGTTATGCGTTATGCGTTATGCGTTATGCGTTATGCTTTATGCGTTATGCGTTATGCGTTATGCGATTTGCGTTATGCGTTATGCGTTATGCGTTATGCGTTATGCGTTATGCGTTATGCGTTATGCGTTATGCGTTATGCGTTATGCGATTAGCGTTATGCGTTATGCGTTATGGGTTGTGCGTTATGAGTCATGCGTTATGCGTTATGCGTTTTGCTTTATGCGTTATGCGTTATGGGTTATGCGTTATGCGTTATGCGTTATGCGTTATGCGTTATGCGTTATGCGTTATGAGAAATGCGAGATCCGTTATGCGTTATGCGTTATGCGTTATGAGTAATGCGTGATCCGTTATGCGTTATGCGTTATGAGTAATGCGTGATCCGTTATGCGTTATGCGTTATGCATTATGCGTTATGCGTTATGCGTTATGCTTTATGCGTTATGCGTTATGCGTTATGCGTTATGTGTTATGCGTTGTGCGTTATCCGCTATGCGTTATGCGTTTTCGTTATGCGTTATGCGTTATATGTTATGTGTTATGCGTTACGCGTTATGCGTTATGCGTTATGCGTTATGCGTTATGCGTTATGCGTTATGCGTTATGCGTTATGCGTTATGCGTTATGCGTTATGCGTTATGCGTTATGGGTTATGCGTTATGTGTTATGCGTTATACGTTATGTGTTATGCGTTGTGCGTTATCCGTTATGCGTTATGCGTTATGCGTTATGCGTTATGCGTTATGCGTTATGCGTTATGCGTTATGCGTTATGCGTTATGCGTTATGCGTTATGCGTTATGCGTTATGCGTTATGCGTTACGCGTTATGCGTTATGCGTTATGCGTTGTGCGTTATGCGTTATGCGTTATGCGCTATGCGTTATGCGTTATGAGTGATGCGTGATCCGTTATGCGTTATGCGGAATGAGTAATGCGTGATCCGTTATGCGTTATGCGTTATGCGTTATGCGTTATGCGTTATGCGTTATGCTATTTGCGTTATGCGTTATGCGTTATGCGTTATGCGTTATGAGTAATGCGTGATCCGTTATGCGTTATGCGTTATGCGTTATGCGTTATGCGTTATGCGTTATGTGTTATGCGTTATGCGCTATGCGTTATACGTTATGCGTTATGCGTTATGGGTTATGAGTAATGCGTGATCCGTTATGCGTAATGCTTTATGCGTTATGCGTTATGCGTTACGCGTAATGCGTTATGCGCTCTGGGTCATGCGTTAAGCGTTATGCGTTATGCGTTATGCGTTATGCGTTATGCGTTATGCGTTATGCGTTATGGGTTGTGCGTTATGAGTCATGTGTTATGCGTTATGCGTTATGCGTTTTGCTTTATGCGTTATGCGTTATGGGTTATGCGTTATGCGTTATGCGTTATGAGTAATGCGTGATCCGTTATGCGTTATGAGTAACGCGTGATCCGTTATGCGCTATGCGTTATGCGTTATGAGTAATGCGTGATCCGTTATGTGTTATGCGTTATGCGCTATGCGTTATGCGTTATGCGTTATGCGTTATGGGTTATGAGTAATGCGTGATCCGTTATGCGTAATGCTTTATGCGTTATGCGTTATTCGTTACGCGTAATGCGTTATGCGCTATGGGTCATGCGTTAAGCGTTATGCGTTATGCGTTATGCGTTATGCGGAATGCGTCATCCGTTTTGCGTTATGAGTAATGCGTGATCCGTCATGCGTTATGCGTTAGGCGTTATGCGTTTTGCGTTATGCGTTATGAGTAATGCGAGATCCGTTACGCGTTATGCGTTATGCGTTATGCGTTATGCGTTATGCGTAATGCGTTATGCTTTATGCGTTATGCGTTATGCGTTATGCGTTATGCGTTATGCGTTATGCGTTATGCGTTATGCGTTATGCGTTATGCGTTATGCGTTATGCGTTATGCGTTATGCGTTATGCGTTATGCGTTATGCGTTATGCGTTATGCGTTATGCGTTATGCGTTATGCGTTATGCGTTATGCGTTATGCGTTATGCGTTATGCGATTTGCGTTATGCGTTATGCGTTATGGGTTGTGCGTTATGAGTAATGCGTGATCCGTTATGCGTTATGCGTTATGCATTATGCGTTATCCGTTATGCGTTATGCGTTATGCGTTATGCGTTATGCTTTATGCGTTATGCGTTATGCGTTATGCGATTTGCGTTATGCGTTATGCGTTATGCGTTATGCGTTATGCGTTATGCGTTATGCGTTATGCGTTATGCGTTATGCGTTATGCGATTAGCGTTATGCGTTATGCGTTATGGGTTGTGCGTTATGAGTCATGCGTTATGCGTTATGCGTTTTGCTTTATGCGTTATGCGTTATGGGTTATGCGTTATGCGTTACGCGTTATGCGTTATGCGTTATGCGTTATGCGTTATGCGTTATGCGATTTGCGTTATGCGTTATGCGTTATGGGTTGTGCGTTATGAGTAATGCGTGATCCGTTATGCGTTATGCGATTTGCGTTATGCGTTATGCGTTATGGGTTGTGCGTTATGAGTAATGCGTGATCCGTTATGCGTTATGCGTTATGCATTATGCGTTATCCGTTATGCGTTATGCGTTATGCGTTATGCGTTATGAGTAATGCGTGATCCGTTATGCGTTATGCGTTATGAGTAATGCGTGATCCGTTATGCGTTATGCGTTATGCATTATGCGTTATGCGTTATGCGTTATGCTTTATGCGTTATGCGTTATGCGTTATGCGTTATGCGTTATGTGTTATGCGTTGTGCGTTATCCGCTATGCGTTATGCGTTTTCGTTATGCGTTATGCGTTATATGTTATGTGTTATGCGTTACGCGTTATGCGTTATGCGTTATGCGTTATGCGTTATGCGTTATGCGTTATGCGTTATGCGTTATGCGTTATGCGTTATGCGTTATGGGTTATGCGTTATGTGTTATGCGTTATACGTTATGTGTTATGCGTTGTGCGTTATCCGTTATGCGTTATGCGTTATGCGTTATGCGTTATGCGTTATGCGTTATGCGTTATGCGTTATGCGTTATGCGTTATGCGTTATGCGTTACGCGTTATGCGTTATGCGTTATGCGTTGTGCGTTATGCGTTATGCGTTATGCGCTATGCGTTATGCGTTATGAGTGATGCGTGATCCGTTATGCGTTATGCGGAATGAGTAATGCGTGATCCGTTATGCGTTATGCGTTATGCGTTATGCGTTATGCGTTATGCGTTATGCTATTTGCGTTATGCGTTATGCGTTATGCGTTATGCGTTATGAGTAATGCGTGATCCGTTATGCGTTATGCGTTATGCGTTATGCGTTATGCGTTATGCGTTATGCGTTATGCGTTATGCGTTATGCGTTATGCGTTATGCGTTATGCGTTATGGGTTATGAGTAATGCGTGATCCGTTATGCGTAATGCTTTATGCGTTATGCGTTATGCGTTACGCGTAATGCGTTATGCGCTCTGGGTCATGCGTTATGCGTTATGCGTTATGCGTTATGCGTTATGCGTTATGCGTTATGCGTTATGCGTTATGCGTTATGGGTTGTGCGTTATGAGTCATGTGTTATGCGTTATGCGTTTTGCTTTATGCGTTATGCGTTATGGGTTATGCGTTATGCGTTATGCGTTATGAGTAATGCGTGATCCGTTATGCGTTATGCGTTATGCGTTTTGCGTTATGCGAGATCCGTTATGCGTTATGCTTTATGCGTTATGCGTTATGCGTTATGCGTTATGCGTTATGTGTTATGCGTTGTGCGTTATCCGCTATGCGTTATGCGTTTTACGTTATGCGTTATGCGTTATGAGTTATGCGTTATACGTTATGGGTTATGCGTTATGCGTTATGCGTTATGCGATTTGGGTTATGCGTTATGCGTTAAGCGTTATGCGTTATGGGTTATGAGTTATTCGTTATGCGTTATGCGTTATGCGTTATGCGTTATGCGTTGTGCGTTATGCGATTTGCGTTATGCGTTATGCGTTATGGGTTGTGCGTTATGAGTCATGCGTTATGCGTTATGAGTAATGCGTGATCCGTTATGCGTTATGCGTTATTCGTTATGCGTTATGCGTTATGAGAAATGCGAGATTCGTTATGCGTTATGCGTTATGCGTTATGAGTAATGCGTGATCCGTTATGCGTTATGCGTTATGCATTATGCGTTATGCGTTATGCGTTATGCGTTATGCTTTATGCGTTATGCGTTATGCGTTATGCGTTATGCGTTATGAGTAATGCGTTATGCGTTATGCGTTATGTGTTATGCGTTGTGCGTTGTCCGCTATGCGTTATGCGTTTTACGTTATGCGTTATGCGTTATGAGTTATGCGTTATACGTTATGGGTTATGCGTTATGCGTTATGCGTTATGCGTTATGCGTTATGCGTTGTGCGTTATGCGATTTGCGTTATGCGTTATGCGTTATGATTTATGGGTTGTGCGTTATGAGTCATGCGTTATGCGTTATGAGTAATGCGTGATCCGTTATGCGTTATGCGTTATGCGTTTTGCGTTATGCGAGATCCGTTATGCGTTATGCTTTATGCGTTATGCGTTATGCGTTATGCGTTATGCGTTATGTGTTATGCGTTGTGCGTTATCCGCTATGCGTTATGCGTTTTACGTTATGCGTTATGCGTTATGAGTTATGCGTTATACGTTATGGGTTATGCGTTATGCGTTATGCGTTATGCGATTTGGGTTATGCGTTATGCGTTATGGGTTATGAGTTATTCGTTATGCGTTATGCGTTATGCGTTATGCGTTATGCGTTATGCGTTGTGCGTTATGCGATTTGCGTTATGCGTTATGCGTTATGGGTTGTGCGTTATGAGTCATGCGTTATGCGTTATGAGTAATGCGTGATCCGTTATGCGTTATGCGTTATGCGTTATGCGTTATGCGTTATGCGTTATGCGTTATGCGTTATGCGTTATGAGTAATGCGTGATCCGTTATGCGTTATGCGTTATGCGTTATGCGTTATGCGTTATGCGTTATGTGTTATGCGTTATGCGTTATGCGTTATGAGTAATGCGTGATCCGTTATGTGTAATGCGTTATGCGTTATGCGTTACGCGTTTTGCGTTATGCGTTATGCGTTATGCGTTATGCGTTATGCGTTATGCGTTATGCGTAATGCGTTATGCTTTATGCGTTATGCGTTATGCGTTATGCGTTATGCGTTATGCGTTATGCGTTATGCGTTATGCGTTATGCGTTATGCGTTATGCGTTATGCGTTATGCGTTATGCGTTATGCGTTATGCGTTATGCGTTATGCGTTATGCGTTATGCGTTATGCGTTATGCGTTATGCGTTATGCGTTATGCGATTTGCGTTATGCGTTATGCGTTATGGGTTGTGCGTTATGAGTAATGCGTGATCCGTTATGCGTTATGCGTTATGCATTATGCGTTATGCGTTATGCGTTATGCGTTATGCGTTATGCGTTATGCTTTATGCGTTATGCGTTATGCGTTATGCGATTTGCGTTATGCGTTATGCGTTATGCGTTATGCGTTATGCGTTATGCGTTATGCGTTATGCGTTATGCGTTATGCGTTATGCGATTAGCGTTATGCGTTATGCGTTATGGGTTGTGCGTTATGAGTCATGCGTTATGCGTTATGCGTTTTGCTTTATGCGTTATGCGTTATGGGTTATGCGTTATGCGTTATGCGTTATGCGTTATGCGTTATGCGTTATGAGAAATGCGAGATCCGTTATGCGTTATGCGTTATGCGTTATGAGTAATGCGTGATCCGTTATGCGTTATGCGTTATGAGTAATGCGTGATCCGTTATGCGTTATGCGTTATGCATTATGCGTTATGCGTTATGCGTTATGCTTTATGCGTTATGCGTTATGCGTTATGCGTTATGTGTTATGCGTTGTGCGTTATCCGCTATGCGTTATGCGTTTTCGTTATGCGTTATGCGTTATATGTTATGTGTTATGCGTTACGCGTTATGCGTTATGCGTTATGCGTTATGCGTTATGCGTTATGCGTTATGCGTTATGCGTTATGCGTTATGCGTTATGCGTTATGCGTTATGGGTTATGCGTTATGTGTTATGCGTTATACGTTATGTGTTATGCGTTGTGCGTTATCCGTTATGCGTTATGCGTTATGCGTTATGCGTTATGCGTTATGCGTTATGCGTTATGCGTTATGCGTTATGCGTTATGCGTTATGCGTTATGCGTTATGCGTTATGCGTTATGCGTTACGCGTTATGCGTTATGCGTTATGCGTTGTGCGTTATGCGTTATGCGTTATGCGCTATGCGTTATGCGTTATGAGTGATGCGTGATCCGTTATGCGTTATGCGGAATGAGTAATGCGTGATCCGTTATGCGTTATGCGTTATGCGTTATGCGTTATGCGTTATGCGTTATGCTATTTGCGTTATGCGTTATGCGTTATGCGTTATGCGTTATGAGTAATGCGTGATCCGTTATGCGTTATGCGTTATGCGTTATGCGTTATGCGTTATGCGTTATGTGTTATGCGTTATGCGCTATGCGTTATACGTTATGCGTTATGCGTTATGGGTTATGAGTAATGCGTGATCCGTTATGCGTAATGCTTTATGCGTTATGCGTTATGCGTTACGCGTAATGCGTTATGCGCTCTGGGTCATGCGTTAAGCGTTATGCGTTATGCGTTATGCGTTATGCGTTATGCGTTATGCGTTATGCGTTATGCGTTATGGGTTGTGCGTTATGAGTCATGTGTTATGCGTTATGCGTTATGCGTTTTGCTTTATGCGTTATGCGTTATGGGTTATGCGTTATGCGTTATGCGTTATGAGTAATGCGTGATCCGTTATGCGTTATGAGTAACGCGTGATCCGTTATGCGCTATGCGTTATGCGTTATGAGTAATGCGTGATCCGTTATGTGTTATGCGTTATGCGCTATGCGTTATGCGTTATGCGTTATGCGTTATGGGTTATGAGTAATGCGTGATCCGTTATGCGTAATGCTTTATGCGTTATGCGTTATTCGTTACGCGTAATGCGTTATGCGCTATGGGTCATGCGTTAAGCGTTATGCGTTATGCGTTATGCGTTATGCGGAATGCGTCATCCGTTTTGCGTTATGAGTAATGCGTGATCCGTCATGCGTTATGCGTTAGGCGTTATGCGTTTTGCGTTATGCGTTATGAGTAATGCGAGATCCGTTACGCGTTATGCGTTATGCGTTATGCGTTATGCGTTATGAGTAACGCGTGATCCGTTATGCGTTATGCGTTATGCGTTATGCGTTATGCGTTATGCGTTATGAGAAATGCGTGATCCGATATGCGTTATGCGTTATGCTTTATGCGTTATGCGTTATGCGTTATGCGTTATGCGTTATGCGTTATGCGTTATGCGTTATGCGTTATGCGTTATGCGTTATGCGTTATGCGTTATGCGTTATGCGTTATGCGTTATGCGTTATGCGTTATGCGTTATGCGTTGTGCGTTATGCGATTTGCGTTATGCGTTATGCGTTATGGGTTGTGCGTTATGAGTCATGCGTTATGCGTTATGAGTAATGCGTGATCCGTTATGCGTTATGCGTTATTCGTTATGCGTTATGCGTTATGAGAAATGCGAGATTCGTTATGCGTTATGCGTTATGCGTTATGAGTAATGCGTGATCCGTTATGCGTTATGCGTTATGAGTAATGCGTGATCCGTTATGCGTTATGCGTTATGCATTATGCGTTATGCGTTATGCGTTATGCGTTATGCTTTATGCGTTATGCGTTATGCGTTATGCGTTATGCGTTAAGAGTAATGCGTTATGCGTTATGCGTTATGTGTTATGCGTTGTGCGTTGTCCGCTATGCGTTATGCGTTTTACGTTATGCGTTATGCGTTATGAGTTATGCGATATACGTTATGGGTTATGCGTTATGCGTTATGCGTTATGCGTTATGCGTTATGCGTTATGCGTTGTGCGTTATGGGTTATGCGTTATGCGTTATGCGTTATGCGTTATGCGTTATGCGTTATGCGTTATGAGAAATGCGAGATCCGTTATGCGTTATGCGTTATGCGTTATGAGTAATGCGTGATCCGTTATGCGTTATGCGTTATGAGTAATGCGTGATCCGTTATGCGTTATGCGTTATGCATTATGCGTTATGCGTTATGCGATTTGGGTTATGCGTTATGCGTTATGCGTTATGGGTTATGAGTTATTCGTTATGCGTTATGCGTTATGCGTTATGCGTTATGCGTTATGCGTTATGCGTTGTGCGTTATGCGATTTGCGTTATGCGTTATGCGTTATGGGTTGTGCGTTATGAGTCATGCGTTATGCGTTATGAGTAATGCGTGATCCGTTATGCGTTATGCGTTATGCGTTATGCGTTATGCGTTATGCGTTATGCGTTATGCGTTATGAGTAATGCGTGATCCGTTATGCGTTATGCGTTATGCGTTATGCGTTATGCGTTATGCTTTATGCGTTATGCGTTATGCGTTATGCGTTATGCGTTATGCGTTATGCGTTATGCGTTATGCGTTATGCGGAATGCGTCATCCGTTATGCGTTATGAGTAATGCGTTATGCGTTATGCGTTACGCGTAATGCGTTATGCGCTATGGGTCATGCGTTAAGCGTTATGCGTTATGCGTTATGCGTTATGCGTTATGCGTTATGCGTTATGGGTTGTGCGTTATGAGTCATGTGTTATGCGTTATGCGTTTTGCTTTATGCGTTATGCGTTATGGGTTATGCGTTATGCGATATGCGTTATGAGTAATGCGTGATCCGTTATGCGTTATGAGTAACGCGTGATCCGTTATGCGCTATGCGTTATGCGTTATGAGAAATGCGTGATACGTTATGCGTTATGCGTTATGCTTTATGCGTTATGCGTTATGCGTTATGCGTTATGCGTTATGCGTTATGCGTTATGCGTTATGCGGAATGCGTCATCCGTTATTCGTTATGAGTAATGCGTGATCCGTCATGCGTTATGCGTTAGGCGTTATGCGTTTTGCGTTATGCGTTATGGGTTATGAGTAATGCGTGATCCGTTATGCGTTATGCTTTATGCGTTATGCGTTATGCGTTACGCGTAATGCGTTATGCGCTATGGGTCATGCGTTAAGCGTTATGCGTTATGCGTTATGCGTTATGCGTTATGCGGAATGCGTCATCCGTTATGCGTTATGAGTAATGCGTGATCCGTCATGCGTTATGCGTTAGGCGTTATGCGTTTTGCGTTATGCGTTATGCGGAATGCGTCATCCGTTATGCGTTATGCGTTATGCGATATGCGTTATGCGTTATGCGTTATGCGTTATGAGTAATGCGTGATCCGTTATGCGTTATGCGTTATGCGTTATGCGTTATGCGTTTTGCTTTATGCGTTATGCGTTATGGGTTATGCGTTATGCGTTATGCGTTATGAGTAATGCGTGATCCGTTATGTGTAATGCGTTATGCGTTATGCGTTACGCGTTTTGCGTTATGCGTTATGCGTTATGCGTTATGCGTTATGCGTTATGCGTAATGCGTTATGCTTTATGCGTTATGCGTTATGCGTTATGCGTTATGCGTTATGCGTTATGCGTTATGCGTTATGCGTTATGCGTTATGCGTTATGCGTTATGCGTTATGCGTTATGCGTTATGCGTTATGCGTTATGCGTTATGCGTTATGCGTTATGCGTTATGAGAAATGCGAGATCCGTTATGCGTTATGCGTTATGCGTTATGCGTTATGCGTTATGAGTAATGCGTGATCCGTTATGCGTTATGCGTTATGAGTAATGCGTGATCCGTTATGCGTTATGCGTTATGCGTTATGCGTTATGCGTTATGCGTTATGCGTTATGCGTTATGCGTAATGCGTTATGCGTTATGCGTTATGCGTTATGCGTTATGCGTTATGAGTAATGCGTGATCCGTTATGCGTTATGCGTTATGAGTAATGCGTGATCCGTTATGCGTTATGCGTTATGCGTTATGCGTTATGCGTTATGCGTTATGCGTTATGCGTTATGCGGTATGCTTTATGCGTTATGCGTTATGCGTTATGCGTTATGCGTTATGCGTTATGCGTTATGCGTTATGCGTTATGCGTTATGCGTTATGAGAAATGCGAGATCCGTTATGCGTTATGCGTTATGCGTTATGCGTTATGCGTTATGAGTAATGCGTGATCCGTTATGCGTTATGCGTTATGAGTAATGCGTGATCCGTTATGCGTTATGCGTTATGCGTTATGCGTTATGCGTTATGCGTTATGCGTTATGCGTAATGCGTTATGCGTTATGCGTTATGCGTTATGCGTTATGCGTTGTGCGTTATGCGTTATGCGTTATGCGTTAGCGCTATGCGTTATGCGTTATGCGTTATGCCTTATGCGTTATGAGTAACGCGTGATACGTTATGCGTTATGCGTTATGCGTTATGAGTAATGCGTGATCCGTTATGCGTTATGCGTTATGCGTTATGCGTTAGCGCTATGCGTTATGCGTTATGCGTTATGCGTTATGCGTTATGAGTAACGCGTGATACGTTATGCGTTATGAGTAATGCGTGATCCGTTATGCGTTATGCGTTATGCGTTATGAGTAATGCGTGATCCGTTATGCGTTATGCGTTATGAGAAATGCGTGATCCGTTATGCGTTATGCGTTATGAGTAATGCGTGATCCGTTATGCGTTATGCGTTATGCGTTATGCGTTATGAGTTATGCGTTATGCGTTATGAGTTATGCGTTATGCGTTATGCGTTATGCGTTATGCGTTATGCGTTATGCGTTATGCGTTATGCGTTATGCGATATGCGTTATGCGTTATGCGTTATGCGTTATGAGTAATGCGTGATCCGTTATGCGTTATGCGTTATGCGTTATGCGTTATGCGTTATGCGTTATGCGTTTTGCTTTATGCGTTATGCGTTATGGGTTATGCGTTATGCGTTATGCGTTATGAGTAATGCGTGATCCGTTATGTGTAATGCGTTATGCGTTATGCGTTACGCGTTTTGCGTTATGCGTTATGCGTTATGCGTTATGCGTTATGCGTTATGCGTTATGCGTTATGCGTTATGCGCTATGCGTTATGCGTTATGCGTTATGCGTTATGCGTTATGCGTTATGCGTTATGCGTTATGCGTTATGCGTTATGCGTTATGCGTTATGCGTTATGCGTTATGCGTTATGCGTTATGCGTTATGCGTTATGCGTTATGCGTTATGCGATATGCGTTATGCGTAATACGTTATGGGTTGTGCGTTATGAGTCATGCGTTATGCGTTATGAGTAATGCGTGATCCGTCATGCGTTATGCGTTATGCGTTATGAGTAATGCGAGATCCGTTACGCGTTATGCGTTATGCATTATGCGTTATGCGTTATGCGGTATGCTTTATGCGTTATGCGTTATGCGTTATGCGTTATGCGTTATGCGTTATGCGTTATGCGTTATGCGTTATGCGTTATGCGTTATGAGAAATGCGAGATCCGTTATGCGTTATGCGTTATGCGTTATGCGTTATGCGTTATGAGTAATGCGTGATCCGTTATGCGTTATGCGTTATGAGTAATGCGTGATCCGTTATGCGTTATGCGTTATGCGTTATGCGTTATGCGGTATGCTTTATGCGTTATGCGTTATGCGTTATGCGTTATGCGTTATGCGTTATGCGTTATGCGTTATGCGTTATGCGTTATGCGTTATGCGTTATGCGTTATGCGTTATGCGTTATGCGTTATGCGTTATGCGGAATGCGTCATCCCTTATGCGTTATGAGTAATGCGTGATCCGTCATGCGTTATGCGTTATGCGTTATGAGTAATGCGAGATCCGTTACGCGTTATGCGTTATGCGTTATGCGATATGCGTAATGCGTTATGCGTTATGCGTTATGCGTTATGGGTTATGAGTAATGCGTGATCCGTTATGCGTAATGCTTTATGCGTTATGCGTTATGCGTTACGCGTAATGCGTTATGCGCTATGGGTCATGCGTTAAGCGTTATGCGTTATGCGTTATGCGTTATGCGGAATGCGTCATCCGTTATGCGTTATGAGTAATGCGTGATCCGTCATGCGTTATGCGTTAGGCGTTATGCGTTTTGCGTTATGCGTTATGCGGAATGCGTCATCCGTTATGCGTTATGCGGAATGCGTCATCCTTTATGCGTTATGCGTTATGCGTTATGGGTTATGAGTAATGCGTGATCCGTTATGCGTAATGCTTTATGCGTTATGCGTTATGCGTTACGCGTTATGCGTTATGCGTTATGCGTTATGCGTTATGCGTTTTGCGTTATGCGTTATGCTTTATGCGTTATGCGTTATGCGTTATGCTTTATGCGTTATGCGTTACTCCTTATGAGTTATGAGTTATAAGTTATGCGTAATGCGTAATGCGTTATGCGTTATGCGTTATGCATTATTCTTTATCCGTTATGCGTTATGCGTTATGCTTTATGCGTTATGCGTTATGCGTTATGAGTAATGAGTTATAAGTTATGCGTTATGCGTTATTCGTTATGAGTAATGAGTTATAAGTTATGCGTTATGCGTTATGCTTTATGCGTTATGCGTTATGCGTTATACGTTATGCTTTATGCGTTATGCGTTACTCCTTATGAGTTATGAGTTATAAGTTATGCGTAATGCGGTATGCGTTATACGTTATACGTTATGCGTTATGCGTTATGCGTTATGGGTTATGCGTTATGCGTTGTGCGTTATGCGTTATGCGTTATGCGCTATGCGTTATGCATTATGCGTTATGCGTTATGCGTTATGCGTTAAGCGTTATGCGTTTTGCTTTATTCGTTATGCGTTGTGCATTATGCGTTATGCGTTATGTGTTATGCTTTATGCGTTATGCGTTATGCGTTACGCTTTATGCGTTATGCATTATGCGTTATGCGTTATGCGTTATGCATTATGCGTTATGCGTTATGCGTGATCCGTTATGCGTTAAGCGTTATGCGTTTTGCTGTATTCGTAATGCGTTGTGCATTATGCGTTATGCGTTATGTGTTATGCGTTATGCGTTATGCGTTATACGTTATGCGTTATGCGTTATGCGTGATCCGTTATGTGTTAGGCGATATACGTTTTGCGGTATTCGTTATGCGTTATGCGTTATGCGTTATCCGTTGTTCGTTATGCGTTATGCGTTGTGCGTTATACGTTTGCGTTATGCGTTATGCGTTATACGGTATGCGTTATGCGTTATGCGTTATACGTTATGCGTTATGCGTTATGCGATATGCGTTATGCGTTATGCGTTATGCTTTATGCGTTATGCGTTATTAGTTACACGTTATGCGTTATGCGTTATGCGTTATGCGTTATGCGTTATGCGTTAGGGGTTATGCGTTATGCGTTATGCGTTAGGCGTTATGCGTTATGCGTTATGCGTTATGAGTTATACGTTATGCGTTATGCGTTAGGGGTTATGCGTTATGCGTTATGCGTTATGCTTTATGCGTTATGCATTATGCGTTATGCGTTATGCGATATGCGTTATCCGTTATGCGTTATGCGTTATGCGTTATTCGTTATGAGTAATGAGTTATAAGTTATGCGTTATGCGTTATGCTTTATGCGTTATGCGTTATGCGTTATGCGTTATGCGTTATGCGTTATGCGTTATGGCTTATGCGTTTTGCGTTATGCCTTATGCGTTATGCGTTGTGCGTTATACGTTTGCGTTATGCGTTATGCGTTATGCGTTATGCGTTATGCGTTATGCGTTATGCGTCATGCGTTATGAGTTATGCGTTATGCGTTATGCGTTATGCGTTATGCGTTATGCGTTATGCGTTATGCGTTATGCGTTATGCGTTATGCGTTATGCGTTATGCGTTACGCGTTATGCTTTATGCGTTATGCATTATGTGTTATGCGTTATGCGATATGCGTTATGCGTTATGCGTTATTCGTTATGAGTAATGCGTTATAAGTTATGCGTTATGCGTTATGCTTTATGCGTTATGCGTTATGCGTTATGCGTTATGCGTTATGCGTGATCCGTTATGCGTTATGCGTTATGCGTTATGCGTTATGCGTTATGCGTGATCCGACATGCGTTATGCATTTTGCGTTATGCGTTATTCGTTATGAGTTTTGAGTTATGCGTTATGCGTTGTGCGTTATATGTTTGCGTTATGCGTTATGCGTTATGCGTTATGCGTTATGCGTCATGCGTTATGCGTTATGCGTTATGCGTTATGCGTTATGCGTTATGCGTTATGCGTTATGCGTTATGCGTTATGTGTTATGCGTTATGCGTTATGCTTTATGCGTTATGCATTATGCGTTATGCGTTATGCGATATGCGTTATGCGTTATGCGTTATTCGTTATGAGTAATGAGTTATAAGTTATGCGTAATTTGTTATGCCTTATGAGTTATGCATTATGCGTTATGCGTTATGCATAATGCGTTATACGTTATGTATTATGCGTAATGCCTTATGCGTTATGCGATATGCGTCATGCATCAAGCCTTATGCGATATGCGATATGCGTCATGCATCAAGCCTTATGCGATATGCGATATGCGTCATGCATCAAGCCTTATGCGTTATGGGTTATGCGTTAACGTTATGCGTTATGCGTTATGCGTTATGCGTTATGCGTTATGCGTTATGCGTTATGCGTTATGCGTTATGCGTTATGCATTATTCTTTATCCGTTATGCGTTATGCGTTATGCTTTATGCGTTATACGTTATGCGTTATGAGTAATGAGTTATAAGTTATGCGTTATGCGTTATTCGTTATGAGTAATGAGTTATAAGTTATGCGTTATGCGTTATGCTTTATGCGTTATGCGTTATGCGTTATGCGTTATGCGTTATGCGTTATGCGTTATGCGTTATGCGTTATGCGTTATGCGTTATGCGTTTTGCGTTATGCGTTATGCGTTATGCGTTGTGCGTTATACGTTTTCGTTATGCGTTATGCGTTATGCGTTATGCGTTATGCGTTATGCGTCATGCGTTATGAGTTATGCGTTATGCGTTATGCGTTATGCGTTATGCGTTATGCGTTATGCGTTATGCGTTATGCGTTATGCGTTATGCGTTATGCGTTATGCTTTATGCGTTATGCATTATGCGTTATGCGTTATGCGTTATGCGATATGCGTTATGCGTTATGCGTTATTCGTTATGAGTAATGCGTTATAAGTTATGCGTTATGCGTTATGCTTTATGCATTATGCGTTATGCGTTATGCGTTATGCGTTATGCGTTATGCGTTATGCGTTATGCGTTATGCGTTATTCGTTATGAGTAATGCGTTATAAGTTATGCGTTATGCGTTGTGCGTTATACGTTTGCGTTATGCGTTATGCGTTATACGGTATGCGTTATGCGTTATGCGTTATACGTTATGCGTTATGCGTTATGCGATATGCGTTATGCGTTATGCGTTATGCTTTATGCGTTATGCGTTATTAGTTACACGTTATGCGTTATGCGTTATGCGTTATGCGTTATGCGTTATGCGTTAGGGGTTATGCGTTATGCGTTATGCGTTAGGCGTTATGCGTTATGCGTTATGCGTTATGAGTTATACGTTATGCGTTATGCGTTAGGGGTTATGCGTTATGCGTTATGCGTTATGCTTTATGCGTTATGCATTATGCGTTATGCGTTATGCGATATGCGTTATCCGTTATGCGTTATGCGTTATGCGTTATTCGTTATGAGTAATGAGTTATAAGTTATGCGTTATGCGTTATGCTTTATGCGTTATGCGTTATGCGTTATGCGTTATGCGTTATGCGTTATGCGTTATGGCTTATGCGTTTTGCGTTATGCCTTATGCGTTATGCGTTGTGCGTTATACGTTTGCGTTATGCGTTATGCGTTATGCGTTATGCGTTATGCGTTATGCGTTATGCGTCATGCGTTATGAGTTATGCATTATGCGTTATGCGTTATGCGTTATGCGTTATGCGTTATGCGTTATGCGTTATGCGTTATGCGTTATGCGTTATGCGTTATGCGTTATGCGTTACGCGTTATGCTTTATGCGTTATGCATTATGTGTTATGCGTTATGCGATATGCGTTATGCGTTATGCGTTATTCGTTATGAGTAATGCGTTATAAGTTATGCGTTATGCGTTATGCTTTATGCGTTATGCGTTATGCGTTATGCGTTATGCGTTATGCGTTATGCGTGATCCGTTATGCGTTATGCGTTATGCGTTATGCGTTATGCGTTATGCGTGATCCGACATGCGTTATGCATTTTGCGTTATGCGTTATTCGTTATGAGTTTTGAGTTATGCGTTATGCGTTGTGCGTTATACGTTTGCGTTATGCGTTATGCGTTATGCGTTATGCGTTATGCGTCATGCGTTATGCGTTATGCGTTATGCGTTATGCGTTATGCGTTATGCGTTATGCGTTATGCGTTATGCGTTATGCGTTATGTGTTATGCGTTATGCGTTATGCTTTATGCGTTATGCATTATGCGTTATGCGTTATGCGATATGCGTTATGCGTTATGCGTTATTCGTTATGAGTAATGAGTTATAAGTTATGCGTTATGCGTTATGCTTTATGCATTATGCGTTATGCGTTATGCGTTATGCGTTATGCGTTATGCGTTATGCGTTATGCTTTATGCGTTATGCGTTACTCCTTACGAGTTATGAGTTATAAGTTATGCGTAATGCGTTATGCGTTATGCGTTATGCTTTATGCGTTATGCGTTATGCGTTATGCGTTATGCGATTTGCGGTATTCGTTAAGCGTTGTGCATTATGCGTTATGCGTTATGCGTTATGGGTTATGGGTTATGCGTTATGCTTTATGCGTTATTCATTTTGCGTTATGCGTTATTCGTTATGAGTTATGAGTTATAAGTTATGCGTAATTTGTTATGCCTTATGAGTTATGCATTATGCGTTATGCGTTATGCATAATGCGTTATACGTTATGTATTATGCGTAATGCCTTATGCGTTATGCGATATGCGTCATGCATCAAGCCTTATGCGATATGCGATATGCGTCATGCATCAAGCCTTATGCGATATGCGATATGCGTCATGCATCAAGCCTTATGCGTTATGGGTTATGCGTTAACGTTATGCGTTATGCGTTATGCGTTATGCGTTATGCGTTATGCGTTATGCGTTATGCGTTATGCGTTATGCGTTATGCGTTATGCGTTATGCATTATTCTTTATCCGTTATGCGTTATGCGTTATGCTTTATGCGTTATACGTTATGCGTTATGAGTAATGAGTTATAAGTTATGCGTTATGCGTTATTCGTTATGAGTAATGAGTTATAAGTTATGCGTTATGCGTTATGCTTTATGCGTTATGCGTTATGCGTTATGCGTTATGCGTTATGCGTTATGCGTTATGCGTTATGCGTTATGCGTTATGCGTTTTGCGTTATGCGTTATGCGTTATGCGTTGTGCGTTATACGTTTTCGTTATGCGTTATGCGTTATGCGTTATGCGTTATGCGTTATGCGTCATGCGTTATGAGTTATGCGTTATGCGTTATGCGTTATGCGTTATGCGTTATGCGTTATGCGTTATGCGTTATGCGTTATGCGTTATGCGTTATGCGTTATGCGTTATGCTTTATGCGTTATGCATTATGCGTTATGCGTTATGCGTTATGCGATATGCGTTATGCGTTATGCGTTATTCGTTATGAGTAATGCGTTATAAGTTATGCGTTATGCGTTATGCTTTATGCATTATGCGTTATGCGTTATGCGTTATGCGTTATGCGTTATGCGTTATGCGTTATGCGTTATGCGTTATGCGTTATGCGTTATGCGTTATGCTTTATGCGTTATGCGTTACTCCTTATGAGTTATGAGTTATAAGTTATGCGTAATGCGTTATGCGTTATGCGTTATGCGTTATGCGTTATGCGTTATGCGTTATGCGTTATGCGTTATGCGATATGCGTTATGCTTTATGCGTTATGCGTTACTCCTTATGAGTTATGAGTTATAAGTTATGCGTAATGCGTTATGCTTTATGCGTTATGCGTTATGAGTTAAGCGGTATGCGTTATGCGTTATGCGTTATGCGTTTTGCGGTATTCGTTATGCGTTGTGCATTATGCGTTATGCGTTGTGCGTTATGGGTTATGATTTATGCGTTATGCGATATGAGTTATGCGTTATGCGTTATGCGTTATGCGTTATGCTTTATGCGTCATGCGGGATCCGTTATGCGTTAGGCGTTATGCGATTTGCGGTATTCGTTAAGCGTTGTGCATTATGCGTTATGCGTTATGCGTTATGGGTTATGGGTTATGCGTTATGCTTTATGCGTTATTCATTTTGCGTTATGCGTTATTCGTTATGAGTTATGAGTTATAAGTTATGCGTAATGCGTAATGCCTTATGAGTTATGCATTATAAGTTATGCGTTATGCATAATGCGTTATACGTTATGTATTATGCGTTATGCCTTATGCGTTATGCGATATGCGTCATGCATCAAGCCTTATGCGATATGCGATATGCGTCATGCATCAAGCCTTATGCGTTATGGGTTATGCGTTAACGTTATGCGTTATGCGTTATGATTTATGCTTTATGCGTTATGCGTTATGCGTGATCCGACATGCGTTATGCATTTTGCGTTATGCGTTATTCGTTATGAGTTATGAGTTATAAGTTATGCGTAATGCGTTATGCGTTATGCGTTATGCATTCTGCTTTATCCGTTATGCGTTATGCGTTATGCTTTATGCGTTATGCGTTATGCGTTATGCGTTATGCGTTATGCGATATGCGTTATGCGTTATGAGTAACGAGTTATAAGTTATGCGTTATGCGTAATGCGTTATGCGTTATGCGTTATGCGTTATGCTTTATGCGTTATGCGTTATGCGTTATGCTTTATGCGTTATTCGTTATGCGTTATGCGTTATGCGTTATGCGTTATGCGTTATGCGTTATGTGTTATGCGTTATGCATTATGCGTTATGCGTTATGCGTTATGCATTATGCGTTATGCGTTATGCGTTATGCGTTATACGGTATGCGTTATGCGTTATGCGTTATGCGTTATGCGTTATGCGTTATGCGTTATGCGTTATGCGTTATGCGTTATGCGTTATGCGTTATGCGTTATGCGTTATGCGTTATGCGTTATGCTTTATGCGTTATGCGTTATGCGTTATGCTTTATGCGTTATGCGTAACTCCTTATGAGTTATGAGTTATAAGTTATGCGTAATGCGTTATGCGTTATGCGTTATGCATTATTCTTTATCCGTTATGCGTTATGCGTTATGCTTTATGCGTTATGCGTTATGCGTTATGAGTAATGAGTTATAAGTTATGCGTTATGCGTTATTCGTTATGAGTAATGAGTTATAAGTTATGCGTTATGCGTTATGCTTTATGCGTTATGCGTTATGCGTTATGCTTTATGCGTTATGCGTTACTCCTTATGAGTTATGAGTTATAAGTTATGCGTAATGCGGTATGCGTTATACGTTATACGTTATGCGTTATGCGTTATGCGTTATGCGTTATGCGTTATGCGTTGTGCGTTATGCGTTATGCGTTATGCGTTATGCGTTATGCGTTATGCGTTATGCGTTATGCGTTATGCGTTATGCGTTATGCTTTATGCGTTATGCGTTATGCGTTATGCGTTATGCGTTATACGGTATGCGTTATGCGTTATGCGTTATGCGTTATGCGTTATGCGTTATGCGTTATGCGTTATGCGTTATGCTTTATGCGATATGCGTTATGCGTTATGCGTTATGCGTTATGCGTTATGCGTTATGCGTTATGCTTTATGCGTTATGCGTTATGCGTTATGCGTTATGCTTTATGCGTTATGCGTTACTCCTTATGAGTTATGAGTTATAAGTTATGCGTAATGCGTTATGCGTTATGCGTTATGCATTATTCTTTATCCGTTATGCGTTATGCGTTATGCTTTATGCGTTATACGTTATGCGTTATGAGTAATGAGTTATAAGTTATGCGTTATGCGTTACTCCTTATGAGTTATGAGTTATAAGTTATGCGTAATGCGGTATGCGTTATACGTTATACGTTATGCGTTATGCGTTATGCGTTATGCGTTATGCGTTATGCGTTATGCGTTTTGCGTTATGCGTTATGCGTTATGCGCTATGCGTTATGCATTATGCGTTATGCGTTATGCGTTATGCGTTAAGCGTTATGCGTTTTGCTTTATTCGTTATGCGTTGTGCATTATGCGTTATGCGTTATGTGTTATGCTTTATGCGTTATGCGTTATGCGTTATGCGTTATGCGTTATGCATTATTCTTTATCCGTTATGCGTTATGCGTTATGCTTTATGCGTTATGCGTTATGCGTTATGAGTAATGAGTTATAAGTTATGCGTTATGCGTTATTCGTTATGAGTAATGAGTTATAAGTTATGCGTTATGCGTAATGCGTTATTCGTTATGCGTTATGCATTATTCTTTATCCGTTATGCGTTATGCGTTATGCTTTATGCGTTATACGTTATGCGTTATGAGTAATGAGTTATAAGTTATGCGTTATGCGTTATTCGTTATGAGTAATGAGTTATAAGTTATGCGTTATGCGTTATGCTTTATGCGTTATGCGTTATGCGTTATGCGTTATGCTTTATGCGTTATGCGTTACTCCTTATGAGTTATGAGTTATAAGTTATGCGTAATGCGGTATGCGTTATACGTTATACGTTATGCGTTATGCGTTATGCGTTATGCGTTATGCGTTATGCGTTATGCGTTGTGCGTTATGCGTTATGCGTTATGCGCTATGCGTTATGCATTATGCGTTATGCGTTATGCGTTATGCGTTAAGCGTTATGCGTTTTGCTTTATTCGTTATGCGTTGTGCATTATGCGTTATGCGTTATGTGTTATGCTTTATGCGTTATGCGTTATGCGTTACGCTTTATGCGTTATGCATTATGCGTTATGCGTTATGCGTTATGCATTATGCGTTATGCGTTATGCGTGATCCGTTATGCGTTAAGCGTTATGCGTTTTGCTGTATTCGTAATGCGTTGTGCATTATGCGTTATGCGTTATGTGTTATGCGTTATGCGTTATGCGTTATGCGTTATACGTTATGCGTTATGCGTTATGCGTGATCCGTTATGTGTTAGGCGATATACGTTTTGCGGTATACGTTATGCGTTATGCGTTATGCGTTATCCGTTGTTCGTTATGCGTTATGCTTTGTGCGTTATACGTTTGCGTTATGCGTTATGCGTTATACGGTATGCGTTATGCGTTATACGTTATGCGTTATGCGTTATGCGATATGCGTTATGCGTTATGCTTTATGCGTTATGCGATATTAGTTACACGTTATGCGTTATGCGTTATGCGTTATGCGTTATGCGTTAGGGGTTATGCGTTATGCGTTATGCGTTAGGCGTTATGCTTTATGCGTTATGCGTTATGCGTTATGAGTTATACGTTATGCGTTATGCGTTAGGGGTTATGCGTTATGCGTTATGCGTTATGCTTTATGCGTTATGCATTATGCGTTATGCGTTATGCGATATGCGTTATCCGTTATGCGTTATGCGTTATGCGTTATTCGTTATGAGTAATGAGTTATAAGTTATGCGTTATGCGTTATGCTTTATGCGTTATGCGTTATGCGTTATGCGTTATGCGTTATGCGTTATGCGTTATGCGTTATGCGTTATGCGTTATGCGTTTTGCGTTATGCGTTATGCGTTATGCGTTGTGCGTTATACGTTTGCGTTATGCGTTATGCGTTATGCGTTATGCGTCATGCGTTATGCGTTATGCGTTATGCGTTATGCGTTATGCGTTATGCGTTATGCGTTATGCGTTATGCGTTATGCGTTATGCGTTATGCGTTATGCTTTATGCGTTATGCATTATGCGTTATGCGTTATGCGATATGCGTTATGCGTTATGCGTTCTTCGTTATGAGTAATGCGTTATAAGTTATGCGTTATGCGTTATGCTTTATGCATTATGCGTTATGAGTTATGCGTTATGCGTTATGCGTTAGCGTTATGCGTTATGCGTTATGCTTTATGCGTTATGCGTTACTCCTTATGAGTTATGAGTTATACGTTATGCGTAATGCGTTATGCGTTATGCGTTATGCTTTATGCGTTATGCGTTATGCGTTATGCGTTATGCGTTATGCGTTATGCGTTATGCGTTATGCGTGATCCGTTATGCGTTATGCGTTATGCGTTATGCGTTATGCGTTATGCGTGATCCGACATGCGTTATCCATTTTGCGTTATGCGTTATTCGTTATGAGTTATGAGTTATGCGTTATGCGTTGTGCGTTATACGTTTGCGTTATGCGTTATGCGTTATGCGTTATGCGTTATGCGTTATGCGTCATGCGTTATGCGTTATGCGGTATGCGTTATGCGTTATGCGTTATGCGTTATGCGTTATACGTTATGCGTTATGCGTTATGCGTTACGCGTTATGCGTTATGCATTATACTTTATCCGTCATGCGTTATGCGTTATGCTTTATGCGTTATGCGTTATGCGTTATGCGTTATGCGTTATGCGTTATGCGTTATGCGTTATGCGTCATGCGTTATGCGTTATGCGTTATGCGTTATGCGTTATGCGTTATGCGTTATGCGTTATGCGTTATGCGTTATGCGTTATGCGTTATGCGTTATGCGTTATGCGTTAGGGGTTATGCGTTATGCGTTATGCGTTAGGCGTTATGCGTTATGCGTTATGCGTTATGCGTTATGAGTTATACGTTATGCGTTATGCGTTATCCGTTATGCGTTATGCGTTATGCGTTATTCGTTATGAGTAATGAGTTATAAGTTATGCGTTATGCGTTATGCTTTATGCGTTATGCGTTATGCGTTATGCGTTATGCGTTATGCGTTATGCGTTATGCGTTATGCGTTATGCGTTATGCGTTTTGCGTTATGCGTTATGCGTTATGCGTTGTGCGTTATACGTTTGCGTTATGCGTTATGCGTTATGCGTTATGCTTTATGCGTTATGCATTATGCGTTATGCGTTATGCGTTATGCGATATGCGTTATGCGTTATGCGTTATTCGTTATGAGTAATGCGTTATAAGTTATGCGTTATGCGTTATGCGTTATGCTTTATGCGTTATGCGTTATGCGTTATGCGTTATGCGTTATGCGTTATGCGTTATGCGTTATGCGTTATGCGTTATGCGTTATGCGTCATGCGTTATGCGTTATGCGTTATGCGTTATGCGTTATGCGTTATGCGTTATGCGTTATACGTTATGCGTTATGCGTTATGCGTTATGCGTTAGGGGTTATGCGTTATGCGTTATGCGTTAGGCGTTATGCGTTATGCGTTATGCGTTATGCGTTATGAGTTATACGTTATGCGTTATGCGTTATCCGTTATGCGTTATGCGTTATGCGTTATTCGTTATGAGTAATGAGTTATAAGTTATGCGTTATGCGTTATGCTTTATGCGTTATGCGTTATGCGTTATGCGTTATGCGTTATGCGTTATGCGTTATGCGTTATGCGTTATGCGTTATGCGTTATGCGTTTTGCGTTATGCGTTATGCGTTATGCGTTGTGCGTTATACGTTTGCGTTATGCGTTATGCGTTATGCGTTATGCTTTATGCGTTATGCATTATGCGTTATGCGTTATGCGTTATGCGATATGCGTTATGCGTTATGCGTTATTCGTTATGAGTAATGCGTTATAAGTTATGCGTTATGCGTTATGCTTTATGCATTATGCGTTATGCGTTATGCGTTATGCGTTATGCGTTATGCGTTATGCGTTATGCTTTATGCGTTATGCGTTACTCCTTATGAGTTATGAGTTATAAGTTATGCGTAATGCGTTATGCGTTATGCGTTATGCTTTATGCGTTATGCGTTATGCGTTATGCGTTATGCGTTATGCGTTATGCGTTATGCGTTATGCGTTATGCGTTATGCGTTATGCGTTATGCGTTATGCGTTATGCGTTATGCGTTATGCGTTATGCGTTATGCGTTATGCGTTATTCGTTATGAGTAATGAGTTATAAGATATGCGTTATGCGTTATGCTTTATGCGTTATGCGTTATGCGTTATGTGTTATGCGTTATGCGTTATGCGTTATGCGTTATGCGTTATGCGTGATCCGACATGCGTTATGCATTTAGCGTTATGCGTTATTCGTTATGGGTTATGAGTTATAAGTTATGCATAATGCGTTATGCGTTATGCGTTATGCATTATGCTTTATCCGTTATGCGTTATGCGTTATGCTTTATGCGTTATGCGTTATGCGTTATGCGTTATGCGTTATGCGTTATGCGTTATGCGTTATGCGTTATGCGTTATGCGTTATGCGTTATGCGTTATGCGTTATACGGTATGCGTTATGCGTTATGCGTTATGCGTTATGCGTTATGCGTTATGCGTTATGCGTTATGCGTTATGCGTTATGAGTTATAAGTTATGCGTAATGCGTTATGCGTTATGCGTTATGCTTTATGCGTTATGCGTTATGCGTGATCCGTTATGCGTTATGCGTTATGCGTTATGCGTTATGCGTTATGCGTTATGCGTTATGCGTTATGCGTTATGCGTTATGCGTTATGCGTTATGCGTTATGCGTTATGCGTTATGCGTTATGCGTTATGCGTTATTCGTTATGAGTAATGAGTTATAAGATATGCGTTATGCGTTATGCTTTATGCGTTATGCGTTATGCGTTATGTGTTATGCGTTATGCGTTATGCGTTATGCGTTATGCGTTATGCGTGATCCGACATGCGTTATGCATTTTGCGTTATGCGTTATTCGTTATGAGTTATGAGTTATAAGTTATGCATAATGCGTTATGCGTTATGCGTTATGCATTATGCTTTATCCGTTATGCGTTATGCGTTATGCTTTATGCGTTATGCGTTATGCGTTATGCGTTATGCGTTATGCGTTATGCGTTATGCGTTATGCGTTATGCGTTATGCGTTATGCGTTATGCGTTATGCGTTATACGGTATGCGTTATGCGTTATGCGTTATGCGTTATGCGTTATGCGTTATGCGTTATGCGTTATGCGTTATGCGTTATGCGTTATGCGTTATGCGTTATGCGTTATGCGTTATGCGTTATGCGTTATGCTTTATGCGTTATGCGTTATGCGTTATGCTTTATGCTTTATGCGTTATGCGTTACTCCTTATGAGTTATGAGTTATAAGTTATGCGTAATGCGTTATGCGTTATGCGTTATGCATTATTCTTTATCCGTTATGCGTTATGCGTTATGCTTTATGCGTTATACGTTATGCGTTATGAGTAATGAGTTATAAGTTATGCGTTATGCGTTATTCGTTATGAGTAATGAGTTATAAGTTATGCGTTATGCGTTATGCTTTATGCGTTATGCGTTATGCGTTATGCGTTATGCTTTATGCGTTATGCGTTACTCCTTATGAGTTATGAGTTATAAGTTATGCGTAATGCGGTATGCGTTATAAGTTATACGTTATGCGTTATGCGTTATGCGTTATGCGTTATGCGTTATGCGTTGTGCGTTATGCGTTATGCGTTATGCGCTATGCGTTATGCATTATGCGTTATGCGTTATGCGTTATGCGTTAAGCGTTATGCGTTTTGCTTTATTCGTTATGCGTTGTGCATTATGCGTTATGCGTTATGTGTTATGCTTTATGCGTTATGCGTTATGCGTTACGCTTTATGCGTTATGCATTATGCGTTATGCGTTATGCGTTATGCATTATGCGTTATGCGTTATGCGTGATCCGTTATGCGATAAGCGTTATGCGTTTTGCTGTATTCGTAATGCGTTGTGCATTATGCGTTATGCGTTATGTGTTATGCGTTATGCGTTATGCGTTATACGTTATGCGTTATGCGTTATGCGTGATCCGTTATGTGTTAGGCGATATACGTTTTGCGGTATTCGTTATGCGTTATGCGTTATGCGTTATCCGTTGTTCGTTATGCGTTATGCGTTGTGCGTTATACGTTTGCGTTATGCGTTATGCGTTATACGGTATGCGTTATGCGTTATACGTTATGCGTTATGCGTTATGCGATATGCGTTATGCGTTATGCTTTATGCGTTATGCATTATGCGTTATGCGTTATGCGATATGCGTTATCCGTTATGCGTTATGCGTTATGCGTTATTCGTTATGAGTAATGAGTTATAAGTTATGCGTTATGCGTTATGCGTTATGCGTTATGCGTGATCCGTTATGCGTTATGCGTTATGCGTTATGCGTTATGCGTTATGCGTGATCCGACATGCGTTATCCATTTTGCGTTATGCGTTATTCGTTATGAGTTATGAGTTATGCGTTATGCGTTGTGCGTTATACGTTTGCGTTATGCGTTATGCGTTATGCGTTATGCGTTATGCGTCATGCGTTATGCGTTATGCGTTATGCGTTATGCGTTATGCGTTATGCGTTATGCGTTATGCGTTATGCGTTATGCGTTATGCGTTATGCGTTATGCATTATGCTTTATCCGTTATGCGTTATGCTTTATGCGTTATGCGTTATGCGTTATGCGTTAAGCGTTATGCGTTTTGCTTTATTCGTTATGCGTTGTGCATTATGCGTTATGCGTTATGTGTTATGCTTTATGCGTTATGCGTTATGCGTTACGCTTTATGCGTTATGCATTATGCGTTATGCGTTATGCGTTATGCATTATGCGTTATGCGTTATACGTTATGCGTTATGAGTAATGAGTTATAAGTTATGCGTTATGCGTTATTCGTTATGAGTAATGAGTTATAAGTTATGCGTTATGCGTTATGCTTTATGCGTTATGCGTTATGCGTTATGCTTTATGCGTTATGCGTTACTCCTTATGAGTTATGAGTTATAAGTTATGCGTAATGCGGTATGCGTTATAAGTTATACGTTATGCGTTATGCGTTATGCGTTATGCGTTATGCGTTATGCGTTATGCGTTGTGCGTTATGCGTTATGCGTTATGCGCTATGCGTTATGCATTATGCGTTATGCGTTATGCGTTATGCGTTAAGCGTTATGCGTTTTGCTTTATTCGTTATGCGTTGTGCATTATGCGTTATGCGTTATGTGTTATGCTTTATGCGTTATGCGTTATGCGTTACGCTTTATGCGTTATGCATTATGCGTTATGCGTTATGCGTTATGCATTATGCGTTATGCGTTATGCGTGATCCGTTATGCGATAAGCGTTATGCGTTTTGCTGTATTCGTAATGCGTTGTGCATTATGCGTTATGCGTTATGTGTTATGCGTTATGCGTTATGCGTTATACGTTATGCGTTATGCGTTATGCGTGAACCGTTATGTGTTAGGCGATATACGTTTTGCGGTATTCGTTATGCGTTATGCGTTATGCGTTATCCGTTGTTCGTTATGCGTTATGCGTTGTGCGTTATACGTTTGCGTTATGCGTTATGCGTTATACGGTATGCGTTATGCGTTATACGTTATGCGTTATGCGTTATGCGATATGCGTTATGCGTTATGCTTTATGCGTTATGCATTATGCGTTATGCGTTATGCGATATGCGTTATCCGTTATGCGTTATGCGTTATGCGTTATTCGTTATGAGTAATGAGTTATAAGTTATGCGTTATGCGTTATGCGTTATGCGTTATGCGTTATGCGTTATGCGTGATCCGTTATGCGTTATGCGTTATGCGTTATGCGTTATGCGTTATGCGTTATGATTTATGCTTTATGCGTTATGCGTTATGCGTGATCCGACATGCGTTATGCATTATGCGTTATGCGTTATTCGTTATGAGTTATGAGTTATAAGTTATGCGTAATGCGTTATGCGTTATGCGTTATGCATTATGATTTATCCGTTATGCGTTATGCGTTATGCTTTATGCGTTATGCGTTATGCGTTATGCGTTATGCGTTATGCGTTATGCGTTATTCGTTATGAGTAATGAGTTATAAGTTATGCGTTATGCGTGATCCGACATGCGTTATCCATTTTGCGTTATGCGTTATTCGTTATGAGTTATGAGTTATGCGTTATGCGTTGTGCGTTATACGTTTGCGTTATGCGTTATGCGTTATGCGTTATGCGTCATGCGTTATGCGTTATGCGTTATGCGTTATGCGTTATGCGTTATGCGTTATGCGTTATGCGTTATGCGTTATGCGTTATGCGTTATGCGTTATGCATTATGCTTTATCCGTTATGCGTTATGCTTTATGCTTTATGCGTTATGCGTTACTCCTTATGAGTTATGAGTTATAAGTTATGCGTAATGCGTTATGCGTTATGCGTTATGCATTATTCTTTATCCGTTATGCGTTATGCGTTATGCTTTATGCGTTATACGTTATGCGTTATGAGTAATGAGTTATAAGTTATGCGTTATGCGTTATTCGTTATGAGTAATGAGTTATAAGTTATGCGTTATGCGTTATGCTTTATGCGTTATGCGTTATGCGTTATGCTTTATGCGTTATGCGTTACTCCTTATGAGTTATGAGTTATAAGTTATGCGTAATGCGGTATGCGTTATAAGTTATACGTTATGCGTTATGCGTTATGCGTTATGCGTTATGCGTTATGCGTTATGCGTTATGCGTTATGCGTTATGCGTTATGCGTTATGCGCTATGCGTTATGCATTATGCGTTATGCGTTATGCTTTATGCGTTAAGCGTTATGCGTTTTGCTTTATTCGTTATGCGTTGTGCATTATGCGTTATGCGTTATGTGTTATGCTTTATGCGTTATGCGTTATGCGTTACGCTTTATGCGTTATGCATTATGCGTTATGCGTTATGCGTTATGCTTTATGCGTTATGCGTTATGCGTTATGCGTTATGCGTTATGCGTTATGCGTTATGCGTTATGCGTTATGCGTTATGCGTTATGCGTTATGCGTGATCCGACATGCGTTATGCATTTTGCGTTATGCGTTATTCGTTATGAGTTATGAGTTATAAGTTATGCGTAATGCGTTATGCGTTATGCATTATGCTTTATCCGTTATGCGTTATGCGTTATGCTTTATGCGTTATGCGTTATGAGTTATGCGTTATACGTTATGCGTTATGCGTTATGCGTGATCCGTTATGTGTTAGGCGATATACGTTTTGCGGTATTCGTTATGCGTTATGATTTATGCTTTATGCGTTATGCGTTATGCGTGATCCGACATGCGTTATGCATTATGCGTTATGCGTTATTCGTTATGAGTTATGAGTTATAAGTTATGCGTAATGCGTTATGCGTTATGCGTTATGCATTATGATTTATCCGTTATGCGTTATGCGTTATGCTTTATGCGTTATGCGTTATGCGTTATGCGTTATGCGTTATGCGTTATGCGTTATTCGTTATGAGTAATGAGTTATAAGTTATGCGTTATGCGTGATCCGACATGCGTTATCCATTTTGCGTTATGCGTTATTCGTTATGAGTTATGAGTTATGCGTTATGCGTTGTGCGTTATACGTTTGCGTTATGCGTTATGCGTTATGCGTTATGCGTCATGCGTTATGCGTTATGCGTTATGCGTTATGCGTTATGCGTTATGCGTTATGCGTTATGCGTTATGCGTTATGCGTTATGCGTTATGCATTATGCTTTATCCGTTATGCGTTATGCTTTATGCTTTATGCGTTATGCGTTACTCCTTATGAGTTATGAGTTATAAGTTATGCGTAATGCGTTATGCGTTATGCGTTATGCATTATTCTTTATCCGTTATGCGTTATGCGTTATGCTTTATGCGTTATACGTTATGCGTTATGAGTAATGAGTTATAAGTTATGCGTTATGCGTTATTCGTTATGAGTAATGAGTTATAAGTTATGCGTTATGCGTTATGCTTTATGCGTTATGCGTTATGCGTTATGCTTTATGCGTTATGCGTTATTCCTTATGAGTTATGAGTTATAAGTTATGCGTAATGCGGTATGCGTTATAAGTTATACGTTATGCGTTATGCGTTATGCGTTATGCGTTATGCGTTATGCGTTATGCGTTATGCGTTGTGCGTTATGCGTTATGCGTTATGCGCTATGCGTTATGCATTATGCGTTATGCGTTATGCTTTATGCGTTAAGCGTTATGCGTTTTGCTTTATTCGTTATGCGTTGTGCATTATGCGTTATGCGTTATGTGTTATGCTTTATGCGTTATGCGTTATGCGTTACGCTTTATGCGTTATGCATTATGCGTTATGCGTTATGCGTTATGCATTATGCGTTATGCGTTATGCGTGATCCGTTATGCGATAAGCGTTATGCGTTTTGCTGTATTCGTAATGCGTTGTGCATTATGCGTTATGCGTTATGTGTTATGCGTTATGCGTTATGCGTTATACGTTATGCGTTATGCGTTATGCGTGATCTGTTATGTGTTAGGCGATATACGTTTTGCGGTATTCGTTATGCGTTATGCGTTATGCGTTATCCGTTGTTCGTTATGCGTTATGCGTTGTGCGTTATACGTTTGCGTTATGCGTTATGCGTTATACGGTATGCGTTATGCGTTATGAGTAATGAGTTATAAGTTATGCGTTATGCGTTATGCGTTATGCGTTATGCGTTATGCGTTATGCGTTATGCGTGATCCGTTATGCGTTATGCGTTATGCGTTATGCGTTATGCGTTATGCGTGATCCGACATGCGTTATCCATTTTGCGTTATGCGTTATTCGTTATGAGTTATGAGTTATGCGTTATGCGTTGTGCGTTATGCGTTATGCGTTAAGCGTTATGCGTTATGCGTTATGCATTATGCTTTATCCGTTATGCGTTATGCGTTATGCGTTATGCGCTATGCGTTATGCATTATGCGTTATGCGTTATGCGTTATGCGTTAAGCGTTATGCGTTATGCGTTATGCATTATGCTTTATCCGTTATGCGTTATGCGTTATGCTTTATGCGTTTTGCGTTATGCGTTATGCGTTATGCGTTATGCGTTATGCGTTATGCGTTATGCGTTATTCGTTATGAGTAATGAGTTATAAGTTATGCGTTATGCGTAATGCGTTATGCGTTATGCGTTATGCGTTATGCTTTATGCGTTATGCGTTATGCGTTATGCTTTATGCGTTATTCGTTATGCGTTTGCGTTATGCGTTATGCGTTATGCGTTATGCGTTATGCGTTATGCGTTATGCGTTATGCGTTATGCGTTATGCGTTATGCGTTATGCGTTATGCTTTATGCGTTTTGCGTTACTCCTTATGAGTTATGAGATATAAGTTATGCGTAATGCGTTATGCGTTATGCGTTATGCGTTATGCTTTATGCGTTATGCGTTATGCGTTATGCGTTATGCGTTATGCGTTATGCGTTATGCGTTATGCGTGATCCGTTATGCGTTATGCGTTATGCGTTATGCGTTATGCGTTATGCGTTATGCGTTATGCGTTATGCGTTATGCGTTATGCTTTATGCGTTATGCGTTACTCCTTATGAGTTATGAGTTATAAGTTATGCGTAATGCGTAATGCGTTATGCGTTATGCATTATGCTTTATCCGTTATGCGATATGCGTTATGCTTTATGCGTTATGCGTTATGAGTAATGAGTTATAAGTTATGCGTTATGCGTTATTCGTTATGAGTAATGAGTTATAAGTTATGCGTTATGCGTTATGCTTTATGCGTTATGCGTTATGCGTTATGCTTTATGCGTTATGCGTTACTCCTTATGAGTTATGAGTTATAAGTTATGCGTAATGCGGTATGCGTTATACGTTATACGTTATGCGTTATGCGTTATGCGTTATGCGTTATGCGTTATGCGTTATGCGTTATGCGCTATGCGTTATGCATTATGCGTTATGCGTTATGCGTTATGCGTTAAGCGTTATGCGTTTTGCTGTATTCGTTATGCGTTGTGCATTATGCGTTATGCGTTATGTGTTATGCTTTATGCGTTATGCGTTATGCGTTACGCTTTAGGGTACGCGCACAGTGGAGCCGTTTTCGTCCGACGTCCGACTTCGACGCACACGGACAAGCGTTCCGAGGCATGTGTTGGTGCCGGTCCGACCGATTTCGTTCGAAAAGATGCTCACAGTGGGCCAGATTTCGTACGAAACGGTCAAGGTCGAACCTTTCTAAGTGCTTCGAGAAGGGTTTCAATGGGCAACCCCATGAGGTCTCAACGGCCGCTCGTCGGTCGGAGAGAATGAAATCATTTTCATTTCCCTCCGACATCGGATGGTGCAGCGTTCGCTTTAAATAATTTTCACGTCGCCAATTTTGAAGTATCCGTATTTTTAAAAACGGGTTCGTGAAGAGAACACTTGGGGCTATATCATCATTATTTTTATTTTTTCAATTTTCTGTTGCTACGATGGCAATGCACCTGTTTAAAAAACTATTGCAAATTAAACTATAAAAAAAAATATTTTTTAAACTGAAATAATTTTTATTAAATACTCTTGTGGTTTCGCGATAAGCACCCAAAACTCATTTTTATCGTTCTATTATAGTTTGGCCGTTGTAATTTAATGAAAAACTTGTGACTTGTGGATTCAAGATTTCAAACAATTCTTTGTTTTTTCTTTTACTAACTAACAAATTTGAATAAAATTCGAAACAGTAGTCGCATCTCGCATGGAATGATTCATGTGCATTAATGGTATGTATATTAACGCTCACGAGAGTATGGATACTCGAAAATAAGTAAAAATTGAAACAGTTATAATAAGAAACAACGATTTCGATCAATCGTATGCAGAGAAACTCAAAGATTCGTATCTTTACATCTTTCAATGGCTACTATATCTGTTTTATGCTTCAATCGTTTTCGACGAATTCGTTCATATCGGTTATATTGATGTCCAGTTCTAAACCAAGAAAAAAATCGGTAGGACTCAAAGGGCAGTCAAAGGAATTTGTATTTTTTATAATTTGAAGCAATGTACTCACCGCACTGAATAATATCTGCGCCATAAAACATTAGATTAGAATGTATGATCCTTTATTGATACTGTAATGTATTTGAATACATTGATTCTTTAAAATAACGTTACCATAGTAATCGAATTATTGCCACGCTTGGGCATTTTTCACCACTGTGCGACGTATGTATGTACGAAAGCGTAGCGGCTATCGACAGGTGCTATTGGAACATTGGGCGTGCAAATCATCGGACTATTATTGCTATTGCATTATTGAAGCTGTTTTTTAGCGCGCTCAATTCATAATGTTGGTGTTTGAAAAATTAGTTTACAGTCAGCACGTGTTGTCCGAGAAAGTACCGGCTTCCAGCTCAATAGTAATGCTACCTGTCATAAACCTCTCAATAGAGAACAGCCCCGGGAACGGCAGATAAACAAGTCGAGCCTATCGCCAGGTCTGCCCATCCCTACCACAGCCGCGCGCCCCTAGTCCCAATGTTTTTTTCGACGGTGCTCGCTACGTAGTGTGTGTGGCCGCTGTAGCCAATATTTCGACACAGCCGAAAATGCGTGTGAAACTATGTAGGTCTGCCTCCTCCACTCTTATCCAATCGGCCGCGTATTCGTATCTAGGCACGTAACCATAGTCCTGCCTGGAAACCTTGTTCTCAGCCTTGCATCGATACAATGTCATCCGTTCGGACCCATACGAGATGGCGCCTAGCCACCCCCTACGATCGCATAGTAGTGGGCGGTAACGGTTTTATTAATTTCTTAACCCACTACTGTTCCGCTATCTCTCATACGGGGCAGTGTATTGGACTACGTGTTGCACATAAACAAATTGAAAATGATTCTTTCACTACGTGATGACAAACGCTGTCGACCCTTATTTCAGAATGACTAGAGAATATTCAGCAATTTTATGGACCCAAAATAACAAATAATGCAAACCTAACAGCTGTTTATGTAGTTTGCAAGGTGAGCCTGACAACATGACGATCTCAAATAACTAAAGTAATTTATTTGGTGTGCGAAAGAAATGTTTGAAAAAACGTTGTATGGTTAATAGAGGGGTCATGTAGATACGAATCTTTGAATTTCTCTGCTTACGATTGATCGAAATCGTTGTTTCTTATTATAACTGTTTCAATTTTTACTTATTTTCGAGTATCCATACTCTCGTGAGCGTTAATATACATACCATTAATGCACATGAATCATTCCATGCGAGATGCGACTACTGTTTCGAATTTTATTCAAATTTGTTAGTTAGTAAAAGAAAAAACAAAGAATTGTTTGAAATCTTGAATCCACAAGTCACAAGTTTTTCATTAAATTACAACGGCCAAACTATAATAGAACGATAAAAATGAGTTTTGGGTGCTTATCGCAAAAATTATTTCAGTTTAAAAAATATTTTTTTTTATAGTTTAATTTGCAATAGTTTTTTAAACAGGTGCATTGCCATCGTAGCAACAGAAAATTGAAAAAATAAAAATAATGATGATATAGCCCCAAGTGTTCTCTTCACGAACCCGTTTTTAAAAATACGGATACTTCAAAATTGGCGACGTGAAAATTATTTAAAGCGAACGCTGCACCGAAATATATCGCACGAGGGCCTTCCTCTCGGTCGACGTCGGACGAACCTGAAGAGTCACACAGACGGGCCTACCCCCTCATTGGAAATGGTCGGCCGAAGCCTCTGACGTCACCAAGTCGGTCGGACGTCGGATCCACTGTGCGCGTACCCTTACGCGTTATGCATTATGCGTTATGCGTTATGCGTTATGCATTATGCGTTATGCGTTATGCGTGATCCGTTATGCGTTAAGCGTTATGCGTTATGCGTTATACGTTTGCGTTATGCGTTATGCGTTATGCTTTATGCGTTATGCGTTATGCATTATGCGTTATGCGTTATGCGTTATGCGTTAAGCGTTATGCGTTATGCGTTATGCATTATGCTTTATGCGTTATGCGTTATGCGTTATGCTTTATGCGTTATCCGTTATGCGTTATGCGTTATGCTTTATGCGTTATGCGTTATGCGTTATGCGTTATGCGTTATGCGTTATGCGTTATGCGTTATTCGTTATGAGTAATGAGTTATAAGTTATGCGTTATGCGTAATGCGTTATGCGTTATGCGTTATGCGTTATGCTTTATGCGTTATGCGTTATGCGTTATGCGTTATGCGTTATGCGTTATGCGCTATGCGTTATGCATTATGCATTATCCGTTATGCGTTATGCGTTATGCTTTATACGTTATGCGTTATGCGTTATGAGTAATGAGTTATAAGTTATGCGTTATGCGTTATTCGTTATGAGTAATGAGTTATAAGTTATGCGTTATGCGTTATGCTTTATGCGTTATGCGTTATGCGTTATGCTTTATGCGTTATGCGTTACTCCTTATGAGTTATGAGTTATAAGTTATGCGTAATGCGGTATGCGTTATACGTTATACGTTATGCGTTATGCGTTATGCGTTATGCGTTATGCGTTATGCGTTATGCGTTATGCGTTATGCGTTATGCGCTATGCGTTATGCATTATGCGTTATGCGTTATGCGTTATGCGTTAAGCGTTATGCGTTTTGCTGTATTCGTTATGCGTTGTGCATTATGCGTTATGCGTTATGTGTTATGCTTTATGCGTTATGCGTTATGCGTTACGCTTTATGCGTTATGCATTATGCGATATGCGTTATGCGTTATGCATTATGCGTTATGCGTTATGCGTGATCCGTTATGCGTTAAGCGTTATGCGTTATGCGTTATGCGTTGTGCGTTATACGTTTGCGTTTTTGTTTATGCGTTATGCTTTATGCGTTATGCGTTATGCGTTATGCGTTATGCGTTATGCGTTATGCGTTATACGTTATGCTTTATGCGTTATGCATTATGCGTTATGCGTTATGCGATATGCGTTATGCGTTATGCGTTATGCGTTTTGCGTTATGCGTTATGCATTATGCGTTATGCGTTATGCGTTATGCATTATGCGTTATGCGTTATGCGATATGCGTTATGCGTTATGCGTTATTCGTTATGAGTAATTAGTTATAAGTTATGCGTTATGCGTTATGCTTTATGCATTATGCGTTATGCGTTATGCGTTATGCGTTATGCGTTATGCGTTATGCGTTATGCTTTATGCGTTATGCGTTACTCCTTATGAGTTATAAGTTATGCGTAATGCATTTGCGTTATGCGTTATGCTTTATGCGTTTTGCGTTATGCGTTATGCGTTATGCGTTATGCGTTATGCGTGATCCGTTATGCGTTATGCGTTATGCGTTATGCGTTATGCGTTATGCGTTATGAGTTATGAGTTATAAGTTATGCGTAATGCGTTATGCGTTATGCATTATGCTTTATCCGTTATGCGTTATGCGTTATGCTTTATGCGTTATGCGTTATGCGTTATACGTTATGCTTTATGCGTTATGCATTATGCGTTATGCGTTATGCGTTATGCGATATGCGTTATGCGTTATGCGTTATTCGTTATGAGTAATTAGTTATAAGTTATGCGTTATGCGTTATGCTTTATGCATTATGCGTTATGCGTTATGCGTTATGCGTTATGCGTTATGCGTTATGCGTTATGCTTTATGCGTTATGCGTTACTCCTTATGAGTTATAAGTTATGCGTAATGCATTTGCGTTATGCGTTATGCTTTATGCGTTATGCGTTATGCGTTATGCGTTATGCGTTATGCGTTATGCGTGATCCGTTATGCGTTATGCGTTATGCGTTATGCGTTATGCGTTATGCGTTATGCGTTATGCGTTACTCCTTATGAGTTATGAGTTATAAGTTATGCGTAATGCGTTATGCTTTATGCGTTATGCGTTATGCGTTATGCGTTATGCGTTATGCGTTATGCGTTATGCGTTATGCGTAATGCGTTATGCGTTATGCGTTATGCGTTATGCGTGATCCGTTATGCGTTATGCGTTATGCGTTATGCTTTATGCGTTATGCGTTATGCGTTATGCGTTATACGTTATACGGTGTGCGTTATGCGTTATGCGTTATGCGTTATGAGTTATGCGTTATGCGTTATGCGTTATGCGTTATGCGTTTTGCGGTATTCGTTATGCGTTCTGCATTATGCGTTATGCGTTGTGCGTTATGGGTTATGATTTATGCGTTATGCGATATGAGTTATGCGTTATGCGTTACGCGTTATGCGTTATGCGTTATGCGTTATGCTTTATGCGTCATGCGTGATCCGTTATGCGTTAGGCGTTATGCGATTTGCGGTATTCGTTAAGCGTTGTGCATTATGCGTTATGCGTTATGCGTTAAGGGTTATGGGTTATGCGTTATGCTTTATGCGTTATTCATTTTGCGTTATGCGTTATTCGTTATGAGTTATAAGTTATGCGTAATGCGTTATGCCTTATGAGTTATGCATTATGCGTTATGCGTTATGCATAATGCGTTACACGTTATGTATTATGCGTTATGCGATATGCGTCATGCATCAAGCCTTATGCGATATGCGATATGCGTCATGCATCAAGCCTTATGCGTTATGGGTTATGCGTTAACGTTATGCGTTATGCGTTATGATTTATGCTTTATGCGTTATGCGTTATGCGTTATGCGTTATGCGTTATGCGTTATGCGTTATGCGTTATGCGTTATACGTTATGCTTTATGCGTTATGCATTATGCGTTATGCGTTATGCGATATGCGTTATGCGTTATGCGTTATGCGTTATGCGTTCTGCATTATGCGTTATGCGTTGTGCGTTATGGGTTATGATTTATGCGTTATGCGATATGAGTTATGCGTTATGCGTTACGCGTTATGCGTTATGCGTTATGCGTTATGCGTTATGCGTTATGCGTTATGCGTTATGCGTTATGCGTTATACGTTATGCTTTATGCGTTATGCATTATGCGTTATGCGTTATGCGATATGCGTTATGCGTTATGCGTTATGCGTTATGCGTTATGCATTATGCGTTATGCGTTATGCGTTATGCATTATGCGTTATGCGTTATGCGTGATCCGTTATGCGTTAAGCGTTATGCGTTATGCGTTATGCGTTATGAGTTATGAGTTATAAGTTATGCGTAATGCGTTATGCGTTATGCATTATGCTTTATCCGTTATGCGTTATGCGTTATGCTTTATGCATTATGCGTTATGCGTTATGCGTTATGCGTTATGCGTTATGCGTTATGCTTTATGCGTTATGCGTTACTCCTTATGAGTTATAAGTTATGCGTAATGCGTTTGCGTTATGCGTTATGCTTTATGCGTTATGCGTTATGCGTTATGCGTTATGCGTTATGCGTTATGCGTTATTCGTTATGAGTAATGAGTTATAAGTTATGCGTAATGCGTTATGCTTTATGCGTTATGCGTTATGCGTTATGCGTTATGCGTTATGCGTTATGCGTTATGCTTTATGCGTTATGCGTTATGCGTTATGCGTTATGCGTTATGCGTTATGCGTGATCCGTTATGCGTTATGCGTTATGCGTTATGCGTTATGCGTTATGCGTTATGCGTTATGCGTTATGCTTTATGCGTTATGCGTTATGCGTTATGCGATATGCGTTATGCGTTATGCGTTATGCGTTATGCGTTATGCGTTAAGCGCTATGCGTTATGCGTTATGCGTTATGCGTTATGCGTTATGCGTTATGCGTTATGCGTTATGCGTTATGCGTTATGCGTTATGCGTTATGCGTTATGCGTTATACGTTATGCTTTATGCTTTATGCATTATGCGTTATGCGTTATGCGATATGCGTTATGCGTTATGCGTTATGCTTTATGCGTTATGCGTTATGCGTTATGCGTTATGCGTTATGCGTTATGCGTTGTGCGTTATACGTTTGCGTTTTTGTTTATGCGTTATGCTTTATGCGTTATGCGTTATGCGTTATGCGTTATGCGTTATGCGTTATGCGTTATGCGTTATGCGTTATACGTTATGCTTTATGCGTTATGCATTATGCGTTATGCGTTATGCGTTATGCGTTATGCGTTATGCGTTATGCGTTATGCGTTGTGCGTTATGCGTTATGCGTTATGCGCTATGCGTTATGCATTATGCGTTATGCGTTATGCGTTATGCGTTAAGCGTTATGCGTTTTGCTCTATTCGTTATGCGTTGTGCATTATGCGTTATGCGTTATGTGTTATGCTTTATGCGTTATGCGTTATGCGTTACGCTTTATGCGTTATGCATTATGCGTTATGCGTTATGCATTATGCGTTATGCGTTATGCGTGATCCGTTATGCGTTAAGCGTTATGCGTTTTCTGTATTCGTAATGCGTTGTGCATTATGCGTTATGCGTTATGTGTTATGCGTTATGCCTTATGCGTTATACGTTATGCGTTATGCGTTATGCGTGATCCGTTATGTGTTAGGCGATATACGTTTTGCGGTATTCGTTATGCGTTATGCGTTATGCGTTATCCGTTGTTCGTTATGCGTTATGCGTTGTGCGTTATACGTTTGCGTTATGCGTTATACGGTATGCGTTATGCGTTATACGTTATGGGTTATGCGTTATGCGTTATGCGTTACTCCTTATGAGTTATGAGTTATAAGTTATGCGTAATGCGTTATGCTTTATGCCTTATGCGTTATGCGTTATGCGTTATGCGTTATGCGTTATGCGTTAAGCGTTATGCGTTTTCTGTATTCGTAATGCGTTGTGCATTATGCGTTATGCGTTATGTGTTATGCGTTATGCGTTATGCGTTATACGTTATACGGTATGCGTTATGCGTTATGCGTTATGCGTTATGCGTTATGCGTTATGCGTTATGCGTTATGCTTTATGCGTTATGCGTTATACGTTATGCTTTATGCGTTATGCGATACTCCTTATGAGTTATGAGTTATAAGTTATGCGTAATGCGTTATGCGTTATGCGTTATGCATTATGCTTTATCCGTTATGCGTTATGCGTTATGCTTTATGCTTTATGCGTTATGCGTTATGCGTTATGAGTAATGAGTTATAAGTTATGCGTTATGCGTTATTCGTTATGAGTAATGAGTTATAAGTTATGCGTTATGCGTTATGCTTTATGCGTTATGCGTTACTCCTTATGAGTTATGAGTTATAAGTTATGCGTAATGCGGTATGCGTTATACGTTATACGTTATGCGTTATGCGTTATGCGTTATGCGTTATGCGTTATGCGTTATGCGTTATGCGTTGTGCGTTATGCGTTATGCGTTATGCGCTATGCGTTATGCATTATGCGTTATGCGTTATGCGTTATGCGTTAAGCGTTATGCGTTTTGCTCTATTCGTTATGCGTTGTGCATTATGCGTTATGCGTTATGTGTTATGCTTTATGCGTTATGCGTTATGCGTTACGCTTTATGCGTTATGCATTATGCGTTATGCGTTATGCATTATGCGTTATGCGTTATGCGTGATCCGTTATGCGTTAAGCGTTATGCGTTTTCTGTATTCGTAATGCGTTGTGCATTATGCGTTATGCGTTATGTGTTATGCGTTATGCCTTATGCGTTATACGTTATGCGTTATGCGTTATGCGTGATCCGTTATGTGTTAGGCGATATACGTTTTGCGGTATTCGTTATGCGTTATGCGTTATGCGTTATCCGTTGTTCGTTATGCGTTATGCGTTGTGCGTTATACGTTTGCGTTATGCGTTATACGGTATGCGTTATGCGTTATACGTTATGGGTTATGCGTTATGCGTTATGCGATATGCGTTATGCGTTATGCGTTATGCGTTATGCTTTATGCGTTATGCGTTATTAGTTACACGTAATGCGTTATGCGTTATGCGTTATGCGTTATGCGTTAGGGGTTATGCGTTATGCGTTATGCGTTAGGCGTTATGCGTTATGCGTTATGCGTTATGAGTTATACGTTATGCGTTATGCGTTATGCTTTATGCGTTATGCGTTATGCGTTATGCTTTATGCGTTATGCGTTACTCCTTATGAGTTATGAGTTATAAGTTATGCGTTATGCGTTATGCGTTATTCGTTATGAGTAATGAGTTATAAGTTATGCGTTATGCGTTATGCGTTATGCTTTATGCGTTATGCGTTATGCGTTATGCGTTATGCGTTATGCGTTATGCGTTATGCGTTTTGCGTTATGCGTTATGCGTTATGCGTTGTGCGTTATACGTTTGCGTTATGCGTTATGCGTTATGCGTTATGCGTTATGCGTCATGCGTTATGCGTTATGCGTTATGCGTTATGCGTTATGCGTTATGCGTTATGCGTTATGCGTTATGCGTTATGCGTTATGCTTTATGCGTTATGCATTATGCGTTATGCGTTATGCGTTATGCGTTATGCGTTATGCGTTATGCGTTATGCGTTATGCGTTATGCGTTATGCTTTATGCGTTATGCGTTACTCCTTATGAGTTATGAGTTATAAGTTATGCGTAATGCGTTATGCGTTATGCGTTATGCTTTATGCGTTATGCGTTATGCGTTATGCGTTATGCGTTATGCGTTATGCGTTATGCGTTATGCGTTATGCGTTATGCGTTATGCGTTATGCTTTATGCGTTATGCGTTACTCCTTATGAGTTATGAGTTATAAGTTATGCGTAATGCGTTATGCTTTATGCGTTATGCGTTATGAGTTATGCGGTATGCGTTATGCGTTATGCGTTATGCGTTTTGAGGTATTCGTTATGCGTTGTGCATTATGCGTTATGCGTTGTGCGTTATGGGTTATGATTTATGCGTTATGCGATATGAGTTATGCGTTATGCGTTATGCGTTATGCTTTATGCGTCATGCGTGATCCGTTATGCGTTAGGCGTTATGCGATTTGCGGTATTCGTTAAGCGTTGTGCATTATGCGTTATGCGTTATGCGTTATGCTTTATGCATTATGCGTTATGCGGAATTCGTTATGCTTTATGCGTTATGCGTTATGCGTGATCCGTTATGCGTTGCGCATTATGCGTTATGCGTTGTGCGTTATGGGTTATGATTTATGCGTTATGCGATATGAGTTATGCGTTTTGCGTTACGCGTTATGCGTTATGCGTTATGCTTTATGCGTCATGCGTGATCCGTTATGCGTTAGGCGTTATGCGATTTGCGGTATTCGTTAAGCGTTGTGCATTATGCGTTATGCGTTATGCGTTAAGGGTTATGGGTTATGCGTTATGCTTTATGCGTTATTCATTTTGCGTTATGCGTTATTCGTTATGAGTTATGAGTTATAAGTTATGCGTAATGCGTTATGCCTTATGAGTTATGCATTATGCGTTATGCGTTATGCATAATGCGTTATACGTTATGTATTATGCGTTATGCGATATGCGTCATGCATCAAGCCTTATGCGATATGCGATATGCGTCATGCATCAAGCCTTATGCGTTATGGGTTATGCGTTAACGTTATGCGTTATGTGTTATGATTTATGCTTTATGCGTTATGCGTTATGCGTGATCCGACATGCGTTATGCATTTTGCGTTATGCGTTATTCGTTATGAGTTATGAGTTATAAGTTATGCGTAATGCGTTATACGTTATGCGATATGCATTATGCTTTATCCGTTATGCGTTATGCGTTATGCTTTATGCGTTATGCGTTATGCGTTATGCGTTATGCGTTATGCGTTATGCGTTATGCGTTATGCGTTATGCGTTATTCGTTATGAGTAATGAGTTATAAGATATGCGTTATGCGTAATGCGTTATGCGTTATGCGTTATGCGTTATGCTTTATGCGTTATGCGTTATGCGTTATGCTTTATGCGTTATTCGTTATGCGTTATGCGTTATGCGTTATGCGTTACTCCTTATGAGTTATGAGTTATAAGTTATGCGTAATGCGTTATGCTTTATGCGTTATGCGTTATGCGTTATGCGTTATGCGTTATGCGTTATGCGTTATACGTTATGCTTTATGCGTTATGCATTATGCGTTATGCGTTATGCGATATGCGTTATGCGTTATGCGTTATGCGTTATGCGTTATGCATTATGCGTTATGCGTTATGCGTTATGTATTATGCGTTATGCGTTATGCGTGATCCGTTATGCGTTAAGCGTTATGCGTTATGCGTTATGCGTTGTGCGTTATACGTTTGTGTTATGCGTTATGCGTTATGCTTTATGCGTTATGCGTTATGCGTTATGCGTTAAGCGCTATGCGTTATGCGTTATGCGTTATGCGTTATGCGTTATGCGTTATGCGATATGCGTTATGCGTTATGCGTTATTCGTTATGAGTAATTAGTTATAAGTTATGCGTTATGCGTTATGCTTTATGCATTATGCGTTATGCGTTATGCGTTATGCGTTATGCGTTATGCGTTATGCGTTATGCGTTATGCGTTATGCGTTATGCGTGATCCGTTATGCGTTATGCGTTATGCGTTATGCGTTATGCGTTATGCGTTATGCGTTATGCGTTATGCGTTATGCGTTATGCGTTATGCGTTATGCGTTATGCGTTATGCGTTATGCGTTATGCGTTATGCTTTATGCGTTATGCGTTACTCCTTATGAGTTATGAGTTATAAGTTATGCTTTATGCGTTATGCTTTATGCGTTATGCGTTATGCGTTATGCGTTATGCGTTATGCGTTATGCGTTATGCGTTATGCGTTATGCGTTATGCGTAATGCGTTATGCGTTATGCTTTATGCGTTATGCGTTACTCCTTATGAGTTATTAGTTATAAGTTATGCGTAATTCGTTATGCTTTATGCGTTATGCGTTATGCGTTATGCGTTATGCGTTATGCGTTATGCGTTATGCGTTATGCGTTATGCGTTATGCGTTATGCGTAATGCGTTATGCGTTATGCTTTATGCGTTATGCGTTACTCCTTATGAGTTATGAGTTATAAGTTATGCGTAATTCGTTATGCTTTATGCGTTATGAGTTATAAGTTATGCGTAATTCGTTATGCTTTATGCGTTATGCGTTATGCGTTATGCGTTATGCGTTATGCGTTATGCGTTATGCGTTATGCGTTATGCTTTATGCGTTATGCGTTACTCCTTATGAGTTATGAGTTATAAGTTATGCGTAATTCGTTATGCTTTATGCGTTATGCGTTATGCGTTATGCGTTATGCGTTATGCGTTATGCGTTATGCGTTATGCGTTATGCGTTATGCGTTATGCGTTATGCGTGATCCGTTATGCGTTGCGCATTATGCGTTATGCGTTGTGCGTTATGGGTTATGATTTATGCGTTATGCGATATGAGTTATGCGTTATGCGTTACGCGTTATGCGTTATGCGTTATGCTTTATGCGTCATGCGTGATCCGTTATGCGTTAGGCGTTATGCGATTTGCGGTATTCGTTAAGCGTTGTGCATTATGCGTTATGCGTTATGCGTTAAGGGTTATGGGTTATGCGTTATGCTTTATGCGTTATTCATTTTGCGTTATGCGTTATTCGTTATGAGTTATGAGTTATAAGTTATGCGTAATGCGTTATGCCTTATGAGTTATGCATTATGCGTTATGCGTTATGCATAATGCGTTATACGTTATGTATTATGCGTTATGCGATATGCGTCATGCATCAAGCCTTATGCGATATGCGATATGCGTCATGCATCAAGCCTTATGCGTTATGGGTTATGCGTTAACGTTATGCGTTATGTGTTATGATTTATGCTTTATGCGTTATGCGTTATGCGTGATCCGACATGCGTTATGCATTTTGCGTTATGCGTTATTCGTTATGAGTTATGAGTTATAAGTTATGCGTAATGCGTTATACGTTATGCGATATGCATTATGCTTTATCCGTTATGCGTTATGCGTTATGCTTTATGCGTTATGCGTTATGCGTTATGCGTTATGCGTTATGCGTTATTCGTTATGAGTAATGAGTTATAAGATATGCGTAATGCGTAATGCGTTATGCGTTATGCGTTATGCGTTATGCTTTATGCGTTATGCGTTATGCGTTATGCTTTATGCGTTATTCGTTATGCGTTATGCGTTATGCGTTATGCGTTATGCGTTATGCGTTATGCGTTATGCGTGATCCGACATGCGTTATGCATTTTGCGTTATGCGTTATTCGTTATGAGTTATGAGTTATAAGTTATGCGTAATGCGTTTGCGTTATGCGTTATGCTTTATGCGTTATGCGTTATGCGTTATGCGTTATGCGTTATGCGTTATGCGTTATGCGTGATCCGTTATGCGTTATGCGTTATGCGTTATGCGTTATGCGTTATGCGTTATGCGTTATGCGTTATGCGTTATGCTTTATGCGTTATGCGTTACTCCTTATGAGTTATGAGTTATAAGTTATGCGTAATGCGTTATGCTTTATGCGTTATGCGTTATGCGTTATGCGTTATGCGTTATGCGTTATACGTTATGCTTTATGCGTTATGCATTATGCGTTATGCGTTATGCGATATGCGTTATGCGTTATGCGTTATGCGTTATGCGTTATGCGTTATGCGTTAAGCGCTATGCGTTATGCGTTATGCGTTATGCGTTATGCGTTATGCGTTATGCGTTATGCGTTATGCGTTATGCGTTATGCGTTATGCGTTATGCGTTATGCGTTATGCGTTATGCGTTATGCGTTATGCGTTATGCGTTATGCGTTATGCGTTATGCGTTATACGTTATGCTTTATGCTTTATGCATTATGCGTTATGCGTTATGCGTTATGCGTTATGCGTTATTCGTTATGAGTAATTAGTTATAAGTTATGCGTTATGCGTTATGCTTTATGCATTATGCGTTATGCGTTATGCGTTATGCGTTATGTGTTATGCGTTATGCGTTATGCGTTATGCGTTATGCGTTATGCGTTATGCGTTATGCGTTATGCGTTATGCTTTATGCGTTATGCGTTACTCCTTATGAGTTATAAGTTATGCGTAATGCGTTTGCGTTATGCGTTATGCTTTATGCGTTATGCGTTATGCGTTATGCGTTATGCGTTATGCGTGATCCGTTATTCGTTATGCGTTATGCGTTATGCGTTATGCGTTATGCGTTATGCGTTATGCGTTATGCGTTATGCGTTATGCGTTATGCGTTATGCGTTATGCGTTATGCGTTATGCGTTATGCGTTATGCTTTATGCGTTATGTGTTACTCCTTATGAGTTATGAGTTATAAGTTATGCGTAATGCGTTATGCTTTATGCGTTATGCGTTATGCGTTATGCGTTATGCGTTATGCGTTATGCGTTATGCGTTATGCGTTATGCGTTATGCGTTATGCGTTATGCGTAATGCGTTATGCGTTATGCGTTATGCGTTATGCGTGATCCGTTATGCGTTATGCGTTATGCGTTATGCGTTATGCTTTATGCGTTATGCGTTATGCGTTATGCGTTATACGTTATACGGTGTGCGTTATGCGTTATGCGTTATGCGTTATGAGTTATGCGTTATGCGTTATGCGTTATGCGTTATGCGTTTTGCGGTATTCGTTATGCGTTGTGCATTATGCGTTATGCGTTGTGCGTTATGGGTTATGATTTATGCGTTATGCGATATGAGTTATGCGTTATGCGTTACGCGTTATGCGTTATGCGTTATGCGTTATGCTTTATGCGTCATGCGTGATCCGTTATGCGTTAGGCGTTATGCGATTTGCGGTATTCGTTAAGCGTTGTGCATTATGCGTTATGCGTTATGCGTTAAGGGTTATGGGTTATGCGTTATGCTTTATGCGTTATTCATTTTGCGTTATGCGTTATTCGTTATGAGTTATGAGTTATAAGTTATGCGTAATGCGTTATGCCTTATGAGTTATGCATTATGCGTTATGCGTTATGCATAATGCGTTATACGTTATGTATTATGCGTTATGCGATATGCGTCATGCATCAAGCCTTATGCGATATGCGATATGCGTCATGCATCAAGCCTTATGCGTTATGGGTTATGCGTTAACGTTATGCGTTATGCGTTATGATTTATGCTTTATGCGTTATGCGTTATGCGTGATCCGACATGCGTTATGCATTTTGCGTTATGCGTTATTCGTTATGAGTTTTGAGTTATAAGTTATGCGTAATGCGTTATACGTTATGCGTTATGCATTATGCTTTATCCGTTATGCGTTATGCGTTATGCTTTATGCGTTATGCGGTATGCGTTATGCGTTATGCGTTATGCGTTATGCGTTATGCGTTATGCGTTATGCGTTATGCGTTATGCGTTATGCGTTATGCGTTATTCGTTATGAGTAATGAGTTATAAGTTATGAGTTATGCGTAATGCGTTATGCGTTATGCGTTATGCGTTATGCTTTATGCGTTATGCGTTATGCGTTACTCCTTATGAGTAATGAGTTATAAGTTATGCGTAATGCGTTATGCGTTATGCGTTATGCATTATGCTTTATCCGTTATGCGTTATGCGTTATGCGTTATGCTTTATGCGTTATGCGTTATGCGTTATGAGTAATGAGTTATAAGTTATGCGTTATGCGTTATTCGTTATGAGTAATGAGTTATAAGTTATGCGTTATGCGTTATGCTTTATGCGTTATGCGTTACTCCTTATGAGTTATGAGTTATAAGTTATGCGTAATGCGGTATGCGTTATACGTTATACGTTAAGCGTTATGCGTTTTGCTGTATTCGTTATGCGTTGTGCATTATGCGTTATGCGTTATGTGTTATGCTTTATGCGTTATGCGTTATGCGTTACGCTTTATGCGTTATGCATTATGCGTTATGCGTTATGCGTTATGCATTATGCGTTATGCGTTATGCGTGATCCGTTATGCGTTAAGCGTTATGCGTTTTGCTGTATTCGTAATGCGTTGTGCATTATGCGTTATGCGTTATGTGTTATGCGTTATGCGTTATGCGTTATGCGTTATACGTTATGCGTTATGCGTTATGCGTGATCCGTTATGTGTTAGGCGATATACGTTTTGCGGTATTCGTTATGCGTTATGCGTTATGCTTTATGCGTTATGCGTTACTCCTTATGAGTTATGAGTTATAAGTTATGCGTAATGCGTTATGCGTTATGCGTTATGCTTTATGCGTTATACTTTATGCGTTATGCTTTATGCGTTATGCGTTATGCGTTATGCGTGATCCGTTATGCGTTATGCGTTATGCGTTATGCGTTATGCGATATGCGTTATGCGTTATGCGTTATGCGTTATGCGTTATTCGTTATGAGTAATGAGTTATAAGTTATGAGTTATGCGTAATGCGTTATGCGTTATGCGTTATGCGTTATGCTTTATGCGTTATGCGTTATGCGTTACTCCTTATGAGTTATGAGTTATAAGTTATGCGTAATGCGTTATGAGTTATGCGTTATGCATTATGCTTTATCCGTTATGCGTTATGCGTTATGCGTTATGCGTTATGCTTTATGCGTTATGCGTTATGCGTTATGAGTAATGAGTTATAAGTTATGCGTTATGCGTTATTCGTTATGAGTAATGAGTTATAAGTTATGCGTTATGCGTTATGCTTTATGCGTTATGCGTTACTCCTTATGAGTTATGAGTTATAAGTTATGCGTAATGCGGTATGCGTTATACGTTATACGTTAAGCGTTATGCGTTTTCCTCTATTCGTTATGCGTTGTGCATTATGCGTTATGCGTTATGTGTTATGCTTTATGCGTTATGCGTTATGCGTTACGCTTTATGCGTTATGCATTATGCGTTATGCGTTATGCGTTATGCATTATGCGTTATGCGTTATGCGTGATCCGTTATGCGTTAAGCGTTATGCGTTTTGCTGTATTCGTAATGCGTTGTGCATTATGCGTTATGCGTTATGTGTTATGCGTTATGCGTTATGCGTTATGCGTTATGCGTTATGCGTTATACGTTATGCGTTATGCGTTATGCGTGATCCGTTATGTGTTAGGCGATATACGTTTTGCGGTATTCGTTATGCGTTATGCGTTATGCTTTATGCGTTATGCGTTACTCCTTATGAGTTATGAGTTATAAGTTATGCGTAATGCGTTATGCGTTATGCGTTATGCTTTATGCGTTATACTTTATGCGTTATGCTTTATGCGTTATGCGTTATGCGTTATGCGTGATCCGTTATGCGTTATGCGTTATGCGTTATGCGTTATGCGATATGCGTTATGCGTTATGCGTTATGCGTTATGCGTTATGCGTTATGCGTTATGCGTTATGCTTTATGCGTTATGCGTTACTCCTTATGAGTTATGAGTTATAAGTTATGCGTAATGCGTTATGCTTTATGCCTTATGCGTTATGCGTTATGCGTTATGCGTTATGCGTTATGCGTTATTCGTTATGCGTTATGCTTTATGCGTTATGCGTTATGCGTTATGCGTTATGCGTTATGCCTTATGCGTTATGCGTTATTCGTTACGAGTAATGAGTTATAAGTTATGCGTTATGCGTTATGCTTTATGCGTTATGCGTTATGCGTTATGCGTTATGCGTGATCCGACATGCGTTATGCATTTTGCGTTATGCGTTATTCGTTATGAGTTATGAGTTATAAGTTATGAATAATGCGTTATGCGTTATGCGTTATGCATTATGCTTTATCCGTTATGCGTTATGCGTTATGCTTTATGCGTTATGCGTTATGCGTTATGCGTTATGCGTGATCCGTTATGCGTTAAGCGTTGTGCGTTTTCTGTATTCGTAATGCGTTGTGCATTATGCGTTATGCGTTATGTGTTATGCGTTATGCGTTATGCGTTATACGTTATACGGTATGCGTTATGCGTTATGCGTTATGCGTTATGCGTTATGCGTTATGCGTTATGCGTTATGCGTTATGCGTTATGCGTTATGCGTTATGCGTTATGCGTTATGCGTTATGCGTTATGCGTTATGCGTTATGCGTTATGCTTTATGCGTTATGCGTTATACGTTATGCTTTATGCGTTATGCGTTACTCCTTATGAGTTATGAGTTATAAGTTATGCGTAATGCGTTATGCGTTATGCGTTATGCATTATGCTTTATCCGTTATGCGTTATGCGTTATGCTTTATGCTTTATGCGTTATGCGTTATGCGTTATGAGTAATGAGTTATAAGTTATGCGTTATGCGTTATTCGTTATGAGTAATGAGTTATAAGTTATGCGTTATGCGTTATGCTTTATGCGTTATGCGTTATGCGTTATGGTTTATGCGTTATGCGTTACTCCTTATGAGTTATGAGTTATAAGTTATGCGTAATGCGGTATGCGTTATACGTTATACGTTATGCGTTATGCGTTATGCGTTATGCGTTATGCGTTATGCGTTGTGCGTTATGCGTTATGCGTTATGCGCTATGCGTTATGCATTATGCGTTATGCGTTATGCGTTATGCGTTAAGCGTTATGCGTTTTGCTCTATTCGTTATGCGTTGTGCATTATGCGTTATGCGTTATGTGTTATGCTTTATGCGTTATGCGTTATGCGTTACGCTTTATGCGTTATGCATTATGCGTTATGCGTTATGCATTATGCGTTATGCGTTATGCGTGATCCGTTATGCGTTAAGCGTTATGCGTTTTCTGTATTCGTAATGCGTTTGCATTATGCGTTATACGTTATGTGTTATGCGTTATGCCTTATGCGTTATACGTTATGCGTTATGCGTTATGCGTTATGCGTTATCCGTTGTTCGTTATGCGTTATGCGTTGTGCGTTATACGTTTGCGTTATGCGTTATACGGTATACGTTATGCGTTATACGTTATGCGTTATGCGTTATGCGATATGCGTTATGCGTTATGCGTTATGCTTTATGCGTTATGCGTTATTAGTTACACGTAATGCGTTACGCGTTATGCGTTATGCGTTAGGGGTTATGCGTTATGCGTTATGCGTTAGGCGTTATGCGTTATGCGTTATGCGTTATGAGTTATACGTTATGCGTTATGCGTTATGCTTTATGCGTTATGCGTTATGCGTTATGCATTATGCGTTATGCGTTACTCCTTATGAGTTATGAGTTATAAGTTATGCGTTATGCGTTATGCGTTATTCGTTATGAGTAATGAGTTATAAGTTATGCGTTATGCGTTATGCTTTATGCGTTATGCGTTATGCGTTATGCGTTATGCGTTATGCGTTATGCGTTTTGCGTTATGCGTTATGCGTTATGCGTTGTGCGTTATACGTTTGCGTTATGCGTTATGCGTTATGCGTTATGCGTTATGCGTCATGCGTTATGCGTTATGCGTTATGCGTTATGCGTTATGCGTTATGCGTTATGCGTTATGCGTTATGCGTTATGCGTTATGCGTTATGCGTTATGCGTTATGCGTTATGCTTTATGCGTTATGCATTATGCGTTATGCGTTATGCGATATGCGTTATGCGTTATGCGTTATTCGTTATGAGTAATGAGTTATAAGTTATGCGTTATGCATTATGCTTTATGCATTATGCGTTATGCGTTATGCGTTATGCGTTATGCGTTATGCGTTATGCGTTATGCGTTATGCGTTATGCGTTATGCGTTATGCGTTATGCTTTATGCGTTATGCGTTACTCCTTATGAGTTATGAGTTATAAGTTATGCGTAATGCGTTATGCGTTATGCGTTATGCTTTACGCGTTATGCGTTATGCATTATGCGTTATGCGTTACTCCTTATGAGTTATGAGTTATAAGTTATGCGTTATGCGTTATGCGTTATTCGTTATGAGTAATGAGTTATAAGTTATGCGTTATGCGTTATGCGTTATGCATTATGCTTTATGCATTATGCGTTATGCGTTATGCGTTATGCGTTATGCGTTATGCGTTATGCGTTATGCGTTATGCGTTATGCGTTATGCGTTATGCGTTATGCGTTATGCGTTATGCGTGATCCGTTATGCGTTATGCGTTATGCGTTATGCGTTATGCGTTATGCGTTATGCGTTATGCGTTATGCGTTATGCGTTATGCGTTATGCGTTATGCGTTATGCGTTATGCGTTATGCGTTATGCGTTATGCGTTATCCTTTATGCGTTATGCGTTACTCCTTATGAGTTATGAGTTATAAGTTATGCGTAATGCGTTATGCTTTATGCGTTATGCGTTATGAGTTATGCGGTATGCGTTATGCGTTATGCGTTATGCGTTTTGCGGTATTCGTTATGCGTTGTGCATTATGCGTTATGCGTTGTGCGTTATGGGTTATGATTTATGCGTTATGCGATATGAGTTATGCGTTATGCGTTATGCGTTATGCGTTATGCTTTATGCTTCATGCGTGATCCGTTATGCGTTAGGCGTTATGCGATTTGCGGTATTCGTTAAGCGTTGTGCATTATGCGTTATGCGTTATGCGTTATGCTTTATGCATTATGCGTTATGCGTTATGCGTTATGCGTTATGCGTTATGCGTTATGCGTTATGCGTTATGCGTTATGCTTTATGCGTTATGCGTTACTCCTTATGAGTTATGAGTTATAAGTTATGCGTAATGCGTTATGCGTTATGCGTTATGCTTTATGCGTTATGCGTTATGCGTTAAGGGTTATGGGTTATGCGTTATGCTTTATGCGTTATTCATTTTGCGTTATGCGTTATTCGTTATGAGTTATGAGTTATAAGTTATGCGTAATGCGTTATGCCTTATGAGTTATGCATTATGCGTTATGCGTTATGCATAATGCGTTATACGTTATGTATTATGCGTTATGCGATATGCGTCATGCATCAAGCCTTATGCGATATGCGATATGCGTCATGCATCAAGCCTTATGCGTTATGGGTTATGCGTTAACGTTATGCGTTATGCGTTATGATTTATGCTTTATGCGTTATGCGTTATGCGTGATCCGACATGCGTTATGCATTTTGCGTTATGCGTTATTCGTTATGAGTTATGAGTTATAAGTTATGCGTAATGCGTTATACGTTATGCGATATGCATTATGCTTTATCCGTTATGCGTTATGCGTTATGCGTTATGCTTTATGCGTTATGCGTTATGCGTTATGCGTTATGCGTTATGCGTTATGCGTTATGCGTTATGCGTTATGCGTTATGCGTGATCCGACATGCGTTATGCATTTTGCGTTATGCGTTATTCGTTATGAGTTATGAGTTATAAGTTATGCGTAATGCGTCATGCGTTATGCGTTATGCATTATGCTTTATCCGTTATGCGTTATGCGTTATGCTTTATGCGTTATGCGTTATGCGTTATGCGTTATGCGTTACGCTTTATGCGTTATGCATTATGCGTTATGCGTTATGCATTATGCGTTATGCGTTATGCGTGATCCGTTATGCGTTAAGCGTTATGCGTTTTCTGTATTCGTAATGCGTTTGCATTATGCGTTATACGTTATGTGTTATGCGTTATGCCTTATGCGTTATACGTTATGCGTTATGCGTTATGCGTGATCCGTTATGTGTTAGGCGATATACGTTTTGCGGTATTCGTTATGCGTTATGCGTTATGCGTTATGCGTTATCCGTTGTTCGTTATGCGTTATGCGTTGTGCGTTATACGTTTGCGTTATGCGTTATACGGTATACGTTATGCGTTATACGTTATGCGTTATGCGTTATGCGATATGCGTTATGCGTTATGCGTTATGCTTTATGCGTTATGCGTTATTAGTTACACGTAATGCGTTACGCGTTATGCGTTATGCGTTAGGGGTTATGCGTTATGCGTTATGCGTTAGGCGTTATGCGTTATGCGTTATGCGTTATGAGTTATACGTTATGCGTTATGCGTTATGCTTTATGCGTTATGCGTTATGCGTTATGCATTATGCGTTATGCGTTACTCCTTATGAGTTATGAGTTATAAGTTATGCGTTATGCGTTATGCGTTATTCGTTATGAGTAATGAGTTATAAGTTATGCGTTATGCGTTATGCTTTATGCGTTATGCGTTATGCGTTATGCGTTATGCGTTATGCGTTATGCGTTTTGCGTTATGCGTTATGCGTTATGCGTTGTGCGTTATACGTTTGCGTTATGCGTTATGCGTTATGCGTTATGCGTTATGCGTCATGCGTTATGCGTTATGCGTTATGCGTTATGCGTTATGCGTTATGCGTTATGCGTTATGCGTTATGCGTTATGCGTTATGCGTTATGCGTTATGCGTTATGCGTTATGCGTTATGCTTTATGCGTTATGCATTATGCGTTATGCGTTATGCGATATGCGTTATGCGTTATGCGTTATTCGTTATGAGTAATGAGTTATAAGTTATGCGTTATGCATTATGCTTTATGCATTATGCGTTATGCGTTATGCGTTATGCGTTATGCGTTATGCGTTATGCGTTATGCGTTATGCGTTATGCGTTATGCGTTATGCTTTATGCGTTATGCGTTACTCCTTATGAGTTATGAGTTATAAGTTATGCGTAATGCGTTATGCGTTATGCGTTATGCTTTACGCGTTATGCGTTATGCATTATGCGTTATGCGTTACTCCTTATGAGTTATGAGTTATAAGTTATGCGTTATGCGTTATGCGTTATTCGTTATGAGTAATGAGTTATAAGTTATGCGTTATGCGTTATGCGTTATGCATTATGCTTTATGCATTATGCGTTATGCGTTATGCGTTATGCGTTATGCGTTATGCGTTATGCGTTATGCGTTATGCGTTATGCGTTATGCGTTATGCGTTATGCGTTATGCGTTATGCGTGATCCGTTATGCGTTATGCGTTATGCGTTATGCGTTATGCGTTATGCGTTATGCGTTATGCGTTATGCGTTATGCGTTATGCGTTATGCGTTATGCGTTATGCGTTATGCGTTATGCGTTATCCTTTATGCGTTATGCGTTACTCCTTATGAGTTATGAGTTATAAGTTATGCGTAATGCGTTATGCTTTATGCGTTATGCGTTATGAGTTATGCGGTATGCGTTATGCGTTATGCGTTATGCGTTTTGCGGTATTCGTTATGCGTTGTGCATTATGCGTTATGCGTTGTGCGTTATGGGTTATGATTTATGCGTTATGCGATATGAGTTATGCGTTATGCGTTATGCGTTATGCGTTATGCGTTATGCTTTATGCTTCATGCGTGATCCGTTATGCGTTAGGCGTTATGCGATTTGCGGTATTCGTTAAGCGTTGTGCATTATGCGTTATGCGTTATGCGTTATGCTTTATGCATTATGCGTTATGCGTTATGCGTTATGCGTTATGCGTTATGCGTTATGCGTTATGCGTTATGCTTTATGCGTTATGCGTTACTCCTTATGAGTTATGAGTTATAAGTTATGCGTAATGCGTTATGCGTTATGCGTTATGCTTTATGCGTTATGCGTTATGCGTTAAGGGTTATGGGTTATGCGTTATGCTTTATGCGTTATTCATTTTGCGTTATGCGTTATTCGTTATGAGTTATGAGTTATAAGTTATGCGTAATGCGTTATGCCTTATGAGTTATGCATTATGCGTTATGCGTTATGCATAATGCGTTATACGTTATGTATTATGCGTTATGCGATATGCGTCATGCATCAAGCCTTATGCGATATGCGATATGCGTCATGCATCAAGCCTTATGCGTTATGGGTTATGCGTTAACGTTATGCGTTATGCGTTATGATTTATGCTTTATGCGTTATGCGTTATGCGTGATCCGACATGCGTTATGCATTTTGCGTTATGCGTTATTCGTTATGAGTTATGAGTTATAAGTTATGCGTAATGCGTTATACGTTATGCGATATGCATTATGCTTTATCCGTTATGCGTTATGCGTTATGCGTTATGCTTTATGCGTTATGCGTTATGCGTTATGCGTTATGCGTTATGCGTTATGCGTTATGCGTTATGCGTTATGCGTTATGCGTGATCCGACATGCGTTATGCATTTTGCGTTATGCGTTATTCGTTATGAGTTATGAGTTATAAGTTATGCGTAATGCGTCATGCGTTATGCGTTATGCATTATGCTTTATCCGTTATGCGTTATGCGTTATGCTTTATGCGTTATGCGTTATGCGTTATGCGTTATGCGTTATGCCTTATGCGTTATGCGTTATTCGTTATGAGTAATGAGTTATAAGTTATGCGTTATGCGTTTTGCTTTATGCGTTATGCGTTATGCGTTATGCGTTATGCGGTATGCGTTATGCGTTATGCGTTATGCGTTATACGGTATGCGTTATGCGTTATGCGTTATGCGTTATGCGTTATGCGTTATGAGTTATGCGTTATGCGTTATGCTTTATGCGTTATTCGTTATGCGTTATGATTTATGCGTTATGCGTTATGCGTTATGCGTTATGCGTGATCCGACATGCGTTATGCATTTTGCGTTATGCGTTATTCGTTATGAGTTATGAGTTATAAGTTATGCGTAATGCGTCATGCGTTATGCGTTATGCATTATGCTTTATCCGTTATGCGTTATGCTTTATGCGTTATGCGTTATGCGTTATGCGTTATGCGTTATGCCTTATGCGTTATGCGTTATTCGTTATGAGTAATGAGTTATAAGTTATGCGTTATGCGTTTTGCTTTATGCGTTATGCGTTATGCGTTATGCGTTATGCGTTATGCGTTATGCGTTATGCGTTATGCGTTATGCGTTATGCGTTATTCGTTATGCTTTATGCGTTATGCGTTATGCGTTATGCGTTATGCGTTATGCGTTATGCGTTATGCGTTATGCGTTATTCGTTATGAGTAATGAGTTATAAGTTATGCGTTATGCGTAATGCGTTATGCGTTATGCGTTATGCGTTATGCTTTATGCGTTATGCGTTATGCGTTATGCTTTATGCGTTTTTCGTTATGCGTTATGCGTTATGCGTTATGCGTTATGCGTTATGCGTTATGCGTTATGCGTTATGCGTGATCCGACATGCGTTATGCATTTTGCGTTATGCGTTATTCGTTATGAGTTATGAGTTATAAGTTATGCGTAATGCGTCATGCGTTATGCGTTATGCATTATGCTTTATCCGTTATGCGTTATGCGTTATGCTTTATGCGTTATGCGTTATGCGTTATGCGTTATGCGTTATGCCTTATGCGTTATGCGTTATTCGTTATGAGTAATGAGTTATAAGTTATGCGTTATGCGTTTTGCTTTATGCGTTATGCGTTATGCGTTATGCGTTATGCGTTATGCGTTATGCGTTATGCGTTATGCGTTATGCGTTATGCGTTATGCGTTATGCGTTATACGGTATGCGTTATGCGTTATGCGTTATGCGTTATGCGTTATGCGTTATGCGTTATGCGTTATGAGTTATGCGTTATGCGTTATGCTTTATGCGTTATGCGTTATGCGTTATGCTTTATGCGTTATGCGTTACTCCTTATGAGTTATGAGTTATAAGTTATGCGTAATGCGTTATGCGTTATGCGTTATGCATTATGCTTTATCCGTTATGCGTTATGCGTTATGCTTTATGCGTTATGCGTTATGCGTTATGAGTAATGAGTTATAAGTTATGCGTTATGCGTTATTCGTTATGAGTAATGAGTTATAAGTTATGCGTTATGCGTTATGCGTTATGCGTTATGCGTTATGCGTTATGCTTTATGCGTCATGCGTGATCCGTTATGCGTTATGCGTTATGCGTTATGCGTTATGCTTTATGCGTTATGCGTTACTTCTTATGAGTTATGAGTTATAAGTTATACGTTATGCGTTATTCGTTATGCGTTATGCGTTATGCGTTATGCGTTATGCGTTATGCTTTATGCGTTATGCGTTATGCGTTATGCTTTATGCGTTACGCGTTATGCGTTATGCGTTATGCGTTATGCTTTATGCGTCATGCGTGATCCGTTATGCGTTAGGCGTTATGCGATTTGCGGTATTCGTTAAGCGTTGTGCATTATGCGTTATGCGTTATGCGTTAAGGGTTATGGGTTATGCGTTATGCTTTATGCGTTATTCATTTTGCGTTATGCGTTATGCGATATGCGTTATGCGTTATGCGTTATTCGTTATGAGTAATGAGTTATAAGTTATGCGTTATGCTTTATGCTTTATGCTTTATGCATTATGCGTTATGCGTTATGCGTTATGCGTTATGCGTTATGCGTTATGCGTTATGCGTTATGCGTTATGCGTTATGCGTTATGCTTTATGCGTTATGCGTTACACCTTATGAGTTATGAGTTATAAGTTATGCGTAATGCGTTATGCGTTATGCGTTATGCTTTATGCGTTATGCGTTATGCGTTATGCGTTATGCGTTATGCGTTATGCGTTATGCGTTATGCGTTATGCGCTATGCGTTATGCGTTATGCGTGATCCGTTATGCGTTATGCGTTATGCGTTATGCGATATGCGTTTGCGTTATGCGTTATGCGTTATGCGTTAGGCGTTATGCGTTATGCGTTATGCGTTATGCGTTATGCGTTATGCGTTATGCTTTATGCGTTATGCGTTACTCCTTATGAGTTTTGAGTTATAAGTTATGCGTAATGCGTTATGCTTTTTGCGTTATGCGTTATGAGTTATGCGGTATGCGTTATGCGTTATGCGTTATGCGTTTTGCGGTATTCGTTATGCGTTGTGCATTATGCGTTATGCGTTGTGCGTTATGGGTTATGATTTATGCGTTATGCGATTTGAGTTATGCGTTATGCGTTATGCGTTATGCGTTATGCTTTATGCGTCATGCGTGATCCGTTATGCGTTAGGCGTTATGCGATTTGCGGTATTCGTTAAGCGTTGTGCATTATGCGTTATGCGTTATGCGTTATGCTTTATGCATTATGCGTTATGCGTTATGCGTTATGCGTTATGCGTTATGCGTTATGCGTTATGCTTTATGCGTTATGCGTTACTCCTTATGAGTTATGAGTTATAAGTTATGCGTAATGCGTTATGCGTTATGCGTTATGCTTTATGCGTTATGCGTTATGCGTTATGCGTTATGCGTTATGCGTTATGCGTGATCCGTTATGCGTTATGCGTTATGCGTTATGCGTTATGCGTTATGCGTTATGCGTTATGCTTTATGCGTTATGCGTTACTCCTTATGAGTTATGAGTTATAAGTTATGCGTAATTCGTTATGCTTTATGCGTTATGCGTTATGCGTTATGCGTTATGCGTTATGCGTTATGCGTTATGCGTTATGCGTTATGCGTTATGCGTTATGCGTGATCCGTTATGCGTTGCGCATTATGCGTTATGCGTTGTGCGTTATGGGTTATGATTTATGCGTTATGCGATATGAGTTATGCGTTATGCGTTACGCGTTATGCGTTATGCGTTATGCTTTATGCGTCATGCGTGATCCGTTATGCGTTAGGCGTTATGCGATTTGCGGTATTCGTTAAGCGTTGTGCATTATGCGTTATGCGTTATGCGTTAAGGGTTATGGGTTATGCGTTATGCTTTATGCGTTATTCATTTTGCGTTATGCGTTATTCGTTATGAGTTATGAGTTATAAGTTATGCGTTATGCGTTATGCGTTATGCGTTATGCGTTATGCGTTATGCGTGATCCGACATGCGTTATGCATTTTGCGTTATGCGTTATTCGTTATGAGTTATGAGTTATAAGTTATGCGTAATGCGTCATGCGTTATGCGTTATGCATTATGCTTTATCCGTTATGCGTTATGCGTTATGCTTTATGCGTTATGCGTTATGCGTTATGCGTTATGCGTTATGCCTTATGCGTTATGCTTTATTCGATATGAGTAATGAGTTATAAGTTATGCGTTATGCGTTTTGCTTTATGCGTTATGCGTTATGCGTTATGCGTTATGCGTTATGCGTTATGCGTTATGCGTTATGCGTTATGGGTTATGCGTTATGCGTTATGCGTTATGCGTTATGAGTTATGCGTTATGCGTTATGCTTTATGCGTTATGCGTTATGCGTTATGCTTTATGCGTTATGCGTTACTCCTTATGAGTTATGAGTTATAAGTTATGCGTAATGCGTTATGCGTTATGCGTTATGCATTATGCTTTATCCGTTATGCGTTATGCGTTATGCTTTATGCGTTATGCGTTATGCGTTATGAGTAATGAGTTATAAGTTATGCGTTATGCGTTATTCGTTATGAGTAATGAGTTATAAGTTATGCGTTATGCGTTATGCGTTATGCGTTATGCGTTATGCGTTATGCGTTATGCTTTATGCGTCATGCGTGATCCGTTATGCGTTATGCGTTATGCGTTATGCGTTATGCTTTATGCGTTATGCGTTACTTCTTATGAGTTATGAGTTATAAGTTATACGTTATGCGTTATTCGTTATGCGTTATGCGTTATGCGTTATGCGTTATGCGTTATGCGTTATGCGTTATGCGTTATGCGTTATGCGTTATGCGTTATGCGTTATGCGTTATGCGTTATGCTTTATGCGTCATGCGTGATCCGTTATGCGTTAGGCGTTATGCGATTTGCGGTATTCGTTAAGCGTTGTGCATTATGCGTTATGCGTTATGCGTTATGCTTTATGCATTATGCGTTATGCGTTATGCTTTATGCGTTACGCGTTATGCGTTATGCGTTATGCTTTATGCGTTATGCGTTATGCGTTATGCGTTATGCGTTATGCGTTATGCGTGATCCGTTATGCGTTATGCGTTATGCGTTATGCGTTATGCGTTATGCGTTATGCGTTATGCGTTATGCGTTATGCTTTATGCGTTATGCGTTACTCCTTATGAGTTATGAGTTATAAGTTATGCGTAATTCGTTATGCTTTATGCGTTATGCGTTATGCGTTATGCGTTATGCGTTATGCGTTATGCGTTATGCGTTATGCGTTATGCGTTATGCGTTATGCGTGATCCGTTATGCGTTGCGCATTATGCGTTATGCGTTGTGCGTTATGGGTTATGATTTATGCGTTATGCGATATGAGTTATGCGTTATGCGTTACGCGTTATGCGTTATGCGTTATGCTTTATGCGTCATGCGTGATCCGTTATGCGTTAGGCGTTATGCGATTTGCGGTATTCGTTAAGCGTTGTGCATTATGCGTTATGCGTTATGCGTTAAGGGTTATGGGTTATGCGTTATGCTTTATGCGTTATTCATTTTGCGTTATGCGTTATTCGTTATGAGTTATGAGTTATAAGTTATGCGTAATGCGTTATGCGTTATGCGTTATGCTTTATGCGTTATGCGTTATGCGTTATGCTTTATGCGTTATTCGTTATGCGTTATGCGTTATGCGTTATGCGTTATGCGTTATGCGTTATGCGTTATGCGTTATGCGTGATCCGACATGCGTTATGCATTTTGCGTTATGCGTTATTCGTTATGAGTTATGAGTTATAAGTTATGCGTAATGCGTCATGCGTTATGCGTTATGCATTATGCTTTATCCGTTATATGTTATGCGTTATGCTTTATGCGTTATGCGTTATGCGTTATGCGTTATGCGTTATGCCTTATGCGTTATGCGTTATTCGATATGAGTAATGAGTTATAAGTTATGCGTTATGCGTTTTGCTTTATGCGTTATGCGTTATGCGTTATGCGTTATGCGTTATGCGTTATGCGTTATGCGTTATGCGTTATGCGTTATACGGTATGCGTTATGCGTTATGCGTTATGCGTTATGCGTTATGCGTTATGCGTTATGCGTTATGAGTTATGCGTTATGCGTTATGCTTTATGCGTTATGCGTTATGCGTTATGCTTTATGCGTTATGCGTTACTCCTTATGAGTTATGAGTTATAAGTTATGCGTAATGCGTTATGCGTTATGCGTTATGCATTATGCTTTATCCGTTATGCGTTATGCGTTATGCTTTATGCGTTATGCGTTATGCGTTATGAGTAATGAGTTATAAGTTATGCGTTATGCGTTATTCGTTATGAGTAATGAGTTATAAGTTATGCGTTATGCGTTATGCGTTATGCGTTATGCGTTATGCGTTATGCGTTATGCTTTATGCGTCATGCGTGATCCGTTATGCGTTATGCGTTATGCGTTATGCGTTATGCTTTATGCGTTATGCGTTACTTCTTATGAGTTATGAGTTATAAGTTATACGTTATGCGTTATTCGTTATGCGTTATGCGTTATGCGTTATGCGTTATGCGTTATGCGTTATGCGTTATGCGTTATGCGCTATGCGTTATGCGTTATGCGTTATGCGTTATGCGTTATGCTTTATGCGTCATGCGTGATCCGTTATGCGTTAGGCGTTATGCGATTTGCGGTATTCGTTAAGCGTTGTGCATTATGCGTTATGCATTATGCGTTATGCTTTATGCATTATGCGTTATGCGTTATGCTTTATGCGTTACGCGTTATGCGTTATGCGTTATGCGTTATGCTTTATGCGTCATGCGTGATCCGTTATGCGTTAGGCGTTATGCGATTTGCGGTATTCGTTAAGCGTTGTGCATTATGCGTTATGCGTTATGCGTTAAGGGTTATGGGTTATGCGTTATGCTTTATGCGTTATTCATTTTGCGTTATGCGTTATGCGATATGCGTTATGCGTTATGCGTTATTCGTTATGAGTAATGAGTTATAAGTTATGCGTTATGCATTATGCTTTATGCATTATGCGTTATGCGTTATGCGTTATGCGTTATGCGTTATGCGTTATGCGTTATGCGTTATGCGTTATGCGTTATGCTTTATGCGTTATGCGTTACTCCTTATGAGTTATGAGTTATAAGTTATGCGTAATGCGTTATGCGTTATGCGTTATGCTTTATGCGTTATGCGTTATGCGTTATGCGTTATGCGTTATGCGTTATGCGTTATGCGTTATGCGTTATGCGTTATGCGTTATGCGTTATGCGTGATCCGTTATGCGTTATGCGTTATGCGTTATGCGATATGCGTTATGCGTTATGCGTTATGCGTTATGCGTTATGCGTTATGCGTTATGCGTTATGCGTTATGCGTTATGCTTTATGCGTTATGCGTTACTCCTTATGAGTTTTGAGTTATAAGTTATGCGTAATGCGTTATGCTTTATGCGTTATGCGTTATGAGTTATGCGGTATGCGTTATGCGTTATGCGTTATGCGTTTTGCGGTATTCGTTATGCGTTGTGCATTATGCGTTATGCGTTGTGCGTTATGGGTTATGATTTATGCGTTATGCGATTTGAGTTATGCGTTATGCGTTATGCGTTATGCTTTATGCGTCATGCGTGATCCGTTATGCGTTAGGCGTTATGCGATTTGCGGTATTCGTTAAGCGTTGTGCATTATGCGTTATGCGTTATGCGTTATGCTTTATGCATTATGCGTTATGCGTTATGCGTTATGCGTTATGCGTTATGCGTTATGCGTTATGCGTTATGCGTTATGCTTTATGCGTTATGCGTTACTCCTTATGAGTTATGAGTTATAAGTTATGCGTAATGCGTTATGCGTTATGCGTTATGCTTTATGCGTTATGCGTTATGCGTTATGCGTTATGCGTTATGCGTTATGCGTTATTCGTTATGCTTTATGCGTTATGCGTTATGCGTTATGCGTTATGCGTTATGCGTTATGCGTTATTCGTTATGAGTAATGAGTTATAAGTTATGCGTTATGCGTTATGCGTTATGCGTTATGCGTTATGCGTTATGCGTTATGCTTTATGCGTTATGCGTTACTCCTTATGAGTTATGAGTTATAAGTTATACGTTATGCGTTATTCGTTATGCGTTATGCGTTATGCGTTATGCGTTATGCGTTATGCGTTATGCGTTATGCGTTATGCGTTATGCGTTATGCGTTATGCGTTATGCTTTATGCGTTATGCGTTACTCCTTATGAGTTATGAGTTATAAGTTATGCGTAATGCGTTATGCTTTATGCGTTATGCGTTATGAGTTATGCGGTATGCGTTATGCGTTATGCGTTATGCGTTTTGCGGTATTCGTTATGCGTTGTGCATTATGCGTTATGCGTTGTGCGTTATGGGTTATGATTTATGCGTTATGCGATATGAGTTATGCGTTATGCGTTATGCGTTATGCGTTATGCTTTATGCGTCATGCGTGATCCGTTATGCGTTAGGCGTTATGCGATTTGCGGTATTCGTTAAGCGTTGTGCATTATGCGTTATGCGTTATGCGTTCAGGGTTATGGGTTATGCGTTATGCTTTATGCGTTATTCATTTTGCGTTATGCGTTATTCGTTATGAGTTATGAGTTATAAGTTATGCGTAATGCGTTATGCGTTATGCATTATGCGTTATGCGTTATGCATTATGCGTTATGCGTTATGCGTTATGCGTTATGCGTTATGCGTTATGCGTTATGCGTTATGCGTTATGCGTTATGCGTTATGCGTTATGCGTTATGGGTTATGATTTATGCGTTATGCGATATGAGTTATGCGTTATGCGTTATGCGTTATGCGTTATGCTTTATGCGTCATGCGTGATCCGTTATGCGTTAGGCGTTATGCGATTTGCGGTATTCGTTAAGCGTTGTGCATTATGCGTTATGCGTTATGCGTTATGCGTTATGCGTTATGCGTTATGCGTTATGCGTTATGCGTTATGCGTGATCCGTTATGCGTTATGCGTTATGCGTTATGCGATATGCGTTATGCGTTATGCGTTATGCGTTATGCGTTATGCGTTATGCGTTATGCGTTATGCGTTATGCTTTATGCGTTATGCGTTACTCCTTATGAGTTTTGAGTTATAAGTTATGCGTAATGCGTTATGCTTTATGCGTTATGCGTTATGAGTTATGCGGTATGCGTTATGCGTTATGCGTTATGCGTTTTGCGGTATTCGTTATGCGTTGTGCATTATGCGTTATGCGTTGTGCGTTATGGGTTATGATTTATGCGTTATGCGATTTGAGTTATGCGTTATGCGTTATGCGTTATGCGTTATGCTTTATGCGTCATGCGTGATCCGTTATGCGTTAGGCGTTATGCGATTTGCGGTATTCGTTAAGCGTTGTGCATTATGCGTTATGCGTTATGCGTTATGCTTTATGCATTATGCGTTATGCGTTATGCGTTATGCGTTATGCGTTATGCGTTATGCGTTATGCTTTATGCGTTATGCGTTACTCCTTATGAGTTATGAGTTATAAGTTATGCGTAATGCGTTATGCGTTATGCGTTATGCTTTATGCGTTATGCGTTATGCGTTATGCGTTATGCGTTATGCGTTATGCGTGATCCGTTATGCGTTATGCGTTATGCGTTATGCGTTATGCGTTATGCGTTATGCGTTATGCGTTATGCGTTATGCGTTATGCGTTATGCGTTATGCGTTATGCTTTATGCGTTATGCGTTACTCCTTATGAGTTATGAGTTATAAGTTATGCGTAATTTGTTATGCTTTATGCGTTATGCGTTATGCGTTATGCGTTATGCGTTATGCGTTATGCGTTATGCGTTATGCGTTATGCGTTATGCGTTATGCGTTATGCGTTATGCGTTATGCGTGATCCGTTATGCGTTGCGCATTATGCGTTATGCGTTGTGCGTTATGGGTTATGATTTATGCGTTATGCGATATGAGTTATGCGTTATGCGTTACGCGTTATGCGTTATGCGTTATGCTTTATGCGTCATGCGTGATCCGTTATGCGTTAGGCGTTATGCGATTTGCGGTATTCGTTAAGCGTTGTGCATTATGCGTTATGCGTTATGCGTTAAGGGTTATGGGTTATGCGTTATGCTTTATGCGTTATTCATTTTGCGTTATGCGTTATTCGTTATGAGTTATGAGTTATAAGTTATGCGTAATGCGTTATGCCTTATGAGTTATGCATTATGCGTTATGCGTTATGCATAATGCGTTATACGTTATGTATTATGCGTTATGCGATATGCGTCATGCATCAAGCCTTATGCGATATGCGATATGCGTCATGCATCAAGCCTTATGCGTTATGGGTTATGCGTTAACGTTATGCGTTATGCGTTATGATTTATGCTTTATGCGTTATGCGTTATGCGTGATCCGACATGCGTTATGCATTTTGCGTTATGCGTTATTCGTTATGAGTTATGAGTTATAAGTTATGCGTAATGCGTTATACGTTATGCGATATGCATTATGCTTTATCCGTTATGCGTTATGCGTTATGCTTTATGCGTTATGCGTTATGCGTTATGCGTTATTCGTTATGAGTAATGAGTTATAAGATATGCGTTATGCGTAATGCGTTATGCGTTATGCGTTATGCGTTATGCTTTATGCGTTATGCGTTATGCGTTATGCTTTATGCGTTATTCGTTATGCGTTATGCGTTATGCGTTATGCGTTATGCGTTATGCGTTATGCGTTATGCGTGATCCGACATGCGTTATGCATTTTGCGTTATGCGTTATTCGTTATGAGTTATGAGTTATAAGTTATGCGTAATGCGTCATGCGTTATGCGTTATGCATTATGCTTTATGCGTTATGCTTTATGCGTTATGCGTTATGCGTTTTGCTTTATGCGTTATGCGTTATGCGTTATGCGTTATGCGTTATGCGTTATGCGTTATGCGTTATGCGTTATGCGTTATGCGTTATGCGTTATGCGTTATGCGTTATGCGTTATGCGTTATGCGTTATGCGTTATACGGTATGCGTTATGCGTTATGCGTTATGCGTTATGCGTTATGCGTTATGAGTTATGCGTTATGCGTTATGCTTTATGTGTTATTCGTTATGCGTTATGCGTTATGCGTTATGCGTTATGCGTTATGCGTTATGCGTTATGCGTGATCCGACATGCGTTATGCATTTTGCGTTATGCGTTATTCGTTATGAGTTATGAGTTATAAGTTATGCGTAATGCGTCATGCGTTATGCGTTATGCATTATGCTTTATCCGTTATGCGTTATGCGTTATGCTTTATGCGTTATGCGTTATGCGTTATGCGTTATGCGTTATGCCTTATGCGTTATGCGTTATTCGTTATGAGTAATGAGTTATAAGTTATGCATTATGCGTTTTGCTTTATGCGTTATGCGTTATGCGTTATGCGTTATGCGTTATGCGTTATGCGTTATGCGTTATGCGTTATGCGTTATGCGTTATGCGTTATGCGTTATGCGTTATTCGTTATGAGTAATGAGTTATAAGTTATGCGTTATGCGTAATGCGTTATGCGTTATGCGTTATGCTTTATGCGTTATGCGTTATGCGTTATGCTTTATGCGTTATTCGTTATGCGTTATGCGTTATGCGTTATGCGTTATGCGTTATGCGTTATGCGTTATGCGTTATGCGTGATCCGACATGCGTTATGCATTTTGCGTTATGCGTTATTCGTTATGAGTTATGAGTTATAAGTTATGCGTAATGCGTCATGCGTTATGCGTTATGCATTATGCTTTATCCGTTATGCGTTATGCGTTATGCTTTATGCGTTATGCGTTATGCGTTATGCGTTATGCGTTATGCGTTATGCCTTATGCGTTATGCGTTATTCGTTATGAGTAATGAGTTATAAGTTATGCGTTATGCGTTTTGCTTTATGCGTTATGCGTTATGCGTTATGCGTTATGCGTTATGCGTTATGCGTTATGCGTTATGCGTTATGCGTTATGCGTTATACGGTATGCGTTATGCGTTATGCGTTATGCGTTATGCGTTATGCATTATGCTTTATCCGTTATGCGTTATGCGTTATGCTTTATGCGTTATGCGTTATGCGTTATGCGTTATGCGTTATGCCTTATGCGTTATGCGTTATGCGTTATGCGTTATACGGTATGCGTTATGCGTTATGCGTTATGCGTTATGCGTTATGCATTATGCTTTATCCGTTATGCGTTATGCGTTATGCTTTATGCGTTATGCGTCATGCGTTATGCGTTATGCATTATGCTTTATCCGTTATGCGTTATGCGTTATGCTTTATGCGTTATGCGTTATGCGTTATGCGTTATGCGTTATGCCTTATGCGTTATGCGTTATTCGTTATGAGTAATGAGTTATAAGTTATGCGTTATGCGTTTTGCTTTATGCGTTATGCGTTATGCGTTATGCGTTATGCTTTATGCGTTATGCGTTATGCGTTATGCTTTATGCGTTATGCGTTACTCCTTATGAGTTATGAGTTATAAGTTATGCGTAATGCGTTATGCGTTATGCGTTATGCGTTATGCATTATGCTTTATCCGTTATGCGTTATGCGTTATGCTTTATGCGTTATGCGTTATGCGTTATGAGTAATGAGTTATAAGTTATGCGTTATGCGTTATTCGTTATGAGTAATGAGTTATAAGTTATGCGTTATGCGTTATGCGTTATGCGTTATGCGTTATGCGTTATGCTTTATGCGTCATGCGTGATCCGTTATGCGTTATGCGTTATGCGTTATGCGTTATGCGTTATGCGTTATGCGTTATGCGTTATGCTTTATGCGTTATGCGTTACTCCTTATGAGTTATGAGTTATAAGTTATACGTTATGCGTTATTCGTTATGCGTTATGCGTTATGCGTTATGCGTTATGCGTTATGCGTTATGCGTTATGCGTTATGCGTTATGCGTTATGCTTTATGCGTTATGCGTTACTCCTTATGAGTTATGAGTTATAAGTTATGCGTAATGCGTTATGCTTTATGCGTTATGCGTTATGAGTTATGCGGTATGCGTTATGCGTTATGCGTTATGCGTTTTGCGGTATTCGTTATGCGTTGTGCATTATGCGTTATGCGTTGTGCGTTATGGGTTATGATTTATGCGTTATGCGATATGAGTTATGCGTTATGCGTTATGCGTTATGCGTTATGCTTTATGCGTCATGCGTGATCCGTTATGCGTTAGGCGTTATGCGATTTGCGGTATTCGTTAAGCGTTGTGCATTATGCGTTATGCGTTATGCGTTAAGGGTTATGGGTTATGCGTTATGCTTTATGCGTTATTCATTTTGCGTTATGCGTTATTCGTTATGAGTTATGAGTTATAAGTTATGCGTAATGCGTTATGCGTTATGCATTATGCGTTATGCGTTATGCGTTATGCATTATGCGTTATGCGTTATGCGTGATCCGTTATGCGTTAAGCGTTATGCGTTTTGCTGTATTCGTAATGCGTTGTGCATTATGCGTTATGCGTTGTGCGTTATGGGTTATGATATATGCGTTATGCGATATGAGTTATGCGTTATGCGTTACGCGTTATGCGTTATGCGTTATGCGTTATGCTTTATGCGTCATGAGTGATCCGTTATGCGTTAGGCGTTATGCGATTTGCGGTATTCGTTAAGCGTTGTGCATTATGCGTTATGCGTTATGCGTTATGCGTTATGCGTTATGCGTTATGCGTTATGCGTGATCCGTTATGCGTTATGCGTTATGCGTTATGCGTTATGCGTTATGCGATATGCGTTACGCGTTATGCGTTATGCGTTATGCGTTATGCGTTATGCGTTATGAGTTATGCGTTATGCGTGATCCGACATGCGTTATGCATTTTGCGTTATGCGTTATTCGTTATGAGTTATGAGTTATAAGTTATGCGTAATGCGTTATGCGTTATGCGTTATGTATTATGCTTTATCCGTTATGCGTTATGCGTTATGCTTTATGCGTTATGCGTTATGCGTTATGCGTTATACGTTATGCGTTATGCGTTATGCGTTATGCGTGATCCGTTATGTGTTAGGCGATATACGTTTTGCGGTATTCGTTAAGCGTTATGATTTATGCTTTATGCGTTATGCGTTATGCGTGATCCGACATGCGTTATGCATTTTGCGTTATGCGTTATTCGTTATGAGTTATGAGTTATAAGTTATGCGTAATGCGTTATGCGTTATGCGTTATCCGTTGTTCGTTATGCGTTATGCGTTGTGCGTTATACGTTTGCGTTATGCGTTATGCGTTATACGGTATGCGTTATGCGTTATGCGTTATGCGTTATGCGTTATGCGTTATGCGTTATGCGTTATGCGTGATCCGTTATGCGTTATGCGTTATGCGTTATGCGTTATGCGTTATGTGTTATGCTTTATGCGTTATGCGTTATGCGTTACGCTTTATGCGTTATGCATTATGCGTTATGCGTTATGCGTTATGCATTATGCGTTATGCGTTATACGGTATGCGTTATGCGTTATACGTTATGCGTTATGCGTTATGCGATTTTCGTTATGCGTTATGCGTTATGCTTTATGCGTTATGCGTTATTAGTTACACGTTATGCGTTATGCGTTATGCGTTATGCGTTATGCGTTATGCGTTATGCGTTATGCGTTAGGGGTTTTGCGTTATGCGTTATGCGTTATGCGTTATGCGTTATGCGTTATGAGTTATACGTTATGCGTTATGCGTTAGGGGTTATGCGTTATGCGTTATGCGTTATGCTTTATGCGTTATGCATTATGCGTTATGCGTTATGCGATATGCGTTATCCGTTATGCGTTATGCGTTATGCGTTATGCATTATGCGTTATGCGTTATACGGTATGCGTTATGCGTTATACGTTATGCGTTATACGTTTGCGTTATGCGTTATGCGTTATGCTTTATGCGTTATGCGTTATGCGTTAGGCGTTATGCGTCATGCGTTATGCGTTATGCGTTATGCGTTATGCGTTATGCGTTATGCGTTATGCGTTATGCGTTATGCTTTATGCGTTATGCATTATGCGTTATGCGTTATGCGATATGCATTATGCGTTATGCGTTATACGGTATGCGTTATGCGTTATACGTTATGCGTTATACGTTTGCGTTATGCGTTATGCGTTATGCGTTATGCGTTATGCGTTATGCGTTATGCTTTATGCGTTATGCGGTACTCCTTATGAGTTATGATTTATAAGTTATGCGTAACGCGGTATGCTTTATGCATTATGCGTTATGCGTTATGCGTTATGCGTGATCCGACATGCGTTATGCATTTTGCGTTATGCATTTTGCGTTATGCGTTATTCGTTATGAGTTATGAGTTATAAGTTATGCGTAATGCGTTATGCGTTATGCGTTATGCATTATGCTTTATCCGTTATGCGTTATGCGTTATGCGTTATGCATTATGCTTTATCCGTTATGCGTTATGCGTTATGCTTTATGCGTTATGCGTTATGCGTTATGCGTTATACGTTATGCGTTATGCGTTATGCGTGATCCGTTATGTGTTAGGCGATATACGTTTTGCGGTATTCGTTATGCGTTATGATTTATGCTTTATGCGTTATGCGTTATGCGTGATCCGACATGCGTTATGCATTTTGCGTTATGCGTTATTCGTTATGAGTTATGAGTTATAAGTTATGCGTAATGCGTTATACGTTATGCGTTATCCGTTGTTCGTTAGGCGTTATGCGTTGTGCGTTATACGTTTGCGTTATGCGTTATGCGTTATACGGTATGCGTTATGCGTTATGCGTTATGCGTTATGCATTATGCTTTATCCGTTATGCGTTATGCGTTATGCTTTATGCGTTATGCGTCATGCGTTATGCGTTATGCGTTATGCCTTATGCGTTATGCGTTATTCGTTATGAGTAATGAGTTATAAGTTATGCATTATGCGTTTTGCTTTATGCGTTATGCGTTATGCGTTATGCGTTATGCGTTATGCGTTATGCGTTATTCGTTATGCTTTATGCGTTATGCGTTATGCGTTATGCGTTATGCGTTATGCGTTATGCGTTATGCGTTATTCGTTATGAGTAATGAGTTATAAGTTATGCGTTATGCGTTATGCGTTATGCGTTATGCGTTATGCGTTATGCGTTATGCGTTATGCTTTATGCGTTATGCGTTACTCCTTATGAGTTATGAGTTATAAGTTATACGTTATGCGTTATTCGTTATGCGTTATGCGTTATGCGTTATGCGTTATGCGTTATGCGTTATGCGTTATGCGTTATGCGTTATGCGTTATGCGTTATGCGTTATGCTTTATGCGTTATGCGTTACTCCTTATGAGTTATGAGTTATAAGTTATGCGTAATGCGTTATGCTTTATGCGTTATGCGTTATGAGTTATGCGGTATGCGTTATGCGTTATGCGTTATGCGTTTTGCGGTATTCGTTATGCGTTGTGCATTATGCGTTATGCGTTGTGCGTTATGGGTTATGATTTATGCGTTATGCGATATGAGTTATGCGTTATGCGTTATGCGTTATGCGTTATGCTTTATGCGTCATGCGTGATCCGTTATGCGTTAGGCGTTATGCGATTTGCGGTATTCGTTAAGCGTTGTGCATTATGCGTTATGCGTTATGCGTTAAGGGTTATGGGTTATGCGTTATGCTTTATGCGTTATTCATTTTGCGTTATGCGTTATTCGTTATGAGTTATGAGTTATAAGTTATGCGTAATGCGTTATGCGTTATGCATTATGCGTTATGCGTTATGCATTATGCGTTATGCGTTATGCGTTATGCGTTATGCGTTATGCGTTATGCGTTATGCGTTATGCGTTATGCGTGATCCGTTATGCGTGATCCGTTATGCGTTATGCGTTATGCGTTATGCGATATGCGTTATGCGATATGCGTTATGCGTTATGCGTTATGCGTTATGCGTTATGCGTTATGCGTTATGCGTTATGCGTTATGCGTTATGCGTTATGCGTTATGCGTTGTGCGTTATGCGTTATGCGTTATGCGTTATGCGTTATGCGTTATGCGTTATGCGTTATGCGTTATGCGTGATCCGTTATGCGTTATGCGTTATGCGTTATGCGATATGCGTTATGCGTTATGCGTTATGCGTTATGCGTTATGCGTTATGCGTTATGCGTTATGCGTTATGCGTTATGCTTTATGCGTTATGCGTTACTCCTTATGAGTTTTGAGTTATAAGTTATGCGTAATGCGTTATGCTTTATGCGTTATGCGTTATGAGTTATGCGGTATGCGTTATGCGTTATGCGTTATGCGTTTTGCGGTATTCGTTATGCGTTGTGCATTATGCGTTATGCGTTGTGCGTTATGGGTTATGATTTATGCGTTATGCGATTTGAGTTATGCGTTATGCGTTATGCGTTATGCGTTATGCTTTATGCGTCATGCGTGATCCGTTATGCGTTAGGCGTTATGCGATTTGCGGTATTCGTTAAGCGTTGTGCATTTTGCGTTATGCGTTATGCGTTATGCTTTATGCATTATGCGTTATGCGTTATGCGTTATGCGTTATGCGTTATGCGTTATGCGTTATGCGTTATGCTTTATGCGTTATGCGTTACTCCTTATGAGTTATGAGTTATAAGTTATGCGTAATGCGTTATGCGTTATGCGTTATGCTTTATGCGTTATGCGTTATGCGTTATGCGTTATGCGTTATGCGTTATGCGTGATCCGTTATGCGTTATGCGTTATGCGTTATGCGTTATGCGTTATGCGTTATGCGTTATGCGTTATGCGTTATGCGTTATGCGTTATGCGTTATGCTTTATGCGTTATGCGTTACTCCTTATGAGTTATGAGTTATAAGTTATGCGTAATTTGTTATGCTTTATGCGTTATGCGTTATGCGTTATGCGTTATGCGTTATGCGTTATGCGTTATGCGTTATGCGTGATCCGTTATGCGTTGCGCATTATGCGTTATGCGTTGTGCGTTATGGGTTATGATTTATGCGTTATGCGATATGAGTTATGCGTTATGCGTTACGCGTTATGCGTTATGCGTTATGCTTTATGCGTCATGCGTGATCCGTTATGCGTTAGGCGTTATGCGATTTGCGGTATTCGTTAAGCGTTGTGCATTATGCGTTATGCGTTATGCGTTAAGGGTTATGGGTTATGCGTTATGCTTTATGCGTTATTCATTTTGCGTTATGCGTTATTCGTTATGAGTTATGAATTATAAGTTATGCGTAATGCGTTATGCCTTATGAGTTATGCATTATGCGTTATGCGTTATGCATAATGCGTTATACGTTATGTATTATGCGTTATGCGATATGCGTCATGCATCAAGCCTTATGCGATATGCGATATGCGTCATGCATCAAGCCTTATGCGTTATGGGTTACGTTAACGTTATGCGTTATGCGTTATGATTTATGCTTTATGCGTTATGCGTTATGCGTGATCCGACATGCGTTATGCATTTTGCGTTATGCGTTATTCGTTATGAGTTATGAGTTATAAGTTATGCGTAATGCGTTATACGTTATGCGATATGCATTATGCTTTATCCGTTATGCGTTATGCGTTATGCTTTATGCGTTATGCGTTATGCGTTATGCGTTATGCGTTATTCGTTATGAGTAATGAGTTATAAGATATGCGTTATGCGTAATGCGTTATGCGTTATGCGTAATGCGTTATGCTTTATGCGTTATGCGTTATGCGTTATGCTTTATGCGTTATTCGTTATGCGTTATGCGTTATGCGTTATGCGTTATGCGTTATGCGTTATGCGTGATCCGACATGCGTTATGCATTTTGCGTTATGCGTTATTCGTTATGAGTTATGAGTTATAAGTTATGCGTAATGCGTCATGCGTTATGCGTTATGCATTATGCTTTATCCGTTATGCGTTATGCGTTATGCTTTATGCGTTATGCGTTATGCGTTTTGCTTTATGCGTTATGCGTTATGCGTTATGCGTTATGCGTTATGCGTTATGCGTTATGCGTTATGCGTTATGCGTTATGCGTTATGCGTTATGCGTTATGCGTTATGCGTTATGCGTTATGCGTTATGCGTTATACGGTATGCGTTATGCGTTATGCGTTATGCGTTATGCGTTATGCGTTATGAGTTATGCGTTATGCGTTATGCTTTATGCGTTATTCGTTATGCGTTATGCGTTATGCGTTATGCGTTATGCGTTATGCGTTATGCGTTATGCGTTATGCGTGATCCGACATGCGTTATGCATTTTGCGTTATGCGTTATTCGTTATGAGTTATGAGTTATAAGTTATGCGTAATGCGTCATGCGTTATGCGTTATGCATTATGCTTTATCCGTTATGCGTTATGCGTTATGCTTTATGCGTTATGCGTTATGCGTTATGCGTTATGCGTTATGCCTTATGCGTTATGCGTTATTCGTTATGAGTAATGAGTTATAAGTTATGCATTATGCGTTTTGCTTTATGCGTTATGCGTTATGCGTTATGCGTTATGCGTTATGCGTTATGCGTTATGCGTTATGCGTTATGCGTTATGCGTTATGCGTTATACGGTATGCGTTATGCGTTATGCGTTATGCGTTATGCGTTATGCATTATGCTTTATCCGTTATGCGTTATGCGTTATGCTTTATGCGTTATGCGTTATGCGTTATGCGTTATGCGTTATGCCTTATGCGTTATGCGTTATTCGTTATGAGTAATGAGTTATAAGTTATGCGTTATGCGTTTTGCTTTATGCGTTATGCGTTATGCGTTATGCGTTATGCGTTATGCGTTATGCGTTATGCGTTATGCGTTATGCGTTATACGGTATGCGTTATGCGTTATGCGTTATGCGTTATGCGTTATGCATTATGCTTTATCCGTTATGCGTTATGCGTTATGCTTTATGCGTTATGCGTCATGCGTTATGCGTTATGCATTATGCTTTATCCGTTATGCGTTATGCGTTATGCTTTATGCGTTATGCGTTATGCGTTATGCGTTATGCGTTATGCCTTATGCGTTATGCGTTATTCGTTATGAGTAATGAGTTATAAGTTATGCGTTATGCGTTTTGCTTTATGCGTTATGCGTTATGCGTTATGCGTTATGCTTTATGCGTTATGCGTTATGCGTTATGCTTTATGCGTTATGCGTTACTCCTTATGAGTTATGAGTTATAAGTTATGCGTAATGCGTTATGCGTTATGCGTTATGCGTTATGCATTATGCTTTATCCGTTATGCGTTATGCGTTATGCTTTATGCGTTATGCGTTATGCGTTATGAGTAATGAGTTATGCGTTATGCGTTATGCGTTATTCGTTATGAGTAATGAGTTATAAGTTATGCGTTATGCGTTATGCGTTATGCGTTATGCGTTATGCGTTATGCTTTATGCGTCATGCGTGATCCGTTATGCGTTATGCGTTATGCGTTATGCGTTATGCGTTATGCTTTATGCGTTATGCGTTACTCCTTATGAGTTATGAGTTATAAGTTATACGTTATGCGTTATTCGTTATGCGTTATGCGTTATGCGTTATGCGTTATGCGTTATGCGTTATGCGTTATGCGTTATGCGTTATGCGTTATGCGTTATGCGTTATGCGTTATGCGTTATGCTTTATGCGTTATGCGTTACTCCTTATGAGTTATGAGTTATAAGTTATGCGTAATGCGTTATGCTTTATGCGTTATGCGTTATGAGTTATGCGGTATGCGTTATGCGTTATGCGTTATGCGTTTTGCGGTATTCGTTATGCGTTGTGCATTATGCGTTATGCGTTGTGCGTTATGGGTTATGATTTATGCGTTATGCGATATGAGTTATGCGTTATGCGTTATGCGATATGCGTTATGCTTTATGCGTCATGCGTGATCCGTTATGCGTTAGGCGTTATGCGATTTGCGGTATTCGTTAAGCGTTGTGCATTATGCGTTATGCGTTATGCGTTAAGGGTTATGGGTTATGCGTTATGCTTTATGCGTTATTCATTTTGCGTTATGCGTTATTCGTTATGAGTTATGAGTTATAAGTTATGCGTAATGCGTTATGCGTTATGCATTATGCGTTATGCGTTATGCGTTATGCATTATGCGTTATGCGTTATGCGTGATCCGTTATGCGTTAAGCGTTATGCGTTTTGCTGTATTCGTAATGCGTTGTGCATTATGCGTTATGCGTTGTGCGTTATGGGTTATGATATATGCGTTATGCGATATGAGTTATGCGTTATGCGTTACGCGTTATGCGTTATGCGTTATGCGTTATGCTTTATGCGTCATGAGTGATCCGTTATGCGTTAGGCGTTATGCGATTTGCGGTATTCGTTAAGCGTTGTGCATTATGCGTTATGCGTTATGCGTTATGCGTTATGCGTTATGCGTTATGCGTTATGCGTGATCCGTTATGCGTTATGCGTTATGCGTTATGCGTTATGCGTTATGCGATATGCGTTACGCGTTATGCGTTATGCGTTATGCGTTATGCGTTATGCGTTATGCGTTATGCGTTATGCGTTATGCGTTATGCGTTATGCGTTATGCGTTATGCGTTATGCGTTATACGGTATGCGTTATGCGTTATGCTTTATGCGTTATGCGTTATGCGTTATGCGTTATGCGTTATGGGTTATGCGTTAACGTTATGCGTTATGCGTTATGATTTATGCTTTATGCGTTATGCGTTATGCGTGATCCGACATGCGTTATGCATTTTGCGTTATGCGTTATTCGTTATGAGTTATGAGTTATAAGTTATGCGTAATGCGTTATTCGTTATGAGTAATGAGTTATAAGTTATGCGTTATGCGTAATGCGTTATGCGTTATGCGTTATGCGTTATGCTTTATGCGTTATGCGTTATGCGTTATGCTTTATGCGTTATTCGTTATGCGTTATGCGTTATGCGTTATGCGTTATGCGTTATGCGTTATGCGTTATGCGTGATCCGACATGCGTTATGCATTTTGCGTTATGCGTTATTCGTTATGAGTTATGAGTTATAAGTTATGCGTAATGCGTTATGCGTTATGCGTTATGTATTATGCTTTATCCGTTATGCGTTATGCGTTATGCTTTATGCGTTATGCGTTATGCGTTATGCGTTATACGTTATGCGTTATGCGTTATGCGTTATGCGTGATCCGTTATGTGTTAGGCGATATACGTTTTGCGGTATTCGTTATGCGTTATGATTTATGCTTTATGCGTTATGCGTTATGCGTGATCCGACATGCGTTATGCATTTTGCGTTATGCGTTATTCGTTATGAGTTATGAGTTATAAGTTATGCGTAATGCGTTATGCGTTATGCGTTATCCGTTGTTCGTTATGCGTTATGCGTTGTGCGTTATACGTTTGCGTTATGCGTTATGCGTTATACGGTATGCGTTATGCGTTATGCGTTATGCGTTATGCGTTATGCGTTATGCGTTATGCGTGATCCGTTATGCGTTATGCGTTATGCGTTATGCGTTATGCGTTATGTGTTATGCTTTATGCGTTATGCGTTATGCGTTACGCTTTATGCGTTATGCATTATGCGTTATGCGTTATGCGTTATGCATTATGCGTTATGCGTTATACGGTATGCGTTATGCGTTATACGTTATGCGTTATGCGTTATGCGATATGCGTTATGCGTTATGCGTTATGCTTTATGCGTTATGCGTTATTAGTTACACGTTATGCGTTATGCGTTATGCGTTATGCGTTATGCGTTATGCGTTAGGGGTTTTGCGTTATGCGTTATGCGTTATGCGTTATGCGTTATGCGTTATGAGTTATACGTTATGCGTTATGCGTTAGGGGTTATGCGTTATGCGTTATGCGTTATGCTTTATGCGTTATGCATTATGCGTTATGCGTTATGCGATATGCGTTATCCGTTATGCGTTATGCGTTATGCGTTATGCATTATGCGTTATGCGTTATACGGTATGCGTTATGCGTTATACGTTATGCGTTATACGTTTGCGTTATGCGTTATGCGTTATGCTTTATGCGTTATGCGTTATGCGTTATGCGTTATGCGTCATGCGTTATGCGTTATGCGTTATGCGTTATGCGTTATGCGTTATGCGTTATGCGTTATGCGTTATGCTTTATGCGTTATGCATTATGCGTTATGCGTTATGCGATATGCATTATGCGTTATGCGATATACGGTATGCGTTATTCGTTATACGTTATGCGTTATACGTTTGCGTTATGCGTTATGCGTTATGCGTTATGCGTTATGCGTTATGCGTTATGCTTTATGCGTTATGCGGTACTCCTTATGAGTTATGATTTATAAGTTATGCGTAACGCGGTATGCTTTATGCATTATGCGTTATGCGTTATGCGTTATGCGTGATCCGACATGCGTTATGCATTTTGCGTTATGCATTTTGCGTTATGCGTTATTCGTTATGAGTTATGAGTTATAAGTTATGCGTAATGCGTTATGCGTTATGCGTTATGCATTATGCTTTATCCGTTATGCGATATGCGTTATGCGTTATGCATTATGCTTTATCCGTTATGCGTTATGCGTTATGCTTTATGCTTTATGCGTTATGCGTTATGCGTTATGCGTTATACGTTATGCGTTATGCGTTATGCGTGATCCGTTATGTGTTAGGCGATATACGTTTTGCGGTATTCGTTATGCGTTATGATTTATGCTTTATGCGTTATGCGTTATGCGTGATCCGACATGCGTTATGCATTTTGCGTTATGCGTTATTCGTTATGAGTTATGAGTTATAAGTTATGCGTAATGCGTTATGCGTTATGCGTTATCCGTTGTTCGTTATGCGTTATGCGTTGTGCGTTATACGTTTGCGTTATGCGTTATGCTTTATACGGTATGCGTTATGCGTTATGCGTTATGCGTTATGCGTTATGCGTTATGCGTTATGCGTTATGCGTTATGCGTTATGCGTGATCCGTTATGCGTTATGCGTTATGCGTTATGCGTTATGCGTTATGCTTTTGCGTCATGCGTGATCCGTTATTCGTTAGGCGTTATGCGATTTGCGGTATTCGTTAAGCGTTGTGCATTATGCGTTATGCGTTATGCGTTATGGGTTATGGGTTATGCGTTATGCTTTATGCGTTATTCATTTTGCGTTATGCGTTATTCGTTATGAGTTATGAGTTATAAGTTATGCGTAATGCGTTATGCCTTATGAGTTATGCATTATGCGTTATGCGTTATGCATAATGCGTTATACGTTATGTATTATGCGTTATGCCTTATGTGTTATGCGATATGCGTCATGCATCAAGCCTTATGCGATATGCGATATGCGTCATGCATCAAGCCTTATGCGTTATGGGTTATGCGTTAACGTTATGCGTTATTCGTTATGAGTAATGAGTTATGCGTTATGCGTAATGCGTTATGCGTTATGCGTTATGCGTTATGCGTTATGCTTTATGCGTTATGCGTTATGCCTTATGCTTTATGCGTTATTCGTTATGCGTTATGCGTTATGCGTTATGCGTTATGCGTTATGCGTTATGCGTTATGCGTTATGCGTTATGCGTTGTGCGTTATGCGTTATGCGTGATCCGACATGCGTTATGCATTTTGCGTTATGCGTTATTCGTTATGAGTTATGAGTTACAAGTTATGCGTAATGCGTTATGCGTTATGCGTTATGCATTATGCTTTATCCGTTATGCGTTGTGCGTTATGCTTTATGCGTTATGCGTTATGCGTTATGCGTTATACGTTATGCGTTATGCGTTATGTGTTAGGCGATATACGTTTTGCGGTATTCGTTATGCGTTATGATTTATGCTTTATGCGTTATGCGTTATGCGTGATCCGACATGCGTTATGCATTTTGCGTTATGCGTTATTCGTTATGAGTTATGAGTTATAAGTTATGCGTAATGCGTTATGCGTTATGCGTTATGCATTATGCTTTATCCGTTATGCGTTATGCGTTATGCTTTATGCGTTATGCGTTATGCGTTATGCATTTTGCGTTATGCGTTATTCGTTATGAGTTATGAGTTATAAGTTATGCGTAATGCGTTATGCGTTATGCGTTATGCATTATTCTTTATCCGTTATGCGTTATGCGTTATGCGTTATGCGTTATGCGTTATGCGTTATGCGTTATGCGTTATGCGTTATTCGTTATGAGTAATGAGTTACAAGTTATGCGTTATGCGTAATGCGTTATGCGTTATGCGTTATGCGTTATGCTTTATGCGTTATGCGTTATGCGTTATGCTTTATGCGTTATTCGTTATGCGTTATGCGTTATGCGTTATGCGTTATGCGTTATGCGTTATGCGTTATGCGTTATGCGTTATGCGTTATGCGTTATGCGTTATGCGTTATGCTTTATGCGTTATGCGTTACTCCTTATGAGTTATGAGTTATAAGTTATGCGTAATGCGTTATGCGTTATGCGTTATGCTTTATGCGTTATGCGTTATGCGTTATGCGTTATGCGATATGCGTTATGCGTTATGCGTGATCCGTTATGCGTTATGCGTTATGCGTTATGCGTTATGCGTTATGCGTTATGCGTTATGCGTTATGCGTTATGCGTTATGCGTTATGCTTTATGCGTTATGCGTTACTCCTTATGAGTTATGAGTTATAAGTTATGCGTAATGCGTTATGCTTTATGCGTTATGCGTTATGCGTTATGCGTTATGCGTTATGCGTTATGCGTTATGCGTTATGCGTTATGCGTTATGCGTTATGCGTTATGCGTGATCCGTTATGCGTTATGCGTTATGCGTTATGCGATATGCGTTATGCGTTATGCGTTATGCGTTATGCGTTATGCGTTATGCGTTATGCGTTATGCGTTATGCTTTATGCGTTATGCGTTACTCCTTATGAGTTTTGAGTTATAAGTTATGCGTAATGCGTTATGCTTTATGCGTTATGCGTTATGAGTTATGCGGTATGCGTTATGCGTTATGCGTTATGCGTTTTGCGGTATTCGTTATGCGTTGTGCATTATGCGTTATGCGTTGTGCGTTATGGGTTATGATTTATGCGTTATGCGATTTGAGTTATGCGTTATGCGTTATGCGTTATGCGTTATGCTTTATGCGTCATGCGTGATCCGTTATGCGTTAGGCGTTATGCGATTTGCGGTATTCGTTAAGCGTTGTGCATTATGCGTTATGCGTTATGCGTTATGCTTTATGCATTATGCGTTATGCGTTATGCGTTATGCGTTATGCGTTATGCGTTATGCGTTATGCGTTATGCTTTATGCGTTATGCGTTACTCCTTATGAGTTATGAGTTATAAGTTATGCGTAATGCGTTATGCGTTATGCGTTATGCTTTATGCGTTATGCGTTATGCGTTATGCGTTATGCGTTATGCGTTATGCGTGATCCGTTATGCGTTATGCGTTATGCGTTATGCGTTATGCGTTATGCGTTATGCGTTATGCTTTATGCGTTATGCGTTACTCCTTATGAGTTATGAGTTATATGTTATGCGTAATTTGTTATGCTTTATGCGTTATGCGTTATGCGTTATGCGTTATGCGTTATGCGTTATGCGTTATGCGTTATGCGTTATGCGTTATGCGTTATGCGTTATGCGTTATGCGTGATCCGTTATGCGTTGCGCATTATGCGTTATGCGTTGTGCGTTATGGGTTATGATTTATGCGTTATGCGATATGAGTTATGCGTTATGCGTTACGCGTTATGCGTTATGCGTTATGCTTTATGCGTCATGCGTGATCCGTTATGCGTTAGGCGTTATGCGATTTGCGGTATTCGTTAAGCGTTGTGCATTATGCGTTATGCGTTATGCGTTAAGGGTTATGGGTTATGCGTTATGCTTTATGCGTTATTCATTTTGCGTTATGCGTTATTCGTTATGAGTTATGAATTATAAGTTATGCGTAATGCGTTATGCCTTATGAGTTATGCATTATGCGTTATGCGTTATGCATAATGCGTTATACGTTATGTATTATGCGTTATGCGATATGCGTCATGCATCAAGCCTTATGCGATATGCGATATGCGTCATGCATCAAGCCTTATGCGTTATGGGTTATGCGTTAACGTTATGCGTTATGCGTTATGATTTATGCTTTATGCGTTATGCGTTATGCGTGATCCGACATGCGTTATGCATTTTGCGTTATGCGTTATTCGTTATGAGTTATGAGTTATAAGTTATGCGTAATGCGTTATACGTTATGCGATATGCATTATGCTTTATCCGTTATGCGTTATGCGTTATGCTTTATGCGTTATGCGTTATGCGTTATGCGTTATGCGTTATTCGTTATGAGTAATGAGTTATAAGATATGCGTTATGCGTAATGCGTTATGCGTTATGCGTTATGCGTTATGCTTTATGCGTTATGCGTTATGCGTTATGCTTTATGCGTTATTCGTTATGCGTTATGCGTTATGCGTTATGCGTTATGCGTTATGCGTTATGCGTTATGCGTGATCCGACATGCGTTATGCATTTTGCGTTATGCGTTATTCGTTATGAGTTATGAGTTATAAGTTATGCGTAATGCGTCATGCGTTATGCGTTATGCATTATGCTTTATCCGTTATGCGTTATGCGTTATGCTTTATGCGTTATGCGTTATGCGTTATGCGTTATGCGTGATCCGACATGCGTTATGCATTTTGCGTTATGCGTTATTCGTTATGAGTTATGAGTTATAAGTTATGCGTAATGCGTCATGCGTTATGCGTTATGCATTATGCTTTATCCGTTATGCGTTATGCGTTATGCTTTATGCGTTATGCGTTATGCGTTATGCGTTATGCGTTATGCCTTATGCGTTATGCGTTATTCGTTATGAGTAATGAGTTATAAGTTATGCATTATGCGTTTTGCTTTATGCGTTATGCGTTATGCGTTATGCGTTATGCGTTATGCGTTATGCGTTATGCGTTATGCGTTATGCGTTATGCGTTATGCGTTATGCGTTATGCGTTAAGCGTTATTCGTTATGAGTAATGAGTTATAAGTTATGCGTAATGCGTAATGCGTTATGCGTTATGCGTTATGCTTTATGCGTTATGCGTTATGCGTTATGCTTTATGCGTTATTCGTTATGCGTTATGCGTTATGCGTTATGCGTTATGCGTTATGCGTTATGCGTTATGCGTTATGCGTTATGCGTTATGCGTGATCCGACATGCGTTATGCATTTTGCGTTATGCGTTATTCGTTATGAGTTATGAGTTATAAGTTATGCGTAATGCGTCATGCGTTATGCGTTATGCATTATGCTTTATCCGTTATGCGTTATGCGTTATGCTTTATGCGTTATGCGTTATGCGTTATGCGTTATGCGTTATGCGTTATGCCTTATGCGTTATGCGTTATTCGTTATGAGTAATGAGTTATAAGTTATGCGTTATGCGTTTTGCTTTATGCGTTATGCGTTATGCGTTATGCGTTATGCGTTATGCGTTATGCGTTATGCGTTATGCGTTATGCGTTATGCGTTATGCGTTATACGGTATGCGTTATGCGTTATGCGTTATGCGTTATGCGTTATGCATTATACTTTATCCGTTATGTGTTATGCGTTATGCTTTATGCGTTATGCGTTATGCGTTATGCGTTATGCGTTATGCCTTATGCGTTATGCGTTATTCGTTATGAGTAATGAGTTATAAGTTATGCGTTATGCGTTTTGCTTTATGCGTTATGCGTTATGCGTTATGCGTTATGCGTTATGCGTTATGCGTTATGCGTTATGCGTTATGCGTTATACGGTATGCGTTATGCGTTATGCGTTATGCGTTATGCGTTATGCGTTATGCATTATGCTTTATCCGTTATGCGTTATGCGTTATGCTTTATGCGTTATGCGTCATGCGTTATGCGTTATGCATTATGCTTTATCCGTTATGCGTTATGCGTTATGCTTTATGCGTTATGCGTTATGCGTTATGCGTTATGCGTTATGCCTTATGCGTTATGCGTTATTCGTTATGAGTAATGAGTTATAAGTTATGCGTTATGCGTTTTGCTTTATGCGTTATGCGTTATGCGTTATGCGTTATGCTTTATGCGTTATGCGTTATGCGTTATGCTTTATGCGTTATGCGTTACTCCTTATGAGTTATGAGTTATAAGTTATGCGTAATGCGTTATGCGTTATGCGTTATGCGTTATGCATTATGCTTTATCCGTTATGCGTTATGCGTTATGCTTTATGCGTTATGCGTTATGCGTTATGCGTTATGCGTTATGCTTTATGCGTTATGCGTTACTCCTTATGAGTTATGAGTTATAAGTTATACGTTATGCGTTATTCGTTATGCGTTATGCGTTATGCGTTATGCGTTATGCGTTATGCGTTATGCGTTATGCGTTATGCGTTATGCGTTATGCGTTATGCGTTATGCGTTATGCTTTATGCGTTATGCGTTACTCCTTATGAGTTATGAGTTATAAGTTATGCGTAATGCGTTATGCTTTATGCGTTATGCGTTATGCGTTATGCGTTATGCTTTATGCGTTATGCGTTACTCCTTATGAGTTATGAGTTATAAGTTATACGTTATGCGTTATTCGTTATGCGTTATGCGTTATGCGTTATGCGTTATGCGTTATGCGTTATGCGTTATGCGTTATGCGTTATGCGTTATGCGTTATGCGTTATGCTTTATGCGTTATGCGTTACTCCTTATGAGTTATGAGTTATAAGTTATGCGTAATGCGTTATGCTTTATGCGTTATGCGTTATGAGTTATGCGGTATGCGTTATGCGTTATGCGTTATGCGTTTTGCGGTATTCGTTATGCGTTGTGCATTATGCGTTATGCGTTGTGCGTTATGGGTTATGATTTATGCGTTATGCGATATGAGTTATGCGTTATGCGTTATGCGTTATGCGTTATGCTTTATGCGTCATGCGTGATCCGTTATGCGTTAGGCGTTATGCGATTTGCGGTATTCGTTAAGCGTTGTGCATTATGCGTTATGCGTTATGCGTTAAGGGTTATGGGTTATGCGTTATGCTTTATGCGTTATTCATTTTGCGTTATGCGTTATTCGTTATGAGTTATGAGTTATAAGTTATGCGTAATGCGTTATGCGTTATGCATTATGCGTTATGCGTTATGCGTTATGCATTATGCGTTATGCGTTATGCGTGATCCGTTATGCGTTAAGCGTTATGCGTTTTGCTGTATTCGTAATGCGTTGTGCATTATGCGTTATGCGTTGTGCGTTATGGGTTATGATATATGCGTTATGCGATATGAGTTATGCGTTATGCGTTACGCGTTATGCGTTATGCGTTATGCGTTATGCTTTATGCGTCATGAGTGATCCGTTATGCGTTAGGCGTTATGCGATTTGCGGTATTCGTGAAGCGTTGTGCATTATGCGTTATGCGTTATGCGTTATGCGTTATGCGTTATGCGTTATGCGTTATGCGTGATCCGTTATGCGTTATGCGTTATGCGTTATGCGTTATGCGTTATGCGATATGCGTTACGCGTTATGCGTTATGCGTTATGCGTTATGCGTTATGCGTTATGCGTTATGCGTTATGCGTTATGCGTTATGCGTTATGCGTTATGCGTTATGCGTTATGCGTTATGCGTTATGCGTTATACGGTATGCGTTATGCGTTATGCTTTATGCGTTATGCGTTATGCGTTATGCGTTATGCGTTATGGGTTATGCGTTAACGTTATGCGTTATGCGTTATGATTTATGCTTTATGCGTTATGCGTTATGCGTGATCCGACATGCGTTATGCATTTTGCGTTATGCGTTATTCGTTATGAGTTATGAGTTATAAGTTATGCGTAATGCGTTATTCGTTATGAGTAATGAGTTATAAGTTATGCGTTATGCGTTATGCGTTATGCGTTATGCGTTATGCGTTATGCTTTATGCGTTATGCGTTATGCGTTATGCTTTATGCGTTATTCGTTATGCGTTATGCGTTATGCGTTATGCGTTATGCGTTATGCGTTATGCGTTATGCGTTATGCGTGATCCGACATGCGTTATGCATTTTGCGTTATGCGTTATGCGTTATGAGTTATGAGTTATAAGTTATGCGTAATGCGTTATGCGTTATGCGTTATGTATTATGCTTTATCCGTTATGCGTTATGCGTTATGCTTTATGCGTTATGCGTTATGCGTTATGCGTTATACGTTATGCGTTATGCGTTATGCGTTATGCGTGATCCGTTATGTGTTAGGCGATATACGTTTTGCGGTATTCGTTATGCGTTATGATTTATGCTTTATGCGTTATGCGTTATGCGTGATCCGACATGCGTTATGCATTTTGCGTTATGCGTTATTCGTTATGAGTTATGAGTTATAAGTTATGCGTAATGCGTTATGCGTTATGCGTTATCCGTTGTTCGTTATGCGTTATGCGTTGTGCGTTATACGATTGCGTTATGCGTTATGCGTTATACGGTATGCGTTATGCGTTATGCGTTATGCGTTATGCGTTATGCGTTATGCGTTATGCGTGATCCGTTATGCGTTATGCGTTATGCGTTATGCGTTATGCGTTATGTGTTATGCTTTATGCGTTATGCGTTATGCGTTACGCTTTATGCGTTATGCATTATGCGTTATGCGTTATGCGTTATGCATTATGCGTTATGCGTTATACGGTATGCGTTATGCGTTATACGTTATGCGTTATGCGTTATGCGATATGCGTTATGCGTTATGCGTTATGCTTTATGCGTTATGCGTTATTAGTTACACGTTATGCGTTATGCGTTATGCGTTATGCGTTATGCGTTATGCGTTAGGGGTTTTGCGTTATGCGTTATGCGTTATGCGTTATGCGTTATGCGATATGCGTTATCCGTTATGCGTTATGCGTTATGCGTTATGCATTATGCGTTATGCGTTATACGGTATGCGTTATGCGTTATACGTTATGCGTTATACGTTTGCGTTATGCGTTATGCGTTATGCTTTATGCGTTATACGTTATGCGTTATACGTTTGCGTTATGCGTTATGCGTTATGCTTTATGCGTTATGCGTTATGCGTTATGCGTTATGCGTCATGCGTTATGCGTTATGCGTTATGCGTTATGCGTCATGCGTTATGCGTTATGCGTTATGCGTTATGCGTTATGCGTTATGCGTTATGCTTTATGCGTTATGCGTTATGCGTTATGCGATATGCGTTACGCGTTATGCGTTATGCGTTATGCGTTATGCGTTATGCGTTATGCGTTATGCGTTATGCGTTATGCGTTATGCGTTATGCGTTATGCGTTATGCGTTATGCGTTATGCGTTATGCGTTATGCGTTATGCGTTATACGGTATGCGTTATGCGTTATGCTTTATGCGTTATGCGTTATGCGTTATGCGTTATGCGTTATGGGTTATGCGTTAACGTTATGCGTTATGCGTTATGATTTATGCTTTATGCGTTATGCGTTATGCGTGATCCGACATGCGTTATGCATTTTGCGTTATGCGTTATTCGTTATGAGTTATGAGTTATAAGTTATGCGTAATGCGTTATTCGTTATGAGTAATGAGTTATAAGTTATGCGTTATGCGTAATGCGTTATGCGTTATGCGTTATGCGTTATGCTTTATGCGTTATGCGTTATGCGTTATGCTTTATGCGTTATTCGTTATGCGTTATGCGTTATGCGTTATGCGTTATGCGTTATGCGTTATGCGTTATGCGTTATGCGTGATCCGACATGCGTTATGCATTTTGCGTTATGCGTTATTCGTTATGAGTTATGAGTTATAAGTTATGCGTAATGCGTTATGCGTTATGCGTTATGTATTATGCTTTATCCGTTATGCGTTATGCGTTATGCTTTATGCGTTATGCGTTATGCGTTATGCGTTATGCGTTATGCGTTATGCGTTATGCGTTATGCGTGATCCGTTATGTGTTAGGCGATATACGTTTTGCGGTATTCGTTATGCGTTATGATTTATGCTTTATGCGTTATGCGTTATGCGTGATCCGACATGCGTTATGCATTTTGCGTTATGCGTTATTCGTTATGAGTTATGAGTTATAAGTTATGCGTAATGCGTTATGCGTTATGCGTTATCCGTTGTTCGTTATGCGTTATGCGTTGTGCGTTATACGATTGCGTTATGCGTTATGCGTTATACGGTATGCGTTATGCGTTATGCGTTATGCGTTATGCGTTATGCGTTATGCGTTATGCGTGATCCGTTATGCGTTATGCGTTATGCGTTATGCGTTATGTGTTATGCTTTATGCGTTATGCGTTATGCGTTACGCTTTATGCGTTATGCATTATGCGTTATGCGTTATGCGTTATGCATTATGCGTTATGCGTTATACGGTATGCGTTATGCGTTATACGTTATGCGTTATGCGTTATGCGATATGCGTTATGCGTTATGCGTTATGCTTTATGCGTTATGCGTTATTAGTTACACGTTATGCGTTATGCGTTATGCGTTATGCGTTATGCGTTATGCGTTAGGGGTTTTGCGTTATGCGTTATGCGTTATGCGTTATGCGTTATGAGTTATACGTTATGCGTTATGCGTTAGGGGTTATGCGTTATGCGTTATGCGTTATGCTTTATGCGTTATGCATTATGCGTTATGCGTTATGCGATATGCGTTATCCGTTATGCGTTATGCGTTATGTGTTATGCATTATGCGTTATGCGTTATACGGTATGCGTTATGCGTTATACGTTATGCGTTATACGTTTGCTTTATGCGTTATGCGTTATGCTTTATGCGTTATGCGTTATGCGTTATGCGTTATGCGTCATGCGTTATGCGTTATGCGTTATGCGTTATGCGTTATGCGTTATGCGTTATGCGTTATGCGTTATGCTTTATGCGTTATGCATTATGCGTTATGCGTTATGCGATATGCATTATGCGTTATGCGTTATACGGTATGCGTTATGCGTTATACGTTATGCGTTATACGTTTGCGTTATGCGTTATGCGTTATGCGTTATGCGTTATGCGTTATGCGTTATGCTTTATGCGTTATGCGGTACTCCTTATGAGTTATGATTTATAAGTTATGCGTAACGCGGTATGCTTTATGCATTATGCGTTATGCGTTATGCGTTATGCGTGATCCGACATGCGTTATGCATTTTGCGTTATGCATTTTGCGTTATGCGTTATTCGTTATGAGTTATGAGTTATAAGTTATGCGTAATGCGTTATGCGTTATGCGTTATGCATTATGCTTTATCCGTTATGCGATATGCGTTATGCGTTATGCATTATGCTTTATCCGTTATGCGTTATGCGTTATGCTTTATGCTTTATGCGTTATGCGTTATGCGTTATGCGTTATACGTTATGCGTTATGCGTTATGCGTGATCCGTTATGTGTTAGGCGATATACGTTTTGCGGTATTCGTTATGCGTTATGATTTATGCTTTATGCGTTATGCGTTATGCGTGATCCGACATGCGTTATGCATTTTGCGTTATGCGTTATTCGTTATGAGTTATGAGTTATAAGTTATGCGTAATGCGTTATGCGTTATGCGTTATCCGTTGTTCGTTATGCGTTATGCGTTGTGCGTTATACGTTTGCGTTATGCGTTATGCGTTATACGGTATGCGTTATGCGTTATGCGTTATGCGTTATGCGTTATGCGTTATGCGTTATGCGTTATGCGTTATGCGTGATCCGTTATGCGTTATGCGTTATGCGTTATGCGTTATGCTTTTGCGTCATGCGTGATCCGTTATTCGTTAGGCGTTATGCGATTTGCGGTATTCGTTAAGCGTTGTGCATTATGCGTTATGCGTTATGCGTTATGGGTTATGGGTTATGCGTTATGCTTTATGCGTTATTCATTTTGCGTTATGCGTTATTCGTTATGAGTTATGAGTTATAAGTTATGCGTAATGCGTTATGCCTTATGAGTTATGCATTATGCGTTATGCGTTATGCGTAATGCGTTATGCGTTATGCGTTATGCGTTATGCGTTATGCTTTATGCGTTATGCGTTATGCCTTATGCTTTATGCGTTATTCGTTATGCGTTATGCGTTATGCGTTATGCGTTATGCGTTATGCGTTATGCGTTATGCGTTATGCGTTATGCGTTATGCGTTGTGCGTTATGCGTTATGCGTGATCCGACATGCGTTATGCATTTTGCGTTATGCGTTATTCGTTATGAGTTATGAGTTACAAGTTATGCGTAATGCGTTATGCGTTATGCGTTATGCATTATGCTTTATCCGTTATGCGTTGTGCGTTATGCTTTATGCGTTATGCGTTATGCGTTATGCGTTATACGTTATGCGTTATGCGTTATGCGTGATCCGTTATGTGTTAGGCGATATACGTTTTGCGGTATTCGTTATGCGTTATGATTTATGCTTTATGCGTTATGCGTTATGCGTGATCCGACATGCGTTATGCATTTTGCGTTATGCGTTATTCGTTATGAGTTATGAGTTATAAGTTATGCGTAATGCGTTATGCGTTATGCGTTATGCATTATGCTTTATCCGTTATGCGTTATGCGTTATGCTTTATGCGTTATGCGTTATGCGTTATGCATTTTGCGTTATGCGTTATTCGTTATGAGTTATGAGTTATAAGTTATGCGTAATGCGTTATGCGTTATGCGTTATGCATTATTCTTTATCCGTTATGCGTTATGCGTTATGCTTTATGCGTTATGCGTTATGCGTTATGCGGTATGCGTTATGCGTTATTCGTTATGAGTAATGAGTTACAAGTTATGCGTTATGCGTAATGCGTTATGCGTTATGCGTTATGCGTTATGCTTTATGCGTTATGCGTTATGCGTTATGCTTTATGCGTTATTCGTTATGCGTTATGCGTTATGCGTTATGCGTTATGCGTTATGCGTTATGCGTTATGCGTTATGCGTTATGCTTTATGCGTTATGCGTTACTCCTTATGAGTTATGAGTTATAAGTTATGCGTAATGCGTTATGCGTTATGCGTTATGCTTTATGCGTTATGCGTTATGCGTTATGCGTTATGCGATATGCGTTATGCGTTATGCGTGATCCGTTATTCGTTATGCGTTATGCGTTATGCGTTATGCGTTATGCGTTATGCGTTATGCGTTATGCGTTATGCGTTATGCGTTATGCGTTATGCGTTATGCTTTATGCGTTATGCGTTACTCCTTATGAGTTATGAGTTATAAGTTATGCGTAATGCGTTATGCTTTATGCGTTATGCGTTATGCGTTATGCGTTATGCGTTATGCGTTATGCGTTATGCGTTATGCCTTATGCTTTATGCGTTATTCGTTATGCGTTATGCGTTATGCGTTATGCGTTATGCGTTATGCGTTATGCGTTATGCGTTATGCGTTATGCGTTATGCGTTATGCGTTATGCGTGATCCGACATGCGTTATGCATTTTGCGTTATGCGTTATTCGTTATGAGTTATGAGTTACAAGTTATGCGTAATGCGTTATGCGTTATGCGTTATGCATTATGCTTTATCCGTTATGCGTTATGCGTTATGCTTTATGCGTTATGCGTTATGCGTTATGCGTTATGCGTTATGCGTTATGCGTTATGCGAGATCCGTTATGTGTTAGGCGATATACGTTTTGCGGTATTCGTTATGCGTTATGATTTATGCTTTATGCGTTATGCGTTATGCGTGATCCGACATGCGTTATGCATTTTGCGTTATGCGTTATTCGTTATGAGTTATAAGTTATGCGTAATGCGTTATGCGTTATGCGTTATGCATTATGCTTTATCCGTTATGCGTTATGCGTTATGCTTTATGCGTTATGCGTTATGCGTTATGCGTTATGCGTTATGCGTTATGCGTTATGCGTTATGCGTTATGCGTTATGCGTTATGCGTGATCCGTTATGTGTTAGGCGATATACGTTTTGCGGTATTCGTTATGCGTTATGATTTATGCTTTATGCGTTATGCGTTATGCGTGATCCGACATGCGTTATGCATTTTGCGTTATGCGTTATTCGTTATGAGTTATGAGTTATAAGTTATGCGTAATGCGTTATGCGTTATGCGTTATGCATTATGCTTTATCCGTTATGCGTTATGCGTTATGCGTTATGCGTTATGCTTTATGCGTTATGCGTTATGCGTTATGCGTTATGCGTTATGCGTTATGCGTTATTCGTTATGAGTAATGAGTTATAAGTTATGCGTTATGCGTAATGCGTTATGCGTTATGCGTTATGCTTTATGCGTTATGCGTTATGCGTTATGCTTTATGCGTTATTCGTTATGCGTTATGGGTTATGCGTTATGCGTTATGCGTTATGCGTTATGCGTTATGCGTTATGCGTTATGCGTTATGCGTTATGCGTTATGCGTTATGCGTTATGCTTTATGCGTTATGCGTTATGCGTTATGCGCTATGCGTTATGCGTTATGCGTGATCCGTTATGCGTTATGCGTTATGCGTTATGCGTTATGCGTTATACGTTATGCGTTATGCGTTATGCGTTATGCGTTATGCGTTATGCGTTATGCGTTATGCGTTATGCGTTATGCGTTATGCGTTATGCGTTATGCGTTATGCGTTATGCGTTATGCGTTATGCGTTATGCGTTATGCTGTATGCGTTATGCGTTACTCCTTATGAGTTATGAGTTATAAGTTATGCGTAATGCGTTAGGCTTTATGCGTTATGCGTTATGCGTTATGCGTTATGCGTTATGCGTTATGCGTTATGCGTTATGCGTTATGCGTTATGCTTTATGCTTTATGCGTTATGCGTTATGCGTTATGCGTTATGCGTTATGCCTTATGCGTTATGCGTTATTCGTTATGAGTAATGAGTTATAAGTTATGCGTTATGCGTTATGCTTTATGCGTTATGCGTTATGCGTTATGCGTTATGCGTTATGCGTTATGCGTTATGCGTTATGCGTTATGCGTTATGCGTTATGCGTTATGCGTTATGCGTGATCCGACATGCGTTATGAATTTTGCGTTATGCGTTATTCGTTATGAGGTATGAGTTATAAGTTATGCGTAATGCGTAATGCGTTATGCGTTATGCATTATGCTTTATCCGTTATGCGTTATGCGTTATGCTTTATGCGTTATGCGTTATGCGTTATGCGTTATGCCTTATGCGTTATGCGTTATTCGTTTGAGTAATGAGTTACAAGTTATGCGTTATGCGTTATGCTTTATGCGTTATGCGTTATGCGTTATGCGTTATGCGTTATGCGTTATGCGTTATGCGTTATGCGTTATGCGTTATGCGTTATGCTTTATGCGTTATGCGTTATGCGTTATGCTTTATGCGTTATGCGTTACTCCTTATGAGTTATGAGTTATAAGTTATGCGTAATGCGTTATGCGTCATGCATTATGCTTTATCCGTTATGCGTTATGCGTTATGCTTTATGCGTTATGCGTTATGCGTTATGAGTAAAGAGTTATAAGTTATGCGTTATGCGTTATGCTTTATGCGTTATGCGTTATGCGTTATGCTTTATGCGTTATGCGTTACTCCGTATGAGTTATGAGTTATAAGTTATGCGTAATGCGGTATGCGTTATACGTAATACGTTATGCGTTATGCGTTATGCGTCATGCGTTATGCGTTATGCGTTATGCGTTATGCGTTATGCGTTATGCGTTATGCGTTATGCGTTATGCGTTATCCGTGATGCGTTATGTGTTAGGCGATATACGTTTTGCGGTATTCGTTATGCGTTATGATTTATGCTTTATGCGTTATGCGTTATGCGTGATCCGACATGCGTTATGCATTTTGCGTTATGCGTTATTCGTTATGAGTTATGAGTTATAAGTTATGCGTAATGCGTTATGCGTTATGCGTTATGCATTATGCTTTATCCGTTATGCGTTATGCGTTAAGCTTTATTCGTTATGCGTTATGCGTTATGCGTTATGCGTTATGCGTTATTCGTTATGAGTAATGAGTTACAAGTTATGCGTTATGCATAATGCGTTATGCTTTATGCGTTATGCGTTATGCGTTATGCTTTATGCGTTATTCGTTATGCGTTATGCGTTATGCGTTATGCGTTATGCGTTATGCGTGATCCGACATGCGTTATGCATTTTGCGTTATGCGTTATTCGTTATGAGTTATGAGTTATAAGTTATGCGTAATGCGTTATGCGTTATGCGTTATGTATTATGCTTTATCCGTTATGCGTTATGCGTTATGCTTTATGCGTTATGCGTTATGTGTTATGCGTTATACGTTATGCGTTATGCGTTATGCGTTATGCGTGATCCGTTATGTGTTAGGCGATATACGTTTTGCGGTATTCGTTATGCGTTATGATTTATGCTTTATGCGTTATGCGTTATGCGTGATCCGACATGCGTTATGCATTTTGCGTTATGCGTTATTCGTTATGAGTTATGAGTTATAAGTTATGCGTAATGCGTTATGCGTTATGCGTTATCCGTTGTTCGTTATGCGTTATGCGTTGTGCGTTATACGTTTGCGTTATGCGTTATGCGTTATACGGTATGCGTTATGCGTTATGCGTTATGCGTTATGCGTTATGCGTTATGCGTTATGCGTGATCCGTTATGCGTTATGCGTTATGCGTTATGCGTTATGCGTTATACGTTATGCGTTATGCGTTATGCGATATGCGTTATGCGTTATGCGTTATGCTTTATGCGTTATGCGTTATTAGTTACACGTTATGCGTTATGCGTTATGCGTTAGGGGTTATGCGTTATGCGTTATGCTTTATGCGTTATGCATTATGCGTTATGCGTTATGCGATATGCGTTATCCGTTATGCGTTATGCGTTATGCGTTATGCATTATGCGTTATGCGTTATACGGTATGCGTTATGCGTTATACGTTATGCGTTATACGTTTGCGTTATGCGTTATGCGTTATGCTTTATGCGTTATGCGTTATGCGTTATGCGTTATGCGTCATGCGTTATGCGTTATGCGTTATGCGTTATGCGTTATGCGTTATGCGTTATGCGTTATGCTTTATGCGTTATGCATTATGCGTTATGCGTTATGCGATATGCATTATGCGTTATGCGTTATACGGTATGCGTTATGCGTTATACGTTATGCGTTATACGTTTGCGTTATGCGTTATGCGTTATGCGTTATGCGTTATGCGTTATGCGTTATGCTTTATGCGTTATGCTATACTCCTTATGAGTTATGATTTATAAGTTATGCGTAACGCGGTATGCTTTATGCGTTATGCGTTATGCGTTATGCGTTATGCGTGATCCGACATGCGTTATGCATTTTGCGTTATGCGTTATTCGTTATGAGTTATGAGTTATAAGTTATGCGTAATGCGTTATGCGTTATGCGTTATGCATTATGCTTTATCCGTTATGCGTTATGCGTTATGCGTTATGCATTATGCTTTATCCGTTATGCGTTATGCGTTATGCTTTATGCGTTATGCGTTATGCGTTATGCGTTATACGTTATGCGTTATGCGTTATGCGTGATCCGTTATGTGTTAGGCGATATACGTTTTGCGGTATTCGTTATGCGTTATGATTTATGCTTTATGCGTTATGCGTTATGCGTGATCCGACATGCGTTATGCATTTTGCGTTATGCGTTATTCGTTATGAGTTATGAGTTATAAGTTATGCGTAATGCGTTATGCGTTATGCGTTATCCGTTGTTCGTTATGCGTTATGCGTTGTGCGTTATACGTTTGCGTTATGCGTTATGCGTTATACGGTATGCGTTATGCGTTATGCGTTATGCGTTATGCGTTATGCGTTATGCGTTATGCGTTATGCGTTATGCGTTATGCGTGATCCGTTATGCGTTATGCGTTATGCGTTATGCGTTATGCTTTTGCGTCATGCGTGATCCGTTATTCGTTAGGCGTTATGCGATTTGCGGTATTCGTTAAGCGTTGTGCATTATGCGTTATGCGTTATGCGTTATGGGTTATGGGTTATGCGTTATGCTTTATGCGTTATTCATTTTGCGTTATGCGTTATTCGTTATGAGTTATGAGTTATAAGTCATGCGTAATGCGTTATGCCTTATGAGTTATGCATTATGCGTTATGCGTTATGCATAATGCGTTATACGTTATGTATTATGCGTTATGCCTTATGTGTTATGCGATATGCGTCATGCATCAAGCCTTATGCGATATGCGATATGCGTCATGCATCAAGCCTTATGCGTTATGGGTTATGCGTTAACGTTATGCGTTATTCGTTATGAGTAATGAGTTATGCGTTATGCGTAATGCGTTATGCGTTATGCGTTATGCGTTATGCGTTATGCTTTATGCGTTATGCGTTATGCCTTATGCTTTATGCGTTATTCGTTATGCGTTATGCGTTATGCGTTATGCGTTATGCGTTATGCGTTATGCGTTATGCGTTATGCGTTATGCGTTATGCGTGATCCGTTATGTGTTAGGCGATATACGTTTTGCGGTATTCGTTATGCGTTATGATTTATGCTTTATGCGTTATGCGTTATGCGTGATCCGACATGCGTTATGCATTTTGCGTTATGCGTTATTCGTTATGAGTTATGAGTTATAAGTTATGCGTAATGCGTTATGCGTTATGCGTTATGCATTATGCTTTATCCGTTATGCGTTATGCGTTATGCGTTATGCGTTATGCTTTATGCGCTATGCGTTATGCGTTATGCGTTATGCGTTATGCGTTATGCGTTATTCGTTATGAGTAATGAGTTATAAGTTATGCGTTATGCGTAATGCGTTATGCGTTATGCGTTATGCTTTATGCGTTATGCGTTATGCGTTATGCTTTATGCGTTATTCGTTATGCGTTATGGGTTATGCGTTATGCGTTATGCGTTATGCGTTATGCGTTATGCGTTATGCGTTATGCGTTATGCGTTATGCGTTATGCGTTATGCGTTATGCTTTATGCGTTATGCGTTATGCGTTATGCGCTATGCGTTATGCGTTATGCGTGATCCGTTATGCGTTATGCGTTATGCGTTATGCGTTATGCGTTATACGTTATGCGTTATGCGTTATGCGTTATGCGTTATGCGTTATGCGTTATGCGTTATGCGTTATGCGTTATGCGTTATGCGTTATGCGTTATGCGTTATGCGTTATGCGTTATGCGTTATGCGTTATGCGTTATGCTGTATGCGTTATGCGTTACTCCTTATGAGTTATGAGTTATAAGTTATGCGTAATGCGTTAGGCTTTATGCGTTATGCGTTATGCGTTATGCGTTATGCGTTATGCGTTATGCGTTATGCGTTATGCGTTATGCTTTATGCTTTATGCGTTATGCGTTATGCGTTATGCGTTATGCGTTATGCCTTATGCGTTATGCGTTATTCGTTATGAGTAATGAGTTATAAGTTATGCGTTATGCGTTATGCTTTATGCGTTATGCGTTATGCGTTATGCGTTATGCGTTATGCGTTATGCGTTATGCGTTATGCGTTATGCGTTATGCGTTATGCGTTATGCGTTATGCGTGATCCGACATGCGTTATGAATTTTGCGTTATGCGTTATTCGTTATGAGGTATGAGTTATAAGTTATGCGTAATGCGTAATGCGTTATGCGTTATGCATTATGCTTTATCCGTTATGCGTTATGCGTTATGCTTTATGCGTTATGCGTTATGCGTTATGCGTTATGCCTTATGCGTTATGCGTTATTCGTTTGAGTAATGAGTTACAAGTTATGCGTTATGCGTTATGCTTTATGCGTTATGCGTTATGCGTTATGCGTTATGCGTTATGCGTTATGCGTTATGCGTTATGCGTTATGCGTTATGCGTTATGCTTTATGCGTTATGCGTTATGCGTTATGCTTTATGCGTTATGCGTTACTCCTTATGAGTTATGAGTTATAAGTTATGCGTAATGCGTTATGCGTCATGCATTATGCTTTATCCGTTATGCGTTATGCGTTATGCTTTATGCGTTATGCGTTATGCGTTATGAGTAAAGAGTTATAAGTTATGCGTTATGCGTTATGCTTTATGCGTTATGCGTTATGCGTTATGCTTTATGCGTTATGCGTTACTCCGTATGAGTTATGAGTTATAAGTTATGCGTAATGCGGTATGCGTTATACGTAATACGTTATGCGTTATGCGTTATGCGTCATGCGTTATGCGTTATGCGTTATGCGTTATGCGTTATGCGTTATGCGTTATGCGTTATGCGTTATGCGTTATCCGTGATGCGTTATGTGTTAGGCGATATACGTTTTGCGGTATTCGTTATGCGTTATGATTTATGCTTTATGCGTTATGCGTTATGCGTGATCCGACATGCGTTATGCATTTTGCGTTATGCGTTATTCGTTATGAGTTATGAGTTATAAGTTATGCGTAATGCGTTATGCGTTATGCGTTATGCATTATGCTTTATCCGTTATGCGTTATGCGTTAAGCTTTATTCGTTATGCGTTATGCGTTATGCGTTATGCGTTATGCGTTATTCGTTATGAGTAATGAGTTACAAGTTATGCGTTATGCATAATGCGTTATGCTTTATGCGTTATGCGTTATGCGTTATGCTTTATGCGTTATTCGTTATGCGTTATGCGTTATGCGTTATGCGTTATGCGTTATGCGTGATCCGACATGCGTTATGCATTTTGCGTTATGCGTTATTCGTTATGAGTTATGAGTTATAAGTTATGCGTAATGCGTTATGCGTTATGCGTTATGTATTATGCTTTATCCGTTATGCGTTATGCGTTATGCTTTATGCGTTATGCGTTATGTGTTATGCGTTATACGTTATGCGTTATGCGTTATGCGTTATGCGTGATCCGTTATGTGTTAGGCGATATACGTTTTGCGGTATTCGTTATGCGTTATGATTTATGCTTTATGCGTTATGCGTTATGCGTGATCCGACATGCGTTATGCATTTTGCGTTATGCGTTATTCGTTATGAGTTATGAGTTATAAGTTATGCGTAATGCGTTATGCGTTATGCGTTATCCGTTGTTCGTTATGCGTTATGCGTTGTGCGTTATACGTTTGCGTTATGCGTTATGCGTTATACGGTATGCGTTATGCGTTATGCGTTATGCGTTATGCGTTATGCGTTATGCGTTATGCGTGATCCGTTATGCGTTATGCGTTATGCGTTATGCGTTATGCGTTATACGTTATGCGTTATGCGTTATGCGATATGCGTTATGCGTTATGCGTTATGCTTTATGCGTTATGCGTTATTAGTTACACGTTATGCGTTATGCGTTATGCGTTAGGGGTTATGCGTTATGCGTTATGCTTTATGCGTTATGCATTATGCGTTATGCGTTATGCGATATGCGTTATCCGTTATGCGTTATGCGTTATGCGTTATGCATTATGCGTTATGCGTTATACGGTATGCGTTATGCGTTATACGTTATGCGTTATACGTTTGCGTTATGCGTTATGCGTTATGCTTTATGCGTTATGCGTTATGCGTTATGCGTTATGCGTCATGCGTTATGCGTTATGCGTTATGCGTTATGCGTTATGCGTTATGCGTTATGCGTTATGCTTTATGCGTTATGCATTATGCGTTATGCGTTATGCGATATGCATTATGCGTTATGCGTTATACGGTATGCGTTATGCGTTATACGTTATGCGTTATACGTTTGCGTTATGCGTTATGCGTTATGCGTTATGCGTTATGCGTTATGCGTTATGCTTTATGCGTTATGCGGTACTCCTTATGAGTTATGATTTATAAGTTATGCGTAACGCGGTATGCTTTATGCGTTATGCGTTATGCGTTATGCGTTATGCGTGATCCGACATGCGTTATGCATTTTGCGTTATGCGTTATTCGTTATGAGTTATGAGTTATAAGTTATGCGTAATGCGTTATGCGTTATGCGTTATGCATTATGCTTTATCCGTTATGCGTTATGCGTTATGCGTTATGCATTATGCTTTATCCGTTATGCGTTATGCGTTATGCTTTATGCGTTATGCGTTATGCGTTATGCGTTATACGTTATGCGTTATGCGTTATGCGTGATCCGTTATGTGTTAGGCGATATACGTTTTGCGGTATTCGTTATGCGTTATGATTTATGCTTTATGCGTTATGCGTTATGCGTGATCCGACATGCGTTATGCATTTTGCGTTATGCGTTATTCGTTATGAGTTATGAGTTATAAGTTATGCGTAATGCGTTATGCGTTATGCGTTATCCGTTGTTCGTTATGCGTTATGCGTTGTGCGTTATACGTTTGCGTTATGCGTTATGCGTTATACGGTATGCGTTATGCGTTATGCGTTATGCGTTATGCGTTATGCGTTATGCGTTATGCGTTATGCGTTATGCGTTATGCGTGATCCGTTATGCGTTATGCGTTATGCGTTATGCGTTATGCTTTTGCGTCATGCGTGATCCGTTATTCGTTAGGCGTTATGCGATTTGCGGTATTCGTTAAGCGTTGTGCATTATGCGTTATGCGTTATGCGTTATGGGTTATGGGTTATGCGTTATGCTTTATGCGTTATTCATTTTGCGTTATGCGTTATTCGTTATGAGTTATGAGTTATAAGTCATGCGTAATGCGTTATGCCTTATGAGTTATGCATTATGCGTTATGCGTTATGCATAATGCGTTATACGTTATGTATTATGCGTTATGCCTTATGTGTTATGCGATATGCGTCATGCATCAAGCCTTATGCGATATGCGATATGCGTCATGCATCAAGCCTTATGCGTTATGGGTTATGCGTTAACGTTATGCGTTATTCGTTATGAGTAATGAGTTATGCGTTATGCGTAATGCGTTATGCGTTATGCGTTATGCGTTATGCGTTATGCTTTATGCGTTATGCGTTATGCCTTATGCTTTATGCGTTATTCGTTATGCGTTATGCGTTATGCGTTATGCGTTATGCGTTATGCGTTATGCGTTATGCGTTATGCGTTATGCGTTATGCGTTATGCGTTATGCGTTATGCGTGATCCGACATGCGTTATGCATTTTGCGTTATGCGTTATTCGTTATGAGTTATGAGTTACAAGTTATGCGTAATGCGTTATGCGTTATGCGTTATGCATTATGCTTTATCCGTTATGCGTTATGCGTTATGCTTTATGCGTTATGCGTTATGCGTTATGCGTTATACGTTATGCGTTATGCGTTATGCGTGATCCGTTATGTGTTAGGCGATATACGTTTTGCGGTATTCGTTATGCGTTATGATTTATGCTTTATGCGTTATGCGTTATGCGTGATCCGACATGCGTTATGCATTTTGCGTTATGCGTTATTCGTTATGAGTTATGAGTTATAAGTTATGCGTAATGCGTTATGCGTTATGCGTTATGCATTATGCTTTATCCGTTATGCGTTATGCGTTATGCTTTATGCGTTATGCGTTATGCGTTATGCATTTTGCGTTATGCGTTATTCGTTATGAGTTATGAGTTATAAGTTATGCGTAATGCGTTATGCGTTATGCGTTATGCATTATTCTTTATCCGTTATGCGTTATGCTTTATGCTTTATGCGTTATGCGTTATGCGTTATGCGGTATGCGTTATGCGTTATTCGTTATGAGTAATGAGTTACAAGTTATGCGTTATGCGTAATGCGTTATGCGTTATGCGTTATGCGTTATGCTTTATGCGTTATGCGTTATGCGTTATGCTTTATGCGTTATTCGTTATGCGTTATGCGTTATGCGTTATGCGTTGTGCGTTATGCGTTATGCGTTATGCGTTATGCGTTATGCGTTATGCTTTATGCGTTATGCGTTACTCCTTATGAGTTATGAGTTATAAGTTATGCGTAATGCGTTATGCGTTATGCGTTATGCTTTATGCGTTATGCGTTATGCGTTATGCGTTATGCGATATGCGTTATGCGTTATGCGTGATCCGTTATGCGTTATGCGTTATGCGTTATGCGTTATGCGTTATGCGTTATGCGTTATGCGTTATGCGTTATGCGTTATGCGTTATGCGTTATGCGTTATGCGTTATGCGTTATGCGTTATGCGTTATGCTTTATGCGTTATGCGTTACTCCTTATGAGTTATGAGTTATAAGTTATGCGTAATGCGTTATGCTTTATGCGTTATGCGTTATGCGTTATGCGTTATGCGTTATGCGTTATGCGTTATGCGTTATGCGTTATGCGTTATGCGTTATGCCTTATGCTTTATGCGTTATTCGTTATGCGTTATGCGTTATGCGTTATGCGATATGCGTTATGCGTTATGCGTTATGCGTTATGCGTTATGCGTTATGCGTTATGCGTGATCCGACATGCGTTATGCATTTTGCGTTATGCGTTATTCGTTATGAGTTATGAGTTACAAGTTATGCGTAATGCGTTATGCGTTATGCGTTATGCATTATGCTTTATCCGTTATGCGTTATGCGTTATGCTTTATGCGTTATGCGTTATGCGTTATGCGTTATACGTTATGCGTTATGCGTTATGCGAGATCCGTTATGTGTTAGGCGATATACGTTTTGCGGTATTCGTTATGCGTTATGATTTATGCGTTATGCGTTATGCGTTATGCGTGATCCGACATGCGTTATGCATTTTGCGTTATGCGTTATTCGTTATGAGTTATAAGTTATGCGTAATGCGTTATGCGTTATGCGTTATGCATTATGCTTTATCCGTTATGCGTTATGCGTTATGCTTTATGCGTTATGCGTTATGCGTTATGCGTTATGCGTTATGCGTTATGCGTTATGCGTTATGCGTTATGCGTTATGCGTGATCCGTTATGTGTTAGGCGATATACGTTTTGCGGTATTCGTTATGCGTTATGATTTATGCTTTATGCGTTATGCGTTATGCGTGATCCGACATGCGTTATGCATTTTGCGTTATGCGTTATTCGTTATGAGTTATGAGTTATAAGTTATGCGTAATGCGTTATGCGTTATGCGTTATGCATTATGCTTTATCCGTTATGCGTTATGCGTTATGCGTTATGCTTTATGCGTTATGCGTTATGCGTTATGCGTTATGCGTTATGCGTTATGCGTTATTCGTTATGAGTAATGAGTTATAAGTTATGCGTTATGCGTAATGCGTTATGCGTTATGCGTTTTGCTTTATGCGTTATGCGTTATGCGTTATGCTTTATGCGTTATTCGTTATGCGTTATGGGTTATGCGTTATGCGTTATGCGTTATGCGTTATGCGTTATGCGTTATGCGTTATGCGTTATGCGTTATGCGTTATGCGTTATGCGTTATGCTTTATGCGTTATGCGTTATGCGTTATGCGTGATGCGTTATGCGTTATGCGTTATGCGTGATCCGTTATGCGTTATGCGTTATGCGTTATGCGTTATGCGTTATACGTTATGCGTTATGCGTTATGCGTTATGCGTTATGCGTTATGCGTTATGCGTTATGCGTTATGCGTTATGCGTTATGCGTTATGCTTTATCCGTTATGCGTTATGCGTTATGCTTTATGCGTTATGCGTTATGCGTTATGCGTTATGCGTTATGCGTTATGCGTTATGCGTTATGCGTTATGCGTTATGCGTGATCCGTTATGTGTTAGGCGATATACGTTTTGCGGTATTCGTTATGCGTTATGATTAATGCTTTATGCGTTATGCGTTATGCGTGATCCGACATGCGTTATGCATTTTGCGTTATGCGTTATTCGTTATGAGTTATGAGTTATAAGTTATGCGTAATGCGTTATGCGTTATGCGTTATGCATTATGCTTTATCCGTTATGCGTTATGCGTTATGCGTTATGCTTTATGCGTTATGCGTTATGCGTTATGCGTTATGCGTTATTCGTTATGAGTAATGAGTTATAAGTTATGCGTTATGCGTAATGCGTTATGCGTTATGCGTTATGCTTTATGCGTTATGCGTTATGCGTTATGCTTTATGCGTTATTCGTTATGCGTTATGGGTTATGCGTTATGCGTTATGCGTTATGCGTTATGCGTTATGCGTTATGCGTTATGCGTTATGCGTTATGCGTTATGCGTTGTGCGTTATGCTTTATGCGTTATGCGTTATGCGTTATGCGTTATGCGCTATGCGTTATGCGTTATGCGTGATCCGTTATGCGTTATGCGTTATGCGTTATGCGTTATGCGTTATGCGTTATACGTTATGCGTTATGCGTTATGCGTTATGCGTTATGCGTTATGCGTTATGCGTTATGCGTTATGCGTTATGCGTTATGCGTTATGCGTTATGCGTTATGCGTTATGCGTTATGCGTTATGCGTTATGCGTTATGCGTTATGCGTTATGCGTTATGCGTTATGCTGTATGCGTTATGCGTTACTCCTTATGAGTTATGAGTTATAAGTTATGCGTAATGCGTTAGGCTTTATGCGTTATGCGTTATGCGTTATGCGTTATGCGTTATGCGTTATGCGTTATGCGTTATGCGTTATGCGTTATGCTTTATGCTTTATGCGTTATGCGTTATGCGTTATGCGTTATGCGTTATGCCTTATGCGTTATGCGTTATTCGTTATGAGTAATGAGTTATAAGTTATGCGTTATGCGTTATGCTTTATGCGTTATGCGTTATGCGTTATGCGTTATGCGTTATGCGTTATGCGTTATGCGTTATGCGTTATGAGTTATACGTTATGCGTTATGCGTTAGGGGTTATGCGTTATGCGTCATGCGTTATGCTTTATGCGTTATGCATTATGCGTTATGCGTTATGCGATATGCGTTATCCGTTATGCGTTATGCGTTATGCGTTATGCATTATGCGTTATGCGTTATGCGATATGCATTATGCGTTATGCGTTATACGGTATGCGTTATGCGTTATACGTTATGCGTTATACGTTTGCGTTATGCGTTATGCGTTATGCGTTATGCGTTATGCGTTATGCGTTATGCGTTATGCTTTATGCGTTATGCGGTACTCCTTATGAGTTATGATTTATAAGTTATGCGTAACGCGGTATGCTTTATGCGTTATGCGTTATGCGTGATCCGACATGCGTGATCCGACATGCGTTATGCATTTTGCGTTATGCGTTATTCGTTATGAGTTATGAGTTATAAGTTATGCGTAATGCGTTATGCGTTATGCGTTATGCATTATGCTTTATCCGTTATGCGTTATGCGTTATGCGTTATGCATTATGCTTTATCCGTTATGCGTTATGCGTTATGCTTTATGCGTTATGCGTTATGCGTTATGCGTTATACGTTATGCGTTATGCGTTATGCGTGATCCGTTATGTGTTAGGCGATATACGTTTTGCGGTATTCGTTATGCGTTATGATTTATGCTTTATGCGTTATGCGTTATGCGTGATCCGACATGCGTTATGCATTTTGCGTTATGCGTTATTCGTTATGAGTTATGAGTTATAAGTTATGCGTAATGCGTTATGCGTTATGCGTTATCCGTTGTTCGTTATGCGTTATGCGTTGTGCGTTATACGTTTGCGTTATGCGTTATGCGTTATACGGTATGCGTTATGCGTTATGCGTTATGCGTTATGCGTTATGCGTTATGCGTTATGCGTTATGCGTTATGCGTGATCCGTTATGCGTTATGCGTTATGCGTTATGCGTTATGCGTTATGCTTTTGCGTCATGCGTGATCCGTTATTCGTTAGGCGTTATTGCGATTTGCGGTATTCGTTAAGCGTTGTGCATTATGCGTTATGCGTTATGCGTTATGGGTTATGGGTTATGCGTTATGCTTTATGCGTTATTCATTTTGCGTTATGCGTTATTCGTTATGAGTTATGAGTTATAAGTTATGCGTAATGCGTTATGCCTTATGAGTTATGCATTATGCGTTATGCGTTATGCATAATGCGTTATACGTTATGTATTATGCGTTATGCCTTATGTGTTATGCGATATGCGTCATGCATCAAGCCTTATGCGATATGCGATATGCGTCATGCATCAAGCCTTATGCGTTATGGGTTATGCGTTAACGTTATGCGTTATTCGTTATGAGTAATGAGTTATGCGTTATGCGTAATGCGTTATGCGTTATGCGTTATGCGTTATGCGTTATGCTTTATGCGTTATGCGTTATGCCTTATGCTTTATGCGTTATTCGTTATGCGTTATGCGTTATGCGTTATGCGTTATGCGTTATGCGTTATGCGTTATGCGTTATGCGTTATGCGTTATGCGTTATGCGTTATGCGTTATGCGTGATCCGACATGCGTTATGCATTTTGCGTTATGCGTTATTCGTTATGAGTTATGAGTTACAAGTTATGCGTAATGCGTTATGCGTTATGCGTTATGCATTATGCTTTATCCGTTATGCGTTATGCGTTATGCTTTATGCGTTATGCGTTATGCGTTATGCGTTATACGTTATGCGTTATGCGTTATGCGTGATCCGTTATGTGTTAGGCGATATACGTTTTGCGGTATTCGTTATGCGTTATGATTTATGCTTTATGCGTTATGCGTTATGCGTGATCCGACATGCGTTATGCATTTTGCGTTATGCGTTATTCGTTATGAGTTATGAGTTATAAGTTATGCGTAATGCGTTATGCGTTATGCGTTATGCATTATGCTTTATCCGTTATGCGTTGTGCGTTATGCTTTATGCGTTATGCGTTATGCGTTATGCGTTATGCATTTTGCGTTATGCGTTATTCGTTATGAGTTATGAGTTATAAGTTATGCGTAATGCGTTATGCGTTATGCGTTATGCATTATTCTTTATCCGTTATGCGTTATGCGTTATGCTTTATGCGTTATGCGTTATGCGTTATGCGGTATGCGTTATGCGTTATTCGTTATGAGTAATGAGTTACAAGTTATGCGTTATGCGTAATGCGTTATGCGTTATGCGTTATGCGTTATGCTTTATGCGTTATGCGTTATGCGTTATGCTTTATGCGTTATTCGTTATGCGTTATGCGTTATGCGTTATGCGTTATGCGTTATGCGTTATGCGTTATGCGTTATGCGTTATGCGTTATGCGTTATGCTTTATGCGTTATGCGTTACTCCTTATGAGTTATGAGTTATAAGTTATGCGTAATGCGTTATGCGTTATGCGTTATGCTTTATGCGTTATGCGTTATGCGTTATGCGTTATGCGATATGCGTTATGCGTTATGCGTGATCCGTTATGCGTTATGCGTTATGCGTTATGCGTTATGCGTTATGCGTTATGCGTTATGCGTTATGCGTTATGCGTTATGCGTTATGCGTTATGCGTTATGCGTTATGCTTTATGCGTTATGCGTTACTCCTTATGAGTTATGAGTTATAAGTTATGCGTAATGCGTTATGCTTTATGCGTTATGCGTTATGCGTTATGCGTTATGCGTTATGCGTTATGCGTTATGCGTTATGCGTTATGCGTTATGCGTTATGCCTTATGCTTTATGCGTTATTCGTTATGCGTTATGCGTTATGCGTTATGCGTTATGCGTTATGCGTTATGCGTTATGCGTTATGCGTTATGCGTTATACGTTATGCGTTATGCGTTATGCGAGATCCGTTATGTGTTAGGCGATATACGTTTTGCGGTATTCGTTATGCGTTATGATTTATGCTTTATGCGTTATGCGTTATGCGTGATCCGACATGCGTTATGCATTTTGCGTTATGCGTTATTCGTTATGAGTTATAAGTTATGCGTAATGCGTTATGCGTTATGCGTTATGCATTATGCTTTATCCGTTATGCGTTATGCGTTATGCATTTTGCGTTATGCGTTATTCGTTATGAGTTATGAGTTACAAGTTATGCGTAATGCGTTATGCGTTATGCGTTATGCATTATGCTTTATCCGTTATGCGTTATGCGTTATGCTTTATGCGTTATGCGTTATGCGTTATGCGTTATACGTTATGCGTTATGCGTTATGCGAGATCCGTTATGTGTTAGGCGATATACGTTTTGCGGTATTCGTTATGCGTTATGATTTATGCTTTATGCGTTATGCGTTATGCGTGATCCGACATGCGTTATGCATTTTGCGTTATGCGTTATGCGTTATGAGTTATAAGTTATGCGTAATGCGTTATGCGTTATGCGTTATGCATTATGCTTTATCCGTTATGCGTTATGCGTTATGCTTTATGCGTTATGCGTTATGCGTTATGCGTTATGCGTTATGCGTTATGCGTTATGCGTTATGCGTTATGCGTTATGCGTGATCCGTTATGTGTTAGGCGATATACGTTTTGCGGTATTCGTTATGCGTTATGATTTATGCTTTATGCGTTATGCGTTATGCGTGATCCGACATGCGTTATGCATTTTGCGTTATGCGTTATTCGTTATGAGTTATGAGTTATAAGTTATGCGTAATGCGTTATGCGTTATGCGTTATGCATTATGCTTTATCCGTTATGCGTTATGCGTTATGCGTTATGCTTTATGCGTTATGCGTTATGCGTTATGCGTTATGCGTTATGCGTTATGCGTTATTCGTTATGAGTAATGAGTTATAAGTTATGCGTTATGCGTAATGCGTTATGCGTTATGCGTTATGCTTTATGCGTTATGCGTTATGCGTTATGCTTTATGCGTTATTCGTTATGCGTTATGGGTTATGCGTTATGCGTTATGCGTTATGCGTTATGCGTTATGCGTTATGCGTTATGCGTTATGCGTTATGCGTTATGCGTTATGCGTTATGCTTTATGCGTTATGCGTTATGCGTTATGCGTTATGCGCTATGCGTTATGCGTTATGCGTGATCCGTTATGCGTTATGCGTTATGCGTTATGCGTTCTGCGTTATACGTTATGCGTTATGCGTTATGCGTTATGCGTTATGCGTTATGCGTTATGCGTTATGCGTTATGCGTTATGCGTTATGCGTTATGTGTTATGCGTTATGCGTTATGCGTTATGCGTTATGCGTTATGCGTTATGCGTTATGCGTTATGCTGTATGCGTTATGCGTTACTCCTTATGAGTTATGAGTTATAAGTTATGCGTAATGCGTTAGGCTTTATGCGTTATGCGTTATGCGTTATGCGTTATGCGTTATGCGTTATGCGTTGTGCGTTATGCGTTATGCGTTATGCTTTATGCTTTATGCGTTATGCGTTATGCGTTATGCGTTATGCGTTATGCGTTATGCCTTATGCGTTATGCGTTATTCGTTATGAGTAATGAGTTATAAGTTATGCGTTATGCGTTATGCTTTATGCGTTATGCGTTATGCGTTATGCGTTATGCGTTATGCGTTATGCGTTATGCGTTATGCGTTATGCGTTATGCGTTATGCGTTATGCGTTATGCGTTATGCGTGATCCGACATGCGTTATGAATTTTGCGTTATGCGTTATTCGTTATGAGGTATGAGTTATAAGTTATGTGTAATGCGTAATGCGTTATGCGTTATGCATTATGCTTTATCCGTTATGCGTTATGCGTTATGCTTTATGCGTTATGCGTTATGCGTTATGCGTTATGCGTTATGCCTTATGCGTTATGCGTTATTCGTTATGAGTAATGAGTTATAAGTTATGCGTTATGCGTTATGCTTTATGCGTTATGCGTTATGCGTTATGCGTTATGCGTTATGCGTTATGCGTTATGCGTTATGCGTTATGCGTTATGCTTTATGCGTTATGCGTCATGCGTTATGCTTTATGCGTTATGCGTTACTCCTTATGAGTTATGAGTTATAAGTTATGCGTAATGCGTTATGCGTCATGCATTATGCTTTATCCGTTATGCGTTATGCGTTATGCTTTATGCGTTATGCGTTATGCGTTATGAGTAAAGAGTTATAAGTTATGCGTTATGCGTTATGCTTTATGCGTTATGCGTTATGCGTTATGCTTTATGCGTTATGCGTTACTCCTTATGAGTTATGAGTTATAAGTTATGCGTAATGCGTTATGCGTCATGCATTATGCTTTATCCGTTATGCGTTATGCGTTATGCTTTATGCGTTATGCGTTATGCGTTATGAGTAAAGAGTTATAAGTTATGCGTTATGCGTTATGCGTTATACGTTATGCGTGATGCGTTATGTGTTAGGCGATATACGTTTTGCGGTATTCGTTATGCGTTATGATTTATGCTTTATGCGTTATGCGTTATGCGTGATCCGACATGCGTTATGCATTTTGCGTTATGCGTTATTCGTTATGAGTTATGAGTTATAAGTTATGCGTAATGCGTTATGCGTTATGCGTTATGCATTATGCTTTATCCGTTATGCGTTATGCGTTAAGCTTTATTCGTTATGCGTTATGCGTTATGCGTTATTCGTTATGAGTAATGAGTTACAAGTTATGCGTTATGCATAATGCGTTATGCGTTATGCGTTATGCGTTATGCTTTATGCGTTATGCGTTATGCGTTATGCTTTATGCGTTATTCGTTATGCGTTATGCGTTATGCGTTATGCGTTATGCGTTATGCGTTATGCGTTATGCGTTATGCGTTATGCGTTATGCGTTATGCGTTATGCGTTATACTTTATGCGTTATGCGTTACTCCTTATGAGTTATGAGTTATAAGTTATGCGTAATGCGTTATGCGTTATGCGTTATGCTTTATGCGTTATGCGTTATGCGTTATGCGTTATGCGTTATGCGTTATGCGTTATGCGTGATCCGTTATGCGTTATGCGTTATGCGTTATGCGTTATGCGTTATGCGTTATGCGTTATGCGTTATGCGTTATGCGTTATGCGTTATGCGTTATGCGTTATGCTTTATGCGTTATGCGTTACTCCTTATGAGTTATGAGTTATAAGTTATGCGTAATGCGTTATGCTTTATGCGTTATGCGTTATGCGTTATGCGTTATGCGTTATGCGTTATGCGTTATGCGTTATGCGTTATGCGTTATGCGTTATGCTTTATGCGTTATGCGTTATGCGTTATGCTTTATGCGTTATTCGTTATGCGTTATGCGTTATGCGTTATGCGTTATGCGTTATGCGTTATGCGTTATGCGTTATGCGTTATGCTTTATGCGTTATGCGTTACTCCTTATGAGTTATGAGTTATAAGTTATGCGTAATGCGTTATGCGTTATGCGTTATGCTTTATGCGTTATGCGTTATGCGTTATGCGTTATGCGATATGCGTTATGCGTTATGCGTGATCCGTTATGCGTTATGCGTTATGCGTTATGCGTTATGCGTTATGCGTTATGCGTTATGCGTTATGCGTTATGCGTTATGCGTTATGCGTTATGCGTTATGCTTTATGCGTTATGCGTTACTCCTTATGAGTTATGAGTTATAAGTTATGCGTAATGCGTTATGCTTTATGCGTTATGCGTTATGCGTTATGCGTTATGCGTTATGCGTTATGCGTTATGCGTTATGCGTTATGCGTTATGCGTTATGCGTTATGCGTTATGCCTTATGCTTAATGCTTTATTCGTTATGCGTTATGCGTTATGCGTTATGCGTTATGCGTTATGCGTTATGCGTTATGCGTTATGCGTGATCCGACATGCGTTATGCATTTTGCGTTATGCGTTATTCGTTATGAGTTATGAGTTACAAGTTATGCGTAATGCGTTATGCGTTATGCGTTATGCATTATGCTTTATCCGTTATGCGTTATGCGTTATGCTTTATGCGTTATGCGTTATGCGTTATGCGTTATACGTTATGCGTTATGCGTTATGCGAGATCCGTTATGTGTTAGGCGATATACGTTTTGCGGTATTCGTTATGCGTTATGATTTATGCTTTATGCGTTATGCGTTATGCGTGATCCGACATGCGTTATGCATTTTGCGTTATGCGTTATTCGTTATGAGTTATAAGTTATGCGTAATGCGTTATGCGTTATGCGTTATGCATTATGCTTTATCCGTTATGCGTTATGCGTTATGCTTTATGCGTTATGCGTTATGCGTTATGCGTTATGCGTTATGCGTTATGCGTTATGCGTTATGCGTTATGCGTTATGCGTGATCCGTTATGTGTTAGGCGATATACGTTTTGCGGTATTCGTTATGCGTTATGATTTATGCTTTATGCGTTATGCGTTATGCGTGATCCGACATGCGTTATGCATTTTGCGTTAAGCGTTATTCGTTATGAGTTATGAGTTATAAGTTATGCGTAATGCGTTATGCGTTATGCGTTATGCATTATGCTTTATCCGTTATGCGTTATGCGTTATGCGTTATGCTTTATGCGTTATGCGTTATGCGTTATGCGTTATGCGTTATGCGTTATGCGTTATTCGTTATGAGTAATGAGTTATAAGTTATGCGTTATGCGTAATGCGTTATGCGTTATGCGTTATGCTTTATGCGTTATGCGTTATGCGTTATGCTTTATGCGTTATTCGTTATGCGTTATGGGTTATGCGTTATGCGTTATGCGTTATGCGTTATGCGTTATGCGTTATGCGTTATGCGTTATGCGTTATGCGTTATGCGTTATGCTTTATGCGTTATGCGTTATGCGTTATGCGTTATGCGCTATGCGTTATGCGTTATGCGTGATCCGTTATGCGTTATGCGTTATGCGTTATGCGTTATGCGTTATACGTTATGCGTTATGCGTTATGCGTTATGCGTTATGCGTTATGCGTTATGCGTTATGCGTTATGCGTTATGCGTTATGCGTTATGCGTTATGCATTATTCTTTATCCGTTATGCGTTATGCGTTATGCGTTATGCGTTATGCGTTATGCGTTATGCTGTATGCGTTATGCGTTACTCCTTATGAGTTATGAGTTATAAGTTATGCGTAATGCGTTAGGCTTTATGCGTTATGCGTTATGCGTTATGCGTTATGCGTTATGCGTTATGCGTTATGCGTTATGCGTTATGCGTTATGCTTTATGCTTTATGCGTTATGCGTTATGCGTTATGCGTTATGCGTTATGCGTTATGCGTTATGCCTTATGCGTTATGCGTTATTCGTTATGAGTAATGAGTTATAAGTTATGCGTTATGCGTTATGCTTTATGCGTTATGCGTTATGCGTTATGCGTTATGCGTTATGCGTTATGCGTTATGCGTTATGCGTTATGCGTTATGCGTGATCCGACATGCGTTATGAATTTTGCGTTATGCGTTATTCGTTATGAGGTATGAGTTATAAGTTATGCGTAATGCGTAATGCGTTATGCGTTATGCATTATGCTTTATCCGTTATGCGTTATGCGTTATGCTTTATGCGTTATGCGTTATGCGTTATGCGTTATGCGTTATGCCTTATGCGTTATGCGTTATTCGTTATGAGTAATGAGTTATAAGTTATGCGTTATGCGTTATGCTTTATGCGTTATGCGTTATGCGTTATGCGTTATGCGTTATGCGTTATGCGTTATGCGTTATGCGTTATGCGTTATGCGTTATGCTTTATGCGTTATGCGTTATGCGTTATGCTTTATGCGTTATGCGTTACTCCTTATGAGTTATGAGTTATAAGTTATGCGTAATGCGTTATGCGTCATGCATTATGCTTTATCCGTTATGCGTTATGCGTTATGCTTTATGCATTATGCGTTATGCGTTATGAGTAAAGAGTTATAAGTTATGCGTTATGCGTTATGCTTTATGCGTTATGCGTTATGCGTTATGCTTTATGCGTTATGCGTTACTCCGTATGAGTTATGAGTTATAAGTTATGCGTAATGCGGTATGCGTTATACGTAATACGTTATGCGTTATGCGTTATGCGTCATGCGTTATGCGTTATGCGTTATGCGTTATGCGTTATGCGTTATGCGTTATGCGTTATGCGTTATGCGTGATGCGTTATGTGTTAGGCGATATACGTTTTGCGGTATTCGTTATGCGTTATGATTTATGCTTTATGCGTTATGCGTTATGCGTGATCCGACATGCGTTATGCATTTTGCGTTATGCGTTATTCGTTATGAGTTATGAGTTATAAGTTATGCGTAATGCGTTATGCGTTATGCGTTAAGCATTATGCTTTATCCGTTATGCGTTATGCGTTAAGCTTTATTCGTTATGCGTTATGCGTTATGCGTTATGCGTTATGCGTTATTCGTTATGAGTAATGAGTTACAAGTTATGCGTTATGCATAATGCGTTATGCGTTATGCGTTATGCGTTATGCTTTATGCGTTATGCGTTATGCGTTATGCTTTATGCGTTATGCGTTATGCGTTATGCGTTATGCGTTATGCGTTATGCGTTATGCGTTACTCCTTATGAGTTATGAGTTATAAGTTATGCGTAATGCGTTATGCGTTATGCGTTATGCTTTATGCGTTATGCGTTATGCGTTATGCGTTATGCGTTATGCGTTATGCGTTATGCGTGATCCGTTATGCGTTATGCGTTATGCGTTATGCGTTATGCGTTATGCGTTATGCGTTATGCGTTACTCCTTATGAGTTATGAGTTATAAGTTATGCGTAATGCGTTATGCGTTATGCGTTATGCATTATGCTTTATGCGTAATGCGGTATGCGTTATACGTTATGCGTTATGCGTTATGCGTTATGCGTTATGCGTTATGCGTTATGCGTTATGCGTTATGCGTTATGCGCTATGCGTTATGCGTTATGCGTTATGCGTTATGCGTTATGCGTTATGCGTTATGCGTTATGCTTTATGCGTTATGCGTTATGCGTTATGCATTTTGTGTTATGCGTTATTCGTTATGAGTTATGAGTTATAAGTTATGCGTAATGCGTTATGCGTTATGCGTTATGCGTTATGCATTATGCTTTATCCGTTATGCGTTATGCGTTATGCTTTATGCGTTATGCGTTATGCGTTATGCGTTATACGTTATGCGTTATGCGTTATGCGTGATCCGTTATGTGTTAGGCGATATACGTTTTGCGGTATTCGTTATGCGTTATGATTTATGCTTTATGCGTTATGCGTTATGCGTGATCCGACATGCGTTATGCATTTTGCGTTATGCGTTATTCGTTATGAGTTATAAGTTATGCGTAATGCGTTATGCGTTATGCGTTATGCATTATGCTTTATCCGTTATGCGTTATGCGTTATGCGTTATGCGTTATGCGTTATGCGTTATGCGCTATGCGTTATGCGTTATGCGTTATGCGTTATGCGTTATGCGTTATGCGTTATGCTTTATGCGTTATGCGTTATGCGTTATGCATTTTGCGTTATGCGTTATTCGTTATGAGTTATGAGTTATAAGTTATGCGTAATGCGTTATGCGTTATGCGTTATGCGTTATGCATTATGCTTTATCCGTTATGCGTTATGCGTTATGCTTTATGCGTTATGCGTTATGCGTTATGCGTTATACGTTATGCGTTATGCGTTATGCGTGATCCGTTATGTGTTAGGCGATATACGTTTTGCGGTATTCGTTATGCGTTATGATTTATGCTTTATGCGTTATGCGTGATCCGACATGCGTTATGCATTTTGCGTTATGCGTTATTCGTTATGAGTTATGAGTTATAAGTTATGCGTAATGCGTTATGCGTTATGCATTATGCTTTATCCGTTATGCGTTATGCGTTATGCGTTATGCTTTATGCGTTATGCGTTATGCGTTATGCGTTATGCGTTATGCGTTATGCGTTATGCGTTATGCGTTATTCGTTATGAGTAATGAGTTATAAGTTATGCGTTATGCGTAATGCGTTATGCGTTATGCGTTATGCGTTATGCTTTATGCGTTATGCGTTATGCGTTATGCTTTATGCGTTATTCGTTATGCGTTATGGGTTATGCGTTATGCGTTATGCGTTATGCGTTATGCGTTATGCGTTATGCGTTATGCGTTATGCGTTATGCGTTATGCGTTATGCGTTATGCGTTATGCGTTACTCCTTATGAGTTATGAGTTATAAGTTATGCGTAATGCGTTATGCTTTATGCGTTATGCGTTATGCGTTATGCGTTATGCGTTATGCGTTATGCGTTATGCGTTATGCGTTATGCTTTATGCTTTATGCGTTATGCGTTATGCGTTATGCGTTATGCGTTATGCCTTATGCGTTATGCGTTATTCGTTATGAGTAATGAGTTATAAGTTATGCGTTATGCGTTATGCTTTATGCGTTATGCGTTATGCGTTATGCGTTATGCGTTATGCGTTATGCGTTATGCGTTATGCGTTATGCGTTATGCGTGATCCGACATGCGTTATGCATTTTGCGTTATGCGTTATTCGTTATGAGGTATGAGTTATAAGTTATGCGTAATGCGTAATGCGTTATGCGTTATGCATTATGCTTTATCCGTTATGCGTTATGCGTTATGCTTTATGCGTTATGCGTTATGCGTTATGCGTTATGCGTTATGCCTTATGCGTTATGCGTTATTCGTTATGAGTAATGAGTTATAAGTTATGCGTTATGCGTTATGCTTTATGCGTTATGCGTTATGCGTTATGCGTTATGCGTTATGCGTTATGCTTTATGCGTTATGCGTTATGCGTTATGCTTTATGCGTTATGCGTTATGCGTTATGCTTTATGCGTTATGCGTTACTCCTTATGAGTTATGAGTTATAAGTTATGCGTAATGCGTTATGCGTTATGCGTTATGCATTATGCTTTATCCGTTATGCGTTATGCGTTATGCTTTATGCGTTATGCGTTATGCGTTATGAGTAATGAGTTATAAGTTATGCGTTATGCGTTATGCTTTATGCGTTATGCGTTATGCGTTATGCTTTATGCGTTATGCGTTACTCCGTATGAGTTATGAGTTATAAGTTATGCGTAATGCGGTATGCGTTATACGTAATACGTTATGCGTTATGCGTTATGCGTCATGCGTTATGCGTTATGCGTTATGCGTTATGCGTTATACGTTATGCGTTATGCGTTATGCGTTATGCGTTATGCGTTATGCGTTATGCGTTATGCGTTATGCGTTATGCGTTATGCGTTATGCGTTATGCGTTATGCGTTATGCGTTATGCGTTATGCGTTATGCGTTATGCTGTATGCGTTATGCGTTACTCCTTATGAGTTATGAGTTATAAGTTATGCGTAATGCGTAATGCGTTATGCTTTATGCGTTATGCGTTATGCGTTATGCGTTATGCGTTATGCGTTATGCGTTATGCGTTATGCGTTATGCTTTATGCTTTATGCGTTATGCGTTATGCGTTATGCGTTATGCGTTATGCCTTATGCGTTATGCGTTATTCGTTATGAGTAATGAGTTATAAGTTATGCGTTATGCGTTATGCGTTATGCGTTATGCGTTATGCGTTATGCGTTATGCGTTATGCGTTATGCGTTATGCGTGATCCGACATGCGTTATGCATTTTGCGTTATGCGTTATTCGTTATGAGTTATGAGTTACAAGTTATGCGTAATGCGTTATGCGTTATGCGTTATGCATTATGCTTTATCCGTTATGCGTTATGCGTTATGCTTTATGCGTTATGCGTTATGCGTTATGCGTTATACGTTATGCGTTATGCGTTATGCGAGATCCGTTATGTGTTAGGCGATATACGTTTTGCGGTATTCGTTATGCGTTATGATTTATGCTTTATGCGTTATGCGTTATGCGTGATCCGACATGCGTTATGCATTTTGCGTTATGCGTTATTCGTTATGAGTTATAAGTTATGCGTAATGCGTTATGCGTTATGCGTTATGCATTATGCTTTATCCGTTATGCGTTATGCGTTATGCTTTATGCGTTATGCGTTATGCGTTATGCGTTTTGCGTTATGCGTTATGCGTTATGCGTTATGCGTTATGCGTGATCCGTTATGTGTTAGGCGGTATACGTTTTGCGGTATTCGTTATGCGTTATGATTTATGCTTTATGCGTTATGCGTTATGCGTGATCCGACATGCGTTATGCATTTTGCGTTATGCGTTATTCGTTATGAGTTATGAGTTATAAGTTATGCGTAATGCGTTATGCGTTATGCGTTATGCATTATGCTTTATCCGTTATGCGTTATGCGTTATGCGTTATGCTTTATGCGTTATGCGTTATGCGTTATGCGTTATGCGTTATGCGTTATGCGTTATTCGTTATGAGTAATGAGTTATAAGTTATGCGTTATGCGTAATGCGTTATGCGTTATGCGTTATGCTTTATGCGTTATGCGTTATGCGTTATGCTTTATGCGTTATTCGTTATGCGTTATGGGTTATGCGTTATGCGTTATGCGTTATGCGTTATGCGTTATGCGTTATGCGTTATGCGTTATGCGTTATGCGTTATGCGTTATGCGTTATGCGTTATGCTTTATGCGTTATGCGTTATGCGTTATGCGTTATGCGCTTTGCGTTATGCGTTATGCGTGATCCGTTATGCGTTATGCGTTATGCGTTATGCGTTATGCGTTATACGTTATGCGTTATGCGTTATGCGTTATGCGTTATGCGTTATGCGTTATGCGTTATGCGTTATGCGTTATGCATTATGCTTTATCCGTTATGCGTTATGCGTTATGCTTTATGCGTTATGCGTTATGCGTTATGCGTTATGCGTTATGCCTTATGCGTTATGCGTTATTCGTTATGAGTAATGAGTTATAAGTTATGCGTTATGCGTTATGCTTTATGCGTTATGCGTTATGCGTTATGCGTTATGCGTTATGCGTTATGCTTTATGCGTTATGCGTTATGCGTTATGCTATTTGCGTTATGCGTTATGCGTTATGCTTTATGCGTTATGCGTTACTCCTTATGAGTTATGAGTTATAAGTTATGCGTAATGCGTTATGCGTTATGCGTTATGCATTATGCTTTATCCGTTATGCGTTATGCGTTATGCTTTATGCGTTATGCGTTATGCGTTATGAGTAATGAGTTATAAGTTATGCGTTATGCGTTATGCTTTATGCGTTATGCGTTATGCGTTATGCTTTATGCGTTATGCGTTACTCCGTATGAGTTATGAGTTATAAGTTATGCGTAATGCGGTATGCGTTATACGTAATACGTTATGCGTTATGCGTTATGCGTCATGCGTTATGCGTTATGCGTTATGCGTTATGCGTTATGCGTTATGCGTTATGCGTTATGCGTTATACGTTATGCGTTATGCGTTATGCGTTATGCGTTATGCGTTATGCGTTATGCGTTATGCGTTATGCGTTATGCGTTATGCGTTATGCGTTATGCGTTATGCGTTATGCGTTATGCGTTATGCGTTATGCGTTATGCGTTATGCTGTATGCGTTATGCGTTACTCCTTATGAGTTATGAGTTATAAGTTATGCGTAATGCGTAATGCGTTATGCTTTATGCGTTATGCGTTATGCGTTATGCGTTATGCGTTATGCGTTATGCGTTATGCGTTATGCGTTATGCTTTATGCTTTATGCGTTATGCGTTATGCGTTATGCGTTATGCGTTATGCCTTATGCGTTATGCGTTATTCGTTATGAGTAATGAGTTATAAGTTATGCGTTATGCGTTATGCTTTATGCGTTATGCGTTATGCGTTATGCGTTATGCGTTATGCGTTATGCGTTATGCGTTATGCGTTATGCGTTATGCGTTATGCGTTATGCGTTATGCGTTATGCGTTATGCGTTATGCGTTATGCGTTATGCGTGATCCGACATGCGTTATGCATTTTGCGTTATGCGTTATTCGTTATGAGGTATGAGTTATAAGTTATGCGTAATGCGTAATGCGTTATGCGTTATGCATTATGCTTTATCCGTTATGCGTTATGCGTTATGCTTTATGCGTTATGCGTTATGCGTTATGCGTTATGCGTTATGCCTTATGCGTTATGCGTTATTCGTTATGAGTAATGAGTTATAAGTTATGCGTTATGCGTTATGCTTTATGCGTTATGCGTTATGCGTTATGCGTTATGCGTTATGCGTTATGCGTTATGCGTTATGCGTTATGCGTTATGCTTTATGCGTTATGCGTTATGCGTTATGCTTTATGCGTTATGCGTTACTCCTTATGAGTTATGAGTTATAAGTTATGCGTAATGCGTTATGCGTTATGCGTTATGCATTATGCTTTATCCGTTATGCGTTATGCGTTATGCTTTATGCGTTATGCGTTATGCGTTATGAGTAATGAGTTATAAGTTATGCGTTATGCGTTATGCTTTATGCGTTATGCGTTATGCGTTATGCTTTATGCGTTATGCGTTACTCCGTATGAGTTATGAGTTATAAGTTATGCGTAATGCGGTATGCGTTATACGTAATACGTTATGCGTTATGCGTTATGCGTCATGCGTTATGCGTAATGCGTTATGCGTTATGCGTTATGCGTTATGCGTTATGCGTTATGCGTTATGCGTTATGCGTTATGCGTGATGCGTTATGTGTTAGGCGATATACGTTTTGCGGTATTCGTTATGCGTTATGATTTATGCTTTATGCGTTATGCGTTATGCGTGATCCGACATGCGTTATGCATTTTGCGTTATGCGTTATTCGTTATGAGTTATGAGTTATAAGTTATGCGTAATGCGTTATGCGTTATGCGTTATGCATTATGCTTTATCCGTTATGCGATATGCGTTAAGCTTTATTCGTTATGCGTTATGCGTTATGCGTTATGCGTTATGCGTTATTCGTTATGAGTAATGAGTTACAAGTTATGCGTTATGCATAATGCGTTATGCGTTATGCGTTATGCTTTATGCGTTATGCGTTATGCGTTATGCTTTATGCGTTATTCGTTATGCGTTATGCGTTATGCGTTATGCGTTATGCGTTATGCGTTATGCGTTATGCGTTATGGGTTATGCGTTATGCGTTATGCGTTATGCGTTATGCTTTATGCGTTATGCGTTACTCCTTATGAGTTATGAGTTATAAGTTATGCGTAATGCGTTATGCGTTATGCGTTATGCTTTATGCGTTATGCGTTATGCGTTATGCGTTATGCGTTATGCGTTATGCGTTATGCGTTATGCGTGATCCGTTATGCGTTATGCGTTATGCGTTATGCGTTATGCGTTATGCGTTATGCGTTATGCGTTATGCGTTATGCGTTATGCGTTACTCCTTATGAGTTATGAGTTATAAGTTATGCGTAATGCGTTATGCGTTATGCGTTATGCGTTATGCATTATGCTTTATGCGTAATGCGGTATGCGTTATACGTTATGCGTTATGCGTTATGCGTTATGCGTTATGCGTGATCCGACATGCGTTATGCATTTTGCGTTATGCGTTATTCGTTATGAGTTATGAGTTATAAGTTATGCGTAATGCGTTATACGTTATGCGATATGCATTATGCTTTATCCGTTATGCGTTATGCGTTATGCTTTATGCGTTATGCGTTATGCGTTATGCGTTATGCGTTATGCGTTATGCGTTATGCGTTATGCGTTATTCGTTATGAGTAATGAGTTATAAGATATGCGTTATGCGTAATGCGTTATGCGTTATGCGTTATGCGTTATGCTTTATGCGTTATGCGTTATGCGTTATGCTTTATGCGTTATTCGTTATGCGTTATGCGTTATGCGTTATGCGTTATGCGTTATGCGTTATGCGTTATGCGTGATCCGACATGCGTTATGCATTTTGCGTTATGCGTTATTCGTTATGAGTTATGAGTTATAAGTTATGCGTAATGCGTCATGCGTTATGCGTTATGCATTATGCTTTATCCGTTATGCGTTATGCGTTATGCTTTATGCGTTATGCGTTATGCGTTATGCGTTATGCGTTATGCCTTATGCGTTATGCGTTATTCGTTATGAGTAATGAGTTATAAGTTATGCGTTATGCGTTTTGCTTTATGCGTTATGCGTTATGCGTTATGCGTTATGCGTTATGCGTTATGCGTTATGCGTTATGCGTTATGCGTTATGCGTTATGCGTTATGCGTTATGCGTTATGCGTTATACGGTATGCGTTATGCGTTATGCGTTATGCGTTATGCGTTATGCGTTATGAGTTATGCGTTATGCGTTATGCTTTATGCGTTATTCGTTATGCGTTATGCGTTATGCGTTATGCGTTATGCGTTATGCGTTATGCGTTATGCGTTATGCGTGATCCGACATGCGTTATGCATTTTGCGTTATGCGTTATTCGTTATGAGTTATGAGTTATAAGTTATGCGTAATGCGTCATGCGTTATGCGTTATGCATTATGCTTTATCCGTTATGCGTTATGCGTTATGCTTTATGCGTTATGCGTTATGCGTTATGCGTTATGCGTTATGCGTTATGCCTTATGCGTTATGCGTTATTCGTTATGAGTAATGAGTTATAAGTTATGCATTATGCGTTTTGCTTTATGCGTTATGCGTTATGCGTTATGCGTTATGCGTTATGCGTTATGCGTTATGCGTTATGCGTTATGCGTTATTCGTTATGCTTTATGCGTTATGCGTTATGCGTTATGCGTTATGCGTTATGCGTTATGCGTTATTCGTTATGAGTAATGAGTTGTAAGTTATGCGTTATGCGTAATGCGTTATGCGTTATGCGTTATGCTTTATGCGTTATGCGTTATGCGTTATGCTTTATGCGTTATTCGTTATGCGTTATGCGTTATGCGTTATGCGTTATGCGTTATGCGTTATGCGTTATGCGTGATCCGACATGCGTTATGCATTTTGCGTTATGCGTTATTCGTTATGAGTTATGAGTTATAAGTTATGCGTAATGCGTCATGCGTTATGCGTTATGCATTATGCTTTATCCGTTATGCGTTATGCGTTATGCGTTATGCGTTATGCGTTATGCGTTATGCGTTATGCGTTATACGGTATGCGTTATGCGTTATGCGTTATGCGTTATGCGTTATGCGTTATGCGTTATGCGTTATGCTTTATGCGTTATTCGTTATGCGTTATGCGTTATGCGTTATGCGTTATGCGTTATGCGTTATGCGTTATGCGTGATCCGACATGCGTTATGCATTTTGCGTTATGCGTTATTCGTTATGAGTTATGAGTTATAAGTTATGCGTAATGCGTCATGCGTTATGCGTTATGCATTATGCTTTATCCGTTATGCGTTATGCGTTATGCTTTATGCGTTATGCGTTATGCGTTATGCGTTATGCGTTATGCCTTATGCGTTATGCGTTATTCGTTATGAGTAATGAGTTATAAGTTATGCGTTATGCGTTTTGCTTTATGCGTTATGCGTTATGCGTTATGCGTTATGCGTTATGCGTTATGCGTTATGCGTTATGCGTTATGCGTTATACGGTATGCGTTATGCGTTATGCGTTATGCGTTATGCGTTATGCGTTATGCGTTATGCGTTTTGCGTTATGAGTTATGCGTTATGCGTTATGCTTTATGCGTTATGCGTTATGCGTTATGCGTTATGCTTTATGCGTTATGCGTTACTCCTTATGAGTTATGAGTTATAAGTTATGCGTAATGCGTTATGCGTTATGCGTTATGCGTTATGCATTATGCTTTATACGTTATGCGTTATGCGTTATGCTTTATGCGTTATGCGTTATGCGTTATGAGTAATGAGTTATAAGTTATGCGTTATGCGTTATTCGTTATGAGTAATGAGTTATAAGTTATGCGTTATGCGTTATGCGTTATGCGTTATGCGTTATGCTTTATGCGTCATGCGTGATCCGTTATGCGTTATGCGTTATGCGTTATGCGTTATGCGTTATGCGTTATGCGTTATGCTTTATGCGTTATGCGTTACTCCTTATGAGTTATGAGTTATAAGTTATACGTTATGCGTTATTCGTTATGCGTTATGCGTTATGCGTTATGCGTTATGCGTTATGCGTTATGCGTTATGCGTTATGCGTTATGCGTTATGCGTTATGCGTTATGCGTTATGCGTTATGCTTTATGCGTTATGCGTTACTCCTTATGAGTTATGAGTTATTAGTTATGCGTAATGCGTTATGCTTTATGCGTTATGCGTTATGAGTTATGCGGTATGCGTTATGCGTTATGCGTTATGCGTTTTGCGGTATTCGTTATGCGTTGTGCATTATGCGTTATGCGTTGTGCGTTATGGGTTATGATTTATGCGTTATGCGATATGAGTTATGCGTTATGCGTTATGCGTTATGCGTTATGCTTTATGCGTCATGCGTGATCCGTTATGCGTTAGGCGTTATGCGATTTGCGGTATTCGTTAAGCGTTGTGCATTATGCGTTATGCGTTATGCGTTAAGGGTTATGGGTTATGCGTTATGCTTTATGCGTTATTCATTTTGCGTTATGCGTTATTCGTTATGAGTTATGAGTTATAAGTTATCCGTAATGCGTTATGCGTTATGCATTATGCGTTATGCGTTATGCGTTATGCATTATGCGTTATGCGTTATGCGTGATCCGTTATGCGTTAAGCGTTATGCGTTTTGCTGTATTCGTAATGCGTTGTGCATTATGCGTTATGCGTTGTGCGTTATGCGTTATGATTTATGCTTTATGCGTTATGCGTTATGCGTGATCCGACATGCGTTATGCATTTTGCGTTATGCGTTATTCGTTATGAGTTATGAGTTATAAGTTATGCGTAATGCGTTATGCGTTATGCGTTATCCGTTGTTCGTTATGCGTTATGCGTTGTGCGTTATACGTTTGCGTTATGCGTTATGCGTTATACGATATGCGTTATGCGTTATGCGTTATGCGTTATGCGTTATGCGTTATGCGTTATGCGTTATGCGTTATGCGTTATGCGTGATCCGTTATGCGTTATGCGTTATGCGTTATGCGTTATGCGTTATGCTTTTGCGTCATGCGTGATCCGTTATTCGTTAGGCGTTATGCGATTTGCGGTATTCGTTAAGCGTTGTGCATTATGCGTTATGCGTTATGCGTTATGGGTTATGGGTTATGCGTTATGCTTTATGCGTTATTCATTTTGCGTTATGCGTTATTCGTTATGAGTTATGAGTTATAAGTTATGCGTAATGCGTTATGCCTTATGAGTTATGCATTATGCGTTATGCGTTATGCATAATGCGTTATACGTTATGTATTATGCGTTATGCCTTATGTGTTATGCGATATGCGTCATGCATCAAGCCTTATGCGATATGCGATATGCGTCATGCATCAAGCCTAATGCGTTATGGGTTATGCGTTAACGTTATGCGTTATTCGTTATGAGTAATGAGTTATGCGTTATGCGTTATGCGTTATGCGTTATGCGTTATGCGTTATGCTTTATGCGTTATGCGTTATGCGTTATGCGTTATACGTTATGCGTTATGCGTTATGCGTGATCCGTTATGTGTTAGGCGATATACGTTTTGCGGTATTCGTTATGCGTTATGATTTATGCTTTATGCGTTATGCGTTATGCGTGATCCGACATGCGTTATGCATTTTGCGTTATGCGTTATTCGTTATGAGTTATGAGTTATAAGTTATGCGTAATGCGTTATGCGTTATGCGTTATGCATTATGCTTTATCCGTTATGCGTTATGCGTTATGCTTTATGCGTTATGCGTTATGCGTTATGCTTTATGCGTTATTCGTTATGCGTTATGCGTTATGCGTTATGCGTTATGCGTTATGCGTTATGCGTTATGCGTTATGCGTTATGCTTTATGCGTTATGCGTTACTCCTTATGAGTTATGAGTTATAAGTTATGCGTAATGCGTTATGCGTTATGCGTTATGCTTTATGCGTTATGCGTTATGCGTTATGCGTTATGCGTTATGCGATATGCGTTATGCGTTATGCGTGATCCGTTATGCGTTATGCGTTATGCGTTATGCGTTATGCGTTATGCGTTATGCGTTATGCGTTATGCGTTATGCGTTATGCGTTATGCGTTATGCGTTATGCGTTATGCGTTATGCGTTATGCTTTATGCGTTATGCGTTACGCCTTATGAGTTATGAGTTATAAGTTATGCGTAATGCGTTATGCTTTATGCGTTATGCGTTATGCGTTATGCGTTATGCGTTATGCGTTATGCGTTATGCGTTATGCGTTATGCGTTATGCGTTATGCCTTATGCTTTATGCGTTATTCGTTATGCGTTATGCGTTATGCGTTATGCGTTATGCGTTATGCGTTATGCGTTATGCGTTATGCGTTATGCGTTATGCGTTATGCGTTATGCGTTATGCGTTATGCGTTATGCGTGATCCGACATGCGTTATGCATTTTGCGTTATGCGTTATTCGTTATGAGTTATGAGTTACAAGTTATGCGTAATGCGTTATGCGTTATGCGTTATGCATTATGCTTTATCCGTTATGCGTTATGCGTTATGCTTTATGCGTTATGCGTTATGCGTTATGCGTTATACGTTATGCGTTATGCGTTATGCGAGATCCGTTATGTGTTAGGCGATATACGTTTTGCGGTATTCGTTATGCGTTATGATTTATGCTTTATGCGTTATGCGTTATGCGTGATCCGACATGCGTTATGCATTTTGCGTTATGCGTTATTCGTTATGAGTTATGAGTTATAAGTTATGCGTAATGCGTTATGCGTTATGCATTATGCTTTATCCGTTATGCGTTATGCGTTATGCGTTATGCTTTATGCGTTATGCGTTATGCGTTATGCGTTATGCGTTATGCGTTATGCGTTATGCGTTATGCGTTATTCGTTATGAGTAATGAGTTATAAGTTATGCGTTATGCGTAATGCGTTATGCGTTATGCGTTATGCTTTATGCGTTATGCGTTATGCGTTATGCTTTATATGTTATTCGTTATGCGTTATGGGTTATGCGTTATGCGTTATGCGTTATGCGTTATGCGTTATGCGTTATGCGTTATGCGTTATGCGTTATGCGTTATGCGTTATGCTTTATGCGTTATGCGTTATGCGTTATGCGTTATGCGCTTTGCGTTATGCGTTATGCGTGATCCGTTATGCGTTATGCGTTATGCGTTATGCGTTATGCGTTATACGTTATGCTGTATGCGTTATGCGTTACTCCTTATGAGTTATGAGTTATAAGTTATGCGTAATGCGTTAGGCTTTATGCGTTATGCGTTATGCGTTATGCGTTATGCGTTATGCGTTATGCGTTATGCGTTATGCGTTATGCGTTATGCGTTATGCTTTATGCTTTATGCGTTATGCGTTATGCGTTATGCGTTATGCGTTATGCCTTATGCGTTATGCGTTATTCGTTATGAGTAATGAGTTATAAGTTATGCGTTATGCGTTATGCTTTATGCGTTATGCGTTATGCGTTATGCGTTATGCGTTATGCGTTATGCGTTATGCGTTATGCGTTATGCGTTATGCGTTATGCGTTATGCGTTATGCGTGTTCCGACATGCGTTATGAATTTTGCGTTATGCGTTATTCGTTATGAGGTATGAGTTATAAGTTATGCGTAATGCGTAATGCGTTATGCGTTATGCATTATGCTTTATCCGTTATGCGTTATGCGTTATGCTTTATGCGTTATGCGTTGTGCGTTATGCGTTATGCGTTATGCCTTATGCGTTATGCGTTATTCGTTATGCGTTATGCTTTATGCGTTATGCGTTATGCTTTATGCGTTATGCGTTATGCGTTATGCTTTATGCGTTATGCGTTATGCGTTATGCTTTATGCGTTATGCGTTACTCCTTATGAGTTATGAGTTATAAGTTATGCGTAATGCGTTATGCGTTATGCATTATGCTTTATCCGTTATGCGTTATGCGTTATGCTTTATGCGTTATGCGTTATGCGTTATGAGTAAAGAGTTATAAGTTATGCGTTATGCGTTATGCTTTATGCGTTATGCGTTATGCGTTATGCTTTATGCGTTATGCGTTACTCCGTATGAGTTATGAGTTATAAGTTATGCGTAATGCGGTATGCGTTATACGTAATACGTTATGCGTTATGCGTTATGCGTCATGCGTTATGCGTTATGCGTTATGCGTTATGCGTTATGCGTTATGCGTTATGCGTTATGCGTTATGCGTTATGCGTTATGCGTGATGCGTTATGTGTTAGGCGATATACGTTTTGCGGTATTCGTTATGCGTTATGATTTATGCTTTATGCGTTATGCGTTATGCGTGATCCGACATGCGTTATGCATTTTGCGTTATGCGTTATTCGTTATGAGTTATGAGTTATAAGTTATGCGTAATGCGTTATGCGTTATGCGTTATGCATTATGCTTTATCCGTTATGCGTTATGCGTTAAGCTTTATTCGTTATGCGTTATGCGTTATGCGTTATGCGTTATGCGTTATTCGTTATGAGTAATGAGTTACAAGTTATGCGTTATGCATAATGCGTTATGCGTTATGCGTTATGCGTTATGCGTTATGCGTTATGCTTTATGCGTTATTCGTTATGCGTTATGCGTTATGCGTTATGCGTTATGCGTTATGCGTTATGCGTTATGCGTTATGCGTTATGCGTTATGCGTTATGCGTTATGCTTTATGCGTTATGCGTTACTCCTTATGAGTTATGAGTTATAAGTTATGCGTAATGCGTTATGCGTTATGCGTTATGCTTTATGCGTTATGCGTTATGCGTTATGCGTTATGCGTTATGCGTTATGCGTTATGCGTGATCCGTTATGCGTTATGCGTTATGCGTTATGCGTTATGCGTTATGCGTTATGCGTTATGCGTGATCCGTTATGTGTTAGGCGATATACGTTTTGCGGTATTCGTTATGCGTTATGATTTATGCTTTATGCGTTATGCGTTATGCGTGATCCGACATGCGTTATGCATTTTGCGTTATGCGTTATTCGTTATGAGTTATGAGTTATAAGTTATGCGTAATGCGTTATGCGTTATGCGTTATGCATTATGCTTTATCCGTTATGCGTTATGCGTTATGCGTTATGCTTTATGCGTTATGCGTTATGCGTTATGCGTTATGCGTTATGCGTTATGCGTTATTCGTTATGAGTAATGAGTTATAAGTTATGCGTTATGCGTAATGCGTTATGCGTTATGCGTTATGCTTTATGCGTTATGCGTTATGCTTTATGCGTTATTCGTTATGCGTTATGGGTTATGCGTTATGCGTTATGCGTTATGCGTTATGCGTTATGCGTTATGCGTTATGCGTTATGCGTTATGCGTTATGCGTTATGCGTTATGCGTTATGCTTTATGCGTTATGCGTTATGCGTTATGCGTTATGCGCTTTGCGTTATGCGTTATGCGTGATCCGTTATGCGTTATGCGTTATGCGTTATGCGTTATGCGTTATACGTTATGCGTTATGCGTTATGCGTTATGCGTTATGCGTTATGCGTTATGCGTTATGCGTTATGCATTATGCTTTATCCGTTATGCGTTATGCGTTATGCTTTATGCGTTATGCGTTATGCGTTATGCGTTATGCGTTATGCCTTATGCGTTATGCGTTATTCGTTATGAGTAATGAGTTATAAGTTATGCGTTATGCGTTATGCTTTATGCGTTATGCGTTATGCGTTATGCGTTATGCGTTATGCGTTATGCTTTATGCGTTATGCGTTATGCGTTATGCTTTATGCGTTATGCGTTATGCGTTATGCGTTATGCTTTATGCGTTATGCGTTACTCCTTATGAGTTATGAGTTATAAGTTATGCGTAATGCGTTATGCGTTATGCGTTATGCATTATGCTTTATCCGTTATGCGTTATGCGTTATGCTTTATGCGTTATGCGTTATGCGTTATGAGTAATGAGTTATAAGTTATGCGTTATGCGTTATGCTTTATGCGTTATGCGTTATGCGTTATGCTTTATGCGTTATGCGTTACTCCGTATGAGTTATGAGTTATAAGTTATGCGTAATGCGGTATGCGTTATACGTAATACGTTATGCGTTATGCGTTATGCGTTATGCGTTATGCGTTATGCGTTATGCGTTATGCGTTATACGTTATGCGTTATGCGTTATGCGTTATGCGTTATGCGTTATGCGTTATGCGTTATGCGTTATGCGTTATGCGTTATGCGTTATGCGTTATGCGTTATGCGTTATGCGTTATGCGTTATGCGTTATGCGTTATGCGTTATGCTGTATGCGTTATGCGTTACTCCTTATGAGTTATGAGTTATAAGTTATGCGTAATGCGTAATGCGTTATGCTTTATGCGTTATGCGTTATGCGTTATGCGTTATGCGTTATGCGTTATGCGTTATGCGTTATGCTTTATGCTTTATGCGTTATGCGTTATGCGTTATGCGTTATGCGTTATGCCTTATGCGTTATGCGTTATTCGTTATGAGTAATGAGTTATAAGTTATGCGTTATGCGTTATGCTTTATGCGTTATGCGTTATGCGTTATGCGTTATGCGTTATGCGTTATGCGTTATGCGTTATGCGTTATGCGTTATGCGTTATGCGTTATGCGTTATGCGTGATCCGACATGCGTTATGCATTTTGCGTTATGCGTTATTCGTTATGAGGTATGAGTTATAAGTTATGCGTAATGCGTAATGCGTTATGCGTTATGCATTATGCTTTATCCGTTATGCGTTATGCGTTATGCTTTATGCGTTATGCGTTATGCGTTATGCGTTATGCCTTATGCGTTATGCGTTATTCGTTATGAGTTATGAGTTATAAGTTATGCGTAATGCGTTATGCGTTATGCGTTATGCATTATGCTTTATCCGTTATGCGTTATGCGTTATGCTTTATGCGTTATGCGTTATGCGTTATGAGTAATGAGTTATAAGTTATGCGTTATGCGTTATGCTTTATGCGTTATGCGTTATGCGTTATGCTTTATGCGTTATGCGTTACTCCGTATGAGTTATGAGTTATAAGTTATGCGTAATGCGGTATGCGTTATACGTAATACGTTATGCGTTATGCGTTATGCGTCATGCGTTATGCGTAATGCGTTATGCGTTATGCGTTATGCGTTATGCGTTATGCGTTATGCGTTATGCGTTATGCGTTATGCGTGATGCGTTATGTGTTAGGCGATATACGTTTTGCGGTATTCGTTATGCGTTATGATTTATGCTTTATGCGTTATGCGTTATGCGTGATCCGACATGCGTTATGCATTTTGCGTTATGCGTTATTCGTTATGAGTTATGAGTTATAAGTTATGCGTAATGCGTTATGCGTTATGCGTTATGCATTATGCTTTATCCGTTATGCGATATGCGTTAAGCTTTATTCGTTATGCGTTATGCGTTATGCGTTATGCGTTATGCGTTATTCGTTATGAGTAATGAGTTACAAGTTATGCGTTATGCATAATGCGTTATGCGTTATGCGTTATGCGTTATGCTTTATGCGTTATGCGTTATGCGTTATGCTTTATGCGTTATTCGTTATGCGTTATGCGTTATGCGTTATGCGTTATGCGTTATGCGTTATGCGTTATGCGTTATGCGTTATGCGTTATGCGTTATGCGTTATGCGTTATGCGTTATGCTTTATGCGTTATGCGTTACTCCTTATGAGTTATGAGTTATAAGTTATGCGTAATGCGTTATGCGTTATGCGTTATGCTTTATGCGTTATGCGTTATGCATTATGCGTTATGCGTTATGCGTTATGCGTTATGCGTTATGCGTGATCCGTTATGCGTTACGCGTTATGCGTTATGCGTTATGCGTTATGCGTTATGCGTTATGCGTTATGCGTTATGCGTTATGCGTTATGCGTTACTCCTTATGAGTTATGAGTTATAAGTTATGCGTAATGCGTTATGCGTTATGCGTTATGCGTTATGCATTATGCTTTATGCGTAATGCGGTATGCGTTATACGTTATGCGTTATGCGTTATGCGTTATGCGTTATGCGTTATGCGTTATGCGTTATGCGTTATGCGTTATGCGCTATGCGCTATGCGTTATGCGTTATGCGTTATGCGTTATGCGTTATGCGTTATGCGTTATGCATTTTGCGTTATGCGTTATTCGTTATGAGTTATGAGTTATAAGTTATGCGTAATGCGTAATGCGTTATGCTTTATGCGTTATGCGTTATGCGTTATGCGTTATGCGTTATGCGTTATGCGTTATGCGTTATGCGTTATGCGTTATGCGTTATGCGTTATGTGTTACGCTTTATGCGTTATGCGTTATGCGTTACGCTTTATGCGTTATGCATTATGCGTTATGCGTTATGCGTTATGCATTATGCTTTATCCGTTATGCGTTATGCGTTATGCTTTATGCGTTATGCGTTATGCATTTTGCGTTATGCGTTATTCGTTATGAGTTATGAGTTATAAGTTATGCGTAATGCGTAATGCGTTATGCTTTATGCGTTATGCGTTATGCGTTATGCGTTATGCGATATGCGTTATGCGTTATGCGTTATGCGTTATGCTTTATGCTTTATGCGTTATGCGTTATGCGTTATGCGTTATGCGTTATGCCTTATGCGTTATGCGTTATTCGTTATGAGTAATGAGTTATAAGTTATGCGTTATGCGTTATGCTTTATGCGTTATGCGTTATGCGTTATGCGTTATGCGTTATGCGTTATGCGTTATGCGTTATGCGTTATGCGTTATGCGTTATGCGTTATGCGTTATGCGTTATGCGTTATGCGTGATCCGACATGCGTTATGCATTTTGCGTTATGCGTTATTCGTTATGAGGTATGAGTTATAAGTTATGCGTAATGCGTAATGCGTTATGCGTTATGCATTATGCTTTATCCGTTATGCGTTATGCGTTATGCTTTATGCGTTATGCGTTATGCGTTATGCGTTATGCGTTATGCCTTATGCGTTATGCGTTATTCGTTATGAGTAATGAGTTATAAGTTATGCGTTATGCGTTATGCTTTATGCGTTATGCGTTATGCGTTATGCGTTATGCGTTATGCGTTATGCGTTATGCGTTATGCGTTATGCGTTATGCGTTATGCGTTATGCTTTATGCGTTATGCGTTATGCGTTATGCTTTATGCGTTATGCGTTACTCCTTATGAGTTATGAGTTATAAGTTATGCGTAATGCGTTATGCGTTATGCGTTATGCATTATGCTTTATCCGTTATGCGTTATGCGTTATGCTTTATGCGTTATGCGTTATGCGTTATGAGTAATGAGTTATAAGTTATGCGTTATGCGTTATGCTTTATGCGTTATGCGTTATGCGTTATGCTTTATGCGTTATGCGTTACTCCGTATGAGTTATGAGTTATAAGTTATGCGTAATGCGGTATGCGTTATACGTAATACGTTATGCGTTATGCGTTATGCGTCATGCGTTATGCGTAATGCGTTATGCGTTATGCGTTATGCGTTATGCGTTATGCGTTATGCGTTATGCGTTATGCGTGATGCGTTATGTGTTAGGCGATATACGTTTTGCGGTATTCGTTATGCGTTATGATTTATGCTTTATGCGTTATGCGTTATGCTTTATGCGTTATGCGTTATGCATTTTGCGTTATGCGTTATTCGTTATGAGTTATGAGTTATAAGTTATGCGTAATGCGTAATGCGTTATGCGTTATGCGTTATGCGTTATGCGTTATGCGTTATGCGTTATGCGTTATGCGTGATCCGACATGCGTTATGCATTTTGCGTTATGCGTTATTCGTTATGAGGTATGAGTTATAAGTTATGCGTAATGCGTTATGCGTTATGCGTTATGCATTTTGCTTTATCCGTTATGCGTTATGCGTTATGCTTTATGCGTTATGCGTTATGCGTTATGCGTTATGCGTTATGCCTTATGCGTTATGCGTTATTCGTTATGAGTAATGAGTTATAAGTTATGCGTTATGCGTTATGCTTTATGCGTTATGCGTTATGCGTTATGCGTTATGCGTTATGCGTTATGCGTTATGCGTTATGCGTTATGCGTTATGCGTTATGCTTTATGCGTTATGCGTTATGCGTTATGCTTTATGCGTTATGCGTTACTCCTTATGAGTTATGAGTTATAAGTTATGCGTAATGCGTTATGCGTTATGCGTTATGCATTATGCTTTATCCGTTATGCGTTATGCGTTATGCTTTATGCGTTATGCGTTATGCGTTATGAGTAATGAGTTATAAGTTATGCGTTATGCGTTATGCTTTATGCGTTATGCGTTATGCGTTATGCTTTATGCGTTATGCGTTACTCCGTATGAGTTATGAGTTATAAGTTATGCGTAATGCGGTATGCGTTATACGTAATACGTTATGCGTTATGCGTTATGCGTCATGCGTTATGCGTAATGCGTTATGCGTTATGCGTTATGCGTTATGCGTTATGCGTTATGCGTTATGCGTTATGCGTGATGCGTTATGCGTTATGCGTTATGCGTTATTCGTTATGAGTAATGAGTTATAAGTTATGCGTTATGCGTAATGCGTTATGCGTTATGCGTTATGCTTTATGCGTTATGCGTTATGCTTTATGCGTTATTCGTTATGCGTTATGGGTTATGCGTTATGCGTTATGCGTTATGCGTTATGCGTTATGCGTTATGCGTTATGCGTTATGCGTTATGCGTTATGCGTTATGCGTTATGCTTTATGCGTTATGCGTTATGCGTTATGCGTTATGCGCTTTGCGTTATGCGTTATGCGTGATCCGTTATGCGTTATGCGTTATGCGTTATGCGTTATGCGTTATACGTTATGCGTTATGCGTTATGCGTTATGCGTTATGCGTTATGCGTTATGCGTTATGCGTTATGCCTTATGCGTTATGCGTTATTCGTTATGAGTAATGAGTTATAAGTTATGCGTTATGCGTTATGCTTTATGCGTTATGCGTTATGCGTTATGCGTTATGCGTTATGCGTTATGCTTTATGCGTTATGCGTTATGCGTTATGCTTTATGCGTTATGCGTTATGCGTTATGCGTTATGCTTTATGCGTTATGCGTTACTCCTTATGAGTTATGAGTTATAAGTTATGCGTAATGCGTTATGCGTTATGCGTTATGCATTATGCTTTATCCGTTATGCGTTATGCGTTATGCTTTATGCGTTATGCGTTATGCGTTATGAGTAATGAGTTATAAGTTATGCGTTATGCGTTATGCTTTATGCGTTATGCGTTATGCGTTATGCTTTATGCGTTATGCGTTACTCCGTATGAGTTATGAGTTATGCGTTATGCGTTATGCGTCATGCGTTATGCGTAATGCGTTATGCGTTATGCGTTATGCGTTATGCGTTATGCGTTATGCGTTATGCGTTATGCGTGATGCGTTATGTGTTAGGCGATATACGTTTTGCGGTATTCGTTATGCGTTATGATTTATGCTTTATGCGTTATGCGTTATGCTTTATGCGTTATGCGTTATGCATTTTGCGTTATGCGTTATTCGTTATGAGTTATGAGTTATAAGTTATGCGTAATGCGTAATGCGTTATGCTTTATGCGTTATGCGTTATGCGTTATGCGTTATGCGTTATGCGTTATGCGTGATCCGACATGCGTTATGCATTTTGCGTTATGCGTTATTCGTTATGAGGTATGAGTTATAAGTTATGCGTAATGCGTAATGCGTTATGCGTTATGCATTTTGCTTTATCCGTTATGCGTTATGCGTTATGCTTTATGCGTTATGCGTTATGCGTTATGCGTTATGCGTTATGCCTTATGCGTTATGCGTTATTCGTTATGAGTAATGAGTTATAAGTTATGCGTTATGCGTTATGCTTTATGCGTTATGCGTTATGCGTTATGCGTTATGCGTTATGCGTTATGCGTTATGCGTTATGCGTTATGCGTTATGCTTTATGCGTTATGCGTTATGCGTTATGCTTTATGCGTTATGCGTTACTCCTTATGAGTTATGAGTTATAAGTTATGCGTAATGCGTTATGCGTTATGCGTTATGCATTATGCTTTATCCGTTATGCGTTATGCGTTATGCTTTATGCGTTATGCGTTATGCGTTATGAGTAATGAGTTATAAGTTATGCGTTATGCGTTATGCTTTATGCGTTATGCGTTATGCGTTATGCTTTATGCGTTATGCGTTACTCCGTATGAGTTATGAGTTATAAGTTATGCGTAATGCGGTATGCGTTATACGTAATACGTTATGCGTTATGCGTTATGCGTCATGCGTTATGCGTAATGCGTTATGCGTTATGCGTTATGCGTTATGCGTTATGCGTTATGCGTTATGCGTTATGCGTGATGCGTTATGCGTTATGCGTTATGCGTTATTCGTTATGAGTAATGAGTTATAAGTTATGCGTTATGCGTAATGCGTTATGCGTTATGCGTTATGCTTTATGCGTTATGCGTTATGCTTTATGCGTTATTCGTTATGCGTTATGGGTTATGCGTTATGCGTTATGCGTTATGCGTTATGCGTTATGCGTTATGCGTTATGCGTTATGCGTTATGCGTTATGCGTTATGCGTTATGCTTTATGCGTTATGCGTTATGCGTTATGCGTTATGCGCTTTGCGTTATGCGTTATGCGTGATCCGTTATGCGTTATGCGTTATGCGTTATGCGTTATACGTTATGCGTTATGCGTTATGCGTTATGCGTTATGCGTTATGCGTTATGCGTTATGCGTTATGCGTTATGCATTATGCTTTATCCGTTATGCGTTATGCGTTATGCTTTATGCGTTATGCGTTATGCGTTATGCGTTATGCGTTATGCCTTATGCGTTATGCGTTATTCGTTATGAGTAATGAGTTATAAGTTATGCGTTATGCGTTATGCTTTATGCGTTATGCGTTATGCGTTATGCGTTATGCGTTATGCGTTATGCTTTATGCGTTATGCGTTATGCGTTATGCTTTATGCGTTATGCGTTATGCGTTATGCGTTATGCTTTATGCGTTATGCGTTACTCCTTATGAGTTATGAGTTATAAGTTATGCGTAATGCGTTATGCGTTATGCGTTATGCATTATGCTTTATCCGTTATGCGTTATGCGTTATGCTTTATGCGTTATGCGTTATGCGTTATGAGTAATGAGTTATAAGTTATGCGTTATGCGTTATGCTTTATGCGTTATGCGTTATGCGTTATGCTTTATGCGTTATGCGTTACTCCGTATGAGTTATGAGTTATAAGTTATGCGTAATGCGGTATGCGTTATACGTAATACGTTATGCGTTATGCGTTATGCGTCATGCGTTATGCGTTATGCGTTATGCGTTATGCGTTATGCGTTATGCGTTATACGTTATGCGTTATGCGTTATGCGTTATGCGTTATGCGTTATGCGTTATGCGTTATGCGTTATGCGTTATGCGTTATGCGTTATGCGTTATGCGTTATGCGTTATGCGTTATGCGTTATGCGTTATGCTGTATGCGTTATGCGTTACTCCTTATGAGTTATGAGTTATAAGTTATGCGTAATGCGTAATGCGTTATGCTTTATGCGTTATGCGTTATGCGTTATGCGTTATGCGTTATGCGTTATGCGTTATGCGTTATGCGTTATGCTTTATGCTTTATGCGTTATGCGTTATGCGTTATGCGTTATGCGTTATGCCTTATGCGTTATGCGTTATTCGTTATGAGTAATGAGTTATAAGTTATGCGTTATGCGTTATGCTTTATGCGTTATGCGTTATGCGTTATGCGTTATGCGTTATGCGTTATGCGTTATGCGTTATGCGTTATGCGTTATGCGTTATGCGTTATGCGTTATGCGTGATCCGACATGCGTTATGCATTTTGCGTTATGCGTTATTCGTTATGAGGTATGAGTTATAAGTTATGCGTAATGCGTAATGCGTTATGCGTTATGCATTATGCTTTATCCGTTATGCGTTATGCGTTATGCTTTATGCGTTATGCGTTATGCGTTATGCGTTATGCGTTATGCCTTATGCGTTATGCGTTATTCGTTATGAGTTATGAGTTATAAGTTATGCGTAATGCGTTATGCGTTATGCGTTATGCATTATGCTTTATCCGTTATGCGTTATGCGTTATGCTTTATGCGTTATGCGTTATGCGTTATGAGTAATGAGTTATAAGTTATGCGTTATGCGTTATGCTTTATGCGTTATGCGTTATGCGTTATGCTTTATGCGTTATGCGTTACTCCGTATGAGTTATGAGTTATAAGTTATGCGTAATGCGGTATGCGTTATACGTAATACGTTATGCGTTATGCGTTATGCGTTATGCGTTATGCGTTATGCGTTATGCGTTATGCGTTATGCGTTATGCGTTATGCGTTATGCGTTATGCGTTATGCGTTATGCGTGATGCGTTATGTGTTAGGCGATATACGTTTTGCGGTATTCGTTATGCGTTATGATTTATGCTTTATGCGTTATGCGTTATGCGTGATCCGACATGCGTTATGCATTTTGCGTTATGCGTTATTCGTTATGAGTTATGAGTTATAAGTTATGCGTAATGCGTTATGCGTTATGCGTTATGCATTATGCTTTATCCGTTATGCGATATGCGTTAAGCTTTATTCGTTATGCGTTATGCGTTATGCGTTATGCGTTATGCGTTATTCGTTATGAGTAATGAGTTACAAGTTATGCGTTATGCATAATGCGTTATGCGTTATGCGTTATGCGTTATGCTTTATGCGTTATGCGTTATGCGTTATGCTTTATGCGTTATTCGTTATGCGTTATGCGTTATGCGTTATGCGTTATGCGTTATGCGTTATGCGTTATGCGTTATGCGTTATGCGTTATGCGTTATGCGTTATGCGTTATGCGTTATGCGTTATGCTTTATGCGTTATGCGTTACTCCTTATGAGTTATGAGTTATAAGTTATGCGTAATGCGTTATGCGTTATGCGTTATGCTTTATGCGTTATGCGTTATGCATTATGCGTTATGCGTTATGCGTTATGCGTTATGCGTTATGCGTGATCCGTTATGCGTTACGCGTTATGCGTTATGCGTTATGCGTTATGCGTTATGCGTTATGCGTTATGCGTTATGCGTTATGCGTTACTCCTTATGAGTTATGAGTTATAAGTTATGCGTAATGCGTTATGCGTTATGCGTTATGCGTTATGCATTATGCTTTATGCGTAATGCGGTATGCGTTATACGTTATGCGTTATGCGTTATGCGTTATGCGTTATGCGTTATGCGTTATGCGTTATGCGTTATGCGTTATGCGCTATGCGTTATGCGTTATGCGTTATGCGTTATGCGTTATGCGTTATGCGTTATGCGTTATGCGTTATGCGTTATGCGTTATGCGTTATGCGTTATGCGTTATGCGTTATGCGTTATGCGTTATGCGTTATGCGTTATGCGTTATGCGTTATACGTTATGCGTTATGCGTTATGCGTTATGTGTTACGCTTTATGCGTTATGCGTTATGCGTTACGCTTTATGCGTTATGCATTATGCGTTATGCGTTATGCGTTATGCATTATGCTTTATCCGTTATGCGTTATGCGTTATGCTTTATGCGTTATGCGTTATGCATTTTGCGTTATGCGTTATTCGTTATGAGTTATGAGTTATAAGTTATGCGTAATGCGTAATGCGTTATGCTTTATGCGTTATGCGTTATGCGTTATGCGTTATGCGATATGCGTTATGCGTTATGCGTTATGCGTTATGCTTTATGCTTTATGCGTTATGCGTTATGCGTTATGCGTTATGCGTTATGCCTTATGCGTTATGCGTTATTCGTTATGAGTAATGAGTTATAAGTTATGCGTTATGCGTTATGCTTTATGCGTTATGCGCTATGCGTTATGCGTTATGCGTTATGCGTTATGCGTTATGCGTTATGCGTTATGCGTTATGCGTTATGCGTTATGCGTTATGCGTTATGCGTGATCCGACATGCGTTATGCATTTTGCGTTATGCGTTATTCGTTATGAGGTATGAGTTATAAGTTATGCGTAATGCGTAATGCGTTATGCGTTATGCATTATGCTTTATCCGTTATGCGTTATGCGTTATGCTTTATGCGTTATGCGTTATGCGTTATGCGTTATGCGTTATGCGTTATGCGTTATGCGTTATTCGTTATGAGTAATGAGTTATAAGTTATGCGTTATGCGTTATGCTTTATGCGTTATGCGTTATGCGTTATGCGTTATGCGTTATGCGTTATGCGTTATGCGTTATGCGTTATGCGTTATGCTTTATGCGTTATGCGTTATGCGTTATGCTTTATGCGTTATGCGTTACTCCTTATGAGTTATGAGTTATAAGTTATGCGTAATGCGTTATGCGTTATGCGTTATGCATTATGCTTTATCCGTTATGCGTTATGCGTTATGCTTTATGCGTTATGCGTTATGCGTTATGAGTAATGAGTTATAAGTTATGCGTTATGCGTTATGCTTTATGCGTTATGCGTTATGCGTTATGCTTTATGCGTTATGCGTTACTCCGTATGAGTTATGAGTTATAAGTTATGCGTAATGCGGTATGCGTTATACGTAATACGTTATGCGTTATGCGTTATGCGTCATGCGTTATGCGTAATGCGTTATGCGTTATGCGTTATGCGTTATGCGTTATGCGTTATGCGTTATGCGTTATGCGTGATGCGTTATGTGTTAGGCGATATACGTTTTGCGGTATTCGTTATGCGTTATGATTTATGCTTTATGCGTTATGCGTTATGCTTTATGCGTTATGCGTTATGCATTTTGCGTTATGCGTTATTCGTTATGAGTTATGAGTTATAAGTTATGCGTAATGCGTAATGCGTTATGCTTTATGCGTTATGCGTTATGCGTTATGCGTTATGCGTTATGCGTTATGCGTGATCCGACATGCGTTATGCATTTTGCGTTATGCGTTATTCGTTATGAGGTATGAGTTATAAGTTATGCGTAATGCGTAATGCGTTATGCGTTATGCATTATGCTTTATCCGTTATGCGTTATGCGTTATGCTTTATGCGTTATGCGTTATGCGTTATGCGTTATGCGTTATGCCTTATGCGTTATGCGTTATTCGTTATGAGTAATGAGTTATAAGTTATGCGTTATGCGTTATGCTTTATGCGTTATGCGTTATGCGTTATGCGTTATGCGTTATGCGTTATGCGTTATGCGTTATGCGTTATGCGTTATGCTTTATGCGTTATGCGTTATGCGTTATGCTTTATGCGTTATGCGTTACTCCTTATGAGTTATGAGTTATAAGTTATGCGTAATGCGTTATGCGTTATGCGTTATGCATTATGCTTTATCCGTTATGCGTTATGCGTTATGCTTTATGCGTTATGCGTTATGCGTTATGAGTAATGAGTTATAAGTTATGCGTTATGCGTTATGCTTTATGCGTTATGCGTTATGCGTTATGCTTTATGCGTTATGCGTTACTCCGTATGAGTTATGAGTTATAAGTTATGCGTAATGCGGTATGCGTTATACGTAATACGTTATGCGTTATGCGTTATGCGTCATGCGTTATGCGTAATGCGTTATGCGTTATGCGTTATGCGTTATGCGTTATGCGTTATGCGTTATGCGTTATGCGTTATGCGTTATGCGTTATGTGTTAGGCGATATACGTTTTGCGGTATTCGTTATGCGTTATGATTTATGCTTTATGCGTTATGCGTTATGCGTGATCCGACATGCGTTATGCATTTTGCGTTATGCGTTATTCGTTATGAGTTATGAGTTATAAGTTATGCGTAATGCGTTATGCGTTATGCGTTATGCATTATGCTTTATCCGTTATGCGATATGCGTTAAGCTTTATTCGTTATGCGTTATGCGTTATGCGTTATGCGTTATTCGTTATGAGTAATGAGTTACAAGTTATGCGTTATGCATAATGCGTTATGCGTTATGCGTTATGCGTTATGCTTTATGCGTTATGCGTTATGCGTTATGCTTTATGCGTTATTCGTTATGCGTTATGCGTTATGCGTTATGCGTTATGCGTTATGCGTTATGCGTTATGCGTTATGCGTTATGCGTTATGCGTTATGCGTTATGCGTTATGCGTTATGCGTTATGCTTTATGCGTTATGCGTTACTCCTTATGAGTTATGAGTTATAAGTTATGCGTAATGCGTTATGCGTTATGCGTTATGCTTTATGCGTTATGCGTTATGCGTTATGCGTTATGCGTTATGCGTTATGCGTTATGCGTTATGCGTGATCCGTTATGCGTTATGCGTTATGCGTTATGCGTTATGCGTTATGCGTTATGCGTTATGCGTTATGCGTTATGCGTTATGCGTTACTCCTTATGAGTTATGAGTTATAAGTTATGCGTAATGCGTTATGAGTTATGCGTTATGCGTTATGCATTATGCTTTATGCGTAATGCGGTATGCGTTATACGTTATGCGTTATGCGTTATGCGTTATGCGTTATGCGTTATGCGTTATGCGTTATGCGTTATGCGTTATGCGTTATGCGCTATGCGTTATGCGTTATGCGTTATGCGTTATGCGTTATGCGTTATGCGTTATGCGTTATGCGTTATGCGTTATGCGTTATGCGTTATGCGTTATGCGTTATGCGTTATGCGTTATGCGTTATGCGTTATGCGTTATGCGTTATGCGTTATGCGTTATGCGTTATGCGTTATGCGTTATGCGTTATGTGTTACGCTTTATGCGTTATGCGTTATGCGTTACGCTTTATGCGTTATGCATTATGCGTTATGCGTTATGCGTTATGCATTATGCTTTATCCGTTATGCGTTATGCTTTATGCGTTATGCGTTATGCGTTATGCATTTTGCGTTATGCGTTATTCGTTATGAGTTATGAGTTATAAGTTATGCGTAATGCGTTATGCGTTATGCGTTATGCATTATGCTTTATCCGTTATGCGTTATGCGTTAAGCTTTATTCGTTATGCGTTATGCGTTATGCGTTATTCGTTATGAGTAATGAGTTACAAGTTATGCGTTATGCATAATGCGTTATGCGTTATGCGTTATGCGTTATGCTTTATGCGTTATGCGTTATGCGTTATGCTTTATGCGTTATTCGTTATGCGTTATGCGTTATGCGTTATGCGTTATGCGTTATGCGTTATGCGTTATGCGTTATGCGTTATGCGTTATGCGTTATGCGTTATGCGTTATGCGTTATGCGTTATGCGTTATGCGTTATGCGTTATGCGTTATGCGTTATGCGTTATGCGTTATGCGTTATGCTTTATGCGTTATGCGTTACTCCTTATGAGTTATGAGTTATAAGTTATGCGTAATGCGTTATGCGTTATGCGTTATGCTTTATGCGTTATGCGTTATGCGTTATGCGTTATGCGTTATGCGTTATGCGTTATGCGTTATGCGTGATCCGTTATGCGTTATGCGTTATGCGTTATGCGTTATGCGTTATGCGTTATGCGTTATGCGTTATGCGTTATGCGTTATGCGTTATGCGTTATGCGTTATGCGTTATGCGTTATGCGTTATGCGTTATGCGTTATGCGTTATGCGTTATGCGTTATGCGTTATGCGTTATGCGTTATGCGTTATGCGTTATGCGTTATGCGTTATGCGTTATGCGTTATGTGTTACGCTTTATGCGTTATGCGTTATGCGTTACGCTTTATGCGTTATGCATTATGCGTTATGCGTTATGCGTTATGCATTATGCGTTATGCGTGATCCGTTATGTGTTAGGCGATCTACGTTTTGCGGTATTCGTTATGCGTTATGCGTTATGCGTTATGCGTTATGCGTTATGCGTTATGCGTTATGCGTTATGCGTTATGCGTTATGCGTTATGCGTTATGCGTTATGAGTTATACGTTATGCGTTATGCGTTAGGGGTTATGCGTTATGCGTTATGCGTTATGCTTTATGCGTTATGCATTATGCGTTATGCGTTATGCGTTATGCGTTATGCGTTATGCGTTATGCGTTATGCTTTATGCGTTATGCATTATGCGTTATGCGTTATGCGATATGCGTTATGCGTTATGCGTTATTCTTTATGAGTAATGAGTTACAAGTTATGCGTTATGAGTTATGCGTTATGCGTTATGCGTTATGCGTTATGCGTTTTGCGTTATGTGTTACGCTTTATGCGTTATGCGTTATGCGTTACGCTTTATGCGTTATGCATTATGCGTTATGCGTTATGCGTTATGCATTATGCGTTATGCGTGATCCGTTATGTGTTAGGCGATATACGTTTTGCGGTATTCGTTATGCGTTATGCGTTATGCGTTATGCGTTATGCGTTATGCGTTATGCGTTATGCGTTATGCGTTATGCGTTATGCGTTATGCGTTATGCGTTATGCGTTATGCGTTATGCGTTATGCGTTATGCGTTATGCGTTATGCGTTATGCGTTATGCGTTATGAGTTATACGTTATGCGTTATGCGTTAGGGGTTATGCGTTATGCGTTATGCGTTATGCTTTATGCGTTATGCATTATGCGTTATGCGTTATGCGTTATGCGTTATGCGTTATGCGTTATGCTTTATGCGTTATGCATTATGCGTTATGCGTTATGCGATATGCGTTATGCGTTATGCGTTATTCGTTATGAGTAATGAGTTACAAGTTATGCGTTATGAGTTATGCGTTATGCGTTATGCGTTATGCGTTATGCGTTATGCGTTATGTGTTACGCTTTATGCGTTATGCGTTATGCGTTACGCTTTATGCGTTATGCATTATGCGTTATGCGTTATGCGTTATGCATTATGCGTTATGCGTGATCCGTTATGTGTTAGGCGATATACGTTTTGCGGTATTCGTTATGCGTTATGCGTTATGCGTTATGCGTTATGCGTTAGGGGTTATGCGTTATGCGTTATGCGTTAGGCGTTATGCGTTATGCGTTATGCGTTATGAGTTATACGTTATGCGTTATGCGTTAGGGGTTATGCGTTATGCGTTATGCGTTATGCTTTATGCGTTATGCATTATGCGTTATGCGTTATGCGTTATGCGTTATGCGTTATGCGTTATGCTTTATGCGTTATGCATTATGCGTTATGCGTTATGCGATATGCGTTATGCGTTATGCGTTATTCGTTATGAGTAATGAGTTACAAGTTATGCGTTATGAGTTATGCGTTATGCGTTATGCGTTATGCGTTATGCGTTTTGCGGTATTCGTTATGCGTTGTGCATTATGAGTTATGCGTTATGCGTTATGCGTTATGCGTTATGCTTTATGCGTTATGCATTATGCGTTATGCGTTATGCGATATGCGTTATGCGTTATGCGTTATTCGTTATGAGTAATGAGTTATAAGTTATGCGTTATGAGTTATGCGTTATGCGTTATGCGTTATGCGTTATGCGTTTTGCGGTATTCGTTATGCGTTGTGCATTATGAGTTATGCGTTGTGCGTTATGGGTTATGATTTATGCGTTATGCGATATGAGTTATGCGTTATGCGTTATGCGTTATGCGTTATGCGTTATGCATTATGCGTTATGCGTTATGCTTTATGCGTCATGCGTGATCCGTTATGCGTTAGGCGTTATGCGATTTGCGGTATTCGTTAAGCGTTGTGCATTATGTGTTATGCGTTATGCGTTAAGGGTTATGGGTTATGCGTTATGCTTTATGCGTTATTCATTTTGCGTTATGCGTTATTCGTTATGAGTTATGAGTTATAAGTTATGCGTAATGCGTTATGCCTTATGAGTTATGCATTATGCGTTATGCGTTATGCATAATGCGTTATACGTTATGTATTATGCGTTATGCGTTATGCGATATGCGTCATGCATCAAGCCTTATGCGATATGCGATATGCGTCATGCATCAAGCCTTATGCGTTATGGGTTATGCGTTAACGTTATGCGTTATGCGTTATGATTTATGCTTTATGCGTTATGCGTTATGTGTGATCCGACATGCGTTATGCATTTTGCGTTATGCGTTATTCGTTATGAGTTATGAGTTATAAGTTATGCGTAATGCGTTATGCGTTATGCGTTATGCGTTATGCATTATGCTTTATCCGTTATGCGTTATGCGTAATGCGTTATGCGTTATGCTTTATGCGTTATTCGTTATACGTTATGCGTTATGCGTTATGCGTTATGCGTTATGCGTTATGCGTTATGCGTTATGCGTTATGCGTTATGCGTCATGCGTTATGCGTTATGCGTTATGCGTTATGCGTTATGCGTTATGCGTTATGCGTTATGCGTTATGCGTTATGCGTTATGCGTTATGCGTTATGCGTTATGCGTTATGCGTTATGCTTTATGCGTTATGCATTATGCGTTATGCGTTATGCGATATGCGTTATGCGTTATGCGTTACTCCTTATGAGTTATGAGTTATAAGTTATGCGTAATGCGTTATGCGTTATGCGTTATGCGTTATGCGTTATGCGTTATGCGTTATGCGTGATCCGTTATGCGTTATGCGTTATGCGTTATGCTTTATGCGTTATGCGTTATGCGTTATGCGTTATGAGTAATGAGTTATAAGTTATGCGTTATGCGTTATTCGTTATGAGTAATGAGTTATAAGTTATGCGTTATGCGTTATGCTTTATGCGTTATGCGTTATGCGTTATGCTTTATGCGTTATGCGTTACTCCTTATGAGTTATGAGTTATAAGTTATGCGTAATGCGGTATGCGTTATACGTTATACGTTATGCGTTATGCGTTATGCGTTATGCGTTATGCGTTATGCGTTATGCGTTATGCGTTATGCGTTATGCGTTATGTGTTATGCGTTATGCGTTATGCGTTATGCGCTATGCGTTATGCATTATGCGTTATGCGTTATGCGTTATGCGTTAAGCGTTATGCGTTTTGCTGTATTCGTTATGCGTTGTGCATTATGCGTTATGCGTTATGCGTTATGCGTTATGCGTTATGCGTTATGCGTTATGCGTTATGCGTTATGCGCTATGCGTTATGCGTTATGCGTTATGCGTTATGCGTTATGCGTTATGCGTTATGCGTTATGCGTTATGCGTTATGCGTTATGCGTTATGCGTTATGCGTTATGCGTTATGCGTTATGCGTTATGCGTTATGCGTTATGCGTTATGCGTTATGCGTTATGCGTTATGCGTTATGCGTTATGCTTTATGCGTTATGCGTTATGCGTTATGCATTTTGCGTTATGCGTTATTCGTTATGAGTTATGAGTTATAAGTTATGCGTAATGCGTTATGCGTTATGCGTTATGCATTATGCTTTATCCGTTATGCGTTATGCGTTAAGCTTTATTCGTTATGCGTTATGCGTTATGCGTTATGCGTTATGCGTTATGCGTTATTCGTTATGAGTAATGAGTTACAAGTTATGCGTTATGCATAATGCGTTATGCGTTATGCGTTATGCGTTATGCGTTATGCTTTATGCGTTATGCGTTATGCGTTATGCATTATGCATTATGCGTTATTCGTTATGCGTTATGCGTGATCCGTTATGCGTTATGCGTTATGCGTTATGCGTTATGCGTTATGCGTTATGCGTTATGCTTTATGCGTTATGCGTTACTCCTTATGAGTTATGAGTTATAAGTTATGCGTAATGCGTTATGCGTTATGCGTTATGCGTTATGCGTTATGCGTTATTCGTTATGCGTTATGCGTTATGCGTGATCCGTTATGCGTTATGCGTTATGCGTTATGCGTTATGCTTTATGCGTTATGCGTTATGCGTTATGCGTTATGCGTTATACGGTGTGCGTTATGCGTTGTGCGTTATGCGTTATGAGTTATGCGGTATACGCTATGCGTTATGCGTTATGCGTTTTGCGGTATTCGTTATGCGTTGTGCATTATGCGTTATGCGTTGTGCGTTATGGGGTATGATTTATGCGTTATGTGATATGAGTAATGCGTTATGCGTTATGCGTTATGCGTTATGCGTTATGCGTTATGCGTTATGCTTTATGCGTTATGCGTTATGCGTTATGCCTTATGCGTTATGCGTTATTCGTTATGAGTAATGAGTTATAAGTTATGCGTTATGCGTTATGCTTTATGCGTTATGCGTTATGCGTTATGCGTTATGCGTTATGCGTTATGCGTTATGCGTTATACGGTATGCGTTATGCGTTATGCGTTATGCGTTATGCGTTATGCGTTATGCGTTATGCGTTATGCGTTATGCGTTATGCGTTATGCTTTATGCGTTATGCGTCATGCGTTATGCTTTATGCGTTATGCGTTACTCCTTATGAGTTATGAGTTATAAGTTATGCGTAATGCGTTATGCGTTATGCGTTATGCATTATGCTTTATCCGTTATGCGTTATGCGTTATGCTTTATGCGTTATGCGTTATGCGTTATGCGTTATGCGTTATGCGTTATGCGTTATGCTTTATGCGTTATGCGTTATGCGTTATGCCTTATGCGTTATGCGTTATTCGTTATGAGTAATGAGTTATAAGTTATGCGTTATGCGTTATGCTTTATGCGTTATGCGTTATGCGTTATGCGTTATGCGTTATGCGTTATGCGTTATACGGTATGCGTTATGCGTTATGCGTTATGCGTTATGCGTTATGCGTTATGCGTTATGCGTTATGCGTTATGCGTTATGCGTTATGCGTTATGCTTTATGCGTTATGCGTCATGCGTTATGCTTTATGCGTTATGCGTTACTCCTTATGAGTTATGAGTTATAAGCTATGCGTAATGCGTTATGCGTTATGCGTTATGCGTTATGCTTTATGCGTTATGCGTTATGCGTTATGCTTTATGCGTTATGCGTTACTCCTTATGAGTTATGAGTTATAAGTTATGCGTAATGCGGTATGCGTTATACGTTATACCTTATGCGTTATGCGTTATGCGTTATGCGTTATGCGTTATGCGTTATGCGTTATGCGTTATGTGTTATGCGTTATGCGTTATGCGTTATGCGCTATGCGTTATGCATTATGCGTTATGCGTTATGCGTTATGCGTTAAGCGTTATGCGTTTTGCTGTATTCGTTATGCGTTGTGCATTATGCGTTATGCGTTATGCGTTATGCGTTATGCGTTATGCGTTATGCGTTATGCGTTATGCGTTATGCGCTATGCGTTATGCGTTATGCGTTATGCGTTATGCGTTATGCGTTATGCGTTATGCGTTATGCGTTATGCGTTACTCCTTATGAGTTATGAGTTATAAGTTATGCGTAATGCGTTATGCGTTATGCGTTATGCGTTATGCTTTATGCGTTATGCGTTATGCGTTATGCGCTTTGCGTTATGCGTTATGCGTGATCCGTTATGCGTTATGCGTTATGCGTTATGCGTTATGCGTTATGCGTTATGCGTTATGCGTTATGCGTCATGCGTTATGCGTTATGCGTTATGCGTTATGCGTTATGCGTTATGCGTTATGCGTTATGCGTTATGCGTTATGCGTTATGCGTTATGCGTTATGCGTTATGCGTTATGCGTTATGCTTTATGCGTTATGCGTTATGCGTTATGCGTTATGCGTTATGCCTTATGCGTTATGCGTTATTCGTTATGAGTAATGAGTTATAAGTTATGCGTTATGCTTTGTGCGTTATGCGTTATGCGTTATGCGTTATGCGTTATGCGTTATGCGTTATGCGTTATGCGTTATGCGTTATGCCTTATGCGTTATGCGTTATGCGTTATGCGTTATGCGTGATCCGACATGCGTTATGCATTTTGCGTTATGCGTTATTCGTTATGAGTTATGAGTTATAAGTTATGCGTAATGCGTAATGCGTTATGCGTTATGCATTATGCTTTATCCGTTATGCGTTATGCGTTATGCGTTATGCGTTATGCGTTATGCGTTATGCGTTATGCGTTATGCCTTATGCGTTATGCGTTATGCGTTATGCGTTATGCGTGATCCGACATGCGTTATGCATTTTGCGTTATGCGTTATTCGTTATGAGTTATGAGTTATAAGTTATGCGTAATGCGTAATGCGTTATGCGTTATGCATTATGCTTTATCCGTTATGCGTTATGCGTTATGCTTTATGCGTTATGCGTTATGCGTTATGCGTTATGCGTTATGCCTTATGCGTTATGCGTTATTCGTTATGAGTAATGAGTTATAAGGTATGCGTTATGCGTTATGCTTTATGCGTTATGCGTTATGCGTTATGCGTTATGCGTTATGCGTTATGCGTTATGCGTTATGCTTTATGCGTTATAGGTTATGCGTTATGCTTTATGCGTTATGCGTTACTCCTTATGAGTTATGAGTTATAAGTTATGCGTAATGCGTTTTGCGTTATGCGTTATGCATTATGCTTCATCCGTTATGCGTTATGCGTTATGCGTGATCCGACAAGCGTTATGCATTTTGCGTTATGCGTTATTCGTTATGAGTTATGAGTTATAAGTTATGCGTAATGCGTAATGCGTTATGCGTTATGCATTATGCTTTACCCGTTATGCGTTATGCGTTATGCTTTATGCGTTATGCGTTATGCGTTATGCGTTATGCGTTATGCCTTATTCGTTATGCGTTATTCGTTATGAGTAATGAGTTATAAGTTATGCGTTATGCGTTTTGCTTTATGCGTTATGCGTTATGCGTTATGCGTTATGCGTTATGCGTTATGCGTTATGCGTTATGCGTTATGCGTTATGCTTTATGCTTTATGCGTTATGCGTTATGCGTTATGCTTTATGCGTTATGCGTTACTCCTTATGAGTTATGAGTTATAAGTTATGCGTAATGCGTTTTGCGTTATGCGTTATGCATTATGCTTTATCCGTTATGCGTTATGCGTTATGCTTTATGCGTTATGCTTTATGCGTTATGAGTAATGAGTTATAAGTTATGCGTTATGCGTTACTCCGTATGAGTTATGAGTTATAAGTTATGCGTAATGCGGTATGCGTTATACGTAATACGTTATGCGTTATGCGTTATGCGTTATGCGTTATGCGTTATGCGTTATGCGTTATGCGTGATGCGTTATGTGTTAGGCGATATACGTTTTGCGGTATTCGTTATGCGTTATGATTTATGCTTTATGCGTTATGCGTTATGCGTGATCCGACATGCGTTATGCATTTTGCGTTATGCGTTATTCGTTATGAGTTATGAGTTATAAGTTATGCGTAATGCGTTATGCGTTATGCGTTATGCATTATGCTTTATCCGTTATGCGTTATGCGTTATGCTTTATGCTTTATGCGTTATGCGTTACTCCTTATGAGTAATGAGTTATAAGTTATGCGTAATGCGTTATGCGTTATGCGTTATGCGTTATGCATTATGCTTTATGCGTAATGCGGTATGCGTTATACGTTATGCGTTATGCGTTATGCGTTATGCGTTATGCGTTATGCGTTATGCGTTATGCGTTATGCACTATGCGTTATGCATTATGCGTTATGCGTTATGCGTTATGCGTTAAGCGTTATGCGTTTTGCTGTATTCGTTATGCGTTGTGCATTATGCGTTATGCGTTATGTGTTACGCTTTATGCGTTATGCGTTATGCGTTACGCTTTATGCGTTATGCATTATGCGTTATGCGTTATGCGTTATGCATTATGCGTTATGCGTTATGCGTGATCCGTTATGCGTTAAGCGTTATGCGTTTTGCTGTATTCGTAATGCGTTGTGCATTATGCGTTATGCGTTATGTGTTATGCGTTATGCGTTATGCGTTATGCGTTATGCTTTATGCGTTATGCGTTATGCGTTATGCGTTATGCGTTATGCGTTATGCGTTATGCGTTATGCGTTATGCGTTATGCTTTATGCGTTATGCGTTATGCGTTATGCTTTATGCGTTATGCGTTACTCCTTATGAGTTATAAGTTATAAGTTATGCGTAATGCGTTTTGCGTTATGCGTTATGCATTATGCTTTATCCGTTATGCGTTATGCGTTATGCTTTATGCGTTATGCGTTATGCGTTATGAGTAATGAGTTATAAGTTATGCGTTATGCGTTATGCTTTATGCGTTATGCGTTATGCGTTATGCTTTATGCGTTATGCGTTACTCCGTATGAGTTATGAGTTATAAGTTATGCGTAATGCGGTATGCGTTATTCGTTATGAGTTATGAGTTATAAGTTATGCGTAATGCGTTATGCGTTATGCTTTATGCGTTATGCGTTATGCGTTATGCGTTATGCGCTTTGCGTTAAGCGTTATGCGTGATCCGTTATGCGTTATGCGTTATGCGTTATGCGTTATGCGTTATGCGTTATGCGTTATGCGTCATGCGTTATGCGTTATGCGTTATGCGTTATGCGTTATGCGTTATGCGTTATGCGTTATGCGTTATGCGTTATGCGTTATGCGTTATGCTTTATGCGTTATGCGTTACTCCTTATGAGTTATGAGTTATAAGTTATGCGTAATGCGTTATGCTTTATGCGTTATGCGTTATGCGTTATGCGTTATGCGTTATGCGTTATGCGTTATGCGTTATGCGTTATGCGTTATGCGTTATGCGTTATGCTTTATGCGTTATGCGTTACTCCTTATGAGTTATGAGTTATAAGTTATGCGTAATGCGTTATGCGTTATGCGTTATGCTTTATGCGTTATGCGTTATGCGTTATGCGCTTTGCGTTATGCGTTATGCGTGATCCGTTATGCGTTATGCGTTATGCGTTATGCGTTATGCGTTATGCGTTATGCGTTATGCGTTATGCGTCATGCGTTATGCGTTATGCGTTATGCGTTATGCGTTATGCGTTATGCGTTATGCGTTATGCGTTATGCGTTATGCGTTATGCGTTATGCTTTATGCGTTATGCGTTACTCCTTATGAGTTATGAGTTATAAGTTATGCGTAATGCGTTATGCGTTATGCGTTATGCGTTATGCGTTATGCGTTATGCGTTATGCGTTATGCGTTATGCGTTATGCGTTATGCGTTATGCGTTATGCGTTATGCGTTATGCGTTATGCGTTATGCGTTATGCGTTATGCGTTATGCGTTATGCGTTATGCGTTATGCGTTATGCGTGATCCGACATGCGTTATGCATTTTGCGTTATGCGTTATTCGTTATGAGTTATGAGTTATAAGTTATGCGTAATGCGTAATGCGTTATGCGTTATGCATTATGCTTTATCCGTTATGCGTTATGCGTTATGCTTTATGCGTTATGCGTTATGCGTTATGCGTTATGCGTTATGCCTTATGCGTTATGCGTTATTCGTTATGAGTAATGAGTTATAAGGTATGCGTTATGCGTTATGCTTTATGCGTTATGCGTTATGCGTTATGCGTTATGCGTTATGCGTTATGCGTTATGCGTTATGCGTTATGCGTTATGCGTTATGCGTTATGCTTTATGCGTTATGCGTTATGCGTTATGCTTTATGCGTTATGCGTTACTCCTTATGAGTTATGAGTTATAAGTTATGCGTAATGCGTTTTGCGTTATGCGTTATGCATTATGCTTTATCCGTTATGCGTTATGCGTTATGCTTTATGCGTTATGCGTTATGCGTTATGCGTTATGCGTTATGCCTTATGCGTTATGCGTTATTCGTTATGAGTAATGAGTTATAAGGTATGCGTTATGCGTTATGCTTTATGCGTTATGCGTTATGCGTTATGCGTTATGCGTTATGCGTTATGCGTTATGCGTTATGCGTTATGCGTTATGCGTTATGCGTTATGCGTTATGCGTTATGCTTTATGCGTTATGCGTTATGCGTTATGCTTTATGCGTTATGCGTTACTCCTTATGAGTTATGAGTTATAAGTTATGCGTAATGCGTTTTGCGTTATGCGTTATGCATTATGCTTTATCCGTTATGCGTTATGCGTTATGCGTTATGCGTGATCCGACATGCGTTATGCATTTTGCGTTATGCGTTATTCGTTATGAGTTATGAGTTATAAGTTATGCGTAATGCGTAATGCGTTATGCGTTATGCATTATGCTTTATCCGTTATGCGTTATGCGTTATGCTTTATGCGTTATGCGTTATGCGTTATGCGTTATGCGTTATGCCTTATGCGTTATGCGTTATTCGTTATGAGTAATGAGTTATAAGTTATGCGTTATGCGTTATGCTTTATGCGTTATGCGTTATGCGTTATGCGTTATGCGTTATACGTTATGCGTTATGCGTTATGCTTTATGCGTTATGCGTTATGCGTTATGCTTTATGCGTTATGCGTTACTCCTTATGAGTTATGAGTTATAAGTTATGCGTAATGCGTTTTGCGTTATGCGTTATGCATTATGCTTTATCCGTTATGCGTTATGCGTTATGCTTTATGCGTTATGCGTTATGCGTTATGAGTAATGAGTTATAAGTTATGCGTTATGCGTTATGCTTTATGCGTTATGCGTTATGCGTTATGCTTTATGCGTCATGCGTTACTCCGTAGGAGTTATGAGTTATAAGTTATGCGTAATGCGGTATGCGTTATACGTAATACGTTATGCGTTATGCGTTATGCGTTATGCGTTATGCGTTATGCGTTATGCGTTATGCGTTATGCGTTATGCGTTATGCGTTATGCGTTATGCGTTATGCGTTATGCGTTATGCGGTATGCGTGATGCGTTATGTGTTAGGCGATATACGTTTTGCGGTATTCGTTATGCGTTATGATTTATGCTTTATGCGTTATGCGTTATGCGTGATCCGACATGCGTTATGCATTTTGCGTTATGCGTTATTCGTTATGAGTTATGAGTTATAAGTTATGCGTAATGCGTTATGCGTTACGCGTTATGCATTATGCTTTATCCGTTATGCGTTATGCGTTATGCTTTATGCTTTATGCGTTATGCGTTACTCCTTATGAGTTATGAGTTATAAGTTATGCGTAATGCGTTATGCGTTATGCGTTATGCATTATGCTTTATGCGTAATGCGGTATGCGTTATACGTTATGCGTTATGCGTTATGCGTTATGCGTTATGCGTTATGCGTTATGCGTTATGCGTTATGCGTTATGCGTTATGCGTTATGCGTTATGCGTTATGCGCTATGCGTTATGCATTATGCGTTATGCATTATGCGTTATGCGTTATGCGTTATGCGTTAAGCGTTATGCGTTTTGCTGTATTCGTTATGCGTTGTGCATTATGCGTTATGCGTTATGTGTTACGCTTTATGCGTTATGCGTTATGCGTTACGCTTTATGCGTTATGCGTTATTCGTTATGAGTAATGAGTTATAAGTTATGCGTTATGCTTTATGCGTTATGCGTTATGGGTTTTGCGTTATGCGTTATGCGTTATGCGTTATGCGTTATGCGTTATGCGTTATGCGTTATGCGTTATGCGTGATCCGACATGCGTTATGCATTTTGCGTTATGCGTTATTCGTTATGAGTTATGAGTTATAAGTTATGCGTAATGCGTAATGCGTTATGCGTTATGCATTATGCTTTATCCGTTATGCGTTATGCGTTATGCTTTATGCGTTATGCGTCATGCGTTATGCGTTATGCGTTATGCCTTATGCGTTATGCGTTATTCGTTATGAGTAATGAGTTATAAGTTATGCGTTATGCGTTATGCTTTATGCGTTATGCGTTATGCATTATGCTTTATCCGTTATGCGTTATGCGTTATGCTTTATGCGTTATGCGTTATGAGTAATGAGTTATAAGTTATGCGTTATGCGTTATGCTTTATGCGTTATGCGTTATGCGTTATGCATTATGCGTTATGCGTTACTCCGTATGAGTTATGAGTTATAAGTTATGCGTAATGCGGTATGCGTTATTCGTTATGAGTTATGAGTTATAAGTTATGCGTAATGCGTTATGCGTTATGCTTTATGCGTTATGCGTTATGCGTTATGCGTTATGCGCTTTGCGTTATGCGTTATGCGTGATCCGTTATGCGTTATGCGTTATGCGTTATGCGTTATGCGTTATGCGTTATGCGTCATGCGTTATGCGTTATGCGTAATGCGTTATGCGTTATGCGTTATGCGTTATGCGTTATGCGTTATGCGTTATGCGTTATGCGTTATGCGTTATGCGTTATGCGTTATGCGTTATGCGTTATGCGTTATGCGTTATGCGTTATGCGTTATACGGTATGCGTTATGCGTTATGCGTTATGCGTTATGCGTTATGCGTTATGCGTTATGCGTTATGCGTTATGCGTAATGCGTTATGCGTTATGCGTTATGCGTTATTCGTTATGCGTTATGCGTTATACGGTATGCGTTATGCGTTATGCGTTATGCGTTATGCGTTATGCGTTACGCGTTATGCGTTATGCGTTATGCGTTATGCGTTATGCGTTATGCGTTATGCGTTATGCGTTATGCGTTATGCGTTATGCGTTATGCGTTATGCGTTATGATTTATGCGTTATGCGTTATGCGTTATGCTTTATGCGTTATGCGTTACTCCTTATGAGTTATGAGTTATAAGTTATGCGTAATGCGTTATGCATTATGCGTTATGCGTTATGCGTTATGCGTTAAGCGTTATGCGTTAAGCGTTATGCGTTTTGCTGTATTCGTTATGCGTTGTGCATTATGCGTTATGCGTTATGTGTTACGCTTTATGCGTTATGCGTTATGCGTTACGCTTTATGCGTTATGCATTATGCGTTATGCGTTATGCGTTGTGCATTATGCGTTATGCGTTATGCGTGATCCGTTATGCGTTAAGCGTTATGCGTTTTGCTGTATTCGTAATGCGTTGTGCATTATGCGTTATGCGTTATGTGTTATGCGTTATGCGTTATGCGTTATGCATTATGCGTTATGCGTTATGCGTTATGCGTTAAGCGTTATGCGTTTTGCTGTATTCGTTATGCGTTGTGCATTATGCGTTATGCGTTATGCGTTATGCGTTATGCGTTATGCGTTATGCGTTATGCGTTATGCGTTATACGGTATGCGTTATGCGTTATGCGTTATGCGTTATGCGTTATGCGTTATGCGTTATGCGTTATGCGTTATGCGTTATGCGTTATGCGTTATGCGCTATGCGTTATGCATTATGCGTTATGCGTTATGCGTTATGCGTTAAGCGTTATGCGTTTTGCTGTATTCGTTATGCGTTGTGCATTATGCGTTATGCGTTATGTGTTACGCTTTATGCGTTATGCGTTATGCGTTACGCTTTCTGCGTTATGCATTATGCGTTATGCGTTATGCGTTATGCATTATGCGTTATGCGTTATGCGTGATCCGTTATGCGTTAAGCGTTATGCGTTTTGCTGTATTCGTAATGCGTTGTGCATTATGCGTTATGCGTTATGTGTTATGCGTTATGCGTTGTGCGTTATACGTTTGCGTTATGCGTTATGCGTTATACGGTTTGCGTTATGCGTTATACGTTATGCGTTATGCGTTATGCGATATGCGTTATGCGTTATACGTTATGCTTTATGCGTTATGCGTTATTAGTTACACGTTATGCGTTATGCGTTATGCGTTATGCGTTATGCGTTAGGGGTTATGCGTTATGCGTTAGGCGTTATGCGTTATGCGTTATGCTTCATCCGTTATGCGTTATGCGTTATGCGTTATGCGTGATCCGACATGCGTTATGCATTTTGCGTTATGCGTTATTCGTTATGAGTTATGAGTTATAAGTTATGCGTAATGCGTAATGCGTTATGCGTTATGCATTATGCTTTATCCGTTATGCGTTATGCGTTATGCTTTATGCGTTATGCGTTATGCATTATGCTTTATCCGTTATGCGTTATGCGTTATGCTTTATGCGTTATGCGTTATGCGTTATGAGTAATGAGTTATAAGTTATGCGTTATGCGTTATGCTATATGCGTTATGCGTTATGCGTTATGCTTTATGCGTTATGCGTTACTCCGTATGAGTTATGAGTTATAAGTTATGCGTAATGCGGTATGCGTTATTCGTTATGAGTTATGAGTTATAAGTTATGCGTAATGCGTTATGCGTTATGCTTTATGCGTTATGCGTTATGCGTTATGCGTTATGCGTTATGCGTTATGCGTTATGCTTTATGCGTTATGCGTTACTCCTTATGAGTTATGAGTTATAAGTTATGCATAATGCGTTATGCGTTATGCGTTATGCGTTATGCTTTATGCGTTATGCGTTATGCGTTATGCGTTATGCGCTTTGCGTTATGCGTTATGCGTGATCCGTTATGCGTTATGCGTTATGCGTTATTCGTTATGAGTTATGAGTTATAAGTTATGCGTAATGCGTAATGCGTTATGCTTTATGCGTTATGCGTTATTAGTTACACGTTATGCGTTATGCGTTATGCGTTATGCGTTATGCGTTAGGGGTTATGCGTTATGCGTTAGGCGTTATGCGTTATGCGTTATGCTTCATCCGTTATGCGTTATGCGTTATGCGTTATGCGTGATCCGACATGCGTTATGCATTTTGCGTTATGCGTTATTCGTTATGCGTTATGCGTTATGCGTTATGCGTTATGCGTTATGCGTTATGCGTTATGCGTTATGCGTTATGCTTTATGCGTTATGCGTTACTCCTTATGAGTTATGAGTTATAAGTTATGCGTAATGCGTTATGCGTTATGCGTTATGCGTTATGCTTTATGCGTTATGCGTTATGCGTTATGCGTTATGCGCTTTGCGTTATGCGTTATGCGTGATCCGTTATGCGTGATCCGTTATGCGTTATGCGTTATGCGTTATGCGTTATGCGTTATGCGTTATGCGTTATGCGTTATGCGTTATGCGTTATGCGTTATGCGTCATGCGTTATGCGTTATGTGTTATGCGTTATGCGTTATGCGTTATGCGTTATGCTTTATGCGTTATGCGTTACTCCTTATGAGTTATGAGTTATAAGTTATGCGTAATGCGTTATGCGTTATGCGTTATGCGTTATGCTTTATGCGTTATGCGTTATGCGTTATGCGTTATGCGCTTTGCGTTATGCGCTATGCGTGATCCGTTATGCGTTATGCGTTATGCGTTATGCGTTATGCGTTATGCGTTATGCGTTATGCGTCATGCGTTATGCGTAATGCGTTATGCGTTATGCGTTATGCGTTATGCGTTATGCGTTATGCGTTATGCGTTATGCGTTATGCGTTATGCTTTATGCGTTATGCCTTATGCGTTATGCGTTATTCGTTATGAGTAATGAGTTATAAGTTATGCGTTATGCGTTATGCGATATGCGTTATGCGTTATACGTTATGCTTTATGCGTTATGCGTTATTAGTTACACGTTATGCGTTATGCGTTATTCGTTATGAGTAATGAGTTATAAGGTATGCGTTATGCGTTATGCTTTATGCGTTATGCGTTATGCGTTATGCGTTATGCGTTATGCGTTATGCGTTATGCGTTATGCTTTATGCGTTATAGGTTATGCGTTATGCTTTATGCGTTATGCGTTACTCCTTATGAGTTATGAGTTATAAGTTATGCGTAATGCGTTTTGCGTTATGCGTTATGCATTATGCTTCATCCGTTATGCGTTATGCGTTATGCGTTATGCGTGATCCGACATGCGTTATGCATTTTGCGTTATGCGTTATTCGTTATGAGTTATGAGTTATAAGTTATAAGTTATGCGTAATGCGTAATGCGTTATGCGTTATGCATTATGCTTTATCCGTTATGCGTTATGCGTTATGCTTTATGCGTTATGCGTTATGCGTTATGCGTTATGCGTTATGCGTTATGCCTTATGCGTTATGCGTTATTCGTTATGAGTAATGAGTTATAAGTTATGCGTTATGCGTTATGCTTTATGCGTTATGCGTTATGCGTTATGCGTTATGCGTTATGCTTTATGCGTTATGCGTTATGCGTTATGAGTAATGAGTTATAAGTTATGCGTTATGCGTTATGCTTTATGCGTTATGCGTTATGCGTTATGCTTTATGCGTTATGCGTTACTCCGTATGAGTTATGAGTTATAAGTTATGCGTTATGCGTTATGCGTTATGCGTTATGCGTTATGATTTATGCGTTATGCGTTATGCGTTATGCTTTATGCGTTATGCGTTACTCCTTATGAGTTATGAGTTATAAAGTATGCGTAATGCGTTTTGCGTTATGCGTTATGCATTATGCTTTATCCGTTATGCGTTATGCGTTATGCTTTATGCGTTATGCGTTATGCGTTATGAGTAATGAGTTATAAGTTATGCGTTATGCGTTATGCTTTATGCGTTATGCGTTATGCGTTATGCTTTATGCGTTATGCGTTACTCCGTATGAGTTATGAGTTATAAGTTATGCGTAATGCGGTATGCGTTATACGTAATACGTTATGCGTTATGCGTTATGCGTTATGCGTTATGCGTTATGCGTTATGCGTTATGCGTTATGCGTTATGCGTTATGCGTGATGCGTTATGTGTTAGGCGATATACGTTTTGCGGTATTCGTTATGCGTTATGCGTTATGCGTGATCCGACATGCGTTATGCATTTTGCGTTATGCGTTATTCGTTATGAGTTATGAGTTATAAGTTATGCGTAATGCGTTATGCGTTATGCGTTATGCATTATGCTTTATCCGTTATGCGTTATGCGTTATGCTTTATGCTTTATGCGTTATGCGTTACTCCTTATGAGTTATGAGTTATAAGTTATGCGTAATGCGTTATGCGTTATGCGTTATGCATTATGCTTTATGCGTAATGCGGTATGCGTTATACGTTATGCGTTATGCGTTATGCGTTATGCGTTATGCGTTATGCGTTATGCGTTATGCGTTATGCGCTATGCATTATGCATTATGCGTTATGCGTTATGCGTTATGCGTTAAGCGTTATGCGTTTTGCTGTATTCGTTATGCGTTGTGCATTATGCGTTATGCGTTATGCGTTATGCGCTATGCGTTATGCGTTATGCGTTATACGGTATGCGTTATGCGTTATACGTTATGCGTTATGCGTTATGCGATATGCGTTATGCGTTATACGTTTTGCGGTATTCGTTATGCGTTATGATTTATGCTTTATGCGTTATGCGTTATGCGTGATCCGACATGCGTTATGCATTTTGCGTTATGCGTTATTCGTTATGAGTTATGAGTTATAAGTTATGCGTAATGCGTTATGCGTTACGCGTTATGCATTATGCTTTATAAGTTATGCGTTATGCGTTATGCGTTATGCATTATGCTTTATGCGTAATGCGGTATGCGTTATACGTTATGCGTTATACGTTATGCGTTATGCGTTATGCGTTATGCGTTATGCGTTATGCGTTATGCGTTATGCGCTATGCGTTATGCATTATGCGTTATGCGTTATGCGTTATGCGTTATGCGTTATGCGTTAAGCGTTATGCGTTTTGCTGTATTCGTTATGCGTTGTGCATTATGCGTTATGCGTTGTGTGTTACGCTTTATGCGTTATGCGTTATGCGTTACGCTTTATGCGTTATGCATTATGCGTTATGCGTTATGCGTTATGCATTATGCGTTATGCGTTATGCGTGATCCGTTATGCGTTAAGCGTTATGCGTTTTGCTGTATTCGTAATGCGTTGTGCATTATGCGTTATGCGTTATGTGTTATGCGTTATGCGTTATGCGTTATGCGTTATGCGTTATGCGTTATGCGTTATGCGTTATGCGTTATTCGTTATGAGTAATGAGTTATAAGTTATGCGTTATGCTTTATGCGTTATGCGTTATGCGTTATGCGTTATGCGTTTTGCTGTATTCGTAATGCGTTGTGCATTATGCGTTATGTGTTATGTGTTATGCGTTATGCGTTATGCGTTATGCATTATGCGTTATGCGTTATGCGTTATGCGTTAAGCGTTATGCGTTTTGCTGTATTCGTTATGCGTTGTGCATTATGCGTTATGCGTTATGCGTTATGCGTTATGCGTTATGCGTTATGCGTTATGCGTTATGCGATATACGGTATGCGTTATGCGTTATGCGTTATGCGTTATGCGTTATGCGTTATGCGTTATGCGTTATGCGTTATACGTTATGCGTTATGCGTTATGCGTGATCCGTTATGTGTTAGGCGATATACGTTTTGCGGTATTCGTTATGCGTTGTGCATTATGCGTTATGCGTTATGTGTTACGCTTTATGCGTTATGCGTTATGCGTTACGCTTTATGCGTTATGCATTATGCGTTATGCGTTATGCGTTATGCATTATGCGTTATGCGTTATGCGTGATCCGTTATGCGTTAAGCGTTATGCGTTTTGCTGTATTCGTAATGCGTTGTGCATTATGCGTTATGTGTTATGTGTTATGCGTTATGCGTTATGCGTTATACGTTATGCGTTATGCGTTATGCGTGATCCGTTATGTGTTAGGCGATATACGTTTTGCGGTATTCGTTATGCGTTATGCGTTATGCGTTATGCGTTATGCGTTATCCGTTGTTCGTTATGCGTTATGCGTTGTGCGTTATACGTTTGCGTTATGCGTTATGCGTTATACGGTATGCGTTATGCGTTATACGTTATGCGTTATGCGTTATGCGATATGCGTTATGCGTTATACGTTATGCTTTATGCGTTATGCGTTATGAGTTATACGTTATGCGTTATGCGTTAGGGGTTATGCGTTATGCGTTATGCGTTATGCTTTATGCGTTATGCATTATGCGTTATGCGTTATGCGATATGCGTTATCCGTTATGCGTTATGCGTTATTCGTTATGAGTAATGAGTTATAAGTTATGCGTTATGCGTTATGCTTTATGCGTTATGAGTAATGAGTTATAAGTTATGCGTTATGCGTTATGCTTTATGCGTTATGCGTTATGCGTTATGCTTTATGCGTTATGCGTTACTCCGTATGAGTTATGAGTTATAAGTTATGCGTAATGCGGTATGCGTTATACGTAATACGTTATGCGTTATGCGTTATGCGTTATGCTTTATGCGTTATGCGTTATGCGTTATGCGTTATGCGTTAGGATTTATGCGTTATGCGTTATGCGTTATGCTTTATGCGTTATGCGTTACTCCTTATGAGTTATGAGTTATAAGTTATGCGTAATGCGTTATGCATTATGCGTTATGCGTTATGCGTTATGCGTTAAGCGTTATGCGTTTTGCTGTATTCGTTATGCGTTGTGCATTATGCGTTATGCGTTATGTGTTACGCTTTATGCGTTATGCGTTATGCGTTACGCTTTATGCGTTATGCATTATGCGTTATGCGTTATGCGTTATGCATTATGCGTTATGCGTTATGCGTGATCCGTTATGCGTTAAGCGTTATGCGTTTTGCTGTATTCGTAATGCGTTGTGCATTATGCGTTATGCGTTATGTGTTATGCGTTATGCGTTATGCGTTATGCATTATGCGTTATGCGTTATGCGTTATGCGTTAAGCGTTATGCGTTTTGCTGTATTCGTTATGCGTTGTGCATTATGCGTTATGCGTTATGCGTTATGCGTTATGCGTTATGCGTTATGCGTTATGCGTTATGCGTTATGCGATATACGGTATGCGTTATGCGTTATGCGTTATGCGTTATGCGTTATGCGTTATGCGTTATGCGTTATGCGTTATGCGCTATGCGTTATGCATTATGCGTTATGCGTTATGCGTTACGCGTTAAGCGTTATGCGTTTTGCTGTATTCGTTATGCGTTGTGCATTATGCGTTATGCGTTATGTGTTACGCTTTATGCGTTATGCGTTATGCGTTACGCTTTATGCGTTATGCATTATGCGTTATGCGTTATGCGTTATGCATTATGCGTTATGCGTTATGCGTGATCCGTTATGCGTTAAGCGTTATGCGTTTTGCTGTATTCGTAATGCGTTGTGCATTATGCGTTATGCGTTATGTGTTATGCGTTATGCGTTATGCGTTATACGTTATGCGTTATGCGTTATGCGTGATCCGTTATGTGTTAGGCGATATACGTTTTGCGGTATTCGTTATGCGTTATGCGTTATGCGTTATGCGTTATGCGTTATCCGTTGTTCGTTATGCGTTATGCGTTGTGCGTTATACGTTTGCGTTATGCGTTATGCGTTATACGGTATGCGTTATGCGTTATGCATTATGCGTTATGCGTTATGCGTGATCCGTTATGCGTTAAGCGTTATGCGTTTTGCTGTATTCGTAATGCGTTGTGCATTATGCGTTATGCGTTATGTGTTATGCGTTATGCGTTATGCGTTATGCGTTATGCGTTATGCGTTATGCGTTATGCGTTATGCGTTATGCGTTAAGCGTTATGCGTTTTGCTGTATTCGTTATGCGTTGTGCATTATGCGTTATGCGTTATGTGTTACGCTTTATGCGTTATGCGTTATGCGTTACGCTTTATGCGTTATGCATTATGCGTTATGCGTTATGCGTTATGCATTATGCGTTATGCGTTATGCGTGATCCGTTATGCGTTAAGCGTTATGCGTTTTGCTGTATTCGTAATGCGTTGTGCATTATGCGTTATGCGTTATGTGTTATGCGTTATGCGTTATGCGTTATGCGTTATGCGTTATGCGTTATGCGTTATGCGTTATGCGTTATTCGTTATGAGTAATGAGTTATAAGTTATGCGTTATGCTTTATGCGTTATGCGTTATGCGTTATGCGTCATGCGTTTTGCTGTATTCGTAATGCGTTGTGCATTATGCGTTATGTGTTATGTGTTATGCGTTATGCGTTATGCGTTATGCATTATGCGTTATGCGTTATGCGTTATGCGTTAAGCGTTATGCGTTTTGCTGTATTCGTTATGCGTTGTGCATTATGCGTTATGCGTTATGCGTTATGCGTTATGCGTTATGCGTTATGCGTTATGCGTTATGCGATATACGGTATGCGTTATGCGTTATGCGTTATGCGTTATGCGTTATGCGTTATGCGTTATGCGTTATGCGTTATACGTTATGCGTTATGCGTTATGCGTGATCCGTTATGTGTTAGGCGATATACGTTTTGCGGTATTCGTTATGCGTTGTGCATTATGCGTTATGCGTTATGTGTTACGCTTTATGCGTTATGCGTTATGCGTTACGCTTTATGCGTTATGCATTATGCGTTATGCGTTATGCGTTATGCATTATGCGTTATGCGTTATGCGTGATCCGTTATGCGTTAAGCGTTATGCGTTTTGCTGTATTCGTAATGCGTTGTGCATTATGCGTTATGTGTTATGTGTTATGCGTTATGCGTTATGCGTTATACGTTATGCGTTATGCGTTATGCGTGATCCGTTATGTGTTAGGCGATATACGTTTTGCGGTATTCGTTATGCGTTATGCGTTATGCGTTATGCGTTATGCGTTATCCGTTGTTCGTTATGCGTTATGCGTTGTGCGTTATACGTTTGCGTTATGCGTTATGCGTTATACGGTATGCGTTATGCGTTATACGTTATGCGTTATGCGTTATGCGATATGCGTTATGCGTTATACGTTATGCTTTATGCGTTATGCGTTATGAGTTATACGTTATGCGTTATGCGTTAGGGGTTATGCGTTATGCGTTATGCGTTATGCTTTATGCGTTATGCATTATGCGTTATGCGTTATGCGATATGCGTTATCCGTTATGCGTTATGCGTTATTCGTTATGAGTAATGAGTTATAAGTTATGCGTTATGCGTTATGCTTTATGCGTTATGAGTAATGAGTTATAAGTTATGCGTTATGCGTTATGCTTTATGCGTTATGCGTTATGCGTTATGCTTTATGCGTTATGCGTTACTCCGTATGAGTTATGAGTTATAAGTTATGCGTAATGCGGTATGCGTTATACGTAATACGTTATGCGTTATGCGTTATGCGTTATGCTTTATGCGTTATGCGTTATGCGTTATGCGTTATGCGTTAGGATTTATGCGTTATGCGTTATGCGTTATGCTTTATGCGTTATGCGTTACTCCTTATGAGTTATGAGTTATAAGTTATGCGTAATGCGTTATGCATTATGCGTTATGCGTTATGCGTTATGCGTTAAGCGTTATGCGTTTTGCTGTATTCGTTATGCGTTGTGCATTATGCGTTATGCGTTATGTGTTACGCTTTATGCGTTATGCGTTATGCGTTACGCTTTATGCGTTATGCATTATGCGTTATGCGTTATGCGTTATGCATTATGCGTTATGCGTTATGCGTGATCCGTTATGCGTTAAGCGTTATGCGTTTTGCTGTATTCGTAATGCGTTGTGCATTATGCGTTATGCGTTATGTGTTATGCGTTATGCGTTATGCGTTATGCATTATGCGTTATGCGTTATGCGTTATGCGTTAAGCGTTATGCGTTTTGCTGTATTCGTTATGCGTTGTGCATTATGCGTTATGCGTTATGCGTTATGCGTTATGCGTTATGCGTTATGCGTTATGCGTTATGCGTTATGCGATATACGGTATGCGTTATGCGTTATGCGTTATGCGTTATGCGTTATGCGTTATGCGTTATGCGTTATGCGTTATGCGCTATGCGTTATGCATTATGCGTTATGCGTTATGCGTTACGCGTTAAGCGTTATGCGTTTTGCTGTATTCGTTATGCGTTGTGCATTATGCGTTATGCGTTATGTGTTACGCTTTATGCGTTATGCGTTATGCGTTACGCTTTATGCGTTATGCATTATGCGTTATGCGTTATGCGTTATGCATTATGCGTTATGCGTTATGCGTGATCCGTTATGCGTTAAGCGTTATGCGTTTTGCTGTATTCGTAATGCGTTGTGCATTATGCGTTATGCGTTATGTGTTATGCGTTATGCGTTATGCGTTATACGTTATGCGTTATGCGTTATGCGTGATCCGTTATGTGTTAGGCGATATACGTTTTGCGGTATTCGTTATGCGTTATGCGTTATGCGTTATGCGTTATGCGTTATCCGTTGTTCGTTATGCGTTATGCGTTGTGCGTTATACGTTTGCGTTATGCGTTATGCGTTATACGGTATGCGTTATGCGTTATACGTTATGCGTTATGCGTTATGCGATATGCGTTATGCGTTATACGTTATGCTTTATGCGTTATGCGTTATTAGTTACACGTTATGCGTTATGCGTTATGCGTTATGCGTTATGCGTTAGGGGTTATGCGTTATGCGTTAGGCGTTATGCGTTATGCGTTATGCGTTATGAGTTATACGTTATGCGTTATGCGTTAGGGGTTATGCGTTATGCGTTATGCGTTATGCTTTATGCGTTATGCATTATGCGTTATGCGTTATGCGATATGCGTTATCCGTTATGCGTTATGCGTTATGCGTTATTCGTTATGAGTAATGAGTTATAAGTTATGCGTTATGCGTTATGCTTTATGCGTTATGAGTAATGAGTTATAAGTTATGCGTTATGCGTTATGCTTTATGCGTTATGCGTTATGCGTTATGCGTTATGCTTTATGCGTTATGCGTTACTCCGTATGAGTTATGAGTTATAAGTTATGCGTAATGCGGTATGCGTTATACGTAATACGTTATGCGTTATGCGTTATGCGTTATGCTTTATGCGTTATGCGTTATGCGTTATGCGTTATGCGTTATGCCTTATGCGTTATGCGTTATTCGTTATGATTAATGAGTTATAAGTTATGCGTTATGCGTTATGCTTTATGCGTTATGCGTTATGCGTTATGCGTTATGCGTTATGCGTTATGCGTTATGCGTTATGCGTTATGCGTTATGCGTTATGCGTTATGCGTTATGCTTTATGCGTTATGCGTTATGCGTTATGCTTTATGCGTTATGCGTTACTCCTTATGAGTTATGAGTTATAAGTTATGCGTAATGCGTTTTGCGTTATGCGTTATGCATTATGCTTTATGCGTTATGCGTTATGCGTTATGAGTAATGAGTTATAAGTTATGCGTTATGCGTTATGCTTTATGCGTTATGCGTTATGCGTTATGCTTTATGCGTTATGCGTTACTCCGTATGAGTTATGAGTTATAAGTTATGCGTAATGCGGTATGCGTTATTCGTTATGAGTTATGAGTTATAAGTTATGCGTAATGCGTTATGCGTTATGCTTTATGCGTTATGCGTTATGCGTTATGCGTTATGCGCTTTGCGTTATGCGTTATGCGTGATCCGTTATGCGTTATGCGTTATGCGTTATGCGTTATGCGTTATGCGTTATGCGTTATGCGTTATGCGTCATGCGTTATGCGTTATGCGTTATGCGTTATGCGTTATGCGTTATGCGTTATGCGTTATGCGTTATGCGTTATGCGTTATGCGTTATGCGTTATGCTTTATGCGTTATGCGTTACTCCTTATGAGTTATGAGTTATAAGTTATGCGTAATGCGTTATGCTTTATGCGTTATGCGTTATGCGTTATGCGTTATGCGTTATGCGTTATGCGTTATGCGTTATGCGTTATGCGTTATGCGTTATGCGTTATGCTTTATGCGTTATGCGTTACTCCTTATGAGTTATGAGTTATAAGTTATGCGTAATGCGTTATGCGTTATGCGTTATGCGTTATGCTTTATGCGTTATGCGTTATGCGTTATGCGTTATGCGCTTTGCGTTATGCGTTATGCGTGATCCGTTATGCGTTATGCGTTATGCGTTATGCGTTATGCGTTATGCGTTATGCGTTATGCGTCATGCGTTATGCGTTATGCGTTATGCGTTATGCGTTATGCGTTATGCGTTATGCGTTATGCGTTATGCGTTATGCGTTATGCGTTATGCGTTATGCGTTATGCGTTATGCGTTATGCGTTATGCGTTATGCGTTATGCATTATGCGTTATGCGTTACTCCTTATGAGTTATGAGTTATAAGTTATGCGTAATGCGTTATGCTTTATGCGTTATGCGTTATGCGTTATGCGTTATGCGTTATGCGTTATGCTTTATGCGTTATGCGTTATGCGTTATGCGTTATGCGTTATGCCTTATGCGTTATGCGTTATTCGTTATGAGTAATGAGTTATAAGTTATGCGTTATGCTTTATGCGTTATGCGTTATGCGTTATGCGTTATGCGTTATGCGTTATGCGTTATGCGTTATGCGTTATGCGTTATGCGTTATGCGTTATGCGTGATCCGACATGCGTTATGCATTTTGCGTTATGCGTTATTCGTTATGAGTTATGAGTTATAAGTTATGCGTAATGCGTAATGCGTTATGCGTTATGCATTATGCTTTATCCGTTATGCGTTATGCGTTATGCGTTATGCTTTATGCGTTATGCGTTATGCGTTATGCGTTATGCCTTATGCGTTATGCGTTATTCGTTATGAGTAATGAGTTATAAGTTATGCGTTATGCGTTATGCTTTATGCGTTATGCGTTATGCGTTATGCGTTATGCGTTATGCGTTATGCGTTATGCTTTATGCGTTATGCGTTATGCGTTATGCTTTATGCGTTATGCGTTACTCCTTATGAGTTATGAGTTATAAGTTATGCGTAATGCGTTTTGCGTTATGCGTTATGCATTATGCTTTATCCGTTATGCGTTATGCGTTATGCGTTATGCGTGATCCGACATGCGTTATGCATTTTGCGTTATGCGTTATTCGTTATGAGTTATGAGTTATAAGTTATGCGTAATGCGTAATGCGTTATGCGTTATGCATTATGGTTTATCCGTTATGCGTTATGCGTTATGCTTTATGCGTTATGCGTTATGCGTTATGCGTTATGCGTTATGCCTTATGCGTTATGCGTTATTCGTTATGAGTAATGAGTTATAAGTTATGCGTTATGCGTTATGCTTTATGCGTTATGCGTTATGCGTTATGCGTTATGCGTTATGCGTTATGCGTTATGCGTTATGCGTTATGCGTTATGCTTTATGCGTTATGCGTTATGCGTTATGCTTTATGCGTTCTGCGTTACTCCTTATGAGTTATGAGTTATAAGTTATGCGTTATGCGTTATGCGTTATGCATAATGCGGTATGCGTTATACGTAATACGTTATGCGTTATGCGTTATGCGTTATGCGTTATGCGTTATGCGTTATGCGTTATGCGTTATGCGTTATGCGTTATGCGTTATGCGTTATGCGTTATGCGTTATGCGTTATGCGTTATGCGTTATGCGTTATGCGTTATGCGTGATGCGTTATGTGTTAGGCGATATACGTTTTGCGGTATTCGTTATGCGTTATGATTTATGCTTTATGCGTTATGCGTTATGCTTGATCCGACATGCGTTATGCATTTTGCGTTATGCGTTATTCGTTATGAGTTATGAGTTATAAGTTATGCGTAATGCGTTATGCGTTATGCGTTATGCATTATGCTTTATCCGTTATGCGTTATGCGTTATGCTTTATGCGTTATGCGTTATGCGTTATGCATTTTGCGTTATGCGTTATTCGTTATGAGTTATGAGTTATAAGTTATGCGTAATGCGTTATGCGTTATGCATTATGCATTATGCTTTATCCGTTATGCGTTATGCGTTATGCTTTATGCGTTATGCGTTATGCGTTATGCGTTATGCGTTATGCGTTATTCGTTATGAGTAATGAGTTACAAGTTATGCGTTATGCGTAATGCGTTAAGCTTTATGCGTTATGCGTTATGCGTTATGCGTTATGCGTTATGCGTTATGCTTTATGCGTTATTCGTTATGCGTTATGCGTTATGCGTTATGCGTTATGCGTTATGCGTTACGCGTTATGCGTTATGCGTTATGCGTTATGCGTTATGCTTTATGCGTTATGCGTTACTCCTTATGAGTTATGAGTTATAAGTTATGCGTAATGCGTTATGCGTTATGCGTTATGCGTTATGCGTTATGCGTTATGCGTTATGCGTTATGCGTTATGCGTTATGCGTTATGCTTTATGCGTTATGCGTTATGCCTTATGCGTTATGCCTTATGCGTTATGCCTTATGCGTTATGCGTTATGCTTTATGCGTTATGCGTTATGCGTTATGCGTTATGCGCTATGCGTTATGCATTATGCGTTATGCGTTATGCGTTATGCGTTAAGCGTTATGCGTTTTGCTGTATTCGTTATGCGTTGTGCATTATGCGTTATGCGTTATGTGTTACGCTTTATGCGTTATGCGTTATGCGTTACGCTTTATGCGTTATGCATTATGCGTTATGCGTTATGCGTTATGCATTATGCGTTATGCGTTATGCGTGATCCGTTATGCGTTAAGCGTTATGCGTTTTGCTGTATTCGTAATGCGTTGTGCATTATGCGTTATACGTTATGCGTTATCCGTTGTTCGTTATACGTTATGCGTTGTGCGTTATACGTTTCCGTTATGCGTTATGCGTTATACGGTATGCGTTATGCGTTATACGTTATGCGTTATGCATTATGCGATATGCGTTATGCGTTATGCGTTATACGTTATGCTTTATGCGTTATGCGTTATTAGTTACACGTTATGCGTTATGCGTTATGCGTTATGCGTTATGCGTTAGGGGTTATGCATTATGCGTTAGGCGTTATGCGTTATGCGTTATGCGTTATGAGTTATACGTTATGCGTTATGCGTTAGGGGTTATGCGTTATGCGTTATGCGTTATGCTTTATGCGTTATGCATTATGCGTTATGCGTTATGCGATATGCGTTATCCGTTATGCGTTATGCGTTATGCGTTATTCGTTATGAGTAATGAGTTATAAGTTATGCGTTATGCGTTATGCTTTATGCGTTATGAGTAATGAGTTATAAGTTATGCGTTATGCGTTATGCTTTATGCGTTATGCGTTATGCGTTATGCTTTATGCGTTATGCGTTACTCCGTATGAGTTATGAGTTATAAGTTATGCGTAATGCGGTATGCGTTATACGTAATACGTTATGCGTTATGCGTTATGCGTTATGCGTTATGCTTTATGCGTTATGAGTAATGAGTTATAAGTTATGCGTTATGCGTTATGCGTTATGCTTTATGCGTTATGCATTATGCGTTATGCGTTATGCGATATGCGTTATCCGTTATGCGTTATGCGTTATGCGTTATTCGTTATGAGTAATGAGTTATAAGTTATGCGTTATGCGTTATGCTTTATGCGTTATGAGTAATGAGTTATAAGTTATGCGTTATGCGTTATGCTTTATGCGTTATGCGTTATGCGTTATGCTTTATGCGTTATGCGTTACTCCGTATGAGTTATGAGTTATAAGTTATGCGTAATGCGGTATGCGTTATACGTAATACGTTATGCGTTATGCGTTATGCGTTATGCTTTATGCGTTATGCGTTATGCGTTATGCGTTATGCGTTATGCCTTATGCGTTATGCGTTATTCGTTATGAGTAATGAGTTATAAGTTATGCGTTATGCGTTATGCTTTATGCGTTATGCGTTATGCGTTATGCGTTATGCGTTATGCGTTATGCGTTATGCGTTATGCGTTATGCTTTATGCGTTATGCGTTATGCGTTATGCTTTATGCGTTATGCGTTACTCCTTATGAGTTATGAGTTATAAGTTATGCGTAATGCGTTTTGCGTTATGCGTTATGCATTATGCTTTATGCGTTATGCGTTATGCGTTATGAGTAATGAGTTATAAGTTATGCGTTATGCGTTATGCTTTATGCGTTATGCGTTATGCGTTATGCTTTATGCGTTATGCGTTACTCCGTATGAGTTATGAGTTATAAGTTATGCGTAATGCGGTATGCGTTATTCGTTATGAGTTATGAGTTATAAGTTATGCGTAATGCGTTATGCGTTATGCTTTATGCGTTATGCGTTATGCGTTATGCGTTATGCGCTTTGCGTTATGCGTTATGCGTGATCCGTTATGCGTTATGCGTTATGCGTTATGCGTTATGCGTTATGCGTTATGCGTTATGCGTTATGCGTTATGCGTTATGCGTCATGCGTTATGCGTTATGCGTTATGCGTTATGCGTTATGCGTTATGCGTTATGCGTTATGCGTTATGCGTTATGCGTTATGCGTTATGCGTTATGCGTTATGCTTTATGCGTTATGCGTTACTCCTTATGAGTTATGAGTTATAAGTAATGCGTAATGCGTTATGCTTTATGCGTTATGCGTTATGCGTTATGCGTTATGCGTTATGCGTTATGCGTTATGCGTTATGCGTTATGCGTTATGCGTTATGCGTTATGCGTTATGCGTTATGCGTTATGCGTTATGCTTTATGCGTTATGCGTTACTCCTTATGAGTTATGAGTTATAAGTTATGCGTAATGCGTTATGCGTTATGCGTTATGCGTTATGCTTTATGCGTTATGCGTTATGCGTTATGCGTTATGCGCTTTGCGTTATGCGTTATGCGTGATCCGTTATGCGTTATGCGTTATGCGTTATGCGTTATGCGTTATGCGTGATCCGACATGCGTTATGCATTTTGCGTTATGCGTTATTCGTTATGAGTTATGAGTTATAAGTTATGCGTAATGCGTAATGCGTTATGCGTTATGCATTATGCTTTATCCGTTATGCGTTATGCGTTATGCTTTATGCGTTATGCGTTATGCGTTATGCGTTATGCGTTATGCCTTATGCGTTATGCGTTATTCGTTATGCGTTATGCTTTATGCGTTATGCGTTATGCGTTATGCTTTATGCGTTATGCGTTACTCCTCATGAGTTATGAGTTATAAGTTATGCGTAATGCGTTTTGCGTTATGCGTTATGCATTATGCTTTATCCGTTATGCGTTATGCGTTATGCGTTATGCGTGATCCGACATGCGTTATGCATTTTGCGTTATGCGTTATTCGTTATGAGTTATGAGTTATAAGTTATGCGTAATGCGTAATGCGTTATGCGTTATGCATTATGCTTTATCCGTTATGCGTTATGCGTTATGCTTTATGCGTTATGTGTTATGCGTTATGCGTTATGCGTTATGAGTTATGCGATATGCCTTATGCGTTATGCGTTATTCGTTATGAGTAATGAGTTATAAGTTATGCGTTATGCGTTATGCTTTATGCGTTATGCGTTATGCGTTATGCGTTATGCGTTATGCGTTATGCGTTATGCGTTATGCGTTATGCTTTATGCGTTATGCGTTATGCGTTATGCTTTATGCGTTATGCGTTACTCCTTATGAGTTATGAGTTATAAGTTATGCGTAATGCGTTTTGCGTTATGCGTTATGCATTATGCTTTATCCGTTATGCGTTATGCGTTATGCTTTATGCGTTATGCGTTATGCGTTATGAGTAATGAGTTATAAGTTATGCGTTATGCGTTATGCTTTATGCGTTATGCGTTATGCGTTATGCTTCATGCGTTATGCGTTACTCCGTATGCGTTATGAGTTATAAGTTATGCGTAATGCGGTATGCGTTATACGTAATACGTTATGCGTTATGCGTTATGCGTTATGCGTTATGCGTTATGCGTTATGCGTTATGCGTTATGCGTTATGCGTGATGCGTTATGTGTTAGGCGATATACGTTTTGCGGTATTCGTTATGCGTTATGATTTATGCTTTATGCGTTATGCGTTATGCTTGATCCGACATGCGTTATGCATTTTGCGTTATGCGTTATTCGTTATGAGTTATGAGTTATAAGTTATGCGTAATGCGTTATGCGTTATGCGTTATGCATTATGCTTTATCCGTTATGCGTTATGCATTATGCTTTATCCGTTATGCGTTATGCGTTATGCTTTATGCGTTATGCGTTATGCATTTTGCGTTATGCGTTATTCGTAATGAGTTATGAGTTATAAGTTATGCGTAATGCGTTATGCGTTATGCATTATGCATTATGCTTTATCCGTTATGCGTTATGCGTTATGCTTTATGCGTTATGCGTTATGCGTTATGCGTTATGCGTTATGCGTTATTCGTTATGAGTAATGAGTTACAAGTTATGCGTTATGCGTAATGCGTTAAGCTTTATGCGTTATGCGTTATGCGTTATGCGTTATGCGTTATGCTTTATGCGTTATTCGTTATGCGTTATGCGTTATGCGTTATGCGTTATGCGTTATGCGTTATGCGTTATGCGTTATGCGTTACGCGTTATGCGTTATGCGTTATGCGTTATGCGTTATGCTTTATGCGTTATGCGTTACTCCTTATGAGTTATGAGTTATAAGTTATGCGTAATGCGTTATGCGTTATGCGTTATGCTTTATGCGTTATGCGTTATGCGTTATGCGTTATGCGTTATGCGTTATGCGTTATGCGTTATGCGTTATGCGTTATGCGTTATGCGTTATGCGTTATGCGTTATGCTTTATGCGTTATGCGTTATGCCTTATGCGTTATGCCTTATGCGTTATGCGTTATTCGTTATGAGTAATGAGTTATGCGTTATGCGTTATGCGTTATGCTTTATGCGTTATGCGTTATGCGTTATGCGTTATGCGTTATGCGTTATGCGTTATGCGTTATGCGTTATGCGTTATGCGTTATGCGTTATGCGTTATGCGTTATGCGTTATGCTTTATGCGTTATGCGTTACTCCTTATGAGTTATGAGTTATAAGTTATGCGTTACTCCTTATGAGTTATGAGTTATAAGTTATGCGTAATGCGTTATGCGTTATGCGTTATGCATTATGCTTTATGCGTTATGCGTTATGCGTTAAGCGTTATGCGTTTTGCTGTATTCGTTATGCGTTGTGCATTATGCGTTATGCGATATGCGTTATCCGTTATGCGTTATGCGTTATGCGTTATTCGTTATGAGTAATGAGTTATAAGTTATGCGTTATGCGTTATGCTTTATGCGTTATGCGTTATGCCTTATGCGTTATGCGTTATGCGTTATGCGTTATGCGTTTTGCGTTATGCGTTATGCGTTATGCGTTATGCGTTATGCGTTATGCGTTATGCGTTATGCGTTATGCGTTATGCGTTATGCGTTATGCTTTATGCGTTATGCATTATGCGTTATGCGTTATGCGATATGCGTTATGCGTTATGCGTTATTCGTTATGAGTAATGAGTTATAAGTTATGCGTTATGAGTTATGCGTTATGCGTTATGCGTTATGCGTTATGCGTTATGCGTTATGCGTTATGCGTTATGCGTTATGCGTTATGCGTTATGCGTTATGCTTTATGCGTTATGCGTTACTCCTTATGAGTTATGAGTTATAAGTTATGCGTAATGCGTTATGCGTTATGCGTTATGCTTTATGCGTTATGCGTTATGCGTTATGCGTTATGCGTTATGCGTTATGCGTTATGCGTTATGCGTTATGCGTTATGCGTTATGCGTTATGCTTTATGCGTTATGCGTTATGCCTTATGCGTTATGCCTTATGCGTTATGCGTTATTCGTTATGAGTAATGAGTTATAAGTTATGCGTTATGCGTTATGCTTTATGCGTTATTCGTTATGAGTAATGAGTTATAAGTTATGCGTTATGCGTTATGCTTTATGCGTTATGCGTTATGCGTTATGCTTTATGCGTTATGCGTTAATCCTTATGAGTTATGAGTTATAAGTTATGCGTAATGCGGTATGCGTTATACGTTATGCTTTTTGCTGTATTCGTTATGCGTTGTGCATTATGCGTTATGCGTTATGTGTTATGCTTTAAGCGTTATGCGTTATGCGTTATGCGTTATGCGTTATGCGTTATGCGTTATGCGTTATGCGTTATGCGTTATGCGTTATGCGTTATGCGATATGCGTTATGCGTTATGCGTTATGCGTTATGCGTTATGCGTTATGCGTTATGCGTTATGCGTTATGCGTTATGCGTTATGCGTTATGCGATATGCGTTATGCGTTATGCGTTATGCTTTATGCGTTGTGCGTTATTAGTTACACGTTATGCGTTATGCGTTATGCGTTATGCGTTATGCATTATGCGTTATGCGTTATGCGTGATCCGTTATGCGTTAAGCGTTATGCGTTTTGCTGTATTCGTAATGCGTTGTGCATTATGCGTTATGAGTTATGTGTTATGCGTTATGCGTTATGCGTTATGCGTTATACGTTATGCGTTATGCATTATGCGTGATCCGTTATGTGTTAGGCGATATACGTTTTGCGGTATTCGTTATGCGTTATGCGTTATGCGTTATGCGTTATCCGTTGTCCTGTATGCGTTATGCGTTATGCGTGATCCGTTATGTGTTAGGCGATATACGTTTTGCAGTATTCGTTATGCGTTATGCGTTATGCGTTATGCGTTATGCGTTATCCGTTGTTCGTTATACGTTATGCGTTGTGCGTTATACGTTTGCGTTATGCGTTATGCGTTATACGGTATGCGTTATGCGTTATACGTTATGCGTTATGCATTATGCGATATGCGTTATGCGTTATACGTTATGCTTTATGCGTTATGCGTTATTAGTTACACGTTATGCGTTATGCGTTATGCGTTATGCGTTATGCGTTAGGGGTTATGCGTTATGCGTTAGGCGTTATGCGTTATGCGTTATGCGTTATGAGTTATACGTTATGCGTTATGCGTTAGGGGTTATGCGTTATGCGTTATGCGTTATGCTTTATGCGTTATGCATTATGCGTTATGCGTTATGCGATATGCGTTATCCGTTATGCGTTATGCGTTATGCGTTATTCGTTATGAGTAATGAGTTATAAGTTATGCGTTATGCGTTATGCGTTATTCGTTATGAGTAATGAGTTATAAGTTATGCGTTATGCGTTATGCGTTATGCGTTATGCGTTATGCGTTTTGCGTTATGCGTTATGCGTTATGCGTTATGCGTTATGCGTTATGCGTTATGCGTTATGCGTTATGCGTTATGCGTTATGCGTTATGCGTTATGCGTTATGCTTTATGCGTTATGCATTATGCGTTATGCGTTATGCGATATGCGTTATGCGTTATGCGTTATTCGTTATGAGTAATGAGTTATAAGTTATGCGTTATGAGTTATGCGTTATGCGTTATGCGTTATGCGTTATGCGTTATGCGTTATGCGTTACGCGTTATGCGTTATGCGTTATGCGTTATGCGTTATGCTTTATGCGTTATGCGTTACTCCTTATGAGTTATGAGTTATAAGTTATGCGTAATGCGTTATGCGTTATGCGTTATGCTTTATGCGTTATGCGTTATGCGTTATGCGTTATGCGTTATGCGTTATGCGTTATGCGTTATGCGTTATGCGTTATGCGTTATGCTTTATGCGTTATGCGTTATGCCTTATGCGTTATGCCTTATGCGTTATGCGTTATTCGTTATGAGTAATGAGTTATAAGTTATGCGTTATGCGTTATGCTTTATGCGTTATTCGTTATGAGTAATGAGTTATAAGTTATGCGTTATGCGTTATGCTTTATGCGTTATGCGTTATGCGTTATGCTTTATGCGTTATGCGTTATGCGTTATGCTTTATGCGTTATGCGTTATGCCTTATGCGTTATGCGTTATGCGTTATTCGTTATGAGTAATGAGTTATAAGTTATGCGTTATGCGTTATGCTTTATGCGTTATGCGTTATGCGTTATGCGTTATGCGTTATGCGTTTTGCGTTATGCGTTATGCGTTATGCGTTATGCGTTATGCGTTATGCGTTATGCGTTATGCGTTATGCGTTATGCGTTATGCGTTATGCGTTATGCGTTATGCGTTATGCGTTATGCTTTATGCGTTATGCATTATGCGTTATGCGTTATGCGATATGCGTTATGCGTTATGCGTTATTCGTTATGAGTAATGAGTTATAAGTTATGCGTTATGAGTTATGCGTTATGCGTTATGCGTTATGCGTTATGCGTTATGCGTTATGCGTTATGCTTTATGCGTTATGCGTTATGCCTTATGCGTTATGCCTTATGCGTTATGCGTTATTCGTTATGAGTAATGAGTTATAAGTTATGCGTTATGCGTTATGCTTTATGCGTTATTCGTTATGAGTAATGAGTTATAAGTTATGCGTTATGCGTTATGCTTTATGCGTTATGCGTTATGCCTTATGCGTTATGCGTTATGCGTTATGCGTTATGCGTTATGCGATTTGCGTTATGCGTTATGCGTTATGCGTTATGCGTTATGCGTTATGCGTTATGCGTTATGCGTTATGCGTTATGCGTTATGCGTTATGCTTTATGCGTTATGCATTATGCGTTATGCGTTATGCGATATGCGTTATGCGTTATGCGTTATTCGTTATGAGTAATGAGTTATAAGTTATGCGTTATGAGTTATGCGTTATGCGTTATGCGTTATGCGTTATGCGTTATGCGTTATGCGTTACGCGTTATGCGTTATGCGTTATGCGTTATGCGTTATGCTTTATGCGTTATGCGTTACTCCTTATGAGTTATGAGTTATAAGTTATGCGTAATGCGTTATGCGTTATGCGTTATGCTTTATGCGTTATGCGTTATGCGTTATGCGTTATGCGTTATGCGTTATGCGTTATGCGTTATGCGTTATGCGTTATGCGTTATGCGTTATGCTTTATGCGTTATGCGTTATGCCTTATGCGTTATGCCTTATGCGTTATGCGTTATTCGTTATGAGTAATGAGTTATAAGTTATGCGTTATGCGTTATGCTTTATGCGTTATTCGTTATGAGTAATGAGTTATAAGTTATGCGTTATGCGTTATGCTTTATGCGTTATGCGTTATGCGTTATGCTTTATGCGTTATGCGTTAATCCTTATGAGTTATGAGTTATAAGTTATGCGTAATGCGGTATGTGTTATACGTTATGCTTTTTGCTGTATTCGTTATGCGTTGTGCATTATGCGTTATGCGTTATGTGTTATGCTTTAACCGTTATGCGTTATGCGTTATGCGTTATGCGTTATGCGTTATGCGTTATGCGTTATTCGTTATGCGTTATGCGTTATGCGATATGCGTTATGCGTTATGCGTTATGCGTTATGCGTTATGCGTTATGCGTTATGCGTTATGCGTTATGCGTTATGCGTTATGCGTTATGCGTTATGCGATATGCGTTATGCGTTATGCGTTATGCTTTATGCGTTGTGCGTTATTAGTTACACGTTATGCGTTATGCGTTATGCGTTATGCGTTATGCATTATGCGTTATGCGTTATGCGTGATCCGTTATGCGTTAAGCGTTATGCGTTTTGCTGTATTCGTAATGCGTTGTGCATTATGCGTTATGAGTTATGTGTTATGCGTTATGCGTTATGCGTTATGCGTTATACGTTATGCGTTATGCGTTATGCGTGATCCGTTATGTGTTAGGCGATATACGTTTTGCGGTATTCGTTATGCGTTATGCGTTATGCGTTATGCGTTATCCGTTGTCCGTTATGCGTTATGCGTTGTGCGTTATGCGTTATGCGTGATCCGTTATGTGTTAGGCGATATACGTTTTGCAGTATTCGTTATGCGTTATGCGTTATGCGTTATGCGTTATGCGTTATGCGTTATCCGTTGTTCGTTATACGTTATGCGTTGTGCGTTATACGTTTGCGTTATGCGTTATGCGTTATACGGTATGCGTTATGCGTTATACGTTATGCGTTATGCGTTATGCGATATGCGTTATGCGTTATACGTTATGCTTTATGCGTTATGCGTTATTAGTTACACGTTATGCGTTATGCGTTATGCGTTATGCGTTATGCGTTAGGGGTTATGCGTTATGCGTTAGGCGTTATGCGTTATGCGTTATGCGTTATGAGTTATACGTTATGCGTTATGCGTTAGGGGTTATGCGTTATGCGTTATGCGTTATGCTTTATGCGTTATGCATTATGCGTTATGCGTTATGCGATATGCGTTATCCGTTATGCGTTATGCGTTATGCGTTATTCGTTATGAGTAATGAGTTATAAGTTATGCGTTATGCGTTATGCGTTATTCGTTATGAGTAATGAGTTATAAGTTATGCGTTATGCGTTATGCGTTATGCGTTATGCGTTATGCGTTTTGCGTTATGCGTTATGCGTTATGCGTTATGCGTTATGCGTTATGCGTTATGCGTTATGCGTTATGCGTTATGCGTTATGCGTTATGCGTTATGCGTTATGCGTTATGCGTTATGCTTTATGCGTTATGCATTATGCGTTATGCGTTATGCGATATGCGTTATGCGTTATGCGTTATTCGTTATGAGTAATGAGTTATAAGTTATGCGTTATGAGTTATGCGTTATGCGTTATGCGTTATGCGTTATGCGTTATGCGTTATGCGTTATGCGTTATGCGTTATGCGTTATGCGTTATGCGTTATGCTTTATGCGTTATGCGTTACTCCTTATGAGTTATGAGTTATAAGTTATGCGTAATGCGTTATGCGTTATGCGTTATGCTTTATGCGTTATGCGTTATGCGTTATGCGTTATGCGTTATGCGTTATGCGTTATGCGTTATGCGTTATGCGTTATGCGTTATGCGTTATGCTTTATGCGTTATGCGTTATGCCTTATGCGTTATGCCTTATGCGTTATGCGTTATTCGTTATGAGTAATGAGTTATAAGTTATGCGTTATGCGTTATGCTTTATGCGTTATTCGTTATGAGTAATGAGTTATAAGTTATGCGTTATGCGTTATGCTTTATGCGTTATGCGTTATGCGTTATGCTTTATGCGTTATGCGTTAATCCTTATGAGTTATGAGTTATAAGTTATGCGTAATGCGGTATGCGTTATACGTTATGCTTTTTGCTGTATTCGTTATGCGTTGTGCATTATGCGTTATGCGTTATGTGTTATGCTTTATGCGTTATGCGTTATGCGTTATGCGTTATGCGTTATGCGTTATGCGTTATGCGTTATGCGTTATGCGTTATGCGTTATGTGTTATGCGTTATGCGTTATGCGTTATGCGTTATGCGTTATGCGTTATGCGTTATGCGTTATGCGTTATGCGTTATGCGTTATGCGATATGCGTTATGCGTTATGCGTTATGCTTTATGCGTTGTGCGTTATTAGTTACACGTTATGCGTTATGCGTTATGCGTTATGCGTTATGCATTATCCGTTATGCGTTATGCGTGATCCGTTATGCGTTAAGCGTTATGCGTTTTGCTGTATTCGTAATGCGTTGTGCATTATGCGTTATGAGTTATGTGTTATGCGTTATGCGTTATGCGTTATGCGTTATACGTTATGCGTTATGCGTTATGCGTGATCCGTTATGTGTTAGGCGATATACGTTTTGCGGTATTCGTTATGCGTTATGCGTTATGCGTTATGCGTTATCCGTTGTCCGTTATGCGTTATGCGTTGTGCGTTATTAGTTACACGTTATGCGTTATGCGTTATGCGTTATGCGTTAGGGGTTATGCGTTATGCGTTAGGCGTTATGCTTTATGCGTTATGCGTTATGCGTTATGAGTTATACGTTATGCGTTATGCGTTAGGGGTTATGCGCTATGCGTTATGCGTTATGCTTTATGCGTTATGCATTATGCGTTATGCGTTATGCGATATGCGTTATCCGTTATGCGTTATGCGTTATGCGTTATTGGTTATGTGTAATGAGTTATAAGTTATGCGTTATGCGTTATGCTTTATGCCTTATGCGTTATGCGTTATGCGTTATGCGTTATGCGTTATGCGTTATGCGTTATGCGTTATGCGTTATGCGTTATGCGTTTTGCGTTATGCGTTATGCGTTATGCGTTGTGCGTTATACGTTTGCGTTATGCGTTATGCTTTATGCGTTATGCGTTATGCGTTATGCGTTATGCGTTATGCGTTATTCGTTATGAGTAATGAGTTATAAGTTATGCGTTATGCGTAATGCGTTATGCGTTATGCTTTATGCGTTATGCTTTATGCTTTATGCGTTATGCGTTATGCGTTATGCTTTATGCGTTATTCGTTATGCGTTATGCGTTATGCGTTATGCGTTATGCTTTATGCGTTATGCGTTATGCGTTATGCGTGATCCGACATGCATTATTCATTTTGCGTTATGCGTTATTCGTTATGAGTTATGAGTTATAAGTTATGCGTAATGCGTTATGCGTTATGCGTTACGCATTATGCTTTATCCGTTATGCGTTATGCGTTATGCTTTATGCGTTATGCGTTATGCGTTATGCGTTATGCCTTATGCTTTATGCGTTATTCGTTATGAGTAATGAGTTATAAGTTATGCGTTATGCGTTATGCTTTATGCGTTATGCGTTATGCGTTATGCGTTATGCGTTATGCGCTATGCGTTATACGGTATGCGTTATGCGTTATGCGTTATGCGTTATGCGTTATGCGTTATGCTTTATGCGTTATGCGTCATGCGTTATGCTTTATGCGTTATGCGTTACTCCTTATGAGTTATGAGTTATAAGTTATGCGTAATGCGTTATGCGTTATGCGTTATGCATTATGCTTTATCCGTTATGCGTTATGCTTTATGCGTTATGCGTTATGCGTTATGCGTTATGCGTTATGCGTTATGCGTTATGCGTTATGCGTGATCCGTTATGCGTTATGCGTTATGCGTTATGCGTTATGCGTTATGCGTTATGCGTTATGCGTTATGCGTTATGCGTTATGCGTTATGCGTTATGCTTTATGCGTTATGCGTTACTCCTTATGAGTTATGAGTTATAAGTTATGCGTAATGCGTTATGCTTTATGCGTTATGCGTTATGCGTTATGCGTTATGCGTTATGCGTTATGCGTTATGCGTTATGCGTGATCCGTTATGCGTTATGCGTTATGCGTTATGCGTTATGCTTTATGCGTTATGCGTTACGCGTTATGCGTGATCCGACATGCATTATGCATATTGCGTTATGCGTTATTCGTTATGAGTTATGAGTTATAAGTTATGCGTAATGCGTTATGCGTTATGCGTTATGCATTATGCTTTATCCGTTATGCGTTATGCGTTATGCTTTATGCGTTATGCGTTATGCGTTATGCGTTATGCGTTATGCCTTATGCGTTATGCGTTATTCGTTATGAGTAATGAGTTATAAGTTATGCGTTATGCGTTATGCTTTATGCGTTATGCGTTACGCGTTATGCGTTATGCGTTATGCGTTATGCGTTATGCGTTATGCGTTATGCGTTATGCGTTATGCGTTATGCGTTATGCGTTATGCGTTATGCGTTATGCGTTATGCGTTATGCGTTATGCGTGATCCGTTATGCGTTATGCGTTATGCGTTATGCGTTATGCGTTATGCTTTATGCGTTATGCGTCATGCGTTATGATTTATGCGTTATGCGTTACTCCTTATGAGTTATGAGTTATAAGTTATGCGTTATGCGTTATGCTTTATGCGTTATGCGTTATGCGTTATGCGTTATGCGTGATCCGTTATGCGTTATGCGTTATGCGTTATGCGTTATGCGTTATGAGTAATGAGTTATAAGTTATGCGTTATGCGTAATGCGTTATGCGTTATGCTTTATGCGTTATGCTTTATGCTTTATGCGTTATGCGTTATGCGTTATGCTTTATGCGTTATTCGTTATGCGTTATGCGTTATGCGTTATGCGTTATGCTTTATGCGTTATGCGTTATGCGTTATGCGTGATCCGACATGCATTATTCATTTTGCGTTATGCGTTATTCGTTATGAGTTATGAGTTATAAGTTATGCGTAATGCGTTATGCGTTATGCGTTACGCATTATGCTTTATCCGTTATGCGTTATGCGTTATGCTTTATGCGTTATGCGTTATGCGTTATGCGTTATGCCTTATGCTTTATGCGTTATTCGTTATGAGTAATGAGTTATAAGTTATGCGTTATGCGTTATGCTTTATGCGTTATGCGTTATGCGTTATGCGTTATGCGTTATGCGCTATGCGTTATACGGTATGCGTTATGCGTTATGCGTTATGCGTTATGCGTTATGCGTTATGCTTTATGCGTTATGCGTCATGCGTTATGCTTTATGCGTTATGCGTTACTCCTTATGAGTTATGAGTTATAAGTTATGCGTAATGCGTTATGCGTTATGCGTTATGCATTATGCTTTATCCGTTATGCGTTATGCTTTATGCGTTATGCGTTATGCGTTATGCGTTATGCGTTATGCGTTATGCGTTATGCGTTATGCGTGATCCGTTATGCGTTATGCGTTATGCGTTATGCGTTATGCGTTATGCGTTATGCGTTATGCGTTATGCGTTATGCGTTATGCGTTATGCGTTATGCTTTATGCGTTATGCGTTACTCCTTATGAGTTATGAGTTATAAGTTATGCGTAATGCGTTATGCTTTATGCGTTATGCGTTATGCGTTATGCGTTATGCGTTATGCGTTATGCGTTATGAGTAATGCGTGATCCGTTATGCGTTATGCGTTATGCGTTATGCGTTATGCTTTATGCGTTATGCGTTACGCGTTATGCGTGATCCGACATGCATTATGCATATTGCGTTATGCGTTATTCGTTATGAGTTATGAGTTATAAGTTATGCGTAATGCGTTATGCGTTATGCGTTATGCATTATGCTTTATCCGTTATGCGTTATGCGTTATGCTTTATGCGTTATGCGTTATGCGTTATGCGTTATGCGTTATGCCTTATGCGTTATGCGTTATTCGTTATGAGTAATGAGTTATAAGTTATGCGTTATGCGTTATGCTTTATGCGTTATGCGTTACGCGTTATGCGTTATGCGTTATGCGTTATGCGTTATGCGTTATGCGTTATGCGTTATGCGTTATGCGTTATGCGTTATGCGTTATGCGTTATGCGTTATGCGTTATGCGTTATGCGTTATGCGTTATGCGTGATCCGTTATGCGTTATGCGTTATGCGTTATGCGTTATGCGTTATGCGTTATGCGTTATGCGTTATGCGTTATGCGTTATGCGTGATCCGTTATGCGTTATGCGTTATGCGTTATGCGTTATGCTTTATGCGTTATGCGTTACGCGTTATGCGTGATCCGACATGCATTATGCATATTGCGTTATGCGTTATTCGTTATGAGTTATGAGTTATAAGTTATGCGTAATGCGTTATGCGTTATGCGTTATGCATTATGCTTTATCCGTTATGCGTTATGCGTTATGCTTTATGCGTTATGCGTTATGCGTTATGCGTTATGCGTTATGCCTTATGCGTTATGCGTTATTCGTTATGAGTAATGAGTTATAAGTTATGCGTTATGCGTTATGCTTTATGCGTTATGCGTTATGCGTTATGCGTTATGCGTTATGCGTTATGCGTTATGCGTTATGCGTTATGCGTTATGCGTTATGCGTTATGCGTTATGCGTTATGCGTTATGCGTTATGCGTTATGCGTGATCCGTTATGCGTTATGCGTTATGCGTTATGCGTTATGCGTTATGCTTTATGCGTTATGCGTCATGCGTTATGATTTATGCGTTATGCGTTACTCCTTATGAGTTATGAGTTATAAGTTATGCGTTATGCGTTATGCTTTATGCGTTATGCGTTATGCGTTATGCGTGATCCGTTATGCGTTATGCGTTATGCGTTATGCGTTATGCGTTATGCGTTATGCGTTATGCGTTATGCGTGATCCGTTATGCGTTATGCGTTATGCGTTATGCGTTATGCGTTATGCGTTATGCGTTATGCGTTATGCGTTATGCGTTATGCGTTATGCTTTATGCGTTATGCGTTACTCCTTATGAGTTATGAGTTATAAGTTATGCGTAATGCGTTATGCTTTATGCGTTATGCGTTATGCGTTATGCGTTATGCGTTATGCGTTATGCGTTATGCGTGATCCGTTATGCGTTATGCGTTATGCGTTATGCGTTATGCTTTATGCGTTATGCGTTACGCGTTATGCGTGATCCGACATGCATTATGCATATTGCGTTATGCGTTATTCGTTATGAGTTATGAGTTATAAGTTATGCGTAATGCGTTATGCGTTATGCGTTATGCATTATGCTTTATCCGTTATGCGTTATGCGTTATGCTTTATGCGTTATGCGTTATGCGTTATGCGTTATGCGTTATGCCTTATGCGTTATGCGTTATTCGTTATGAGTAATGAGTTATAAGTTATGCGTTATGCGTTATGCTTTATGCGTTATGCGTTATGCGTTATGCGTTATGCGTTATGCGTTATGCGTTATGCGTTATGCGTTATGCGTTATGCGTTATGCGTTATGCGTTATGCGTTATGCGTTATGCGTTATGCGTTATGCGTGATCCGTTATGCGTTATGCGTTATGCGTTATGCGTTATGCGTTATGCTTTATGCGTTATGCGTCATGCGTTATGATTTATGCGTTATGCGTTACTCCTTATGAGTTATGAGTTATAAGTTATGCGTTATGCGTTATGCTTTATGCGTTATGCGTTATGCGTTATGCGTTATGCGTGATCCGTTATGCGTTATGCGTTATGCGTTATGCGTTATGCGTTATGCGTTATGCGTTATACGTTATGCGTTATGCGTTATGCGTTATGCGTTATGCTTTATGCGTTATGCGTTACTCCTTATGAGTTATGAGTTATAAGTTATGCGTTATGCGTTATGCGTTATGCGTTATGCGTTATGCGTTATGCGTTATGCGTTATGCGTTATGCGTTATGCGTTATGCGTTATGCTTTATGCGTTATGCGTTACTCCTTATGAGTTATGAGTTATAAGTTATGCGTAATGCGTTATGCTTTATGCGTTATGCGTTATGCGTTATGCGTTATGCGTTATGCGTTATGCGTTATGCGTGATCCGTTATGCGTTATGCGTTATGCGTTATGCGTTATGCTTTATGCGTTATGCGTTACGCGTTATGCGTGATCCGACATGCATTATGCATATTGCGTTATGCGTTATTCGTTATGAGTTATGAGTTATAAGTTATGCGTAATGCGTTATGCGTTATGCGTTATGCATTATGCTTTATCCGTTATGCGTTATGCGTTATGCTTTATGCGTTATGCGTTATGCGTTATGCGTTATGCGTTATGCCTTATGCGTTATGCGTTATTCGTTATGAGTAATGAGTTATAAGTTATGCGTTATGCGTTATGCTTTATGCGTTATGCGTTATGCGTTATGCGTTATGCGTTATGCGTTATGCGTTATGCGTTATGCGTTATGCGTTATGCGTTATGCGTTATGCGTTATGCGTTATGCGTTATGCGTTATGCGTTATGCGTTATGCGTGATCCGTTATGCGTTATGCGTTATGCGTTATGCGTTATGCGTTATGCTTTATGCGTTATGCGTCATGCGTTATGATTTATGCGTTATGCGTTACTCCTTATGAGTTATGAGTTATAAGTTATGCGTTATGCGTTATGCTTTATGCGTTATGCGTTATGCGTTATGCGTTATGCGTGATCCGTTATGCGTTATGCGTTATGCGTTATGCGTTATGCGTTATGCGTTATGCGTTATACGTTATGCGTTATGCGTTATGCGTTATGCGTTATGCTTTATGCGTTATGCGTTACTCCTTATGAGTTATGAGTTATAAGTTATGCGTAATGCGTTATGCTTTATGCGTTATGCGTTATGCGTTATGCGTTGTGCGTTATGCGTTATGCGTTACGCGTTATGCGTTATGCTTTATGCGATATGCGTTACTCCTTATGAGTTATGAGTTATAAGTTATGCGTAATGCGTTATGCGTTATGCGTTATGCTTTATGCGTTATGCGTTATGCGTTATGCGTTATGCGTTATGCGTTACGCTTTATGCGTTATGCATTATGCGTTATGCGTTATGCGTTATGCATTATGCGTTATGCGTTATGCGTGAAGTGTTATGCGTTAAGCGTTATGCGTTTTGCTGTATTCGTTATGCGTTGAGCATTATGCGTTATGCGTTATGTGTTATGCGTTATGCGTTATGCGTTATACGTTATGCGTTATGCGTTATGCGTGATCCGTTATGTGTTAGGCGATATACGTTTTGCGGTATTCGTTATGCGTTATGATTTATGCTTTATGCTTTATGCGTTATGCGTTATGCGTTATGAGTTATGCGTTATGCGTTATGCGTTATGCGTTATGCGTTATGCGTTTTGCGGTATTCGTTATGCGTTGTGCATTATGCGTTATGCGTTGTGCGTTATGGGTTATGATTTATGCGTTATGCGATATGAGTTATGCGTTAAGCGTTATGCGTTATGCGTTATGCGTTATGCGTTATGCGTTATGCGTTATGCGTTTTGCGTTATGCGTTATGCGTTATGCGTTATGCGATATGCGTCATGCATCAAGCCTTATGCGATATGCGATATGCGTCATGCATCAAGCCTTATGCGTTATGGGTTATGCGTTAACGTTATGCGTTATGCGTTATGATTTATGCTTTATGCGTTATGCGTTATGCGTGATCCGACATGCGTTATGCATTTTGCGTTATGCGTTATTCGTTATGAGTTATGAGTTATAAGTTATGCGTAATGCGTTATGCGTTATGCGTTATGCATTATGCTTTATCCGTTATGCGTTATGCGTTATGCTTTATGCGTTATGCGTTATGCGTTATGCGTTATGCGTTATGCGTTATGCGTTATGCGTTATGCGTTATGCGTTATGCGTTACGCTTTATGCGTTATGCATTATGCGTTATGCGTTATGCGTTATGCATTATGCGTTATGCGTTATGCGTGAAGCGTTATGCGTTAAGCGTTATGCGTTTTGCTGTATTCGTTATGCGTTGAGCATTATGCGTTATGCGTTATGTGTTATGCGTTATGCGTTATGCGTTATACGTTATGCGTTATGCGTTATGCGTGATCCGTTATGTGTTAGGCGATATACGTTTTGCGGTATTCGTTATGCGTTATGATTTATGCTTTATGCTTTATGCGTTATGCGTTATGCGTTATGAGTTATGCGTTATGCGTTATGCGTTATGCGTTATGCGTTATGCGTTTTGCGGTATTCGTTATGCGTTGTGCATTATGCGTTATGCGTTGTGCGTTATGGGTTATGATTTATGCGTTATGCGATATGAGTTATGCGTTAAGCGTTATGCGTTATGCGTTATGCGTTATGCGTTATGCGTTATGCGTTATGCGTTATGCGTTTTGCGTTATGCGTTATGCGTTATGCGTTATGCGTTATGCGATATGCGTCATGCATCAAGCCTTATGCGATATGCGATATGCGTCATGCATCAAGCCTTATGCGTTATGGGTTATGCGTTAACGTTATGCGTTATGCGTTATGATTTATGCTTTATGCGTTATGCGTTATGCGTGATCCGACATGCGTTATGCATTTTGCGTTATGCGTTATTCGTTATGAGTTATGAGTTATAAGTTATGCGTAATGCGTTATGCGTTATGCGTTATGCATTATGCTTTATCCGTTATGCGTTATGCGTTATGCTTTATGCGTTATGCGTTATGCGTTATGCGTTATGCGTTATGCGTTATGCGTTATGCGTTATGCGTTATGCGTTATGCGTTATGCGTTATGCGTTATGCGTTATTCGTTATGAGTAATGAGTTATAAGTTATGCGTTATGCGTAATGCGTTATGCGTTATGCGTTATGCGTTATGCTTTATGCGTTATGCGTTATGCGTTATGCTTTATGCGTTATTCGTTATGCGTTATGCGTTATGCGTTATGCGTTATGCGTTATGCGTGATCCGACATGCATTATGCATTTTGCGTTATGCGTGATCCGACATGCATTATGCATTTTGCGTTATGCGTTATTCGTTATGAGTTATGAGTTATAAGTTATGCGTTATGCGTTATGCTTTATGCGTTATGCGTTATGCGTTATGCGTTATGCGTTATGCCTTATGCGTTATGCGTTATTCGTTATGAGTAATGAGTTATAAGTTATGCGTTATATGTTATGCTTCATGCGTTATGCATTATGCGTTATGCGTTATGCGTTATGCGTTATGCGTTATGCGTTATGCGTTATGCGCTATGCGTTATACGGTATGCGTTATGCGTTATGCGTTATGCGTTATGCGTTATGCGTTATGCGTTATGCGTTATGCGTTATGCGTTATGCGTTATGCGTTATGCGTTATGCGTTATGCGTTATGCGTTATGCGTTATGCGTTATGCGTTATGCGTTATGCGTTATACGTTATGCGTTATGCGTTATGCGTTATGCGTTATGCTTTATGCGTTATGCGTTACTCCTTATGAGTTATGAGTTATAAGTTATGCGTAATGCGTTATGCTTTATGCGTTATGCGTTATGCGTTATGCGTTGTGCGTTATGCGTTATGCGTTACGCGTTATGCGTTATGCTTTATGCGATATGCGTTACTCCTTATGAGTTATGAGTTATAAGTTATGCGTAATGCGTTATGCGTTATGCGTTATGCTTTATGCGTTATGCGTTATGCGTTATGCGTTATGCGTTATGCGTTACGCTTTATGCGTTATGCATTATGCGTTATGCGTTATGCGTTATGCATTATGCGTTATGCGTTATGCGTGAAGTGTTATGCGTTAAGCGTTATGCGTTTTGCTGTATTCGTTATGCGTTGAGCATTATGCGTTATGCGTTATGTGTTATGCGTTATGCGTTATGCGTTATACGTTATGCGTTATGCGTTATGCGTGATCCGTTATGTGTTAGGCGATATACGTTTTGCGGTATTCGTTATGCGTTATGATTTATGCTTTATGCTTTATGCGTTATGCGTTATGCGTTATGAGTTATGCGTTATGCGTTATGCGTTATGCGTTATGCGTGATCCGTTATGCGTTATGCGTTATGCGTTATGCGTTATGCGTTATGCGTTATGCGTTATGCGTTATGCGTGATCCGTTATGCGTTATGCGTTATGCGTTATGCGTTATGCGTTATGCGTTATGCGTTATGCGTTATGCGTTATGCGTTATGCGTTATGCTTTATGCGTTATGCGTTACTCCTTATGAGTTATGAGTTATAAGTTATGCGTAATGCGTTATGCTTTATGCGTTATGCGTTATGCGTTATGCGTTATGCGTTATGCGTTATGCGTTATGCGTTATGCGTGATCCGTTATGCGTTATGCGTTATGCGTTATGCGTTATGCGTTATGCGTTATGCGTTACGCGTTATGCGTGATCCGACATGCATTATGCATATTGCGTTATGCGTTATTCGTTATGAGTTATGAGTTATAAGTTATGCGTAATGCGTTATGCGTTATGCGTTATGCATTATGCTTTATCCGTTATGCGTTATGCGTTATGCTTTATGCGTTATGCGTTATGCGTTATGCGTTATGCGTTATGCCTTATGCGTTATGCGTTATTCGTTATGAGTAATGAGTTATAAGTTATGCGTTATGCGTTATGCTTTATGCGTTATGCGTTATGCGTTATGCGTTATGCGTTATGCGTTATGCGTTATGCGTTATGCGTTATGCGTTATGCGTTATGCGTTATGCGTTATGCGTTATGCGTTATGCGTTATGCGTTATGCGTTATGCGTGATCCGTTATGCGTTATGCGTTATGCGTTATGCGTTATGCGTTATGCTTTATGCGTTATGCGTCATGCGTTATGCTTTATGCGTTATGCGTTACTCCTTATGAGTTATGAGTTATAAGTTATGCGTTATGCGTTATGCTTTATGCGTTATGCGTTATGCGTTATGCGTTATGCGTGATCCGTTATGCGTTATGCGTTATGCGTTATGCGTTATGCGTTATGCGTTATGCGTTATACGTTATGCGTTATGCGTTATGCGTTATGCGTTATGCTTTATGCGTTATGCGTTACTCCTTATGAGTTATGAGTTATAAGTTATGCGTAATGCGTTATGCTTTATGCGTTATGCGTTATGCGTTATGCGTTGTGCGTTATGCGTTATGCGTTACGCGTTATGCGTTATGCTTTATGCGATATGCGTTACTCCTTATGAGTTATGAGTTATAAGTTATGCGTAATGCGTTATGCGTTATGCGTTATGCTTTATGCGTTATGCGTTATGCGTTATGCGTTATGCGTTATGCGTTAAGCTTTATGCGTTATGCATTATGCGTTATGCGTTATGCGTTATGCATTATGCGTTATGCGTTATGCGTGAAGTGTTATGCGTTAAGCGTTATGCGTTTTGCTGTATTCGTTATGCGTTGAGCATTATGCGTTATGCGTTATGTGTTATGCGTTATGCGTTATGCGTTATACGTTATGCGTTATGCGTTATGCGTGATCCGTTATGTGTTAGGCGATATACGTTTTGCGGTATTCGTTATGCGTTATGATTTATGCTTTATGCTTTATGCGTTATGCGTTATGCGTTATGAGTTATGCGTTATGCGTTATGCGTTATGCGTTATGCGTTATGCGTTTTGCGGTATTCGTTATGCGTTGTGCATTATGCGTTATGCGTTGTGCGTTATGGGTTATGATTTATGCGTTATGCGATATGAGTTATGCGTTAAGCGTTATGCGTTATGCGTTATGCGTTATGCGTTATGCGTTATGCGTTATGCGTTTTGCGTTATGCGTTATGCGTTATGCGTTATGCGTTATGCGATATGCGTCATGCATCAAGCCTTATGCGATATGCGATATGCGTCATGCATCAAGCCTTATGCGTTATGGGTTATGCGTTAACGTTATGCGTTATGCGTTATGATTTATGCTTTATGCGTTATGCGTTATGCGTGATCCGACATGCGTTATGCATTATGCGTTATGCGTTATGCGTTATGGGTTATGAGTTATAAGTTATGCGTAATGCGTTATGCGTTATGCGTTATGCATTATGCTTTATCCGTTATGCGTTATGCGTTATGCTTTATGCGTTATGCGTTATGCGTTATGCGTTATGCGTTATGCGTTATGCGTTATGCGTTATGCGTTATGCGTTATGCGTTATGCGTTACGCTTTATGCGTTATGCATTATGCGTTATGCGTTATGCGTTATGCATTATGCGTTATGCGTTATGCGTGAAGTGTTATGCGTTAAGCGTTATGCGTTTTGCTGTATTCGTTATGCGTTGAGCATTATGCGTTATGCGTTATGTGTTATGCGTTATGCGTTATGCGTTATACGTTATGCGTTATGCGTTATGCGTGATCCGTTATGTGTTAGGCGTTATGCGTTATGCGTTATGCGTTATGCATTACGCGTTATGCGTTATGCGTTATGCGTTATGCGTTATACGTTATGCGTTATGCGTTATGCGTTATGCGTTATGCGTTTTGCTTTATGCGTTATGCGTTATGGGTTATGCGTTGTGCATTATGCGTTATGCGTTGTGCGTTATGGGTTATGATTTATGCGTTATGCGATATGAGTTATGCGTTAAGCGTTATGCGTTATGCGTTATGCGTTATGCGTTATGCGTTATGCGTTATGCGTTATGCGTTTTGCGTTATGCGTTATGCGTTATGCGTTATGCGTTATGCGATATGCGTCATGCATCAAGCCTTATGCGATATGCGATATGCGTCATGCATCAAGCCTTATGCGTTATGGGTTATGCGTTAACGTTATGCGTTATGCGTTATGATTTATGCTTTATGCGTTATGCGTTATGCGTGATCCGACATGCGTTATGCATTTTGCGTTATGCGTTATTCGTTATGAGTTATGAGTTATAAGTTATGCGTAATGCGTTATGCGTTATGCGTTATGCATTATGCTTTATCCGTTATGCGTTATGCGTTATGCTTTATGCGTTATGCGTTATGCGTTATGCGTTATGCGTTATGCGTTATGCGTTATGCGTTATGCGTTATGCGTTATGCGTTATGCGTTATGCGTTATTCGTTATGAGTAATGAGTTATAAGTTATGCGTTATGCGTAATGCGTTATGCGTTATGCGTTATGCGTTATGCGTTATGCGTTATGCGTTATGCGTTATGCTTTATGCGTTATTCGTTATGCGTTATGCGTTATGCGTTATGCGTTATGCGTTATGCGTGATCCGACATGCATTATGCATTTTGCGTTATGCGTGATCCGACATGCATTATGCATTTTGCGTTATGCGTTATTCGTTATGAGTTATGAGTTATAAGTTATGCGTTATGCGTTATGCTTTATGCGTTATGCGTTATGCGTTATGCGTTATGCGTTATGCCTTATGCGTTATGCGTTATTCGTTATGAGTAATGAGTTATAAGTTATGCGTTATATGTTATGCTTCATGCGTTATGCATTATGCGTTATGCGTTATGCGTTATGCGTTATGCGTTATGCGTTATGCGTTATGCGCTATGCGTTATACGGTATGCGTTATGCGTTATGCGTTATGCGTTATGCGTTATGCGTTATGCGTTATGCGTTATGCGTTATGCGTTATGCGTTATGCGTTATGCGTTATGCGTTATGCGTTATGCGTTATGCTTTATGCGTTATGGGTTATGCGTTATGAGTAATGAGTTATAAGTTATGCGTTATGCGTTATTCGTTATGAGTAATGAGTTATAAGTTATGCGTTATGCGTTATGCTTTATGCGTTATGCGTTATGCTTTATGCGTTATGCGTTACTCCTTATGAGTTATGAGTTATAAGTTATGCGTAATGCGGTATGCGTTATACGTTATACGTTATGCGTTACGCTTTATGCGTTATGCATTATGCGTTATGCGTTATGCGTTATGCATTATGCGTTATGCGTTATGCGTGATCCGTTATGCGTTAAGCGTTATGCGTTTTGCTGTATTCGTAATGCGTTGTGCATTATGTGTTATGCGTTATGCGTTATGCGTTATGCGTTATACGTTATGCGTTATGCGTTATGCGTGATCCGTTATGTGTTAGGCGATATACGTTTTGCGGTATTCGTTATGCGTTATGCGTTATGCGTTATGCGTTATGCGTTATGCGTTATCCGTTGTTCGTTATGCGTTATGCGTTGTGCGTTATACGTCTGCGTTATGCGTTATGCGTTATACGGTATGCGTTATGCGTTATGCGTTATGCGTTATGCGTTATGCGTTATGCGTTATGCGTTATGCTTTATGCGTTGTGCGTTATTAGTTACACGTTATGCGTTATGCGTTATGCGTTATGCGTTATGCGTTAGGGGTTATGCGTTATGTGTTACGCGTTAGGCGTTATGCGTTATGCGTTATGCGTTATGCGTTATGAGTTATGCGTTATGCGTTATGCGTTAGGGGTTATGCGTTATGCGTTATGCGTTATGCTTTATGCGTTATGCATTATGCGTTATGCGTTATGCGATATGCGTTATCCGTTATGCGTTATGCGTTATGCGTTATTCGTTATGAGTAATGAGTTATAAGTTATGCGTTATGCGTTATGCTTTATGCGTTATGCGTTATGCGTTATGCGTTATGCGTTATTCGTTATGCGTTATGCGTTATGCGTTATGCGTTATGCGTTTTGCGTTATGCGTTATGCGTTATGCGTTGTGCGTTATACGTTTGCGTTATGCGTTATGCGTTATGCTTTATGCGTTATGCGTTATGCGTTATGCGTTATGCGTTATGCGTTATGCGATATGCGTAATGCGTTATGCGTTATGCGTTATGCGTTATGCGTTATGCGTTATGCGTTATGCGTTATGCGTTATGCATTATGCGTTATGCGTTATGCGTTATGCGTTATGCGTTATTCGTTATGAGTAATGAGTTATAAGTTATGCGTTATGCGTTATGCGTAATGCGTTATGCGTTATGCGTTATGCGTTATGCGTTATGCGTTATGCGTTATGCGTTATGCGTTATGCGTTATGCATTATGCGTTATGCGTTATGCGTTATGCGTTATGCGTTATGCGTTATTCGTTATGAGTAATGAGTTATAAGTTATGCGTTATGCGTTATGCTTTATGCATTATGCGTTATGCGTTATGCGTTATGCGTTATGCGTTATGCGTTATGCGTTATGCGTTATGCTTCATGCGTTATGCGTTATGCGTTATGCGTTATGCGTTATGCGTTATGCGTTATGCGTTATGCGCTATGCGTTATACGGTATGCGTTATGCGTTATGCGTTATGCGTTATGCGTTATGCGTTATGCGTTATGCGTTATGCGTTATGCGTTATGCGTTATGCGTTATGCGTTAGGGGTTATGCGTTATGCGTTATGCGTTATGCTTTATGCGTTATGCATTATGCGTTATGCGTTATGCGATATGCGTTATGCGTTATGCGTTATGCGTTATGCGTTATGCTTCATGCGTTATGCGTTATGCGTTATGCGTCATGCGTTATGCTTTATGCGTTATGCGTTACTCCTTATGAGTTATATGTTATAAGTTATGCGTAATGCGTTATGCGTTATGCGTTATGCGTTATGCGTTATGCATTATGCTTTATCCGTTATGCGTTATGCGTTATGCTTTATGCGTTATGCGTTATGAGTTATGAGTAATGAGTTATAAGTTATGCGTTATGCGTTATTCGTTATGAGTAATGAGTTATAAGTTATGCGTTATGCTTTATGCTTTATGCGTTATGCGTTATGCGTTATGCGTTATGCGTTATGCGTTATGCGTTATGCGTTTTGCGTTATGCGTTATGCGTTATGCGTTGTGCGTTATACGTTTGCGTTATGCGTTATGCGTTATGCTTTATGCGTTATGCGTTATGCGTTATGCGATATGCGTAATGCGTTATGCGTTATGCGTTATGCGTTATGCGTTATGCGTTAGGGGTTATGCGTTATGCGTTATGCGTTATGCTTTATGCATTATGCATTATGCGTTATGCGTTATGCGATATGCGTTATCCGTAATGCGTTATGCGTTATGCGTTATGCGTTATGCGTTATGCGTTGTGCGTTATACGTTTGCGTTATGCGTTATGCGTTATGCTTTATGCGTTATGCGTTATGCGTTATGCGTTATGCGTTATGCGTTATGCGATATGCGTAATGCGTTATGCGTTATGCGTTATGCGTTATGCGTTATGGGTTATGCGTTATGCGTTATGCGATATGCGTTATGCGTTATGCGTTATGCATTATGCGTTATGCGTTATGCGTTATGCGTTATGCGTTATTCGTTATGAGTAATGAGTTATAAGTTATGCGTTATGCGTTATGCTTCATGCATTATGCGTTATGCGTTATGCGTTATGCGTTATGCGTTATGCGTTATGCGTTATGCGTTATGCGTTATGCGTTATGCCTTATGCGTTATGCGTTATTCGTTATGAGTAATGAGTTATAAGTTATGGGTTATGCGTTATGCTTTATGCGTTATGCGTTATGCGTTATGCGTTATGCGTTATGCGTTATGCGTTATGCGTTATGCGTTATGCGCTATGCGTTATACGGTATGCGTTATGCGTTATGCGTTATGCGTTATGCGTTATGCGTTATGCGTTATGCGTTATGCGTTATGCGTTATGCGTTATGCGTTATGCGTTATGCGTTATGCGTTATGCTATATGCTTTATGCGTTATGCGTCATGCGTTATGCTTTATGCGTTATGCGTTACTCCTTATGAGTTATGGGTTATAAGTTATGCGTAATGCGTTATGCTTCATGCATTATGCGTTATGCGTTATGCGTAATGCGTTATGCGTTATGCGTTATGCATTATGCGTTATGCGTTATGCGTTATGCGTTATGCGTTATTCGTTATGAGTAATGAGTTGTAAGTTATACGTTATGCGTTATGCTTTATGCATTATGCGTTATGCGTTATGCGTTATGCGTTATGCGTTATGCGTTATGCGTTATGCGTTATGCGTTATGCGTTATGCGTTATGCGTTATGCGTTATGCGTTATGCGTTATTCGTTATCAGTAATGAGTTATAAGTTATGCGTTATGCGTTATGCTTCATGCGTTATGCGTTATGCGTTATGCGCTATGCGTTATACGGTATGCGTTATGCGTTATGCGTTATGCGTTATGCGTTATGCGTTATGCGTTATGCGTTATGCGTTATGCGTTATGCTTTATGCGTTATGCGTCATGCGTTATGCTTTATGCGTTATGCGTTATGAGTTATGAGTTATACGTTATGCGTTATGCGTTATGCATTATGCTTTATCCGTTATGCGTTATGCGTTATGCTTTATGCGTTATGCGTGATGCGTTATGCTTTATGCGTTATGCGTTATGAGTTATAAGTTATGCGTTATGCGTTATGCTTTATGCGTTATGCGTTATGCGTTATGCTTTATGCGTTATGCGTTACTCCTTATGAGTTATGAGTTATAAGTTATGCGTAATGCGGTATGCGTTATGCGTTATACGTTATGCGTTACGCTTTATGCGTTATGCATTATGCGTTATGCGTTATGCGTTATGCATTATGCGTTATGCGTTATGCGTGATCCGTTATGCGTTAAGCGTTATGCGTTTTGCTGTATTCGTAATGCGTTGTGCATTATGTGTTATGCGTTATGCGTTATGCGTTATGCGTTATACGTTATGCGTTATGCGTTATGCGTGATCCGTTATGTGTTAGGCGATATACGTTTTGCGGTATTCGTTATGCGTTATGCGTTATGCGTTATGCGTTATGCGTTATCCGTTGTTCGTTATGCGTTATGCGTTGTGCGTTATACGTTTGCGTTATGCGTTATGCGTTATACGGTATGCGTTATACGTTATGCGTTATGCGTTATGCGATATGCGTTATGCGTTATGCGTTATGCTTTATGCGTTGTGCGTTATTAGTTACACGTTATGCGTTATGCGTTATGCGTTATGCGTTATGCGTTAGGGGTTATGCGTTATGTGTTACGCGTTAGGCGTTATGCGTTATGCGTTATGCGTTATGCGTTATGAGTTATACGTTATGCGTTATGCGTTAGGGGTTATGCGTTATGCGTTATGCGTTATGCTTTATGCGTTATGCATTATGCGTTATGCGTTATGCGATATGCGTTATCCGTTATGCGTTATGCGTTATGCGTTATTCGTTATGAGTAATGAGTTATAAGTTATGCGTTATGCGTTATGCTTTATGCGTTATGCGTTATGCGTTATGCGTTATGCGTTATGCGTTATGCGTTATGCGTTATGCGTTATGCGTTATGCGTTATGCGTTTTGCGTTATGCGTTATGCGTTATGCGTTGTGCGTTATACGTTTGCGTTATGCGTTATGCGTTATGCTTTATGCGTTATGCGTTATGCGTTATGCGTTATGCGTTATGCGTTATGCGATATGCGTAATGCGTTATGCGTTATGCGTTATGCGTTATGCGTTATGCGTTATGCGTTATGCGTTATGCGTTATGCATTATGCGTTATGCGTTATGCGTTATGCGTTATGCGTTATTCGTTATGAGTAATGAGTTATAAGTTATGCGTTATGCGTTATGCTTTATGCATTATGCGTTATGCGTTATGCGTTATGCGTTATGCGTTATGCGTTATGCGTTATGCTTCATGCGTTATGCGTTATGCGTTATGCGTTATGCGTTATGCGTTATGCGTTATGCGTTATGCGTTATGCGCTATGCGTTATACGGTATGCGTTATGCGTTATGCGTTATGCGTTATGCGTTATGCGTTATGCGTTATGCGTTATGCGTTATGCGTTATGCGTTATGCGTTATGCGTTATGCGTGATCCGTTATGCGTTATGCGTTATGCGTTATGCGTTATGCTTTATGCGTTATGCGTTACGCGTTATGCGTGATCCGACATGCATTATGCATATTGCGTTATGCGTTATTCGTTATGAGTTATGAGTTATTAGTTATGCGTAATGCGTTATGCGTTATGCGTTATGCATTATGCTTTATCCGTTATGCGTTATGCGTTATGCTTTATGCGTTATGCGTTATGCGTTATGCGTTATGCGTTATGCCTTATGCGTTATGCGTTATTCGTTATGAGTAATGAGTTATAAGTTATGCGTTATGCGTTATGCTTTATGCGTTATGCGTTATGCGTTATGCGTTATGCGTTATGCGTTATGCGTTATGCGTTATGCGTTATGCGTTATGCGTTATGCGTTATGCGTTATGCGTTATGCGTTATGCGTTATGCGTTATGCGTTATGCGTTATGCGTGATCCGTTATGCGTTATGCGTTATGCGTTATGCGTTATGCGTTATGCGTTATGCTTTATGCGTTATGCGTCATGCGTTATGATTTATGCGTTATGCGTTACTCCTTATGAGTTATGAGTTATAAGTTATGCGTTATGCGTTATGCTTTATGCGTTATGCGTTATGCGTTATGCGTTATGCGTGATCCGTTATGCGTTATGCGTTATGCGTTATGCGTTATGCGTTATGCGTTATGCGTTATACGTTATGCGTTATGCGTTATGCGTTATGCGTTATGCTTTATGCGTTATGCGTTACTCCTTATGAGTTATGAGTTATAAGTTATGCGTAATGCGTTATGCTTTATGCGTTATGCGTTATGCGTTATGCGTTGTGCGTTATGCGTTATGCGTTACGCGTTATGCGTTATGCTTTATGCGATATGCGTTACTCCTTATGAGTTATGAGTTATAAGTTATGCGTAATGCGTTATGCGTTATGCGTTATGCTTTATGCGTTATGCGTTATGCGTTATGCGTTATGCGTTACGCTTTATGCGTTATGCATTATGCGTTATGCGTTATGCGTTATGCATTATGCGTTATGCGTTATGCGTGAAGTGTTATGCGTTAAGCGTTATGCGTTTTGCTGTATTCGTTATGCGTTGAGCATTATGCGTTATGCGTTATGTGTTATGCGTTATGCGTTATGCGTTATGCGTTATACGTTATGCGTTATGCGTTATGCGTGATCCGTTATGTGTTAGGCGATATACGTTTTGCGGTATTCGTTATGCGTTATGATTTATGCTTTATGCTTTATGCGTTATGCGTTATGCGTTATGAGTTATGCGTTATGCGTTATGCGTTATGCGTTATGCGTTATGCGTTTTGCGGTATTCGTTATGCGTTGTGCATTATGCGTTATGCGTTGTGCGTTATGGGTTATGATTTATGCGTTATGCGATATGCGTTATGCGTTATGCTTTATGCGTTATGCGTTATGCGTTATGCGTTATGCGTTATGCGTTATGCGTTTTGCGTTATGCGTTATGCGTTATGCGTTATGCGTTATGCGATATGCGTCATGCATCAAGCCTTATGCGATATGCGATATGCGTTATGCATCAAGCCTTATGCGTTATGGGTTATGCGTTAACGTTATGCGTTATGCGTTATGATTTATGCTTTATGCGTTATGCGTTATGCGTGATCCGACATGCGTTATGCATTTTGCGTTATGCGTTATTCGTTATGAGTTATGAGTTATAAGTTATGCGTAATGCGTTATGCGTTATGCGTTATGCATTATGCTTTATCCGTTATGCGTTATGCGTTATGCTTTATGCGTTATGCGTTATGCGTTATGCGTTATGCGTTATGCGTTATGCGTTATGCGTTATGCGTTATGCGTTATGCGTTATGCGTTATTCGTTATGAGTAATGAGTTATAAGTTATGCGTTATGCGTAATGCGTTATGCGTTATGCGTTATGCGTTATGCTTTATGCGTTATGCGTTATGCGTTATGCTTTATGCGTTATTCGTTATGCGTTATGCGTTATGCGTTATGCGTTATGCGTTATGCGTGATCCGACATGCATTATGCATTTTGCGTTATGCGTGATCCGACATGCATTATGCATTTTGCGTTATGCGTTATTCGTTATGAGTTATGAGTTATAAGTTATGCGTTATGCGTTATGCTTTATGCGTTATGCGATATGCGTTATGCGTTATGCGTTATGCCTTATGCGTTATGCGTTATTCGTTATGAGTAATGAGTTATAAGTTATGCGTTATATGTTATGCTTCATGCGTTATGCGTTATGCGTTATGCGTTATGCGTTATGCGTTATGCGTTATGCGTTATGCGTTATGCGCTATGCGTTATACGGTATGCGTTATGCGTTATGCGTTATGCGTTATGCGTTATGCGTTATGCGTTATGCGTTATGCGTTATGCGTTATGCGTTATGCGTTATGCGTTATGCGTTATGCGTTATGCGTTATGCGTTATGCGTTATGCTTTATGCGTTATGGGTTATGCGTTATGAGTAATGAGTTATAAGTTATGCGTTATGCGTTATTCGTTATGAGTAATGAGTTATAAGTTATGCGTTATGCGTTATGCTTTATGCGTTATGCGTTATGCGTTATGCTTTATGCGTTATGCGTTACTCCTTATGAGTTATGAGTTATAAGTTATGCGTAATGCGGTATGCGTTATACGTTATACGTTATGCGTTACGCTTTATGCGTTATGCATTATGCGTTATGCGTTATGCGTTATGCATTATGCGTTATGCGTTATGCGTGATCCGTTATGCGTTAAGGGTTATGCGTTTTGCTGTATTCGTAATGCGTTGTGCATTATGTGTTATGCGTTATGCGTTATGCGTTATGCGTTATACGTTATGCGTTATGCGTTATGCGTGATCCGTTATGTGTTAGGCGATATACGTTTTGCGGTATTCGTTATGCGTTATGCGTTATGCGTTATGCGTTATGCGTTATCCGTTGTTCGTTATGCGTTATGCGTTGTGCGTTATACGTTTGCGTTATGCGTTATGCGTTATACGGTATGCGTTATACGTTATGCGTTATGCGTTATGCGATATGCGTTATGCGTTATGCGTTATGCTTTATGCGTTGTGCGTTATTAGTTACACGTTATGCGTTATGCGTTATGCGTTATGCGTTATGCGTTATGCGTTAGGGGTTATGCGTTATGTGTTACGCGTTAGGCGTTATGCGTTATGCGTTATGCGTTATGCGTTATGAGTTATACGTTATGCGTTATGCGTTAGGGGTTATGCGTTATGCGTTATGCGTTATGCTTTATGCGTTATGCATTATGCGTTATGCGTTATGCGATATGCGTTATCCGTTATGCGTTATGCGTTATGCGTTATTCGTTATGAGTAATGAGTTATAAGTTATGCGTTATGCGTTATGCGTTATGCGTTATGCGTTATGCGTTATGCGTTATGCGTTATGCGTTATGCGTTATGCGTTATGCGTTATGCGTTATGCGTTTTGCGTTATGCGTTATGCGTTATGCGTTGTGCGTTATACGTTTGCGTTATGCGTTATGCGTTATGCTTTATGCGTTATGCGTTATGCGTTATGCGTTATGCGTTATGCGTTATGCGTTATGCGTTATGCGTTATGCATTATGCGTTATGCGTTATGCGTTATGCGTTATGCGTTATTCGTTATGAGTAATGAGTTATAAGTTATGCGTTATGCGTTATGCGTAATGCGTTATGCGTTATGCGTTATGCGTTATGCGTTATGCGTTATGCGTTATGCGTTATGCGTTATGCATTATGCGTTATGCGTTATGCGTTATGCGTTATGCGTTATGCGTTATTCGTTATGAGTAATGAGTTATAAGTTATGCGTTATGCGTTATGATTTATGCATTATGCGTTATGCGTTATGCGTTATGCGTTATGCGTTATGCGTTATGCGTTATGCGTTATGCGTTATGCGTTATGCTTCATGCGTTATGCGTTATGCGTTATGCGTTATGCGTTATGCGTTATGCGTTATGCGTTATGCGTTATGCGCTATGCGTTATACGGTATGCGTTATGCGTTATGCGTTATGCGTTATGCGTTATGCGTTATGCGTTATGCGTTATGCGTTATGCGTTATGCGTTATGCGTTATGCGTTATGCGTTATGCGTTATGCGTTAGGGGTTATGCGTTATGCGTTATGCGTTATGCTTTATGCGTTATGCATTATGCGTTATGCGTTATGCGATATGCGTTATGCGTTATGCATTATGCGTTATGCGTTATGCTTCATGCGTTATGCGTTATGCGTTATGCGTCATGCGTTATGCTTTATGCGTTATGCGTTACTCCTTATGAGTTATATGTTATAAGTTATGCGTAATGCGTTATGCGTTATGCGTTATGCGTTATGCATTATGCTTTATCCGTTATGCGTTATGCTTTATGCGTTATGCGTTATGAGTTATGAGTAATGAGTTATAAGTTATGCGTTATGCGTTATTCGTTATGAGTAATGAGTTATAAGTTATGCGTTATGCTTTATGCTTTATGCGTTATGCGTTATGCGTTATGCGTTATGCGTTATGCGTTATGCGTTATGCGTTTTGCGTTATGCGTTATGCGTTATGCGTTGTGCGTTATACGTTTGCGTTATGCGTTATGCGTTATGCTTTATGCGTTATGCGTTATGCGTTATGCGATATGCGTAATGCGTTATGCGTTATGCGTTATGCGTTATGCGTTATGCGTTAGGGGTTATGCGTTATGCGTTATGCGTTATGCTTTATGCGTTATGCATTATGCGTTATGCGTTATGCGATATGCGTTATCCGTTATGCGTTATGCGTTATGCGTTATTCGTTATGAGTAATGAGTTATAAGTTATGCGTTATGCGTTATGCTTTATGCTTTATGCGTTATGCGTTATGCGTTATGCGTTATGCGTTATGCGTTATGCGTTATGCGTTATGCGTTATGCGTTTTGCGTTATGCGTTATGCGTTATGCGTTATGCGTTGTGCGTTATACGTTTGCGTTATGCGTTATGCGTTATGCTTTATGCGTTATGCGTTATGCGTTATGCGTTATGCGTTGTGCGTTATACGTTTGCGTTATGCGTTATGCGTTATGCTTTATGCGTTATGCGTTATGCGTTATGCGATATGCGTAATGCGTTATGCGTTATGCGTTATGCGTTATGCGTTATGCGTTATGCGTTATGCGTTATTCGTTATGAGTAATGAGTTATAAGTTATGCGTTATGCGTTATGCTTCATGCATTATGCGTTATGCGTTATGCGTTATGCGTTATGCGTTATGCGTTATGCGTTATGCGTTATGCGTTATGCGTTATGCCTTATGCGTTATGCGTTATTCGTTATGAGTAATGAGTTATAAGTTATGGGTTATGCGTTATGCTTCATGCGTTATGCGTTATGCGTTATGCGTTATGCGTTATGCGTTATGCGTTATGCGTTATGCGTTATGCGTTATGCGTTATGCGTTTTGCGTTATGCGTTATGCGTTATGCGTTATGCGTTGTGCGTTATACGTTTGCGTTATGCGTTATGCGTTATGCTTTATGCGTTATGCGTTATGCGTTATGCGTTATGCGTTATGCGTTTTGCGATATGCGTAATGCGTTATGCGTTATGCGTTATGCGTTATGCGTTATGGGTTATGCGTTATGCGTTATGCGTTATGCGTTATGCGTTATGCGTTATGCATTATGCGTTATGCGTTATGCGTTATGCGTTATGCGTTATTCGTTATGAGTAATGAGTTATAAGTTATGCGTTATGCGTTATGCTTCATGCATTATGCGTTATGCGTTATGCGTTATGCGTTATGCGTTATGCGTTATGCGTTATGCGTTATGCGTTATGCGTTATGCGTTATGCGTTATGCGTTATGCGTTATGCCTTATGCGTTATGCGTTATTCGTTATGAGTAATGAGTTATAAGTTATGGGTTATGCGTTATGCTTCATGCGTTATGCGTTATGCGTTATGCGTTATGCGTTATGCGTTATGCGTTATGCGTTATGCGCTATGCGTTATACGGTATGCGTTATGCGTTATGCGTTATGCGTTATGCGTTATGCGTTATGCGTTATGCGTTATGCGTTATGCGTTATGCGTTATGCGTTATGCGTTATGCGTTATGCTTTATGCGTTATGCGTCATGCGTTATGCTTTATGCGTTATGCGTTACTCCTTATGAGTTATGGGTTATAAGTTATGCGTAATGCGTTATGCTTCATGCATTATGCGTTATGCGTTATGCGTAATGCGTTATGCGTTATGCGTTATGCATTATGCGTTATGCGTTATGCGTTATGCGTTATGCGTTATTCGTTATGAGTAATGAGTTGTAAGTTATACGTTATGCGTTATGCTTTATGCATTATGCGTTATGCGTTATGCGTTATGCGTTATGCGTTATGCGTTATGCGTTATGCGTTATGCGTTATGCGTTATGCGTTATGCGTTATGCGTTATGCGTTATGCGTTATGCCTTATGCGTTATGCGTTATTCGTTATCAGTAATGAGTTATAAGTTATGCGTTATGCGTTATGCTTCATGCGTTATGCGTTATGCGTTATGCGTTATGCGTTATGCGTTATGCGTTATGCGTTATGCGTTATGAGTTATGAGTTATACGTTATGCGTTATGCGTTATGCATTATGCTTTATCCGTTATGCGTTATGCGTTATGCTTTATGCGTTATGCGTCATGCGTTATGCTTTATGCGTTATGCGTTATGAGTTATAAGTTATGCGTTATGCGTTATGCTTTATGCGTTATGCGTTATGCGTTATGCTTTATGCGTTATGCGTTACTCCTTATGAGTTATGAGTTATAAGTTATGCGTAATGCGGTATGCGTTATACGTTATACGTTATGCGTTACGCTTTATGCGTTATGCATTATGCGTTATGCGTTATGCGTTATGCATTATGCGTTATGCGTTATGCGTGATCCGTTATGCGTTAAGCGTTATGCGTTTTGCTGTATTCGTAATGCGTTGTGCATTATGTGTTATGCGTTATGCGTTATGCGTTATGCGTTATACGTTATGCGATATGCGTTATGCGTGATCCGTTATGTGTTAGGCGATATACGTTTTGCGGTATTCGTTATGCGTTATGCGTTATGCGTTATGCGTTATGCGTTATCCGTTGTTCGTTATGCGTTATGCGTTGTGCGTTATACGTTTGCGTTATGCGTTATGCGTTATACGGTATGCGTTATACGTTATGCGTTATGCGTTATGCGATATGCGTTATGCGTTATGCGTTATGCTTTATGCGTTGTGCGTTATTAGTTACACGTTATGCGTTATGCGTTATGCGTTAGGGGTTATGCGTTATGTGTTACGCGTTAGGCGTTATGCGTTATGCGTTATGCGTTATGCGTTATGCGTTATGAGTTATACGTTATGCGTTATGCGTTAGGGGTTATGCGTTATGCGTTATGCGTTATGCTTTATGCGTTATGCATTATGCGTTATGCGTTATGCGATATGCGTTATCCGTTATGCGTTATGCGTTATGCGTTATTCGTTATGAGTAATGAGTTATAAGTTATGCGTTATGCGTTATGCTTTATGCGTTATGCGTTATGCGTTATGCGTTATGCGTTATGCGTTATGCGTTATGCGTTATGCGTTATGCGTTATGCGTTATGCGTTATGCGTTTTGCGTTATGCGTTATGCGTTATGCGTTGTGCTTTATACGTTTGCGTTATGCGTTATGCTTTATGCGTTATGCGTTATGCGTTATGCGTTATGCGTTATGCGTTATGCGATATGCGTAATGCGTTATGCGTTATGCGTTATGCGTTATGTGTTATGCGTTATGCGTTATGCGTTATGCGTTATGCATTATGCGTTATGCGTTATGCGTTATGCGTTATGCGTTATTCGTTATGAGTAATGAGTTATAAGTTATGCGTTATGCGTTATGCTTTATGCATTATGCGTTATGCGTTATGCGTTATGCGTTATGCGTTATGCGTTATGCGTTATGCGTTATGCGTTATGCTTCATGCGTTATGCGTTATGCGTTATGCGTTATGCGTTATGCGTTATGCGTTATGCGTTATGCGTTATGCGCTATGCGTTATACGGTATGCGTTATGCGTTATGCGTTATGCGTTATGCGTTATGCGTTATGCGTTATGCGTTATGCGTTATGCGTTATGCGTTATGCGTTATGCGTTATGCGTTATGCGTTATGCGTTATGCGTTATGCGTTATGCGTTATGCGTTATGCGTTTTGCGTTATGCGTTATGCGTTATGCGTTGTGCGTTATACGTTTGCGTTATGCGTTATGCGTTATGCGTTATGCTTTATGCGTTATGCGTTATGCGTTATGCGTTATGCGTTATGCGTTATGCGTTATGCGTTATGCGTTATGCGTTATGCATTATGCGTTATGCGTTATGCGTTATGCGTTATGCGTTATTCGTTATGAGTAATGAGTTATAAGTTATGCGTTATGCGTTATGCGTAATGCGTTATGCGTTATGCGTTATGCGTTATGCGTTATGCGTTATGCGTTATGCGTTAGGGGTTATGCGTTATGCGTTATGCGTTATGCTTTATGCGTTATGCATTATGCGTTATGCGTTATGCGATATGCGTTATCCGTTATGCGTTATGCGTTATGCGTTATTCGTTATGAGTAATGAGTTATAAGTTATGGGTTATGCGTTATGCTTCATGCGTTATGCGTTATGCGTTATGCGTTATGCGTTATGCGTTATGCGTTATGCGTTATGCGTTATGCGCTATGCGTTATACGGTATGCGTTATGCGTTATGCGTTATGCGTTATGCGTTATGCGTTATGCGTTATGCGTTATGCGTTATGCGTTATGCGTTATGCGTTATGCGTTATGCGTTATGCGTTATGCTTTATGCGTTATGCGTCATGCGTTATGCTTTATGCGTTATGCGTTACTCCTTATGAGTTATGGGTTATAAGTTATGCGTAATGCGTTATGCTTCATGCATTATGCGTTATGCGTTATGCGTAATGCGTTATGCGTTATGCGTTATGCATTATGCGTTATGCGTTATGCGTTATGCGTTATGCGTTATTCGTTATGAGTAATGAGTTGTAAGTTATACGTTATGCGTTATGCTTTATGCATTATGCGTTATGCGTTATGCGTTATGCGTTATGCGTTATGCGTTATGCGTTATGCGTTATGCGTTATGCGTTATGCCTTATGCGTTATGCGTTATTCGTTATCAGTAATGAGTTATAAGTTATGCGTTATGCGTTATGCTTCATGCGTTATGCGTTATGCGTTATGCGTTATGCGTTATGCGTTATGCGTTATGCGTTATGCGCTATACGTTATGCGTTATGCGTTATGCATTATGCTTTATCCGTTATGCGTTATGCGTTATGCTTTATGCGTTATGCGTCATGCGTTATGCTTTATGCGTTATGCGTTATGAGTTATAAGTTATGCGTTATGCGTTATGCTTTATGCGTTATGCGTTATGCGTTATGCTTTATGCGTTATGCGTTACTCCTTATGAGTTATGAGTTATAAGTTATGCGTAATGCGGTATGCGTTATACGTTATACGTTATGCGTTACGCTTTATGCGTTATGCATTATGCGTTATGCGTTATGGGTTATGCATTATGCGTTATGCGTTATGCGTGATCCGTTATGCGTTAAGCGTTATGCGTTTTGCTGTATTCGTAATGCGTTGTGCATTATGTGTTATGCGTTATGCGTTATGCGTTATGCGTTATACGTTATGCGTTATGCGTTATGCGTGATCCGTTATGTGTTAGGCGATATACGTTTTGCGGTATTCGTTATGCGTTATGCGTTATGCGTTATGCGTTATGCGTTATCCGTTGTTCGTTATGCGTTATGCGTTGTGCGTTATACGTTTGCGTTATGCGTTATGCGTTATACCGTATGCGTTATACGTTATGCGTTATGCGTTATGCGATATGCGTTATGCGTTATGCGTTATGCTTTATGCGTTGTGCGTTATTAGTTACACGTTATGCGTTATGCGTTATGCGTTATGCGTTAGGGGTTATGCGTTATGTGTTACGCGTTAGGCGTTATGCGTTATGCGTTATGCGTTATGCGTTATGAGTTATACGTTATGCGTTATGCGTTAGGGGTTATGCGTTATGCGTTATGCGTTATGCTTTATGCGTTATGCATTATGCGTTATGCGTTATGCGATATGCGTTATCCGTTATGCGTTATGCGTTATGCGTTATTCGTTATGAGTAATGAGTTATAAGTTATGCGTTATGCGTTATGCTTTATGCGTTATGCGTTATGCGTTATGCGTTATGCGTTATGCGTTATGCGTTATGCGTTATGCGTTATGCGTTATGCGTTTTGCGTTATGCGTTATGCGTTATGCGTTGTGCGTTATACGTTTGCGTTATGCGTTATGCGTTATGCTTTATGCGTTATGCGTTATGCGTTATGCGTTATGCGTTATGCGTTATGCGATATGCGTTATGCGTTATGCGTTATGCGTTATGCGTTATGCGTTATGCGTTATGCGTTATGCGTTATGCGTTATGCATTATGCGTTATGCGTTATGCGTTATGCGTTATGCGTTATTCGTTATGAGTAATGAGTTATAAGTTATGCGTTATGCGTTATGCTTTATGCATTATGCGTTATGCGTTATGCGTTATGCGTTATGCGTTATGCGTTATGCGTTATGCGTTATGCTTCATGCGTTATGCGTTATGCGTTATGCGTTATGCGTTATGCGTTATGCGTTATGCGTTATGCGCTATGCGTTATACGGTATGCGTTATGCGTTATGCGTTATGCGTTATGCGTTATACGTTATGCGTTATGCGTTATGCGTTATGCGTTATGCGTTATGCGTTATGCGTTATGCGTTATGCGTTAGGGGTTATGCGTTATGCGTTATGCGTTATGCTTTATGCGTTATGCATTATGCGTTATGCGTTATGCGATATGCGTTATGCGTTATGCGTTATGCGTTATGCGTTATGCTTCATGCGTTATGCGTTATGCGTTATGCGTCATGCGTTATGCTTTATGCGTTATGCGTTACTCCTTATGAGTTATATGTTATAAGTTATGCGTAATGCGTTATGCGTTATGCGTTATGCGTTATGCATTATGCTTTATCCGTTATGCGTTATGCGTTATGCTTTATGCGTTATGCGTTATGAGTTATGAGTAATGAGTTATAAGTTATGCGTTATGCGTTATTCGTTATGAGTAATGAGTTATAAGTTATGCGTTATGCGTTATGCTTTATGCGTTATGCGTTATGCGTTATGCGTTATGCGTTATGCGTTATGCGTTATGCGTTTTGCGTTATGCGTTATGCGTTATGCGTTGTGCGTTATACGTTTGCGTTATGCGTTATGCGTTATGCTTTATGCGTTATGCGTTATGCGTTATGCGATATGCGTAATGCGTTATGCGTTATGCGTTATGCGTTATGCGTTATGCGTTAGGGGTTATGCGTTATGCGTTATGCGTTATGCTTTATGCGTTATGCATTATGCGTTATGCGTTATGCGATATGCGTTATCCGTTATGCGTTATGCGTTATGCGTTATTCGTTATGAGTAATGAGTTATAAGTTATGCGTTATGCGTTATGCTTTATGCGTTATGCGTTATGCGTTATGCGTTATGCGTTATGCGTTATGCGTTATGCGTTTTGCGTTATGCGTTATGCGTTATGCGTTATGCGTTGTGCGTTATACGTTTGCGTTATGCGTTATGCGATATGCTTTATGCGTTATGCGTTATGCGTTATGCGTTATGCGTTATGCGTTATGCGTTATGCGTTATGCGTTATTCGTTATGAGTAATGAGTTATAAGTTATGCGTTATGCGTTATGCTTCATGCATTATGCGTTATGCGTTATGCGTTATGCGTTATGCGTTATGCGTTATGCGTTATGCGTTATGCGTTATGCGTTATGCGTTATGCGTTATGCCTTATGCGTTATGCGTTATGCGTTATGAGTAATGAGTTATAAGTTATGGGTTATGCGTTATGCTTCATGCGTTATGCGTTATGCGTTATGCGTTATGCGTTATGCGTTATGCGTTATGCGTTATGCGTTATGCGTTATACGGTATGCGTTATGCGTTATGCGTTATGCGTTATGCGTTATGCGTTATGCGTTATGCGTTATGCGTTATGCGTCATGCGTTATGCGTTATGCGTTATGCGTTATGCGTATGCTTTATGCGTTATGCGTCATGCGTTATGCTTTATGCGTTATGCGTTACTCCTTATGAGTTATGGGTTATAAGTTATGCGTAATGCGTCATGCTTCATGCATTATGCGTTATGCGTTATGCGTAATGCGTTATGCGTTATGCGTTATGCATTATGCGTTATGCGTTATGCGTTATGCGTTATGCGTTATGCGTTATTCGTTATGAGTAATGAGTTGTAAGTTATACGTTATGCGTTATGCTTTATGCATTATGCGTTATGCGTTATGCGTTATGCGTTATGCGTTATGCGTTATGCGTTATGCGTTATGCGTTATGCGTTATGCGTTATGCGTTATGCGTTATGCGTTATGCCTTATGCGTTATGCGTTATTCGTTATCAGTAATGAGTTATAAGTTATGCGTTATGCGTTATGCTTCATGCGTTATGCGTTATGCGTTATGCGTTATGCGTTATGCGTTATGCGTTATGCGCTATGCGTTATACGGTATGCGTTATGCGTTATGCGTTATGCGTTATGCGTTATGCGTTATGCTTTATGCGTTATGCGTCATGCGTTATGCTTTATGCGTTATGCGTTATGAGTTATGAGTTATGAGTTATACGTTATGCGTTATGCGTTATGCATTATGCTTTATCCGTTATGCGTTATGCGTTATGCTTTATGCGTTATGCGTTATGAGTTATGAGTAATGAGTTATAAGTTATGCGTTATGCGTTATTCGTTATGAGTAATGAGTTATAAGTTATGCGTTATGCGTTATGCTTTATGCGTTATGCGTTATGCGTTATGCGTTATGCGTTATGCGTTATGCGTTATGCGTTTTGCGTTATGCGTTATGCGTTATGCGTTGTGCGTTATACGTTATGCGTTATGCGTTATGCGTTATGCGTTATGCGTTATGCGTTATGCGTTATGCGTTATGCGTTATGCGTTATGCGTTATGCGTTATGCGTTATGCGTTATGCGTTATGCGTTATGCGTTATTCGTTATGAGTAATGAGTTATAAGTTATGCGTTATGCGTAATGCGTTATGCGTTATGCGTTATGCGTTATGCTTTATGCGTTATGCGTTATGCGTTATGCTTTATGCGTTATTCGTTATGCGTTATGCGTTATGCGTTATGCGTTATGCGTTATGCGTGATCCGACATGCATTATGCATTTTGCGTTATGCGTGATCCGACATGCATTATGCATTTTGCGTTATGCGTGATCCGACATGCATTATGCATTTTGCGTTATGCGTTATTCGTTATGAGTTATGAGTTATAAGTTATGCGTTATGCGTTATGCTTTATGCGTTATGCGTTATGCGTTATGCGTTATGCGTTATGCCTTATGCGTTATGCGTTATTCGTTATGAGTAATGAGTTATAAGTTATGCGTTATATGTTATGCTTCATGCGTTATGCATTATGCGTTATGCGTTATGCGTTATGCGTTATGCGTTATGCGTTATGCGTTATGCGCTATGCGTTATACGGTATGCGTTATGCGTTATGCGTTATGCGTTATGCGTTATGCGTTATGCGTTATGCGTTATGCGTTATGCGTTATGCGTTATGCGTTATGCGTTATGCGTTATGCGTTATGCGTTATGCGTTATGCGTTATGCGTTATGCGTTATGCGTTATACGTTATGCGTTATGCGTTATGCGTTATGCGTTATGCTTTATGCGTTATGCGTTACTCCTTATGAGTTATGAGTTATAAGTTATGCGTAATGCGTTATGCTTTATGCGTTATGCGTTATGCGTTATGCGTTGTGCGTTATGCGTTATGCGTTACGCGTTATGCGTTATGCTTTATGCGATATGCGTTACTCCTTATGAGTTATGAGTTATAAGTTATGCGTAATGCGTTATGCGTTATGCGTTATGCTTTATGCGTTATGCGTTATGCGTTATGCGTTATGCGTTATGCGTTACGCTTTATGCGTTATGCATTATGCGTTATGCGTTATGCGTTATGCATTATGCGTTATGCGTTATGCGTGAAGTGTTATGCGTTAAGCGTTATGCGTTTTGCTGTATTCGTTATGCGTTGAGCATTATGCGTTATGCGTTATGTGTTATGCGTTATGCGTTATGCGTTATACGTTATGCGTTATGCGTTATGCGTGATCCGTTATGTGTTAGGCGATATACGTTTTGCGGTATTCGTTATGCGTTATGATTTATGCTTTATGCTTTATGCGTTATGCGTTATGCGTTATGAGTTATGCGTTATGCGTTATGCGTTATGCGTTATGCGTGATCCGTTATGCGTTATGCGTTATGCGTTATGCGTTATGCGTTATGCGTTATGCGTTATGCGTTATGCGTGATCCGTTATGCGTTATGCGTTATGCGTTATGCGTTATGCGTTATGCGTTATGCGTTATGCGTTATGCGTTATGCGTTATGCGTTATGCTTTATGCGTTATGCGTTACTCCTTATGAGTTATGAGTTATAAGTTATGCGTAATGCGTTATGCTTTATGCGTTATGCGTTATGCGTTATGCGTTATGCGTTATGCGTTATGCGTTATGCGTTATGCGTGATCCGTTATGCGTTATGCGTTATGCGTTATGCGTTATGCTTTATGCGTTATGCGTTACGCGTTATGCGTGATCCGACATGCATTATGCATATTGCGTTATGCGTTATTCGTTATGAGTTATGAGTTATAAGTTATGCGTAATGCGTTATGCGTTATGCGTTATGCATTATGCTTTATCCGTTATGCGTTATGCGTTATGCGTTATGCGTTATGCGTTATGCGTTATGCGTTATGCGTTATGCCTTATGCGTTATGCGTTATTCGTTATGAGTAATGAGTTATAAGTTATGCGTTATGCGTTATGCTTTATGCGTTATGCGTTATGCGTTATGCGTTATGCGTTATGCGTTATGCGTTATGCGTTATGCGTTATGCGTTATGCGTTATGCGTTATGCGTTATGCGTTATGCGTTATGCGTTATGCGTTATGCGTTATGCGTGATCCGTTATGCGTTATGCGTTATGCGTTATGCGTTATGCGTTATGCTTTATGCGTTATGCGTCATGCGTTATGATTTATGCGTTATGCGTTACTCCTTATGAGTTATGAGTTATAAGTTATGCGTTATGCGTTATGCTTTATGCGTTATGCGTTATGCGTTATGCGTTATGCGTGATCCGTTATGCGTTATGCGTTATGCGTTATGCGTTATGCGTTATGCGTTATGCGTTATACGTTATGCGTTATGCGTTATGCGTTATGCGTTATGCTTTATGCGTTATGCGTTACTCCTTATGAGTTATGAGTTATAAGTTATGCGTAATGCGTTATGCTTTATGCGTTATGCGTTATGCGTTATGCGTTGTGCGTTATGCGTTATGCGTTACGCGTTATGCGTTATGCTTTATGCGATATGCGTTACTCCTTATGAGTTATGAGTTATAAGTTATGCGTAATGCGTTATGCGTTATGCGTTATGCTTTATGCGTTATGCGTTATGCGTTATGCGTTATGCGTTATGCGTTACGCTTTATGCGTTATGCATTATGCGTTATGCGTTATGCGTTATGCATTATGCGTTATGCGTTATGCGTGAAGTGTTATGCGTTAAGCGTTATGCGTTTTGCTGTATTCGTTATGCGTTGAGCATTATGCGTTATGCGTTATGTGTTATGCGTTATGCGTTATGCGTTATACGTTATGCGTTATGCGTTATGCGTGATCCGTTATGTGTTAGGCGATATACGTTTTGCGGTATTCGTTATGCGTTATGATTTATGCTTTATGCTTTATGCGTTATGCGTTATGCGTTATGAGTTATGCGTTATGCGTTATGCGTTATGCGTTATGCGTTATGCGTTTTGCGTTATTCGTTATGCGTTGTGCTTTATGCGTTATGCGTTGTGCGTTATGGGTTATGATTTATGCGTTATGCGATATGAGTTATGCGTTAAGCGTTATGCGTTATGCGTTATGCGTTATGCGTTATGCGTTATGCGTTATGCGTTTTGCGTTATGCGTTATGCGTTATGCGTTATGCGTTATGCGATATGCGTCATGCATCAAGCCTTATGCGATATGCGATATGCGTCATGCATCAAGCCTTATGCGTTATGGGTTATGCGTTAACGTTATGCGTTATGCGTTATGATTTATGCTTTATGCGTTATGCGTTATGCGTGATCCGACATGCGTTATGCATTTTGCGTTATGCGTTATTCGTTATGAGTTATGAGTTATAAGTTATGCGTAATGCGTTATGCGTTATGCGTTATGCATTATGCTTTATCCGTTATGCGTTATGCGTTATGCTTTATGCGTTATGCGTTATGCGTTATGCGTTATGCGTTATGCGTTATGCGTTATGCGTTATGCGTTATGCGTTATGCGTTATGCGTTACGCTTTATGCGTTATGCATTATGCGTTATGCGTTATGCGTTATGCATTATGCGTTATGCGTTATGCGTGAAGTGTTATGCGTTAAGCGTTATGCGTTTTGCTGTATTCGTTATGCGTTGAGCATTATGCGTTATGCGTTATGTGTTATGCGTTATGCGTTATGCGTTATACGTTATGCGTTATGCGTTATGCGTGATCCGTTATGTGTTAGGCGATATACGTTTTGCGGTATTCGTTATGCGTTATGCTTTATGCTTTATGCTTTATGCGTTATGCGTTATGCGTTATGCGTTATGCGTTATGCGTTATGCGTTATGCGTTATGCGTTATGCGTTTTGCGGTATTCGTTATGCGTTGTGCATTATGCGTTATGCGTTGTGCGTTATGGGTTATGATTTATGCGTTATGCGATATGAGTTATGCGTTAAGCGTTATGCGTTATGCGTTATGCGTTATGCGTTATGCGTTATGCGTTATGCGTTATGCGTTTTGCGTTATGCGTTATGCGTTATGCGTTATGCGTTATGCGATATGCGTCATGCATCAAGCCTTATGCGATATGCGATATGCGTCATGCATCAAGCCTTATGCGTTATGGGTTATGCGTTAACGTTATGCGTTATGCGTTATGATTTATGCTTTATGCGTTATGCGTTATGCGTGATCCGACATGCGTTATGCATTTTGCGTTATGCGTTATTCGTTATGAGTTATGAGTTATAAGTTATGCGTAATGCGTTATGCGTTATGCGTTATGCATTATGCTTTATCCGTTATGCGTTATGCGTTATGCTTTATGCGTTATGCGTTATGCGTTATGCGTTATGCGTTATGCGTTATGCGTTATGCGTTATGCGTTATGCGTTATGCGTTATGCGTTATGCGTTATTCGTTATGAGTAATGAGTTATAAGTTATGCGTTATGCGTAATGCGTTATGCGTTATGCGTTATGCGTTATGCTTTATGCGTTATGCGTTATGCGTTATGCTTTATGCGTTATTCGTTATGCGTTATGCGTTATGCGTTATGCGTTATGCGTTATGCGTGATCCGACATGCATTATGCATTTTGCGTTATGCGTGATCCGACATGCATTATGCATTTTGCGTTATGCGTTATTCGTTATGAGTTATGAGTTATAAGTTATGCGTTATGCGTTATGCTTTATGCGTTATGCGTTATGCGTTATGCGTTATGCGTTATGCCTTATGCGTTATGCGTTATTCGTTATGAGTAATGAGTTATAAGTTATGCGTTATAAGTTATGCTTCATGCGTTATGCATTATGCGTTATGCGTTATGCGTTATGCGTTATGCGTTATGCGTTATGCGTTATGCGCTATGCGTTATACGGTATGCGTTATGCGTTATGCGTTATGCGTTATGCGTTATGCGTTATGCGTTATGCGTTATGCGTTATGCGTTATGCGTTATGCGTTATGCGTTATGCGTTATGCGTTATGCGTTATGCTTTATGCGTTATGGGTTATGCGTTATGAGTAATGAGTTATAAGTTATGCGTTATGCGTTATTCGTTATGAGTAATGAGTTATAAGTTATGCGTTATGCGTTATGCTTTATGCGTTATGCGTTATGCGTTATGCTTTATGCGTTATGCGTTACTCCTTATGAGTTATGAGTTATAAGTTATGCGTAATGCGTTATGCGTTATACGTTATACGTTATGCGTTACGCTTTATGCGTTATGCATTATGCGTTATGCGTTATGCGTTATGCATTATGCGTTATGCGTTATGCGTGATCCGTTATGCGTTAAGCGTTATGCGTTTTGCTGTATTCGTAATGCGTTGTGCATTATGTGTTATGCGTTATGCGTTATGCGTTATGCGTTATCCGTTATGCGTTATGCGTTATGCGTGATCCGTTATGTGTTAGGCGATATACGTTTTGCGGTATTCGTTATGCGTTATGCGTTATGCGTTATGCGTTATGCGTTATGCGTTATCCGTTGTTCGTTATGCGTTATGCGTTGTGCGTTATACGTCTGCGTTATGCGTTATGCGTTATACGGTATGCGTTATACGTTATGCGTTATGCGTTATGCGATATGCGTTATGCGTTATGCGTTATGCTTTATGCGTTGTGCGTTATTAGTTACACGTTATGCGTTATGCGTTATGCGTTATGCGTTATGCGTTAGGGGTTATGCGTTATGTGTTACGCGTTAGGCGTTATGCGTTATGCGTTATGCGTTATGCGTTATGAGTTATACGTTATGCGTTATGCGTTATGCGTTATGCGTTATGCGTTATGCGTTATGCTTTATGCGTTATGCATTATGCGTTATGCGTTATGCGATATGCGTTATCCGTTATGCGTTATGCGTTATGCGTTATTCGTTATGAGTAATGAGTTATAAGTTATGCGTTATGCGTTATGCTTTATGCGTTATGCGTTATGCGTTATGCGTTATGCGTTATTCGTTATGCGTTATGCGTTATGCGTTATGCGTTATGCGTTTTGCGTTATGCGTTATGCGTTATGCGTTGTGCGTTATACGTTTGCGTTATGCGTTATGCGTTATGCTTTATGCGTTATGCGTTATGCGTTATGCGTTATGCGTTATGCGTTATGCGATATGCGTAATGCGTTATGCGTTATGCGTTATGCGTTATGCGTTATGCGTTATGCGTTTTGCGGTATTCGTTATGCGTTGTGCATTATGCGTTATGCGTTGTGCGTTATGGGTTATGATTTATGCGTTATGCGATATGAGTTATGCGTTAAGCGTTATGCGTTATGCGTTATGCGTTATGCGTTATGCGTTATGCGTTATGCGTTATGCGTTTTGCGTTATGCGTTATGCGTTATGCGTTATGCGTTATGCGATATGCGTCATGCATCAAGCCTTATGCGATATGCGATATGCGTCATGCATCAAGCCTTATGCGTTATGGGTTATGCGTTAACGTTATGCGTTATGCGTTATGATTTATGCTTTATGCGTTATGCGTTATGCGTGATCCGACATGCGTTATGCATTTTGCGTTATGCGTTATTCGTTATGAGTTATGAGTTATAAGTTATGCGTAATGCGTTATGCGTTATGCGTTATGCATTATGCTTTATCCGTTATGCGTTATGCGTTATGCTTTATGCGTTATGCGTTATGCGTTATGCGTTATGCGTTATGCGTTATGCGTTATGCGTTATGCGTTATGCGTTATGCGTTATGCGTTATGCGTTATGCGTTATGCGTTATGCGTTATGCGTTATGCGTTATGCGTTATGCGTTATGCGTGATCCGTTATGCGTTATGCGTTATGCGTTATGCGTTATGCGTTATGCTTTATGCGTTATGCGTCATGCGTTATGATTTATGCGTTATGCGTTACTCCTTATGAGTTATGAGTTATAAGTTATGCGTTATGCGTTATGCTTTATGCGTTATGCGTTATGCGTTATGCGTTATGCGTGATCCGTTATGCGTTATGCGTTATGCGTTATGCGTTATGCGTTATGCGTTATGCGTTATACGTTATGCGTTATGCGTTATGCGTTATGCGTTATGCTTTATGCGTTATGCGTTACTCCTTATGAGTTATGAGTTATGAGTTATGCGTAATGCGTTATGCTTTATGCGTTATGCGTTATGCGTTATGCGTTGTGCGTTATGCGTTATGCGTTACGCGTTATGCGTTATGCTTTATGCGATATGCGTTACTCCTTATGAGTTATGAGTTATAAGTTATGCGTAATGCGTTATGCGTTATGCGTTATGCGTTATGCGTTATGCGTTATGCGTTATGCGTTATGCGTTATGCGTTACGCTTTATGCGTTATGCATTATGCGTTATGCGTTATGCGTTATGCATTATGCGTTATGCGTTATGCGTGAAGTGTTATGCGTTAAGCGTTATGCGTTTTGCTGTATTCGTTATGCGTTGAGCATTATGCGTTATGCGTTATGTGTTATGCGTTATGCGTTATGCGTTATACGTTATGCGTTATGCGTTATGCGTGATCCGTTATGAGTTAGGCGATATACGTTTTGCGGTATTCGTTATGCGTTATGATTTATGAGTTATGCTTTATGCGTTATGCGTTATGCGTTATGAGTTATGCGTTATGCGTTATGCGTTATGCGTTATGCGTTATGCGTTTTGCGGTATTCGTTATGCGTTGTGCATTATGCGTTATGCGTTGTGCGTTATGGGTTATGATTTATGCGTTATGCGTTTTGCGTTATGCGTTATGCGTTATGCGTTATGCGTTATGCGTTATGCGTTATGCGTTATGCGTTATGCGTTTTGCGTTATGCGTTATGCGTTATGCGTTATGCGTTATGCGATATGCGTCATGCATCAAGCCTTATGCGATATGCGATATGCGTCATGCATCAAGCCTTATGCGTTATGGGTTATGCGTTAACGTTATGCGTTATGCGTTATGATTTATGCTTTATGCGTTATGCGTTATGCGTGATCCGACATGCGTTATGCATTTTGCGTTATGCGTTATTCGTTATGAGTTATGAGTTATAAGTTATGCGTAATGCGTTATGCGTTATGCGTTATGCATTATGCTTTATCCGTTATGCGTTATGCGTTATGCTTTATGCGTTATGCGTTATGCGTTATGCGTTATGCGTTATGCGTTATGCGTTATGCGTTATGCGTTATGCGTTATGCGTTATGCGTTACGCTTTATGCGTTATGCATTATGCGTTATGCGTTATGCGTTATGCATTATGCGTTATGCGTTATGCGTGAAGCGTTATGCGTTAAGCGTTATGCGTTTTGCTGTATTCGTTATGCGTTGAGCATTATGCGTTATGCGTTATGTGTTATGCGTTATGCGTTATGCGTTATACGTTATGCGTTATGCGTTATGCGTGATCCGTTATGTGTTAGGCGATATACGTTTTGCGGTATTCGTTATGCGTTATGATTTATGCTTTATGCTTTATGCGTTATGCGTTATGCGTTATGAGTTATGCGTTATGCGTTATGCGTTATGCGTTATGCGTTATGCGTTTTGCGGTATTCGTTATGCGTTGTGCATTATGCGTTATGCGTTGTGCGTTATGGGTTATGATTTATGCGTTATGCGATATGAGTTATGCGTTAAGCGTTATGCGTTATGCGTTATGCGTTATGCGTTATGCGTTATGCGTTATGCGTTATGCGTTTTGCGTTATGCGTTATGCGTTATGCGTTATGCGTTATGCGATATGCGTCATGCATCAAGCCTTATGCGATATGCGATATGCGTCATGCATCAAGCCTTATGCGTTATGGGTTATGCGTTAACGTTATGCGTTATGCGTTATGATTTATGCTTTATGCGTTATGCGTTATGCGTGATCCGACATGCGTTATGCATTTTGCGTTATGCGTTATTCGTTATGAGTTATGAGTTATAAGTTATGCGTAATGCGTTATGCGTTATGCGTTATGCATTATGCTTTATCCGTTATGCGTTATGCGTTATGCTTTATGCGTTATGCGTTATGCGTTATGCGTTATGCGTTATGCGTTATGCGTTATGCGTTATGCGTTATGCGTTATGCGTTATGCGTTATGCGTTATTCGTTATGAGTAATGAGTTATAAGTTATGCGTTATGCGTAATGCGTTATGCGTTATGCGTTATGCGTTATGCTTTATGCGTTATGCGTTATGCGTTATGCTTTATGCGTTATTCGTTATGCGTTATGCGTTATGCGTTATGCGTTATGCGTTATGCGTGATCCGACATGCATTATGCATTTTGCGTTATGCGTGATCCGACATGCATTATGCATTTTGCGTTATGCGTTATTCGTTATGAGTTATGAGTTATAAGTTATGCGTTATGCGTTATGCTTTATGCGTTATGCGTTATGCGTTATGCGTTATGCGTTATGCCTTATGCGTTATGCGTTATTCGTTATGAGTAATGAGTTATAAGTTATGCGTTATATGTTATGCTTCATGCGTTATGCATTATGCGTTATGCGTTATGCGTTATGCGTTATGCGTTATGCGTTATGCGTTATGCGCTATGCGTTATACGGTATGCGTTATGCGTTATGCGTTATGCGTTATGCGTTATGCGTTATGCGTTATGCGTTATGCGTTATGCGTTATGCGTTATGCGTTATGCGTTATGCGTTATGCGTTATGCGTTATGCTTTATGCGTTATGGGTTATGCGTTATGAGTAATGAGTTATAAGTTATGCGTTATGCGTTATTCGTTATGAGTAATGAGTTATAAGTTATGCGTTATGCGTTATGCTTTATGCGTTATGCGTTATGCGTTATGCTTTATGCGTTATGCGTTACTCCTTATGAGTTATGAGTTATAAGTTATGCGTTATGCGTTATGCGTTATTCGTTATGCATTATGCGTTACGCTTTATGCGTTATGCATTATGCGTTATGCGTTATGCGTTATGCATTATGCGTTATGCGTTATGCGTGATCCGTTATGCGTTAAGCGTTATGCGTTTTGCTGTATTCGTAATGCGTTGTGCATTATGTGTTATGCGTTATGCGTTATGCGTTATGCGTTATACGTTATGCGTTATGCGTTATGCGTGATCCGTTATGTGTTAGGCGATATACGTTTTGCGGTATTCGTTATGCGTTATGCGTTATGCGTTATGCGTTATGCGTTATGCGTTATCCGTTGTTCGTTATGCGTTATGCGTTGTGCGTTATACGTCTGCGTTATGCGTTATGCGTTATACGGTATGCGTTATACGTTATGCGTTATGCGTTATGCGATATGCGTTATGCGTTATGCGTTATGCTTTATGCGTTGTGCGTTATTAGTTACACGTTATGCGTTATGCGTTATGCGTTATGCGTTATGCGTTAGGGGTTATGCGTTATGTGTTACGCGTTAGGCGTTATGCGTTATGCGTTATGCGTTATGCGTTATGAGTTATACGTTATGCGTTATGCGTTAGGGGTTATGCGTTATGCGTTATGCGTTATGCTTTATGCGTTATGCATTATGCGTTATGCGTTATGCGTTATGCGTTATCCGTTATGCGTTATGCGTTATGCGTTATTCGTTATGAGTAATGAGTTATAAGTTATGCGTTATGCGTTATGCTTTATGCGTTATGCGTTATGCGTTATGCGTTATGCGTTATTCGTTATGCGTTATGCGTTATGCGTTATGCGTTATGCGTTTTGCGTTATGCGTTATGCGTTATGCGTTGTGCGTTATACGTTTGCGTTATGCGTTATGCGTTATGCTTTATGCGTTATGCGTTATGCGTTATGCGTTATGCGTTATGCGTTATGCGATATGCGTAATGCGTTATGCGTTATGCGTTATGCGTTATGCGTTATGCGTTATGCGTTTTGCGGTATTCGTTATGCGTTGTGCATTATGCGTTATGCGTTGTGCGTTATGGGTTATGATTTATGCGTTATGCGATATGAGTTATGCGTTAAGCGTTATGCGTTATGCGTTATGCGTTATGCGTTATGCGTTATGCGTTATGCGTTATGCGTTTTGCGTTATGCGTTATGCGTTATGCGTTATGCGTTATGCGATATGCGTCATGCATCAAGCCTTATGCGATATGCGATATGCGTCATGCATCAAGCCTTATGCGTTATGGGTTATGCGTTAACGTTATGCGTTATGCGTTATGATTTATGCTTTATGCGTTATGCGTTATGCGTGATCCGACATGCGTTATGCATTTTGCGTTATGCGTTATTCGTTATGAGTTATGAGTTATAAGTTATGCGTAATGCGTTATGCGTTATGCGTTATGCATTATGCTTTATCCGTTATGCGTTATGCGTTATGCTTTATGCGTTATGCGTTATGCGTTATGCGTTATGCGTTATGCGTTATGCGTTATGCGTTATGCGTTATGCGTTATGCGTTATGCGTTATGCGTTATTCGTTATGAGTAATGAGTTATAAGTTATGCGTTATGCGTAATGCGTTATGCGTTATGCGTTATGCGTTATGCTTTATGCGTTATGCGTTATGCGTTATGCTTTATGCGTTATTCGTTATGCGTTATGCGTTATGCGTTATGCGTTATGCGTTATGCGTGATCCGACATGCATTATGCATTTTGCGTTATGCGTGATCCGACATGCATTATGCATTTTGCGTTATGCGTTATTCGTTATGAGTTATGAGTTATAAGTTATGCGTTATGCGTTATGCTTTATGCGTTATGCGTTATGCGTTATGCGTTATGCGTTATGCCTTATGCGTTATGCGTTATTCGTTATGAGTAATGAGTTATAAGTTATGCGTTATATGTTATGCTTCATGCGTTATGCATTATGCGTTATGCGTTATGCGTTATGCGTTATGCGTTATGCGTTATGCGTTATGCGCTATGCGTTATACGGTATGCGTTATGCGTTATGCGTTATGCGTTATGCGTTATGCGTTATGCGTTATGCGTTATGCGTTATGCGTTATGCGTTATGCGTTATGCGTTATGCGTTATGCGTTATGCGTTATGCTTTATGCGTTATGGGTTATGCGTTATGCTTCATGCGTTATGCGTTATGCGTTATGCGTTATGCGTTATGCGTTATGCGTTATGCGTTATGCGTTATGCGTTATGCGTTATGCGTTATGCGTTATGCGTTATGCGTTATGCGTTATGCGTTATGCGTTATGCGTTATGCGTTATGCGTTATGCTTTATGCGTTATGCGTTATGCGTTATGCTTCATGCGTTATGCGTTATGCGTTATGCGTTATGCGTTATGCGTTATGCGTTATGCGTTATGCGCTATGCGTTATACGGTATGCGTTATGCGTTATGCGTTATGCGTTATGCGTTATGCGTTATGCGTTATGCGTTATGCGTTATGCGTTATGCGTTATGCGTTATGCGTTAGGGGTTATGCGTTATGCGTTATGCGTTATGCTTTATGCGTTATGCATTATGCGTTATGCGTTATGCGATATGCGTTATGCGTTATGCGTTATGCGTTATGCGTTATGCTTCATGCGTTATGCGTTATGCGTTATGCGTCATGCGTTATGCTTTATGCGTTATGCGTTACTCCTTATGAGTTATATGTTATAAGTTATGCGTAATGCGTTATGCGTTATGCGTTATGCGTTATGCATTATGCTTTATCCGTTATGCGTTATGCGTTATGCTTTATGCGTTATGCGTTATGAGTTATGAGTAATGAGTTATAAGTTATGCGTTATGCGTTATTCGTTATGAGTAATGAGTTATAAGTTATGCGTTATGCTTTATGCTTTATGCGTTATGCGTTATGCGTTATGCGTTATGCGTTATGCGTTATGCGTTATGCGTTTTGCGTTATGCGTTATGCGTTATGCGTTGTGCGTTATACGTTTGCGTTATGCGTTATGCGTTATGCTTTATGCGTTATGCGTTATGCGTTATGCGATATGCGTAATGCGTTATGCGTTATGCGTTATGCGTTATGCGTTATGCGTTAGGGGTTATGCGTTATGCGTTATGCGTTATGCTTTATGCATTATGCATTATGCGTTATGCGTTATGCGATATGCGTTATCCGTAATGCGTTATGCGTTATGCGTTATGCGTTATGCGTTATGCGTTGTGCGTTATACGTTTGCGTTATGCGTTATGCGTTATGCTTTATGCGTTATGCGTTATGCGTTATGCGTTATGCGTTATGCGTTATGCGATATGCGTAATGCGTTATGCGTTATGCGTTATGCGTTATGCGTTATGGGTTATGCGTTATGCGTTATGCGATATGCGTTATGCGTTATGCGTTATGCATTATGCGTTATGCGTTATGCGTTATGCGTTATGCGTTATTCGTTATGAGTAATGAGTTATAAGTTATGCGTTATGCGTTATGCTTCATGCATTATGCGTTATGCGTTATGCGTTATGCGTTATGCGTTATGCGTTATGCGTTATGCGTTATGCGTTATGCGTTATGCGTTATGCGTTATGCGTTATTCGTTATGAGTAATGAGTTATAAGTTATGGGTTATGCGTTATGCTTCATGCGTTATGCGTTATGCGTTATGCGTTATGCGTTATGCGTTATGCGTTATGCGTTATGCGTTATGCGCTATGCGTTATACGGTATGCGTTATGCGTTATGCGTTATGCGTTATGCGTTATGCGTTATGCGTTATGCGTTATGCGTTATGCGTTATGCGTTATGCGTTATGCGTTATGCGTTATGCGTTATGCTATATGCTTTATGCGTTATGCGTCATGCGTTATGCTTTATGCGTTATGCGTTACTCCTTATGAGTTATGGGTTATAAGTTATGCGTAATGCGTTATGCTTTATGCATTATGCGTTATGCGTTATGCGTTATGCGTTATGCGTTATGCGTTATGCGTTATGCGTTATGCGTTATGCGTTATGCGTTATGCGTTATTCGTTATGAGTAATGAGTTGTAAGTTATACGTTATGCGTTATGCTTTATGCATTATGCGTTATGCGTTATGCGTTATGCGTTATGCGTTATGCGTTATGCGTTATGCGTTATGCGTTATGCGTTATGCGTTATGCGTTATGCCTTATGCGTTATGCGTTATTCGTTATCAGTAATGAGTTATAAGTTATGCGTTATGCGTTATGCTTCATGCGTTATGCGTTATGCGTTATGCGCTATGCGTTATACGGTATGCGTTATGCGTTATGCGTTATGCGTTATGCGTTATGCGTTATGCGTTATGCGTTATGCGTTATGCGTTATGCTTTATGCGTTATGCGTCATGCGTTATGCTTTATGCGTTATGCGTTATGAGTTATGAGTTATACGTTATGCGTTATGCGTTATGCATTATGCTTTATCCGTTATGCGTTATGCGTTATGCTTTATGCGTTATGCGTGATGCGTTATGCTTTATGCGTTATGCGTTATGAGTTATAAGTTATGCGTTATGCGTTATGCTTTATGCGTTATGCGTTATGCGTTATGCTTTATGCGTTATGCGTTACTCCTTATGAGTTATGAGTTATAAGTTATGCGTAATGCGGTATGCGTTATACGTTATACGTTATGCGTTACGCTTTATGCGTTATGCATTATGCGTTATGCGTTATGCGTTATGCATTATGCGTTATGCGTTATGCGTGATCCGTTATGCGTTAAGCGTTATGCGTTTTGCTGTATTCGTAATGCGTTGTGCATTATGTGTTATGCGTTATGCGTTATGCGTTATGCGTTATACGTTATGCGTTATGCGTTATGCGTGATCCGTTATGTGTTAGGCGATATACGTTTTGCGGTATTCGTTATGCGTTATGCGTTATGCGTTATGCGTTATGCGTTATCCGTTGTTCGTTATGCGTTATGCGTTGTGCGTTATACGTTTGCGTTATGCGTTATGCGTTATACGGTATGCGTTATACGTTATGCGTTATGCGTTATGCGATATGCGTTATGCGTTATGCGTTATGCTTTATGCGTTGTGCGTTATTAGTTACACGTTATGCGTTATGCGTTATGCGTTATGCGTTATGCGTTAGGGGTTATGCGTTATGTGTTACGCGTTAGGCGTTATGCGTTATGCGTTATGCGTTATGCGTTATGAGTTATACGTTATGCGTTATGCGTTATGGGTTATGCGTTATGCGTTATGCGTTATGCTTTATGCGTTATGCATTATGCGTTATGCGTTATGCGATATGCGTTATCCGTTATGCGTTATGCGTTATGCGTTATTCGTTATGAGTAATGAGTTATAAGTTATGCGTTATGCGTTATGCTTTATGCGTTATGCGTTATGCGTTATGCGTTATGCGTTATGCGTTATGCGTTATGCGTTATGCGTTATGCGTTATGCGTTATGCGTTTTGCGTTATGCGTTATGCGTTATGCGTTGTGCGTTATACGTTTGCGTTATGCGTTATGCGTTATGCTTTATGCGTTATGCGTTATGCGTTATGCGTTATGCGTTATGCGTTATGCGATATGCGTAATGCGTTATGCGTTATGCGTTATGCGTTATGCGTTATGCGTTATGCGTTATGCGTTATGCGTTATGCATTATGCGTTATGCGTTATGCGTTATGCGTTATGCGTTATTCGTTATGAGTAATGAGTTATAAGTTATGCGTTATGCGTTATGCTTTATGCATTATGCGTTATGCGTTATGCGTTATGCGTTATGCGTTATGCGTTATGCGTTATGCTTCATGAGTTATGCGTTATGCGTTATGCGTTATGCGTTATGCGTTATGCGTTATGCGTTATGCGTTATGCGCTATGCGTTATACGGTATGCGTTATGCGTTATGCGTTATGCGTTATGCGTTATGCGTTATGCGTTATGCGTTATGCGTTATGCGTTATGCGTTATGCGTTATGCGTTATGCGTGATCCGTTATGCGTTATGCGTTATGCGTTATGCGTTATGCTTTATGCGTTATGCGTTACGCGTTATGCGTGATCCGACATGCATTATGCATATTGCGTTATGCGTTATTCGTTATGAGTTATGAGTTATAAGTTATGCGTAATGCGTTATGCGTTATGCGTTATGCATTATGCTTTATCCGTTATGCGTTATGCGTTATGCTTTATGCGTTATGCGTTATGCGTTATGCGTTATGCGTTATGCCTTATGCGTTATGCGTTATTCGTTATGAGTAATGAGTTATAAGTTATGCATTATGCGTTATGCTTTATGCGTTATGCGTTATGCGTTATGCGTTATGCGTTATGCGTTATGCGTTATGCGTTATGCGTTATGCGTTATGCGTTATGCGTTATGCGTTATGCGTTATGCGTTATGCGTTATGCGTTATGCGTTATGCGTTATGCGTGATCCGTTATGCGTTATGCGTTATGCGTTATGCGTTATGCGTTATGCTTTATGCGTTATGCGTCATGCGTTATGATTTATGCGTTATGCGTTACTCCTTATGAGTTATGAGTTATAAGTTATGCGTTATGCGTTATGCTTTATGCGTTATGCGTTATGCGTTATGCGTTATGCGTGATCCGTTATGCGTTATGCGTTATGCGTTATGCGTTATGCGTTATGCGTTATGCGTTATACGTTATGCGTTATGCGTTATGCGTTATGCGTTATGCTTTATGCGTTATGCGTTACTCCTTATGAGTTATGAGTTATAAGTTATGCGTAATGCGTTATGCTTTATGCGTTATGCGTTATGCGTTATGCGTTGTGCGTTATGCGTTATGCGTTACGCGTTATGCGTTATGCTTTATGCGATATGCGTTACTCCTTATGAGTTATGAGTTATAAGTTATGCGTAATGCGTTATGCGTTATGCGTTATGCTTTATGCGTTATGCGTTATGCGTTATGCGTTATGCGTTACGCTTTATGCGTTATGCATTATGCGTTATGCGTTATGCGTTATGCATTATGCGTTATGCGTTATGCGTGAAGTGTTATGCGTTAAGCGTTATGCGTTTTGCTGTATTCGTTATGCGTTGAGCATTATGCGTTATGCGTTATGTGTTATGCGTTATGCGTTATGCGTTATGCGTTATACGTTATGCGTTATGCGTTATGCGTGATCCGTTATGTGTTAGGCGATATACGTTTTGCGGTATTCGTTATGCGTTATGATTTATGCTTTATGCTTTATGCGTTATGCGTTATGCGTTATGCGTTATGCGTTATGCGTTATGCGTTATGCGTTATGCGTTATGCGTTTTGCTGTATTCGTTATGCGTTGTGCATTATGCGTTATGCGTTGTGCGTTATGGGTTATGATTTATGCGTTATGCGATATGAGTTATGCGTTAAGCGTTATGCGTTATGCGTTATGCGTTATGCGTTATGCGTTATGCGTTATGCGTTATGCGTTTTGCGTTATGCGTTATGCGTTATGCGTTATGCGTTATGCGATATGCGTCATGCATCAAGCCTTATGCGATATGCGATATGCGTCATGCATCAAGCCTTATGCGTTATGGGTTATGCGTTAACGTTATGCGTTATGCGTTATGATTTATGCTTTATGCGTTATGCGTTATGCGTGATCCGACATGCGTTATGCATTTTGCGTTATGCGTTATTCGTTATGAGTTATGAGTTATAAGTTATGCGTAATGCGTTATGCGTTATGCGTTATGCATTATGCTTTATCCGTTATGCGTTATGCGTTATGCTTTATGCGTTATGCGTTATGCGTTATGCGTTATGCGTTATGCGTTATGCGTTATGCGTTATGCGTTATGCGTTATGCGTTATGCGTTATGCGTTATTCGTTATGAGTAATGAGTTATAAGTTATGCGTTATGCGTAATGCGTTATGCGTTATGCGTTATGCGTTATGCTTTATGCGTTATGCGTTATGCGTTATGCTTTATGCGTTATTCGTTATGCGTTATGCGTTATGCGTTATGCGTTATGCGTTATGCGTGATCCGACATGCATTATGCATTTTGCGTTATGCGTGATCCGACATGCATTATGCATTTTGCGTTATGCGTTATTCGTTATGAGTTATGAGTTATAAGTTATGCGTTATGCGTTATGCTTTATGCGTTATGCGATATGCGTTATGCGTTATGCGTTATGCCTTATGCGTTATGCGTTATTCGTTATGAGTAATGAGTTATAAGTTATGCGTTATATGTTATGCTTCATGCGTTATGCGTTATGCGTTATGCGTTATGCGTTATGCGTTATGCGTTATGCGTTATGCGTTATGCGCTATGCGTTATACGGTATGCGTTATGCGTTATGCGTTATGCGTTATGCGTTATGCGTTATGCGTTATGCGTTATGCGTTATGCGTTATGCGTTATGCGTTATGCGTTATGCGTTATGCGTTATGCGTTATGCGTTATGCGTTATGCGTTATGCTTTATGCGTTATGGGTTATGCGTTATGAGTAATGAGTTATAAGTTATGCGTTATGCGTTATTCGTTATGAGTAATGAGTTATAAGTTATGCGTTATGCGTTATGCTTTATGCGTTATGCGTTATGCGTTATGCTTTATGCGTTATGCGTTACTCCTTATGAGTTATGAGTTATAAGTTATGCGTAATGCGGTATGCGTTATACGTTATACGTTATGCGTTACGCTTTATGCGTTATGCATTATGCGTTATGCGTTATGCGTTATGCATTATGCGTTATGCGTTATGCGTGATCCGTTATGCGTTAAGGGTTATGCGTTTTGCTGTATTCGTAATGCGTTGTGCATTATGTGTTATGCGTTATGCGTTATGCGTTATGCGTTATACGTTATGCGTTATGCGTTATGCGTGATCCGTTATGTGTTAGGCGATATACGTTTTGCGGTATTCGTTATGCGTTATGCGTTATGCGTTATGCGTTATGCGTTATCCGTTGTTCGTTATGCGTTATGCGTTGTGCGTTATACGTTTGCGTTATGTGTTATGCGTTATACGGTATGCGTTATACGTTATGCGTTATGCGTTATGCGATATGCGTTATGCGTTATGCGTTATGCTTTATGCGTTGTGCGTTATTAGTTACACGTTATGCGTTATGCGTTATGCGTTATGCGTTATGCGTTATGCGTTAGGGGTTATGCGTTATGTGTTACGCGTTAGGCGTTATGCGTTATGCGTTATGCGTTATGCGTTATGAGTTATACGTTATGCGTTATGCGTTAGGGGTTATGCGTTATGCGTTATGCGTTATGCTTTATGCGTTATGCATTATGCGTTATGCGTTATGCGATATGCGTTATCCGTTATGCGTTATGCGTTATGCGTTATTCGTTATGAGTAATGAGTTATAAGTTATGCGTTATGCGTTATGCTTTATGCGTTATGCGTTATGCGTTATGCGTTATGCGTTATGCGTTATGCGTTATGCGTTATGCGTTATGCGTTATGCGTTTTGCGTTATGCGTTATGCGTTATGCGTTGTGCGTTATACGTTTGCGTTATGCGTTATGCGTTATGCTTTATGCGTTATGCGTTATGCGTTATGCGTTATGCGTTATGCGTTATGCGTTATGCGTTATGCGTTATGCATTATGCGTTATGCGTTATGCGTTATGCGTTATGCGTTATTCGTTATGAGTAATGAGTTATAAGTTATGCGTTATGCGTTATGCGTAATGCGTTATGCGTTATGCGTTATGCGTTATGCGTTATGCGTTATGCTTTATGCGTTATGCGTTATGCATTATGCGTTATGCGTTATGCGTTATGCGTTATGCGTTATGCGTTATTCGTTATGAGTAATGAGTTATAAGTTATGCGTTATGCGTTATGCTTTATGCATTATGCGTTATGCGTTATGCGTTATGCGTTATGCGTTATGCGTTATGCGTTATGCGTTATGCGTTATGCGTTATGCTTCATGCGTTATGCGTTATGCGTTATGCGTTATGCGTTATGCGTTATGCGTTATGCGTTATGCGTTATGCGCTATGCGTTATACGGTATGCGTTATGCGTTATGCGTTATGCGTTATGCGTTATGCGTTATGCGTTATGCGTTATGCGTTATGCGTTATGCGTTATGCGTTATGCGTTATGCGTTATGCGTTAGGGGTTATGCGTTATGCGTTATGCGTTATGCTTTATGCGTTATGCATTATGCGTTATGCGTTATGCGATATGCGTTATGCGTTATGCATTATGCGTTATGCGTTATGCTTCATGCGTTATGCGTTATGCGTTATGCGTCATGCGTTATGCTTTATGCGTTATGCGTTACTCCTTATGAGTTATATGTTATAAGTTATGCGTAATGCGTTATGCGTTATGCGTTATGCGTTATGCATTATGCTTTATCCGTTATGCGTTATGCTTTATGCGTTATGCGTTATGAGTTATGAGTAATGAGTTATAAGTTATGCGTTATGCGTTATTCGTTATGAGTAATGAGTTATAAGTTATGCGTTATGCTTTATGCTTTATGCGTTATGCGTTATGCGTTATGCGTTATGCGTTATGCGTTATGCGTTATGCGTTTTGCGTTATGCGTTATGCGTTATGCGTTGTGCGTTATACGTTTGCGTTATGCGTTATGCGTTATGCTTTATGCGTTATGCGTTATGCGTTATGCGATATGCGTAATGCGTTATGCGTTATGCGTTATGCGTTATGCGTTATGCGTTAGGGGTTATGCGTTATGCGTTATGCGTTATGCTTTATGCGTTATGCATTATGCGTTATGCGTTATGCGATATGCGTTATCCGTTATGCGTTATGCGTTATGCGTTATTCGTTATGAGTAATGAGTTATAAGTTATGCGTTATGCGTTATGCTTTATGCTTTATGCGTTATGCGTTATGCGTTATGCGTTATGCGTTATGCGTTATGCGTTATGCGTTATGCGTTATGCGTTTTGCGTTATGCGTTATGCGTTATGCGTTATGCGTTGTGCGTTATACGTTTGCGTTATGCGTTATGCGTTATGCTTTATGCGTTATGCGTTATGCGTTATGCGTTATGCGTTGTGCGTTATACGTTTGCGTTATGCGTTATGCGTTATGCTTTATGCGTTATGCGTTATGCGTTATGCGATATGCGTAATGCGTTATGCGTTATGCGTTATGCGTTATGCGTTATGCGTTAGGGGTTATGCGTTATGCGTTATGCGTTATGCGTTATGCGTTATGCGTTATGCATTATGCGTTATGCGTTATGCGTTATGCGTTATGCGTTATTCGTTATGAGTAATGAGTTATAAGTTATGCGTTATGCGTTATGCTTCATGCATTATGCGTTATGCGTTATGCGTTATGCGTTATGCGTTATGCGTTATGCGTTATGCGTTATGCGTTATGCGTTATGCGTTATGCGTTATGCCTTATGCGTTATGCGTTATTCGTTATGAGTAATGAGTTATAAGTTATGGGTTATGCGTTATGCTTCATGCGTTATGCGTTATGCGTTATGCGTTATGCGTTATGCGTTATGCGTTATGCGTTATGCGTTATGCGTTATGCGTTATGCGTTTTGCGTTATGCGTTATGCGTTATGCGTTATGCGTTGTGCGTTATACGTTTGCGTTATGCGTTATGCGTTATGCTTTATGCGTTATGCGTTATGCGTTATGCGTTATGCGTTATGCGTTTTGCGATATGCGTAATGCGTTATGCGTTATGCGTTATGCGTTATGCGTTATGGGTTATGCGTTATGCGTTATGCGTTATGCGTTATGCGTTATGCGTTATGCATTATGCGTTATGCGTTATGCGTTATGCGTTATGCGTTATTCGTTATGAGTAATGAGTTATAAGTTATGCGTTATGCGTTATGCTTCATGCATTATGCGTTATGCGTTATGCGTTATGCGTTATGCGTTATGCGTTATGCGTTATGCGTTATGCGTTATGCGTTATGCGTTATGCGTTATGCGTTATGCGTTATGCGTTATGCGTTATTCGTTATGAGTAATGAGTTATAAGTTATGGGTTATGCGTTATGCTTCATGCGTTATGCGTTATGCGTTATGCGTTATGCGTTATGCGTTATGCGTTATGCGTTATGCGCTATGCGTTATACGGTATGCGTTATGCGTTATGCGTTATGCGTTATGCGTTATGCGTTATGCGTTATGCGTTATGCGTTATGCGTTATGCGTTATGCGTTATGCGTTATGCTTTATGCGTTATGCGTCATGCGTTATGCTTTATGCGTTATGCGTTACTCCTTATGAGTTATGGGTTATAAGTTATGCGTAATGCGTTATGCTTCATGCATTATGCGTTATGCGTTATGCGTAATGCGTTATGCGTTATGCGTTATGCATTATGCGTTATGCGTTATGCGTTATGCGTTATGCGTTATTCGTTATGAGTAATGAGTTGTAAGTTATACGTTATGCGTTATGCTTTATGCATTATGCGTTATGCGTTATGCGTTATGCGTTATGCGTTATGCGTTATGCGTTATGCGTTATGCGTTATGCGTTATGCGTTATGCGTTATGCGTTATGCGTTATGCCTTATGCGTTATGCGTTATTCGTTATCAGTAATGAGTTATAAGTTATGCGTTATGCGTTATGCTTCATGCGTTATGCGTTATGCGTTATGCGTTATGCGTTATGCGTTATGCGTTATGCGTTATGCGTTATGAGTTATGAGTTATACGTTATGCGTTATGCGTTATGCATTATGCTTTATCCGTTATGCGTTATGCGTTATGCTTTATGCGTTATGCGTCATGCGTTATGCTTTATGCGTTATGCGTTATGAGTTATAAGTTATGCGTTATGCGTTATGCTTTATGCGTTATGCGTTATGCGTTATGCTTTATGCGTTATGCGTTACTCCTTATGAGTTATGAGTTATAAGTTATGCGTAATGCGGTATGCGTTATACGTTATACGTTATGCGTTACGCTTTATGCGTTATGCATTATGCGTTATGCGTTATGCGTTATGCATTATGCGTTATGCGTTATGCGTGATCCGTTATGCGTTAAGCGTTATGCGTTTTGCTGTATTCGTAATGCGTTGTGCATTATGTGTTATGCGTTATGCGTTATGCGTTATGCGTTATACGTTATGCGATATGCGTTATGCGTGATCCGTTATGTGTTAGGCGATATACGTTTTGCGGTATTCGTTATGCGTTATGCGTTATGCGTTATGCGTTATGCGTTATCCGTTGTTCGTTATGCGTTATGCGTTGTGCGTTATACGTTTGCGTTATGCGTTATGCGTTATACGGTATGCGTTATACGTTATGCGTTATGCGTTATGCGATATGCGTTATGCGTTATGCGTTATGCTTTATGCGTTGTGCGTTATTAGTTACACGTTATGCGTTATGCGTTATGCGTTAGGGGTTATGCGTTATGTGTTACGCGTTAGGCGTTATGCGTTATGCGTTATGCGTTATGCGTTATGCGTTATGAGTTATACGTTATGCGTTATGCGTTAGGGGTTATGCGTTATGCGTTATGCGTTATGCTTTATGCGTTATGCATTATGCGTTATGCGTTATGCGATATGCGTTATCCGTTATGCGTTATGCGTTATGCGTTATTCGTTATGAGTAATGAGTTATAAGTTATGCGTTATGCGTTATGCTTTATGCGTTATGCGTTATGCGTTATGCGTTATGCGTTATGCGTTATGCGTTATGCGTTATGCGTTATGCGTTATGCGTTATGCGTTTTGCGTTATGCGTTATGCGTTATGCGTTGTGCTTTATACGTTTGCGTTATGCGTTATGCTTTATGCGTTATGCGTTATGCGTTATGCGTTATGCGTTATGCGTTATGCGATATGCGTAATGCGTTATGCGTTATGCGTTATGCGTTATGTGTTATGCGTTATGCGTTATGCGTTATGCGTTATGCATTATGCGTTATGCGTTATGCGTTATGCGTTATGCGTTATTCGTTATGAGTAATGAGTTATAAGTTATGCGTTATGCGTTATGCTTTATGCGTTATGCGTTATGCGTTATGCGTTATGCGTTATGCGTTATGCGTTATGCGTTATGCGTTATGCGTTATGCTTCATGCGTTATGCGTTATGCGTTATGCGTTATGCGTTATGCGTTATGCGTTATGCGTTATGCGTTATGCGCTATGCGTTATACGGTATGCGTTATGCGTTATGCGTTATGCGTTATGCGTTATGCGTTATGCGTTATGCGTTATGCGTTATGCGTTATGCGTTATGCGTTATGCGTTATGCGTTATGCGTTATGCGTTATGCGTTATGCGTTATGCGTTATGCGTTATGCGTTATGCGTTTTGCGTTATGCGTTATGCGTTATGCGTTGTGCGTTATACGTTTGCGTTATGCGTTATGCGTTATGCGTTATGCTTTATGCGTTATGCGTTATGCGTTATGCGTTATGCGTTATGCGTTATGCGTTATGCGTTATGCGTTATGCGTTATGCATTATGCGTTATGCGTTATGCGTTATGCGTTATGCGTTATTCGTTATGAGTAATGAGTTATAAGTTATGCGTTATGCGTTATGCGTAATGCGTTATGCGTTATGCGTTATGCGTTATGCGTTATGCGTTATGCGTTATGCGTTAGGGGTTATGCGTTATGCGTTATGCGTTATGCTTTATGCGTTATGCATTATGCGTTATGCGTTATGCGATATGCGTTATCCGTTATGCGTTATGCGTTATGCGTTATTCGTTATGAGTAATGAGTTATAAGTTATGGGTTATGCGTTATGCTTCATGCGTTATGCGTTATGCGTTATGCGTTATGCGTTATGCGTTATGCGTTATGCGTTATGCGTTATGCGCTATGCGTTATACGGTATGCGTTATGCGTTATGCGTTATGCGTTAGGGGTTATGCGTTATGCGTTATGCGTTATGCTTTATGCGTTATGCATTATGCGTTATGCGTTATGCGATATGCGTTATGCGTTATGCGTTATGCGTTATGCGTTATGCTTCATGCGTTATGCGTTATGCGTTATGCGTTATGCGTTATGCTTCATGCGTTATGCGTTATGCGTTATGCGTTATGCGTTATGCGTTATGCGTTATGCGTTATGCGTTATGCGTTATGCGCTATGCGTTATACGGTATGCGTTATGCGTTATGCGTTATGCGTTATGCGTTATACGTTATGCGTTATGCGTTATGCGTTATGCGTTATGCGTTATGCGTTATGCGTTATGCGTTATGCGTTAGGGGTTATGCGTTATGCGTTATGCGTTATGCTTTATGCGTTATGCATTATGCGTTATGCGTTATGCGATATGCGTTATGCGTTATGCGTTATGCGTTATGCGTTATGCTTCATGCGTTATGCGTTATGCGTTATGCGTCATGCGTTATGCTTTATGCGTTATGCGTTACTCCTTATGAGTTATATGTTATAAGTTATGCGTAATGCGTTATGCGTTATGCGTTATGCGTTATGCATTATGCTTTATCCGTTATGCGTTATGCGTTATGCTTTATGCGTTATGCGTTATGAGTTATGAGTAATGAGTTATAAGTTATGCGTTATGCGTTATTCGTTATGAGTAATGAGTTATAAGTTATGCGTTATGCGTTATGCTTTATGCGTTATGCGTTATGCGTTATGCGTTATGCGTTATGCGTTATGCGTTATGCGTTTTGCGTTATGCGTTATGCGTTATGCGTTGTGCGTTATACGTTTGCGTTATGCGTTATGCGTTATGCTTTATGCGTTATGCGTTATGCGTTATGCGATATGCGTAATGCGTTATGCGTTATGCGTTATGCGTTATGCGTTATGCGTTAGGGGTTATGCGTTATGCGTTATGCGTTATGCTTTATGCGTTATGCATTATGCGTTATGCGTTATGCGATATGCGTTATCCGTTATGCGTTATGCGTTATGCGTTATTCGTTATGAGTAATGAGTTATAAGTTATGCGTTATGCGTTATGCTTTATGCGTTATGCGTTATGCGTTATGCGTTATGCGTTATGCGTTATGCGTTATGCGTTTTGCGTTATGCGTTATGCGTTATGCGTTATGCGTTGTGCGTTATACGTTTGCGTTATGCGTTATGCGTTATGCTTTATGCGTTATGCGTTATGCGTTATGCGTTATGCGTTATGCGTTATGCGTTATGCGTTATGCGTTATTCGTTATGAGTAATGAGTTATAAGTTATGCGTTATGCGTTATGCTTCATGCATTATGCGTTATGCGTTATGCGTTATGCGTTATGCGTTATGCGTTATGCGTTATGCGTTATGCGTTATGCGTTATGCGTTATGCGTTATGCCTTATGCGTTATGCGTTATTCGTTATGAGTAATGAGTTATAAGTTATGGGTTATGCGTTATGCTTCATGCGTTATGCGTTATGCGTTATGCGTTATGCGTTATGCGTTATGCGTTATGCGTTATGCGCTATGCGTTATACGGTATGCGTTATGCGTTATGCGTTATGCGTTATGCGTTATGCGTTATGCGTTATGCGTTATGCGTTATGCGTCATGCGTTATGCGTTATGCGTTATGCGTTATGCGTATGCTTTATGCGTTATGCGTCATGCGTTATGCTTTATGCGTTATGCGTTACTCCTTATGAGTTATGGGTTATAAGTTATGCGTAATGCGTCATGCTTCATGCATTATGCGTTATGCGTTATGCGTAATGCGTTATGCGTTATGCGTTATGCATTATGCGTTATGCGTTATGCGTTATGCGTTATGCGTTATGCGTTATTCGTTATGAGTAATGAGTTGTAAGTTATACGTTATGCGTTATGCTTTATGCATTATGCGTTATGCGTTATGCGTTATGCGTTATGCGTTATGCGTTATGCGTTATGCGTTATGCGTTATGCGTTATGCGTTATGCGTTATGCGTTATGCGTTATGCGTTATGCGTTATGCGTTATACGTTATCAGTAATGAGTTATAAGTTATGCGTTATGCGTTATGCTTCATGCGTTATGCGTTATGCGTTATGCGTTATGCGTTATGCGTTATGCGTTATGCGCTATGCGTTATACGGTATGCGTTATGCGTTATGCGTTATGCGTTATGCGTTATGCGTTATGCGTTATGCTTTATGCGTTATGCGTCATGCGTTATGCTTTATGCGTTATGCGTTATGAGTTATGAGTTATGAGTTATACGTTATGCGTTATGCGTTATGCATTATGCTTTATCCGTTATGCGTTATGCGTTATGCTTTATGCGTTATGCGTTATGAGTTATGAGTAATGAGTTATAAGTTATGCGTTATGCGTTATTCGTTATGAGTAATGAGTTATAAGTTATGCGTTATGCGTTATGCTTTATGCGTTATGCGTTATGCGTTATGCGTTATGCGTTATGCGTTATGCGTTATGCGTTTTGCGTTATGCGTTATGCGTTATGCGTTGTGCGTTATACGTTATGCGTTATGCGTTATGCGTTATGCGTTATGCGTTATGCGTTATGCGTTATGCTTTATGCGTTATGCGTCATGCGTTATGCTTTATGCGTTATGCGTTATGAGTTATGAGTTATACGTTATGCGTTATGCGTTATGCATTATGCTTTATCCGTTATGCGTTATGCGTTATGCTTTATGCGTTATGCGTTATGAGTTATGAGTAATGAGTTATAAGTTATGCGTTATGCGTTATTCGTTATGAGTAATGAGTTATAAGTTATGCGTTATGCGTTATGCTTTATGCGTTATGCGTTATGCGTTATGCGTTATGCGTTATGCGTTATGCGTTATGCGTTATGCGTTTTGCGTTATGCGTTATGCGTTATGCGTTGTGCGTTATACGTTTGCGTTATGCGTTATGCGTTATGCTTTATGCGTTATGCGTTATGCGTTATGCGATATGCGTAATGCGTTATGCGTTATGCGTTATGCGTTATGCGTTATGCGTTAGGGGTTATGCGTTATGCGTTATGCGTTATGCTTTATGCGTTATGCATTATGCGTTATGCGTTATGCGATATGCGTTATCCGTTATGCGTTATGCGTTATGCGTTATTCGTTATGAGTAATGAGTTATAAGTTATGCGTTATGCGTTATGCGTTATGCGTTATGCGTTATGCGTTATTCGTTATGAGTAATGAGTTATAAGTTATGCGTTATGCGTTATGCTTCATGCATTATGCGTTATGCGTTATGCGTTATGCGTTATGCGTTATGCGTTATGCGTTATGCGTTATGCGTTATGCGTTATGCGTTATGCGTTATGCGTTATGCCTTATGCGTTATGCGTTATTCGTTATGAGTAATGAGTTATAAGTAATGGGTTATGCGTTATGCTTCATGCGTTATGCGTTATGCGTTATGCGTTATGCGTTATGCGTTATGCGTTATGCGTTATGCGCTATGCGTTATACGGTATGCGTTATGCGTTATGCGTTATGCGTTATGCGTTATGCGTTATGCGTTATGCGTTATGCGTTATGCGTTATGCATTATGCGTTATGCGTTATGCGTTATGCGTTATGCGTTATTCGTTATGAGTAATGTGTTGTAAGTTATACGTTATGCGTTATGCTTTATGCATTATGCGTTATGCGTTATGCGTTATGCGTTATGCGTTATGCATTATGCGTTATGCGTTATGCGTTATGCGTTATGCGTTATGCGTTATGCCTTATGCGTTATGCGTTATTCGTTATCAGTAATGAGTTATAAGTTATGCGTTATGCGTTATGCTTCAGGCGTTATGCGTTATGCGTTATGCGTTATGCGTTATGCGTTATGCGTTATGCGCTATGCGTTATACGGTATGCGTTATGCGTTATGCGTTATGCGTTATGCGTTATGCGTTATGCGTTATGCGTTATGCTTTATGCGTTATGCGTCATGCGTTATGCTTTATGCGTTATGCGTTATGAGTTATGAGTTATACGTTATGCGTTATGCGTTATGCATTATGCTTTATCCGTTATGCGTTATGCGTTATGCTTTATGCGTTATGCGTTATGAGTTATGAGTAATGAGTTATAAGTTATGCGTTATGCGTTATTCGTTATGAGTAATGAGTTATAAGTTATGCGTTATGCGTTATGCTTTATGCGTTATGCGTTATGCGTTATGCGTTATGCGTTATGCGTTATGCGTTATGCGTTTTGCGTTATGCGTTATGCGTTATGCGTTGTGCGTTATACGTTATGCGTTATGCGTTATGCGTTATGCGTTATGCGTTATGCTTTATGCGTTATGCGTCATGCGTTATGCTTTATGCGTTATGCGTTATGAGTTATGAGTTATACGTTATGCGTTATGCGTTATGCATTATGCTTTATCCATTATGCGTTATGCGTTATGCTTTATGCGTTATGCGTTATGAGTTATGAGTAATGAGTTATAAGTTATGCGTTATGCGTTATTCGTTATGAGTAATGAGTTATAAGTTATGCGTTATGCGTTATGCTTTATGCGTTATGCGTTATGCGTTATGCGTTATGCGTTATGCGTTATGCGTTATGCGTTTTGCGTTATGCGTTATGCGTTATGCGTTGTGCGTTATACGTTTGCGTTATGCGTTATGCGTTATGCTTTATGCGTTATGCGTTATGCGTTATGCGATATGCGTAATGCGTTATGCGTTATGCGTTATGCGTTATGCGTTATGCGCTATGCGTTATACGGTATGCGTTATGCGTTATGCGTTATGCGTTATGCGTTATGCGTTATGCGTTATGCGTTATGCGTTATGCGTTATGCGTTATGCGTTATGCTTTATGCGTTATGCGTCATGCGTTATGCTTTATGCGTTATGCGTTACTCCTTATGAGTTATGGGTTATAAGTTATGCGTAATGCGTTATGCTTCATGCATTATGCGTTATGCGTTATGCGTAATGCGTTATGCGTTATGCGTTATGCATTATGCGTTATGCGTTATGCGTTATGCGTTATGCGTTATGCGTTATGCGTTATGCGTTATGCGTTATGCGCTATGCGTTATACGGTATGCGTTATGCGTTATGCGTTATGCGTTATGCGTTATGCGTTATGCGTTATGCGTTATGCGTTATGCTTTATGCGTTATGCGTCATGCGTTATGCTTTATGCGTTATGCGTTATGAGTTATGAGTAATGAGTTATAAGTTATGCGTTATGCGTTATACGTTATACGTTATGCGTTATGCGTTATGCGTTATGCGTTATGCGTTATGCGTTATGCGTTATGCGTTATGCATTATGCGTTATGCGTTATGCTTTATGCGTTATGCGTTATGCTTTATGCGTTATGCGTTACTCCTTATGAGTTATGAGTTATAAGTTATGCGTAATGCGGTATGCGTTATACGTTATACGTTATGCGTTATGCGTTATGCGTTATGCGTTATGCGTTATGCTTTATGCGTTATGCGTTATGCATTATGCGTTATGCGTTATGCGATATGCGTTATCCGTTATGCGTTATGCGTTATGCGTTATTCGTTATGAGTAATGAGTTATAAGTTATGCGTTATGCGTTATGCGTTATGCGTTATGCGTTATGCGTTATGCGTTATGCGTTATGCGTTATGCGTTATGCGTTATGCGCTATGCGTTATGCATTATGCGTTATGCGTTATGCGTTATGCGTTAAGCGTTATGCTTTTTGCTGTATTCGTTATGCGTTGTGCATTATGCGTTATGCGTTATGTGTTATGCTTTATGCGTTATGCGTTATGCGTTACGCTTTATGCGTTATGCATTATGCGTTATGCGTTATGCGTTATGCATTATGCGTTATGCGTTATGCGTGATCCGTTATGCGTTAAGCGTTATGCGTTTTGCTGTATTCGTAATGCGTTGTGCATTATGCGTTATGCGTTATGTGTTATGCGTTATGCGTTATGCGTTATACGTTATGCGTTATGCGTTATGCGTGATCCGTTATGTGTTAGGCGATATACGTTTTGCGGTATTCGTTATGCGTTATGCGTTATGCGTTATGCGTTATCCGTTGTCCGTTATGCGTTATGCGTTGTGCGTTATTAGTTACACGTTATGCGTTATGCGTTATGCGTTATGCGTTAGGGGTTATGCGTTATGGGTTATGCGTTAACGTTATGCGTTATGCGTTATGATTTATGCTTTATGCGTTATGCGTTATGCGTGATCCGACATGCGTTATGCATTTTGCGTTATGCGTTATTCGTTATGAGTTATGAGTTATAAGTTATGCGTAATGCGTTATGCGTTATGCGTTATGCATTATGCTTTATCCGTTATGCGTTATGCGTTATGCGTTATGCTTTATGCGTTATGCGTTATGCATTATGCGTTATGCGTTATGCGTTATGCGTTATGCGTTATGCGTTATGCGATATGCGTTATGCGTTATGCGTTATGCGTTTTGCGTTATGCGTTATGCGTTATGCGTTATGCATTATGCCTTATGCGTTATGCGTTATGCGTTATGCGTTATGCGTTATGCGTTATGCGTTATGCGTTATGCGTTATGCGTTATGCGTTTTGCGTTATGCGTTATGCGTTATGCGTTGTGCGTTATGCGTTATGCGTTATGCGTTATGCGTTATGCGATATGCGTCATGCATCAAGCCTTATGCGATATGCGATATGCGTCATGCATCAAGCCTTATGCGTTATGGGTTATGCGTTAACGTTATGCGTTATGCGTTATGATTTATGCTTTATGCGTTATGCGTTATGCGTGATCCGACATGCGTTATGCATTTTGCGTTATGCGTTATTCGTTATGAGTTATGAGTTATAAGTTATGCGTAATGCGTTATGCGTTATGCGTTATGCATTATGCTTTATCCGTTATGCGTTATGCGTTATGCTTTATGCGTTATGCGTTATGCATTATGCGTTATGCGTTATGCGTTATGCGTTATGCGTTATGCGTTATGCGTTATTCGTTATGAGTAATGAGTTATAAGTTATGCGTTATGCGTAATGCGTTATGCGTTATGCGTTATGCGTTATGCTTTATGCTTTATGCGTTATGGGTTATGCGTTATGCTTTATGCGTTATTCGTTATGCGTTATGCATTATGCGTTATGCTTTATGCGTTATGCGTTATGCGTTATGCGTGATCCGACATGCATTATGCATTTTGCGTTATGCGTTATTCGTTATGAGTTATGAGTTATAAGTTATGCGTAATGCGTTATGCGTTATGCGTTATGCATTATGCTTTATCCGTTATGCGTTATGCGTTATGCTTTATGCGTTATGCGTTATGCGTTATGCGTTATGCGTTATGCCTTATGCGTTATGCGTTATTCGTTATGAGTAATGAGTTATAAGTTATGCGTTATGCGTTATGCTTTATGCGTTATGCGTTATGCGTTATGCGTTATGCGTTATGCGTTATGCGTTATGCGTTATGCGTTATGCGTTATGCGCTATGCGTTATACGGTATGCGTTATGCGTTATGCGTTATGCGTTATGCGTTATGCGTTATGCGTTATGCGTTATGCGTTATGCGTTATGCGTTATGCGTTATGCGTTATGCGTTATGCTTTATGCGTTATGCGTCATGCGTTATGCTTTATGCGTTATGCGTTACTCCTTATGAGTTATGAGTTATAAGTTATGCGTAATGCGTTATGCGTTATGCGTTATGCATTATGCTTTATCCGTTATGCGTTATGCATTATGCGTTATGCGTTATGCGTTATGCGTTATGCGTTATGCGTTATGCGTTATGCGTGATCCGTTATGCGTTATACGTTATGCGTTATGCGTTATGCGTTATGCGTTATGCGTTATGCGTTATGCGTTATGCGTTATGCGTTATGCGTTATGCGTTATGCGTTATGCGTTATGCGTTATGCGTTATGCGTTATGCGTTATGCTTTATGCGTTATGCGTTACTCCTTATGAGTTATGAGTTATAAGTTATGCGTAATGCGTTATGCTTTATGCGTTATGCGTTATGCGTTATGCGTTATGCGTTATGCGTTATGCGTTATGCGTTATGCGTGATCCGTTATGCGTTATGCGTTATGCGTTATGCGTTATGCTTTATGCGTTATGCGTTACGCGTTATGCGTGATCCGACATGCATTATGCATATTGCGTTATGCGTTATGCGTTATTCGTTATGAGTTATAAGTTATGCGTAATGCGTAATGCGTTATGCATTATGCTTTATCCGTTATGCGTTATGCTTTATGCGTTATGCGTTATGCGTTATGCGTTATGCATTATGCCTTATGCGTTATGCGTTATTCGTTATGAGTAATGAGGTATAAGTTATGCGTTATGCGTTATGCTTTATGCGTTATGCGTTATGCGTTATGCGTTATGCGTTATGCGTTATGCGTTATGCGTTATGCGTTATGCGTTATGCGTTATGCGTTATGCGTTATGCGTTATGCGTTATGCGTTATACGGTATGCGTTATGCGTTATGCGTTATGCGTTATGCGTTATGCGTTATGCGTTATGCGTTATGCGTTATGCGTTATGCGTTATGCGTTATGCTTTATGCGTTATGCGTCATGCGTTATGCTTTATGCGTTATGCGTTATGCGTTATGAGTTATGAGTAATGAGTTATAAGTTATGCGTTATGCGTTATACGTTATACGTTATGCGTTATGCGTTATGCGTTATGCGTTATGCGTTATGCGTTATGCGTTATGCATTATGCGTTATGCGTTATGCTTTATGCGTTATGCGTTATGCTTTATGCGTTATGCGTTACTCCTTATGAGTTATGAGTTATAAGTTATGCGTAATGCGGTATGCGTTATACGTTATACGTTATGCGTTATGCGTTATGCGTTATGCGTTATGCGTTATGCTTTATGCGTTATGCGTTATGCATTATGCGTTATGCGTTATGCGATATGCGTTATCCGTTATGCGTTATGCGTTATGCGTTATTCGTTATGAGTAATGAGTTATAAGTTATGCGTTATGCGTTATGCGTTATGCGTTATGCGTTATGCGTTATGCGTTATGCGTTATGCGTTATGCGTTATGCGTTATGCGTTATGCGCTATGCGTTATGCATTATGCGTTATGCGTTATGCGTTATGCGTTAAGCGTTATGCTTTTTGCTGTATTCGTTATGCGTTGTGCATTATGCGTTATGCGTTATGTGTTATGCTTTATGCGTTATGCGTTATGCGTTACGCTTTATGCGTTATGCATTATGCGTTATGCGTTATGCGTTATGCATTATGCGTTATGCGTTATGCGTGATCCGTTATGCGTTAAGCGTTATGCGTTTTGCTGTATTCGTAATGCGTTGTGCATTATGCGTTATGCGTTATGTGTTATGCGTTATGCGTTATGCGTTATACGTTATGCGTTATGCGTTATGCGTGATCCGTTATGTGTTAGGCGATATACGTTTTGCGGTATTCGTTATGCGTTATGCGTTATGCGTTATGCGTTATCCGTTGTCCGTTATGCGTTATGCGTTGTGCGTTATTAGTTACACGTTATGCGTTATGCGTTATGCGTTATGCGTTAGGGGTTATGCGTTATGGGTTATGCGTTAACGTTATGCGTTATGCGTTATGATTTATGCTTTATGCGTTATGCGTTATGCGTGATCCGACATGCGTTATGCATTTTGCGTTATGCGTTATTCGTTATGAGTTATGAGTTATAAGTTATGCGTAATGCGTTATGCGTTATGCGTTATGCATTATGCTTTATCCGTTATGCGTTATGCGTTATGCTTTATGCGTTATGCGTTATGCATTATGCGTTATGCGTTATGCGTTATGCGTTATGCGTTATGCGTTATGCGATATGCGTTATGCGTTATGCGTTATGCGTTTTGCGTTATGCGTTATGCGTTATGCGTTATGCATTATGCCTTATGCGTTATGCGTTATGCGTTATGCGTTATGCGTTATGCGTTATGCGTTATGCGTTATGCGTTATGCGTTATGCGTTTTGCGTTATGCGTTATGCGTTATGCGTTGTGCGTTATGCGTTATGCGTTATGCGTTATGCGTTATGCGTTATGCGATATGCGTCATGCATCAAGCCTTATGCGATATGCGATATGCGTCATGCATCAAGCCTTATGCGTTATGGGTTATGCGTTAACGTTATGCGTTATGCGTTATGATTTATGCTTTATGCGTTATGCGTTATGCGTGATCCGACATGCGTTATGCATTTTGCGTTATGCGTTATTCGTTATGAGTTATGAGTTATAAGTTATGCGTAATGCGTTATGCGTTATGCGTTATGCATTATGCTTTATCCGTTATGCGTTATGCGTTATGCTTTATGCGTTATGCGTTATGCATTATGCGTTATGCGTTATGCGTTATGCGTTATGCGTTATGCGTTATGCGTTATTCGTTATGAGTAATGAGTTATAAGTTATGCGTTATGCGTAATGCGTTATGCGTTATGCGTTATGCGTTATGCTTTATGCTTTATGCGTTATGGGTTATGCGTTATGCTTTATGCGTTATTCGTTATGCGTTATGCATTATGCGTTATGCTTTATGCATTATGCGTTATGCGTTATGCGTGATCCGACATGCATTATGCATTTTGCGTTATGCGTTATTCGTTATGAGTTATGAGTTATAAGTTATGCGTAATGCGTTATGCGTTATGCGTTATGCATTATGCTTTATCCGTTATGCGTTATGCGTTATGCTTTATGCGTTATGCGTTATGCGTTATGCGTTATGCGTTATGCCTTATGCGTTATGCGTTATTCGTTATGAGTAATGAGTTATAAGTTATGCGTTATGCGTTATGCTTTATGCGTTATGCGTTATGCGTTATGCGTTATGCTTTATGCGTTATGCGTTATGCGTTATGCGTTATGCGTTATGCGCTATGCGTTATACGGTATGCGTTATGCGTTATGCGTTATGCGTTATGCGTTATGCGTTATGCGTTATGCGTTATGCGTTATGCGTTATGCGTTATGCGTTATGCGTTATGCGTTATGCTTTATGCGTTATGCGTCATGCGTTATGCTTTATGCGTTATGCGTTACTCCTTATGAGTTATGAGTTATAAGTTATGCGTAATGCGTTATGCGTTATGCGTTATGCATTATGCTTTATCCGTTATGCGTTATGCATTATGCGTTATGCGTTATGCGTTATGCGTTATGCGTTATGCGTTATGCGTTATGCGTGATCCGTTATGCGTTATACGTTATGCGTTATGCGTTATGCGTTATGCGTTATGCGTTATGCGTTATGCGTTATGCGTTATGCGTTATGCGTTATGCGTTATGCGTTATGCGTTATGCGTTATGCGTTATGCGTTATGCTTTATGCGTTATGCGTTACTCCTTATGAGTTATGAGTTATAAGTTATGCGTAATGCGTTATGCTTTATGCGTTATGCGTTATGCGTTATGCGTTATGCGTTATGCGTTATGCGTTATGCGTTATGCGTTATGCGTGATCCGTTATGCGTTATGCGTTATGCGTTATGCGTTATGCTTTATGCGTTATGCGTTACGCGTTATGCGTGATCCGACATGCATTATGCATATTGCGTTATGCGTTATGCGTTATTCGTTATGAGTTATAAGTTATGCGTAATGCGTAATGCGTTATGCATTATGCTTTATCCGTTATGCGTTATGCTTTATGCGTTATGCGTTATGCGTTATGCGTTATGCATTATGCCTTATGCGTTATGCGTTATTCGTTATGAGTAATGAGGTATAAGTTATGCGTTATGCGTTATGCTTTATGCGTTATGCGTTATGCGTTATGCGTTATGCGTTATGCGTTATGCGTTATGCGTTATGCGTTATGCGTTATGCGTTATGCGTTATGCGTTATGCGTTATGCGTTATGCGTGATCCGTTATGCGTTATGCGTTATGCGTTATGCGTTATGCGTTATGCGTTATGCGTAATGCGTTATGCGTTATGCGTTATGCTTTATGCGTTATGCGTCATGCGTTATGATTTATGCGTTATGCGTTACTCCTTATGAGTTATGAGTTATAAGTTATGCGTTATGCGTTATGCTTTATGCGTTATGCGTTATGCGTTATGCGTTATGCGTTATGCGTTATGCGTTATGCGTTATGCGTTATGCGTGATCCGTTATGCGTTATGCGTTATGCGTTATGCGTTATGCGTTATGCGTTATGCGTTATACGTTATGCGTTATGCGTTATGCGTTATGCGTTATGCTTTATGCGTTATGCGTTACTCCTTATGAGTTATGAGTTATAAGTTATGCGTAATGCGTTATGCTTTATGCGTTATGCGTTATGCGTTATGCGTTATGCGTTATGCGTTATGCGTTATGCGTTATGCGTTATGCGTTATGCTTTATGCGTTATGCGTTATGAGTTATACGTTATGCGTTATGAGTTATGCGTTATGCGTTATGCGTTATGCGTTGTGCGTTATGGGTTATGATTTATGCGTTATGCGATATGAGTTATGCGTTAAGCGTTATGCGTTATGCGTTATGCGTTATGCGTTATGCGTTATGCGTTATGCATTATGCGTTATGCGTTATGCGTTATGCGTTATGCGTTATGCGTTATGCGATATGCGTCATGCATCAAGCCTTATGCGATATGCGATATGCGTCATGCATCAAGCCTTATGCGTTATGGGTTATGCGTTAACGTTATGCGTTATGCGTTATGATTTATGCTTTATGCGTTATGCGTTATGCGTGATCCGACATGCGTTATGCATTTTGCGTTATGCGTTATTCGTTATGAGTTATGAGTTATAAGTTATGCGTAATGCGTTATGCGTTATGCGTTATGCATTATGCTTTATCTGTTAAGCGTTATGCGTTATGCTTTATGTGTTATGCGTTATGCGTTATGCGTTATGCGTTATGCGTTATGCGTTATGCGTTATGCGTTATGCGTTATTCGTTATGAGTAATGAGTTATAAGTTATGCGTTATGCGTAATGCGTTATGCGTTATGCGTTATGCGTTATGCTTTATGCGTTATGCGTTATGCGTTATGCTTTATGCGTTATTCGTTATGCGTTATGCGTTATGCGTTATGCGTTATGCGTTATGCGTTATGCGTTATGCGTGATCCGACATGCATTATGCATTTTGCGTTATGCGTGATCCGACATGCATTATGCATTTTGCGTTATGCGTTATTCGTTATGAGTTATGAGTTATAAGTTATGCGTAATGCGTTATGCGTTATGCGTTATGCATTATGCTTTATCCGTTATGCGTTATGCGTTATGCTTTATGCGTTATGCGTTATGCGTTATGCGTTATGCGTTATGCCTTAAGCGTTATGCGTTATTCGTTATAAGTAATGAGTTATAAGTTATGCGTAATGCGTTATGCGTTATGCGTTATGCATTATGCTTTATCCGTTATGCGTTATGCGTTATGCTTTATGTGTTATGCGTTATGCGTTATGCGTTATGCGTTATGCGTTATGCGTTATGCGTTATGCGTTATGCGTTATGCGATATGCGTCATGCATCAAGCCTTATGCGATATGCGATATGCGTCATGCATCAAGCCTTATGCGTTATGGGTTATGCGTTAACGTTATGCGTTATGCGTTATGATTTATGCTTTATGCGTTATGCGTTATGCGTGATCCGACATGCGTTATGCATTTTGCGTTATGCGTTATTCGTTATGAGTTATGAGTTATAAGTTATGCGTAATGCGTTATGCGTTATGCGTTATGCATTATGCTTTATCCGTTATGCGTTATGCGTTATGCTTTATGTGTTATGCGTTATGCGTTATGCGTTATGCGTTATGCGTTATGCGTTATGCGTTATGCGTTATTCGTTATGAGTAATGAGTTATAAGTTATGCGTTATGCGTAATGCGTTATGCGTTATGCGTTATGCGTTATGCTTTATGCGTTATGCGTTATGCGTTATGCTTTGTGCGTTATTCGTTATGCGTTATGCGTTATGCGTTATGCGTTATGCGTTATGCGTTATGCGTTATGCGTTATGCGTTATGCGTTATGCGTTATGCGTGATCCGACATGCATTATGCATTTTGCGTTATGCGTGATCCGACATGCATTATGCATTTTGCGTTATGCGTTATTCGTTATGAGTTATGAGTTATAAGTTATGCGTAATGCGTTATGCGTTATGCGTTATGCATTATGCTTTATCCGTTATGCGTTATGCGTTATGCTTTATGCGTTATGCGTTATGCGTTATGCGTTATGCGTTATGCCTTATGCGTTATGCGTTATTCGTTATGAGTAATGAGTTATAAGTTATGCGTTATGCGTTATGCTTCATGCGTTATGCGTTATGCGTTATGCGTTATACGTTATGCGTTATGCGTTATGCGTTATGCGTTATGCTTTATGCGTTATGCGTTACTCCTTATGAGTTATGAGTTATAAGTTATGCGTAATGCGTTATCCGTTATGCGTTATGCGTTATGCGTTATGCGTTATGCCTTATGCGTTATGCGTTATTCGTTATGAGTAATGAGTTATAAGTTATGCGTAATGCGTTATGCGTTATGCGTTATGCGTTATGCGTTATGCGTTATGCGTTATGCGTTATGCGTTATGCGTTATGCGTTATGCGTGATCCGTTATGCGTTATGCGTTATGCGTTATGCGTTATGCGTTATGCGTTATGCGTTATGCGTTATGCGTTATGCTTTATGCGTTATGCGTTACTCCTTATGAGTTATGAGTTATAAGTTATGCGTAATGCGTTATGCGTTATGCGTTATGCGTTATGCGTTATGCGTTATGCCTTATGCGTTATGCGTTATTCGTTATGAGTAATGAGTTATAAGTTATGCGTAATGCGTTATGCGTTATGCGTTATGCGTTATGCGTTATGCGTTATGCGTTATGCGTTATGCGTTATGCGTTATGCGTTATGCGTGATCCGTTATGCGTTATGCGTTATGCGTTATGCGTTATGCGTTATGCGTTATGCGTTATGCGTTATACGTTATGCGTTATGCGTTATGCGTTATGCGTTATGCTTTATGCGTTATGCGTTACTCCTTATGAGTTATGAGTTATAAGTTATGCGTAATGCGTTATGCGTTATGCGTTATGCGTTATGCGTTATGCGTTATGCGTTATGCCTTATGCGTTATGCGTTATTCGTTATGAGTAATGAGTTATAAGTTATGCGTAATGCGTTATGCGTTATGCGTTATGCATTATGCTTTATCCGTTATGCGTTATGCGTTATGCTTTATGTGTTATGCGTTATGCGTTATGCGTTATGCGTTATGCGTTATGCGTTATGCGTTATGCGTTATGCGTTATGCGATATGCGTCATGCATCAAGCCTTATGCGATATGCGATATGCGTCATGCATCAAGCCTTATGCGTTATGGGTTATGCGTTAACGTTATGCGTTATGCGTTATGATTTATGCTTTATGCGTTATGCGTTATGCGTGATCCGACATGCGTTATGCATTTTGCGTTATGCGTTATTCGTTATGAGTTATGAGTTATAAGTTATGCGTAATGCGTTATGCGTCATGCGTTATGCATTATGCTTTATCCGTTATGCGTTATGCGTTATGCTTTATGTGTTATGCGTTATGCGTTATGCGTTATGCGTTATGCGTTATGCGTTATGCGTTATGCGTTATGCGTTATTCGTTATGAGTAATGAGTTATAAGTTATGCGTTATGCGTAATGCGTTATGCGTTATTCGTTATGCGTTATGCGTTATGCGTTATGCGTTATGCGTTATGCGTTATGCGTTATGCGTTATGCGTTATGCGTGATCCGACATGCATTATGCATTTTGCGTTATGCGTGATCCGAAATGCATTATGCATTTTGCGTTATGCGTTATTCGTTATGAGTTATGAGTTATAAGTTATGCGTAATGCGTTATGCGTTATGCGTTATGCATTATGCTTTATCCGTTATGCGTTATGCGTTATGCTTTATTCGTTATGCGTTATGCGTTATGCGTTATGCGTTATGCCTTATGCGTTATGCGTTATTCGTTATGAGTAATGAGTTATAAGTTATGCGTTATGCGTTATGCTTCATGCGTTATGCGTTATGCGTTATGCGTTATGCGTTATGCGTTATGCGCTATGCGTTATGCGTTATGCGCTATGCGTTATACCTTATGCGTTATGCGTTATGCGTTATGCGTTATGCGTTATGCGTTATGCGTTATGCGTTATGCGTTATGCGTTATGCGTTATGCGTTATGCGTTATGCGTTATGCGTTATGCGTTATGCGTTATGCGTTATGCGTTATGCGTTATGCGTTATGCGTTATGCGTTATGCGTTATGCGTTATGCTTTATGCGTTATGCGTTATGCGTTATGAGTAATGAGTTATAAGTTATGCGTTATGCGTTATTCGTTATGAGTAATGAGTTATAAGTTATGCGTTATGCGTTATGCTTGATGCGTTATGCGTTATGCGTTATGCTTTATGCGTTATGCGTTACTCCTTATGAGTTATGAGTTATAAGTTATGCGTAATGCGGTATGCGTTATACGTTATACGTTATGCGTTATGCGTTATGCGTTATGCGTTATGCGTTATGCATTATGTGTTATGCGTTATGCGTTATGCGTTAAGCGTTATGCGTTTTGCTGTATTCGTTATGCGTTGTGCATTATGAGTTATGCGTTATGTGTTATGCTTTATGCGTTATGCGTTATGCGTTACGCTTTATGCGTTATGCATTATGCGTTATGCGTTATGCGTTATGCATTATGCGTTATGCGTTATGCGTGATCCGTTATGCGTTAAGCGTTATGCGTTTTGCTGTATTCGTAATGCGTTGTGCATTATGTGTTATGCGTTATGCGTTATGCGTTATGCGTTATGCGTTATGCGATCTGCGTTATCCGTTATGCGTTATGCGTTATGCGTTGTGCGTTATACGTTTGCGTTATGCGTTATGCGTTATACGGTATGCGTTATACGTTATGCGTTATGCGTTATGCGATATGCGTTATGCGTTATGCGTTATGCGTTATGCGTTATGAGTTATACGTTATGCGTTATGCGTTAGGGGTTATGCGTTATGCGTTATGCGTTATGCGTTATGCTTTATGCGTTATGCATTATGCGTTATGCGTTATGCGATATGCGTTATCCGTTATGCGTTATGCGTTATGCGTTATTCGTTATGAGTAATGAGTTATAAGTTATGCGTTATGCGTTATGCTTTATGCGTTATGCGTTATGCGTTATGCGTTATGCGTTATGCGTTATGCGTTATGCGTTATGCGTTATGCGTTTTGCGTTATGCGTTATGCGTTATGCGTTGTGCGTTATACGTTTGCGTTATGCGTTATGCGTTATGCTTTATGCGTTATGCGTTATGCGTTATGCGTTATGCGTTATGCGTTATGCGTTATGCGTTATGCGTTATGCGTTATGCGTTATGCGTTTTGCGTTATGCGTTATGCGTTATGCGTTGTGCGTTATACGTTTGCGTTATGCGTTATGTGTTATGCTTTATGCGTTATGCGTTATGCGTTATGCGTTATGCGTTATGCGATATGCGTAATGCGTTATGCGTTATGCGTTATGCGTTATGCGTTATGCGTTATGCGTTATGCGTTATGCGTTATGCGTTATGCATTATGCGTTATGCGTTATGCGTTATGCGTTATGCGTTATGCGTTATTCGTTATGAGTAATGAGTTATAAGTTATGCGTTATGCGTTATGCATTATGCATTATGCGTTATGCGTTATGCGTTATGCGTTGTGCGTTATACGTTTGCGTTATGCGTTATGCGTTATGCTTTATGCGTTATGCGTTATGAGTTATGAGTAATGAGTTATAAGTTATGCGTTATGCGTTATTCGTTATGAGTAATGAGTTATAAGTTATGCGTTATGCGTAATGCGTTATGCGTTATGCGTTATGCGTTATGCTTTATGCGTTATGCGTTATGCGTTATGCTTTATGCGTTATTCGTTATGCGTTATGCGTTATGCGTTATGCGTTATGCGTTATGCGTTATGCGTTATGCGTTATGCGTTATGCGTTATGCGTTATTCGTTATGAGTAATGAGTTATAAGTTATGCGTTATGCGTAATGCGTTATGCGTTATGCGTTATGCGTTATGCTTTATGCGTTATGCGTTATGCGTTATGCTTTATGCGTTATTCGTTATGCGTTATGCGTTATGCGTTATGCGTTATGCGTTATGCGTTATGCGTTATGCATTATGCGTTATGCGTGATCCGACATGCATTATGCATTTTGCGTTATGCGTGATCCGACATGCATTATGCATTTTGCGTTATGCGTTATTCGTTATGAGTTATGAGTTATAAGTTATGCGTAATGCGTTATGCGTTATGCATTATGCTTTATCCGTTATGCGTTATGCGTTATGCTTTATGCGTTATGCGTTATGCGTTATGCGTTATGCGTTATACGTTATGCGTTATGCGTTATGCGTTATGAGTAATGAGTTATAAGTTATGCGTTATGCGTTATTCGTTATGAGTAATGAGTTATAAGTTATGCGTTATGCGTTATGCTTTATGCGTTATGCGTTATGCGTTATGCTTTATGCGTTATGCGTTACTCCTTATGAGTTATGAGTTATAAGTTATGCGTAATGCGGTATGCGTTATACGTTATACGTTATACGTTATGCGTTATGCGTTATGCGTTATGCGTTATGCGTTATGCATTATGTGTTATGCGTTATGCGTTATGCGTTAAGCGTTATGCGTTTTGCTGTATTCGTTATGCGTTGTGCATTATGAGTTATGCGTTATGTGTTATGCTTTATGCGTTATGCGTTATGCGTTACGCTTTATGCGTTATGCATTATGCGTTATGCGTTATGCGTTATGCATTATGCGTTATGCGTTATGCGTGATCCGTTATGCGTTAAGCGTTATGCGTTTTGCTGTATTCGTAATGCGTTGTGCATTATGTGTTATGCGTTATGCGTTATGCGTTATGCGTTATACGTTATGCGTTATGCGTTATGCGTGATCCGTTATGTGTTAGGCGATATACGTTTTGCGGTATTCGTTATGCGTTATGCGTTATGCGCTATGCGTTATCCGTTGTTCGTTATGCGTTATGCGTTGTGCGTTATACGTTTGCGTTATGCGTTATGCGTTATACGGTATGCGTTATACGTTATGCGTTATGCGTTATGCGATATGCGTTATGCGTTATGCGTTATGCGTTATGCGTTATGAGTTATACGTTATGCGTTATGCGTTAGGGGTTATGCGTTATGCGTTATGCGTTATGCGTTATGCGTTATGCTTTATGCGTTATGCATTATGCGTTATGCGTTATGCGATATGCGTTATCCGTTATGCGTTATGCGTTATGCGTTATTCGTTATGAGTAATGAGTTATAAGTTATGCGTTATGCGTTATGCTTTATGCGTTATGCGTTATGCGTTATGCGTTATGCGTTATGCGTTATGCGTTATGCGTTATGCGTTATGCGTTTTGCGTTATGCGTTATGCGTTATGCGTTGTGCGTTATACGTTTGCGTTATGCGTTATGCGTTATGCTTTATGCGTTATGCGTTATGCGTTATGCGTTATGCGTTATGCGTTATGCGATATGCGTAATGCGTTATGCGTTATGCGTTATGCGTTATGCGTTATGCGTTATGCGTTATGCGTTATGCGTTATGCGTTATGCATTATGCGTTATGCGTTATGCGTTATGCGTTATGCGTTATTCGTTATGAGTAATGAGTTATAAGTTATGCGTTATGCGTTATGCTTTATGCATTATGCGTTATGCGTTATGCGTTATGCGTTATGCGTTATGCGTTATGCGTTATGCGTTATGAGTTATGCTTCATGCGTTATGCGTTATGCGTTATGCGTTATGCGTTATGCGTTATGCGTTATGCGTTATGCGTGATGCGTTATGCGTTATACTTTATGCGTTATGCGTCATGCGTTATGCTTTATGCGTTATGCGTTACTCCTTATGAGTTATGGGTTATAAGTTATGCGTAATGCGTTATGCGTTATGCGTTATGCGTTATGCATTATGCTTTATCCGTTTTGCGTTATGCGTTATGCGTTATGCTTTATGCGTTATGCGTTATGCGTTATGCGTTATTCGTTATGAGTAATGAGTTATAAGTTATGCGTTATGCGTTATGCTTTATGCGTTATGCGTTATGCGTTATGCGTTATGCGTTATGCGTTATGCGTTATGCGTTATGCGTTATGCGTTATGCGTTATGCGTTTTGCGTTATGCGTTATGCGTTATGCGTTGTGCGTTATACGTTTGCGTTATGCGTTATGTGTTATGCTTTATGCGTTATGCGTTATGCGTTATGCGTTATGCGTTATGCGTTATGCTTTATGCGTTATTCGTTATGCGTTATGCGTTATGCGTTATGCGTTATGCGTTATGCGTTATGCGTTATGCGTTATGCGTTATGCGTTATGCGTTATGCGTTATTCGTTATGAGTAATGAGTTATAAGTTATGCGTTATGCGTAATGCGTTATGCGTTATGCGTTATGCGTTATGCTTTATGCGTTATGCGTTATGCGTTATGCTTTATGCGTTATTCGTTATGCGTTATGCGTTATGCGTTATGCGTTATGCGTTATGCGTTATGCGTTATGCGTTATGCGTGATCCGACATGCATTATGCATTTTGCGTTATGCGTGATCCGACATGCATTATGCATTTTGCGTTATGCGTTATTCGTTATGAGTTATGAGTTATAAGTTATGCGTAATGCGTTATGCGTTATGCATTATGCTTTATCCGTTATGCGTTATGCGTTATGCTTTATGCGTTATGCGTTATGCGTTATGCGTTATGCGTTATACGTTATGCGTTATGCGTTATGCGTTATGAGTAATGAGTTATAAGTTATGCGTTATGCGTTATTCGTTATGAGTAATGAGTTATAAGTTATGCGTTATGCGTTATGCTTTATGCGTTATGCGTTACTCCTTATGAGTTATGAGTTATAAGTTATGCGTAATGCGGTATGCGTTATACGTTATACGTTATGCGTTATGCGTTATGCGTTATGCGTTATGCGTTATGCATTATGTGTTATGCGTTATGCGTTATGCGTTAAGCGTTATGCGTTTTGCTGTATTCGTTATGCGTTGTGCATTATGAGTTATGCGTTATGTGTTATGCTTTATGCGTTATGCGTTATGCGTTACGCTTTATGCGTTATGCATTATGCGTTATGCGTTATGCGTTATGCATTATGCGTTATGCGTTATGCGTGATCCGTTATGCGTTAAGCGTTATGCGTTTTGCTGTATTCGTAATGCGTTGTGCATTATGTGTTATGCGTTATGCGTTATGCGTTATGCGTTATACGTTATGCGTTATGCGTTATGCGTGATCCGTTATGTGTTAGGCGATATACGTTTTGCGGTATTCGTTATGCGTTATGCGTTATGCGTTATGCGTTATCCGTTGTTCGTTATGCGTTATGCGTTGTGCGTTATACGTTTGCGTTATGCGTTATGCGTTATACGGTATGCGTTATACGTTATGCGTTATGCGTTATGCGATATGCGTTATGCGTTATGCGTTATGCGTTATGCGTTATGCGTTATGAGTTATACGTTATGCGTTATGCGTTAGGGGTTATGCGTTATGCGTTATGCGTTATGCTTTATGCGTTATGCATTATGCGTTATGCGTTATGCGATATGCGTTATCCGTTATGCGTTATGCGTTATGCGTTATTCGTTATGAGTAATGAGTTATAAGTTATGCGTTATGCGTTATGCTTTATGCGTTATGCGTTATGCGTTATGCGTTATGCGTTATGCGTTATGCGTTATGCGTTATGCGTTATGCGTTATGCGTTTTGCGTTATGCGTTATGCGTTATGCGTTGTGCGTTATACGTTTGCGTTATGCGTTATGCGTTATGCTTTATGCGTTATGCGTTATGCGTTATGCGTTATGCGTTATGCGTTATGCGATATGCGTAATGCGTTATGCGTTATGCGTTATGCGTTATGCGTTATGCGTTATGCGTTATGCGTTATGCGTTATGCGTTATGCATTATGCGTTATGCGTTATGCGTTATGCGTTATGCGTTATTCGTTATGAGTAATGAGTTATAAGTTATGCGTTATGCGTTATGCTTTATGCATTATGCGTTATGCGTTATGCGTTATGCGTTATGCGTTATGCGTTATGCGTTATGCGTTATGCGTTATGCGTTATGCGTTATGAGTTATGCTTCATGCGTTATGCGTTATGCGTTATGCGTTATGCGTTATGCGTTATGCGTTATGCGTGATGCGTTATGCGTTATACTTTATGCGTTATGCGTCATGCGTTATGCTTTATGCGTTATGCGTTACTCCTTATGAGTTATGGGTTATAAGTTATGCGTAATGCGTTATGCGTTATGCGTTATGCGTTATGCATTATGCTTTATCCGTTTTGCGTTATGCGTTATGCGTTATGCTTTATGCGTTATGCGTTATGCGTTATGCGTTATTCGTTATGAGTAATGAGTTATAAGTTATGCGTTATGCGTTATGCTTTATGCGTTATGCGTTATGCGTTATGCGTTATGCGTTATGCGTTATGCGTTATGCGTTATGCGTTATGCGTTATGCGTTATGCGTTTTGCGTTATGCGTTATGCGTTATGCGTTGTGCGTTATACGTTTGCGTTATGCGTTATGTGTTATGCTTTATGCGTTATGCGTTATGCGTTATGCGTTATGCGTTATGCGTTATGCTTTATGCGTTATTCGTTATGCGTTATGCGTTATGCGTTATGCGTTATGCGTTATGCGTTATGCGTTATGCGTTATGCGTTATGCGTTATGCGTTATGCGTTATTCGTTATGAGTAATGAGTTATAAGTTATGCGTTATGCGTAATGCGTTATGCGTTATGCGTTATGCGTTATGCTTTATGCGTTATGCGTTATGCGTTATGCTTTATGCGTTATTCGTTATGCGTTATGCGTTATGCGTTATGCGTTATGCGTTATGCGTTATGCGTTATGCGTTATGCGTTATGCGTTATGCGTTATGCGTTATGCGTGATCCGACATGCATTATGCATTTTGCGTTATGCGTGATCCGACATGCATTATGCATTTTGCGTTATGCGTTATTCGTTATGAGTTATGAGTTATAAGTTATGCGTTATGCGTTATGCGTTATGCTTTATGCGTTATGCGTTATGCGTTATGCGTTATGCGTTATGCGTTATGCGTTATGCGTTATGCGTGATCCGTTATGCGTTATGCGTTATGCGTTATGCGTTATGCGTTATGCGTTATGCGTTATGCGTTAAGCGTTATGCGTTTTGCTGTATTCGTTATGCGTTGTGCATTATGAGTTATGCGTTATGTGTTATGCTTTATGCGTTATGCGTTATGCGTTACGCTTTATGCGTTATGCATTATGCGTTATGCGTTATGCGTTATGCATTATGCGTTATGCGTTATGCGTGATCCGTTATGCGTTAAGCGTTATGCGTTTTGCCGTATTCGTAATGCGTTGTGCATTATGTGTTATGCGTTATGTGTTATGCGTTATGCGTTATGCGTTATACGTTATGCGTTATGCGTTATGCGTGATCCGTTATGTGTTAGGCGATATACGTTTTGCGGTTTTCGTTATGCGTTATGCGTTATGCGTTATGCGTTATCCGTTGTTCGTTATGCGTTATGCGTTGTGCGTTATACGTTTGCGTTATGCATTATGCGTTATACGGTATGCGTTATGCGTTATACGTTATGCGTTATGCGTTATGCGATATGCGTTATGCGTTATGCGTTATGCTTTATGCGTTGTGCGTTATTAGTTACACGTTATGCGTTATGCGTTATGCGTTATGCGTTAGGGGTTATGCGTTATGCGTTATTCGTTAGGCGTTATGCGTTATGCGTTATGCGTTATGCGTTATGCGTTATGAGTTATACGTTATGCGTTATGCGTTAGGGGTTATGCGTAATGCGTTATGCGTTATGCTTTATGCGTTATGCATTATGCGTTATGCGTTATGCGATATGCGTTATCCGTTATGCGTTATGCGTTATGCGTTATTCGTTATGAGTAATGAGTTATAAGTTATGCGTTATGCGTTATGCTGTATGCGTTATGCGTTATGCGTTATGCGTTATGCGTTATGCGTTATACGTTTTGCGTTATGCGTTATGCGTTATGCGTTGTGCGTTATACGTTTGCGTTATGCGTTATGCGTTATGCTTTATGCGTTATGCGTTATGCGTTATGCGTTATGCGTTATGCGTTTTGCGATATGCGTTATGCGTTATGCGTTATGCGTTATGCGTTTTGCGTTATGCGTTATGCATTATGCGTTATGCGTTATGCGTTATGCGTTATGCGTTATGCGTTATGCGTTATTCGTTATGAGTAATGAGTTATAAGTTATGCGTTATGCGTTATGCTTTATGCATTATGCGTTATGCGTTATGCGTTATGCGTTATGCGTTATGCGTTATGCGTTATGCGTTATGCGTTATGCGTTATGCGTTCTGCTTTATGCGTTATGCGTTACTCCTTATGAGTTATGAGTTATAAGTTATGCGTTACTCCTTATGAGTAATGAGTTAAAAGTTATGCGTTATGCGTTATGCTTTATGCATTATGCGTTATGCGTTATGCGTTTTGCGTTATGCGTTATGCGTTATGCGTTATGCGTTATGCGTTATGCTTTATGCGTTATGCTTTATGCGTTATGCGTTATGAGTTATACGTTATGCGTTATGCATTATGCGTTATGCGTTATGCGTTATGCGTTATATGTTATGCGTTATGCGTTATGCGTTATGCGTTATGCGTTATGCGTTGTGCGTTATACGTTTGCGTTATGCGTTATGCGTTATGCGTTATACGGTATGCGTTATGCGTTATGCGTTTGCGTTATGCGATATGCGTTATGCGTTATGCGTTATGCTTTATTCGTTATGCGTTATGAGTTATACGTTATGCGTTATGCGTTATGCGTTATGCGTTACGCGTTATGCGTTATGCGTTATGCTTTATGCGATATGCGTTACTCCTTATGAGTTATGAGTTATAAGTTATGCGTAATGCGTTATGCGTTATGCGTTATGCTTTATGCGTTATGCGTTATGCATTTTGCGTTATGCGTTATGCGATATGCGTCATGCATCAAGCCTTATGCGATATGCGATATGCGTCATGCATCAAGCCTTATGCGTTATGGGTTATGCGTTAACGTTATGCGTTATGCGTTATGATTTATGCTTTAGGCGTTATGCGTTATGCGTGATCCGACATGCGTTATGCATTTTGCGTTATGCGTTATTCGTTATGAGTTATGAGTTATAAGTTATGCGTAATGCGTTATGCGTTATGCGTTATGCCTTATGCGTTATGCGTTATTCGTTATGCATTATGCTTTATCCGTTATGCGTTATGCGTTATGCTTTATGCGTTATGCGTTATGCGTTATGCGTTATGCGTTATGCGTTATGCGTTATGCGTTATGCGTTATGCGTTATGCGTTATGCGTTATGCGTTATGCGCTATGCGTTATACGGTATGCGTTATGCGTTATGCGTTATGCGTTATGCGTTATGCGTTATGCGTTATGCGTTATGCGTTATGCGTTATGCGTTATGCGTTATGCGTTATGCGTTATGCGTTATGCGTTATGCGTTATGCGTTATGCGTTATGCGTTATGGTATATGCGTTATGCGTCATGCGTTATGCTTTATGCGTTATGCGTTACTCCTTATGAGTTATGGGTTATAAGTTATGCGTAATGCGTTATGCGTTATGCGTTATGCTTTATGCGTTATGCGTTATGAGTTATGAGTAATGAGTTATAAGTTATGCGTTATGCGTTATTCGTTATGAGTAATGAGTTATAAGTTATGCGTTATGCTTTATGCGTTATGCGTTATGCTTTATGCGTTATGCGTTACTCCTTATGAGTTATGAGTTATAAGTTATGCGTAATGCGGTATGCGTTATACGTTATACGTTATGCGTTATGCGTTATGCGTTATGCGTTATGCGTTATGCGTTATGCATTATGCGTTATGCGTTATGCGTTATGCGTTAAGCGTTATGGGTTTTGCTGTATTCATTATGCGTTGTGCATTATGAGTTATGCGTTATGTGTTATGCTTTATGCGTTATGCGTTATGCGTCACGCTTTATGCGTTATGCATTATGCGTTATGCGTTATGCGTTATGCATTATGCGTTATGCGTTATGCGTGATCCGTTATGCGTTAAGCGTTATGCGTTTTGCTGTATTCGTAATGCGTTGTGCATTATGTGTTATGCGTTATGTGTTATGCGTTATGCGTTATGCGTTATACGTTATGCGTTATGCGTTATGCGTGATCCGTTATGTGTTAGGCGATATACGTTTTGCGGTATTCGTTATGCGTTATGCGTTATGCGTTATGCGTTATCCGTTGTTCGTTATGCGTTATGCGTTGTGCGTTATACGTTTGCGTTATGCGTTATGCGTTATACGGTATGCGTTATGCGTTATGCGTTATGCGTTATGCGTTATGCGATATGCGTTATGTGTTATGCGTTATGCTTTATGCGTTGTGCGTTATTAGTTACACGTTATGCGTTATGCGTTATGCGTTATGCGTTAGGGGTTATGCGTTATGCGTTATGCGTTAGGCGTTATGCGTTATGCGTTATGCGTTATGCGTTATGAGTGATACGTTATGCGTTATGCGTTAGGGGTTATGCGTTATGCGTTATGCGTTATGCTTTATGCGTTATGCATTATGCGTTATGCGTTATGCGATATGCGTTATCCGTTATGCGTTATGCGTTATGCGTTATTCGTTATGAGTAATGAGTTATAAGTTATGCGTTATGCGTTATGCTTTATGCGTTATGCGTTATGCGTTATGCGTTATGCGTTATGCGTTATGCGTTATGCGTTATGCGTTATGCGTTTTGCGTTAGGCGTTATGCGTTATGCGTTGTGCGTTATACGTTTGCGTTATGCGTTATGCGTTATGCTTTATGCGTTATGCGTTATGCGTTATGCGTTATGCGTTATGCGTTATGCGTTATGCGATATGCGTTATGCGTTATGCGTTATGCGTTATGCGTTATGCGTTATGCGTTATGCATTATGCGTTATGCGTTATGCGTTATGCGTTATGCGATATGCGTTATGCGTTATGCGTTATGCGTTATGCGTTATGCGTTATGCGTTATGCGTTATGCGTTATGCATTATGCGTTATGCGTTATGCGTTATGCGTTATGCGTTATGCGTTATGCGTTATGCGTTATGCGTTATGCGTTATGCGTTATGCGTTATGCGTTATGCGTTTTGCGTTAGGCGTTTTGCGTTATGCGTTGTGCGTTATACGTTTGCGTTATGCGTTATGCGTTATGCTTTATGCGTTATGCGTTATGCGTTATGCGTTATGCGTTATGCGTTATGCGATATGCGTTATGCGTTATGCGTTATGCGTTATGCGTTATGCGTTATGCGTTATGCGTTATGCTTTATGCGTTATGCGTTATGCGTTATGCGTTATGCGTTATGCGTTATGCGATATGCGTTATGCGTTATGCGTTATGCGTTATGCGTTATGCGTTATGCGTTATGCATTATGCGTTATGCGTTATGCGTTATGCGTTATGCGTTATGCGTTATTCGTTATGAGTAATGAGTTATAAGTTATGCGTTATGCGTTATGCTTTATGCATTATGCGTTATGCGTTATGCGTTATGCGTTATGCGTTATGCGTTATGCGTTATGCTTTATGCGTTATGCGTTACTCCTTATGAGTTATGAGTTATAAGTTATGCGTAATGCGTTATGCGTTATGCGTTATGCTTTATGCGTTATGCGTTATGCGTTTGCGTTATGCGTTATGCGTTATGCGTGATCCGTTATGCGTTATGCGTTATGCGTTATGCGTTCTGCGTTATGCGTTATGCGTTATGCGTTATGCGTTATGCGTTATGCGTTATTCGTTATGAGTAATGAGTTATAAGTTATGCGTTATGCGTTATGCTTTATGCATTATGCGTTATGCGTTATGCGTTTTGCGTTATGCGTTATGCGTTATGCGTTATGCGTTATGCGTTATGCGTTATGCTTTATGCGTTATGCGTTATGAGTTATACGTTATGCGTTATGCATTATGCGTTATGCGTTATGCGTTATGCTTTATGCGTTATGCGTTACTCCGTATGAGTTATGAGTTATAAGTTATGCGTAATGCGGTATGCGTTATACGTAATACGTTATGCGTTATGCGTTATGCTTTATGCGATATGCGTTACTCCTTATGAGTTATGAGTTATAAGTTATGCGTAATGCGTTATGCGTTATGCGTTATGCTTTATGCGTTATGCGTTATGCGTTATGCGTTATGCGTTGTGCGTTATGGGTTATGATTTATGCGTTATGCGATATGAGTTATGCGTTAAGCGTTATGCGTTATGCGTTATGCGTTATGCGTTATGCGTTATGCGTTATGCGTTATGAGTTATGCGTTATGAGTTATGCGTTATGCGTTATGCGTTATGCGTTATGCGTTATGCGTTTTGCGGTATTCGTTATGCGTTGTGCATTATGCGTTATGCGTTGTGCGTTATGGGTTATGATTTATGCGTTATGCGATATGAGTTATGCGTTAAGCGTTATGCGTTATGCGTTATGCGTTATGCGTTATACGTTATGCGTTATGCGTTATGCGTTATGCGTTATGCGCTATGCGTTATGCGTTATGAGTAATGAGTTATAAGTTATGCGTTATGCGTTATGCTTTATGCGTTATGCGTTATGCGTTATGCTTTATGCGTTATGCGTTACTCCGTATGAGTTATGAGTTATAAGTTATGCGTAATGCGGTATGCGTTATACGTAATACGTTATGCGTTATGCGTTATGCATTTTGCGTTATGCGTTATTCGTTATGAGTTATAAGTTATGCGTAATGCGGTATGCGTTATGCGTTATGCATTATGCTTCATCCGTTATACGTTATGCGTTATGCTTTATGCGTTATGCGTTATGCGTTATGCATTTTGCGTTATGCGTTATTCGTTATGAGTTATGAGTTATAAGTTATGCGTAATGCGTTATGCGTTATGCGTTATGCATTATGCTTTATCCGTTATGCGTTATGCGTTATGCTTTATGCGTTATGCGTTATGCGTTATGCGTTATGCGTTATGCGTTATGCGTTATGCGTTATTCGTTATGAGTAATGAGTTACAAGTTATGCGTTATGCGTAATGCGTTATGCTTTATGCGTTATGCGTTATGCGTTATGCTTTATGCGTTATTCGTTATGCGTTATGCGTTATGCGTTATGCGTTATGCGTTATGCGTTATGCGTTATGCGTTATGCGTTACGCGTTATGCGTTATGCGTTATGCGTTATGCGTTATGCTTTATGCGTTATGCGTTACTCCTTATGAGTTATAAGTTATGCGTAATGCGTTATGCGTTATGCGTTATGCTTTATGCGTTATGCGTTATGCGTTATGCGTTATGCGTTATGCGTTATGCGTTATGCGTTATGCGTTATGCGTTATGCGTTATGCGTTATGCGTTATGCGTTATGCGTTATGCGTTATGCGTTATGCGTTATGCGTTATGCGTTATGCGTTATGCGTTATACGGTATGCGTTATGCGTTATGCGTTATGCGTTATGCGTTATGCGTTATGCGTTATGCGTTATGCGTTATGCGTTATGCGTTATGCGTTATGATTTATGCGTTATGCGTTATGCGTTATGCTTTATGCGTTATGCGTTACTCCTTATGAGTTATGAGTTATAAGTTATGCGTAATGCGTTATGCGTTATGCGTTATGCATTATGCTTTATGCGTAATGCGGTATGCGTTATACGTTATGCGTTATGCGTTATGCGTTATGCGTTATGCGTTATGCGTTATGCGTTATGCGTTATGCGTTATGCGTTATGCGTTATGCGTTATGCGCTATGCGTTATGCATTATGTGTTATGCGTTATGCGTTATGCGTTAAGCGTTATGCGTTTTTCTGTATTCGTTATGCGTTGTGCATTATGCGTTATGCGTTATGTGTTACGCTTTATGCGTTATGCGTTATGCGTTACGCTTTATGCGTTATGCATTATGCGTTATGCGTTATGCGTTATGCATTATGCGTTATGCGTTATGCGTGATCCGTTATGCGTTAAGCGTTATGCGTTTTGCTGTATTCGTAATGCGTTGTGCATTATGCGTTATGCGTTATGTGTTATGCGTTATGCGTTATGCGTTATACGTTATGCGTTATGCGTTATGCGTGATCCGTTATGTGTTAGGCGATATACGTTTTGCGGTATTCGTTATGCGTTATGCGTTATGCGTTATGCGTTATCCGTTGTTCGTTATGCGTTATGCGTTGTGCGTTATACGTTTGCGTTATGCGTTATGCGTTATACGGTACGCGTTATGCGTTATACGTTATGCGTTATGCGTTATGCGATATGCGTTATGCGTTATACGTTATGCTTTATGCGTTATGCGTTATTAGTTACACGTTATGCGTTATGCGTTATGCGTTAGGGGTTATGCGTTATGCGTTAGGCGTTATGCGTTATGCGTTATGCGTTATGAGTTATACGTTATGCGTTATGCGTTAGGGGTTATGCGTTATGCGTTATGCGTTATGCGTTATGCGTTATGCGTTATGCGTTATGCGTTATGCGTTATGCGTTATGCGTTATGCGTTATGCGTTTTGCGTTAGGCGTTATGCGTTATGCGTTGTGCGTTATACGTTTGCGTTATGCGTTATGCGTTATGCTTTATGCGTTATGCGTTATGCGTTATGCGTTATGCGTTATGCGTTATGCGATATGCGTTATGCGTTATGCGTTATGCGTTATGCGTTATGCGTTATGCGTTATGCGTTATGCGTTATGCTTTATGCGTTATGCGTTATGCGTTATGCGTTATGCGTTATGCGTTATGCGATATGCGTTATGCGTTATGCGTTATGCGTTATGCGTTATGCGTTTTGCGTTATGCGTTATGCATTATGCGTTATGCGTTATGCGTTATGCGTTATGCGTTATGCGTTATTCGTTATGAGTAATGAGTTCTAAGTTATGCGTTATGCGTTATGCTTTATGCATTATGCGTTATGCGTTATGCGTTATGCGTTATGCGTTATGCGTTATGCGTTATGCGTTATGCTTTATGCGTTATGCGTTACTCCTTATGAGTTATGAGTTATAAGTTATGCGTAATGCGTTATGCGTTATGCGTTATGCTTTATGCGTTATGCGTTATGCGTTTGCGTTATGCGTTATGCGTTATGCGTGATCCGTTATGCGTTATGCGTTATGCGTTATGCGTTATGCGTTATGCGTTATGCGTTATGCGTTATGCGTTATGCGTTATTCGTTATGAGTAATGAGTTATAAGTTATGCGTTATGCGTTATGCTTTATGCATTATGCGTTATGCGTTATGCGTTTTGCGTTATGCGTTATGCGTTATGCGTTATGCGTTATGCGTTATGCGTTATGCTTTATGCGTTATGCGTTATGAGTTATACGTTATGCGTTATGCATTATGCGTTATGCGTTATGCGTTATGCTTTATGCGTTATGCGTTACTCCGTATGAGTTATGAGTTATAAGTTATGCGTAATGCGGTATGCGTTATACGTAATACGTTATGCGTTATGCGTTATGCTTTATGCGATATGCGTTACTCCTTATGAGTTATGAGTTATAAGTTATGCGTAATGCGTTATGCGTTATGCGTTATGCTTTATGCGTTATGCGTTATGCGTTATGCGTTGTGCGTTATGGGTTATGATTTATGCGTTATGCGATATGAGTTATGCGTTAAGCGTTATGCGTTATGCGTTATGCGTTATGCGTTATGCGTTATGCGTTATGCGTTATGAGTTATGCGTTATGAGTTATGCGTTATGCGTTATGCGTTATGCGTTATGCGTTATGCGTTTTGCGGTATTCGTTATGCGTTGTGCATTATGCGTTATGCGTTGTGCGTTATGGGTTATGATTTATGCGTTATGCGATATGAGTTATGCGTTAAGCGTTATGCGTTATGCGTTATGCATTATGCTTTATGCGTAATGCGGTATGCGTTATACGTAATACGTTATGCGTTATGCGTTATGCTTTATGCGATATGCGTTACTCCTTATGAGTTATGAGTTATAAGTTATGCGTAATGCGTTATGCGTTATGCGTTATGCTTTATGCGTTATGCGTTATGCGTTATGCGTTGTGCGTTATGGGTTATGATTTATGCGTTATGCGATATGAGTTATGCGTTAAGCGTTATGCGTTATGCGTTATGCGTTATGCGTTATGCGTTATGCGTTATGCGTTATGAGTTATGCGTTATGAGTTATGCGTTATGCGTTATGCGTTATGCGTTATGCGTTATGCGTTTTGCGGTATTCGTTATGCGTTGTGCATTATGCGTTATGCGTTGTGCGTTATGGGTTATGATTTATGCGTTATGCGATATGAGTTATGCGTTAAGCGTTATGCGTTATGCGTTATGCGTTATGCGTTATACGTTATGCGTTATGCGTTATGCGTTATGCGTTATGCGCTATGCGTTATGCGTTATGCGTTATGAGTAATGAGTTATAAGTTATGCGTTATGCGTTATGCTTTATGCGTTATGCGTTATGCGTTATGCTTTATGCGTTATGCGTTACTCCGTATGAGTTATGAGTTATAAGTTATGCGTAATGCGGTATGCGTTATACGTAATACGTTATGCGTTATGCGTTATGCATTTTGCGTTATGCGTTATTCGTTATGAGTTATAAGTTATGCGTAATGCGGTATGCGTTATGCGTTATGCATTATGCTTCATCCGTTATACGTTATGCGTTATGCTTTATGCGTTATGCGTTATGCGTTATGCGTTATGCATTTTGCGTTATGCGTTATTCGTTATGAGTTATGAGTTATAAGTTATGCGTAATGCGTTATGCGTTATGCGTTATGCATTATGCTTTATCCGTTATGCGTTATGCGTTATGCTTTATGCGTTATGCGTTATGCGTTATGCGTTATGCGTTATGCGTTATGCGTTATTCGTTATGAGTAATGAGTTACAAGTTATGCGTTATGCGTAATGCGTTATGCTTTATGCGTTATGCGTTATTCGTTATGCTTTATGCGTTATTCGTTATGCGTTATGCGTTATGCGTTATGCGTTATGCGTTATGCGTTATGCGTTACGCGTTATGCGTTATGCGTTATGCGTTATGCGTTATGCTTTATGCGTTATGCGTTACTCCTTATGAGTTATAAGTTATGCGTAATGCGTTATGCGTTATGCGTTATGCTTTATGCGTTATGCGTTATGCGTTATGCGTTATGCGTTATGCGTTATGCGTTATGCGTTATGCGTTATGCGTTATGCGTTATGCGTTATGCGTTATGCGTTATGCGTTATGCTTTATGCGTTATGCGTTATGCCTTATGCGTTATGCCTTATGCGTTATGCGTTATTCGTTATGAGTAATGAGTTATAAGTTATGCGTTATGCGTTATGCTTTATGCGTTATGCGTTATGCGTTATGCGTTATGCGTTATGCGTTATGCGTTATGCGTTATGCGTTATGCGTTATGCGTTATGCGTTATGCGTTATGCGTTATGCGTTATGCGTTATACGGTATGCGTTATGCGTTATGCGTTATGCGTTATGCGTTATGCGTTATGCGTTATGCGTTATGCGTTATGCGTTATGCGTTATGCGTTATGCGTTATGCGTTATGCGTTATGCGTTATACGGTATGCGTTATGCGTTATGCGTTATGCGTTATGCGTTATGCGTTATGCGTTATGCGTTATGCGTTATGCGTTATGCGTTATGCGTTATGCGTTATGATTTATGCGTTATGCGTTATGCGTTATGCTTTATGCGTTATGCGTTACTCCTTATGAGTTATGAGTTATAAGTTATGCGTAATGCGTTATGCGTTATGCGTTATGCATTATGCTTTATGCGTAATGCGGTATGCGTTATACGTTATGCGTTATGCGTTATGCGTTATGCGTTATGCGTTATGCGTTATGCGTTATGCGTTATGCGTTATGCGTTATGCGTTATGCGTTATGCGCTATGCGTTATGCATTATGCGTTATGCGTTATGCGTTATGCGTTAAGCGTTATGCGTTTTTCTGAATTCGTTATGCGTTGTGCATTATGCGTTATGCGTTATGTGTTACGCTTTATGCGTTATGCGTTATGCGTTACGCTTTATGCGTTATGCATTATGCGTTATGCGTTATGCGTTATGCATTATGCGTTATGCGTTATGCGTGATCCGTTATGCGTTAAGCGTTATGCGTTTTGCTGTATTCGTAATGCGTTGTGCATTATGCGTTATGCGTTATGTGTTATGCGTTATGCGTTATGCGTTATACGTTATGCGTTATGCGTTATGCGTGATCCGTTATGTGTTAGGCGATATACGTTTTGCGGTATTCGTTATGCGTTATGCGTTATGCGTTATGCGTTATCCGTTGTTCGTTATGCGTTATGCGTTGTGCGTTATACGTTTGCGTTATGCGTTATGCGTTATACGGTACGCGTTATGCGTTATACGTTATGCGTTATGCGTTATGCGATATGCGTTATGCGTTATACGTTATGCTTTATGCGTTATGCGTTATTAGTTACACGTTATGCGTTATGCGTTATGCGTTAGGGGTTATGCGTTATGCGTTAGGCGTTATGCGTTATGCGTTATGCGTTATGAGTTATACGTTATGCGTTATGCGTTAGGGGTTATGCGTTATGCGTTATGCGTTATGCGATATGCGTTATGCGTTATGCGTTATGCGTTATGCGTTATGCGTTATGCGTTACGCGTTATGCGTTATGCGTTATGCGTTATGCGTTATGCTTTATGCGTTATGCGTTACTCCTTATGAGTTATAAGTTATGCGTAATGCGTTATGCGTTATGCGTTATGCTTTATGCGTTATGCGTTATGCGGTATGCGTTATGCGTTATGCGTTATGCGTTATGCGTTATGCGTTATGCGTTATGCGTTATGCGTTATGCGTTATGCGTTATGCGTTATGCGTTATGCGTTATGCGTTATGCGTTATGCGTTATTCGTTATGAGTAATGAGTTATAAGTTATGCGTTATGCGTTATGCTTTATGCATTATGCGTTATGCTTTATGCGTTATGCGTTATGCGTTATGCGTTATGCGTTATGCGTTATGCGATATGCGTTATGCGTTATGCGTTATGTGTTATGCGTTATGCGTTATGCGTTATGCGTTATGCATTATGCGTTATGCGTTATGCGTTATGCGTTATGCGTTATGCGTTATTCGTTATGAGTAATGAGTTATAAGGTATGCGTTATGCGTTATGCTTTATGCATTATGCGTTATGCGTTATGCGTTATGCGTTATGCGTTATGCGTTATGCGTTATGCTTTATGCGTTATGCGTTGCTCCTTATGAGTTATGAGTTATAAGTTATGCGTAATGCGTTATGCGTTATGCGTTATGCTTTATGCGTTATGCGTTATGCGTTTGCGTTATGCGTTATGCGTTATGCGTGATCCGTTATGCGTTATGCGTTATGCGTTATGCGTTATGCGTTATGCGTTATGCGTTATGCGTTATGCGTTATGCGTTATTCGTTATGAGTAATGAGTTATAAGTTATGCGTTATGCGTTATGCTTTATGCATTATGCGTTATGCGTTATGCGTTTTGCGTTATGCGTTATGCGTTATGCGTTATGCGTTATGCGTTATGCGTTATGCTTTATGCGTTATGCGTTATGAGTTATACGTTATGCGTTATGCATTATGCGTTATGCGTTATGCGTTATGCTTTATGCGTTATGCGTTACTCCGTATGAGTTATGAGTTATAAGTTATGCGTAATGCGGTATGCGTTATACGTAATACGTTATGCGTTATGCGTTATGCTTTATGCGTTATGCGTTACTCCTTATGAGTTATGAGTTATAAGTTATGCGTAATGCGTTATGCGTTATGCGTTATGCTTTATGCGTTATGCGTTATGCGTTATGCGTTGTGCGTTATGGGTTATGATTTATGCGTTATGCGATATGAGTTATGCGTTAAGCGTTATGCGTTATGCGTTATGCGTTATGCGTTATGCGTTATGCGTTATGCGTTATGAGTTATGCGTTATGAGTTATGCGTTATGCGTTATGCGTTATGCGTTATGCGTTATGCGTTATGCGTTTTGCGGTATTCGTTATGCGTTGTGCATTATGCGTTATGCGTTGTGCGTTATGGGTTATGATTTATGCGTTATGCGATATGAGTTATGCGTTAAGCGTTATGCGTTATGCGTTATGCGTTATGCGTTATACGTTATGCGTTATGCGTTATGCGTTATGCGTTATGCGCTATGCGTTATGCGTTATGCGTTATGAGTAATGAGTTATAAGTTATGCGTTATGCGTTATGCTTTATGCGTTATGCGTTATGCGTTATGCTTTATGCGTTATGCGTTACTCCGTATGAGTTATGAGTTATAAGTTATGCGTAATGCGGTATGCGTTATACGTAATACGTTATGCGTTATGCGTTATGCGTTATGCGTTATGCGTTATGCGTTATGCGTTATGCTTTATGCGTTATGCGTTACTCCTTATGAGTTATAAGTTATGCGTAATGCGTTATGCGTTATGCGTTATGCTTTATGCGTTATGCGTTATGCGTTATGCCTTATGCGTTATGCGTTATGCGTTATGCGTTATGCGTAATGCGTTATGCTTTATGCGTTATGCGTTATGCGTTATGCTTTATGCGTTATTCGTTATGCGTTATGCGTTATGCGTTATGCGTTATGCGTTATGCGTTATGCGTTATGCGTTACGCGTTATGCGTTATGCGTTATGCGTTATGCGTTATGCTTTATGCGTTATGCGTTACTCCTTATGAGTTATAAGTTATGCGTAATGCGTTATGCGTTATGCGTTATGCTTTATGCGTTATGCGTTATGCGTTATGCGTTATGCGTTATGCGTTATGCGTTATGCGTTATGCGTTATGCGTTATGCGTTATGCGTTATGCGTTATGCGTTATGCGTTATGCTTTATGCGTTATGCGTTATGCCTTATGCGTTATGCCTTATGCGTTATGCGTTATTCGTTATGAGTAATGAGTTATAAGTTATGCGTTATGCGTTATGCGTTATGCGTTATGCGTTACGCGTTATGCGTTATGCGTTATGCGTTATGCGTTATGCTTTATGCGTTATGCGTTACTCCTTATGAGTTATAAGTTATGCGTAATGCGTTATGCGTTATGCGTTATGCTTTATGCGTTATGCGTTATGCGTTATGCGTTATGCGTTATGCGTTATGCGTTATGCGTTATGCGTTATGCGTTATGCGTTATGCGTTATGCGTTATGCGTTATGCGTTATGCTTTATGCGTTATGCGTTATGCCTTATGCGTTATGCCTTATGCGTTATGCGTTATTCGTTATGAGTAATGAGTTATAAGTTATGCGTTATGCGTTATGCGTTATGCGTTATGCGTTATGCGTTATGCGTTATGCGTTATGCGTTATGCGTTATGCGTTATGCGTTATGCGTTATGCGTTATGCGTTATGCGTTATGCGTTATGCGTTATGCGTTATGCGTTATACGGTATGCGTTATGCGTTATGCGTTATGCGTTATGCGTTATGCGTTATGCGTTATGCGTTATGCGTTATGCGTTATGCGTTATGCGTTATGCGTTATGCGTTATACGGTATGCGTTATGCGTTATGCGTTATGCGTTATGCGTTATGCGTTATGCGTTATGCGTTATGCGTTATGCGTTATGCGTTATGCGTTATGCGTTATGATTTATGCGTTATGCGTTATGCGTTATGCTTTATGCGTTATGCGTTACTCCTTATGAGTTATGAGTTATAAGTTATGCGTAATGCGTTATGCGTTATGCGTTATGCATTATGCTTTATGCGTAATGCGGTATGCGTTATACGTTAAGCGTTATGCGTTTTTCTGTATTCGTTATGCGTTGTGCATTATGCGTTATGCGTTATGTGTTACGCTTTATGCGTTATGCGTTATGCGTTACGCTTTATGCGTTATGCATTATGCGTTATGCGTTATGCGTTATGCATTATGCGTTATGCGTTATGCGTTATGCGTTATGCGTTATGCGTTATGCGTTATGCGTTATACGGTAAGCGTTATGCGTTATGCGTTATGCGTTATGCGTTATGCTTTATGCGTTATGCGTTATGCGTTATGCGTTATGCGTTATGCGTTATGCGTTATGCGTTATGCGTTATGCGTTATGCGTTATGCGTTATGCGTTATGCGTTATGCGTTATGCGTTATGCGTTATACGGTATGCTTTATGCGTTATGCGTTATGCGTTATGCGTTATGCGTTATGCGTTATGCGTTATGCGTTATGCGTTATGCGTTATGCGTTATGCGTTATGCGTTATGCGTTATGCGTTATGCGTTATACGGTATGCGTTATGCGTTATGCGTTATGCGTTATGCGTTATGCGTTATGCGTTATGCGTTATGCGTTATGCGTTATGCGTTATGCGTTATGCGTTATGCGTTATGCGTTATGATTTATGCGTTATGCGTTATGCGTTATGCTTTATGCGTTATGCGTTACTCCTTATGAGTTATGAGTTATAAGTTATGCGTAATGCGTTATGCGTTATGCGTTATGCATTATGCTTTATGCGTAATGCGGTATGCGTTATACGTTAAGCGTTATGCGTTTTTCTGTATTCGTTATGCGTTGTGCATTATGCGTTATACGGTATGCGTTATGCGTTATGCGTTATGCGTTATGCGTTATGCATTATGCGTTATGCGTTATGCGTTATGCGTTATGCGTTATGCGTTATGCGTTATGCGTTATGCGTTATGATTTATGCGTTATGCGTTATGCGTTATGCTTTATGCGTTATGCGTTACTCCTTATGAGTTATGAGTTATAAGTTATGCGTAATGGGTTATGCGTTATGCGTTATGCGTTATGCGTTATGCGTTATGCGTTAAGCGTTATGCGTTTTTCTGTATTCGTTATGCGTTGTGCATTATGCGTTATGCGTTATGAGTTACGCTTTATGCGTTATGCGTTATGCGTTACGCTTTATGCGTTATGCATTATGCGTTATGCGTTATGCGTTATGCGTTATGCGTGATCCGTTATGCGTTAAGCGTTATGCGTTTTGCTGTATTCGTAATGCGTTGTGCATTATGCGTTATGCGTTATGCGTTATCCGTTGTTCGTTATGCGTTATGCGTTGTGCGTTATACGTTTGCGTTATGCGTTATGCGTTATACGGTACGCGTTATGCGTTATACGTTATGCGTTATGCGTTATGCGATATGCGTTATGCGTTATACGTTATGCTTTATGCGTTATGCGTTATTAGTTACACGTTATGCGTTATGCGTTATGCGTTAGGGGTTATGCGTTATGCGTTAGGCGTTATGCGTTATGCGTTATGCGTTATGAGTTATACGTTATGCGTTATGCGTTAGGGGTTATGCGTTATGCGTTATGCGTTATGCTTTATGCGTTATGCATTATGCGTTATGCGTTATGCGATATGCGTTATCCGTTATGCGTTATGCGTTATGCGTTATTCGTTATGAGTAATGAGTTATAAGTTATGCGTTATGCGTTATGCTTTATGCGTTATGCGTTATGCCTTATGCGTTATGCGTTATGCGTTATGCGTTATGCGTTTTGCGTTAGGGGTTATGCGTTATGCGTTATGCGTTATGCTTTATGCGTTATGCATTATGCGTTATGCGTTATGCGATATGCGTTATCCGTTATGCGTTATGCGTTATGCGTTATTCGTTATGAGTAATGAGTTATAAGCTATGCGTTATGCGTTATGCTTTATGCGTTATGCGTTATGCCTTATGCGTTATGCGTTATGCGTTATGCGTTATGCGTTATGCGTTTTGCGTTATGCGTTATGCGTTATGCGTTGTGCGTTATACGTTTGCGTTATGCGTTATGCGTTATGCTTTATGCGTTATGCGTCATGCGTTATGCGTTATGCGTTATGCGTTATGCGTTATGCGTTATGCGTTATGCGTTATGCGTTATGCCTTATGCGTTATGCGTTATGCGTTATGCGTTATGCGTTATGCGTTTTGCGTTATGCGTTATGCGTTATGCGTTGTGCGTTATACGTTTGCGTTATGCGTTATGCGTTATGCTTTATGCGTTATGCGTCATGCGTTATGCGTTATGCGTTATGCGTTATGCGTTATGCGTTATGCGTTATGCGTTATGCGTTATGCGTTATGCGTTATGCGTTATGCGTTATGCGTTACGCGTTATGCGTTATGCGTTATGCGTTATGCGTTATGCGTTATGCTTTATGCGTTATGCGTTACTCCTTATGAGTTATGAGTTATAAGTTATGCGTAATGCGTTATGCGTTATGCGTTATGCTTTATGCGTTATGCGTCATGCGTTATGCGTTATGCGTTATGCGTTATGCGTTATGCGTTATGCGTTATGCGTTATGCGTTATGCGTTATGCTTTATGCGTTATGCGTTATGCCTTATGCGTTATGCCTTATGCGTTATGCGTCATTCGTTATGAGTAATGAGTTATAAGTTATGCGTTATGCGTTATGCTTTATGCGTTATTCGTTATGAGTAATGAGTTATAAGTTATGCGTTATGCGTTATGCTTTATGCGTTATGCGTTATGCGTTATGCTTTATGCGTTATGCGTTAATCCTTATGAGTTATGAGTTATAAGTTATGCGTAATGCGGTATGCGTTATACGTTATACGTTATGCGTTATGCGTTATGCGTTATGAGTTGTACGTTATGCGTTATGCGTTAGGGGTTATGCGCTGTGCGTTATGCGTTATGCTTTATGCGTTATGCATTATGCGTTATGCGTTATGCGATATGCGTTATCCGTTATGCGTTATGCGTTATGCGTTATTGGTTATGAGTAATGAGTTATAAGTTATGCGTTATGCGTTATGCTTTATGCCTTATGCGTTATGCGTTATGCGTTATGCGTTATGCGTTATGCGTTAAGCGTTATGCTTTTTGCTGTATTCGTTATGCGTTGTGCATTATGCGTTATGCGTTATGTGTTATGCTTTATGCGTTATGCGTTATGCGTTACGCTTTATGCGTTATGCATTATGCGTTATGCGTTATGCGTTATGCATTATGCGTTATGCGTTATGCGTGATCCGTTATGCGTTAAGCGTTATGCGTTTTGCTGTATTCGTAATGCGTTGTGCATTATGCGTTATGCGTTATGTGTTATGCGTTATGCGTTATGCGTTATACGTTATGCGTTATGCGTTATGCGTGATCCGTTATGTGTTAGGCGATATACGTTTTGCGGTATTCGTTATGCGTTATGCGTTATGCGTTATCCGTTGTCCGTTATGCGTTATGCGTTGTGCGTTATTAGTTACACGTTATGCGTTATGCGTTATGCGTTATGCGTTAGGGGTTATGCGTTATGCGTTATGCGTTAGGCGTTATGCGTTATGCGTTATGCGTTATGCGTTATGAGTTGTACGTTATGCGTTATGCGTTAGGGGTTATGCGCTATGCGTTATGCGTTATGCTTTATGCGTTATGCATTATGCGTTATGCGTTATGCGATATGCGTTATCCGTTATGCGTTATGCGTTATGCGTTATTGGTTATGAGTAATGAGTTATAAGTTATGCGTTATGCGTTATGCTTTATGCCTTATGCGTTATGCGTTATGCGTTATGCGTTATGCGTTATGCGTTATGCGTTATGCGTTTTGCGTTATGCGTTATGCGTTATGCGTTGTGCGTTATACGTTTGCGTTATGCGTTATGCGTTATGCTTTATGCGTTATGCGTTATGCGTTATGCGTTATGCGTTATGCGTTATGCGTTATGCGTTATGCGTTATGCGTTATGCGTTATGCGTTATGCGTTATGCGTTATGCGTTATGCGTTATGCGTTATGCGTTATGCGTTATGCGCTATGCGTTATGCTTTATGCGTTATGCGTTACTCCTTATGAGTTATGAGTTATAAGTTATGCGTAATGCGGTATGCGTTATACGTTATACGTTATGCGTTATGCGTTATGCGTTATGCGTTATGCGTTATGCGTTATGCGTTATGCGTTATGCGCTATGCGTTATGCATTATGCGTTATGCGTTATGCGTTATGCGTTAAGCGTTATGCGTTTTGCTGTATTCGTTATGCGGTGTGCATTATGAGTTATGCGTTATGTGTTATGCTTTATGCGTTATGCGTTATGCGTTACGCTTTATGCGTTATGCATTATGCGTTATGCGTTATGTGTTATGCATTATGCGTTATGCGTTATGCGTGATCCGTTATGCGTTAAGCGTTATGCGTTTTGCTGTATTCGTAATGCGTTGTGCATTATGTGTTATGCGTTATGTGTTATGCGTTATGCGTTATGCGTTATACGTTATGCGTTATGCGTTATGCGTGATCCGTTATATGTTAGGCGATATACGTTTTGCGGTATTCGTTATGCGTTATGCGTTATGCGTTATGCGTTATCCGTTGTTCGTTATGCGTTATGCGTTGTGCGTTATACGTTTGCGTTATGCGTTATGCGTTATACGGTATGCGTTATGCGTTATACGTTATGCGTATGTGTTATGCGATATGCGTTATGCGTTATGCGTTATGCTTTATGCGTTGTGCGTTATTAGTTACACGTTATGCGTTATGCGTTATGCGTTAGGGGTTATGCGTTATGCGTTAGGCGTTATGCGTTATGCGTTATGCGTTATGCGTTATGCGTTATGCGTTATGCGTTATGCGTTATGCGTTATGCGTTAGGGGTTATGCGTTATGCGTTATGCGTTATGCTTTATGCGTTATGCGTTATGCATTATGCGTTATGCGTTATGCGCTATGCGTTATGCTTTATGCGTTATGCGTTACTCCTTATGAGTTATGAGTTATAAGTTATGCGTAATGCGGTATGCGTTATACGTTATACGTTATGCGTTATGCGTTATGCGTTATGCGTTATGCGTTATGCGTTATGCGTTATGCGTTATGCGCTATGCGTTATGCATTATGCGTTATGCGTTATGCGTTATGCGTTAAGCGTTATGCGTTTTGCTGTATTCGTTATGCGGTGTGCATTATGAGTTATGCGTTATGTGTTATGCTTTATGCGTTATGCGTTATGCGTTACGCTTTATGCGTTATGCATTATGCGTTATGCGTTATGTGTTATGCATTATGCGTTATGCGTTATGCGTGATCCGTTATGCGTTAAGCGTTATGCGTTTTGCTGTATTCGTAATGCGTTGTGCATTATGTGTTATGCGTTATGTGTTATGCGTTATGCGTTATGCGTTATACGTTATGCGTTATGCGTTATGCGTGATCCGTTATATGTTAGGCGATATACGTTTTGCGGTATTCGTTATGCGTTATGCGTTATGCGTTATGCGTTATCCGTTGTTCGTTATGCGTTATGCGTTGTGCGTTATACGTTTGCGTTATGCGTTATGCGTTATACGGTATGCGTTATGCGTTATACGTTATGCGTATGTGTTATGCGAAATGCGTTATGCGTTATGCGTTATGCTTTATGCGTTGTGCGTTATTAGTTACACGTTATGCGTTATGCGTTATGCGTTAGGGGTTATGCGTTATGCGTTAGGCGTTATGCGTTATGCGTTATGCGTTATGCGTTATGCGTTATGAGTTATACGTTATGCGTTATGCGTTAGGGGTTATGCGTTATGCGTTATGCGTTATGCTTTATGCGTTATGCGTTATGCATTATGCGTTATGCGTTATGCGATATGCGTTATCCGTTATGCGTTATGCGTTATGCGTTATTCGTTATGAGTAATGAGTTATAAGTTATGCGTTATGCGTTATGCTTTATGCGTTATGCGTTATGCGTTATGCGTTATGCGTTATGCGTTATGCGTTATGCGTTATGCGTTATGCTTTATGCGTTATGCGTTATGCGTTATGCGTTATGCGTTATGCGTTATGCGTTATGCGTTATGCGTAATGCGTTATGCGTTATGCGTTATGCATTATGCTTTATCCGTTATGCGTTATGCGTTATGCTTTATGCGTTATGCGTTATTCGTTATGAGTTATGAGTTATAAGTTATGCGTAATGCGTTATGCGTTATGCGTTATGCATTATGCTTTATCCGTTATGCGTTATGCGTTATGCTTTATGCGTTATGCGTTATGCGTTATGCGTTATGCGTTATGCCTTATGCGTTATGCGTTATTCGTTATGAGTAATGAGTTATAAGTTATGCGTTATGCGTTATGCTTTATGCGTTATGCGTTATGCGTTATGCGTTATGCGTTATGCGCTATGCGTTATACGGTATGCGTTATGCGTTATGCGTTATGCGTTATGCGTTATGCGTTATGCGTTATGCGTTATGCGTTATGCTTTATGCGTTATGCGTCATGCGTTATGCTTTATGCGATATGCGTTACTCCTTATGAGTTATGAGTTATAAGTTATGCGTAATGCGTTATGCGTTATGCGTTATGCATTATGCTTTATCCGTTATGCGTTATGCTTTATGCGTTATGCGTTATGCGTTATGTGTTATGCGTTATGCGTTATGCGTTATGCGTGATCCGTTATGCGTTATGCGTTATGCGTTATGCGTTATGCGTTATGCGTTATGCGTTATGCGTTATGCGTTATGCGTTATGCGTTATGCGTTATGCGTTATGCTTTATGCGTTATGCGTTACTCCTTATGAGTTATGAGTTATAAGTTATGCGTAATGCGTTATGCTTTATGCGTTATGCGTTATGCGTTATGCGTTATGCGTTATGCGTTATGCGTTATGCGTTATGCGTTATGCGTTATGCGTTATGCGTTATGCGTGATCCGTTATGCGTTATGCGTTATGCGTTATGCGTTATGCTTTATGCGTTATGCGTTACGCGTTATGCGTGATCCGACATGCATTATGCATATTGCGTTATGCGTTATTCGTTATGAGTTATGAGTTATAAGTTATGCGTAATGCGTTATGCGTTATGCGTTATGCATTATGCTTTATCCGTTATGCGTTATGCGTTATGCTTTATGCGTTATGCGTTATGCGTTATGCGTTATGCGTTATGCCTTATGCGTTATGCGTTATTCGTTATGAGTAATGAGTTATAAGTTATGCGTTATGCGTTATGCTTTATGCGCTATGCGTTATGCGTTATGCGTTATGCGTTATGCGTTATGCGTTATGCGTTATGCGTTATGCGTTATGCGTTATGCGTTATGCGTTATGCGTTATGCGTTATGCGTTATGCGTTATGCGTTATGCGTTATGCGCTATGCGTTATACGGTATGCGTTATGCGTTATGCGTTATGCGTTATGCGTTATGCGTTATGCGTTATGCGTTATGCGTTATGCGTTATGCGTTATGCGTTATGCGTTATGCGTTATGCGTTATGCTTTATGCGTTATGCGTCATGCGTTATGCTTTATGCGTTATGCGTTACTCCTTATGAGTTATGAGTTATAAGTTATGCGTAATGCGTTATGCGTTATGCGTTATGCATTATGCTTTATCCGTTATGCGTTATGCTTTATGCGTTATGCGTTATGCGTTATGCGTTATGCGTTATGCGTTATGCGTTATGCGTTATGCGTTATGCGTTATGCGTTATGCGTTATGCGTTATGCGTTATGCGTTATGCGTTATGCGTTATGCGTTATGCGTTATGCGTTATGCGTGATCCGTTATGCGTTATGCGTTATGCGTTATGTGTTATGCGTTATGCGTTATGCGTTATGCGTTATGCGTTATGCGTTATGCGTTATGCGTTATGCGTTATGCGTTATGCGTTATGCGTTATGCGTGATCCGTTATGCGTTATGCGTTATGCGTTATGCGTTATGCGTTATGCGTTATACGTTATGCGTTATGCGTTATGCGTTATGCGTTATGCTTTATGCGTTATGCGTTACTCCTTATGAGTTATGAGTTATAAGTTATGCGTAATGCGTTATGCTTTATGCGTTATGCGTTATGCGTTATGCGTTATGCGTTATGCGTTATGCGTTATGCGTTATGCGTTATGCTTTATGCGTTATGCGTTATGAGTTATACGTTATGCGTTATGCGTTATGCGTTATGCGTTATGCGTTATGCGTTATGCGATATGCGTAATGCGTTATGCGTTATGCGTTATGCGTTATGCGTTATGCGTTATGCGTTATGCGTTATGCGTTATGCGTTATGCATTATGCGTTATGCGTTATGCGTTATGCGTTATGCGTTATTCGTTATGAGTAATGAGTTATAAGTTATGCGTTATGCGTTATGCTTTATGCATTATGCGTTATGCGTTATGCGTTATGCGTTATGCGTTATGCGTTATGCGTTATGCGTTATGCGTTGTGCTTCATGCGTTATGCGTTATGCGTTATGCGTTATGCGTTATGCGTTATGCGATATGCGTTATGCGTTATGCGTTATGCGTTATTGGTTATGAGTAATGAGTTATAAGTTATGCGTTATGCGTTATGCTTTATGCCTTATGCGTTATGCGTTATGCGTTATGCGTTATGCGTTATGCGTTATGCGTTATGCGTTTTGCGTTATGCGTTATGCGTTATGCGTTGTGCGTTATACGTTTGCGTTATGCGTTATGCGTTATGCTTTATGCGTTATGCGTTATGCGTTATGCGTTATGCGTTATGCGTTATGCGTTATGCGTTATGCTTTATGCGTTATGCGTCATGCGTTATGCTTTATGCGTTATGCGTTACTCCTTATGAGTTATGAGTTATAAGTTATGCGTAATGCGTTATGCGTTATGCGTTATGCATTATGCTTTATCCGTTATGCGTTATGCTTTATGCGTTATGCGTTATGCGTTATGCGTTATGCGTTATGCGTTATGCGTTATGCGTTATGCGTTATGCGTTATGCGTTATGCTTTATGCGTTATGCGTTACGCGTTATGCGTGATCCCACATGCATTATGCATATTGCGTTATGCGTTATTCGTTATGAGTTATGAGTTATAAGTTATGCGTAATGCGTTATGCGTTATGCGTTATGCATTATGCTTTATCCGTTATGCGTTATGCGTTATGCTTTATGCGTTATGCATTATGCGTTATGCGTTATGCGTTATGCGTTATGCCTTATGCGTTATGCGTAATTCGTTATGAGTAATGAGTTATAAGTTATGCGTTATGCGTTATGCTTTATGCGTTATGCGTTATGCGTTATGCGTTATGCGTTATGCGTTATGCGTTATGCGTTATGCGTTATGCGTTATGCGTTATGCGTTATGCGTTATGCGTTATGCGTTATGCGTTATGCGTTATGCGTTATGCGTTATGCGTTATGCGTGATCCGTTATGCGTTATGCGTTATGCGTTATGCGTTATGCGTTATGCGTTATGCGTTATGCGTTATGCGTTATGCGTTATGCTTTATGCGTTATGCGTCATGCGTTATGATTTATGCGTTATGCGTTACTCCTTATGAGTTATGAGTTATAAGTTATGCGTTATGCGTTATGCTTTATGCGTTATGCGTTATGCGTTATGCGTTATGCGTTATGCGTTATGCGTTATGCGTTATGCGTTATGCGTTATGCGTGATCCGTTATGCGTTATGCGTTATGCGTTATGCGTTATGCGTTATGCGTTATGCGTTATGCGTTATGCGTTATGCGTTATGCTTTATGCGTTATGCGTCATGCGTTATGATTTATGCGTTATGCGTTACTCCTTATGAGTTATGAGTTATAAGTTATGCGTTATGCGTTATGCTTTATGCGTTATGCGTTATGCGTTATGCGTTATGCGTTATGCGTTATGCGTTATGCGTGATCCGTTATGCGTTATGCGTTATGCGTTATGCGTTATGCGTTATGCGTTATGCGTTATGCGTTATGCGTGATCCGTTATGCGTTATGCGTTATGCGTTATGCGTTATGCGTTATGCGTTATGCGTTATGCGTTATGCGTTATGCGATATGCGTAATGCGTTATGCGTTATGCGTTATGCGTTATGCGTTATGCGTTATGCGTTATGCGTTATGCATTATGCGTTATGCGTTATGCGTTATGCGTTATGCGTTATTCGTTATGAGTAATGAGTTATAAGTTATGCGTTATGCGTTATGCTTTATGCATTATGCGTTATGCGTTATGCGTTATGCGTTATGCGTTATGCGTTATGCGTTATGCGTTATGCGTTATGCGTTATGCGTTGTGCTTCATGCGTTATGCGTTATGCGTTATGCGTTATGCGTTATGCGTTATGCGATATGCGTTATGCGTTATGCGTTATGCGTTATTGGTTATGAGTAATGAGTTATAAGTTATGCGTTATGCGTTATGCTTTATGCCTTATGCGTTATGCGTTATGCGTTATGCGTTATGCGTTATGCGTTATGCGTTATGCGTTTTGCGTTATGCGTTATGCGTTATGCGTTGTGCGTTATACGTTTGCGTTATGCGTTATGCGTTATGCTTTATGCGTTATGCGTTATGCGTTATGCGTTATGCGTTATGCGTTATGCGTTATGCGTTATGCGTTATGCGTTATGCGTTATGCGTTATGCGTTATGCGTTATGCGTTATGCGCTATGCGTTATGCTTTATGCGTTATGCGTTACTCCTTATGAGTTATGAGTTATAAGTTATGCGTAATGCGGAATGCGTTATACGTTATACGTTATGCGTTATGCGTTATGCGTTATGCGTTAATCGTTATGCGTTATGCGTTATGCGCTATGCGTTATGCATTATGCGTTATGCGTTATGCGTTATGCGTTAAGCGTTATGCGTTTTGCTGTATTCGTTATGCGGTGTGCATTATGAGTTATGCGTTATGTGTTATGCTTTATGCGTTATGCGTTATGCGTTACGCTTTATGCGTTATGCATTATGCGTTATGCGTTATGCGTTATGCATTATGCGTTATGCGTTATGCGTTATGCGTGATCCGTTATGCGTTAAGCGTTATGCGTTTTGCTGTATTCGTAATGCGTTGTGCATTATGTGTTATGCGTTATGTGTTATGCGTTATGCGTTATGCGTTATACGTTATGCGTTATGCGTTATGCGTGATCCGTTATATGTTAGGCGATATACGTTTTGCGGTATTCGTTATGCGTTATGCGTTATGCGTTATGCGTTATCCGTTGTTCGTTATGCGTTATGCGTTGTGCGTTATACGTTTGCGTTATGCGTTATGCGTTATACGGTATGCGTTATGCGTTATACGTTATGCGTTATGCGTTATGCTTTATGCGTTGTGCGTTATTAGTTACACGTTATGCGTTATGCGTTATGCGTTATGCGTTAGGGGTTATGCGTTATGCGTTAGGCGTTATGCGTTATGCGTTATGCGTTATGCGTTATGAGTTATACGTTATGCGTTATGCGTTAGGGGTTATGCGTTATGCGTTATGCGTTATGCTTTATGCGTTATGCATTATGCGTTATGCGTTATGCGATATGCGTTATCCGTTATGCGTTATGCGTTATGCGTTATTCGTTATGAGTAATGAGTTATAAGTTATGCGTTATGCGTTATGCTTTATGCGTTATGCGTTATGCGTTATGCGTTATGCGTTATGCGTTATGCGTTATGCGTTATGCGTTATGCTTTATGCGTTATGCGTTATGCGTTATGCGTTATGCGTTATGCGTTATGCGTTATGCGTTATGCGTTATGCGTTATGCGATATGCGTCATGCATCAAGCCTAATGCGATATGCGATATGCGTCATGCATCAAGCCTTATGCGTTATGGGTTATGCGTTAACGTTATGCGTTATGCGTTATGATTTATGCTTTATGCGTTATGCGTTATGCGTGATCCGACATGCGTTATGCATTTTGCGTTATGCGTTATTCGTTATGAGTTATGAGTTATAAGTTATGCGTAATGCGTTATGCGTTATGCGTTATGCATTATGCTTTATCCGTTATGCGTTATGCGTAATGCGTTATGCTTTATGCGTTATGCGTTATGCGTTATGCGTTATGCGTTATGCGTTATGCGTTATGCGTTATGCGTGATCCGTTATGCGTTATGCATTATGCTTTATCCGTTATGCGTTATGCGTTATGCTTTATGCGTTATGCGTTATGCGTTATGCGTTATGCGTTATGCCTTATGCGTTATGCGTTATTCGTTATGCGTTATTCGTTATGAGTAATGAGTTATAAGTTATGCGTTATGCGTTATGCTTTATGCGTTATGCGTTATGCGTTATGAGTTATAAGTTATGCGTAATGCGTTATGCTTTATGCGTTATGCGTTATGCGTTATGCGTTATGCGTTATGCGTTATGCGTTATGCGTTATGCTTTATGCGTTATGCGTTATGAGTTATACGTTATGCGTTATGCGTTATGCGTTGTGCGTTATGCGTTATGCGTTACGCGTTATGCGTTATGCTTTATGCGATATGCGTTACTCCTTATGAGTTATGAGTTATAAGTTATGCGTAATGCGTTATGCGTTATGCGTTATGCTTTATGCGTTATGCGTTATGCGTTATGCGTTATGCGTTACGCTTTATGCGTTATGCATTATGCGTTATGCGTTATGCGTTAAGCATTATGCGTTATGCGTTATGCGTGAAGCGTTATGCGTTAAGCGTTATGCGTTTTGCTGTATTCGTTATGCGTTGAGCATTATGCGTTATGCGTTATGTGTTATGCGTTATGCGTTATACGTTATGCGTTATGCGTTATGCGTGATCCGTTATGTGTTAGGCGATATACGTTTTGCGGTATTCGTTATGCGTTATGATTTATGCTTTATGCTTTATGCGTTATGCGTTATGCGTTATGCGTTATGAGTTATGCGTTATGCGTTATGCGTTATGCGTTATGCGTTATGCGTTTTGCGGTATTCGTTATGCGTTGTGCATTATGCGTTATGCGTTGTGCGTTATGGGTTATGATTTATGCGTTATGCGTTATGCGTTATGCGTTATGCGATATGCGTCATGCATCAAGCCTTATGCGATATGCGATATGCGTCATGCATCAAGCCTTATGCGTTATGGGTTATGCGTTAACGTTATGCGTTATGCGTTATGATTTATGCTTTATGCGTTATGCGTTATGCGTGATCCGACATGCGTTATGCATTTTGCGTTATGCGTTATTCGTTATGAGTTATGAGTTATAAGTTATGCGTAATGCGTTATGCGTTATGCGTTATGCATTATGCTTTATCCGTTATGCGTTATGCGTTATGCTTTATGCGTTATGCGTTATGAGTTATACGTTATGCGTTATGCGTTATGCGTTGTGCGTTATGCGTTATGCGTTACGCGTTATGCGTTATGCCTTATGCGTTATGCGTAATTCGTTATGAGTAATGAGTTATAAGTTATGCGTTATGCGTTATGCTTTATGCGTTATGCGTTATGCGTTATGCGTTATGCGTTATGCGTTATGCGTTATGCGTTATGCGTTATGCGTTATGCGTTATGCGTTATGCGTTATGCGTTATGCGTTATGCGTTATGCGTTATGCGTTATGCGTGATCCGTTATGCGTTATGCGTTATGCGTTATGCGTTATGCGTTATGCGTTATGCTTTATGCGTTATGCGTCATGCGTTATGATTTATGCGTTATGCGTTACTCCTTATGAGTTATGAGTTATAAGTTATGCGTTATGCGTTATGCTTTATGCGTTATGCGTTATGCGTTATGCGTTATGCGTTATGCGTTATGCGTTATGCGTTATGCGTTATGCGTGATCCGTTATGCGTTATGCGTTATGCGTTATGCGTTATGCGTTATGCGTTATGCGTTATACGTTATGCGTTATGCGTTATGCGTTATGCGTTATGCTTTATGCGTTATGCGTTACTCCTTATGAGTTATGAGTTATAAGTTATGCGTAATGCGTTATGCTTTATGCGTTATGCGTTATGCGTTATGCGTTATGCGTTATGCGTTATGCGTTATGCGTTATGCGTTATGCGTTATGCGTTATGCTTTATGCGTTATGCGTTATGAGTTATACGTTATGCGTTATGCGTTATGCGTTGTGCGTTATGCGTTATGCGTTACGCGTTATGCGTTATGCTTTATGCGATATGCGTTACTCCTTATGAGTAATGAGTTATAAGTTATGCGTAATGCGTTATGCGTTATGCGTTATGCTTTATGCGTTATGCGTTATGCGTTATGCGTTATGCGTTATGCGTTACGCTTTATGCGTTATGCATTATGCGTTATGCGTTATGCGTTAAGCATTATGCGTTATGCGTTATGCGTGAAGCGTTATGCGTTAAGCGTTATGCGTTTTGCTGTATTCGTTATGCGTTGAGCATTATGCGTTATGCGTTATGTGTTATGCGTTATGCGTTATGCGTTATACGTTATGCGTTATGCGTTATGCGTGATCCGTTATGTGTTAGGCGATATACGTTTTGCGGTATTCGTTATGCGTTATGATTTATGCTTTATGCTTTATGCGTTATGCGTTATGCGTTATGCGTTATGAGTTATGCGTTATGCGTTATGCGTTATGCGTTATGCGTTATGCGTTATGCGTTTTGCGGTATTCGTTATGCGTTGTGCATTATGCGTTATGCGTTGTGCGTTATGGGTTATGATTTATGCGTTATGCGATATGAGTTATGCGTTAAGCGTTATGCGTTATGCGTTATGCGTTATGCGTTATGCGTTATGCGTTATGCGTTATGCGTTATGCGTTATGCGTTATGCGTTATGCGTTATGCGTTATGCGATATGCGTCATGCATCAAGCCTTATGCGATATGCGATATGCGTCATGCATCAAGCCTTATGCGTTATGGGTTATGCGTTAACGTTATGCGTTATGCGTTATGATTTATGCTTTATGCGTTATGCGTTATGCGTGATCCGACATGCGTTATGCATTTTGCGTTATGCGTTATTCGTTATGAGTTATGAGTTATAAGTTATGCGTAATGCGTTATGCGTTATGCGTTATGCATTATGCTTTATCCGTTATGCGTTATGCGTTATGCTTTATGCGTTATGCGTTATGCGTTATGCGTTATGCGTTATGCGTTATGCGTTATGCGTTATGAGTTATGCGTTATGAGTAATGAGTTATAAGTTATGCGTTATGCGTAATGCGTTATGCGTTATGCGTTATGCGTTATGCTTTATGCGTTATGCGTTATGAGTTATGCTTTATGCGTTATTCGTTATGCGTTATGCGTTATGCGTTATGCGTTATGCGTTATGCGTTATGCGTGATCCGACATGCATTATGCATTTTGCGTTATGCGTTATTCGTTATGAGTTATGAGTTATAAGTTATGCGTAATGCGTTATGCGTTATGCGTTATGCATTATGCTTTATCCGTTATGCGTTATGCGTTATGCTTTATGCGTTATGTGTTATGCGTTATGCGTTATGCGTTATGCCTTATGCGTTATGCGTTATTCGTTATGAGTAATGAGTTATAAGTTATGCGTTATGCGTTATGCTTCATGCGTTATGCGTTATGCGTTATGCGTTATGCGTTATGCGTTATGCGTTATGCGCTATGCGTTATACGGTATGCGTTATGCGTTATGCGTTATGCGTTATGCGTTATGCGTTATGCGTTATGCGTTATGCGTTATGAGTAATGAGTTATAAGTTATGCGTTATGCGTTATTCGTTATGAGTAATGAGTTATAAGTTATGCGTTATGCGTTATGCTTTATGCGTTATGCGTTATGCGTTATGCTTTATGCGTTATGCGTTACTCCTTATGAGTTATGAGTTATAAGTTATGCGTAATGCGGTATGCGTTATACGTTATACGTTATGCGTTATGCGTTATGCGTTATGCGTTATGCGTTATGCATTATGTGTTATGCGTTATGCGTTATGCGTTAAGCGTTATGCGTTTTGCTGTATTCGTTATGCGTTGTGCATTATGAGTTATGCGTTATGTGTTATGCTTTATGCGTTATGCGTTATGCGTTACGCTTTATGCGTTATGCATTATGCGTTATGCGTTATGCGTTATGCATTATGCGTTATGCGTTATGCGTGATCCGTTATGCGTTAAGCGTTATGCGTTTTGCTGTATTCGTAATGCGTTGTGCATTATGTGTTATGCGTTATGCGTTATGCGTTATGCGTTATACGTTATGCGTTATGCGTTATGCGTGATCCGTTATGCGTTAGGCGATATACGTTTTGCGGTATTCGTTATGCGTTATGCGTTATGCGTTATGCGTTATCCGTTGTTCGTTATGCGTTATGCGTTGTGCGTTATACGTTTGCGTTATGCGTTATGCGTTATACGGTGTGCGTTATACGTTATGCGTTATGCGTTATGCGATATGCGTTATGCGTTATGCGTTATGCTTTATGCGTTGTGCGTTATTAGTTACACGTTATGCGTTATGCGTTATGCGTTATGCGTTAGGGGTTATGCGTTATGCGTTACGCGTTAGGCGTTATGCGTTATGCGTTATGCGTTATGCGTTATGAGTTATACGTTATGCGTTATGCGTTAGGGGTTATGCGTTATGCGTTATGCGTTATGCTTTATGCGTTATGCATTATGCGTTATGCGTTATGCGATATACGTTATCCGTTATGCGTTATGCGTTATGCGTTATTCGTTATGAGTAATGAGTTATAAGTTATGCGTTATGCGTTATGCTTTATGCGTTATGCGTTATGCGTTATGCGTTATGCGTTATGCGTTATGCGTTATGCGTTATGCGTTTTGCGTTATGCGTTATGCGTTGTGCGTTATACGTTTGCGTTATGCGTTATGCGTTATGCTTTATGCGTTATGCGTTATGCGTTATGCGTTATGCGTTATGCGTTATGCGATATGCGTAATGCGTTATGCGTTATGCGTTATGCGTTATGCGTTATGCGTTATGCGTTATGCGTTATGCATTATGCGTTATGCGTTATGCGTTTTGCGTTATGCGTTATTCGTTATGAGTAATGAGTTATAAGTTATGCGTTATGCGTTATGCTTTATGCATTATGCGTTATGCGTTATGCGTTATGCGTTATGCGTTATGCGTTATGCGTTATGCGTTGTGCTTCATGCGTTATGCGTTATGCGTTATGCGTTATGCGTTATGCGTTATGCGTTATGCGTTATGCGTTATACTTTATGCGTTATGCGTCATGCGTTATGCTTTATGCGTTATGCGTTACTCCTTATGAGTTATGGGTTATAAGTTATGCGTAATGCGTTATGCGTTATGCGTTATGCGTTATGCGTTATGCATTATGCTTTATCCGTTATGCGTTATGCGTTATGCTTTATGCGTTATGCGTTATGAGTTAAGAGTAATGAGTTATAAGTTATGCGTTATGCGTTATTCGTTATGAGTAATGAGTTATAAGTTATGCGTTATGCGTTATGCTTTATGCGTTATGCGTTATGCGTTATGCGTTATGCGTTATGCGTTTTGCGTTATGCGTTATGCGTTATGCGTTGTGCGTTATACGTTTGCGTTATGCGTTATGCGTTATGCTTTATGCGTTATGCGTTATGCGTTATGCGTTATGCGTTATGCGTTATGCGTTATGCGATATGCGTAATGCGTTATGCGTTATGCGTTATGCGTTATGCGTTATGCGTTATGCGTTAGGGGTTATGCGTTATGCGTTATGCGTTATGCTTTATGCGTTATGCATTATGCGTTATGCGTTATGCGATATGCGTTATCCGTTATGCGTTATGCGTTATGCGTTATTCGTTATGAGTAATGAGTTATAAGTTATGCGTTATGCGTTATGCTTTATGCGTTATGCGTTATGCGTTATGCGTTATGCGTTATGCGTTATGCGTTTTGCGTTATGCGTTATGCGTTATGCGTTGTGCGTTATACGTTTGCCTTATGCGTTATGCGTTATGCTTTATGCGTTATGCGTTATGCGTTATGCGTTATGCGTTATGCGTTATGCGATATGCGTAATGCGTTATGCGTTATGCGTTATGCGTTATGCGTTATGCGTTATGCGTTATGCGTTATGCGTTATGCGTTATGCGTTATGCATTATGCTTTATGCGTTATGCGTTATGCGTTATGCGTTATTCGTTATGAGTAATGAGTTATAAGTTATGCGTTATGCGTTATGCTTCATGCATTATGCGTTATGCGTTATGCGTTATGCGTTATTCGTTATGAGTAATGAGTTATAAGTTATGCGTTATGCGTTATGCTTCATGCATTATGCGTTATGCGTTATGCGTTATGCGTTATGCGTTATGCGTTTTGCGTTATGCGTTATGCGTTATGCGTTGTGCGTTATACGTTTGCGTTATGCGTTATGCGTTATGCTTTATGCGTTATGCGTTATGCGTTATGCGTTATGCGTTATGCGTTATGCGATATGCGTAATGCGTTATGCGTTATGCGTTATGCGATATGCGTTATGCGTTATGCGTTATGCTTTATGCGTTGTGCGTTATTAGTTACACGTTATGCGTTATGCGTTATGCGTTATGCGTTATGCGTTATGCGTTATGCTTTATGCGTTATGCATTATGCGTTATGCGTTATGCGATATGCGTTATCCGTTATGCGTTATGCGTTATGCGTTATTCGTTATGAGTAATGAGTTATAAGTTATGCGTTATGCGTTATGCTTTATGCGTTATGCGTTATGCGTTATGCGTTATGCGTTATGCGTTATGTGTTATGCGTTATGCGTTATGCGTTATGCGTTATGCGTTATGCGTTATGCGTTAGGGGTTATGCGTTATGCGTTATGCGTTATGCTTTATGCGTTATGCATTATGCGTTATGCGTTATGCGATATGCGTTATCCGTTATGCGTTATGCGTTATGCGTTATTCGTTATGAGTAATGAGTTATAAGTTATGCGTTATGCGTTATGCTTTATGCGTTATGCGTTATGCGTTATGCGTTATGCGTTATGCGTTATGCGTTATGCGTTTTGCGTTATGCGTTATGCGTTATGCGTTGTGCGTTATACGTTTACCTTATGCGTTATGCGTTATGCTTTATGCGTTATGCGTTATGCGTTATGCGTTATGCGTTATGCGTTATGCGTTATGCGTTATGCGATATGCGTAATGCGTTATGCGTTATGCGTTATGCGTTATGCGTTATGCGTTATGCGTTATGCGTTATGCGTTATGCGTTATGCGTTATGCGTTATGCATTATGCGTTATGCGTTATGCGTTATGCGTTATGCGTTATTCGTTATGAGTAATGAGTTATAAGTTATGCGTTATGCGTTATGCTTCATGCATTATGCGTTATGCGTTATGCGTTATGCGTTATGCGTTATGCGTTATGCGTTATGCGTTATGCGTTATGCGTTATGCGTTATGCGTTATGCGTTATGCGTTATGCGTTGTGTTTCATGCGTTATGCGTTATGCGTTATGCATTATGCGTTATGCGTTATGCGTTTTGCGTTATGCGTTATTCGTTATGAGTAATGAGTTATAAGTTATGCGTTATGCGTTATGCTTTATGCATTATGCGTTATGCGTTATGCGATATGCGTTATGCGTTATGCGTTATGCGATATGCGTAATGCGTTATGCGTTATGCGTTATGCGTTATGCGTTATGCGTTATGCGTTATGCGTTATGCATTATGCGTTATGCGTTATGCGTTATGCGTTATGCGTTATTCGTTATGAGTAATGAGTTATAAGTTATGCGTTATGCGTTATGCTTTATGCGTTATGCGTTATGCGTTATGCGTTATGCGTTATGCGTTATGCGTTATGCGTTATGCGTTATGCGTTTTGCGTTATGCGTTATGCGTTGTGCGTTATACGTTTGCGTTATGCGTTATGCGTTATGCTTTATGCGTTATGCGTTATGCGTTATGCGTTATGCGTTATGCGTTATGCGATATGCGTAATGCGTTATGCGTTATGCGTTATGCGTTATGCGTTATGCGTTATGCGTTATGCGTTATGCATTATGCGTTATGCGTTATGCGTTTTGCGTTATGCGTTATTCGTTATGAGTAATGAGTTATAAGTTATGCGTTATGCGTTATGCTTTATGCATTATGCGTTATGCGTTATGCGTTATGCGTTATGCGTTATGCGTTATGCGTTATGCGTTATGCGTTGTGCTTCATGCGTTATGCGTTATGCGTTATGCGTTATGCGTTATGCGTTATGCGTTATGCGTTATACTTTATGCGTTATGCGTCATGCGTTATGCTTTATGCGTTATGCGTTACTCCTTATGAGTTATGGGTTATAAGTTATGCGTAATGCGTTATGCGTTATGCGTTATGCGTTATGCATTATGCTTTATCCGTTATGCGTTATGCGTTATGCTTTATGCGTTATGCGTTATGAGTTAAGAGTAATGAGTTATAAGTTATGCGTTATGCGTTATTCGTTATGAGTAATGAGTTATAAGTTATGCGTTATGCGTTATGCTTTATGCGTTATGCGTTATGCGTTATGCGTTATGCGTTATGCGTTATGCGTTATGCATTATGCGTTATGCGTTATGCGTTTTGCGTTATGCGTTATTCGTTATGAGTAATGAGTTATAAGTTATGCGTTATGCGTTATGCTTTATGCATTATGCGTTATGCGTTATGCGTTATGCGTTATGCGTTATGCGTTATGCGTTATGCGTTATGCGTTGTGCTTCATGCGTTATGCGTTATGCGTTATGCGTTATGCGTTATGCGTTATGCGTTATGCGTTATACTTTATGCGTTATGCGTCATGCGTTATGCTTTATGCGTTATGCGTTACTCCTTATGAGTTATGGGTTATAAGTTATGCGTAATGCGTTATGCGTTATGCGTTATGCGTTATGCATTATGCTTTATCCGTTATGCGTTATGCGTTATGCTTTATGCGTTATGCGTTATGAGTTAAGAGTAATGAGTTATAAGTTATGCGTTATGCGTTATTCGTTATGAGTAATGAGTTATAAGTTATGCGTTATGCGTTATGCTTTATGCGTTATGCGTTATGCGTTATGCGTTATGCGTTATGCGTTTTGCGTTATGCGTTATGCGTTATGCGTTGTGCGTTATACGTTTGCGTTATGCGTTATGCGTTATGCATTATGCGTTATGCGTTATGCGTTATGCGTTATGCGTTATGCGTTATGCGTTATGCGATATGCGTAATGCGTTATGCGTTATGCGTTATGCGTTATGCGTTATGCGTTATGCGTTATGCGTTAGGGGTTATGCGTTATGCGTTATGCGTTATGCTTTATGCGTTATGCATTATGCGTTATGCGTTATGCGATATGCGTTATCCGTTATGCGTTATGCGTTATGCGTTATTCGTTATGAGTAATGAGTTATAAGTTATGCGTTATGCGTTATGCTTTATGCGTTATGCGTTATGCGTTATGCGTTATGCGTTATGCGTTTTGCGTTATGCGTTATGCGTTATGCGTTGTGCGTTATACGTTTGCCTTATGCGTTATGCGTTATGCTTTATGCGTTATGCGTTATGCGTTATGCGTTATGCGTTATGCGTTATGCGATATGCGTAATGCGTTATGCGTTATGCGTTATGCGTTATGCGTTATGCGTTATGCGTTATGCGTTATGCGTTATGCGTTATGCGTTATGCGTTATGCATTATGCTTTATGCGTTATGCGTTATGCGTTATGCGTTATTCGTTATGAGTAATGAGTTATAAGTTATGCGTTATGCGTTATGCTTCATGCATTATGCGTTATGCGTTATGCGTTATGCGTTATTCGTTATGAGTAATGAGTTATAAGTTATGCGTTATGCGTTATGCTTCATGCATTATGCGTTATGCGTTATGCGTTATGCGTTATGCGTTATGCGTTATGCGTTTTGCGTTATGCGTTATGCGTTATGCGTTGTGCGTTATACGTTTGCGTTATGCGTTATGCGTTATGCTTTATGCGTTATGCGTTATGCGTTATGCGTTATGCGTTATGCGTTATGCGATATGCGTAATGCGTTATGCGTTATGCGTTATGCGTTATGCGTTATGCGTTATGCGTTATGCGTTATGCGTTATGCGTTATGCGTTATGCATTATGCGTTATGCGTTATGCGTTATGCGTTATGCGTTATTCGTTATGAGTTATAAGTTATGCGTTATGCGTTATGCGTTATGCGTTATGCTTTGTGCATTATGCGTTATGCGTTATGCGTTATGCGTTATGCGTTATGCGTTATGCGTAATGCGTTATGCGTTATGCGATATGCGTTATGCGTTATGCGTTATGCTTTATGCGTTGTGCGTTATTAGTTACACGTTATGCGTTATGCGTTATGCGTTATGCGTTATGCGTTATGCGTTATGCTTTATGCGTTATGCATTATGCGTTATGCGTTATGCGATATGCGTTATCCGTTATGCGTTATGCGTTATGCGTTATTCGTTATGAGTAATGAGTTATAAGTTATGCGTTATGCGTTATGCTTTATGCGTTATGCGTTATGCGTTATGCATTATGCGTTATGCGTTATGTGTTATGCGTTATGCGTTTTGCGTTATGCGTTATGCGTTATGCGTTGTGCGTTATACGTTTGCGATATGCGTTATGCGTTATGCTTTATGCGTTATGCGTTATGCGTTATGCGTTATGCGTTATGCGTTATGCGTTATGCATTATGCGTTATGCGTTATGCGTTATGCGTTATGCGTTATTCGTTATGAGTAATGAGTTATAAGTTATGCGTTATGCGTTATGCTTTATGCATTATGCGTTATGCGTTATGCGTTATGCGTTATGCGTTATGCGTTATACGTTATGCGTTATGCGTTGTGCTTCATGCGTTATGCGTTATGCGTTATGCGTTATGCGTTATGCGTTATGCGTTATACTTTATGCGTTATGCGTCATGCGTTATGCTTTATGCGTTATGCGTTACTCCTTATGAGTTATGGGTTATAAGTTATGCGTAATGCGTTATGCGTTATGCGTTATGCGTTATGCATTATGCTTTATCCGTTATGCGTTATGCGTTATGCTTTATGCGTTATGCGTTATGAGTTAAGAGTAATGAGTTATAAGTTATGCGTTATGCGTTATTCGTTATGAGTAATGAGTTATAAGTTATGCGTTATGCGTTATGCTTTATGCGTTATGCGTTATGCGTTATGCGTTATGCGTTATGCGTTATGCGTTATGCATTATGTGTTATGCGTTATGCGTTATGCGTTAAGCGTTATGCGTTTTGCTGTATTCGTTATGCGTTGTGCATTATGAGTTATGCGTTATGTGTTATGCTTTATGCGTTATGCGTTATGCGTTACGCTTTATGCGTTATGCATTATGCGTTATGCGTTATGCGTTATGCATTATGCGTTATGCGTTATGCGTGATCCGTTATGCGTTAAGCGTTATGCGTTTTGCTGTATTCGTAATGCGTTGTGCATTATGTGTTATGCGTTATGCGTTATGCGTTATGCGTTATACGTTATGCGTTATGCGTTATGCGTGATCCGTTATGTGTTAGGCGATATACGTTTTGCGGTATTCGTTATGCGTTATGCGTTATGCGTTATGCGTTATCCGTTGTTCGTTATGCGTTATGCGTTGTGCGTTATACGTTTGCGTTATACGTTATGCGTTATACGGTGTGCGTTATACGTTATGCGTTATGCGTTATGCGATATGCGTTATGCGTTATGCGTTATGCTTTATGCGTTGTGCGTTATTAGTTACACGTTATGCGTTATGCGTTATGCGTTATGCGTTAGGGGTTATGCGTTATGCGTTACGCGTTAGGCGTTATGCGTTATGCGTTATGCGTTATGCGTTATGAGTTATACGTTATGCGTTATGCGTTAGGGGTTATGCGTTATGCGTTATGCTTTATGCGTTATGCATTATGCGTTATGCGTTATGCGATATACGTTATCCGTTATGCGTTATGCGTTATGCGTTATTCGTTATGAGTAATGAGTTATAAGTTATGCGTTATGCGTTATGCTTTATGCGTTATGCGTTATGCGTTATGCGTTATGCGTTATGCGTTATGCGTTTTGCGTTATGCGTTATGCGTTGTGCGTTATACGTTTGCGTTATGCGTTATGCGTTATGCTTTATGCGTTATGCGTTATGCGTTATGCGTTATGCGTTATGCGTTATGCGATATGCGTAATGCGTTATGCGTTATGCGTTATGCGTTATGCGTTATGCGTTATGCGTTATGCGTTATGCGTTATGCGTTATGCATTATGCGTTATGCGTTATGCGTTTTGCGTTATGCGTTATTCGTTATGAGTAATGAGTTATAAGTTATGCGTTATGCGATATGCTTTATGCATTATGCGTTATGCGTTATGCGTTATGCGTTATGCGTTATGCGTTATGCGTTATGCGTTATGCGTTGTGCTTCATGCGTTATGCGTTATGCGTTATGCGTTATGCGTTATGCGTTATGCGTTATGCGTTATACTTTATGCGTTATGCGTCATGCGTTATGCTTTATGCGTTATGCGTTACTCCTTATGAGTTATGGGTTATAAGTTATACGTAATGCGTTATGCGTTATGCGTTATGCGTTATGCGTTATGCGTTATGCGTTATGCGATATGCGTAATGCGTTATGCGTTATGCGTTATGCGTTATGCGTTATGCGTTATGCGTTAGGGGTTATGCGTTATGCGTTATGCGTTATGCTTTATGCGTTATGCATTATGCGTTATGCGTTATGCGATATGCGTTATCCGTTATGCGTTATGCGTTATGCGTTATTCGTTATGAGTAATGAGTTATAAGTTATGCGTTATGCGTTATGCTTTATGCGTTATGCGTTATGCGTTATGCGTTATGCGTTATGCGTTATGCGTTATGCGTTATGCGTTTTGCGTTATGCGTTATGCGTTATGCGTTGTGCGTTATACGTTTGCCTTATGCGTTATGCGTTTTGCTTTATGCGTTATGCGTTATGCGTTATGCGTTATGCGTTATGCGTTATGCGATATGCGTAATGCGTTATGCGTTATGCGTTATGCGTTATGCGTTATGCGTTATGCGTTATGCGTTATGCGTTATGCGTTATGCGTTATGCATTATGCTTTATGCGTTATGCGTTATGCGTTATGCGTTATTCGTTATGAGTAATGAGTTATAAGTTATGCGTTATGCGTTATGCTTCATGCATTATGCGTTATGCGTTATGCGTTATGCGTTATTCGTTATGAGTAATGAGTTATAAGTTATGCGTTATGCGTTATGCTTCATGCATTATGCGTTATGCGTTATGCGTTATGCGTTATGCGTTATGCGTTATGCGTTTTGCGTTATGCGTTATGCGTTATGCGTTGTGCGTTATACGTTTGCGTTATGCGTTATGCGTTATGCTTTATGCGTTATGCGTTATGCGTTATGCGTTATGCGTTATGCGATATGCGTAATGCGTTATGCGTTATGCGTTATGCGTTATGCGTTATGCGTTATGCGTTATGCGTTATGCGTTATGCGTTATGCGTTATGCGTTATGCGTTATGTATTATGCGTTATGCGTTATGCGTTATGCGTTATGCGTTATTCGTTATGAGTTATAAGTTATGCGTTATGCGTTATGCGTTATGCGTTATGCTTTATGCATTATGCGTTATGCGTTATGCGTTATGCGTTATGCGTTATGCGTTATGCGTTATGCGTTATGCGTTATGCGATATGCGTTATGCGTTATGCGTTATGCTTTATGCGTTGTGCGTTATTAGTTACACGTTATGCGTTATGCGTTATGCGTTATGCGTTATGCGTTATGCGTTATGCTTTATGCGTTATGCATTATGCGTTATGCGTTATGCGATATGCGTTATCCGTTATGCGTTATGCGTTATGCGTTATTCGTTATGAGTAATGAGTTATAAGTTATGCGTTATGCGTTATGCTTTATGCGTTATGCGTTATGCGTTATGCGTTATGCGTTATGCGTTATGCGTTATGTGTTATGCGTTATGCGTTTTGCGTTATGCGTTATGCGTTATGCGTTGTGCGTTATACGTTTGCGTTATGCGTTATGCGTTATGCTTTATGCGTTATGCGTTATGCGTTATGCGTTATGCGTTATGCGTTATGCATTATGCGTTATGCGTTATGCGTTATGCGTTATGCGTTATGCGTTATTCGTTATGAGTAATGAGTTATAAGTTATGCGTTATGCGTTATGCTTTATGCATTATGCGTTATGCGTTATGCGTTATGCGTTATGCGTTATGCGTTATGCGTTATGCGTTATGCGTTGTGCTTCATGCGTTATGCGTTATGCGTTATGCGTTATGCGTTATGCGTTATGCGTTATGCGTTATGCGTTATACTTTATGCGTTATGCGTCATGCGTTATGCTTTATGCGTTATGCGTTACTCCTTATGAGTTATGGGTTATAAGTTATGCGTAATGCGTTATGCGTTATGCGTTATGCGTTATGCATTATGCTTTATCCGTTATGCGTTATGCGTTATGCTTTATGCGTTATGCGTTATGAGTTAAGAGTAATGAGTTATAAGTTATGCGTTATGCGTTATTCGTTATGAGTAATGAGTTATAAGTTATGCGTTATGCGTTATGCTTTATGCGTTATGCGTTATGCGTTATGCGTTATGCGTTATGCGTTATGCGTTATGCGTTATGCGTTTTGCGTTATGCGTTATGCGTTATGCGTTGTGCGTTATACGTTTGCGTTATGCGTTATGCGTTATGCTTTATGCGTTATGCGTTATGCGTTATGCGTTATGCGTTATGCGTTATGCGATATGCGTAATGCGTTATGCGTTATGCGTTATGCGTTATGCGTTATGCGTTATGCGTTAGGGGTTATGCGTTATGCGTTATGCGTTATGCTTTATGCGTTATGCATTATGCGTTATGCGTTATGCGATATGCGTTATCCGTTATGCGTTATGCGTTATGCGTTATTCGTTATGAGTAATGAGTTATAAGTTATGCGTTATGCGTTATGCTTTATGCGTTATGCGTTATGCGTTATGCGTTATGCTTTATGCGTTATGCGTTATGAGTTATGAGTAATGAGTTATAAGTTATGCGTAATGCGTTATGCGTTATGCGTTATGCATTATGCTTTATCCGTTATGCGTTATGCGTTATGCTTTATGCGTTATGCGTTATGAGTTATGAGTAATGAGTTATAAGTTATGCGTTATGCGTTATTCGTTATGAGTAATGAGTTATAAGTTATGCGTTATGCGTTATGCTTTATGCGTTATGCGTTATGCGTTATGCGTTATGCGTTATGCGTTATGCGTTATGCGTTATGCGTTATGCGTTATGCGTTATGTGTTATGCGTTATGCGTTATGCATTATGCGTTATGCGTTATGCGTTATGCGTTATGCGTTATTCGTTATGAGTAATGAGTTATAAGTTATGCGTTATGCGTTATGCTTTATGCATTATGCGTTATGCGTTATGCGTTATGCGTTATGCGTTATGCGTTATGCGTTATGCGTTATGCGTTATGCGTTATGCGTTATGCGATATGCGTTATGCTTTATGCGTTATGCTTTATGCGTTGTGCGTTATTAGTTACACGTTATGCGTTATGCGTTATGCGTTATGCGTTATGCGTTATGCGTTATGCTTTATGCGTTATGCATTATGCGTTATGCGTTATGCGATATGCGTTATCCGTTATGCGTTATGCGTTATGCGTTATTCGTTATGAGTAATGAGTTATAAGTTATGCGTTATGCGTTATGCTTTATGCGTTATGCGTTATGCGTTATGCGTTATGCGTTATGCGTTATGTGTTATGCGTTATGCGTTTTGCGTTATGCGTTATGCGTTATGCGTTGTGCGTTATACGTTTGCGTTATGCGTTATGCGTTATGCTTTATGCGTTATGCGTTATGCGTTATGCGTTATGCGTTATGCGTTATGCGTTATGCATTATGCGTTATGCGTTATGCGTTATGCGTTATGCGTTATTCGTTATGAGTAATGAGTTATAAGTTATGCGTTATGCGTTATGCTTTATGCATTATGCGTTATGCGTTATGCGTTATGCGTTATGCGTTATGCGTTATGCGTTATGCGTTATGCGTTATGCGTTGTGCTTCATGCGTTATGCGTTATGCGTTATGCGTTATGCGTTATGCGTTATGCGTTATGCGTTATACTTTATGCGTTATGCGTCATGCGTTATGCTTTATGCGTTATGCGTTACTCCTTATGAGTTATGGGTTATAAGTTATGCGTAATGCGTTATGCGTTATGCGTTATGCGTTATGCATTATGCTTTATCCGTTATGCGTTATGCGTTATGCTTTATGCGTTATGCGTTATGAGTTAAGAGTAATGAGTTATAAGTTATGCGTTATGCGTTATTCGTTATGAGTAATGAGTTATAAGTTATGCGTTATGCGTTATGCTTTATGCGTTATGCGTTATGCGTTATGCGTTATGCGTTATGCGTTATGCGTTATGCGTTTTGCGTTATGCGTTATGCGTTATGCGTTGTGCGTTATACGTTTGCGTTATGCGTTATGCGTTATGCTTTATGCGTTATGCGTTATGCGTTATGCGTTATGCGTTATGCGTTATGCGATATGCGTAATGCGTTATGCGTTATGCGTTATGCGTTATGCGTTATGCGTTATGCGTTAGGGGTTATGCGTTATGCGTTATGCGTTATGCTTTATGCGTTATGCATTATGCGTTATGCGTTATGCGATATGCGTTATCCGTTATGCGTTATGCGTTATGCGTTATTCGTTATGAGTAATGAGTTATAAGTTATGCGTTATGCGTTATGCTTTATGCGTTATGCGTTATGCGTTATGCGTTATGCTTTATGCGTTATGCGTTATGAGTTATGAGTAATGAGTTATAAGTTATGCGTAATGCGTTATGCGCTATGCGTTATGCATTATGCTTTATCCGTTATGCGTTATGCGTTATGCTTTATGCGTTATGCGTTATGAGTTATGAGTAATGAGTTATAAGTTATGCGTTATGCGTTATTCGTTATGAGTAATGAGTTATAAGTTATGCGTTATGCGTTATGCTTTATGCGTTATGCGTTATGCGTTATGCGTTATGCGTTATGCGTTATGCGTTATGCGTTATGCGTTTTGCGTTATGCGTTATGCGTTATGCGTTGTGCGTTATACGTTTGCGTTATGCGTTATGCGTTATGCTTTATGCGTTATGCGTTATGCGTTATGCGTAATGCGTTATGCGTTATGCGATATGCGTAATGCGTTATGCGTTATGCGTTATGCGTTATGCGTTATGCGTTATGCGTTATGCGTTATGCGTTATGCGTTATGCGTTATGCATTATGCGTTATGCGTTATGCGTTATGCGTTATGCTTTATGCGTTATGCGTTATGCGTTATGCGTTATGCGTTATGTGTTATGCGTTATGCGTTATGCGTTATGCGTTATGCGTTATGCGTTATGCGTTATGCGTTATGCGTTATGCATTATGCGTTATGCGTTATGCGTTATGCGTTATGCGTTATTCGTTATGAGTAATGAGTTATAAGTTATGCGTTATGCGTTATGCTTTATGCGTTATACTTTATGCGTTATGCGTCATGCGTTATGCGTTATGCGTTACTCCTTATGAGTTATGGGTTATAAGTTATGCGTAATGCGTTATGCGTTATGCGTTATTCGTTATGCATTATGCTTTATCCGTTATGCGTTATGCGTTATGCTTTATGCGATATGCGTTATGAGTTATGAGTAATGAGTTATAAGTTATGCGTTATGCGTTATTCGTTATGAGTAATGAGTTATAAGTTATGCGTTATGCGTTATGCTTTATGCGTTATGCGTTATGCGTTATGCGTTATGCGTTATGCGTTATGCGTTTTGCGTTATGCGTTATGCGTTATGCGTTGTGCGTTATACGTTTGCGTTATGCGTTATGCGTTATGCGTTATGCGTTATGCGTTATGCGTTATGCGTTATGCGTTATGCGTTATGCGATATGCGTAATGCGTTATGCGTTATGCGTTATGCGTTATGCGTTATGCGTTAGGGGTTATGCGTTATGCGTTATGCGTTATGCGTTATGCGTTATGCGTTATGCGTTATGCGTTATGCGTTATACGGTATGCGTTATGCGTTATGCGTTATGCGTTATGCGTTATGCGTTATGCGTTATGCGTTATGCGTTATGCGTTATGCGTTATGCGTTATGCGTTATGCTTTATGCGTTATGCGTCATGCGTTATGCTTTATGCGTTATGCGTTACTCCTTATGAGTTATGGGTTATAAGTTATGCGTAATGCGTTATGCGTTATGCGTTATGCATTATGCTTTATCCGTTATGCGTTATGCGTTATGCTTTATGCGTTATGCGTTATGAGTTATGAGTAATGAGTTATAAGTTATGCGTTATGCGTTATTCGTTATGAGTAATGAGTTATAAGTTATGCGTTATGCGTTATGCTTTATGCGTTATGCGTTATGCGTTATGCGTTATGCGTTATGCGTTATGCGTTATGCGTTATGCGTTTTGCGTTATGCGTTATGCGTTATGCGTTGTGCGTTATACGTTTGCGTTATGCGTTATGCGTTATGCTTTATGCGTTATGCGTTATGCGTTATGCGTTATGCGTTATGCGTTATGCGATATGCGTAATGCGTTATGCGTTATGCGTTATGCGTTATGCGTTATGCGTTATGCGTTATGCGTTATGCGTTATGCGTTATGCGTTATGCGTTATGCTTTATGCGTTATGCGTTATGCGTTATGCGTTATGCGTTATGCGTTATGCGCTATGCGTTATACGGTATGCGTTATGCGTTATGCGTTATGCGTTATGCGTTATGCGTTATGCGTTATGCGTTATGCGTCATGCGTTATGCTTTATGCGTTATGCGTTATGAGTTATGAGTAATGAGTTATAAGTTATGCGTTATGCATTATACGTTATACGTTATGCGTTATGCGTTATGCGTTATGCGTTATGCGTTATGCGTTATGCATTATGCGTTATGCGTTATGCTTTATGCGTTATGCGTTATGCGTTATGCGTTATGCGTTATGCGTTATGCGTGATCCGTTATGCGTTATGCGTTATGCGTTATGCGTTATGCGATATGCGTTATGCGTTATGCGTTATGCTTTATGCGTTGTGCGTTATTAGTTACACGTTATGCGTTATGCGTTATGCGTTATGCGTTATGCGTTATGCGTTATGCTTTATGCGTTATGCATTATGCGTTATGCGTTATGCGATATGCGTTATCCGTTATGCGTTATGCGTTATGCGTTATTCGTTATGAGTAATGAGTTATAAGTTATGCGTTATGCGTTATGCTTTATGCGTTATGCGTTATGCGTTATGCGTTATGCGTTATGTGTTATGCGTTATGCGTTATGCATTATGCGTTATGCGTTATGCGTTATGCGTTATGCGTTATTCGTTATGAGTAATGAGTTATAAGTTATGCGTTATGCGTTATGCTTTATGCATTATGCGTTATGCGTTATGCGTTATGCGTTATGCGTTATGCGTTATGCGTTATGCGTTATGCGTTATGCGTTATGCGTTATGCGTTATGCGATATGCGTTATGCGTTATGCGTTATGCTTTATGCGTTGTGCGTTATTAGTTACACGTTATGCGTTATGCGTTATGCGTTATGCGTTATGCGTTATGCGTTATGCGTTATGCGTTATGCTTTATGCGTTATGCATTATGCGTTATGCGTTATGCGATATGCGTTATCCGTTATGCGTTATGCGTTATGCGTTATTCGTTATGAGTAATGAGTTATAAGTTATGCGTTATGCGTTATGCTTTATGCGTTATGCGTTATGCGTTATGCGTTATGCGTTATGCGTTATGTGTTATGCGTTATGCGTTTTGCGTTATGCGTTATGCGTTATGCGTTGTGCGTTATACGTTTGCGTTATGCGTTATGCGTTATGCTTTATGCGTTATGCGTTATGCGTTATGCGTTATGCGTTATGCGTTATGCGTTATGCATTATGCGTTATGCGTTATGCGTTATGCGTTATGCGTTATTCGTTATGAGTAATGAGTTATAAGTTATGCGTTATGCGGTATGCTTTATGCATTATGCGTTATGCGTTATGCGTTATGCGTTATGCGTTATGCGTTATGCGTTATGCGTTATGCGTTATGCGTTGTGCTTCATGCGTTATGCGTTATGCGTTATGCGTTATGCGTTATGCGTTATGCGTTATGCGTTATACTTTATGCGTTATGCGTCATGCGTTATGCTTTATGCGTTATGCGTTACTCCTTATGAGTTATGGGTTATAAGTTATGCGTAATGCGTTATGCGTTATGCGTTATGCGTTATGCATTATGCTTTATCCGTTATGCGTTATGCGTTATGATTTATGCGTTATGCGTTATGAGTTAAGAGTAATGAGTTATAAGTTATGCGTTATGCGTTATTCGTTATGAGTAATGAGTTATAAGTTATGCGTTATGCGTTATGCTTTATGCGTTATGCGTTATGCGTTATGCGTTATGCGTTATGCGTTATGCGTTATGCGTTTTGCGTTATGCGTTATGCGTTATGCGTTGTGCGTTATACGTTTGCGTTATGCGTTATGCGTTATGCTTTATGCGTTATGCGTTATGCGTTATGCGTTATGCGTTATGCGTTATGCGATATGCGTAATGCGTTATGCGTTATGCGTTATGCGTTATGCGTTATGCGTTAGGGGTTATGCGTTATGCGTTATGCGTTATGCTTTATGCGTTATGCATTATGCGTTATGCGTTATGCGATATGCGTTATCCGTTATGCGTTATGCGTTATGCGTTATTCGTTATGAGTAATGAGTTATAAGTTATGCGTTATGCGTTATGCTTTATGCGTTATGCGTTATGCGTTATGCGTTATGCTTTATGCGTTATGCGTTATGAGTTATGAGTAATGAGTTATAAGTTATGCGTAATGCGTTATGCGTTATGCGTTATGCGTTATGCATTATGCTTTATCCGTTATGCGTTATGCGTTATGCTTTATGCGTTATGCGTTATGAGTTATGAGTAATGAGTTATAAGTTATGCGTTATGCGTTATTCGTTATGAGTAATGAGTTATAAGTTATGCGTTATGCGTTATGCTTTATGCGTTATGCGTTATGCGTTATGCGTTATGCGTTATGCGTTATGCGTTATGCGTTTTGCGTTATGCGTTATGCGTTATGCGTTGTGCGTTATACGTTTGCGTTATGCGTTATGCGTTATGCTTTATGCGTTATGCGTTATGCGTTATGCGTTATGCGTTATGCGATATGCGTAATGCGTTATGCGTTATGCGTTATGCGTTATGCGTTATGCGTTATGCGTTATGCGTTATGCGTTATGCCTTATGCGTTATGCATTATGCGTTATGCGTTATGCGTTATGCGTTATGCGTTATTCGTTATGAGTTATAAGTTATGCGTTATGCGTTATGCGTTATGCTTTATGCATTATGCGTTATGCGTTATGCGTTATGCGTTATGCGTTATGCGTTATGCGTTATGCGATATGCGTTATGCGTTATGCGTTATGCTTTATGCGTTGTGCGTTATTAGTTACACGTTATGCGTTATGCGTTATGCGTTATGCGTTATGCGTTATGCGTTATGCTTTATGCGTTATGCGTTATGCGTTATGCGTTATGCGATATGCGTTATCCGTTATGCGTTATGCGTTATGCGTTATTCGTTATGAGTAATGAGTTATAAGTTATGCGTTATGCGTTATGCTTTATGCGTTATGCGTTATGCGTTATGCGTTATGCGTTATGTGTTATGCGTTATGCGTTATGCGTTATGCGTTATGCGTTATGCGTTATGCGTTATGCGTTATGCATTATGCGTTATGCGTTATGCGTTATGCGTTATGCGTTATTCGTTATGAGTAATGAGTTATAAGTTATGCGTTATGCGTTATGCTTTATGCGTTATACTTTATGCGTTATGCGTCATGCGTTATGCTTTATGCGTTATGCGTTACTCCTTATGAGTTATGGGTTATAAGTTATGCGTAATGCGTTATGCGTTATGCGTTATGCGTTATGCATTATGCTTTATCCGTTATGCGTTATGCGTTATGCTTTATGCGTTATGCGTTATGAGTTATGAGTAATGAGTTATAAGTTATGCGTTATGCGTTATTCGTTATGAGTAATGAGTTATAAGTTATGCGTTATGCGTTATGCGTTATGCGTTATGCGTTATGCGTTATGCGTTATGCGTTATGCGTTATGCGTTTTGCGTTATGCGTTATGCGTTATGCGTTGTGCGTTATACGTTTGCGTTATGCGTTATGCGTTATGCGTTATGCGTTATGCGTTATGCGTTATGCGTTATGCGTTATGCGTTATGCGATATGCGTAATGCGTTATGCGTTATGCGTTATGCGTTATGCGTTATGCGTTAGGGGTTATGCGTTATGCGTTATGCGTTATGCTTTATGCGTTATGCATTATGCGTTATGCGTTATGCGATATGCGTTATCCGTTATGCGTTATGCGTTATGCGTTATGCGTTATTCGTTATGAGTAATGAGTAATGAGTTATAAGTTATGCGTTATGCGTTATGCTTCATGCATTATGCGTTATGCGTTATGCGTTATGCGTTATGCGTTATGCGTTATGCGTTATGCGTTATGCGTTATGCGTTATGCGTTATGCCTTATGCGTTATGCGTTATTCGTTATGAGTAATGAGTTATAAGTTATGCGTTATGCGTTATGCTTCATGCGTTATGCGTTATGCGTTATGCGTTATGCGTTATGCGTTATGCGTTATGCGTTATGCGTTATGCGTTATGCGTTATGCGCTATGCGTTATACGGTATGCGTTATGCGTTATGCGTTATGCGTTATGCGTTATGCGTTATGCGTTATGCGTTATGCGTTATGCGTTATGCTTTATGCGTTATGCGTCATGCGTTATGCTTTATGCGTTATGCGTTACTCCTTATGAGTTATGGGTTATAAGTTATGCGTAATGCGTTATGCGTTATGCGTTATGCATTATGCTTTATCCGTTATGCGTTATGCGTTATGCTTTATGCGTTATGCGTTATGCGTTATGCGTTATGCGTTATGCGTTTTGCGTTATGCGTTATGCGTTATGCGTTGTGCGTTATACGTTTGCGTTATGCGTTATGCGTTATGCTTTATGCGTTATGCGTTATGCGTTATGCGTTATGCGTTATGCGTTATGCGATATGCGTAATGCGTTATGCGTTATGCGTTATGCGTTATGCGTTATGCGTTATGCGTTAGGGGTTATGCGTTATGCGTTATGCGTTATGCTTTATGCGTTATGCGTTATGCGTTATGCGTTATGCGATATGCGTTATCCGTTATGCGTTATGCGTTATGCGTTATTCGTTATGAGTAATGAGTTATAAGTTATGCGTTATGCGTTATGCTTTATGCGTTATGCGTTATGCGTTATGCGTTATGCTTTATGCGTTATGCGTTATGAGTTATGAGTAATGAGTTATAAGTTATGCGTAATGCGTTATGCGTTATGCGTTATGCATTATGCTTTATCCGTTATGCGTTATGCGTTATGCTTTATGCGTTATGCGTTATGAGTTATGAGTAATGAGTTATAAGTTATGCGTTATGCGTTATTCGTTATGAGTAATGAGTTATAAGTTATGCGTTATGCGTTATGCTTTATGCGTTATGCGTTATGCGTTATGCGTTATGCGTTATGCGTTATGCGTTATGCGTTTTGCGTTATGCGTTATGCGTTATGCGTTGTGCGTTATACGTTTGCGTTATGCGTTATGCGTTATGCTTTATGCGTTATGCGTTATGCGTTATGCGTTATGCGTTATGCGATATGCGTAATGCGTTATGCGTTATGCGTTATGCGTTATGCGTTATGCGTTATGCGTTATGCGTTATGCGTTATGCGTTATGCGTTATGCGTTATGCATTATGCGTTATGCGTTATGCGTTATTCGTTATGCGTTATTCGTTATGAGTTATAAGTTATGCGTTATGCGTTATGCGTTATGCTTTATGCATTATGCGTTATGCGTTATGCGTTATGCGTTATGCGTTATGCGTTATGCGTTATGCGATATGCGTTATGCGTTATGCGTTATGCTTTATGCGTTGTGCGTTATTAGTTACACGTTATGCGTTATGCGTTATGCGTTATGCGTTATGCGTTATGCGTTATGCGTTATGCTTTATGCGTTATGCATTATGCGTTATGCGTTATGCGATATGCGTTATCCGTTATGCGTTATGCGTTATGCGTTATTCGTTATGAGTAATGAGTTATAAGTTATGCGTTATGCGTTATGCTTTATGCGTTATGCGTTATGCGTTATGCGTTATGCGTTATGTGTTATGCGTTATGCGTTATGCGTTATGCGTTATGCGTTATGCGTTATGCGTTATGCGTTATGCATTATGCGTTATGCGTTATGCGTTATGCGTTATGCGTTATTCGTTATGAGTAATGAGTTATAAGTTATGCGTTATGCGTTATGCTTTATGCGTTATACTTTATGCGTTATGCGTCATGCGTTATGCTTTATGCGTTATGCGTTACTCCTTATGAGTTATGGGTTATAAGTTATGCGTAATGCGTTATGCGTTATGCGTTATGCGTTATGCATTATGCTTTATCCGTTATGCGTTATGCGTTATGCTTTATGCGTTATGCGTTATGAGTTATGAGTAATGAGTTATAAGTTATGCGTTATGCGTTATTCGTTATGAGTAATGAGTTATAAGTTATGCGTTATGCGTTATGCTTTATGCGTTATGCGTTATGCGTTATGCGTTATGCGTTATGCGTTATGCGTTTTGCGTTATGCGTTATGCGTTATGCGTTGTGCGTTATACGTTTGCGTTATGCGTTATGCGTTATGCGTTATGCGTTATGCGTTATGCGTTATGCGTTATGCGATATGCGTAATGCGTTATGCGTTATGCGTTATGCGTTATGCGTTATGCGTTAGGGGTTATGCGTTATGCGTTATGCGTTATGCTTTATGCGTTATGCATTATGCGTTATGCGTTATGCGATATGCGTTATCCGTTATGCGTTATGCGTTATGCGTTATTCGTTATGAGTAATGAGTAATGAGTTATAAGTTATGCGTTATGCGTTATGCTTCATGCATTATGCGTTATGCGTTATGCGTTATGCGTTATGCGTTATGCGTTATGCGTTATGCGTTATGCGTTATGCGTTATGCGTTATGCGTTATGCCTTATGCGTTATGCGTTATTCGTTATGAGTAATGAGTTATAAGTTATGCGTTATGCGTTATGCTTCATGCGTTATGCGTTATGCGTTATGCGTTATGCGTTATGCGTTATGCGTTATGCGTTATGCGTTATGCGCTATGCGTTATACGGTATGCGTTATGCGTTATGCGTTATGCGTTATGCGTTATGCGTTATGCGTTATGCGTTATGCGTTATGCGTTATGCGTTATGCGTTATGCTTTATGCGTTATGCGTCATGCGTTATGCTTTATGCGTTATGCGTTACTCCTTATGAGTTATGGGTTATAAGTTATGCGTAATGCGTTATGCGTTATGCGTTCTGCATTATGCTTTATCCGTTATGCGTTATGCGTTATGCTTTATGCGTTATGCGTTATGAGTTATGAGTAATGAGTTATAAGTTATGCGTTATGCGTTATTCGTTATGAGTAATGAGTTATAAGTTATGCGTTATGCGTTATGCTTTATGCGTTATGCGTTATGCGTTATGCGTTATGCGTTATGCGTTATGCGTTATGCGTTATGCGTTATGCGTTATGCGTTTTGCGTTATGCGTTATGCGTTATGCGTTGTGCGTTATACGTTTGCGTTATGCGTTATGCGTTATGCTTTATGCGTTATGCGTTATGCGTTATGCGTTATGCGTTATGCGTTATGCGATATGCGTAATGCGTTATGCGTTATGCGTTATGCGTTATGCGTTATGCGTTATGCGTTATGCGTTATGCGTTATGCGTTATGCTTTATGCGTTATGCGTTATGCGTTATGCGTTATGCGTTATGCGTTATGCGCTATGCGTTATACGGTATGCGTTATGCGTTATGCGTTATGCGTTATGCGTTATGCGTTATGCGTTATGCGTTATGCGTTATGCGTCATGCGTTATGCTTTATGCGTTATGCGTTATGAGTTATGAGTAATGAGTTATAAGTTATGCGTTATGCATTATACGTTATACGTTATGCGTTATGCGTTATGCGTTATGCGTTATGCGTTATGCGTTATGCATTATGCGTTATGCGTTATGCTTTATGCGTTATGCGTTATGCGTTATGCGTTATGCGTTATGCGTTATGCGTGATCCGTTATGCGTTATGCGTTATGCGTTATGCGTTATGCGTTATGCGTTATGCGTTATGCCTTATGCTTTATGCGTTATGCGTCATGCGTTATGATTTATGCGTTATGCGTTACTCCTTATGAGTTATGAGTTATAAGTTATGCGTTATGCGTTATGCTTTATGCGTTATGCGTTATGCGTTATGCGTTATGCGTTATGCGTTATGCGTTATGCGTTATGCGTGATCCGTTATGCGTTATGCGTTATGCGTTATGCGTTATGCGTTATGCGTTATGCGTTATGCGTTATGCGTTATGCGTTATACGTTATGCGTTATGCGTTATGCGTTATGCGTTATGCTTTATGCGTTATGCGTTACTCCTTATGAGTTATGAGTTATAAGTTATGCGTAATGCGTTATGCTTTATGCGTTATGCGTTATGCGTTATGCGTTATGCGTTATGCGTTATGCGTTATGCGTTATGCGTTATGCGTTATGCTTTATGCGTTATGCGTTATGAGTTATTCGTTATGCGTTATGCGTTATGCGTTGTGCGTTATGCGTTATGCGTTACGCGTTATGCGTTATGCTTTATGCGATATGCGTTACTCCTTATGAGTTATGAGTTATAAGTTATGCGTAATGCGTTATGCGTTATGCGTTATGCTTTATGCGTTATGCGTTATGCGTGATCCGTTATGTGTTAGGCGATATACGTTTTGCGGTATTCGTTATGCGTTATGATTTATGCTTTATGCGTTATGCGTTATGCGTTATGCGTTATGAGTTATGCGTTATGCGTTATGCGTTATGCGTTATGCGTTATGCGTTTTGCGGTATTCGTTATGCGTTGTGCATTATGCGTTATGCGTTGTGCGTTATGGGTTATGATTTATGCGATATGCGATATGAGTTATGCGTTAAGCGTTATGCGTTATGCGTTATGCGTTATGCGTTATGCGTTAAGCGTTATGCGTTATGCGTTATGCGTTATGCGTTATGCGTTATGCGTTATGCGTTATGCGTTATGCGTTATGCGCTATGCGTTATACGGTATGCGTTATGCGTTATGCGTTATGCGTTATGCGTTATGCGTTATGCGTTATGCGTGATCCGTTATGCGTTATGCGTTATGCGTTATGCGTTATGCGTTATGCGTTATGCGTTATGCGTTATGCGTTATACGTTATGCGTTATGCGTTATGCGTTATGCGTTATGCTTTATGCGTTATGCGTTACTCCTTATGAGTTATGAGTTATAAGTTATGCGTAATGCGTTATGCTTTATGCGTTATGCGTTATGCGTTATGCGTTATGCGTTATGCGTTATGCGTTATGCGTTATGCGTTATGCGTTATGCTTTATGCGTTATGCGTTATGAGTTATTCGTTATGCGTTATGCGTTATGCGTTGTGCGTTATGCGTTATGCGTTACGCGTTATGCGTTATGCTTTATGCGATATGCGTTACTCCTTATGAGTTATGAGTTATAAGTTATGCGTAATGCGTTATGCGTTATGCGTTATGCTTTATGCGTTATGCGTTATGCGTGATCCGTTATGTGTTAGGCGATATACGTTTTGCGGTATTCGTTATGCGTTATGATTTATGCTTTATGCGTTATGCGTTATGCGTTATGCGTTATGAGTTATGCGTTATGCGTTATGCGTTATGCGTTATGCGTTATGCGTTTTGCGGTATTCGTTATGCGTTGTGCATTATGCGTTATGCGTTGTGCGTTATGGGTTATGATTTATGCGATATGCGATATGAGTTATGCGTTAAGCGTTATGCGTTATGCGTTATGCGTTATGCGTTATGCGTTAAGCGTTATGCGTTATGCGTTATGCGTTATGCGTTATGCGTTATGCGTTATACGTTATGCGTTATGCGTTATGCGTTATGCGTTATGCTTTATGCGTTATGCGTTACTCCTTATGAGTTATGAGTTATAAGTTATGCGTAATGCGTTATGCTTTATGCGTTATGCGTTATGCGTTATGCGTTATGCGTTATGCGTTATGCGTTATGCGTTATGCGTTATGCGTTATGCGTTATGCGTTATGCGTTATGCGTTATGCTTTATGCGTTATGCGTTATGAGTTATTCGTTATGCGTTATGCGTTATGCGTTGTGCGTTATGCGTTATGCGTTACGCGTTATGCGTTATGCTTTATGCGATATGCGTTACTCCTTATGAGTTATGAGTTATAAGTTATGCGTAATGCGTTATGCGTTATGCGTTATGCTTTATGCGTTATGCGTTATGCGTTATGCGTTATGCGTTACGCTTTATGCGTTATGCATTATGCGTTATGCGTTATGCGTTATGCGTTATGCGATATGCGTAATGCGTTATGCGTTATGCGTTATGCGTTATGCGTTATGCGTTAGGGGTTATGCGTTATGCGTTATGCGTTATGCTTTATGCGTTATGCATTATGCGTTATGCGTTATGCGATATGCGTTATCCGTTATGCGTTATGCGTTATGCGTTATGCGTTATTCGTTATGAGTAATGAGTAATGAGTTATAAGTTATGCGTTATGCGTTATGCTTCATGCATTATGCGTTATGCGTTATGCGTTATGCGTTATGCGTTATGCGTTATGCGTTATGCGTTATGCGTTATGCGTTATGCGTTATGCCTTATGCGTTATGCGTTATTCGTTATGAGTAATGAGTTATAAGTTATGCGTTATGCGTTATGCTTCATGCGTTATGCGTTATGCGTTATGCGTTATGCGTTATGCGTTATGCGTTATGCGTTATGCGTTATGCGCTATGCGTTATACGGTATGCGTTATGCGTTATGCGTTATGCGTTATGCGTTATGCGTTATGCGTTATGCGTTATGCGTTATGCGTTATGCGTTATGCGTTATGCGTTATGCTTTATGCGTTATGCGTCATGCGTTATGCTTTATGCGTTATGCGTTACTCCTTATGAGTTATGGGTTATAAGTTATGCGTAATGCGTTATGCGTTATGCGTTATGCATTATGCTTTATCCGTTATGCGTTATGCGTTATGCTTTATGCGTTATGCGTTATGCGTTATGCGTTATGCGTTATGCGTTTTGCGTTATGCGTTATGCGTTATGCGTTGTGCGTTATACGTTTGCGTTATGCGTTATGCGTTATGCTTTATGCGTTATGCGTTATGCGTTATGCGTTATGCGTTATGCGTTATGCGATATGCGTAATGCGTTATGCGTTATGCGTTATGCGTTATGCGTTATGCGTTATGCGTTAGGGGTTATGCGTTATGCGTTATGCGTTATGCTTTATGCGTTATGCATTATGCGTTATGCGTTATGCGATATGCGTTATTCTTTATGCGTTATGCGTTATGCGTTATTCGTTATGAGTAATGAGTTATAAGTTATGCGTTATGCGTTATGCTTTATGCGTTATGCGTTATGCGTTATGCGTTATGCTTTATGCGTTATGCGTTATGAGTTATGAGTAATGAGTTATAAGTTATGCGTAATGCGTTATGCGTTATGCGTTATGCATTATGCTTTATCCGTTATGCGTTATGCGTTATGCTTTATGCGTTATGCGTTATGAGTTATGAGTAATGAGTTATAAGTTATGCGTTATGCGTTATTCGTTATGAGTAATGAGTTATAAGTTATGCGTTATGCGTTATGCTTTATGCGTTATGCGTTATGCGTTATGCGTTATGCGTTATGCGTTATGCGTTATGCGTTATGCGTTTTGCGTTATGCGTTATGCGTTATGCGTTGTGCGTTATACGTTTGCGTTATGCGTTATGCGTTATGCTTTATGCGTTATGCGTTATGCGTTATGCGTTATGCGTTATGCGATATGCGTAATGCGTTATGCGTTATGCGTTATGCGTTATGCGTTATGCGTTATGCGTTATGCGTTATGCGTTATGCGTTATGCATTATGCGTTATGCGTTATGCGTTATGCGTTATGCGTTATTCGTTATGAGTTATAAGTTATGCGTTATGCGTTATGCGTTATGCTTTATGCATTATGCGTTATGCGTTATGCGTTATGCGTTATGCGTTATGCGTTATGCGTTATGCGATATGCGTTATGCGTTATGCGTTATGCTTTATGCGTTGTGCGTTATTAGTTACACGTTATGCGTTATGCGTTATGCGTTATGCGTTATGCGTTATGCGTTATGCTTTATGCGTTATGCATTATGCGTTATGCGTTATGCGATATGCGTTATCCGTTATGCGTTATGCGTTATGCGTTATTCGTTATGAGTAATGAGTTATAAGTTATGCGTTATGCGTTATGCTTTATGCGTTATGCGTTATGCGTTATGCGTTATGCGTTATGTGTTATGCGTTATGCGTTATGCGTTATGCGTTATGCGTTATGCGTTATGCGTTATGCGTTATGCATTATGCGTTATGCGTTATGCGTTATGCGTTATGCGTTATTCGTTATGAGTAATGAGTTATAAGTTATGCGTTATGCGTTATGCTTTATGCGTTATACTTTATGCGTTATGCGTCATGCGTTATGCTTTATGCGTTATGCGTTACTCCTTATGAGTTATGGGTTATAAGTTATGCGTAATGCGTTATGCGTTATGCGTTATGCGTTATGCATTATGCTTTATCCGTTATGCGTTATGCGTTATGCTTTATGCGTTATGCGTTATGAGTTATGAGTAATGAGTTATAAGTTATGCGTTATGCGTTATTCGTTATGAGTAATGAGTTATAAGTTATGCGTTATGCGTTATGCTTTATGCGTTATGCGTTATGCGTTATGCGTTATGCGTTATGCGTTATGCGTTTTGCGTTATGCGTTATGCGTTATGCGTTGTGCGTTATACGTTTGCGTTATGCGTTATGCGTTATGCCTTATGCGTTATGCGTTATGCGTTATGCGTTATGCGTTATGCGTTATGCGATATGCGTAATGCGTTATGCGTTATGCGTTATGCGTTATGCGTTATGCGTTAGGGGTTATGCGTTATGCGTTATGCGTTATGCTTTATGCGTTATGCATTATGCGTTATGCGTTATGCGATATGCGTTATCCGTTATGCGTTATGCGTTATGCGTTATTCGTTATGAGTAATGAGTAATGAGTTATAAGTTATGCGTTATGCGTTATGCTTCATGCATTATGCGTTATGCGTTATGCGTTATGCGTTATGCGTTATGCGTTATGCGTTATGCGTTATGCGTTATGCGTTATGCGTTATGCGTTATGCCTTATGCGTTATGCGTTATTCGTTATGAGTAATGAGTTATAAGTTATGCGTTATGCGTTATGCTTCATGCGTTATGCGTTATGCGTTATGCGTTATGCGTTATGCGTTATGCGTTATGCGTTATGCGTTATGCGCTATGCGTTATACGGTATGCGTTATGCGTTATGCGTTATGCGTTATGCGTTATGCGTTATGCGTTATGCGTTATGCGTTATGCGTTATGCGTTATGCGTTATGCTTTATGCGTTATGCGTAATGCGTTATGCTTTATGCGTTATGCGTTACTCCTTATGAGTTATGGGTTATAAGTTATGCGTAATGCGTTATGCGTTATGCGTTATGCATTATGCTTTATCCGTTATGCGTTATGCGTTATGCTTTATGCGTTATGCGTTATGAGTTATGAGTAATGAGTTATAAGTTATGCGTTATGCGTTATTCGTTATGAGTAATGAGTTATAAGTTATGCGTTATGCGTTATGCTTTATGCGTTATGCGTTATGCGTTATGCGTTATGCGTTATGCGTTATGCGTTATGCGTTATGCGTTATGCGTTTTGCGTTATGCGTTATGCGTTATGCGTTGTGCGTTATACGTTTGCGTTATGCGTTATGCGTTAAGCGTTATGCGTTTTGCTGTATTCGTTATGCGTTGAGTATTATGCGTTATGCGTTATGTGTTATGCGTTATGCGTTATGCGTTATACGTTATGCGTTATGCGTTATGCGTGATCCGTTATGTGTTAGGCGATATACGTTTTGCGGTATTCGTTATGCGTTATGATTTATGCTTTATGCTTTATGCGTTATGCGTTATGCGTTATGCGTTATGAGTTATACGTTATGCGTTATGCGTTATGCGTTATGCGTTATGCGTTTTGCGGTATTCGTTATGCGTTGTGCATTATACGTTATGCGTTGTGCGTTATGGGTTATGATTTATGCGATATGCGATATGAGTTATGCGTTAAGCGTTATGCGTTATGCGTTATGCGTTATGCGTTATGCGTTAAGCGTTATGCGTTATGCGTTATGCGTTATGCGTTATGCGTTATGCGTTATGCGTTATGCGATATGAGTCATGCATCAAGCCTTATGCGATATGCGATATGCGTCATGCATCAAGCCTTATGCGTTATGGGTTATGCGTTAACGTTATGCGTTATGCGTTATGATTTATGCTTTATGCGTTATGCGTTATGCGTGATCCGACATGCGTTATGCATTTTGCGTTATGCGTTATTCGTTATGAGTTATGAGTTATAAGTTATGCGTAATGCGTTATGCGTTATGCGTTATGCGTTGTGCGTTATGCGTTATGCGTTATGCGTTATGCGTTATGCGTTATGCGTTATTCGTTATGAGTAATGAGTTATAAGTTATGCGTTATGCGTAATGCGTTATGCGTTATGCGTTATGCGTTATGCTTTATGCGTTATGCGTTATGCGTTATGCTTTATGCGTTATTCGTTATGCGTTATGCGTTATGCGTTATGCGTTATGCGTTATGCGTTATGCGTGATCCGACATGCATTATGCATTTTGCGTTATGCGTGATCCGACATGCATTATGCATTTTGCGTTATGCGTTATTCGTTATGAGTTATGAGTTATAAGTTATGCGTAATGCGTTATGCGTTATGCGTTATGCATTATGCTTTATCCGTTATGCGTTATGCGTTATGCTTTATGCGTTATGCGTTATGCGTTATGCGTTATGCGTTATGCCTTATGCGTTATGCGTTATTCGTTATGAGTAAAGAGTTATAAGTTATGCGTTATGCGTTATGCTTCATGCGTTATGCGTTATGCGTTATGCGTTATGCGTTATGCGTTATGCGTTATGCGTTATGCGCTATGCGTTATACGGTATGCGTTATGCGTTATGCGTTATGCGTTATGCGTTATGCGTTATGCGTTATGCGTTATGCGTTATGCGTTATGCGTTATGCGTTATGCGTTATGCGTTATTCGTTATGCGTTATGCGTTATGCGTTATGCGTTATGCGTTATGCATTATTCGTTATGCGTTATGCGTTATGAGTAATGAGTTATAAGTTATGCGTTATGCGTTATTCGTTATGAGTAATGAGTTATAAGTTATGCGTTATGCGTTATGCTGTATGCGTTATGCGTTATGCGTTATGCTTTATGCGATATGCGTTACTCCTTATGAGTTATGAGTTATGCGTTATGCGTTATGCGTTATGCGTTATGCGTTATGCATTATGTGTTATGCGTTATGCGTTATGCGTTAAGCGTTATGCGTTTTGCTGTATTCGTTATGCGTTGTGCATTATGAGTTATGCGTTATGTGTTATGCTTTATGCGTTATGCGTTATGCGTTACGCTTTATGCGTTATGCATTATGCGTTATGCGTTATGCGTTATGCATTATGCGTTATGCGTTATGCGTGATCCGTTATGCGTTAAGCGTTATGCGTTTTGCTGTATTCGTAATGCGTTGTGCATTATGTGTTATGCGTTATGCGTTATGCGTTATGCGTTATACGTTATGCGTTATGCGTTATGCGTGATCCGTTATGTGTTAGGCGATATACGTTTTGCGGTATTCGTTATGCGTTATGCGTTATGCGTTATGCGTTATCCGTTGTTCGTTATGCGTTATGCGTTGTGCGTTATACGTTTGCGTTATGCGTTATGCGTTATACGGTATGCGTTATACGTTATGCGTTATGCGTTATGCGATATGCGTTATGCGTTATGCGTTATGCTTTATGCGTTGTGCGTTATTAGTTACACGTTATGCGTTATGCGTTATGCGTTATGCGTTAGGGGTTATGCGTTATGCGTTACGCGTTAGGCGTTATGCGTTATGCGTTATGCGTTATGCGTTATGCGTTATGAGTTATACGTTATGCGTTATGCGTTAGGGGTTATGCGTTATGCGTTATGCGTTATGCTTTATGCGTTATGCATTATGCGTTATGCGTTATGCGATATGCGTTATCCGTTATGCGTTATGCGTTATGCGTTATTCGTTATGAGTAATGAGTTATAAGTTATGCGTTATGCGTTATGCTTTATGCGTTATGCGTTATGCGTTATGCGTTATGCGTTATGCGTTATGCGTTATGCGTTATGCGTTATGCTTTATGCGTTATGCGTTATGCGTTATGCGTTATGCGTTATGCGTTATGCGATATGCGTAATGCGTTATGCGTTATGCGTTATGCGTTATGCGTTATGCGTTATGCGTTATGCGTTATGCGTTATGCGTTATGCGTTATGCATTATGCGTTATGCGTTATGCGTTATGCGTTATGCGTTATGCGTTATGCGTTATTCGTTATGAGTAATGAGTTATAAGTTATGCGTTATGCGTTATGCGTTATGCATTATGCGTTATGCGTTATGCGTTATGCGTTATGCGTTATGCGTTATGCGTTATGCGTTATGCTTCATGCGTTATGCGTTATGCGTTATGCGTTATGCGTTATGCGTTATGCGTTATGCGTTATGCGTTATGCGCTATGCGTTATACGGTATGCGTTATGCGTTATGCGTTATGCGTTATGCGTTATGCGTTATGCGTTATGCGTTATGCGTTATGCGTTATGCGTTATGCGTTATGCGTTATGCGTTATGCGTTATGCGTTATGCGTTATGCATTATTCGTTATGCGTTATGCGTTATGAGTAATGAGTTATAAGTTATGCGTTATGCGTTATTCGTTATGAGTAATGAGTTATAAGTTATGCGTTATGCGTTATGCTTTATGCGTTATGCGTTATGCGTTATGCTTTATGCGATATGCGTTACTCCTTATGAGTTATGAGTTATAAGTTATGCGTAATGCGGTATGCGTTATACGTTATACGTTATGCGTTATGCGTTATGCGTTATGCGTTATGCATTATGTGTTATGCGTTATGCGTTATGCGTTAAGCGTTATGCGTTTTGCTGTATTCGTTATGCGTTGTGCATTATGAGTTATGCGTTATGTGTTATGCTTTATGCGTTATGCGTTATGCGTTACGCTTTATGCGTTATGCATTATGCGTTATGCGTTATGCGTTATGCATTATGCGTTATGCGTTATGCGTGATCCGTTATGCGTTAAGCGTTATGCGTTTTGCTGTATTCGTAATGCGTTGTGCATTATGTGTTATGCGTTATGCGTTATGCGTTATGCGTTATACGTTATGCGTTATGCGTTATGCGTGATCCGTTATGTGTTAGGCGATATACGTTTTGCGGTATTCGTTATGCGTTATGCGTTATGCGTTATGCGTTATCCGTTGTTCGTTATGCGTTATGCGTTGTGCGTTATACGTTTGCGTTATGCGTTATGCGTTATACGGTATGCGTTATACGTTATGCGTTATGCGTTATGCGATATGCGTTATGCGTTATGCGTTATGCTTTATGCGTTGTGCGTTATTAGTTACACGTTATGCGTTATGCGTTATGCGTTATGCGTTAGGGGTTATGCGTTATGCGTTAAGCGTTAGGCGTTATGCGTTATGCGTTATGCGTTATGCGTTATGCGTTATGAGTTATACGTTATGCGTTATGCGTTAGGGGTTATGCGTTATGCGTTATGCGTTATGCTTTATGCGTTATGCATTATGCGTTATGCGTTATGCGATATGCGTTATCCGTTATGCGTTATGCGTTATGCGTTATTCGTTATGAGTAATGAGTTATAAGTTATGCGTTATGCGTTATACTTTATGCGTTATGCGTTATGCGTTATGCGTTATGCGTTATGCGTTATGCGTTATGCGTTATGCTTTATGCGTTATGCGTTATGCGTTATGCGTTATGCGTTATGCGTTATGCGATATGCGTAATGCGTTATGCGTTATGCGTTATGCGTTATGCGTTATGCGTTATGCGTTATGCGTTATGCGTTATGCGTTATGCGTTATGCATTATGCGTTATGCGTTATGCGTTATGCGTTATGCGTTATTCGTTATGAGTAATGAGTTATAAGTTATGCGTTATGCGTTATGCTTTATGCGTTATGCGTTATGCGTTATGCGTTATGCGTTATGCTTTTTGCGTTATGCGTTATGAGTTATACGTTATGCGTTATGCGTTATGCGTTGTGCGTTATGCGTTATGCGTTACGCGTTATGCGTTATGCTTTATGCGATATGCGTTACTCCTTATGAGTTATGAGTTATAAGTTATGCGTAATGCGTTATGCGTTATGCGTTATGCTTTATGCGTTATGCGTTATGCGTTATGCGTTATGCTTTATGCGTTATGCGTTATGCGTTATGCATTATGCGTTATGCGTTATGCGTTATGCGTTATGCGTTATGCGTTATGCGTGAAGCGTTATGCGTTAAGCGTTATGCGTTTTGCTGTATTCGTTATGCGTTGAGCATTATGCGTTATGCGTTATGTGTTATGCGTTATGCGTTATGCGTTATACGTTATGCGTTATGCGTTATGCGTGATCCGTTATGTGTTAGGCGATATACGTTTTGCGGTATTCGTTATGCGTTATGATTTATGCTTTATGCTTTATGCGTTATGCGTTATGCGTTATGCGTTATGCGTTATGCGTTATGCGTTATGCGTTATGCGTTATGCGTTTTGCGGTATTCGTTATGCGTTGTGCATTATGCGTTATGCTTTGTGCGTTATGGGTTATGATTTATGCGTTATGCGATATGAGTTATGCGTTAAGCGTTATGCGTTATGCGTTATGCGTTATGCGTTATGCGTTATGCGTTATGCGTTAGGGGTTATGCGTTATGCGTTATGCGTTATGCTTTATGCGTTATGCATTATGCGTTATGCGTTATGCGATATGCGTTATCCGTTATGCGTTATGCGTTATGCGTTATTCGTTATGAGTAATGAGTTATAAGTTATGCGTTATGCGTTATGCTTTATGCGTTATGCGTTATGCGTTATGCGTTATGCGTTATGCGTTATGCGTTATGCTTTATGCGTTATGCGTCATGCGTTATGCTTTATGCGTTATGCGTTACTCCTTATGAGTTATGAGTTATAAGTTATGCGTAATGCGTTATGCGTTATGCGTTATGCATTATGCTTTATCCGTTATGCGTTATGCTTTATGCGTTATGCGTTATGCGTTATGCGTTATGCGTTATGCTTTTTGCGTTATGCGTTATGAGTTATACGTTATGCGTTATGCGTTATGCGTTGTGCGTTATGCGTTATGCGTTACGCGTTATGCGTTATGCTTTATGCGATATGCGTTACTCCTTATGAGTTATGAGTTATAAGTTATGCGTAATGCGTTATGCGTTATGCGTTATGCTTTATGCGTTATGCGTTATGCGTTATGCGTTATGCGTTATGCGTTATGCGTTATGCGTTACGCTTTATGCGTTATGCATTATGCGTTATGCGTTATGCGTTATGCATTATGCGTTATGCGTTATGCGTGAAGCGTTATGCGTTAAGCGTTATGCGTTTTGCTGTATTCGTTATGCGTTGAGCATTATGCGTTATGCGTTATGTGTTATGCGTTATGCGTTATGCGTTATACGTTATGCGTTATGCGTTATGCGTGATCCGTTGTGTGTTAGGCGATATACGTTTTGCGGTATTCGTTATGCGTTATGATTTATGCTTTATGCTTTATGCGTTATGCGTTATGCGTTATGCGTTATGAGTTATGCGTTATGCGTTATGCGTTATGCGTTATGCGTTATGCGTTTTGCGGTATTCGTTATGCGTTGTGCATTATGCGTTATGCTTTGTGCGTTATGGGTTATGATTTATGCGTTATGCGATATGAGTTATGCGTTAAGCGTTATGCGTTATGCGTTATGCGTTATGCGTTATGCGTTATGCGTTATGCGTTATGCGTTATGCGTTATGCGTTATGCGTTATGCGTTATGCGTTATGCGTTATGCGTTATGCGTTATGCGTTATGCGATATGCGTCATGCATCAAGCCTTATGCGATATGCGTCATGCATCAAGCCTTATGCGATATGCGATATGCGTCATGCATCAAGCCTTATGCGTTATGGGTTATGCGTTAACGTTATGCGTTATGCGTTATGATTTATGCTTTATGCGTTATGCGTTATGCGTGATCCGACATGCGTTATGCATTTTGCGTTATGCGTTATTCGTTATGAGTTATGAGTTATAAGTTATGCGTAATGCGTTATGCGTTATGCGTTATGCATTATGCTTTATCCGTTATGCGTTATGCGTTATGCTTTATGCGTTATGCGTTATGCGTTATGCGTTATGCGTTATGCGTTATGCGTTATGCGTTATGCGTTATTCGTTATGAGTAATGAGTTATAAGTTATGCGTTATGCGTAATGCGTTATGCGTTATGCGTTATGCGTTATGCTTTATGCGTTATGCGTTATGCGTTATGCTTTATGCGGTATTCGTTATGCGTTATGCGTTATGCGTTATGCGTTATGCGTTATGCGTGATCCGACATGCATTATGCATTTTGCGTTATGCGTGATCCGACATGCATTATGCATTTTGCGTTATGCGTTATTCGTTATGAGTTATGAGTTATAAGTTATGCGTAATGCGTTATGCGTTATGCGTTATGCGTTATGCGTTATGCGTTATGCGTTATGCGTTATGCGTTATGCTTCATGCGTTATGCGTTATGCGTTATGCGTTATGCGTTATGCGTTACGCGTTATGCGTTATGCTTTATGCGATATGCGTTACTCCTTATGAGTTATGAGTTATAAGTTATGCGTAATGCGTTATGCGTTATGCGTTATGCTTTATGCGTTATGCGTCATGCGTTATGCTTTATGCGTTATGCGTTACTCCTTATGAGTTATGAGTTATAAGTTATGCGTAATGCGTTATGCGTTATGCGTTATGCATTATGCTTTATCCGTTATGCGTTATGCTTTATGCGTTATGCGTTATGCGTTATGCGTTATGCGTTATGCTTTTTGCGTTATGCGTTATGAGTTATACGTTATGCGTTATGCGTTATGCGTTGTGCGTTATGCGTTATGCGTTACGCGTTATGCGTTATGCTTTATGCGATATGCGTTACTCCTTATGAGTTATGAGTTATAAGTTATGCGTAATGCGTTATGCGTTATGCGTTATGCTTTATGCGTTATGCGTTATGCGTTATGCGTTATGCGTTATGCGTTACGCTTTATGCGTTATGCATTATGCGTTATGCGTTGTGCGTTATGCGTTATGCGTTACGCGTTATGCGTTATGCTTTATGCGATATGCGTTACTCCTTATGAGTTATGAGTTATAAGTTATGCGTAATGCGTTATGCGTTATGCGTTATGCTTTATGCGTTATGCGTTATGCGTTATGCGTTATGCGTTATGCGTTATGCGTTACGCTTTATGCGTTATGCATTATGCGTTATGCGTTATGCGTTATGCATTATGCGTTATGCGTTATGCGTGAAGCGTTATGCGTTAAGCGTTATGCGTTTTGCTGTATTCGTTATGCGTTGAGCATTATGCGTTATGCGTTATGTGTTATGCGTTATGCGTTATGCGTTATACGTTATGCGTTATGCGTTATGCGTGATCCGTTATGTGTTAGGCGATATACGTTTTGCGGTATTCGTTATGCGTTATGATTTATGCTTTATGCTTTATGCGTTATGCGTTATGCGTTATGCGTTATGAGTTATGCGTTATGCGTTATGCGTTATGCGTTATGCGTTATGCGTTTTGCGGTATTCGTTATGCGTTGTGCATTATGCGTTATGCTTTGTGCGTTATGGGTTATGATTTATGCGTTATGCGATATGAGTTATGCGTTAAGCGTTATGCGTTATGCGTTATGCGTTATGCGTTATGCGTTATGCGTTATGCGTTATGCGTTATGCGTTATGCGTTATGCGTTATGCGTTATGCGTTATGCGTTATGCGTTATGCGATATGCGTCATGCATCAAGCCTTATGCGATATGCGTCATGCATCAAGCCTTATGCGATATGCGATATGCGTCATGCATCAAGCCTTATGCGTTATGGGTTATGCGTTAACGTTATGCGTTATGCGTTATGATTTATGCTTTATGCGTTATGCGTTATGCGTGATCCGACATGCGTTATGCATTTTGCGTTATGCGTTATTCGTTATGAGTTATGAGTTATAAGTTATGCGTAATGCGTTATGCGTTATGCGTTATGCATTATGCTTTATCCGTTATGCGTTATGCGTTATGCTTTATGCGTTATGCGTTATGCGTTATGCGTTATGCGTTATGCGTTATGCGTTATGCGTTATGCGTTATTCGTTATGAGTAATGAGTTATAAGTTATGCGTTATGCGTAATGCGTTATGCGTTATGCGTTATGCGTTATGCTTTATGCGTTATGCGTTATGCGTTATGCTTTATGCGGTATTCGTTATGCGTTATGCGTTATGCGTTATGCGTTATGCGTTATGCGTGATCCGACATGCATTATGCATTTTGCGTTATGCGTGATCCGACATGCATTATGCATTTTGCGTTATGCGTTATTCGTTATGAGTTATGAGTTATAAGTTATGCGTAATGCGTTATGCGTTATGCGTTATGCGTTATGCGTTATGCGTTATGCGTTATGCGTTATGCTTCATGCGTTATGCGTTATGCGTTATGCGTTATGCGTTATGCGTTACGCGTTATGCGTTATGCTTTATGCGATATGCGTTACTCCTTATGAGTTATGAGTTATAAGTTATGCGTAATGCGTTATGCGTTATGCGTTATGCTTTATGCGTTATGCGTTATGCGTTATGCGTTATGCTTTATGCGTTATGCGTTATGCGTTATGCGTTATGCGTTATGCGATATGCGTTATCCGTTATGCGTTATGCGTTATGCGTTATTCGTTATGAGTAATGAGTTATAAGTTATGCGTTATGCGTTATGCTTTATGCGTTATGCGTTATGCGTTATGCGTTATGCGTTATGCGTTATGCGTTATGCTTTATGCGTTATGCGTCATGCGTTATGCTTTATGCGTTATGCGTTACTCCTTATGAGTTATGAGTTATAAGTTATGCGTAATGCGTTATGCGTTATGCGTTATGCATTATGCTTTATCCGTTATGCGTTATGCTTTATGCGTTATGCGTTATGCGTTATGCGTTATGCGTTATGCTTTTTGCGTTATGCGTTATGAGTTATACGTTATGCGTTATGCGTTATGCGTTGTGCGTTATGCGTTATGCGTTACGCGTTATGCGTTATGCTTTATGCGATATGCGTTACTCCTTATGAGTTATGAGTTATAAGTTATGCGTAATGCGTTATGCGTTATGCGTTATGCTTTATGCGTTATGCGTTATGCGTTATGCGTTATGCGTTATGCGTTACGCTTTATGCGTTATGCATTATGCGTTATGCGTTATGCGTTATGCATTATGCGTTATGCGTTATGCGTGAAGCGTTATGCGTTAAGCGTTATGCGTTTTGCTGTATTCGTTATGCGTTGAGCATTATGCGTTATGCGTTATGTGTTATGCGTTATGCGTTATGCGTTATACGTTATGCGTTATGCGTTATGCGTGATCCGTTATGTGTTAGGCGATATACGTTTTGCGGTATTCGTTATGCGTTATGATTTATGCTTTATGCTTTATGCGTTATGCGTTATGCGTTATGCGTTATGAGTTATGCGTTATGCGTTATGCGTTATGCGTTATGCGTTATGCGTTTTGCGGTATTCGTTATGCGTTGTGCATTATGCGTTATGCTTTGTGCGTTATGGGTTATGATTTATGCGTTATGCGATATGAGTTATGCGTTAAGCGTTATGCGTTATGCGTTATGCGTTATGCGTTATGCGTTATGCGTTATGCGTTATGCGTTATGCGTTATGCGTTATGCGTTATGCGTTATGCGTTATGCGATATGCGTCATGCATCAAGCCTTATGCGATATGCGTCATGCATCAAGCCTTATGCGATATGCGATATGCGTCATGCATCAAGCCTTATGCGTTATGGGTTATGCGTTAACGTTATGCGTTATGCGTTATGATTTATGCTTTATGCGTTATGCGTTATGCGTGATCCGACATGCGTTATGCATTTTGCGTTATGCGTTATTCGTTATGAGTTATGAGTTATAAGTTATGCGTAATGCGTTATGCGTTATGCGTTATGCATTATGCTTTATCCGTTATGCGTTATGCGTTATGCTTTATGCGTTATGCGTTATGCGTTATGCGTTATGCGTTATGCGTTATGCGTTATGCGTTATGCGTTATGCGTTATTCGTTATGAGTAATGAGTTATAAGTTATGCGTTATGCGTAATGCGTTATGCGTTATGCGTTATGCTTTATGCGTTATGCGTTATGCGTTATGCTTTATGCGGTATTCGTTATGCGTTATGCGTTATGCGTTATGCGTTATGCGTTATGCGTGATCCGACATGCATTATGCATTTTGCGTTATGCGTGATCCGACATGCATTATGCATTTTGCGTTATGCGTTATTCGTTATGAGTTATGAGTTATAAGTTATGCGTAATGCGTTATGCGTTATGCGTTATGCATTATGCTTTATCCGTTATGCGTTATGCGTTATGCTTTATGCGTTATGCGTTATGCGTTATGCGTTATGCGTTATGCCTTATGCGTTATGCGTTATTCGTTATGAGTAAAGAGTTATAAGTTATGCGTTATGCGTTATGCTTCATGCGTTATGCGTTATGCGTTATGCGTTATGCGTTATGCGTTATGCGTTATGCGTTATGCGCTATGCGTTATACGGTATGCGTTATGCGTTATGCGTTATGCATTATGCATTATGCGTTATGCGTTATGCGTTATGCGTTATGCGTTATGCGTTATGCGTTATGCGTTATGCGTTATGCGTTATGCGTTATGCGTTATGCGTTATGCGTTATGCGTTATGCGTTATGCGTTATGCGTTATGCGTTATGCATTATGCATTATTCGTTATGCGTTATGCGTTATGAGTAATGAGTTATAAGTTATGCGTTATGCGTTATTCGTTATGAGTAATGAGTTAGAAGTTATGCGTTATGCGTTATGCTTTATGCGTTATGCGTTATGTGTTATGCTTTATGCGTTATGCGTTACTCCTTATGAGTTATGAGTTATAAGTTATGCGTAATGCGGTATGCGTTATACGTTATACGTTATGCGTTATGCGTTATGCGTTATGCGTTATGCGTTATGCATTATGTGTTATGCGTTATGCGTTATGCGTTAAGCGTTATGCGTTTTGCTGTATTCGTTATGCGTTGTGCATTATGAGTTATGCGTTATGTGTTATGCTTTATGCGTTATGCGTTATGCGTTACGCTTTATGCGTTATGCATTATGCGTTATGCGTTATGCGTTATGCATTATGCGTTATGCGTTATGCGTGATCCGTTATGCGTTAAGCGTTATGCGTTTTGCTGTATTCGTAATGCGTTGTGCATTATGTGTTATGCGTTATGCGTTATGCGTTATGCGTTATACGTTATGCGTTATGCGTTATGCGTTATCCGTTATGTGTTAGGCGATATACGTTTTGCGGTATTCGTTATGCGTTATGCGTTATGCGTTATGCGTTATCCGTTGTTCGTTATGCGTTATGCGTTGTGCGTTATACGTTTGCGTTATGCGTTATGCGTTATACGGTATGCGTTATGCGTTATGCGTTATGCGTTATGCGATATGCGTTATGCGTTATGCGTTATGCTTTATGCGTTGTGCGTTATTAGTTACACGTTATGCGTTATGCGTTATGCGTTATGCGTTAGGGGTTATGCGTTATGCGTTATGCGTTAGGCGTTATGCGTTATGCGTTATGCGTTATGCGTTATGAGTTATACGTTATGCGTTATGCATTAGGGGTTATGCGTTATGCGTTATGCTTTATGCGTTATGCATTATGCGTTATGCGTTATGCGATATGCGTTATCCGTTATGCGTTATGCGTTATGCGTTATTCGTTATGAGTAATGAGTTATAAGTTATGCGTTATGCGTTATGCTTTATGCGTTATGCGTTATGCGTTATGCGTTATGCGTTATGCGTTATGCGTTTTGCGTTATGCGTTATGCGTTATGCGTTGTGCGTTATACATTTGCGTTATGCGTTATGCGTTATGCTTTATGCGTTATGCGTTATGCGTTATGCGTTATGCGTTATGCGTTATGCGATATGCGTAATGCGTTATGCGTTATGCGTTATGCGTTATGCGTTATGCGTTATGCGTTATGCGTTATGCGTTATGCGTTATGCGTTATGCGTTATGCATTATGCGTTATGCGTTATGCGTTATGCGTTATGCGTTATTCGTTATGAGTAATGAGTTATAAGTTATGCGTTATGCGTTATGCTTTATGCATTATGCGTTATGCGTTATGCGTTATGCGTTATGCGTTATGCGTTATGCGTTATGCGTTATGCGTTATGCGTTATGCTTCATGCGTTATGCGTTATGCGTTATGCGTTATGCGTTATGCGTTATGCGTTATGCGTTATGCGTTATGCGTTATGCGCTATGCGTTATACGGTATGCGTTATGCGTTATGCGTTATGCGTTATGCGTTATGCGTTATGCGTTATGCTTTATGCGTTATGCGTCATGCGTTATGCTTTATGCGTTATGCGTTACTCCTTATGAGTTATGAGTTATAAGTTATGCGTAATGCGTTATGCGTTATGCGTTATGCATTATGCTTTATCCGTTATGCGTTATGCTTTATGCGTTATGCGTTATGCGTTATGCGTTATGCGTTATGCTTTTTGCGTTATGCGTTATGAGTTATACGTTATGCGTTATGCGTTATGCGTTGTGCGTTATGCGTTATGCGTTACGCGTTATGCGTTATGCTTTATGCGATATGCGTTACTCCTTATGAGTTATGAGTTATAAGTTATGCGTAATGCGTTATGCGTTATGCGTTATGCTTTATGCGTTATGCGTTATGCGTTATGCGTTATGCGTTATGCGTTACGCTTTATGCGTTATGCATTATGCGTTATGCGTTATGCGTTATGCATTATGCGTTATGCGTTATGCGTGAAGCGTTATGCGTTAAGCGTTATGCGTTTTGCTGTATTCGTTATGCGTTGAGCATTATGCGTTATGCGTTATGCGTTATGCGTTATGCGTTATGCATTATGTGTTATGCGTTATGCGTTATGCGTTAAGCGTTATGCGTTTTGCTGTATTCGTTATGCGTTGTGCATTATGAGTTATGCGTTATGTGTTATGCTTTATGCGTTATGCGTTATGCGTTATGCCTTATGCGTTATGCGTTATTCGTTATGCGTTATGCGTTATGCGTTATGCGTTATGCGTTATGCGTTATGCGTTATGCGTTATGCGTTATGCGTTATGCGTTATGCGTTATGCGTTATGCATTATGCATTATTCGTTATGCGTTATGCGTTATGAGTAATGAGTTATAAGTTATGCGTTATGCGTTATTCGTTATGAGTAATGAGTTAGAAGTTATGCGTTATGCGTTATGCTTTATGCGTTATGCGTTATGTGTTATGCTTTATGCGTTATGCGTTACTCCTTATGAGTTATGAGTTATAAGTTATGCGTAATGCGGTATGCGTTATACGTTATACGTTATGCGTTATGCGTTATGCGTTATGCGTTATGCGTTATGCATTATGTGTTATGCGTTATGCGTTATGCGTTAAGCGTTATGCGTTTTGCTGTATTCGTTATGCGTTGTGCATTATGAGTTATGCGTTATGTGTTATGCTTTATGCGTTATGCGTTATGCGTTACGCTTTATGCGTTATGCATTATGCGTTATGCGTTATGCGTTATGCATTATGCGTTATGCGTTATGCGTGATCCGTTATGCGTTAAGCGTTATGCGTTTTGCTGTATTCGTAATGCGTTGTGCATTATGTGTTATGCGTTATGCGTTATGCGTTATGCGTTATACGTTATGCGTTATGCGTTATGCGTGATCCGTTATGTGTTAGGCGATATACGTTTTGCGGTATTCGTTATGCGTTATGCGTTATGCGTTATGCGTTATCCGTTGTTCGTTATGCGTTATGCGTTGTGCGTTATACGTTTGCGTTATGCGTTATGCGTTATACGGTATGCGTTATACGTTATGCGTTATGCGTTATGCGTTATGCGTTATGCGTTATGCGTTATGCTTTATGCGTTGTGCGTTATTAGTTACACGTTATGCGTTATGCGTTATGCGTTATGCGTTAGGGGTTATGCGTTATGCGTTACGCGTTAGGCGTTATGCGTTATGCGTTATGCGTTATGCGTTATGAGTTATACGTTATGCGTTATGCATTAGGGGTTATGCGTTATGCGTTATGCTTTATGCTTTATGCGTTATGCGTTATGCGTTATGCGATATGCGTTATCCGTTATGCGTTATGCGTTATGCGTTATTCGTTATGAGTAATGAGTTATAAGTTATGCGTTATGCGTTATGCTTTATGCGTTATGCGTTATGCGTTATGCGTTATGCGTTATGCGTTATGCGTTATGCGTTATGCGTTATGCGTTATGCGTTGTGCGTTATACATTTGCGTTATGCGTTATGCGTTATGCTTTATGCGTTATGCGTTATGCGTTATGCGTTATGCGTTATGCGTTATGCGATATGCGTAATGCGTTATGCGTTATGCGTTATGCGTTATGCGTTATGCGTAATGCGTTATGCGTTATGCGTTATGCGTTATGCGTTATGCGTTATGCATTATGCGTTATGCGTTATGCGTTATGCGTTATGCGTTATTCGTTATGAGTAATGAGTTATAAGTTATGCGTTATGCGTTATGCTTTATGCATTATGCGTTATGCGTTATGCGTTATGCGTTATGCGTTATGCGTTATGCGTTATGCGTTATGCGTTATGCGTTATGCTTCATGCGTTATGCGTTATGCGTTATGCGTTATGCGTTATGCGTTATGCGTTATGCGTTATGCGTTATGCGTTATGCGCTATGCGTTATACGGTATGCGTTATGCGTTATGCGTTATGCGTTATGCGTTATGCGTTATGCGTTATGCTTTATGCGTTATGCGTCATGCGTTATGCTTTATGCGTTATGCGTTACTCCTTATGAGTTATGAGTTATAAGTTATGCGTAATGCGTTATGCGTTATGCGTTATGCATTATGCTTTATCCGTTATGCGTTATGCTTTATGCGTTATGCGTTATGCGTTATGCGTTATGCGTTATGCTTTTTGCGTTATGCGTTATGAGTTATACGTTATGCGTTATGCGTTATGCGTTGTGCGTTATGCGTTATGCGTTACGCGTTATGCGTTATGCTTTATGCGATATGCGTTACTCCTTATGAGTTATGAGTTATAAGTTATGCGTAATGCGTTATGCGTTATGCGTTATGCGTTATGCGTTATGCGTTATGCGTTATGCGTTATGCGTTATGCGTTACGCTTTATGCGTTATGCATTATGCGTTATGCGTTATGCGTTATGCATTATGCGTTATGCGTTATGCGTGAAGCGTTATGCGTTAAGCGTTATGCGTTTTGCTGTATTCGTTATGCGTTGAGCATTATGCGTTATGCGTTATGCGTTATGCGTTATGCGTTATGCATTATGTGTTATGCGTTATGCGTTATGCGTTAAGCGTTATGCGTTTTGCTGTATTCGTTATGCGTTGTGCATTATGAGTTATGCGTTATGTGTTATGCTTTATGCGTTATGCGTTATGCGTTACGCTTTATGCGTTATGCATTATGCGTTATGCGTTATGCGTTATGCATTATGCGTTATGCGTTATGCGTGATCCGTTATGCGTTAAGCGTTATGCGTTTTGCTGTATTCGTAATGCGTTGTGCATTATGTGTTATGCGTTATGCGTTATGCGTTATGCGTTATACGTTATGCGTTATGCGTTATGCGTGATCCGTTATGTGTTAGGCGATATACGTTTTGCGGTATTCGTTATGCGTTATGCGTTATGCGTTATGCGTTATCCGTTGTTCGTTATGCGTTATGCGTTGTGCGTTATACGTTTGCGTTATGCGTTATGCGTTATACGGTATGCGTTATACGTTATGCGTTATGCGTTATGCGATATGCGTTATGCGTTATGCGTTATGCTTTATGCGTTGTGCGTTATTAGTTACACGTTATGCGTTATGCGTTATGCGTTATTCGTTATGGGTTATGCGTTATGCGTTACGCGTTAGGCGTTATGCGTTATGCGTTATGCGTTATGCGTTATGAGTTATACGTTATGCGTTATGCATTAGGGGTTATGCGTTATGCGTTATGCTTTATGCGTTATGCATTATGCGTTATGCGTTATGCGATATGCGTTATCCGTTATGCGTTATGCGTTATGCGTTATTCGTTATGAGTAATGAGTTATAAGTTATGCGTTATGCGTTATGCTTTATGCGTTATGCGTTATGCGTTATGCGTTATGCGTTATGCGTTATGCGTTTTGCGTTATGCGTTATGCGTTATGCGTTGTGCGTTATACATTTGCGTTATGCGTTATGCGTTATGCTTTATGCGTTATGCGTTATGCGTTATGCGTTATGCGTTATGCGTTATGCGATATGCGTAATGCGTTATGCGTTATGCGTTATGCGTTATGCGTTATGCGTTATGCGTTATGCGTTATGCGTTATGCGTTATGCGTTATGCGTTATGCATTATGCGTTATGCGTTATGCGTTATGCGTTATGCGTTATTCGTTATGAGTAATGAGTTATAAGTTATGCGTTATGCGTTATGCTTTATGCATTATGCGTTATGCGTTATGCGTTATGCGTTATGCGTTATGCGTTATGCGTTATGCGTTATGCGTTATGCGTTATGCTTCATGCGTTATGCGTTATGCGTTATGCGTTATGCGTTATGCGTTATGCGTTATGCGTTATGCGTTATGCGTTATGCGCTATGCGTTATACGGTATGCGTTATGCGTTATGCGTTATGCGTTATGCGTTATGCTTTATGCGTTATGCGTCATGCGTTATGCTTTATGCGTTATGCGTTACTCCTTATGAGTTATGAGTTATAAGTTATGCGTAATGCGTTATGCGTTATGCGTTATGCATTATGCTTTATCCGTTATGCGTTATGCTTTATGCGTTATGCGTTATGCGTTATGCGTTATGCGTTATGCTTTTTGCGTTATGCGTTATGAGTTATACGTTATGCGTTATGCGTTATGCGTTATGCGTTATGCGTTATGCGTTATGCGTTATGCGTTATGCTTTATGCGATATGCGTTACTCCTTATGAGTTATGAGTTATAAGTTATGCGTAATGCGTTATGCGTTATGCGTTATGCTTTATGCGTTATGCGTTATGCGTTATGCGTTATGCGTTATGCGTTACGCTTTATGCGTTATGCTTTATGCGTTATGCGTTATGCGTTATGCATTATGCGTTATGCGTTATGCGTGAAGCGTTATGCGTTAAGCGTTATGCGTTTTGCTGTATTCGTTATGCGTTGAGCATTATGCGTTATGCGTTATGTGTTATGCGTTATGCGTTATGCGTTATACGTTATGCGTTATGCGTTATGCGTGATCCGTTATGTGTTAGGCGATATACGTTTTGCGGTATTCGTTATGCGTTATGATTTATGCTTTATGCTTTATGCGTTATGCGTTATGCGTTATGCGTTATGAGTTATGCGTTATGCGTTATGCGTTATGCGTTATGCGTTATGCGTTTTGCGGTATTCGTTATGCGTTGTGCATTATGCGTTATGCTTTGTGCGTTATGGGTTATGATTTATGCGTTATGCGATATGAGTTATGCGTTAAGCGTTATGCGTTATGCGTTATGCGTTATGCGTTATGCGTTATGCGTTATGCGTTATGCGTTATGCGTTATGCGTTATGCGTTATGCGTTATGCGTTATGCGTTATGCGTTATGCGATATGCGTCATGCATCAAGCCTTATGCGATATGCGTCATGCATCAAGCCTTATGCGATATGCGATATGCGTCATGCATCAAGCCTTATGCGTTATGGGTTATGCGTTAACGTTATGCGTTATGCGTTATGATTTATGCTTTATGCGTTATGCGTTATGCGTGATCCGACATGCGTTATGCATTTTGCGTTATGCGTTATTCGTTATGAGTTATGAGTTATAAGTTATGCGTAATGCGTTATGCGTTATGCGTTATGCATTATGCTTTATCCGTTATGCGTTATGCGTTATGCTTTATGCGTTATGCGTTATGCGTTATGCGTTATGCGTTATGCGTTATGCGTTATGCGTTATTCGTTATGAGTAATGAGTTATAAGTTATGCGTTATGCGTAATGCGTTATGCGTTATGCGTTATGCGTTATGCTTTATGCGTTATGCGTTATGCGTTATGCTTTATGCGGTATTCGTTATGCGTTATGCGTTATGCGTTATGCGTTATGCGTTATGCGTGATCCGACATGCATTATGCATTTTGCGTTATGCGTGATCCGACATGCATTATGCATTTTGCGTTATGCGTTATTCGTTATGAGTTATGAGTTATAAGTTATGCGTAATGCGTTATGCGTTATGCGTTATGCATTATGCTTTATCCGTTATGCGTTATGCGTTATGCTTTATGCGTTATGCGTTATGCGTTATGCGTTATGCGTTATGCCTTATGCGTTATGCGTTATTCGTTATGAGTAAAGAGTTATAAGTTATGCGTTATGCGTTATGCTTCATGCGTTATGCGTTATGCGTTATGCGTTATGCGTTATGCGTTATGCGTTATGCGTTATGCGTTATGCGTTATGCGCTATGCGTTATACGGTATGCGTTATGCGTTATGCGTTATGCATTATGCGTTATGCGTTATGCGTTATGCGTTATGCGTTATGCGTTATGCGTTATGCGTTATGCGTTATGCGTTATGCGTTATGCGTTATGCGTTATGCGTTATGCGTTATGCATTATTCGTTATGCGTTATGCGTTATGAGTAATGAGTTATAAGTTATGCGTTATGCGTTATTCGTTATGAGTAATGAGTTAGAAGTTATGCGTTATGCGTTATGCTTTATGCGTTATGCGTTATGCGTTATGCTTTATGCGTTATGCGTTACTCCTTATGAGTTATGAGTTATAAGTTATGCGTAATGCGGTATGCGTTATACGTTATACGTTATGCGTTATGCGTTATGCGTTATGCGTTATGCGTTATGCATTATGTGTTATGCGTTATGCGTTATGCGTTAAGCGTTATGCGTTTTGCTGTATTCGTTATGCGTTGTGCATTATGAGTTATGCGTTATGTGTTATGCTTTATGCGTTATGCGTTATGCGTTACGCTTTATGCGTTATGCATTATGCGTTATGCGTTATGCGTTATGCATTATGCGTTATGCGTTATGCGTGATCCGTTATGCGTTAAGCGTTATGCGTTTTGCTGTATTCGTAATGCGTTGTGCATTATGTGTTATGCGTTATGCGTTATGCGTTATGCGTTATGCGTTATGCGTTATGCATGATCCGTTATGTGTTAGGCGATATACGTTTTGCGGTATTCGTTATGCGTTATGCGTTATGCGTTATGCGTTATCCGTTGTTCGTTATGCGTTATGCGTTGTGCGTTATACGTTTGCGTTATGCGTTATGCGTTATACGGTATGCGTTATACGTTATGCGTTATGCGTTATGCGATATGCGTTATGCGTTATGCGTTATGCTTTATGCGTTGTGCGTTATTAGTTACACGTTATGCGTTATGCGTTATGCGTTATGCGTTAGGGGTTATGCGTTATGCGTTACGCGTTAGGCGTTATGCGTTATGCGTTATGCGTTATGCGTTATGAGTTATACGTTATGCGTTATGCATTAGGGGTTATGCGTTATGCGTTATGCTTTATGCGTTATGCATTATGCGTTATGCGTTATGCGATATGCGTTATCCGTTATGCGTTATGCGTTATGCGTTATTCGTTATGAGTAATGAGTTATAAGTTATGCGTTATGCGTTATGCTTTATGCGTTATGCGTTATGCGTTATGCGTTATGCGTTATGCGTTATGCGTTTTGCGTTATGCGTTATGCGTTATGCGTTATGCGTTATGCGTTATGCGTTATGCGTTATGCGTTATGCGTTATGCGTTATGCATTATTCGTTATGCGTTATGCGTTATGAGTAATGAGTTATAAGTTATGCGTTATGCGTTATTCGTTATGAGTAATGAGTTAGAAGTTATGCGTTATGCGTTATGCTTTATGCGTTATGCGTTATGCGTTATGCTTTATGCGTTATGCGTTATGCGTTATGCTTTATGCGTTATGCGTTACTCCTTATGAGTTATGAGTTATAAGTTATGCGTAATGCGGTATGCGTTATACGTTATACGTTATGCGTTATGCGTTATTCGTTATGAGTTATGAGTTATAAGTTATGCGTAATGCGTTATGCGTTATGCGTTATGCATTATGCTTTATCCGTTATGCGTTATGCGTTATGCTTTATGCGTTATGCGTTATGCGTTATGCGTTATGCGTTATGCCTTATGCGTTATGCGTTATTCGTTATGAGTAAAGAGTTATAAGTTATGCGTTATGCGTTATGCTTCATGCGTTATGCGTTATGCGTTATGCGTTATGCGTTATGCGTTATGCGTTATGCGTTATGCGTTATGCGCTATGCGTTATACGGTATGCGTTATGCGTTATGCGTTATGCATTATGCGTTATGCGTTATGCGTTATGCGTTATGCGTTATGCGTTATGCGTTATGCGTTATGCGTTATGCGTTATGCGTTATGCGTTATGCGTTATGCGTTATGCGTTATGCGTTATGCGTTATGCATTATTCGTTATGCGTTATGCGTTATGAGTAATGAGTTATAAGTTATGCGTTATGCGTTATTCGTTATGAGTAATGAGTTAGAAGTTATGCGTTATGCGTTATGCTTTATGCGTTATGCGTTATGCGTTATGCTTTATGCGTTATGCGTTACTCCTTATGAGTTATGAGTTATAAGTTATGCGTAATGCGGTATGCGTTATACGTTATACGTTATGCGTTATGCGTTATGCGTTATGCGTTATGCGTTATGCATTATGTGTTATGCGTTATGCGTTATGCGTTAAGCGTTATGCGTTTTGCTGTATTCGTTATGCGTTGTGCATTATGAGTTATGCGTTATGTGTTATGCTTTATGCGTTATGCGTTATGCGTTACGCTTTATGCGTTATGCATTATGCGTTATGCGTTATGCGTTATGCATTATGCGTTATGCGTTATGCGTGATCCGTTATGCGTTAAGCGTTATGCGTTTTGCTGTATTCGTAATGCGTTGTGCATTATGTGTTATGCGTTATGCGTTATGCGTTATGCGTTATACGTTATGCGTTATGCATGATCCGTTATGTGTTAGGCGATATACGTTTTGCGGTATTCGTTATGCGTTATGCGTTATGCGTTATGCGTTATCCGTTGTTCGTTATGCGTTATGCGTTGTGCGTTATACGTTTGCGTTATGCGTTATGCGTTATACGGTATGCGTTATACGTTATGCGTTATGCGTTATGCGATATGCGTTATGCGTTATGCGTTATGCTTTATGCGTTGTGCGTTATTAGTTACACGTTATGCGTTATGCGTTATGCGTTATGCGTTAGGGGTTATGCGTTATGCGTTACGCGTTAGGCGTTATGCGTTATGCGTTATGCGTTATGCGTTATGCGTTATGAGTTATACGTTATGCGTTATGCATTAGGGGTTATGCGTTATGCGTTATGCTTTATGCGTTATGCATTATGCGTTATGCGTTATGCGATATGCGTTATCCGTTATGCGTTATGCGTTATGCGTTATTCGTTATGAGTAATGAGTTATAAGTTATGCGTTATGCGTTATGCTTTATGCGTTATGCGTTATGCGTTATGCGTTATGCGTTATGCGTTATGCGTTTTGCGTTATGCGTTATGCGTTATGCGTTGTGCGTTATACGTTTGCGTTATGCGTTATGCGTTATGCTTTATGCGTTATGCGTTATGCGTTATGCGTTATGCGTTATGCGTTATGCGATATGCGTAATGCGTTATGCGTTATGCGTTATGCGTTATGCGTTATGCGTTATGCGTTATGCGTTATGCGTTATGCGTTATGCGTTATGCATTATGCGTTATGCGTTATGCGTTATGCGTTATGCGTTATTCGTTATGAGTAATGAGTTATAAGTTATGCGTTATGCGTTATGCTTTATGCATTATGCGTTATGCGTTATGCGTTATGCGTTATGCGTTATGCGTTATGCGTTATGCGTTATGCGTTATGCTTCATGCGTTATGCGTTATGCGTTATGCGTTATGCGTTATGCGTTATGCGTTATGCGTTATGCGTTATGCGTTATGCGCTATGCGTTATACGGTATGCGTTATGCGTTATGCGTTATGCGTTATGCGTTATGCGTTATGCGTTATGCGTTATGCGTTATGCGTTATGCGTTATGCGTTATGCGTTATGCGTTATGCGTTATGCGTTATGCGTTATGCTTTATGCGTTATGCGTTATGCGTTATGCTTTATGCGATATGCGTTACTCCTTATGAGTTATGAGTTATAAGTTATGCGTAATGCGGTATGCGTTATACGTTATACGTTATGCGTTATGCGTTATGCGTTATGCGTTATGCGTTATGCGTTATGCGTTATGCATTATGTGTTATGCGTTATGCGTTATGCGTTAAGCGTTATGCGTTTTGCTGTATTCGTTATGCGTTGTGCATTATGAGTTATGCGTTATGTGTTATGCTTTATGCGTTATGCGTTATGCGTTACGCTTTATGCGTTATGCATTATGCGTTATGCGTTATGCGTTATGCATTATGCGTTATGCGTTATGCGTGATCCGTTATGCGTTAAGCGTTATGCGTTTTGCTGTATTCGTAATGCGTTGTGCATTATGTGTTATGCGTTATGCGTTATGCGTTATGCGTTATACGTTATGCGTTATGCGTTATGCGTGATCCGTTATGTGTTAGGCGATATACGTTTTGCGGTATTCGTTATGCGTTATGCGTTATGCGTTATGCGTTATCCGTTGTTCGTTATGCGTTATGCGTTGTGCGTTATACGTTTGCGTTATGCGTTATGCGTTATACGGTATGCGTTATACGTTATGCGTTATGCGTTATGCGATATGCGTTATGCGTTATGCGTTATGCTTTATGCGTTGTGCGTTATTAGTTACACGTTATGCGTTATGCGTTATGCGTTATGCGTTAGGGGTTATGCGTTATGCGTTACGCGTTAGGCGTTATGCGTTATGCGTTATGCGTTATGCGTTATGCTTTATCCGTTATGCGTTATGCTTTATGCGTTATGCGTTATGCGTTATGCGTTATGCGTTATGCTTTTTGCGTTATGCGTTATGAGTTATACGTTATGCGTTATGCGTTATGCGTTGTGCGTTATGCGTTATGCGTTACGCGTTATGCGTTATGCTTTATGCGATATGCGTTACTCCTTATGAGTTATGAGTTATAAGTTATGCGTAATGCGTTATGCGTTATGCGTTATGCTTTATGCGTTATGCGTTATGCGTTATGCGTTATGCTTTATGCGTTATGCGTTATGCGTTATGCATTATGCGTTATGCGTTATGCGTTATGCATTATGCGTTATGCGTTATGCGTGAAGCGTTATGCGTTAAGCGTTATGCGTTTTGCTGTATTCGTTATGCGTTGAGCATTATGCGTTATGCGTTATGTGTTATGCGTTATGCGTTATGCGTTATACGTTATGCGTTATGCGTTATGCGTGATCCGTTATGTGTTAGGCGATATACGTTTTGCGGTATTCGTTATGCGTTATGATTTATGCTTTATGCTTTATGCGTTATGCGTTATGCGTTATGCGTTATGAGTTATGCGTTATGCGTTATGCGTTATGCGTTATGCGTTATGCGTTTTGCGGTATTCGTTATGCGTTGTGCATTATGCGTTATGCTTTGTGCGTTATGGGTTATGATTTATGCGTTATGCGATATGAGTTATGCGTTAAGCGTTATGCGTTATGCGTTATGCGTTATGCGTTATGCGTTATGCGTTATGCGTTATACGGTATGCGTTATACGTTATGCGTTATGCGTTATGCGATATGCGTTATGCGTTATGCGTTATGCTTTATGCGTTGTGCGTTATTAGTTACACGTTATGCGTTATGCGTTATGCGTTATGCGTTAGGGGTTATGCGTTATGCGTTACGCGTTAGGCGTTATGCGTTATGCGTTATGCGTTATGCGTTATGCTTTATCCGTTATGCGTTATGCTTTATGCGTTATGCGTTATGCGTTATGCGTTATGCGTTATGCTTTTTGCGTTATGCGTTATGAGTTATACGTTATGCGTTATGCGTTATGCGTTGTGCGTTATGCGTTATGCGTTACGCGTTATGCGTTATGCTTTATGCGATATGCGTTACTCCTTATGAGTTATGAGTTATAAGTTATGCGTAATGCGTTATGCGTTATGCGTTATGCTTTATGCGTTATGCGTTATGCGTTATGCGTTATGCTTTATGCGTTATGCGTTATGCGTTATGCATTATGCGTTATGCGTTATGCGTTATGCATTATGCGTTATGCGTTATGCGTGAAGCGTTATGCGTTAAGCGTTATGCGTTTTGCTGTATTCGTTATGCGTTGAGCATTATGCGTTATGCGTTATGTGTTATGCGTTATGCGTTATGCGTTATACGTTATGCGTTATGCGTTATGCGTGATCCGTTATGTGTTAGGCGATATACGTTTTGCGGTATTCGTTATGCGTTATGATTTATGCTTTATGCTTTATGCGTTATGCGTTATGCGTTATGCGTTATGAGTTATGCGTTATGCGTTATGCGTTATGCGTTATGCGTTATGCGTTTTGCGGTATTCGTTATGCGTTGTGCATTATGCGTTATGCTTTGTGCGTTATGGGTTATGATTTATGCGTTATGCGATATGAGTTATGCGTTAAGCGTTATGCGTTATGCGTTATGCGTTATGCGTTATGCGTTATGCGTTATGCGTTAGGGGTTATGCGTTATGCGTTATGCGTTATGCTTTATGCGTTATGCATTATGCGTTATGCGTTATGCGATATGCGTTATCCGTTATGCGTTATGCGTTATGCGTTATTCGTTATGAGTAATGAGTTATAAGTTATGCGTTATGCGTTATGCTTTATGCGTTATGCGTTATGCGTTATGCGTTATGCGTTATGCGTTATGCGTTATGCTTTATGCGTTATGCGTCATGCGTTATGCTTTATGCGTTATGCGTTACTCCTTATGAGTTATGAGTTATAAGTTATGCGTAATGCGTTATGCGTTATGCGTTATGCATTATGCTTTATCCGTTATGCGTTATGCTTTATGCGTTATGCGTTATGCGTTATGCGTTATGCGTTATGCTTTTTGCGTTATGCGTTATGAGTTATACGTTATGCGTTATGCGTTATGCGTTGTGCGTTATGCGTTATGCGTTACGCGTTATGCGTTATGCTTTATGCGATATGCGTTACTCCTTATGAGTTATGAGTTATAAGTTATGCGTAATGCGTTATGCATTATGCGTTATGCTTTATGCGTTATGCGTTATGCGTTATGCGTTATGCGTTATGCGTTACGCTTTATGCGTTATGCATTATGCGTTATGCGTTATGCGTTATGCATTATGCGTTATGCGTTATGCGTGAAGCGTTATGCGTTAAGCGTTATGCGTTTTGCTGTATTCGTTATGCGTTGAGCATTATGCGTTATGCGTTATGTGTTATGCGTTATGCGTTATGCGTTATACGTTATGCGTTATGCGTTATGCGTGATCCGTTATGTGTTAGGCGATATACGTTTTGCGGTATTCGTTATGCGTTATGATTTATGCTTTATGCTTTATGCGTTATGCGTTATGCGTTATGCGTTATGAGTTATGCGTTATGCGTTATGCGTTATGCGTTATGCGTTATGCGTTTTGCGGTATTCGTTATGCGTTGTGCATTATGCGTTATGCTTTGTGCGTTATGGGTTATGATTTATGCGTTATGCGATATGAGTTATGCGTTAAGCGTTATGCGTTATGCGTTATGCGTTATGCGTTATGCGTTATGCGTTATGCGTTATGCGTTATGCGTTATGCGTTATGCGTTATGCGTTATGCGTTATGCGTTATGCGATATGCGTCATGCATCAAGCCTTATGCGATATGCGTCATGCATCAAGCCTTATGCGATATGCGATATGCGTCATGCATCAAGCCTTATGCGTTATGGGTTATGCGTTAACGTTATGCGTTATGCGTTATGATTTATGCTTTATGCGTTATGCGTTATGCGTGATCCGACATGCGTTATGCATTTTGCGTTATGCGTTATTCGTTATGAGTTATGAGTTATAAGTTATGCGTAATGCGTTATGCGTTATGCGTTATGCATTATGCTTTATCCGTTATGCGTTATGCGTTATGCTTTATGCGTTATGCGTTATGCGTTATGCGTTATGCGTTATGCGTTATGCGTTATGCGTTATGCGTTATGCGTTATTCGTTATGAGTAATGAGTTATAAGTTATGCGTTATGCGTAATGCGTTATGCGTTATGCGTTATGCTTTATGCGTTATGCGTTATGCGTTATGCTTTATGCGGTATTCGTTATGCGTTATGCGTTATGCGTTATGCGTTATGCGTTATGCGTGATCCGACATGCATTATGCATTTTGCGTTATGCGTGATCCGACATGCATTATGCATTTTGCGTTATGCGTTATTCGTTATGAGTTATGAGTTATAAGTTATGCGTAATGCGTTATGCGTTATGCGTTATGCATTATGCTTTATCCGTTATGCGTTATGCGTTATGCTTTATGCGTTATGCGTTATGCGTTATGCGTTATGCGTTATGCCTTATGCGTTATGCGTTATTCGTTATGAGTAAAGAGTTATAAGTTATGCGTTATGCGTTATGCTTCATGCGTTATGCTTCATGCGTTATGCGTTATGCGTTATGCGTTATGCGTTATGCGTTATGCGTTATGCGCTATGTGTTATGCGTTATGCGTTATGCGTTATACGTTATGCGTTATGCGTTATGCGTGATCCGTTATGTGTTAGGCGATATACGTTTTGCGGTATTCGTTATGCGTTATGATTTATGCTTTATGCTTTATGCGTTATGCGTTATGCGTTATGCGTTATGAGTTATGCGTTATGCGTTATGCGTTATGCGTTATGCGTTATGCGTTTTGCGGTATTCGTTATGCGTTGTGCATTATGCGTTATGCTTTGTGCGTTATGGGTTATGATTTATGCGTTATGCGATATGAGTTATGCGTTAAGCGTTATGCGTTATGCGTTATGCGTTATGCGTTATGCGTTATGCGTTATGCGTTATGCGTTATGCGTTATGCGTTATGCGTTATGCGATATGCGTCATGCATCAAGCCTTATGCGATATGCGTCATGCATCAAGCCTTATGCGATATGCGATATGCGTCATGCATCAAGCCTTATGCGTTATGGGTTATGCGTTAACGTTATGCGTTATGCGTTATGATTTATGCTTTATGCGTTATGCGTTATGCGTGATCCGACATGCGTTATGCATTTTGCGTTATGCGTTATTCGTTATGAGTTATGAGTTATAAGTTATGCGTAATGCGTTATGCGTTATGCGTTATGCATTATGCTTTATCCGTTGTGCGTTATGCGTTATGCTTTATGCGTTATGCGTTATGCGTTATGCGTTATGCGTTATGCGTTATGCGTTATGCGTTATGCGTTATGCGTTATTCGTTATGAGTAATGAGTTATAAGTTATGCGTTATGCGTAATGCGTTATGCGTTATGCGTTATGCTTTATGCGTTATGCGTTATGCGTTATGCTTTATGCGGTATTCGTTATGCGTTATGCGTTATGCGTTATGCGTTATGCGTGATCCGACATGCATTATGCATTTTGCGTTATGCGTGATCCGACATGCATTATGCATTTTGCGTTATGCGTTATTCGTTATGAGTTATGAGTTATAAGTTATGCGTAATGCGTTATGCGTTATGCGTTATGCATTATGCTTTATCCGTTATGCGTTATGCGTTATGCTTTATGCGTTATGCGTTATGCGTTATGCGTTATGCGTTATGCCTTATGCGTTATGCGTTATTCGTTATGAGTAAAGAGTTATAAGTTATGCGTTATGCGTTATGCTTCATGCGTTGTGCTTCATGCGTTATGCGTTATGCGTTATGCGTTATGCGTTATGCGTTATGCGTTATGCGCTATGCGTTATACGGTATGCGTTATGCGTTATGCGTTATGCATTATGCGTTATGCGTTATGCGTTATGCGTTATGCGTTATGCGTTATGCGTTATGCGTTATGCGTTATGCGTTATGCGTTATGCGTTATGCGTTATGCGTTATGCGTTATGCATTATGCGTTATGCGTTATGCGTGAAGCGTTATGCGTTAAGCGTTATGCGTTTTGCTGTATTCGTTATGCGTTGAGCATTATGCGTTATGCGTTATGTGTTATGCGTTATGCGTTATGCGTTATACGTTATGCGTTATGCGTTATGCGTGATCCGTTATGTGTTAGGCGATATACGTTTTGCGGTATTCGTTATGCGTTATGATTTATGCTTTATGCTTTATGCGTTATGCGTTATGCGTTATGCGTTATGAGTTATGCGTTATGCGTTATGCGTTATGCGTTATGCGTTATGCGTTTTGCGGTATTCGTTATGCGTTGTGCATTATGCGTTATGCTTTGTGCGTTATGGGTTATGATTTATGCGTTATGCGATATGAGTTATGCGTTATGCGTTATGCGTTATGCGTTATGCGTTATGCGTTATGCGTTATGCGTTATGCGTTATGCGTTATGCGTTATGCGTTATGCGTTATGCGTTATGCGTTATGCGTTATGCGATATGCGTCATGCATCAAGCCTTATGCGATATGCGTCATGCATCAAGCCTTATGCGATATGCGATATGCGTCATGCATCAAGCCTTATGCGTTATGGGTTATGCGTTAACGTTATGCGTTATGCGTTATGATTTATGCTTTATGCGTTATGCGTTATGCGTGATCCGACATGCGTTATGCATTTTGCGTTATGCGTTATTCGTTATGAGTTATGAGTTATAAGTTATGCGTAATGCGTTATGCGTTATGCGTTATGCATTATGCTTTATCCGTTATGCGTTATGCGTTATGCTTTATGCGTTATGCGTTATGCGTTATGCGTTATGCGTTATGCGTTATGCGTTATGCGTTATGCGTTATTCGTTATGAGTAATGAGTTATAAGTTATGCGTTATGCGTAATGCGTTATGCGTTATGCGTTATGCTTTATGCGTTATGCGTTATGCGTTATGCTTTATGCGGTATTCGTTATGCGTTATGCGTTATGCGTTATGCGTTATGCGTTATGCGTGATCCGACATGCATTATGCATTTTGCGTTATGCGTGATCCGACATGCATTATGCATTTTGCGTTATGCGTTATTCGTTATGAGTTATGAGTTATAAGTTATGCGTAATGCGTTATGCGTTATGCGTTATGCATTATGCTTTATCCGTTATGCGTTATGCGTTATGCTTTATGCGTTATGCGTTATGCGTTATGCGTTATGCGTTATGCCTTATGCGTTATGCGTTATTCGTTATGAGTAAAGAGTTATAAGTTATGCGTTATGCGTTATGCTTCATGCGTTATGCTTCATGCGTTATGCGTTATGCGTTATGCGTTATGCGTTATGCGTTATGCGTTATGCGCTATGCGTTATACGGTATGCGTTATGCGTTATGCGTTATGCATTATGCGTTATGCGTTATGCGTTATGCGTTATGCGTTATGCGTTATGCGTTATGCGTTATGCGTTATGCGTTATGCGTTATGCGTTATGCGTTATGCGTTATGCGTTATGCGTTATGCGTTATGCGTTATGCGTTATGCATTATTCGTTATGCGTTATGCGTTATGAGTAATGAGTTATAAGTTATGCGTTATGCGTTATTCGTTATGAGTAATGAGTTAGAAGTTATGCGTTATGCGTTATGCTTTATGCGTTATGCGTTATGCGTTATGCTTTATGCGTTATGCGTTACTCCTTATGAGTTATGAGTTATAAGTTATGCGTAATGCGGTATGCGTTATACGTTATACGTTATGCGTTATGCGTTATGCGTTATGCGTTATGCGTTATGCATTATGTGTTATGCGTTATGCGTTATGCGTTAAGCGTTATGCGTTTTGCTGTATTCGTTATGCGTTGTGCATTATGAGTTATGCGTTATGTGTTATGCTTTATGCGTTATGCGTTATGCGTTACGCTTTATGCGTTATGCATTATGCGTTATGCGTTATGCGTTATGCATTATGCGTTATGCGTTATGCGTGATCCGTTATGCGTTAAGCGTTATGCGTTTTGCTGTATTCGTAATGCGTTGTGCATTATGTGTTATGCGTTATGCGTTATGCGTTATGCGTTATACGTTATGCGTTATGCGTTATGCGTGATCCGTTATGTGTTAGGCGATATACGTTTTGCGGTATTCGTTATGCGTTATGCGTTATGCGTTATGCGTTATCCGTTGTTCGTTATGCGTTATGCGTTGTGCGTTATACGTTTGCGTTATGCGTTATGCGTTATACGGTATGCGTTATACGTTATGCGTTATGCGTTATGCGATATGCGTTATGCGTTATGCGTTATGCTTTATGCGTTGTGCGTTATTAGTTACACGTTATGCGTTATGCGTTATGCGTTATGCGTTAGGGGTTATGCGTTATGCGTTACGCGTTAGGCGTTATGCGTTATGCGTTATGCGTTATGCGTTATGAGTTATACGTTATGCGTTATGCATTAGGGGTTATGCGTTATGCGTTATGCTTTATGCGTTATGCATTATGCGTTATGCGTTATGCGATATGCGTTATCCGTTATGCGTTATGCGTTATGCGTTATTCGTTATGAGTAATGAGTTATAAGTTATGCGTTATGCGTTATGCTTTATGCGTTATGCGTTATGCGTTATGCGTTATGCGTTATGCGTTTTGCGTTATGCGTTATGCGTTATGCGTTGTGCGTTATACATTTGCGTTATGCGTTATGCGTTATGCTTTATGCGTTATGCGTTATGCGTTATGCGTTATGCGTTATGCGATATGCGTAATGCGTTATGCGTTATGCGTTATGCGTTATGCGTTATGCGTTATGCGTTATGCGTTATGCGTTATGCATTATGCGTTATGTGTTATGCGTTATGCGTTATGCGTTATGCGTTATTCGTTATGAGTAATGAGTTATAAGTTATGCGTTATGCGTTATGCTTTATGCATTATGCGTTATGCGTTATGCGTTATGCGTTATGCGTTATGCGTTATGCGTTATGCGTTATGCGTTATGCGTCATGCGTTATGCGTTATGCGTTATGCGTTATGCGTTATGCGTTATGCGTTATGCGTTATGCGTTATGCGTTATGCGCTATGCGTTATACGGTATGCGTTATGCGTTATGCGTTATGCGTTATGCGTTATGCGTTATGCGTTATGCGTTATGCGTTATGCGTTATGCGTTATGCGTTATGCGTTATGCGTTATGCGTTATGCGTTATGCTTTATGCGTTATGCGTTATGCGTTATGCTTTATGCGATATGCGTTACTCCTTATGAGTTATGAGTTATAAGTTATGCGTAATGCGGTATGCGTTATACGTTATACGTTATGCGTTATGCGTTATGCGTTATGCGTTATGCGTTATGCATTATGTGTTATGCGTTATGCGTTATGCGTTAAGCGTTATGCGTTTTGCTGTATTCGTTATGCGTTGTGCATTATGAGTTATGCGTTATGTGTTATGCTTTATGCGTTATGCGTTATGCGTTATGCGCTACGCTTTATGCGTTATGCATTATGCGTTATGCGTTATGCGTTATGCATTATGCGTTATGCGTTATGCGTGATCCGTTATGCGTTAAGCGTTATGCGTTTTGCTGTATTCGTAATGCGTTGTGCATTATGTGTTATGCGTTATGCGTTATGCGTTATGCGTTATACGTTATGCGTTATGCGTTATGCGTGATCCGTTATGTGTTAGGCGATATACGTTTTGCGGTATTCGTTATGCGTTATGGGTTATGCGTTATGCGTTATCCGTTGTTCGTTATGCGTTATGCGTTGTGCGTTATACGTTTGCGTTATGCGTTATGCGTTATACGGTATGCGTTATACGTTATGCGTTATGCGTTATGCGATATGCGTTATGCGTTATGCGTTATGCTTTATGCGTTGTGCGTTATTAGTTACACGTTATGCGTTATGCGTTATGCGTTAGGGGTTATGCGTTATGCGTTACGCGTTAGGCGTTATGCGTTATGCGTTATGCGTTATGCGTTATGCGTTATGAGTTATACGTTATGCGTTATGCGTTAGGGGTTATGCGTTATGCGTTATGCGTTATGCTTTATGCGTTATGCATTATGCGTTATGCGTTATGCGATATGCGTTATCCGTTATGCGTTATGCGTTATGCGTTATTCGTTATGAGTAATGAGTTATAAGTTATGCGTTATGCGTTATACTTTATGCGTTATGCGTTATGCGTTATGCGTTATGCGTTATGCGTTATGCGTTATGCGTTATGCGTTATGCTTTATGCGTTATGCGTTATGCGTTATGCGTTATGCGTTATGCGTTATGCGATATGCGTAATGCGTTATGCGTTATGCGTTATGCGTTATGCGTTATGCGTGATGCGTTATGCGTTATGCGTTATGCGTTATGCATTATGCGTTATGCGTTATGCGTTATGCGTTATGCGTTATGCGTTATTCGTTATGAGTAATGAGTTATAAGTTATGCGTTATGCGTTATGCTTTATGCATTATGCGTTATGCGTTATGCGTTATGCGTTATGCGTTATGCGTTATGCGTTATGCGTTATGCGTTATGCTTCATGCGTTATGCGTTATGCGTTATGCGTTATGCGTTATGCGTTATGCGTTATGCGTTATGCGTTATGCGCTATGCGTTATACGGTATGCGTTATGCGTTATGCGTTATGCGTTATGCGTTATGCGTTATGCGTTATGCGTTATGCGTTATGCGTTATGCGTTATGCGTTATGCGTTATGCGTTATGCGTTATACTTTATGCGTTATGCGTCATGCGTTATGCTTTATGCGTTATGCGTTACTCCTTATGAGTTATGGGTTATAAGTTATGCGTAATGCGTTATGCGTTATCCGTTATGCGTTATGCGTTATGCGTTAGGGGTTATGCGTTATGCGTTATGCGTTATGCTTTATGCGTTATGCATTATGCGTTATGCGTTATGCGATATGCGTTATCCGTTATGCGTTATGCGTTATGCGTTATTCGTTATGAGTAATGAGTTATAAGTTATGCGTTATGCGTTATGCTTTATGCGTAATGCGTTATGCGTTATGCGTTATGCGTTATGCGTTATGCGTTATGCTTTATGCGTTATGCGTCATGCGTTATGCTTTATGCGTTATGCGTTACTCCTTATGAGTTATGAGTTATAAGTTATGCGTAATGCGTTATGCTTTATGCGTTATGCATTATGCTTTATCCGTTATGCGTTATGCTTTATGCGTTATGCGTTATGCGTTATGCGTTATGCGTTATGCTTTTTGCGTTATGCGTTATGAGTTATACGTTATGCGTTATGCGTTATGCGTTGTGCGTTATGCGTTATGCGTTACGCGTTATGCGTTATGCTTTATGCGATATGCGTTACTCCTTATGAGTTATGAGTTATAAGTTATGCGTAATGCGTTATGCGTTATGCGTTATGCTTTATGCGTTATGCGTTATGCGTTATGCGTTATGCGTTACGCTTTATGCGTTATGCATTATGCGTTATGCGTTATGCGTTATGCATTATGCGTTATGCGTTATGCGTGAAGCGTTATGCGTTAAGCGTTATGCGTTTTGCTGTATTCGTTATGCGTTGAGCATTATGCGTTATGCGTTATGTGTTATGCGTTATGCGTTATGCGTTATACGTTATGCGTTATGCGTTATGCGTGATCCGTTATGTGTTAGGCGATATACGTTTTGCGGTATTCGTTATGCGTTATGATTTATGCTTTATGCTTTATGCGTTATGCGTTATGCGTTATGCGTTATGAGTTATGCGTTATGCGTTATGCGTTATGCGTTATGCGTTTTGCGGTATTCGTTATGCGTTGTGCATTATGCGTTATGCTTTGTGCGTTATGGGTTATGATTTATGCGTTATGCGATATGAGTTATGCATTAAGCGTTATGCGTTATGCGTTATGCGTTATGCGTTATGCGTTATGCGTTATGCGTTATGCGTTATGCGTTATGCGTTATGCGTTATGCGTTATGCGTTATGCGATATGCGTCATGCATCAAGCCTTATGCGATATGCGTCATGCATCAAGCCTTATGCGATATGCGATATGCGTCATGCATCAAGCCTTATGCGTTATGGGTTATGCGTTAACGTTATGCGTTATGCGTTATGATTTATGCTTTATGCGTTATGCGTTATGCGTGATCCGACATGCGTTATGCATTTTGCGTTATGCGTTATTCGTTATGAGTTATGAGTTATAAGTTATGCGTAATGCGTTATGCGTTATGCGTTATGCATTATGCTTCATCCGTTATGCGTTATGCGTTATGCTTTATGCGTTATGCGTTATGCGTTATGCGTTATGCGTTATGCGTTATGCGTTATGCGTTATGCGTTATGCGTTATGCGTTATTCGTTATAAGTAATGAGTTATAAGTTATGCGTTATGCGTAATGCGTTATGCGTTATGCGTTATGCGTTATGCGTTATGCTTTATGCGTTATGCGTTATGCGTTATGCTTTATGCGGTATTCGTTATGCGTTATGCGTTATGCGTTATGCGTTATGCGTTATGCGTGATCCGACATGCATTATGCATTTTGCGTTATGCGTGATCCGACATGCATTATGCATTTTGCGTTATGCGTTATTCGTTATGAGTTATGAGTTATAAGTTATGCGTAATGCGTTATGCGTTATGCGTTATGCATTATGCTTTATCCGTTATGCGTTATGCGTTATGCTTTATGCGTTATGCGTTATGCGTTATGCGTTATGCGTTATGCGTTATACGTTATGCGTTATGCGTTATGCGTGATCCGTTATGTGTTAGGCGATATACGTTTTGCGGTATTCGTTATGCGTTATGCGTTATGCGTTATGCGTTATCCGTTGTTCGTTATGCGTTATGCGTTGTGCGTTATGCGTTATGCGTTATGCGTTATGCGTTATGCGCTATGCGTTATACGGTATGCGTTATGCGTTATGCGTTATGCATTATGCGTTATGCGTTATGCGTTATGCGTTATGCGTTATGCGTTATGCGTTATGCGTTATGCGTTATGCGTTATGCGTTATGCGTTATGCGTTATGCGTTATACGTTATGCGTTATGCGTTATGCGTGATCCGTTATGTGTTAGGCGATATACGTTTTGCGGTATTCGTTATGCGTTATGCGTTATGCGTTATGCGTTATCCGTTGTTCGTTATGCGTTATGCGTTGTGCGTTATACGTTTGCGTTATGCGTTATGCGTTATACGGTATGCGTTATACGTTATGCGTTATGCGTTATGCGATATGCGTTATGCGTTATGCGTTATGCTTTATGCGTTGTGCGTTATTAGTTACACGTTATACGTTATGCGTTATGCGTTATGCGTTAGGGGTTATGCGTTATGCGTTACGCGTTAGGCGTTATGCGTTATGCGTTATGCGTTATGCGTTATGAGTTATACGTTATGCGTTATGCGTTAGGGGTTATGCGTTATGCGTTATGCTTTATGCGTTATGCATTATGCGTTATGCGTTATGCGATATGCGTTATCCGTTATGCGTTATGCGTTATGCGTTATGCGTTATTCGTTATGAGTAATGAGTTATAAGTTATGCGTTATGCGTTATGCTTTATGCGTTATGCGTTATGCGTTATGCGTTATGCGTTATGCGTTATGCGTTATGCGTTTTGCGTTATGCGTTATGCGTTATGCGTTGTGCGTTATACGTTTGCGTTATGCGTTATGCGTTATGCTTTATGCGTTATGCGTTATGCGTTATGCGTTATGCGTTATGCGTTATGCGATATGCGTTATGCGTTATGCGTTATTCGTTATGAGTAATGAGTTATAAGTTATGCGTTATGCGTTATGCTTTATGCATTATGCGTTATGCGTTATGCGTTATGCGTTATGCGTTATGCGTTATGCGTTATGCGTTATGCGTTATGCGTTATGCTTCATGCGTTATGCGTTATGCGTTATGCGTTATGCGTTATGCGTTATGCGTTATGAGTTATGCGTTATGCGTTATGCGCTATGCGTTATACGGTATGCGTTATGCGTTATGCGTTATGCGTTATGCGTTATGCGTTATGCGTTATGCGTTATGCGTTATGCGTTATGCGTTATGCGTTATGCGTTATGCTTTATGCGTTATGCGTTATGCGTTATGCGTTATGCGTTATGCGTTATGCGTTATGCGTTATGCATTATGCGTTATGCGTTATGCGATATGCGTTATCCGTTATGCGTTATGCGTTATGCGTTATTCGTTATGAGTAATGAGTTATAAGTTATGCGTAATGCGGTATGCGTTATACGTTATGCGTTATGCGTTATGCGTTATGCGTTATGCGTTATGCATTATGTGTTATGCGTTATGCGTTATGCGTTAAGCGTTATGCGTTTTGCTGTATTCGTTATGCGTTGTGCATTATGAGTTATGCGTTATGTGTTATGCTTTATGCGTTATGCGTTATGCGTTACGCTTTATGCGTTATGCATTATGCGTTATGCGTTATGCGTTATGCATTATGCGTTATGCGTTATGCGTGATCCGTTATGCGTTAAGCGTTATGCGTTTTGCTGTATTCGTAATGCGTTGTGCATTATGTGTTATGCGTTATGCGTTATGCGTTATGCGTTATACGTTATGCGTTATGCATTATGCGTTATGCGTTATGCGTTAGGCGATATACGTTTTGCGGTATTCGTTATGCGTTATGCGTTATGCGTTATGCGTTATCCGTTGTTCGTTATGCGTTATGCGTTGTGCGTTATACGTTTGCGTTATGCGTTATGCGTTATACGGTATGCGTTATACGTTATGCGTTATGCGTTATGCGATATGCGTTATGCGTTATGCGTTATGCTTTATGCGTTGTGCGTTATTAGTTACACGTTATGCGTTATGCGTTATGCGTTATGCGTTAGGGGTTATGCGTTATGCGTTACGCGTTAGGCGTTATGCGTTATGCGTTATGCGTTATGCGTTATGAGTTATACGTTATGCGTTATGCGTTAGGGGTTATGCGTTATGCGTTATGCTTTATGCGTTATGCATTATGCGTTATGCGTTATGCGATATGCGTTATCCGTTATGCGTTATGCGTTATGCGTTATGCGTTATGAGTAATGAGTTATAAGTTATGCGTTATGCGTTATGCTTTATGCGTTATGCGTTATGCGTTATGCGTTATGCGTTATGCGTTATGCGTTTTGCGTTATGCGTTATGCGTTATGCGTTGTGCGTTATACGTTTGCGTTATGCGTTATGCGTTATGCTTTATGCGTTATGCGTTATGCGTTATGCGTTATGCGTTATGCGTTATGCGATATGCGTAATGCGTTATGCGTTATGCGTTATGCGTTATGCGTTATGCGTTATGCGTTATGCGTTATGCGTTATGCGTTATGCGTTATGCGTTATGCGTTATGCGTTATGCGTTATGCGTTATTCGTTATGAGTAATGAGTTATAAGTTATGCGTTATGCGTTATGCTTTATGCATTATGCGTTATGCGTTATGCGTTATGCGTTATGCGTTATGCGTTATGCGTTATGCGTTATGCGTTATGCTTCATGCGTTCTGCGTTATGCGTTATGCGTTATGGGTTATGCGTTATGCGTTATGCGTTATGCGTTATGCGTTATGCGTTATGCGCTATGCGTTATACGGTATGCGTTATGCGTTATGCGTTATGCGTTATGCGTTATGCGTTATGCGTTATGCGTTATGCGTTATGCGTTATGCGTTATGCGTTATGCTTTATGCGTTATGCGTTATGCGTTATGCGTTATGCGTTATGCGTTATACTTTATGCGTTATGCGTCATGCGTTATGCTTTATGCGTTATGCGTTACTCCTTATGAGTTATGGGTTATAAGTTATGCGTAATGCGTTATGCGTTATGCGTTATGCGTTATGCGTTATGCGTTATGCGTTATGCGTTATGCGTTATGCGTTAGGGGTTATGCGTTATGCGTTATGCGTTATGCTTTATGCGTTATGCATTATGCGTTATGCGTTATGCGATATGCGTTATCCGTTATGCGTTATGCGTTATTCGATATGAGTAATGAGTTATAAGTTATGCGTTATGCGTTATGCTTTATGCGTTATGCGTTATGCGTTATGCGTTATGCGTTATGCGTTATGCGTTATGCGTTATGCGTTATGCGTTATGCGTTATGCGTTGTGCGTTATACGTTTGCGTTATGCGTTATGCGTTATGCTTTATGCGTTATGCGTTATGCGTTATGCGTTATGCCTTATGCGTTATGCGTTATTCGTTATGAGTAATGAGTTATAAGTTATGCGTTATGCGTTATGCTTCATGCGTTATGCGTTATGCGTTATGCGTTATGCGTTATGCGTTATGCGTTATGCGCTATGCGTTATACGGTATGCGTTATGCGTTATGCGTTATGCGTTATGCGTTATGCGTTATGCGTTATGCGTTATGCGTTATGCGTTATGCGTTATGCGTTATGCTTTATGCGTTATGCGTCATGCGTTATGCTTTATGCGTTATGCGTTATGAGTTATGAGTAATGAGTTATAAGTTATGCGTTATGCGTTATACGTTATACGTTATGCGTTATGCGTTATGCGTTATGCGTTATGCGTTATGCGTTATGCGTTATGCATTATGCGTTATGCGTTATGCGATATGCGTTATCCGTTATGCGTTATGCGTTATGCGTTATTCGTTATGAGTAATGAGTTATAAGTTATGCGTTATGCGTTATGCTTTATGCGTTATGCGTTATGCGTTATGCGTTATGCGTTATGCGTTATGCGTTATGCGTTTTGCGTTATGCGTTATGCGTTATGCGTTGTGCGTTATACGTTTGCGTTATGCGTTATGCGTTATGCTTTATGCGTTATGCGTTATGCGTTATGCGTTATGCGTTATGCGATATGCGTAATGCGTTATGCGTTATGCGTTATGCGTTATGCGTTATGCGTTATGCGTTATGCGTTATGCGTTATGCGTTATGCGTTATGCGTTATGCGTTATGCATTATGCGTTATGCGTTATGCGTTATGCGTTATGCGTTATTCGTTATGAGTAATGAGTTATAAGTTATGCGTTATGCGTTATGCTTCATGCATTATGCGTTATGCGTTATGCGTTATGCGTTATGCGTTATGCGTTATGCGTTATGCGTTATGCGGTATGCGTTATGCGTTATGCGTTATGCGTTATGCATTATGCGTTATGCGTTATGCGTTATGCGTTATGCGTTATTCGTTATGAGTAATGAGTTATAAGTTATGCGTTATGCGTTATGCTTTATGCATTATGCGTTATGCGTTATGCGTTATGCGTTATGCGTTATGCGTTATGCGTTATGCGTTATGCGTTATGCTTCATGCGTTATGCGTTATGCGTTATGCGTTATGCGTTATGCGTTATGCGTTATGCGCAATGCGTTATACGGTATGCGTTATGCGTTATGCGTTATGCGTTATGCGTTATGCGTTATGCGTTATGTGTTATGCGTTATGCGTTATGCGTTATGCGTTATGCGTTATGCGTTATGCGTTATGCGTTATGCGTTATACTTTATGCGTTATGCGTCATGCGTTATGCTTTATGCGTTATGCGTTACTCCTTATGAGTTATGGGTTATAAGTTATGCGTAATGCGTTATGCGTTATGCGTTATGCGTTATGCGTTATGCGTTATGCGTTAGGGGTTATGCGTTATGCGTTATGCGTTATGCCTTAATCGTTATGCATTATGCGTTATGCGTTATGCGATATGCGTTATCCGTTATGCGTTATGCGTTATTCGTTATGAGTAATGAGTTATAAGTTATGCGTTATGCGTTATGCTTTATGCGTTATGCGTTATGCGTTATGCGTTATGCGTTATGCGTTATGCGTTATGCGTTATGCGTTATGCGTTATGCGTTATGCGTTGTGCGTTATACGTTTGCGTTATGCGTTATGCGTTATGCTTTATGCGTTATGCGTTATGCGTTATGCGTTATGCCTTATGCGTTATGCGTTATTCGTTATGAGTAATGAGTTATAAGTTATGCGTTATGCGTTATGCTTCATGCGTTATGCGTTATGCGTTATGCGTTATGCGTTATGCGTTATGCGTTATGCGTTATGCGCTATGCGTTATACGGTATGCGTTATGCGTTATGCGTTATGCGTTATGCGTTATGCATTATGCGTTATGCGTTATGCGATATGCGTTATCCGTTATGCGTTATGCGTTATGCGTTATTCGTTATGAGTAATGAGTTATGCGTTATGCGTTATGCATTATGCGTTATGCGTTATGCGATATGCGTTATCCGTTATGCGTTATGCGTTATGCGTTATTCGTTATGCGTTATGCGTTATGCGTTATGCGTTGTGCGTTATACGTTTGCGTTATGCGTTATGCGTTATGCTTTATGCGTTATGCGTTATGCGTTATGCGTTATGCCTTATGCGTTATGCGTTATTCGTTATGAGTAATGAGTTATAAGTTATGCGTTATGCGTTATGCTTCATGCGTTATGCGTTATGCGTTATGCGTTATGCGTTATGCGTTATGCGTTATGCGTTATGCGCTATGCGTTATACGGTATGCGTTATGCGTTATGCGTTATGCGTTATGCGTTATGCGTTATGCGTTATGCGTTATGCGTTATGCGTTATGCGTTATGCGTTATGCGTTATGCGTTATGCGTTATGCGTTATGCTTTATGCGTTATGCGTCATGCGTTATGCTTTATGCGTTATGCGTTATGAGTTATGAGTAATGAGTTATAAGTTATGCGTTATGCGTTATGCGTTATGCGTTATGCGTTATGCGTTATGCGTTATGCGTTATGCGTTATGCGTTATGCGTTATGCATTATGCGTTATGCGTTATGCGATATGCGTTATCCGTTATGCGTTATGCGTTATGCGTTATTCGTTATGAGTAATGAGTTATGCGTTATGCGTTATGCGTTATGCTTTATGCGTTATGCGTTATGCGTTATGCGTTATGCGTTATGCGTTATGCGTTATGCGTTATGCGTTTTGCGTTATGCGTTATGCGTTATGCGTTGTGCGTTATACGTTTGCGTTATGCGTTATGCGTTATGCTTTATGCGTTATGCGTTATGCGTTATGCGTTATGCGTTATGCGTTATGCGATATGCGTAATGCGTTATGCGTTATGCGTTATGCGTTATGCGTTATGCGTTATGCGTTATGCGTTATGCGTTATGCGTTATGCGTTATGCGTTATGCATTATGCGTTATGCGTTATGCGTTATGCGTTATGCGTTATGCGTTATTCGTTATGAGTAATGAGTTATAAGTTATGCGTTATGCGTTATGCTTCATGCATTATGCGTTATGCGTTATGCGTTATGCGTTATGCGTTATGCGTTATGCGTTATGCCTTATGCGTTATGCGTTATTCGTTATGAGTAATGAGTTATAAGTTATGCGTTATGCGTTATGCTTCATGCGTTATGCGTTATGCGTTATGCGTTATGCGTTATGCGTTATGCGTTATGCGTTATGCGCTATGCGTTATACGGTATGCGTTATGCGTTATGCGTTATGCGTTATGCGTTATGCGTTATGCGTTATGCGTTATGCGTTATGCGTTATGCGTTATGCGTTATGCGTTATGCGTTATGCGTTATGCGTTATGCTTTATGCGTTATGCGTCATGCGTTATGCTTTATGCGTTATGCGTTATGAGTTATGAGTAATGAGTTATAAGTTATGCGTTATGCGTTATACGTTATACGTTATGCGTTATGCGTTATGCGTTATGCGTTATGCGTTATGCGTTATGCGTTATGCATTATGCGTTATGCGTTATGCGATATGCGTTATCCGTTATGCGTTATGCGTTATGCGTTATTCGTTATGAGTAATGAGTTATGCGTTATGCGTTATGCGTTATGCTTTATGCGTTATGCGTTATGCGTTATGCGTTATGCGTTATGCGTTATGCGTTATGCGTTATGCGTTTTGCGTTATGCGTTATGCGTTATGCGTTATGCGTTGTGCGTTATACGTTTGCGTTATGCGTTATGCGTTATGCTTTATGCGTTATGCGTTATGCGTTATGCGTTATGCGTTATGCGTTATGCGATATGCGTTATGCGTTATGCGTTATTCGTTATGAGTAATGAGTTATAAGTTATGCGTTATGCGTTATGCTTTATGCATTATGCGTTATGCGTTATGCGTTATGCGTTATGCGTTATGCGTTATGCGTTATGCGTTATGCGTTATGCGTTATGCTTCATGCGTTATGCGTTATGCGTTATGCGTTATGCGTTATGCGTTATGCGTTATGAGTTATGCGTTATGCGTTATGCGCTATGCGTTATACGGTATGCGTTATGCGTTATGCGTTATGCGTTATGCGTTATGCGTTATGCGTTATGCGTTATGCGTTATGCGTTATGCGTTATGCGTTATGCGTTATGCTTTATGCGTTATGCGTTATGCGTTATGCGTTATGCGTTATGCGTTATGCGTTATGCGTTATGCATTATGCGTTATGCGTTATGCGATATGCGTTATCCGTTATGCGTTATGCGTTATGCGTTATTCGTTATGAGTAATGAGTTATAAGTTATGCGTAATGCGGTATGCGTTATACGTTATACGTTATGCGTTATGCGTTATGCGTTATGCGTTATGCGTTATGTGTTATGCGTTATGCGTTATGCGTTAAGCGTTATGCGTTTTGCTGTATTCGTTATGCGTTGTGCATTATGAGTTATGCGTTATGTGTTATGCTTTATGCGTTATGCGTTATGCGTTACGCTTTATGCGTTATGCATTATGCGTTATGCGTTATGCGTTATGCATTATGCGTTATGCGTTATGCGTGATCCGTTATGCGTTAAGCGTTATGCGTTTTGCTGTATTCGTAATGCGTTGTGCATTATGTGTTATGCGTTATGCGTTATGCGTTATGCGTTATACGTTATGCGTTATGCGTTATGCGTGATCCGTTATGTGTTAGGCGATATACGTTTTGCGGTATTCGTTATGCGTTATGCGTTATGCGTTATGCGTTATCCGTTGTTCGTTATGCGTTATGCGTTGTGCGTTATACGTTTGCGTTATGCGTTATGCGTTATACGGTATGCGTTATACGTTATGCGTTATGCGTTATGCGATATGCGTTATGCGTTATGCGTTATGCTTTATGCGTTGTGCGTTATTAGTTACACGTTATGCGTTATGCGTTATGCGTTATGCGTTAGGGGTTATGCGTTATGCGTTACGCGTTAGGCGTTATGCGTTATGCGTTATGCGTTATGCGTTATGAGTTATACGTTATGCGTTATGCGTTAGGGGTTATGCGTTATGCGTTATGCTTTATGCGTTATGCGTTATGCGTTATGCGTTATGCGATATGCGTTATCCGTTATGCGTTATGCGTTATGCGTTATTCGTTATGAGTAATGAGTTATAAGTTATGCGTTATGCGTTATGCTTTATGCGTTATGCGTTATGCGTTATGCGTTATGCGTTATGCGTTATGCGTTTTGCGTTATGCGTTATGCGTTATGCGTTGTGCGTTATACGTTTGCGTTATGCGTTATGCGTTATGCTTTATGCGTTATGCGTTATGCGTTATGCGTTATGCGTTATGCGTTATGCGATATGCGTAATGCGTTATGCGTTATGCGTTATGCGTTATGCGTTATGCGTTATGCGTTATGCGTTATGCGTTATGCGTTATGCATTATGCGTTATGCGTTATGCGTTATGCGTTATGCGTTATTCGTTATGAGTAATGAGTTATAAGTTATGCGTTATGCGTTATGCTTTATGCATTATGCGTTATGCGTTATGCGTTATGCGTTATGCGTTATGCGTTATGCGTTATGCGTTATGCGTTATGCTTCATGCGTTCTGCGTTATGCGTTATGCGTTATGGGTTATGCGTTATGCGTTATGCGTTATGCGTTATGCGTTATGCGTTATGCGCTATGCGTTATACGGTATGCGTTATGCGTTATGCGTTATGCGTTATGCGTTATGCGTTATGCGTTATGCGTTATGCGTTATGCGTTATGCGTTATGCGTTATGCTTTATGCGTTATGCGTTATGCGTTATGCGTTATGCGTTATGCGTTATACTTTATGCGTTATGCGTCATGCGTTATGCTTTATGCGTTATGCGTTACTCCTTATGAGTTATGGGTTATAAGTTATGCGTAATGCGTTATGCGTTATGCGTTATGCGTTATGCGTTATGCGTTATGCGTTATGCGTTATGCGTTATGCGTTAGGGGTTATGCGTTATGCGTTATGCGTTATGCTTTATGCGTTATGCATTATGCGTTATGCGTTATGCGATATGCGTTATCCGTTATGCGTTATGCGTTATTCGATATGAGTAATGAGTTATAAGTTATGCGTTATGCGTTATGCTTTATGCGTTATGCGTTATGCGTTATGCGTTATGCGTTATGCGTTATGCGTTATGCGTTTTGCGTTATGCGTTATGCGTTATGCGTTGTGCGTTATACGTTTGCGTTATGCGTTATGCGTTATGCTTTATGCGTTATGCGTTATGCGTTATGCGTTATGCCTTATGCGTTATGCGTTATTCGTTATGAGTAATGAGTTATAAGTTATGCGTTATGCGTTATGCTTCATGCGTTATGCGTTATGCGTTATGCGTTATGCGTTATGCGTTATGCGTTATGCGCTATGCGTTATACGGTATGCGTTATGCGTTATGCGTTATGCGTTATGCGTTATGCGTTATGCGTTATGCGTTATGCGTTATGCGTTATGCGTTATGCGTTATGCTTTATGCGTTATGCGTTATGCGTTATGCTTTATGCGTTATGCGTTATGAGTTATGAGTAATGAGTTATAAGTTATGCGTTATGCGTTATACGTTATACGTTATGCGTTATGCGTTATGCGTTATGCGTTATGCGTTATGCGTTATGCGTTATGCATTATGCGTTATGCGTTATGCGATATGCGTTATCCGTTATGCGTTATGCGTTATGCGTTATTCGTTATGAGTAATGAGTTATAAGTTATGCGTTATGCGTTATGCTTTATGCGTTATGCGTTATGCGTTATGCGTTATGCGTTATGCGTTATGCGTTATGCGTTTTGCGTTATGCGTTATGCGTTATGCGTTGTGCGTTATACGTTTGCGTTATGCGTTATGCGTTATGCTTTATGCGTTATGCGTTATGCGTTATGCGTTATGCGTTATGCGATATGCGTAATGCGTTATGCGTAATGCGTTATGCGTTATGCGTTATGCGTTATGCGTTATGCGTTATGCGTTATGCGTTATGCGTTATGCGTTATGCGTTATGCATTATGCGTTATGCGTTATGCGTTATGCGTTATGCGTTATTCGTTATGAGTAATGAGTTATAAGTTATGCGTTATGCGTTATGCTTCATGCATTATGCGTTATGCGTTATGCGTTATGCGTTATGCGTTATGCGTTATGCGTTATGCGTTATGCGGTATGCGTTATGCGTTATGCGTTATGCGTTATGCATTATGCGTTATGCGTTATGCGTTATGCGTTATGCGTTATTCGTTATGAGTAATGAGTTATAAGTTATGCGTTATGCGTTATGCTTTATGCATTATGCGTTATGCGTTATGCGTTATGCGTTATGCGTTATGCGTTATGCGTTATGCGTTATGCGTTATGCTTTATGCGTTATGCGTTATGCGTTATGCGTTATGCGTTATGCGTTATGCGTTATGCGCAATGCGTTATACGGTATGCGTTATGCGTTATGCGTTATGCGTTATGCGTTATGCGTTATGCGTTATGTGTTATGCGTTATGCGTTATGCGTTATGCGTTATGCGTTATGCGTTATGCGTTATGCGTTATGCGTTATACTTTATGCGTTATGCGTCATGCGTTATGCTTTATGCGTTATGCGTTACTCCTTATGAGTTATGGGTTATAAGTTATGCGTAATGCGTTATGCGTTATGCGTTATGCGTTATGCGTTATGCGTTATGCGTTAGGGGTTATGCGTTATGCGTTATGCGTTATGCCTTAATCGTTATGCATTATGCGTTATGCGTTATGCGATATGCGTTATCCGTTATGCGTTATGCGTTATTCGTTATGAGTAATGAGTTATAAGTTATGCGTTATGCGTTATGCTTTATGCGTTATGCGTTATGCGTTATGCGTTATGCGTTATGCGTTATGCGTTATGCGTTTTGCGTTATGCGTTATGCGTTATGCGTTGTGCGTTATACGTTTGCGTTATGCGTTATGCGTTATGCTTTATGCGTTATGCGTTATGCGTTATGCGTTATGCGTTATGCGTTATGCGTTATTCGTTATGAGTAATGAGTTATAAGTTATGCGTTATGCGTTATGCTTCATGCGTTATGCGTTATGCGTTATGCGTTATGCGTTATGCGTTATGCGTTATGCGTTATGCGCTATGCGTTATACGGTATGCGTTATGCGTTATGCGTTATGCGTTATGCGTTATGCATTATGCGTTATGCGTTATGCGATATGCGTTATCCGTTATGCGTTATGCGTTATGCGTTATTCGTTATGAGTAATGAGTTATGCGTTATGCGTTATGCATTATGCGTTATGCGTTATGCGATATGCGTTATCCGTTATGCGTTATGCGTTATGCGTTATTCGTTATGCGTTATGCGTTATGCGTTATGCGTTGTGCGTTATACGTTTGCGTTATGCGTTATGCGTTATGCTTTATGCGTTATGCGTTATGCGTTATGCGTTATGCGTTATGCGTTATGCGTTATTCGTTATGAGTAATGAGTTATAAGTTATGCGTTATGCGTTATGCTTCATGCGTTATGCGTTATGCGTTATGCGTTATGCGTTATGCGTTATGCGTTATGCGTTATGCGCTATGCGTTATACGGTATGCGTTATGCGTTATGCGTTATGCGTTATGCGTTATGCGTTATGCGTTATGCGTTATGCGTTATGCGTTATGCGTTATGCGTTATGCGTTATGCGTTATGCGTTATGCGTTATGCTTTATGCGTTATGCGTCATGCGTTATGCGTTATGCGTTATGCGTTATGAGTTATGAGTAATGAGTTATAAGTTATGCGTTATGCGTTATGCGTTATGCGTTATGCGTTATGCGTTATGCGTTATGCGTTATGCGTTATGCGTTATGCGTTATGCATTATGCGTTATGCGTTATGCGATATGCGTTATCCGTTATGCGTTATGCGTTATGCGTTATTCGTTATGAGTAATGAGTTATGCGTTATGCGTTATGCGTTATGCTTTATGCGTTATGCGTTATGCGTTATGCGTTATGCGTTATGCGTTATGCGTTATGCGTTATGCGTTTTGCGTTATGCGTTATGCGTTATGCGTTGTGCGTTATACGTTTGCGTTATGCGTTATGCGTTATGCTTTATGCGTTATGCGTTATGCGTTATGCGTTATGCGTTATGCGTTATGCGATATGCGTAATGCGTTATGCGTTATGCGTTATGCGTTATGCGTTATGCGTTATGCGTTATGCGTTATGCGTTATGCGTTATGCGTTATGCGTTATGCATTATGCGTTATGCGTTATGCGTTATGCGTTATGCGTTATGCGTTATTCGTTATGAGTAATGAGTTATAAGTTATGCGTTATGCGTTATGCTTCATGCATTATGCGTTATGCGTTATGCGTTATGCGTTATGCGTTATGCGTTATGCGTTATGCGTTATGCTTCATGCGTTATGCGTTATGCGTTATGCGTTATGCGTTATGCGTTATGCGTTATGCGTTATGCGTTATGCGTTATGCGTTATGCGTTATGCATTATGCGTTATGCGTTATGCGTTATGCGTTATGCGTTATTCGTTATGAGTAATGAGTTATAAGTTATGCGTTATGCGTTATGCGTTATGCCTTATGCGTTATGCGTTATTCGTTATGAGTAATGAGTTATAAGTTATGCGTTATGCGTTATGCTTCATGCGTTATGCGTTATGCGTTATGCGTTATGCGTTATGCGTTATGCGTTATGCGTTATGCGTTATGCGTTATGCGTTATGCGTTGTGCGTTATACGTTTGCGTTATGCGTTATGCGTTATGCTTTATGCGTTATGCCTTATGCGTTATGCGTTATGCGTTATGCGATATGCGTAATGCGTTATGCGTTATGCGTTATGCGTTATGCGTTATGCGTTATGCGTTATGCGTTATACGTTATGCGTTATGCGTTATGCGTTATGCGTTATGCGTTATGCGTTATGCGTTATGCATTATGCGTTATGCGTTATGCGATATGCGTTATCCGTTATGCGTTATGCGTTATGCGTTATTCGTTATGAGTAATGAGTTATAAGTTATGCGTTATGCGTTATGCTTTATGCGTTATGCGTTATGCGTTATGCCTTAGGCGTTATGCGTTATGCGTTATGCGTTATGCGTTTTGCGTTATGCGTTATGCTTTATGCGTTGTGCGTTATACGTTTGCGTTATGCGTTATGCGTTATGCTTTATGCGTTATGCGTTATGCGTTATGCGTTATGCGTTATGCGATATGCGTAATGCGTTATGCGTTATGCGTTATGCGTTATGCGTTATGCGTTATGCGTTATGCGTTATGCGTTATGCATTATGCGTTATGCGTTATGCGTTATGCATTATGCGTTATGCGTTATGCGTTATGCGTTATGCGTTATGCGTTATTCGTTATGAGTAATGAGTTATAAGTGATGCGTTATGCGTTATGCTTCATGCATTATGCGTTATGCGTTATGCGTTATGCGTTATGCGTTATGCGTTATGCGTTATGCGTTATGCGTTATGCGTTATGCGTTATGCCTTATGCGTTATGCGTTATTCGTTATGAGTAATGAGTTATAAGTTATGCGTTATGCGTTATGCTTCATGCGATATGCGTTATGCGTTATGCGTTATGCGTTATGCGTTATGCGTTATGCGTTATGCGCTATGCGTTATACGGTATGCGTTATGCGTTATGCGTTATGCGTTATGCGTTATGCGTTATGCGTTATGCGTTATGCGTTATGCGTTATGCGTTATGCGTTATGCGTTATGCGTTATGCGTTATGCGTTATGCGTTATGCGTTATGCGTTATGCGTTATGCGTTATGCGTTATGCTTTATGCGTTATGCGTCATGCGTTATGCTTTATGCGTTATGCGTTACTCCTTATGAGTTATGGGTTATAAGTTATGCGTAATGCGTTATGCGTTATGCGTTATGCATTATGCTTTATCCGTTATGCGTTATGCGTTATGCTTTATGCGTTATGCGTTATGAGTTATGAGTAATGAGTTATAAGTTATGCGTTATGCGTTATTCGTTATGAGTAATGAGTTATAAGTTATGCGTTATGCGTTATGCTTTATGCGTTATGCGTTATGCGTTATGCGTTATGCGTTATGCGTTATGCGTTATGCGTTATGCGTTATGCGTTATGCGTTTTGCGTTATGCGTTATGCGTTATGCGTTGTGCGTTATACGTTTGCGTTATGCGTTATGCGTTATGCTTTATGCGTTATGCGTTATGTGTTATGCGTTATGCGTTATGCGTTATGCGATATGCGTAATGCGTTATGCGTTATGCGTTATGCGTTATGCGTTATGCGTTATGCGTTATGCGTTATGCGTTATGCGTTATGCGTTATGCGTTATGCGTTATGCATTATGCGTTATGCGTTATGCGTTATGCGTTATGCGTTATTCGTTATGAGTAATGAGTTATAAGTTATGCGTTATGCGTTATGCTTTATGCATTATGCGTTATGCGTTATGCGTTATGCGTTATGCGTTATGCGTTATGCGTTATGCGTTATGCGTTATGCGTTATGCGTTATGCCTTATGCGTTATGCGTTATTCGTTATGAGTAATGAGTTATGCGTTATGCGTTATGCGTTATGCTTCATGCGTCATGCGTTATGCGTTATGCGTTATGCGTTATGCGTTATGCGTTATGCGCTATGCGTTACGCTTTATGCGTTATGCATTATGCGTTATGCGTTATGCGTTATGCATTATGCGTTATGCGTTATGCGTGATCCGTTATGCGTTAAGCGTTATGCGTTTTGCTGTATTCGTAATGCGTTGTGCATTATGTGTTATGCGTTATGTGTTATGCGTTATGCGTTATGCGTTATACGTTATGCGTTATGCGTTATGCGTTATGAGTTATGAATAATGAGTTATAAGTTATGCGTTATGCGTTATGCTTCATGCGTTATGCGTTATGCGTTATGCGTTATGCGTTATGCGTTATGCGTTATGCGTTATGCGTTATGCGTTATGCGTTATGCATTATGCGTTATGCGTTATGCTTTATGCGTTATGCGTTATGCTTTATGCGTTATGCGTTACTCCTTATGAGTTATGAGTTATAAGTTATGCGTAATGCGGTATGCGTTATACGTTATACGTTATGCGTTATGCGTTATGCGTTATGCGTTATGCGTTATGCGTTATGCATTATGCGTTATGCGTTATGCGTTATGCGTTAAGCGTTATGCGTTTTGCTGTATTCGTTATGCGTTGTGCATTATGAGTTATGCGTTATCTGTTATGCTTTATGCGTTATGCGTTATGCGTTACGCTTTATGCGTTATGCATTATGCGTTATGCGTTATGCGTTATGCATTATGCGTTATGCGTTATGCGTGATCCGTTATGCGTTAAGCGTTATGCGTTTTGCTGTATTCGTAATGCGTTGTGCATTATGTGTTATGCGTTATGTGTTATGCGTTATGCGTTATGCGTTTTGCGTTATGCGTTATGCGTTATGCGTTGTGCGTTATACGTTTGCGTTATGCGTTATGCGTTATGCTTTATGCGTTATGCGTTATGCGTTATGCGTTATGCCTTATGCGTTATGCGTTATTCGTTATGAGTAATGAGTTATAAGTTATGCGTTATGCGTTATGCTTCATGCGTTATGCGTTATGCGTTATGCGTTATGCGTTATGCGTTATGCGTTATGCGTTATTCGTTATGAGTAATGAGTTATAAGTTATGCGTTATGCGTTATGCTTTATGCGTTATGCGTTATGCGTTATGCGTTATGCGTTATGCGTTATGCGTTTTGCGTTATGCGTTATGCGTTATGCGTTGTGCGTTATACGTTTGCGTTATGCGTTATGCGTTATGCTTTATGCGTTATGCGTTATGCGTTATGCGTTATGCCTTATGCGTTATGCGTTATTCGTTATGAGTAATGAGTTATAAGTTATGCGTTATGCGTTATGCTTCATGCGTTATGCGTTATGCGTTATGCGTTATGCGTTATGCGTTATGCGTTATGCGTTATGCGTTATGCGCTATGCGTTATACGGTATGCGTTATGCGTTATGCGTTATGCGTTATGCGTTATGCGTTATGCGTTATGCGTTATGCGTTATGCGTTATGCGTTATGCGTTATGCGTTATGCTTTATGCGTTATGCGTCATGCGTTATGCTTTATGCGTTATGCGTTATGAGTTATGAGTAATGAGTTATAAGTTATGCGTTATGCGTTATACGTTATACGTTATGCGTTATGCGTTATGCGTTATGCGTTATGCGTTATGCGTTATGCGTTATGCATTATGCGTTATGCGTTATGCGATATGCGTTATCCGTTATGCGTTATGCGTTATGCGTTATTCGTTATGAGTAATGAGTTATAAGTTATGCGTTATGCGTTATGCTTTATGCGTTATGCGTTATGCGTTATGCGTTATGCGTTATGCGTTATGCGTTATGCGTTATGCGTTATGCGTTTTGCGTTATGCGTTATGCGTTATGCGTTGTGCGTTATACGTTTGCGTTATGCGTTATGCGTTATGCTTTATGCGTTATGCGTTATGCGTTATGCGTTATGCGTTATGCGTTATGCGTTATGCGATATGCGTAATGCGTTATGCGTTATGCGTTATGCGTTATGCGTTATGCGTTATGCGTTATGCGTTATGCGTTATGCGTTATGCGTTATGCGTTATGCGTTATGCATTATGCGTTATGCGTTATGCGTTATGCGTTATGCGTTATTCGTTATGAGTAATGAGTTATAAGTTATGCGTTATGCGTTATGCTTCATGCATTATGCGTTATGCGTTATGCGTTATGCGTTATGCGTTATGCGTTATGCGTTATGCGTTATGCGTTATGCGTTATGCGTTATGCGTTATGCGTTATGCGTTATGCCTTATGCGTTATGCGTTATTCGTTATGAGTAATGAGTTATAAGTTATGCGTTATGCGTTATGCTTCATGCGTTATGCGTTATGCGTTATGCGTTATGCGTTATGCGTTATGCGTTATGCGTTATGCGTTATGCGTTATGCGTTATGCGTTATGCGTTGTGCGTTATACGTTTGCGTTATGCGTTATGCGTTATGCTTTATACGTTATGCGTTATGCGTTATGCGTTATGCGTTATGCGATATGCGTAATGCGTTATGCGTTATGCGTTATGCGTTATGCGTTATGCGTTATGCGTTATGCGTTATACGTTATGCGTTATGCGTTATGCGTTATGCGTTATGCGTTATGCGTTATGCGTTATGCATTATGCGTTATGCGTTATGCGATATGCGTTATCCGTTATGCGTTATGCGTTATGTGTTATTCGTTATGAGTAATGAGTTATAAGTTATGCGTTATGCGTTATGCTTTATGCGTTATGCGTTATGCGTTATGCGTTAGGCGTTATGCGTTATGCGTTATGCGTTATGCGTTTTGCGTTATGCGTTATGCGTTATGCGTTGTGCGTTATACGTTTGCGTTATGCGTTATGCGTTATGCTTTATGCGTTATGCGTTATGCGTTATGCGTTATGCGTTATGCGATATGCGTAATGCGTTATGCGTTATGCGTTATGCGTTATGCGTTATGCGTTATGCGTTATGCGTTATGCGTTATGCGTTATGCGTTATGCGTTATGCATTATGCGTTATGCGTTATGCGTTATGCGTTATGCGTTATTCGTTATGAGTAATGAGTTATAAGTTATGCGTTATGCGTTATGCTTCATGCATTATGCGTTATGCGTTATGCGTTATGCGTTATGCGTTATGCGTTATGCGTTATGCGTTATGCGTTATGCGTTATGCGTTATGCGTTATGCGTTATGCGTTATGCCTTATGCGTTATGCGTTATTCGTTATGAGTAATGAGTTATAAGTTATGCGTTATGCGTTATGCTTCATGCGTTTTGCGTTATGCGTTATGCGTTATGCGTTATGCGTTATGCGTTATGCGTTATGCGTTATGCGTTATGCGTTATGCGTTATGCGTTATGCGTTATGCGTTATGCGTTATGCGTTATGCGTTATGCGTTATGCGTTATGCGTTATGCGTTATGCGTTATGCGTTATGCTTTATGCGTTATGCGTCATGCGTTATGCTTTATGCGTTATGCGTTACTCCTTATGAGTTATGGGTTATAAGTTATGCGTAATGCGTTATGCGTTATGCGTTATGCATTATGCTTTATCCGTTATGCGTTATGCGTTATGCTTTATGCGTTATGCGTTATGAGTTATGAGTAATGAGTTATAAGTTATGCGTTATGCGTTATTCGTTATGAGTAATGAGTTATAAGTTATGCGTTATGCGTTATGCTTTATGCGTTATGCGTTATGCGTTATGCGTTATGCGTTATGCGTTATGCGTTATGCGTTATGCGTTATGCATTTTGCGTTATGCGTTATGCGTTATGCGTTGTGCGTTATACGTTTGCGTTATGCGTTATGCGTTATGCTTTATGCGTTATGCGTTATGCGTTATGCGTTATGCGTTATGCGTTATGCGATATGCGTAATGCGTTATGCGTTATGCGTTATGCGTTATGCGTTATGCGTTATGCGTTATGCGTTATGCGTTATGCGTTATGCGTTATGCGTTATGCGTTATGCATTATGCGTTATGCGTTATGCGTTATGCGTTATGCATTATTCGTTATGAGTAATGAGTTATAAGTTATGCGTTATGCGTTATGCTTTATGCATTATGCGTTATGCGTTATGCGTTATGCGTTATGCGTTATGCGTTATGCGTTATGCGTTATGCGTTATGCGTTATGCGTTATGCGTTATGCGTTATGCGTTATGCCTTATGCGTTATGCGTTATTCGTTATGAGTAATGAGTTATGCGTTATGCGTTATGCGTTATGCTTCATGCGTTATGCGTTATGCGTTATGCGTTATGCGTTATGCGTTATGCGTTATGCGCTATGCGTTATACGGTATGCGTTATGCGTTATGCGTTATGCGTTATGCGTTATGCGTTATGCGTTATGCTTTATGCGTTATGCGTCATGCGTTATGCTTTATGCGTTATGCGTTATGAGTTATGAGTAATGAGTTATAAGTTATGCGTTATGCGTTATACGTTATACGTTATGCGTTATGCGTTATGCGTTATGCGTTATGCGTTATGCGTTATGCGTTATGCGTTATGCATTATGCGTTATGCGTTATGCTTTATGCGTTATGCGTTATGCTTTATGCGTTATGCGTTACTCCTTATGAGTTATGAGTTATAAGTTATGCGTAATGCGGTATGCGTTATACGTTATACGTTATGCGTTATGCGTTATGCGTTATGCGTTATGCGTTATGCGTTATGCGTTATGCATTATGCGTTATGCGTTATGCGTTATGCGTTAAGCGTTATGCGTTTTGCTGTATTCGTTATGCGTTGTGCATTATGAGTTATGCGTTATCTGTTATGCTTTATGCGTTATGCGTTATGCGTTACGCTTTATGCGTTATGCATTATGCGTTATGCGTTATGCGTTATGCATTATGCGTTATGCGTTATGCGTGATCCGTTATGCGTTAAGCGTTATGCGTTTTGCTGTATTCGTAATGCGTTGTGCATTATGTGTTATGCGTTATGTGTTATGCGTTATGCGTTATGCGTTATACGTTATGCGTTATGCGTTATGCGTTATGAGTTATGAGTAATGAGTTATAAGTTATGCGTTATGCGTTATACGTTATACGTTATGCGTTATGCGTTATGCGTTATGCGTTATGCGTTATGCGTTATGCATTATGCGTTATGCGTTATGCTTTATGCGTTATGCGTTATGCTTTATGCGTTATGCGTTATGCGTTACTCCTTATGAGTTATGAGTTATAAGTTATGCGTAATGCGGTATGCGTTATACGTTATACGTTATGCGTTATGCGTTATGCGTTATGCGTTATGCGTTATGCATTATGCGTTATGCGTTATGCGTTATGCGTTATGCGTTATGCGTTATGCGTTATGCGTTATGCGTTATGCGTTATGCGTTATGCGTTATGCGTTATGCGTTATGCGCTATGCGTTATACGGTATGCGTTATGCGTTATGCGTTATGCGTTATGCGTTATGCGTTATGCGTTATGCGTTATGCGTTATGCGTTATGCGTTATGCGTTATGCGTTATGCGTTATGCTTTATGCGTTATGCGTCATGCGTTATGCTTTATGCGTTATGCGTTATGAGTTATGAGTAATGAGTTATAAGTTATGCGTTATGCGTTATGCGTTATACGTTATACGTTATGCGTTATGCGTTATGCGTTATGCGTTATGCGTTATGCGTTATGCGTTATGCATTATGCGTTATGCGTTATGCGATATGCGTTATCCGTTATGCGTTATGCGTTATGCGTTATTCGTTATGAGTAATGAGTTATAAGTTATGCGTTATGCGTTATGCTTTATGCGTTATGCGTTATGCGTTATGCGTTATGCGTTATGCGTTATGCGTTATGCGTTATGCGTTTTGCGTTATGCGTTATGCGTTATGCGTTGTGCGTTATACGTTTGCGTTATGCGTTATGCGTTATGCTTTATGCGTTATGCGTTATGCGTTATGCGTTATGCGTTATGCGTTATGCGATATGCGTAATGCGTTATGCGTTATGCGTTATGCGTTATGCGTTATGCGTTATGCGTTATGCGTTATGCGTTATGCGTTATGCGTTATTCGTTATGAGTAATGAGTTATAAGTTATGCGTTATGCGTTATGCTTTATGCGTTATGCGTTATGCGTTATGCGTTATGCGTTATGCGTTATGCGTTATGCGTTATGCGTTATGCGTTTTGCGTTATGCGTTATGCGTTATGCGTTGTGCGTTATACGTTTGCGTTATGCGTTATGCGTTATGCTTTATGCGTTATGCGTTATGCGTTATGCGTTATGCGTTATGCGTTATGCGATATGCGTAATGCGTTATGCGTTATGCGTTATGCGTTATGCGTTATGCGTTATGCGTTATGCGTTATGCGTTATGCGTTATGCGTTATGCGTTATGCGTTATGCATTATGCGTTATGCGTTATGCGTTATGCGTTATGCGTTATTCGTTATGAGTAATGAGTTATAAGTTATGCGTTATGCGTTATGCTTCATGCATTATGCGTTATGCGTTATGCGTTATGCGTTATGCGTTATGCGTTATGCGTTATGCGTTATGCGTTATGCGTTATGCGTTATGCGTTATGCCTTATGCGTTATGCGTTATTCGTTATGAGTAATGAGTTATAAGTTATGCGTTATGCGTTATGCTTCATGCGTTATGCGTTATGCGTTATGCGTTATGCGTTATGCGTTATGCGTTATGCGTTATGCGTTATGCGTTATGCGTTATGCGTTATGCGTTGTGCGTTATACGTTTGCGTTATGCGTTATGCGTTATGCTTTATGCGTTATGCGTTATGCGTTATGCGTTATGCGTTATGCGTTATGCGTTATGCGTTATGCGTTATGCGTTATGCGTTGTGCGTTATACGTTTGCGTTATGCGTTATGCGTTATGCTTTATGCGTTATGCGTTATGCGTTATGCGTTATGCGTTATGCGATATGCGTAATGCGTTATGCGTTATGCGTTATGCGTTATGCGTTATGCGTTATGCGTTATGCGTTATGCGTTATACGTTATGCGTTATGCGTTATGCGTTATGCGTTATGCGTTATGCGTTATGCGTTATGCATTATGCGTTATGCGTTATGCGATATGCGTTATCCGTTATGCGTTATGCGTTATGCGTTATTCGTTATGAGTAATGAGTTATAAGTTATGCGTTATGCGTTATGCTTTATGCGTTATGCGTTATGCGTTATGCGTTAGGCGTTATGCGTTATGCGTTATGCGTTATGCGTTTTGCGTTATGCGTTATGCGTTATGCGTTGTGCGTTATACGTTTGCGTTATGCGTTATGCGTTATGCTTTATGCGTTATGCGTTATGCGTTATGCGTTATGCGTTATGCGATATGCGTAATGCGTTATGCGTTATGCGTTATGCGTTATGCGTTATGCGTTATGCGTTATGCGTTATGCGTTATGCATTATGCGTTATGCGTTATGCGTTATGCGTTATGCGTTATTCGTTATGAGTAATGAGTTATAAGTTATGCGTTATGCGTTATGCTTCATGCATTATGCGTTATGCGTTATGCGTTATGCGTTATGCGTTATGCGTTATGCGTTATGCGTTATGCGTTATGCGTTATGCCTTATGCGTTATGCGTTATTCGTTATGAGTAATGAGTTATAAGTTATGCGTTATGCGTTATGCTTCATGCGTTATGCGTTATGCGTTATGCGTTATGCGTTATGCGTTATGCGTTATGCGTTATGCGTTATGCGCTATGCGTTATACGGTATGCGTTATGCGTTATGCGTTATGCGTTATGCGTTATGCGTTATGCGTTATGCGTTATGCGTTATGCGTTATGCGTTATGCGTTATGCGTTATGCGTTATGCGTTATGCGTTATGCGTTATGCTTTATGCGTTATGCGTCATGCGTTATGCTTTATGCGTTATGCGTTACTCCTTATGAGTTATGGGTTATAAGTTATGCGTAATGCGTTATGCGTTATGCGTTATGCATTATGCTTTATCCGTTATGCGTTATGCGTTATGCTTTATGCGTTATGCGTTATGAGTTATGAGTAATGAGTTATAAGTTATGCGTTATGCGTTATTCGTTATGAGTAATGAGTTATAAGTTATGCGTTATGCGTTATGCTTTATGCGTTATGCGTTATGCGTTATGCGTTATGCGTTATGCGTTATGCGTTTTGCGTTATGCGTTATGCGTTATGCGTTGTGCGTTATACGTTTGCGTTATGCGTTATGCGTTATGCTTTATGCGTTATGCGTTATGCGTTATGCGTTATGCGTTATGCGTTATGCGATATGCGTAATGCGTTATGCGTTATGCGTTATGCGTTATGCGTTATGCGTTATGCGTTATGCGTTATGCGTTATGCGTTATGCGTTATGCGTTATGCATTATGCGTTATGCGTTATGCGTTATGCGTTATGCGTTATTCGTTATGAGTAATGAGTTATAAGTTATGCGTTATGCGTTATGCTTTATGCGTTATGCGTTATGCGTTATGCGTTATGCGTTATGCGTTATGCGTTATGCGTTATGCGTTATGCGTTATGCGTTATGCGTTATGCCTTATGCGTTATGCGTTATTCGTTATGAGTAATGAGTTATGCGTTATGCGTTATGCGTTATGCGTTATGCTTCATGCGTTATGCGTTATGCGTTATGCGTTATGCGTTATGCGTTATGCGTTATGCGCTATGCGTTATACGGTATGCGTTATGCGTTATGCGTTATGCGTTATGCGTTATGCGTTATGCGTTATGCTTTATGCGTTATGCGTCATGCGTTATGCTTTATGCGTTATGCGTTATGAGTTATGAGTAATGAGTTATAAGTTATGCGTTATGCGTTATACGCTATACGTTATGCGTTATGCGTTATGCGTTATGCGTTATGCGTTATGCGTTATGCGTTATGCATTATGCGTTATGCGTTATGCTTTATGCGTTATGCGTTATGCTTTATGCGTTATGCGTTACTCCTTATGAGTTATGAGTTATAAGTTATGCGTAATGCGGTATGCGTTATACGTTATACGTTATGCGTTATGCGTTATGCGTTATGCGTTATGCGTTATGCGTTATGCGTTATGCATTATGCGTTATGCGTTATGCGTTATGCGTTAAGCGTTATGCGTTATGCGTTATGCGTTATGCGTTATGCGTTATGCGTTATGCGTTATGCGTTATGCGTTATGCATTATGCGTTATGCGTTATGCGTTATGCGTTATGCGTTATTCGTTATGAGTAATGAGTTATAAGTTATGCGTTATGCGTTATGCTTCATGCATTATGCGTTATGCGTTATGCGTTATGCGTTATGCGTTATGCGTTATGCGTTATGCGTTATGCGTTATGCGTTATGCGTTATGCCTTATGCGTTATGCGTTATTCGTTATGAGTAATGAGTTATAAGTTATGCGTTATGCGTTATGCTTCATGCGTTATGCGTTATGCGTTATGCGTTATGCGTTATGCGTTATGCGTTATGCGTTATGCGTTATGCGTTATGCGTTATGCGTTATGCGTTATGCGTTGTGCGTTATACGTTTGCGTTATGCGTTATGCGTTATGCTTTATGCGTTATGCGTTATGCGTTATGCGTTATGCGTTATGCGATATGCGTAATGCGTTATGCGTTATGCGTTATGCGTTATGCGTTATGCGTTATGCGTTATGCGTTATGCGTTATACGTTATGCGTTATGCGTTATGCGTTATGCGTTATGCGTTATGCGTTATGCGTTATGCATTATGCGTTATGCGTTATGCGATATGCGTTATCCGTTATGCGTTATGCGTTATTCGTTATGAGTAATGAGTTATAAGTTATGCGTTATGCGTTATGCTTTATGCGTTATGCGTTATGCGTTATGCGTTAGGCGTTATGCGTTATGCGTTATGCGTTATGCGTTTTGCGTTATGCGTTATGCGTTATGCGTTGTGCGTTATACGTTTGCGTTATGCGTTATGCGTTATGCTTTATGCGTTATGCGTTATGCGTTATGCGTTATGCGTTATGCGATATGCGTAATGCGTTATGCGTTATGCGTTATGCGTTATGCGTTATGCGTTATGCGTTATGCGTTATGCGTTATGCATTATGCGTTATGCGTTATGCGTTATGCGTTATGCGTTATTCGTTATGAGTAATGAGTTATAAGTTATGCGTTATGCGTTATGCTTCATGCATTATGCGTTATGCGTTATGCGTTATGCGTTATGCGTTATGCGTTATGCGTTATGCGTTATGCGTTATGCCTTATGCGTTATGCGTTATTCGTTATGAGTAATGAGTTATAAGTTATGCGTTATGCGTTATGCTTCATGCGTTATGCGTTATGCGTTATGCGTTATGCGTTATGCGTTATGCGTTATGCGTTATGCGTTATGCGCTATGCGTTATACGGTATGCGTTATGCGTTATGCGTTATGCGTTATGCGTTATGCGTTATGCGTTATGCGTTATGCGTTATGCGTTATGCGTTATGCGTTATGCGTTATGCGTTATGCGTTATGCGTTATGCTTTATGCGTTATGCGTCATGCGTTATGCTTTATGCGTTATGCGTTACTCCTTATGAGTTATGGGTTATAAGTTATGCGTAATGCGTTATGCGTTATGCGTTATGCATTATGCTTTATCCGTTATGGGTTATGCGTTATGCTTTATGCGTTATGCGTTATGAGTTATGAGTAATGAGTTATAAGTTATGCGTTATGCGTTATTCGTTATGAGTAATGAGTTATAAGTTATGCGTTATGCGTTATGCTTTATGCGTTATGCGTTATGCGTTATGCGTTATGCGTTATGCGTTATGCGTTATGCGTTATGCGTTATGCGTTATGCGTTTTGCGTTATGCGTTATGCGTTATGCGTTGTGCGTTATACGTTTGCGTTATGCGTTATGCGTTATGCTTTATGCGTTATGCGTTATGCGTTATGCGTTATGCGTTATGCGTTATGCGATATGCGTAATGCGTTATGCGTTATGCGTTATGCGTTATGCGTTATGCGTTATTCGTTATGAGTAACGAGTTATAAGTTATGCGTTATGCGTTATGCTTCATGCATTATGCGTTATGCGTTATGCGTTATGCGTTATGCGTTATGCGTTATGCGTTATGCGTTATGCGTTATGCGTTATGCCTTATGCGTTATGCGTTATTCGTTATGAGTAATGAGTTATAAGTTATGCGTTATGCGTTATGCTTCATGCGTTATGCGTTATGCGTTATGCGTTATGCGTTATGCGTTATGCGTTATGCGTTATGCGCTATGCGTTATACGGTATGCGTTATGCGTTATGCGTTATGCGTTATGCGTTATGCGTTATGCGTTATGCGTTATGCGTTATGCGTTATGCGTTATGCGTTATGCGTTATGCGTTATGCGTTATGCGTTATGCTTTATGCGTTATGCGTCATGCGTTATGCTTTATGCGTTATGCGTTACTCCTTATGAGTTATGGGTTATAAGTTATGCGTAATGCGTTATGCGTTATGCGTTATGCATTATGCTTTATCCGTTATGCGTTATGCGTTATGCTTTATGCGTTATGCGTTATGAGTTATGAGTAATGAGTTATAAGTTATGCGTTATGCGTTATTCGTTATGAGTAATGAGTTATAAGTTATGCGTTATGCGTTATGCTTTATGCGTTATGCGTTATGCGTTATGCGTTATGCGTTATGCGTTATGCGTTATGCGTTATGCGTTATGCGTTTTGCGTTATGCGTTATGCGTTATGCGTTGTGCGTTATACGTTTGCGTTATGCGTTATGCGTTATGCTTTATGCGTTATGCGTTATGCGTTATGCGTTATGCGTTATGCGTTATGCGATATGCGTAATGCGTTATGCGTTATGCGTTATGCGTTATGCGTTATGCTTCATGCGTTATGCGTTATGCGTTATGCGTTATGCGTTATGCGTTATGCGTTATGCGCTATGCGTTATACGGTATGCGTTATGCGTTATGCGTTATGCGTTATGCGTTATGCGTTATGCGTTATGCTTTATGCGTTATGCGTCATGCGTTATGCTTTATGCGTTATGCGTTATGAGTTATGAGTAATGAGTTATAAGTTATGCGTTATGCGTTATACGTTATACGTTATGCGTTATGCGTTATGCGTTATGCGTTATGCGTTATGCGTTATGCGTTATGCATTATGCGTTATGCGTTATGCTTTATGCGTTATGCGTTATGCTTTATGCGTTATGCGTTACTCCTTATGAGTTATGAGTTATAAGTTATGCGTAATGCGGTATGCGTTATACGTTATACGTTATGCGTTATGCGTTATGCGTTTTGCGTTATGCGTTATGCGTTATGCGTTATGCATTATGCGTTATGCGTTATGCGTTATGCGTTAAGCGTTATGCGTTTTGCTGTATTCGTTATGCGTTGTGCATTATGAGTTATGCGTTATCTGTTATGCTTTATGCGTTATGCGTTATGCGTTACGCTTTATGCGTTATGCATTATGCGTTATGCGTTATGCGTTATGCATTATGCGTTATGCGTTATGCGTGATCCGTTATGCGTTAAGCGTTATGCGTTTTGCTGTATTCGTAATGCGTTGTGCATTATGTGTTATGCGTTATGTGTTATGCGTTATGCGTTATGCGTTATACGTTATGCGTTATGCGTTATGCGTTATGAGTTATGAGTAATGAGTTATAAGTTATGCGTTATGCGTTATACGTTATACGTTATGCGTTATGCGTTATGCGTTATGCGTTATGCGTTATGCGTTATGCGTTATGCGTTATGCGTTATGCATTATGCGTTATGCGTTATGCTTTATGCGTTATGCGTTATGCTTTATGCGTTATGCGTTACTCCTTATGAGTTATGAGTTATAAGTTATGCGTAATGCGGTATGCGTTATACGTTATACGTTATGCGTTATGCGTTATGCGTTATGCGTTATGCGTTATGCATTATGCGTTATGCGTTATGCGTTATGCGTTATGCGTTATGCGTTATGCGTTATGCGTTATGCGTTATGCGTTATGCGTTATGCGTTATGCGTTATGCGTTATGCGTTATGCGTTATGCTTTATGCGTTATGCGTCATGCGTTATGCTTTATGCGTTATGCGTTATGAGTTATGAGTAATGAGTTATAAGTTATGCGTTATGCGTTATACGTTATACGTTATGCGTTGTGCGTTATACGTTTGCGTTATGCGTTATGCGTTATGCGTTATGCGTTATGCGTTATGCGTTATGCGATATGCGTAATGCGTTATGCGTTATGCGTTATGCGTTATGCGTTATGCGTTATGCGTTATGCGTTATGCGTTATGCATTATGCGTTATGCGTTATGCGTTATGCGTTATGCGTTATGCGTTATTCGTTATGAGTAATGAGTTATAAGTTATGCGTTATGCGTTATGCTTTATGCATTATGCGTTATGCGTTATGCGTTATGCGTTATGCGTTATGCGTTATGCCTTATGCGTTATGCGTTATTCGTTATGAGTAATGAGTTATGCGTTATGCGTTATGCGTTATGCTTCATGCGTTATGCGTTATGCGTTATGCGTTATGCGTTATGCGTTATGCGTTATGCGCTATGCGTTATACGGTATGCGTTATGCGTTATGCGTTATGCGTTATGCGTTATGCGTTATGCGTTATGCGTTATGCGTTATGCGTTATGCGTTATGCGTTATGCGTTATGCGTTATGCGTTATGCGTTATGCGTTATGCGTTGTGCGTTATGCGTTATGCGTTACGCGTTATGCGTTATGCGTTATGCTTTATGCGATATGCGTTACTCCTTATGAGTTATGAGTTATAAGTTATGCGTAATGCGTTATGCGTTATGCGTTATGCTTTATGCGTTATGCGTTATGCGTTATGCGTTATGCGTTATGCGTTATGCGTTACGCTTTATGCGTTATGCATTATGCGTTATGCGTTATGCGTTATGCATTATGCGTTATGCGTGATGCATTATGCGTTAAGCGTTATGCGTTTTGCTGTATTCGTTATGCGTTGAGCATTATGCGTTATGCGTTATGTGTTATGCGTTATGCGTTATGCGTTATACGTTATGCGTTATGCGTTATGCGTTATCCGTTATGTGTTATGCGATATACGTTTTGCGGTATTCGTTATGCGTTATGATTTATGCTTTATGCTTTATGCGTTATGCGTTATGCGTTTTGCGGTATTCGTTATGCGTTGTGCATTATGCGTTATGCGTTGTGCGTTATGGGTTATGATTTATGCGTTATGCGATATGAGTTATGCGTTAAGCGTTATGCGTTATGCGTTATGCGTTATGCGTTATGCGTTATGCGTTATGCGTTATGCGTTATGCGTTATGCGTTATGCGTTATGCGTTATGCGTTATGCGTTATGCGTTATGCGATATGCGTCATGCATCAAGCCTTATGCGATATGCGATATGCGTCATGCATCAAGCCTTATGCGTTATGGGTTATGCGTTAACGTTATGCGTTATGCGTTATGATTTATGCTTTAGGCGTTATGCGTTATGCGTGATCCGACATGCGTTATGCATTTTGCGTTATGCGTTATTCGTTATGAGTTATGAGTTATAAGTTATGCGTAATGCGTTATGCGTTATGCGTTATGCCTTATGCGTTATTCGTTATGCATTATGCTTTATCCGTTATGCGTTATGCGTTATGCTTTATGCGTTATGCGTTATGCGTTATGCGTTATGCGTTATGCGCTATGCGTTATACGGTATGCGTTATGCGTTATGCGTTATGCGTTATGCGTTATGCGTTATGCGTTATGCGTTATGCGTTATGCGTTATGCTTTATGCGTTATGCGTCATGCGTTATGCTTTATGCGTTATGCGTTACTCCTTATGAGTTATGGGTTATAAGTTATGCGTAATGCGTTATGCGTTATGCGTTATGCATTATGCTTTATCCGTTATGCGTTATGCGTTATGCTTTATGCGTTATGCGTTATGAGTTATGAGTAATGAGTTATAAGTTATGCGTTATGCGTTATTCGTCATGAGTAATGAGTTATAAGTTATGCGTTATGCGTTATGCTTTATGCGTTATGCGTTATGCTTTATGCGTTATGCGTTACTCCTTATGAGTTATGAGTTATAAGTTATGCGTAATGCGGTATGCGTTATACGTTATACGTTATGCGTTATGCGTTATGCGTTATGCGTTATGCGTTATGCGTTATGCATTATGCGTTATGCGTTATGCGTTATGCGTTAAGCGTTATGCGTTTTGCTGTATTCATTATGCGTTGTGCATTATGAGTTATGCGTTATGTGTTATGCTTTATGCGTTATGCGTTATGCGTTATGCGTTATGCGTTATGCATTATGCGTTATGCGTTATGCGTTATGCATTATGCATTATGCGTTATGCGTGATCCGTTATGCGTTAAGCGTTATGCGTTTTGCTGTATTCGTAATGCGTTGTGCATTATGTGTTATGCGTTATGTGTTATGCGTTATGCGTTATGCGTTATACGTTATGCGTTATGCGTTATGCGTGATCCGTTATGTGTTAGGCGATATACGTTTTGCGGTATTCGTTATGCGTTATGCGTTATGCGTTATGCGTTATCCGTTGTTCGTTATGCATTATGCGTTGTGCGTTATACGTTTGCGTTATGCGTTATGCGTTATACGGTATGCGTTATGCGTTATACGTTATGCGTTATGCGTTATGCGATATGCGTTATGAGTTATGCGTTATGCTTTATGCGTTGTGCGTTATTAGTTACACGTTATGCGTTATGCGTTATGCGTTATGCGTTAGGGGTTATGCGTTATGCGTTATGCGTTAGGCGTTATGCGTTATGCGTTATGCGTTATGCGTTATGAGTTATACGTTATGCGTTATGCGTTAGGGGTTATGCGTTATGCGTTATGCGTTATGCTTTATGCGTTATGCATTATGCGTTATGCGTTATGCGATATGCGTTATCCGTTATGCGTTATGCGTTATGCGTTATTCGTTATGAGTAATGAGTTATAAGTTATGCGTTATGCGTTATGCTTTATGCGTTATGCGTTATGCGTTATGCGTTATGCGTTATGCGTTATGCGTTTTGCGTTATGCGTTATGCGTTATGCGTTATGCGTTATGCGTTATGCGTTATGCGTTATGCGTTATGCGATATGCGTCATGCATCAAGCCTTATGCGATATGCGTCATGCATCAAGCCTTATGCGATATGCGATATGCGTCATGCATCAAGCCTTATGCGTTATGGGTTATGCGTTAACGTTATGCGTTATGCGTTATGATTTATGCTTTATGCGTTATGCGTTATGCGTGATCCGACATGCGTTATGCATTTTGCGTTATGCGTTATTCGTTATGAGTTATGAGTTATAAGTTATGCGTAATGCGTTATGCGTTATGCGTTATGCATTATGCTTTATCCGTTATGCGTTATGCGTTATGCGTTATGCGTTATGCGTTATGCTTTATGCGTTATGCGTTATGCGTTATGCTTTATGCGGTATTCGTTATGCGTTATGCGTTATGCGTTATGCGTTATGCGTTATGCGTTATGCGTGATCCGACATGCATTATGCATTTTGCGTTATGCGTGATCCGACATGCATTATGCATTTTGCGTTATGCGTTATTCGTTATGAGTTATGAGTTATAAGTTATGCGTAATGCGTTGTGCGTTATGCGTTATGCATTATGCTTTATCCGTTATGCGTTATGCGTTATGCTTTATGCGTTATGCGTTATGCGTTATGCGTTATGCGTTATGCCTTATGCGTTATGCGTTATTCGTTATGAGTAAAGAGTTATAAGTTATGCGTTATGCGTTATGCTTCATGCGTTATGCGTTATGCGTTATGCGTTATGCGTTATGCGTTATGCGTTATGCGTTATGCGTTATGCGTTATGCTTTATGCGTTATGCGTTACTCCTTATGAGTTATGAGTTATAAGTTATGCGTAATGCGGTATGCGTTATACGTTATACGTTATGCGTTATGCGTTATGCGTTATGCGTTATGCGTTATGCATTATGTGTTATGCGTTATGCGTTATGCGTTAAGCGTTATGCGTTTTGCTGTATTCGTTATGCGTTGTGCATTATGAGTTATGCGTTATGTGTTATGGTTTATGCGTTATGCGTTATGCGTTACGCTTTATGCGTTATGCATTATGCGTTATGCGTTATGCGTTATGCATTATGCGTTATGCGTTATGCGTTATGCGTTATGCATTATGCGTTATGCGTGATGCATTATGCGTTAAGCGTTATGCGTTTTGCTGTATTCGTTATGCGTTGAGCATTATGCGTTACGCTTTATGCGTTATGCATTATGCGTTATGCGTTATGCGTTATGCATTATGCGTTATGCGTGATGCATTATGCGTTAAGCGTTATGCGTTTTGCTGTATTCGTTATGCGTTATGCATTATGCGTTATGCGTTATGCGTTATGCATTATGCGTTATGCGTTATGCGTGATCCGTTATGCGTTAAGCGTTATGCGTTTTGCTGTATTCGTAATGCGTTGTGCATTATGTGTTATGCGTTATGTGTTATGCGTTATGCGTTATGCGCTATACGTTATGCGTTATGCGTTATGCGTTATGCGTTATCCGTTGTTCGTTATGCGTTATGCGTTGTGCGTTATACGTTTGCGTTATGCGTTATACGGTATGCGTTATGCGTTATACGTTATGCGTTATGCGTTATGCGATATGCGTTATGCGTTATGCGTTATGCTTTATGCGTTGTGCTTTATTAGTTACACGTTATGCGTTATGCGTTATGCGTTAGGGGTTATGCGTTATGCGTTATGCGTTAGGCGTTATGCGTTATGCGTTATGCGTTATGCGTTATGAGTTATACGTTATGCGTTATGCCTTAGGGGTTATGCGTAATGCGTTATGCGTTATGCTTTATGCGTTATGCATTATGCGTTATGCGTTATGCGATATGCGTTATCCGTTATGCGTTATGCGTTATGCGTTATTCGTTATGAGTAATGAGTTATAAGTTATGCGTTATGCGTTATGCTTTATGCGTTATGCGTTATGCGTTATGCGTTATGCGTTATGCGTTATGCGTTATGCGTTATGCGTTATGCGTTTTGCGTTATGCGTTATGCGTTATGCGTTGTGCGTTATACGTTTGCGTTATGCGTTATGAGTTATGCTTTATGCGTTATGCGTTATGCGTTATGCGTTATGCGTTATGCGATATGCGTTATGCGTTATGCGTTATGCGTTATGCGTTATGCGTTATGCGTTATGCGTTATGCGTTATGCGTTATGCATTATGCGTTATGCGTTGTGCGTTATGCGTTATGCGTTATGCGTTATTCGTTATGAGTAATGAGTTATAAGTTATGCGTTATGCGTTATGCTTTATGCATTATGCGTTATGCGTTATGCGTTATGCGTTATGCGTTATGCGATATGCGTTATGCGTTATGCTTTATGCGTTATGCGTTACTCCTTATGAGTTATGAGTTATAAGTTATGCGTAATGCGTTATGCGTTATGCGTTATGCTTTATGCGTTATGCGATATGCGTTATACGTTATGCGTTATGCGTTATGCGTTGTGCGTTATGCGTTATGCGTTACGCGTTATGCGTTATGCGTTATGCTTTATGCGATATGCGTTACTCCTTATGAGTTATGAGTTATAAGTTATGCGTAATGCGTTATGCGTTATGCGTTATGCTTTATGCGTTATGCGTTATGCGTTATGCGTTATGCGTTATGCGTTATGCGTTACGCTTTATGCGTTATGCATTATGCGTTATGCGTTATGCGTTATGCATTATGCGTTATGCGTGATGCATTATGCGTTAAGCGTTATGCGTTTTGCTGTATTCGTTATGCGTTGAGCATTATGCGTTATGCGTTATGTGTTATGCGTTATGCGTTATGCGTTATACGTTATGCGTTATGCGTTATGCGTTATCCGTTATGTGTTATGCGATATACGTTTTGCGGTATTCGTTATGCGTTATGATTTATGCTTTATGCTTTATGCGTTATGCGTTATGCGTTATGCGTTATGCGTTATGAGTTATGCGTTATGAGTTATGCGTTATGCGTTATGCGTTATGCGTTATGCGTTATGCGTTATGCGTTTTGCGGTATTCGTTATGCGTTGTGCATTATGCGTTATGCGTTGTGCGTTATGGGTTATGATTTATGCGTTATGCGATATGAATTATGCGTTAAGCGTTATGCGTTATGCGTTATGCGTTATGCGTTATGCGTTATGCGTTATGCGTTATGCGTTATGCGTTATGCGATATGCGTCATGCATCAAGCCTTATGCGATATGCGATATGCGTCATGCATCAAGCCTTATGCGTTATGGGTTATGCGTTAACGTTATGCGTTATGCGTTATGATTTATGCTTTAGGCGTTATGCGTTATGCGTGATCCGACATGCGTTATGCATTTTGCGTTATGCGTTATTCGTTATGAGTTATGAGTTATAAGTTATGCGTAATGCGTTATGCGTTATGCGTTATGCCTTATGCGTTATTCGTTATGCATTATGCTTTATCCGTTATGCGTTATGCGTTATGCTTTATGCGTTATGCGTTATGCGTTATGCGTTATGCGTTATGCGCTATGCGTTATACGGTATGCGTTATGCGTTATGCGTTATGCGTTATGCGTTATGCGTTATGCGTTATGCGTTATGCGTTATGCGTTATGCGTTATGCGTTATGCTTTATGCGTTATGCGTCATGCGTTATGCTTTATGCGTTATGCGTTACTCCTTATGAGTTATGGGTTATAAGTTATGCGTAATGCGTTATGCGTTATGCGTTATGCATTATGCGTTATCCGTTATGCGTTATGCGTTATGCTTTATGCGTTATGCGTTATGAGTTATGAGTAATGAGTTATAAGTTATGCGTTATGCGTTATTCGTTATGAGTAATGAGTTATAAGTTATGCGTTATGCGTTATGCTTTATGCGTTATGCGTTATGCTTTATGCGTTATGCGTTACTCCTTATGAGTTATGAGTTATAAGTTATGCGTAATGCGGTATGCGTTATACGTTATACGTTATGCGTTATGCGTTATGCGTTATGCGTTATGCGTTATGCGTTATGCATTATGCGTTATGCGTTATGCGTTATGCGTTAAGCGTTATGCGTTTTGCTGTATTCATTATGCGTTGTGCATTATGAGTTATGCGTTATGTGTTATGCTTTATGCGTTATGCGTTATGCGTTACGCTTTATGCGTTATGCATTATGCGTTATGCGTTATGCGTTATGCATTATGCATTATGCGTTATGCGTGATCCGTTATGCGTTAAGCGTTATGCGTTTTGCTGTATTCGTAATGCGTTGTGCATTATGTGTTATGCGTTATGTGTTATGCGTTATGCGTTATGCGTTATACGTTATGCGTTATGCGTTATGCGTGATCCGTTATGTGTTAGGCGATATACGTTTTGCGGTATTCGTTATGCGTTATGCGTTATGCGTTATGCGTTATCCGTTGTTCGTTATGCATTATGCGTTGTGCGTTATACGTTTGCGTTATGCGTTATGCGTTATACGGTATGCGTTATGCGTTATACGTTATGCGTTATGCGTTATGCGATATGCGTTATGAGTTATGCGTTATGCTTTATGCGTTGTGCGTTATTAGTTACACGTTATGCGTTATGCGTTATGCGTTATGCGTTAGGGGTTATGCGTTATGCGTTATGCGTTAGGCGTTATGCGTTCTGCGTTATGCGTTATGCGTTATGAGTTATACGTTATGCGTTATGCGTTAGGGGTTATGCGTTATGCGTTATGCGTTATGCTTTATGCGTTATGCATTATGCGTTATGCGTTATGCGATATGCGTTATCCGTTATGCGTTATGCGTTATGCGTTATTCGTTATGAGTAATGAGTTATAAGTTATGCGTTATGCGTTATGCTTTATGCGTTATGCGTTATGCGTTATGCGTTATGCGTTATGCGTTATGCGTTTTGCGTTATGCGTTATGCGTTATGCGTTATGCGTTATGCGTTATGCGTTATGCGTTATGCGATATGCGTCATGCATCAAGCCTTATGCGATATGCGTCATGCATCAAGCCTTATGCGACATGCGATATGCGTCATGCATCAAGCCTTATGCGTTATGGGTTATGGGTTAACGTTATGCGTTATGCGTTATGATTTATGCTTTATGCGTTATGCGTTATGCGTGATCCGACATGCGTTATGCATTTTGCGTTATGCGTTATTCGTTATGAGTTATGAGTTATAAGTTATGCGTAATGCGTTATGCGTTATGCGTTATGCATTATGCTTTATCCGTTATGCGTTATGCGTTATGCGTTATGCGTTATGCGTTATGCTTTATGCGTTATGCGTTATGCGTTATGCTTTATGCGGTATTCGTTATGCGTTATGCGTTATGCGTTATGCGTTATGCGTTATGCGTGATCCGACATGCATTATGCATTTTGCGTTATGCGTGATCAGACATGCATTATGCATTTTGCGTTATGCGTTATTCGATATGAGTTATGAGTTATAAGTTATGCGTAATGCGTTATGCGTTATGCGTTATGCATTATGCTTTATCCGTTATGCGTTATGCGTTATGCTTTATGCGTTATGCGTTATGCGTTATGCGTTATGCGTTATGCCTTATGCGTTATGCGTTATTCGTTATGAGTAAAGAGTTATAAGTTATGCGTTATGCGTTATGCTTCATGCGTTATGCGTTATGCGTTATGCGTTATGCGTTATGCGTTATGCGTTATGCGTTATGCGTTATGCTTTATGCGTTATGCGTTACTCCTTATGAGTTATGAGTTATAAGTTATGCGTAATGCGGTATGCGTTATACGTTATACGTTATGCGTTATGCGTTATGCGTTATGCGTTATGCGTTACGCTTTATGCGTTATGCATTATGCGTTATGCGTTATGCGTTATGCATTATGCGTTATGCGTTATGCGTTATGCGTTATGCATTATGCGTTATGCGTGATGCATTATGCGTTAAGCGTTATGCGTTTTGCTGTATTCGTTATGCGTTACGCTTTATGCGTTATGCATTATGCGTTATGCGTTATGCGTTATGCATTATGCGTTATGCGTGATGCATTATGCGTTAAGCGTTATGCGTTTTGCTGTATTCGTTATGCGTTGAGCATTATGCGTTATGCGTTATGCGTTATGCTTTATGCGTTATGCGTTATGCGTTATGCGTTATGCGTTATGCGTTATCCGTTGTTCGTTATGCATTATGCGTTGTGCGTTATACGTTTGCGTTATGCGTTATGCGTTATACGGTATGCGTTATGCGTTATACGTTATGCGTTATGCGTTATGCGATATGCGTTATGAGTTATGCGTTATGCTTTATGCGTTGTGCGTTATTAGTTACACGTTATGCGTTATGCGTTATGCGTTATGCGTTAGGGGTTATGCGTTATGCGTTAGGCGTTATGCGTTCTGCGTTATGCGTTATGCGTTATGAGTTATACGTTATGCGTTATGCGTTAGGGGTTATGCGTTATGCGTTATGCGTTATGCTTTATGCGTTATGCATTATGCGTTATGCGTTATGCGATATGCGTTATCCGTTATGCGTTATGCGTTATGCGTTATTCGTTATGAGTAATGAGTTATAAGTTATGCGTTATGAGTAATGAGTTATAAGTTATGCGTTATGCGTTATGCGTTATGCGTTATGCGTTATGCGTTTTGCGTTATGCGTTATGCGTTATGCGTTATGCGTTATGCGTTATGCGTTATGCGATATGCGTCATGCATCAAGCCTTATGCGATATGCGTCATGCATCAAGCCTTATGCGATATGCGATATGCGTCATGCATCAAGCCTTATGCGTTATGGGTTATGCGTTAACGTTATGCGTTATGCGTTATGATTTATGCTTTATGCGTTATGCGTTATGCGTGATCCGACATGCGTTATGCATTTTGCGTTATGCGTTATTCGTTATGAGTTATGAGTTATAAGTTATGCGTAATGCGTTATGCGTTATGCGTTATGCATTATGCTTTATCCGTTATGCGTTATGCGTTATGCGTTATGCGTTATGCGTTATGCTTTATGCGTTATGCGTTATGCGTTATGCTTTATGCGTTATGCGTTATGCGTTATGCGTTATGCGTTATGCGTTATGCGTTATGCGTGATCCGACATGCATTATGCATTTTGCGTTATGCGTGATCCGACATGCATTATGCATTTTGCGTTATGCGTTATTCGTTATGAGTTATGAGTTATAAGTTATGCGTAATGCGTTATGCGTTATGCGTTATGCATTATGCTTTATCCGTTATGCGTTATGCGTTATGCTTTATGCGTTATGCGTTATGCGTTATGCGTTATGCGTTATGCCTTATGCGTTATGCGTTATTCGTTATGAGTAAAGAGTTATAAGTTATGCGTTATGCGTTATGCTTCATGCGTTATGCGTTATGCGTTATGCGTTATGCGTTATGCGTTATGCGTTATGCGTTATGCGTTATGCTTTATGCGTTATGCGTTACTCCTTATGAGTTATGAGTTATAAGTTATGCGTAATGCGGTATGCGTTATACGTTATACGTTATGCGTTATGCGTTATGCGTTATGCGTTACGCGTTATGCGTTATGCGTTATGCTTTATGCGATATGCGTTACTCCTTATGAGTTATGAGTTATAAGTTATGCGTAATGCGTTATGCGTTATGCGTTATGCTTTATGCGTTATGCGTTATGCGTTATGCGTTATGCGTTATGCGTTATGCGTTATGCGTTACGCTTTATGCGTTATGCATTATGCGTTATGCGTTATGCGTTAAGCATTATGCGTTATGCGTGATGCATTATGCGTTAAGCGTTATGCGTTTTGCTGTATTCGTTATGCGTTGAGCATTATGCGTTATGCGTTATGTGTTATGCGTTATGCGTTATGCGTTATACGTTATGCGTTATGCGTTATGCGTTATCCGTTATGTGTTAGGCGATATACGTTTTGCGGTATTCGTTATGCGTTATGATTTATGCTTTATGCTTTATGCGTTATGCGTTATGCGTTATGCGTTATGAGTTATGCGTTATGAGTTATGCGTTATGCGTTATGCGTTATGCGTTATGCGTTATGCGTTTTGCGCTATTCGTTATGCGTTGTGCATTATGCGTTATGCGTTGTGCGTTATGGGTTATGATTTATGCGTTATGCGATATGAGTTATGCGTTAAGCGTTATGCGTTATGCGTTATGCGTTATGCGTTATGCGTTATGCGTTATGCGTTATGCGTTATGCGTTATGCGTTATGCGATATGCGTCATGCATCAAGCCTTATGCGATATGCGATATGCGTCATGCATCAAGCCTTATGCGTTATGGGTTATGCGTTAACGTTATGCGTTATGCGTTATGATTTATGCTTTAGGCGTTATGCGTTATGCGTTATGCGTTATGCTTTATGCGTTATGCGTTATGCGTTATGCGTTATGCGTTATGCCTTATGCGTTATGCGTTATTCGTTATGAGTAAAGAGTTATAAGTTATGCGTTATGCATTATGCTTTATCCGTTATGCGTTATGCGTTATGCTTTATGCGTTATGCGTTATGCGTTATGCGTTATGCGTTATGCCTTATGCGTTATGCGTTATTCGTTATGAGTAAAGAGTTATAAGTTATGCGTTATGCGTTATGCTTCATGCGTTATGCGTTATGCGTTATGCGTTATGCGTTATGCGTTATGCGTTATGCGTTATGCGTTATGCTTTATGCGTTATGCGTTACTCCTTATGAGTTATGAGTTATAAGTTATGCGTAATGCGGTATGCGTTATACGTTATACGTTATGCGTTATGCGTTATGCGTTATGCGTTATGCGTTACGCTTTATGCGTTATGCATTATGCGTTATGCGTTATGCGTTATGCATTATGCGTTATGCGTTATGCGTTATGCGTTATGCATTATGCGTTATGCGTGATGCATTATGCGTTAAGCGTTATGCGTTTTGCTGTATTCGTTATGCGTTGAGCATTATGCGTTACGCTTTATGCGTTATGCATTATGCGTTATGCGTTATGCGTTATGCATTATGCGTTATGCGTGATGCATTATGCGTTAAGCGTTACGCGTTTTGCTGTATTCGTTATGCGTTGAGCATTATGCGTTATGCGTTATGCGTTATGCTTTATGCGTTATGCGTTATGCGTTATGCGTTATGCGTTATGCGTTATCCGTTGTTCGTTATGCATTATGCGTTGTGCGTTATACGTTTGCGTTATGCGTTATGCGTTATACGGTATGCGTTATGCGTTATACGTTATGCGTTATGCGTTATGCGATATGCGTTATGAGTTATGCGTTATGCTTTATGCGTTGTGCGTTATTAGTTACACGTTATGCGTTATGCGTTATGCGTTATGCGTTAGGGGTTATGCGTTATGCGTTAGGCGTTATGCGTTCTGCGTTATGCGTTATGCGTTATGAGTTATACGTTATGCGTTATGCGTTAGGGGTTATGCGTTATGCGTTATGCGTTATGCTTTATGCGTTATGCATTATGCGTTATGCGTTATGCGATATGCGTTATCCGTTATGCGTTATGCGTTATGCGTTATTCGTTATGAGTAATGAGTTATAAGTTATGCGTTATGAGTAATGAGTTATAAGTTATGCGTTATGCGTTATGCGTTATGCGTTATGCGTTATGCGTTTTGCGTTATGCGTTATGCGTTATGCGTTATGCGTTATGCGTTATGCGTTATGCGATATGCGTCATGCATCAAGCCTTATGCGATATGCGTCATGCATCAAGCCTTATGCGATATGCGATATGCGTCATGCATCAAGCCTTATGCGTTATGGGTTATGCGTTAACGTTATGCGTTATGCGTTATGATTTATGCTTTATGCGTTATGCGTTATGCGTGATCCGACATGCGTTATGCATTTTGCGTTATGCGTTATTCGTTATGAGTTATGAGTTATAAGTTATGCGTAATGCGTTATGCGTTATGCGTTATGCATTATGCTTTATCCGTTATGCGTTATGCGTTATGCGTTATGCGTTATGCGTTATGCTTTATGCGTTATGCGTTATGCGTTATGCTTTATGCGGTATTCGTTATGCGTTATGCGTTATGCGTTATGCGTTATGCGTTATGCGTGATCCGACATGCATTATGCATTTTGCGTTATGCGTGATCCGACATGCATTATGCATTTTGCGTTATGCGTTATTCGTTATGAGTTATGAGTTATAAGTTATGCGTAATGCGTTATGCGTTATGCGTTATGCATTATGCTTTATCCGTTATGCGTTATGCGTTATGCTTTATGCGTTATGCGTTATGCGTTATGCGTTATGCGTTATGCCTTATGCGTTATGCGTTATTCGTTATGAGTAAAGAGTTATAAGTTATGCGTTATGCGTTATGCTTCATGCGTTATGCGTTATGCGTTATGCGTTATGCGTTATGCGTTATGCGTTATGCGTTATGCGTTATACGTTATGCTTTATGCGTTATGCGTTACTCCTTATGAGTTATGAGTTATAAGTTATGCGTAATGCGGTATGCGTTATACGTTATACGTTATGCGTTATGCGTTATGCGTTATGCGTTATGCGTTATGCATTATGTGTTATGCGTTATGCGTTATGCGTTAAGCGTTATGCGTTTTGCTGTATTCGTTATGCGTTGTGCATTATGAGTTATGCGTTATGTGTTATGCTTTATGCGTTATGCGTTATGCGTTACGCTTTATGCGTTATGCATTATGCGTTATGCGTTATGCGTTATGCATTATGCGTTATGCGTTATGCGTTATGCGTTATGCATTATGCGTTATGCGTGATGCATTATGCGTTAAGCGTTATGCGTTTTGCTGTATTCGTTATGCGTTGAGCATTATGCGTTACGCTTTATGCGTTATGCATTATGCGTTATGCGTTATGCGTTATGCATTATGCGTTATGCGTGATGCATTATGCGTTAAGCGTTATGCGTTTTGCTGTATTCGTTATGCGTTGAGCATTATGCGTTATGCGTTATGCGTTATGCTTTATGCGTTATGCGTTATGCGTTATGCTTTATGCGTTATGCGTTACTCCTTATGAGTTATGAGTTATAAGTTATGCGTAATGCGGTATGCGTTATACGTTATACGTTATGCGTTATGCGTTATGCGTTATGCGTTACGCGTTATGCGTTATGCGTTATGCTTTATGCGATATGCGTTACTCCTTATGAGTTATGAGTTATAAGTTATGCGTAATGCGTTATGCGTTATGCGTTATGCTTTATGCGTTATGCGTTATGCGTTATGCGTTATGCGTTATGCGTTATGCGTTACGCTTTATGCGTTATGCATTATGCGTTATGCGTTATGCGTTAAGCATTATGCGTTATGCGTGATGCATTATGCGTTAAGCGTTATGCGTTTTGCTGTATTCGTTATGCGTTGAGCATTATGCGTTATGCGTTATGTGTTATGCGTTATGCGTTATGCGTTATACGTTATGCGTTATGCGTTATGCGTTATCCGTTATGTGTTAGGCGATATACGTTTTGCGGTATTCGTTATGCGTTATGATTTATGCTTTATGCTTTATGCGTTATGCGTTATGCGTTATGCGTTATGAGTTATGCGTTATGAGTTATGCGTTATGCGTTATGCGTTATGCGTTATGCGTTATGCGTTTTGCGCTATTCGTTATGCGTTGTGCATTATGCGTTATGCGTTGTGCGTTATGGGTTATGATTTATGCGTTATGCGATATGAGTTATGCGTTAAGCGTTATGCGTTATGCGTTATGCGTTATGCGTTATGCGTTATGCGTTATGCGTTATGCGTTATGCGTTATGCGTTATGCGTTATGCGATATGCGTCATGCATCAAGCCTTATGCGATATGCGATATGCGTCATGCATCAAGCCTTATGCGTTATGGGTTATGCGTTAACGTTATGCGTTATGCGTTATGATTTATGCTTTAGGCGTTATGCGTTATGCGTGATCCGACATGCGTTATGCATTTTGCGTTATGCGTTATTCGTTATGAGTTATGAGTTATAAGTTATGCGTAATGCGTTATGCGTTATGCGTTATGCCTTATGCGTTATTCGTTATGCATTATGCTTTATCCGTTATGCGTTATGCGTTATGCTTTATGCGTTATGCGTTATGCGTTATGCGTTATGCGTTATGCGCTATGCGTTATACGGTATGCGTTATGCGTTATGCGTTATGCGTTATGCGTTATGCGTTATGCGTTATGCGTTATGCGTTATGCGTTACGCTTTATGCGTTATGCATTATGCGTTATGCGTTATGCGTTATGCATTATGCATTATGCGTTATGCGTGATCCGTTATGCGTTAAGCGTTATGCGTTTTGCTGTATTCGTAATGCGTTGTGCATTATGTGTTATGCGTTATGCGTTATGCGTTATGCGTTATACGTTATGCGTTATGCGTTATGCGTGATCCGTTATGTGTTAGGCGATATACGTTTTGCGGTATTCGTTATGCGTTATGCGTTATGCGTTATGCGTTATCCGTTGTTCGTTATGCATTATGCGTTGTGCGTTATACGTTTGCGTTATGCGTTATGCGTTATACGGTATGCGTTATGCGTTATACGTTATGCGTTATGCGTTATGCGATATGCGTTATGTGTTATGCGTTATGCTTTATGCGTTGTGCGTTATTAGTTACACGTTATGCGTTATGCGTTATGCGTTATGCGTTAGGGGTTATGCGTTATGCGTTATGCGTTAGGCGTTATGCGTTATGCGTTATGCGTTATGCGTTATGAGTTATACGTTATGCGTTATGCGTTAGGGGTTATGCGTTATGCGTTATGCGTTATGCTTTATGCGTTATGCATTATGCGTTATGCGTTATGCGATATGCGTTATCCGTTATGCGTTATGCGTTATGCGTTATTCGTTATGAGTAATGAGTTATAAGTTATGCGTTATGCGTTATGCTTTATGCGTTATGCGTTATGCGTTATGCGTTATGCGTTATGCGTTATGCGTTATGCGTTATGCGTTATGCGTTATGCGTTATGCGTTATGCGATATGCGTTATGCGTTATGCATTATGCTTTATCCGTTATGCGTTATGCGTTATGCGTTATGCGTTATGCGTTATGCTTTATGCGTTATGCGTTATGCGTTATGCTTTATGCGGTATTCGTTATGCGTTATGCGTTATGCGTTATGCGTTATGCGTTATGCGTTATGCGTGATCCGACATGCATTATGCATTTTGCGTTATGCGTGATCCGACATGCATTATGCATTTTGCGTTATGCGTTATTCGTTATGAGTTATGAGTTATAAGTTATGCGTAATGCGTTATGCGTTATGCGTTATGCATTATGCTTTATTCCTATATGCGTTATGCGTTATGCTTTATGCGTTATGCGTTATGCGTTATGCGTTATGCGTTATGCCTTATGCGTTATGCGTTATTCGTTATGAGTAAAGAGTTATAAGTTATGCGTTATGCGTTATGCTTCATGCGTTATGCGTTATGCGTTATGCGTTATGCGTTATGCGTTATGCGTTATGCGTTATGCGTTATGCGCTATGCGTTATACGGTATGCGTTATGCGTTATGCGTTATGCGTTATGCGTTATGCGTTATGCGTTATGCGTTATGCGTTATGCGTTATGCGTTATGCGTTATGCGTTATGCGTTATGCGTTATGCGTTATGCGTTATGCGTTATGCGTTATGCGTTATGCGTTATGCGTTATGCATTATTCGTTATGCGTTATGCGTTATGAGTAATGAGTTATAAGTTATGCGTTATGCGTTATTCGTTATGAGTAATGAGTTATAAGTTATGCGTTATGCGTTATGCTTTATGCGTTATGCGTTATGCGTTATGCTTTATGCGTTATGCGTTACTCCTTATGAGTTATGAGTTATAAGTTATGCGTAATGCGGTATGCGTTATACGTTATACGTTATGCGTTATGCGTTATGCGTTATGCGTTATGCGTTATGCATTATGTGTTATGCGTTATGCGTTATGCGTTAAGCGTTATGCGTTTTGCTGTATTCGTTATGCGTTGTGCATTATGAGTTATGCGTTATGTGTTATGCTTTATGCGTTATGCGTTATGCGTTACGCTTTATGCGTTATGCATTATGCGTTATGCGTAATGCGTTATGCATTATGCTTTATGCGTTATGCGTGATCCGTTATGCGTTAAGCGTTATGCGTTTTGCTGTATTCGTAATGCGTTGTGCATTATGTGTTATGCGTTATGCGTTATGCGTTATGCGTTATACGTTATGCGTTATGCGTTATGCGTGATCCGTTATGTGTTAGGCGATATACGTTTTGCGGTATTCGTTATGCGTTATGCGTTATGCGTTATGCGTTATCCGTTGTTCGTTATGCGTTATGCGTTGTGCGTTATACGTTTGCGTTATGCGTTATGCGTTATACGGTATGCGTTATACGTTATGCGTTATGCGTTATGCGATATGCGTTATGCGTTATGCGTTATGCTTTATGCGTTGTGCGTTATTAGTTACACGTTATGCGTTATGCGTTATGCGTTATGCGTTAGGGGTTATGCGTTATGCGTTACGCGTTAGGCGTTATGCGTTATGCGTTATGCGTTATGCGTTATGCGTTATGAGTTATACGTTATGCGTTATGCGTTAGGGGTTATGCGTTATGCGTTATGCGTTATGCGTTATGCGTTATGCGTTTTGCGTTATGCGTTATGCGTTATGCGTTGTGCGTTATACGTTTGCGTTATGCGTTATGCGTTATGCTTTATGCGTTATGCGTTATGCGTTATGCGTTATGCGTTATGCGTTATGCGATATGCGTAATGCGTTATGCGTTATGCGTTATGCGTTATGCGTTATGCGTTATGCGTTATGCGTTATGCGTTATGCGTTATGCGTTATGCATTATGCGTTATGCGTTATGCGTTATGCGTTATGCGTTATTCGTTATGAGTAATGAGTTATAAGTTATGCGTTATGCGTTATGCTTTATGCATTTTGCGTTATGCGTTATGCGTTATGCGTTATGCGTTATGCGTTATGCGTTATGCGTTATACGTTATGCTTCATGCGTTATGCGTTATGCGTTATGCGTTATGCGTTATGCGTTATGCGTTATGCGTTATGCGCTATGCGTTATACGGTATGCGTTATGCGTTATGCGTTATGCGTTATGCGTTATGCGTTATGCGTTATGCGTTATGCGTTATGCGTTATGCGTTATGCGTTATGCGTTATACTTTATGCGTTATGCGTCATGCGTTATGCTTTATGCGTTATGCGTTACTCCTTATGAGTTATGGGTTATAAGTTATGCGTAATGCGTTATGCGTTATGCGTTATGCGTTATGCGTTATGCGTTATGCGTTATGCGTTAGGGGTTATGCGTTATGCGTTATGCGTTATGCTTTATGCGTTATGCATTATGCGTTATGTGTTATGCGATATGCGTTATCCGTTATGCGTTATGCGTTATTCGTTATGAGTAATGAGTTATAAGTTATGCGTTATGCGTTATGCTTTATGCGTTATGCGTTATGCGTTATGCGTTATGCGTTATGCGTTATGCGTTATGCGTTATGCGTTTTGCGTTATGCGTTATGCGTTATGCGTTGTGCGTTATACGTTTGCGTTATGCGTTATGCGTTATGCTTTATGCGTTATGCGTTATGCGTTATGCGTTATGCCTTATGCGTTATGCGTTATTCGTTATGAGTAATGAGTTATAAGTTATGCGTTATGCGTTATGCTTCATGCGTTATGCGTTATGCGTTATGCGTTATGCGTTATGCGTTATGCGTTATGCGTTATGCTTTATGCGTTATGCGTCATGCGTTATGCTTTATGCGTTATGCGTTATGAGTTATGAGTAATGAGTTATAAGTTATGCGTTATGCGTTATACGTTATACGTTATGCGTTATGCGTTATGCGTTATGCGTTATGCGTTATGCGTTATGCATTATGCGTTATGCGTTATGCGATATGCGTTATCCGTTATGCGTTATGCGTTATGCGTTATTCGTTATGAGTAATGAGTTATAAGTTATGCGTTATGCGTTATGCGTTATTCGTTATGAGTAATGAGTTATAAGTTATGCGTTATACGTTATGCTTCATGCATTATGCGTTATGCGTTATGCGTTATGCGTTATGCGTTATGCGTTATGCGTTATGCGTTATGCGTTATGCGTTATGCATTATGTGTTATGCCTTATGCGTTATGCGTTATTCGTTATGAGTAATGAGTTATAAGTTATGCGTTATGCTTCATGCGTTATGCGTTATGCGTTATGCGTTATGCGTTATGCGTTATGCGTTATGCGTTATGCGTTATGCGCTATGCGTTATACGGTATGCGTTATGCGTTATGCGTTATGCGTTATGCGTTATGCGTTATGCGTTATGCGTTATGCGTTATGCGTTATGCGTTATGCGTTATGCGTTATGCGTTATGCGTTATGCGTTATGCGTTATGCGTTATGCGTTATGCGTTATGCGTTATGCGTTATGCGTTATGCTTTATGCGTTATGCGTCATGCGTTATGCTTTATGCGTTATGCGTTACTCCTTATGAGTTATGGGTTATAAGTTATGCGTAATGCGTTATGCGTTATGCGTTATGCATTATGCTTTATCCGTTATGCGTTATGCGTTATGCTTTATGCGTTATGCGTTATGAGTTATGAGTAATGAGTTATAAGTTATGCGTTATGCGTTATTCGTTATGAGTAATGAGTTATAAGTTATGCGTTATGCGTTATGCTTTATGCGTTATGCGTTATGCGTTATGCGTTATGCGTTATGCGTTATGCGTTATGCGTTATGCGTTATGCGTTTTGCGTTATGCTTTATGCGTTATGCGTTGTGCGTTATACGTTTGCGTTATGCGTTATGCGTTATGCTTTATGCGTTATGCGTTATGCGTTATGCGTTATGCGTTATGCGTTATGCGATATGCGTAATGCGTTATGCGTTATGCGTTATGCGTTATGCGTTATGCGTTATGCGTTATGCGTTATGCGTTATGCGTTATGCGTTATGCGTTATGCATTATGCGTTATGCGTTATGCGTTATGCGTTATGCGTTATTCGTTATGAGTAATGAGTTATAAGTTATGCGTTATGCGTTATGCTTTATGCATTATGCGTTATGCGTTATGCGTTATGCGTTATGCGTTATGCGTTATGCGTTATGCGTTATGCGTTATGCGTTATGCGTTATGCGTTATGCGTTATGCGTTATGCGTTATGCGTTATGCGTTATGCGTTATGCGTTATGCGTTATGCCTTATGCGTTATGCGTTATTCGTTATGAGTAATGAGTTATGCGTTATGCGTTATGCGTTATGCTTCATGCGTTATGCGTTATGCGTTATGCGTTATGCGTTATGCGTTATGCGTTATGCGCTATGCGTTATACGGTATGCGTTATGCGTTATGCGTTATGCGTTATGCGTTATGCGTTATGCGTTATGCGTTATGCGTTATGCGTTATGCGTTATGCGTTATGCGTTATGCGTTATGCGTTATGCGTTATGCGTTATGCGTTATGCTTTATGCGTTATGCGTCATGCGTTATGCTTGATGCGTTATGCGTTATGAGTTATGAGTAATGAGTTATAAGTTATGCGTTATGCGTTATACGTTATACGTTATGCGTTATGCGTTATGCGTTATGCGTTATGCGTTATGCGTTATGCGTTATGCGTTATGCGTTATGCGTTATGCGTTATGCGTTATGCATTATGCGTTATGCGTTATGCTTTATGCGTTATACGTTATGCTTTATGCGTTATGCGTTACTCCTTATGAGTTATGAGTTATAAGTTATGCGTAATGCGGTATGCGTTATACGTTATACGTTATGCGTTATGCGTTATGCGTTATGCGTTATGCGTTATGCGTTATGCGTTATGCATTATGCGTTATGCGTTATGCGTTATGCGTTAAGCGTTATGCGTTTTGTTGTATTCGTTATCCGTTGTGCATTATGAGTTATGCGTTATCTGTTATGCTTTATGCGTTATGCGTTATGCGTTACGCTTTATGCGTTATGCATTATGCGTTATGCGTTATGCGTTATGCATTATGCGTTATGCGTTATGCGTGATCCGTTATGCGTTAAGCGTTATGCGTTTTGCTGTATTCGTAATGCGTTGTGCATTATGTGTTATGCGTTATGTGTTATGCGTTATGCGTTATGCGTTATGCGTTATACGTTATGCGTTATGCGTTATGCGTTATGCGTTATCCGTTGTTCGTTATGCGTTATGCGTTGTGCGTTATACGTTTGCGTTATGCGTTATGCGTTATACGGTATGCGTTATGCGTTATACGTTATGCGTTATGCGTTATGCGTTATGCGTTATGCGTTATGCGTTATGCTTTATGCGTTGTGCGTTATTAGTTACACGTTATGCGTTATGCGTTATGCGTTATGCGTTAGGGGTTATGCGTTATGCGTTATGCGTTATGCGTTATGCGTTATGCGTTATGCGTTTTGCGTTATGAGTTATACGTTATGCGTTATGCGTTAGGGGTTATGCGTAATGCGTTATGCGTTATGCTTTATGCGTTATGCATTATGCGTTATGCGTTATGCGATATGCGTTATCCGTTATGCATTATGCGTTATGCGTTATTCGTTATGAGTAATGCGTTATGCATTATGCGTTATGCGTTATGCGTTATGCCTTATGCGTTATTCGTTATGAGTAATGAGTTATAAGTTATGCGTTATGCGTTATGCTTTATGCATTATGCGTTATGCGTTATGCGTTATGCGTTATGCGTTATGCGTTATGCGTTATGCGATATGCGTTATGCTTTATGCGTTATGCGTTACTCCTTATGAGTTATGAGTTATAAGTTATGCGTAATGCGTTATGCGTTATGCGTTATGCTTTATGCGTTATGCGTTATGCTTTATGCGTTATGCGTTATGCGTTATGCGTTATGCGTTATGCGTTTTGCGTTATGCGTTATGCGTTATGCGTTGTGCGTTATACGTTTGCGTTATGCGTTATGAGTTATGCTTTATGCGTTATGCGTTATGCGTTATGCGTTATGCGTTATGCGTTATGCGATATGCGTTATGCGTTATGCGTTATGCGTTATGCGTTATGCGTTATGCGTTATGCGTTATGCGTTATGCGTTATGCGTTATGCGTTATGCATTATGCGTTATGCGTTATGCGTTATGCCTTATGCGTTATTCGTTATGAGTAATGAGTTATAAGTTATGCGTTATGCGTTATGCTTTATGCATTATGCGTTATGCGTTATGCGTTATGCGTTATGCGTTATGCGTTATGCGTTATGCGATATGCGTTATGCTTTATGCGTTATGCGTTACTCCTTATGAGTTATGAGTTATAAGTTATGCGTAATGCGTTATGCGTTATGCGTTATGCTTTATGCGTTATGCGTTATGCGTTATGCGTTATGCGTTATGCGTTATGCGTGATCCGTTATGCGTTATGCGTTATGCGTTATGCGTTATGCGTTATGGTTTATGCGTTATCCGTTGTTCGTTATGCGTTATGCGTTGTGCGTTATACGTTTGCGTTATGCGTTATGCGTTATACGGTATGCGTTATGCGTTATACGTTATGCGTTATGCGTTATGCGATATGCGTTATGCGTTATGCGTTATGCTTTATGCGTTGTGCGTTATTAGTTACACGTTATGCGTTATGCGTTATGCGTTATGCGTTATCCGTTGTTCGTTATGCGTTATGCGTTGTGCGTTATACGTTTGCGTTATGCGTTATGCGTTATACGGTATGCGTTATGCGTTATACGTTATGCGTTATGCGTTATGCGATATGCGTTATGCGTTATGCGTTATGCTTTATGCGTTGTGCGTTATTAGTTACACGTTATGCGTTATGCGTTATGCGTTATGCATTATGCGTTATGCGTTATGCGTTATGCGTTAAGCGTTATGCGTTTTGTTGTATTCGTTATCCGTTGTGCATTATGAGTTATGCGTTATCTGTTATGCTTTATGCGTTATGCGTTATGCGTTACGCTTTATGCGTTATGCATTATGCGTTATGCGTTATGCGTTATGCATTATGCGTTATGCGTTATGCGTGATCCGTTATGCGTTAAGCGTTATGCGTTTTGCTGTATTCGTAATGCGTTGTGCATTATGTGTTATGCGTTATGTGTTATGCGTTATGCGTTATGCGTTATGCGTTATACGTTATGCGTTATGCGTTATGCGTTATGCGTTATCCGTTGTTCGTTATGCGTTATGCGTTGTGCGTTATACGTTTGCGTTATGCGTTATGCGTTATACGGTATGCGTTATGCGTTATACGTTATGCGTTATGCGTTATGCGATATGCGTTATGCGTTATGCGTTATGCTTTATGCGTTGTGCGTTATTAGTTACACGTTATGCGTTATGCGTTATGCGTTATGCGTTAGGGGTTATGCGTTATGCGTTATGCGTTAGGCGTTATGCGTTATGCGTTATGCGTTTTGCGTTATGAGTTATACGTTATGCGTTATGCGTTAGGGGTTATGCGTAATGCGTTATGCGTTATGCTTTATGCGTTATGCATTATGCGTTATGCGTTATGCGATATGCGTTATCCGTTATGCATTATGCGTTATGCGTTATTCGTTATGAGTAATGCGTTATGCATTATGCGTTATGCGTTATGCGTTATGCCTTATGCGTTATTCGTTATGAGTAATGAGTTATAAGTTATGCGTTATGCGTTATGCTTTATGCATTATGCGTTATGCGTTATGCGTTATGCGTTATGCGTTATGCGTTATGCGTTATGCGATATGCGTTATGCTTTATGCGTTATGCGTTACTCCTTATGAGTTATGAGTTATAAGTTATGCGTAATGCGTTATGCGTTATGCGTTATGCTTTATGCGTTATGCGTTATGCTTTATGCGTTATGCGTTATGCGTTATGCGTTATGCGTTATGCGTTTTGCGTTATGCGTTATGCGTTATGCGTTGTGCGTTATACGTTTGCGTTATGCGTTATGAGTTATGCTTTATGCGTTATGCGTTATGCGTTATGCGTTATGCGTTATGCGTTATGCGATATGCGTTATGCGTTATGCGTTATGCGTTATGCGTTATGCGTTATGCGTTATGCGTTATGCGTTATGCGTTATGCGTTATGCGTTATGCATTATGCGTTATGCGTTATGCGTTATGCCTTATGCGTTATTCGTTATGAGTAATGAGTTATAAGTTATGCGTTATGCGTTATGCTTTATGCATTATGCGTTATGCGTTATGCGTTATGCGTTATGCGTTATGCGTTATGCGTTATGCGATATGCGTTATGCTTTATGCGTTATGCGTTACTCCTTATGAGTTATGAGTTATAAGTTATGCGTAATGCGTTATGCGTTATGCGTTATGCTTTATGCGTTATGCGTTATGCGTTATGCGTTATGCGTTATGCGTTATGCGTGATCCGTTATGCGTTATGCGTTATGCGTTATGCGTTATGCGTTATGGTTTATGCGTTATCCGTTGTTCGTTATGCGTTATGCGTTGTGCGTTATACGTTTGCGTTATGCGTTATGCGTTATACGGTATGCGTTATGCGTTATACGTTATGCGTTATGCGTTATGCGATATGCGTTATGCGTTATGCGTTATGCTTTATGCGTTGTGCGTTATTAGTTACACGTTATGCGTTATGCGTTATGCGTTATGCGTTATCCGTTGTTCGTTATGCGTTATGCGTTGTGCGTTATACGTTTGCGTTATGCGTTATGCGTTATACGGTATGCGTTATGCGTTATACGTTATGCGTTATGCGTTATGCGATATGCGTTATGCGTTATGCGTTATGCTTTATGCGTTGTGCGTTATTAGTTACACGTTATGCGTTATGCGTTATGCGTTATGCGTTAGGGGTTATGCGTTATGCGTTATGCGTTAGGCGTTATGCGTTATGCGTTATGCGTTATGCGTTATGAGTTATACGTTATGCGTTATGCGTTAGGGGTTATGCGTAATGCGTTATGCGTTATGCTTTATGCGTTATGCATTATGCGTTATGCGTTATGCTTTATGCGTTATGCGTTATGCGTTATGCGTTATGCGTTATGCGTTATGCGTTATGCGTTATGCGTTTTGCGTTATGCGTTATGCGTTATGCGTTGTGCGTTATACGTTTGCGTTATGCGTTATGAGTTATGCTTTATGCGTTATGCGTTATGCGTTATGCTTTATGCGTTATGCGTTACTCCTTATGAGTTATGAGTTATAAGTTATGCGTAATGCGGTATGCGTTATACGTTATACGTTATGCGTTATGCGTTATGCGTTATGCGTTATGCGTTATGCGTTATGCGTTATGCGTTATGCGTTATGCTTTATGCGTTGTGCGTTATTAGTTACACGTTATGCGTTATGCGTTATGCGTTATGCGTTAGGGGTTATGCGTTATGCGTTATGCGTTAGGCGTTATGCGTTATGCGTTATGCGTTATGCGTTATGCGTTATGCGTTATGCGTTATGCGTTATGCGTTATGCGTTATGCATTATGCGTTATGCGTTATGCGTTATGCGTTATGCGTTATTCGTTATGAGTAATGAGTTATAAGTTATGCGTTATGCGTTATGCTTTATGCATTATGCGTTATGCGTTATGCGTTATGCGTTATGCGTTATGCGTTATGCGTTATGCGTTATGCGTTATGCGTTATGCGTTATGCGTTATGCGTTATGCGTTATGCGTTATGCGTTATGCGTTATGCGTCATGCGTTATGCCTTATGCGTTATGCGTTATTCGTTATGAGTAATGAGTTATGCGTTATGCGTTATGCGTTATGCTTCATGCGTTATGCGTTATGCGTTATGCGTTATGCGTTATGCGTTATGCGTTATGCGTTATGCGTTATGCGTTATGCGTTATGCGATATGCGTTATGCTTTATGCGTTATGCGTTACTCCTTATGAGTTATGAGTTATAAGTTATGCGTAATGCGTTATGCGTTATGCGTTATGCTTTATGCGTTATGCGTTATGCGTTATGCGTTATGCGTTATGCGTTATGCGTGATCCGTTATGCGTTATGCGTTATCTGTTATGCTTTATGCGTTATGCGTTATGCGTTATGCGTTACGCTTTATGCGTTATGCATTATGCGTTATGCGTTATGCGTTATGCATTATGCGTTATGCGTTATGCGTGATCCGTTATGCGTTAAGCGTTATGCGTTTTGCTGTATTCGTAATGCGTTGTGCATTATGTGTTATGCGTTATGTGTTATGCGTTATGCGTTATGCGTTATACGTTATGCGTTATGCGTTATGCGTTATGCGTTATCCGTTGTTCGTTATGCGTTATGCGTTGTGCGTTATACGTTTGCGTTATGCGTTATGCGTTATACGGTATGCGTTATGCGTTATACCTTATGCGTTATGCGTTATGCGATATGCGTTATGCGTTATGCGTTATGCTTTATGCGTTGTGCGTTATTAGTTACACGTTATGCGTTATGCGTTATGCGTTATGCGTTAGGGGTTATGCGTTATGCGTTATGCGTTAGGCGTTATGCGTTATGCGTTATGCGTTATGCGTTATGAGTTATACGTTATGCGTTATGCGTTAGGGGTTATGCGTAATGCGTTATGCGTTATGCTTTATGCGTTATGCATTATGCGTTATGCGTTATGCGATATGCGTTATCCGTTATGTGTTATGCGTTATGCGTTATTCGTTATGAGTAATGAGTTATAAGTTATGCGTTATGCGTTATGCTTTATGCGTTATGCGTTATGCGTTATGCGTTATGCGTTATGCGTTATGCGTTACGCGTTTTGCGTTATGCGTTATGCGTTATGCGTTGTGCGTTATACGTTTGCGTTATGCGTTATGAGTTATGCTTTATGCGTTATGCGTTATGCGTTATGCGTTATGCGTTATGCGATATGCGTTATGCGTTATGCGTTATGCGTTATGCGTTATGCGTTATGCGTTATGCGTTATGCGTTATGCGTTATGCGTTATGCGTTATGCATTATGCGTTATGCGTTATGCGTTATGCCTTATGCGTTATTCGTTATGAGTAATGAGTTATAAGTTATGCGTTATGCGTTATGCTTTATGCATTATGCGTTATGCGTTATGCGTTATGCGTTATGCGTTATGCGTTATGCGTTATGCGATATGCGTTATGCTTTATGCGTTATGCGTTACTCCTTATGAGTTATGAGTTATAAGTTATGCGTAATGCGTTATGCGTTATGCGTTATGCTTTATGCGTTATGCGTTATGCGTTATGCGTTATGCGTTATGCGTTATGCGTGATCCGTTATGCGTTATGCGTTATGCGTTATGCGTTATGCGTTATGCGTTATGCGTTATGCGTTATGCGTTATATGTTATGCGTTATGCGTTATGCGTTATGCGTTATGCGTTGTGCGTTATACGTTTGCGTTATGCGTTATGCGTTATGCGTTATGCGTTATACGGTATGCGATATGCGTAATGCGTTATGCGTTATGCGTTATGCGTTATGCGTTATGCGTTATGCGTTATGCGTTATGCGTTATGCGTTATGCGTTATGCGTTATGCATTATGCGTTATGCGTTATGCGTTATGCGTTATGCGTTATGCGTTATTCGTTATGAGTAATGAGTTATAAGTTATGCGTTATGCGTTATGCTTTATGCATTATGCGTTATGCGTTATGCGTTATGCGTTATGCGTTATGCGTTATGCGTTATGCGTTATGCGTTATGCGTTATGCGTTATGCGTTATGCGTCATGCGTTATGCCTTATGCGTTATGCGTTATTCGTTATGAGTAATGAGTTATGCGTTATGCGTTATGCGTTATGCTTCATGCGTTATGCGTTATGCGTTATGCGTTATGCGTTATGCGTTATGCGTTATGCGTTATGCGCTATGCGTTATACGGTATGCGTTATGCGTTATGCGTTATGCGTTATGCGTTATGCGTTATGCGTTATGCGTTATGCGTTATGCGTTATGCGTTATGCGTTATGCGTTATGCGTTATGCGTTATGCGTTATGCGTTATGCGTTATGCGTTATGCGTTATGCGTTATGCGTTATGCGTTATGCATTATGCGTTATGCGTTATGCGTTATGCGTTATGCGTTATTCGTTATGAGTAATGAGTTATAAGTTATGCGTTATGCGTTATGCTTTATGCATTATGCGTTATGCGTTATGCGTAATGCGTTATGCGTTATGCGTTATGCGTTATGCGTTATGCGTTATGCGTTATGCGTTATGCGTTATGCGTTATGCGTCATGCGTTATGCCTTATGCGTTATGCGTTATTCGTTATGAGTAATGAGTTATGCGTTATGCGTTATGCGTTATGCTTCATGCGTTATGCGTTATGCGTTATGCGTTATGCGTTATGCGTTATGCGTTATGCGTTATGCGCTATGCGTTATACGGTATGCGTTATGCGTTATGCGTTATGCGTTATGCGTTATGCGTTATGCGTTATGCGTTATGCGTTATGCGTTATGCGTTATGCGTTATGCGTTATGCGTTATGCTTTATGCGTTATGCGTCATGCGTTATGCTTTATGCGTTATGCGTTATGAGTTATGAGTAATGAGTTATAAGTTATGCGTTATGCGTTATACGTTATACGTTATGCGTTATGCGTTATGCGTTATGCGTTATGCGTTATGCGTTATGCGTTATGCGTTATGCATTATGCGTTATGCGTTATGCTTTATGCGTTATGCGTTATGCTTTATGCGTTATGCGTTACTCCTTATGAGTTATGAGTTATAAGTTATGCGTAATGCGGTATGCGTTATACGTTATACGTTATGCGTTATAAGTTATGCGTTATGCGTTATGCGTTATGCGTTATGCGTTATGCATTATGCGTTATGCGTTATGCGTTATGCGTTAAGCGTTATGCGTTTTGCTGTATTCGTTATGCGTTGTGCATTATGAGTTACGCGTTATCTGTTATGCTTTATGCGTTATGCGTTATGCGTTACGCTTTATGCGTTATGCATTATGCGTTATGCGTTACGCGTTATGCATTATGCGTTATGCGTTATGCGTGATCCGTTATGCGTTAAGCGTTATGCGTTTTGCTGTATTCGTAATGCGTTGTGCATTATGTGTTATGCGTTATGTGTTATGCGTTATGCGTTATGCGTTATACGTTATGCGTTATGCGTTATGCGTTATGCGTTATCCGTTGTTCGTTATGCGTTATGCGTTGTGCGTTATACGTTTGCGTTATGCGTTATGCGTTATACGGTATGCGTTATGCGTTATACGTTATGCGTTATGCGTTATGCGATATGCGTTATGCGTTATGCGTTATGCTTTATGCGTTGTGCGTTATTAGTTACACGTTATGCGTTATGCGTTATGCGTTATGCGTTTGGGGTTATGCGTTATGCGTTATGCGTTAGGCGTTATGCGTTATGCGTTATGCGTTATGCGTTATGAGTTATACGTTATGCGTTATGCGTTAGGGGTTATGCGTAATGCGTTATGCGTTATGCTTTATGCGTTATGCATTATGCGTTATGCGTTATGCTTTATGCGTTATGCGTTATGCGTTATGCGTTATGCGTTATGCGTTATGCGTTATGCGTTTTGCGTTATGCGTTATGCGTTATGCGTTGTGCGTTATACGTTTGCGTTATGCGTTATGAGTTATGCTTTATGCGTTATGCGTTATGCGTTATGCTTTATGCGTTATGCGTTACTCCTTATGAGTTATGAGTTATAAGTTATGCGTAATGCGGTATGCGTTATACGTTATACGTTATGCGTTATGCGTTATGCGTTATGCGTTATGCGTTATGCGTTATGCGTTATGCGTTATGCGTTATGCTTTATGCGTTGTGCGTTATTAGTTACACGTTATGCGTTATGCGTTATGCGTTATGCGTTAGGGGTTATGCGTTATGCGTTATGCGTTAGGCGTTATGCGTTATGCGTTATGCGTTATGCGTTATGCGTTATGCGTTATGCGTTATGCGTTATGCGTTATGCGTTATGCGTTATGCGTTATGCGTTATGGGTTATGCGTTATGCGTTATTCGTTATGAGTAATGAGTTATAAGTTATGCGTTATGCGTTATGCTTTATGCATTATGCGTTATGCGTTATGCGTTATGCGTTATGCGTTATGCGTTATGCGTTATGCGTTATGCGTTATGCGTTATGCGTTATGCGTTATGCGTTATGCGTTATGCGTTATGCGTTATGCGTCATGCGTTATGCCTTATGCGTTATGCGTTATTCGTTATGAGTAATGAGTTATGCGTTATGCGTTATGCGTTATGCTTCATGCGTTATGCGTTATGCGTTATGCGTTATGCGTTATGCGTTATGCGTTATGCGTTATGCGTTATGCGTTATGCGATATGCGTTATGCTTTATGCGTTATGCGTTACTCCTTATGAGTTATGAGTTATAAGTTATGCGTAATGCGTTATGCGTTATGCTTTATGCGTTATGCGTTATGCGTTATGCGTTATGCGTTATGCGTTATGCGTGATCCGTTATGCGTTATGCGTTATCTGTTATGCTTTATGCGTTATGCGTTATGCGTTACGCTTTATGCGTTATGCATTATGCGTTATGCGTTATGCGTTATGCATTATGCGTTATGCGTTATGCGTGATCCGTTATGCGTTAAGCGTTATGCGTTTTGCTGTATTCGTAATGCGTTGTGCATTATGTGTTATGCGTTATGTGTTATGCGTTATGCGTTATGCGTTATACGTTATGCGTTATGCGTTATGCGTTATGCGTTATCCGTTGTTCGTTATGCGTTATGCGTTGTGCGTTATACGTTTGCGTTATGCGTTATGCGTTATACGGTATGCGTTATGCGTTATACGTTATGCGTTATGCGTTATGCGATATGCGTTATGCGTTATGCGTTATGCGTTAGGGGTTATGCGTTATGCGTTATGCGTTAGGCGTTATGCGTTATGCGTTATGCGTTATGCGTTATGAGTTATACGTTATGCGTTATGCGTTAGGGGTTATGCGTAATGCGTTATGCGTTATGCTTTATGCGTTATGCATTATGCGTTATGCGTTATGCGATATGCGTTATCCGTTATGTGTTATGCGTTATGCGTTATTCGTTATGAGTAATGAGTTATAAGTTATGCGTTATGCGTTATGCTTTATGCGTTATGCGTTATGCGTTATGCGTTATGCGTTATGCGTTATGCGTTACGCGTTTTGCGTTATGCGTTATGCGTTATGCGTTGTGCGTTATACGTTTGCGTTATGCGTTATGAGTTATGCTTTATGCGTTATGCGTTATGCGTTATGCGTTATGCGTTATGCGTTATGCGTTATGCGTTATGCGTTATGCGTTATGCGTTATGCGTTATGCGTTATGCGTTATGCGTTATGCGTTATGCGTTATGCGTTATGCATTATGCGTTATGCGTTATGCGTTATGCCTTATGCGTTATTCGTTATGAGTAATGAGTTATAAGTTATGCGTTATGCGTTATGCTTTATGCATTATGCGTTATGCGTTATGCGTTATGCGTTATGCGTTATGCGTTATGCGTTATGCGATATGCGTTATGCGTTATGCTTTATGCGTTATGCGTTACTCCTTATGAGTTATGAGTTATAAGTTATGCGTAATGCGTTATGCGTTATGCGTTATGCTTTATGCGTTATGCGTTATGCGTTATGCGTTATGCGTTATGCGTTATGCGTGATCCGTTATGCGTTATGCGTTATGCGTTATGCGTTATGCGTTATGCGTTATGCGTTATGCGTTATGCGTTAAGCGTTATGCGTTTTGCTGTATTCGTTATGCGTTGTGCATTATGAGTTATGCGTTATCTGTTATGCTTTATGCGTTATGCGTTATGCGTTACGCTTTATGCGTTATGCATTATGCGTTATGCGTTACGCGTTATGCATTATGCGTTATGCGTTATGCGTGATCCGTTATGCGTTAAGCGTTATGCGTTTTGCTGTATTCGTAATGCGTTGTGCATTATGTGTTATGCGTTATGTGTTATGCGTTATGCGTTATGCGTTATACGTTATGCGTTATGCGTTATGCGTTATGCGTTATCCGTTGTTCGTTATGCGTTATGCGTTGTGCGTTATACGTTTGCGTTATGCGTTATGCGTTATACGGTATGCGTTATGCGTTATACGTTATGCGTTATGCGTTATGCGATATGCGTTATGCGTTATGCGTTATGCTTTATGCGTTGTGCGTTATTAGTTACACGTTATGCGTTATGCGTTATGCGTTATGCGTTAGGGGTTATGCGTTATGCGTTATGCGTTAGGCGTTATGCGTTATGCGTTATGCGTTATGCGTTATGAGTTATACGTTATGCGTTATGCGTTAGGGGTTATGCGTAATGCGTTATGCGTTATGCTTTATGCGTTATGCATTATGCGTTATGCGTTATGCTTTATGCGTTATGCGTTATGCGTTATGCGTTATGCGTTATGCGTTATGCGTTATGCGTTTTGCGTTATGCGTTATGCGTTATGCGTTGTGCGTTATACGTTTGCGTTATGCGTTATGAGTTATGCGTTATGCGTTATGCGTTATGCGTTATGCTTTATGCGTTATGCGTTACTCCTTATGAGTTATGAGTTATAAGTTATGCGTAATGCGGTATGCGTTATACGTTATACGTTATGCGTTATGCGTTATGCGTTATGCGTTATGCGTTATGCGTTATGCGTTATGCGTTATGCGTTATGCTTTATGCGTTGTGCGTTATTAGTTACACGTTATGCGTTATGCGTTATGCGTTATGCGTTAGGGGTTATGCGTTATGCGTTATGCGTTAGGCGTTATGCGTTATGCGTTATGCGTTATGCGTTATGCGTTATGCGTTATGCGTTATGCGTTATGCGTTATGCGTTATGCGTTATGCGTTATGCGTTATGGGTTATGCGTTATGCGTTATTCGTTATGAGTAATGAGTTATAAGTTATGCGTTATGCGTTATGCTTTATGCATTATGCGTTATGCGTTATGCGTTATGCGTTATGCGTTATGCGTTATGCGTTATGCGTTATGCGTTATGCGTTATGCGTTATGCGTTATGCGTTATGCGTTATGCGTTATGCGTTATGCGTCATGCGTTATGCCTTATGCGTTATGCGTTATTCGTTATGAGTAATGAGTTATGCGTTATGCGTTATGCGTTATGCTTCATGCGTTATGCGTTATGCGTTATGCGTTATGCGTTATGCGTTATGCGTTATGCGTTATGCGTTATGCGATATGCGTTATGCTTTATGCGTTATGCGTTACTCCTTATGAGTTATGAGTTATAAGTTATGCGTAATGCGTTATGCGTTATGCGTTATGCTTTATGCGTTATGCGTTATGCGTTATGCGTTATGCGTTATGCGTTATGCGTGATCCGTTATGCGTTATGCGTTATCTGTTATGCTTTATGCGTTATGCGTTATGCGTTACGCTTTATGCGTTATGCATTATGCGTTATGCGTTATGCGTTATGCATTATGCGTTATGCGTTATGCGTGATCCGTTATGCGTTAAGCGTTATGCGTTTTGCTGTATTCGTAATGCGTTGTGCATTATGTGTTATGCGTTATGTGTTATGCGTTATGCGTTATGCGTTATACGTTATGCGTTATGCGTTATGCGTTATGCGTTATCCGTTGTTCGTTATGCGTTATGCGTTGTGCGTTATACGTTTGCGTTATGCGTTATGCGTTATACGGTATGCGTTATGCGTTATACGTTATGCGTTATGCGTTATGCGATATGCGTTATGCGTTATGCGTTATGCGTTAGGGGTTATGCGTTATGCGTTATGCGTTAGGCGTTATGCGTTATGCGTTATGCGTTATGAGTTATACGTTATGCGTTATGCGTTAGGGGTTATGCGTAATGCGTTATGCGTTATGCTTTATGCGTTATGCATTATGCGTTATGCGTTATGCGATATGCGTTATCCGTTATGTGTTATGCGTTATGCGTTATTCGTTATGCGTTATGCGTTATGCGTTATGCGTTATGCGTTACGCGTTTTGCGTTATGCGTTATGCGTTATGCGTTGTGCGTTATACGTTTGCGTTATGCGTTATGAGTTATGCTTTATGCGTTATGCGTTATGCGTTATGCGTTATGCGTTATGCGATATGCGTTATGCGTTATGCGTTATGCGTTATGCGTTATGCGTTATGCGTTATGCGTTATGCGTTATGCGTTATGCGTTATGCGTTATGCATTATGCGTTATGCGTTATGCGTTATGCCTTATGCGTTATTCGTTATGAGTAATGAGTTATAAGTTATGCGTTATGCGTTATGCTTTATGCATTATGCGTTATGCGTTATGCGTTATGCGTTATGCGTTATGCGTTATGCGTTATGCGATATGCGTTATGCTTTATGCGTTATGCGTTACTCCTTATGAGTTATGAGTTATAAGTTATGCGTAATGCGTTATGCGTTATGCGTTATGCTTTATGCGTTATGCGTTATGCGTTATGCGTTATGCGTTATGCGTTATGCGTGATCCGTTATGCGTTATGCGTTATGCGTTATGCGTTATGCGTTATGCGTTATGTGTTATGCGTTATGCGTTATGCGTTATATGTTATGCGTTATGCGTTATGCGTTATGCGTTATGCGTTGTGCGTTATACGTTTGCGTTATGCGTTATGCGTTATGCGTTATACGGTATGCGATATGCGTAATGCGTTATGCGTTATGCGTTATGCGTTATGCGTTATGCGTTATGCGTTATGCGTTATGCGTTATGCGTTATGCGTTATGCATTATGCGTTATGCGTTATGCGTTATGCGTTATGCGTTATGCGTTATTCGTTATGAGTAATGAGTTATAAGTTATGCGTTATGCGTTATGCTTTATGCATTATGCGTTATGCGTTATGCGTTATGCGTTATGCGTTATGCGTTATGCGTTATGCGTTATGCGTTATGCGTTATGCGTTATGCGTTATGCGTCATGCGTTATGCCTTATGCGTTATGCGTTATTCGTTATGAGTAATGAGTTATGCGTTATGCGTTATGCGTTATGCTTCATGCGTTATGCGTTATGCGTTATGCGTTATGCGTTATGCGTTATGCGTTATGCGTTATGCGCTATGCGTTATACGGTATGCGTTATGCGTTATGCGTTATGCGTTATGCGTTATGCGTTATGCGTTATGCGTTATGCGTTATGCGTTATGCGTTATGCGTTATGCGTTATGCGTTATGCGTTATGCTTTATGCGTTATGCGTCATGCGTTATGCTTTATGCGTTATGCGTTATGAGTTATGAGTAATGAGTTATAAGTTATGCGTTATGCGTTATACGTTATACGTTATGCGTTATGCGTTATGCGTTATGCGTTATGCGTTATGCATTATGCGTTATGCGTTATGCATTATGCGTTATGCGTTATGCTTTATGCGTTATGCGTTATGCTTTGTGCGTTATGCGTTACTCCTTATGAGTTATGAGTTATAAGTTATGCGTAATGCGGTATGCGTTATACGTTATACGTTATGCGTTATGCGTTATGCGTTATGCGTTATGCGTTATGCGTTATGCGTTATGCATTATGCGTTATGCGTTATGCGTTATGCGTTAAGCGTTATGCGTTTTGCTGTATTCGTTATGCGTTGTGCATTATGAGTTATGCGTTATCTGTTATGCTTTATGCGTTATGCGTTATGCGTTACGCTTTATGCGTTATGCATTATGCGTTATGCGTTATGCGTTATGCATTATGCGTTATGCGTTATGCGTGATCCGTTATGCGTTAAGCGTTATGCGTTTTGCTGTATTCGTAATGCGTTGTGCATTATGTGTTATGCGTTATGTGTTATGCGTTATGCGTTATGCGTTATACGTTATGCGTTATGCGTTATGCGTTATGCGTTATCCGTTGTTCGTTATGCGTTATGCGTTGTGCGTTATACGTTTGCGTTATGCGTTATGCGTTATACGGTATGCGTTATGCGTTATACGTTATGCGTTATGCGTTATGCGATATGCGTTATGCGTTATGCGTTATGCTTTATGCGTTGTGCGTTATTAGTTACACGTTATGCGTTATGCGTTATGCGTTATGCGTTAGGGGTTATGCGTTATGCGTTATGCGTTAGGCGTTATGCGTTATGCGTTATGCGTTATGCGTTATGAGTTATACGTTATGCGTTATGCGTTAGGGGTTATGCGTAATGCGTTATGCGTTATGCTTTATGCGTTATGCATTATGCGTTATGCGTTATGCGATATGCGTTATCCGTTATGTGTTATGCGTTATGCGTTATTCGTTATGAGTAATGAGTTATAAGTTATGCGTTATGCGTTATGCTTTATGCGTTATGTGTTATGCGTTATGCGTTATGCGTTATGCGTTATGCGTTATGCGTTTTGCGTTATGCGTTATGCGTTATGCGTTGTGCGTTATACGTTTGCGTTATGCGTTATGAGTTATGCTTTATGCGTTATGCGTTATGCGTTATGCGTTATGCGATATGCGTTATGCTTTATGCGTTATGCGTTACTCCTTATGAGTTATGAGTTATAAGTTATGCGTAATGCGTTATGCGTTATGCGTTATGCTTTATGCGTTATGCGTTATGCGTTATGCGTTATGCGTTATGCGTTATGCGTGATCCGTTATGCGTTATGCGTTATGCGTTATGCGTTATGCGTTATGCGTTATGCGTTATGCGTTATGCTTTATGCATTATGCGTTATGCGTTATTCGTTATGAGTAATGAGTTATAAGTTATGCGTTATGCGTTATGCTTTGTGCATTATGCGTTATGCGTTATGCGTTTTGCGTTATGCGTTATGCGTTATGCGTTATGCGTTATGCGTTATGCTTTATGCGTTATGCTTTATGCGTTATGTGTTATGAGTTATACGTTATGCGTTATGCATTATGCGTTATGCGTTATGCGTTATGCGTTATATGTTATGCGTTATGCGTTATGCGTTATGCGTTATGCGTTATGCGTTGTGCGTTATACGTTTGCGTTATGCGTTATGCGTTATGCGTTATACGGTATGCGTTATGCGTTATGCGTTATGCGTTATGCGTTATGCCTTATGCGTTATGCGTTATGCGTTATTCGTTATGAGTAATGAGTTATAAGTTATGCGTTATGCGTTATGCTTCATGCGTTATGCGTTATGCGTTATGCGTTATGCGTTATGCGTTATGCGTTATGCGTTATGCGCTATGCGTTATACGGTATGCGTTATGCGTTATGCGTTATGCGTTATACGTTATGCGTTATGCGTTATGCGTTATGCGTTATGCGTTATGCGTTATGCGTTATGCGTTATGCGTTATGCGTTATGCGTTATGCGTTATGCTTTATGCGTTATGAGTCATGCGTTATGCTTTATGCGTTATGCGTTACTCCTTATGAGTTATGGGTTATAAGTTATGCGTAATGCGTTATGCGTTATGCGTTATGCATTATGCTTTATCCGTTATGCGTTATGCGTTATGCGTTATGCATTATGCGTTATGCGTTATGCGTGATCCGTTATGCGTTAAGCGTTATGCGTTTTGCTGTATTCGTAATGCGTTGTGCATTATGTGTTATGCGTTATGTGTTATGCGTTATGCGTTATGCGTTATACGTTATGCGTTATGCGTTATGCGTTATGCGTTATCCGTTGTTCGTTATGCGTTATGCGTTGTGCGTTATACGTTTGCGTTATGCGTTATGCGTTATACGGTATGCGTTATGCGTTATACGTTATGCGTTATGCGTTATGCGATATGCGTTATGCGTTATGCGTTATGCTTTATGCGTTGTGCGTTATTAGTTACACGTTATGCGTTATGCGTTATGCGTTATGCGTTAGGGGTTATGCGTTATGCGTTATGCGTTAGGCGTTATGCGTTATGCGTTATGCGTTATGCGTTATGAGTTATACGTTATGCGTTATGCGTTAGGGGTTATGCGTAATGCGTTATGCGTTATGCTTTATGCGTTATGCATTATGCGTTATGCGTTATGCGATATGCGTTATCCGTTATGTGTTATGCGTTATGCGTTATTCGTTATGAGTAATGAGTTATAAGTTATGCGTTATGCGTTATGCTTTATGCGTTATGTGTTATGCGTTATGCGTTATGCGTTATGCGTTATGCGTTATGCGTTTTGCGTTATGCGTTATGCGTTATGCGTTGTGCGTTATACGTTTGCGTTATGCGTTATGAGTTATGCTTTATGCGTTATGCGTTATGCGTTATGCGTTATGCGATATGCGTTATGCTTTATGCGTTATGCGTTACTCCTTATGAGTTATGAGTTATAAGTTATGCGTAATGCGTTATGCGTTATGCGTTATGCTTTATGCGTTATGCGTTATGCGTTATGCGTTATGCGTTATGCGTTATGCGTGATCCGTTATGCGTTATGCGTTATGCGTTATGCGTTATGCGTTATGCGTTATGCGTTATGCGTTATGTTTTATGCATTATGCGTTATGCGTTATTCGTTATGAGTAATGAGTTATAAGTTATGCGTTATGCGTTATGCTTTGTGCATTATGCGTTATGCGTTATGCGTTTTGCGTTATGCGTTATGCGTTATGCGTTATGCGTTATGCGTTATGCTTTATGCGTTATGCTTTATGCGTTATGTGTTATGAGTTATACGTTATGCGTTATGCATTATGCGTTATGCGTTATGCGTTATGCGTTATATGTTATGCGTTATGCGTTATGCGTTATGCGTTATGCGTTATGCGTTATGCGTTGTGCGTTATACGTTTGCGTTATGCGTTATGCGTTATGCGTTATACGGTATGCGTTATGCGTTATGCGTTATGCGTTATGCGTTATGCGTTATGCCTTATGCGTTATGCGTTATGCGTTATTCGTTATGAGTAATGAGTTATAAGTTATGCGTTATGCGTTATGCTTCATGCGTTATGCGTTATGCGTTATGCGTTATGCGTTATGCGTTATGCGTTATGCGTTATGCGCTATGCGTTATACGGTATGCGTTATGCGTTATGCGTTATGCGTTATACGTTATGCGTTATGCGTTATGCGTTATGCGTTATGCGTTATGCGTTATGCGTTATGCGTTATGCGTTATGCGTTATGCGTTATGCGTTATGCTTTATGCGTTATGAGTCATGCGTTATGCTTTATGCGTTATGCGTTACTCCTTATGAGTTATGGGTTATAAGTTATGCGTAATGCGTTATGCGTTATGCGTTATGCATTATGCTTTATCCGTTATGCGTTATGCGTTATGCTTTATGCGTTATGCGTTATGAGTTATGAGTAATGAGTTATAAGTTATGCGTTATGCGTTATTCGTTATGAGTAATGAGTTATAAGTTATGCGTTATGCGTTATGCTTTATGCGTTATGCGTTATGCGTTATGCGTTATGCGTTATGCGTTATGCGTTATGCGTTATGCGTTATGCGTTATGCGTTATGCGTTTTGCGTTATGCGTTATGCGTTATGCGTTGTGCGTTATACGTTTGCGTTATGCGTTATGCGTTATGCGTTATGCGTTATGCGTTATGCGATATGCGTAATGCGTTATGCGTTATGCGTTATGCGTTATGCGTTATACGGTATGCGTTATGCGTTATGCGTTATGCGTTATGCGTTATGCGTTATGCGTTATGCTTTATGCGATATGCGTTACTCCTTATGAGTTATGAGTTATAAGTTATGCGTAATGCGTTATGCGTTATGCGTTATGCTTTATGCGTTATGCGTTATGCGTTATGCGTTATGCGTTATGCGTTATGCGTTACGCTTTATGCGTTATGCATTATGCGTTATGCGTTATGCGTTATGCATTATGCGTTATGCGTTATGCATTATGCGTTAAGCGTTATGCGTTTTGCTGTATTCGTTATGCGTTGAGCATTATGCGTTATGCGTTATGTGTTATGCGTTATGCGTTATGCGTTATACGTTATGCGTTATGCGTTATGCGTGATCCGTTATGTGTTAGGCGATATACGTTTTGCGGTATTCGTTATGCGTTATGATTTATGCTTTATGCTTTATGCGTTATGCGTTATGCGTTATGCGTTATGAGTTATGCGTTATGAGTTATGCGTTATGCGTTATGCGTTATGCGTTATGCGTTATGCGTTATGCGTTTTGCGGTATTCGTTATGCGTTGTGCATTATGCGTTATGCGTTGTGCGTTATGGGTTATGATTTATGCGTTATGCGTTATGAGTTATGCGTTAAGCGTTATGCGTTATGCGTTATGCTTTATGCGTTATGCGTTATGCGTTATGCGTTATGCGTTATGCGTTATGCGTTATGCGTTATGCGATATGCGTCATGCATCAAGCCTTATGCGATATGCGATATGCGTCATGCATCAAGCCTTATGCGTTATGGGTTATGCGTTAACGTTATGCGTTATGCGTTATGATTTATGCTTTAGGCGTTATGCGTTATGCGTGATCCGACATGCGTTATGCATTTTGCGTTATGCGTTATTCGTTATGAGTTATGAGTTATAAGTTATGCGTAATGCGTTATGCGTTATGCGTTATGCCTTATGCGTTATTCGTTATGCATTATGCTTTATCCGTTATGCGTTATGCGTTATGCTTTATGCGTTATGCGTTATGCGTTATGCGTTATGCGTTATGCGCTATGCGTTATACGGTATGCGTTATGCGTTATGCGTTATGCGTTATGCGTTATGCGTTATGCGTTATGCGTTATGCGTTATGCGTTATGCGTTATGCGTTATGCTTTATGCGTTATGCGTCATGCGTTATGCTTTATGCGTTATGCGTTACTCCTTATGAGTTATGGGTTATAAGTTATGCGTAATGCGTTATGCGTTATGCGTTATGCATTATGCTTTATCCGTTATGCGTTATGCGTTATGCTTTATGCGTTATGCGTTATGAGTTATGAGTAATGAGTTATAAGTTATGCGTTATGCGTTATTCGTTATGAGTAATGAGTTATAAGTTATGCGTTATGCGTTATGCTTTATGCGTTATGCTTTATGCGTTATGCGTTACTCCTTATGAGTTATGAGTTATAAGTTATGCGTAATGCGGTATGCGTTATACGTTATACGTTATGCGTTATGCGTTATGCGTTATGCGTTATGCGTTATGCGTTATGCGTTATGCATTATGCGTTATGCGTTATGCGTTATGCGTTAAGCGTTATGCGTTTTGCTGTATTCATTATGCGTTGTGCATTATGAGTTATGCGTTATGTGTTATGCTTTATGCGTTATGCGTTATGCGTTACGCTTTATGCGTTATGCATTATGCGTTATGCATTATGCGTTATGCATTATGCGTTATGCATTATGCATTATGCGTTATGCGTGATCCGTTATGCGTTAAGCGTTATGCGTTTTGCTGTATTCGTAATGCGTTGTGCATTATGTGTTATGCGTTATGTGTTATGCGTTATGCGTTATGCGCTATGCGTTATACGGTATGCGTTATGCGTTATGCGTTATGCGTTATACGTTATGCGTTATGCGTTATGCGTTATGCGTTATGCGTTATGCGTTATGCGTTATGCGTTATGCGTTATGCGTTATGCGTTATGCGTTATGCGTTATGCTTTATGCGTTATGAGTCATGCGTTATGCTTTATGCGTTATGCGTTACTCCTTATGAGTTATGGGTTATAAGTTATGCGTAATGCGTTATGCGTTATGCGTTATGCATTATGCTTTATCCGTTATGCGTTATGCGTTATGCTTTATGCGTTATGCGTTATGAGTTATGAGTAATGAGTTATAAGTTATGCGTTATGCGTTATTCGTTATGAGTAATGAGTTATAAGTTATGCGTTATGCGTTATGCTTTATGCGTTATGCGTTATGCGTTATGCGTTATGCGTTATGCGTTATGCGTTATGCGTTATGCGTTATGCGTTATGCGTTTTGCGTTATGCGTTATGCGTTATGCGTTGTGCGTTATACGTTTGCGTTATGCGTTATGCGTCATGCGTTATGCGTTATGCGTTATGCGATATGCGTAATGCGTTATGCGTTATGCGTTATGCGTTATGCGTTATACGGTATGCGTTATGCGTTATGCGTTATGCGTTATGCGTTATGCGTTATGCGTTATGCTTTATGCGATATGCGTTACTCCTTATGAGTTATGAGTTATAAGTTATGCGTAATGCGTTATGCGTTATGCGTTATGCGTTATGCTTTATGCGTTATGCGTTATGCGTTATGCGTTATGCGTTATGCGTTATGCGTTACGCTTTATGCGTTATGCATTATGCGTTATGCGTTATGCGTTATGCATTATGCGTTATGCGTGATGCATTATGCGTTAAGCGTTATGCGTTTTGCTGTATTCGTTATGCGTTGAGCATTATGCGTTATGCGTTATGTGTTATGCGTTATGCGTTATGCGTTATACGTTATGCGTTATGCGTTATGCGTTATCCGTTATGTGTTAGGCGATATACGTTTTGCGGTATTCGTTATGCGTTATGATTTATGCTTTATGCTTTATGCGTTATGCGTTATGCGTTATGCGTTATGAGTTATGCGTTATGAGTTATGCGTTATGCGTTATGCGTTATGCGTTATGCGTTATGCGTTATGCGTTTTGCGGTATTCGTTATGCGTTGTGCATTATGCGTTAGGCGTTGTGCGTTATGGGTTATGATTTATGCGTTATGCGATATGAGTTATGCGTTAAGCGTTATGCGTTATGCGTTATGCGTTATGCGTTATGCGTTATGCGTTATGCGTTATGCGTTATGCGTTATGCGTTATGCGTTATGCGATATGCGTCATGCATCAAGCCTTATGCGATATGCGATATGCGTCATGCATCAAGCCTTATGCGTTATGGGTTATGCGTTAACGTTATGCGTTATGCGTTATGATTTATGCTTTAGGCGTTATGCGTTATGCGTGATCCGACATGCGTTATGCATTTTGCGTTATGCGTTATTCGTTATGAGTTATGAGTTATAAGTTATGCGTAATGCGTTATGCGTTATGCGTTATGCCTTATGCGTTATTCGTTATGCATTATGCGTTATGCGTTATGCGTTATGCGTTATGCTTTATGCGTTATGCGTTATGCGTTATGCGTTATGCGTTATGCGCTATGCGTTATACGGTATGCGTTATGCGTTATGCGTTATGCGTTATGCGTTATGCGTTATGCGTTATGCGTTATGCGTTATGCGTTATGCGTTATGCGTTATGCTTTATGCGTTATGCGTCATGCGTTATGCTTTATGCGTTATGCGTTACTCCTTATGAGTTATGGGTTATAAGTTATGCGTAATGCGTTATGCGTTATGCGTTATGCATTATGCTTTATCCGTTATGCGTTATGCGTTATGCTTTATGCGTTATGCGTTATGAGTTATGAGTAATGAGTTATAAGTTATGCGTTATGCGTTATTCGTTATGAGTAATGAGTTATAAGTTATGCGTTATGCGTTATGCTTTATGCGTTATGCGTTATGCTTTATGCGTTATGCGTTACTCCTTATGAGTTATGAGTTATAAGTTATGCGTAATGCGGTATGCGTTATACGTTATACGTTATGCGTTATGCGTTATGCGTTATGCGTTATGCGTTATGCGTTATGCGTTATGCATTATGCGTTATGCGTTATGCGTTATGCGTTAAGCGTTATGCGTTTTGCTGTATTCATTATGCGTTGTGCATTATGAGTTATGCGTTATGTGTTATGCTTTATGCGTTATGCGTTATGCGTTACGCTTTATGCGTTATGCATTATGCGTTATGCATTATGCGTTATGCATTATGCGTTATGCATTATGCATTATGCGTTATGCGTGATCCGTTATGCGTTAAGCGTTATGCGTTTTGCTGTATTCGTAATGCGTTGTGCATTATGTGTTATGCGTTATGTGTTATGCGTTATGCGTTATGCGTTATACGTTATGCGTTATGCGTTATGCGTGATCCGTTATGTGTTAGGCGATATACGTTTTGCGGTATTCGTTATGCGTTATGCGTTATGCGTTATGCGTTATCCGTTGTTCGTTATGCATTATGCGTTGTGCGTTATACGTTTGCGTTATTCGTTATGCGTTATACGGTATGCGTTATGCGTTATACGTTATGCGTTATGCGTTATGCGATATGCGTTATGTGTTATGCGTTATGCTTTATGCGTTGTGCGTTATTAGTTACACGTTATGCGTTATGCGTTATGCGTTATGCGTTAGGGGTTATGCGTTATGCGTTATGCGTTAGGCGTTATGCGTTATGCGTTATGCGTTATGCGTTATGAGTTATACGTTATGCGTTATGCGTTAGGGGTTATGCGTTATGCGTTATGCGTTATGCTTTATGCGTTATGCATTATGCGTTATGCGTTATGCGATATGCGTTATCCGTTATGCGTTATGCGTTATGCGTTATTCGTTATGAGTAATGAGTTATAAGTTATGCGTTATGCGTTATGCTTTATGCGTTATGCGTTATGCGTTATGCGTTATGCGTTATGCGTTATGCGTTATGCGTTATGCGTTATGCGTTATGCGTTATGCGTTATGCGTTATGCGATATGCGTCATGCATCAAGCCTTATGCGATATGCGTCATGCATCAAGCCTTATGCGATATGCGATATGCGTCATCCGTTATGCGTTATGCGTTATGCGTTATGCGTTATGCGTTATGCGTTATGCGTTATGCGTTATGCGTTATGCGTTATGCGTTATGCGTTATGCGTTATGCGTTATGCGTTATGCGTTATGCGTTATGCCTTATGCGTTATGCGTTATTCGTTATGAGTAATGAGTTATGCGTTATGCGTTATGCGTTATGCTTCATGCGTTATGCGTTATGCGTTATGCGTTATGCGTTATGCGTTATGCGTTATGCGCTATGCGTTATACGGTATGCGTTATGCGTTATGCGTTATGCGTTATGCGTTATGCGTTATGCGTTATGCTTTATGCGATATGCGTTACTCCTTATGAGTTATGAGTTATAAGTTATGCGTAATGCGTTATGCGTTATGCGTTATGCTTTATGCGTTATGCGTTATGCGTTATGCGTTATGCGTTATGCGTTACGCTTTATGCGTTATGCATTATGCGTTATGCGTTATGCGTTATGCATTATGCGTTATGCGTGATGCATTATGCGTTAAGCGTTATGCGTTTTGCTGTATTCGTTATGCGTTGAGCATTATGCGTTATGCGTTATGTGTTATGCGTTATGCGTTATGCGTTATACGTTATGCGTTATGCGTTATGCGTTATCCGTTATGTGTTAGGCGATATACGTTTTGCGGTATTCGTTATGCGTTATGATTTATGCTTTATGCTTTATGCGTTATGCGTTATGCGTTATGCGTTATGAGTTATGCGTTATGAGTTATGCGTTATGCGTTATGCGTTATGCGTTATGCGTTATGCGTTATGCGTTTTGCGGTATTCGTTATGCGTTGTGCATTATGCGTTATGCGTTGTGCGTTATGGGTTATGATTTATGCGTTATGCGATATGAGTTATGCGTTAAGCGTTATGCGTTATGCGTTATGCGTTATGCGTTATGCGTTATGCGTTATGCGTTATGCGTTATGCGTTATGCGTTATGCGTTATGCGTTATGCGATATGCGTCATGCATCAAGCCTTATGCGATATGCGATATGCGTCATGCATCAAGCCTTATGCGTTATGGGTTATGCGTTAACGTTATGCGTTATGCGTTATGATTTATGCTTTAGGCGTTATGCGTTATGCGTGATCCGACATGCAATATGCATTTTGCGTTATGCGTTATTCGTTATGAGTTATGAGTTATAAGTTATGCGTAATGCGTTATGCGTTATGCCTTATGCGTTATTCGTTATGCATTATGCTTTATCCGTTATGCGTTATGCGTTATGCTTTATGCGTTATGCGTTATGCGTAATGGTTTATGCGTTATGCGCTATGCGTTATACGGTATGCGTTATGCGTTATGCGTTATGCGTTATGCGTTATGCGTTATGCGTTATGCGTTATGCGTTATGCGTTATGCGTTATGCGTTATGCTTTATGCGTTATGCGTCATGCGTTATGCTTTATGCGTTATGCGTTACTCCTTATGAGTTATGGGTTATAAGTTATGCGTAATGCGTTATGCGTTATGCGTTATGCATTATGCTTTATCCGTTATGCGTTATGCGTTATGCTTTATGCGTTATGCGTTATGAGTTATGAGTAATGAGTTATAAGTTATGCGTTATGCGTTATTCGTTATGAGTTATGAGTTATAAGTTATGCGTTATGCGTTATGCTTTATGCGTTATGCGTTATGCTTTATGCGTTATGCGTTACTCCTTATGAGTTATGAGTTATAAGTTATGCGTAATGCGGTATGCGTTATACGTTATACGTTATGCGTTATGCGTTATGCGTTATGCGTTATGCGTTATGCGTTATGCGTTATGCATTATGCGTTATGCGTTATGCGTTTTGCGTTAAGCGTTATGCGTTTTGCTGTATTCATTATGCGTTGTGCATTATGAGTTATGCGTTATGTGTTATGCTTTATGCGTTATGCGTTATGCGTTACGCTTTATGCGTTATGCATTATGCGTTATGCGTTATGCGTTATGCATTATGCATTATGCGTTATGCGTGATCCGTTATGCGTTAAGCGTTATGCGTTTTGCTGTATTCGTAATGCGTTGTGCATTATGTGTTATGCGTTATGTGTTATGCGTTATGCGTTATGCGTTATACGTTATGCGTTATGCGTTATGCGTGATCCGTTATGTGTTAGGCGATATACGTTTTGCGGTATTCGTTATGCGTTATGCGTTATGCGTTATGCGTTATCCGTTGTTCGTTATGCATTATGCGTTGTGCGTTATACGTTTGCGTTATGCGTTATGCGTTATACGGTATGCGTTATGCGTTATACGTTATGCGTTATGCGTTATGCGATATGCGTTATGTGTTATGCGTTATGCTTTATGCGTTGTGCGTTATTAGTTACACGTTATGCGTTATGCGTTATGCGTTATGCGTTAGGGGTTATGCGTTATGCGTTATGCGTTATGCGTTATGCGTTATGCGTTATGCGTTATGCGTTATGAGTTATACGTTATGCGTTATGCGTTAGGGGTTATGCGTTATGCGTTATGCGTTATGCTTTATGCGTTATGCATTATGCGTTATGCGTTATGCGATATGCGTTATCCGTTATGCGTTATGCGTTATGCGTTATTCGTTATGAGTAATGAGTTATAAGTTATGCGTTATGCGTTATGCTTTATGCGTTATGCGTTATGCGTTATGCGTTATGCGTTATGCGTTATGCGTTATGCGTTATGCGTTATGCGTTATGCGTTATGCGTTATGCGTTATGCGTTATGCGATATGCGTCATGCATCAAGCCTTATGCGATATGCGTCATGCATCAAGCCTTATGCGATATGCGATATGCGTCATGCATCAAGCCTTATGCGTTATGGGTTATGCGTTAACGTTATGCGTTATGCGTTATGATTTATGCTTTATGCGTTATGCGTTATGCGTGATCCGACATGCGTTATGCATTTTGCGTTATGCGTTATTCGTTATGAGTTATGAGTTATAAGTTATGCGTAATGCGTTATGCGTTATGCGTTATGCATTATGCTTTATCCGTTATGCGTTATGCGTTATGCGTTATGCGTTATGCTTTATGCGTTATGCGTTATGCGTTATGCTTTATGCGGTATTCGTTATGCGTTATGCGTTATGCGTTATGCGTTATGCGTTATGCGTTATGCGTTATGCGTGATCCGACATGCATTATGCATTTTGCGTTATGCGTGATCCGACATGCATTATGCATTTTGCGTTATGCGTTATTCGTTATGTGTTATGAGTTATAAGTTATGCGTAATGCGTTATGCGTTATGCGTTATGCATTATGCTTTATCCGTTATGCGTTATGCGTTATGCTTTATGCGTTATGCGTTATGCGTTATGCGTTATGCGTTATGCCTTATGCGTTATTCGTTATGAGTAATGAGTTATAAGTTATGCGTTATGCGTTATGCTTTATGCGTTGTGCGTTATTAGTTACACGTTATGCGTTATGCGTTATGCGTTATGCGTTAGGGGTTATGCGTTATGCGTTATGCGTTAGGCGTTATGCGTTATGCGTTATGCGTTATGCGTTATGAGTTATACGTTATGCGTTATGCGTTAGGGGTTATGCGTTATGCGTTATGCGTTATGCTTTATGCGTTATGCATTATGCGTTATGCGTTATGCGATATGCGTTATCCGTTATGCGTTATGCGTTATGCGTTATTCGTTATGAGTAATGAGTTATAAGTTATGCGTTATGCGTTATGCTTTATGCGTTATGCGTTATGCGTTATGCGTTATGCGTTATGCGTTATGCGTTATGCGTTATGCGTTATGCGTTATGCGTTATGCGTTATGCGATATGCGTCATGCATCAAGCCTTATGCGATATGCGTCATGCATCAAGCCTTATGCGATATGCGATATGCGTCATCCGTTATGCGTTATGCGTTATGCGTTATGCGTTATGCGTTATGCGTTATGCGTTATGCGTTATGCGTTATGCGTTATGCGTTATGCGTTATGCGTTATGCGTTATGCGTTATGCGTTATGCGTTATGCCTTATGCGTTATGCGTTATTCGTTATGAGTAATGAGTTATGCGTTATGCGTTATGCGTTATGCTTCATGCGTTATGCGTTATGCGTTATGCGTTATGCGTTATGCGTTATGCGTTATGCGCTATGCGTTATACGGTATGCGTTATGCGTTATGCGTTATGCGTTATGCGTTATGCGTTATGCGTTATGCTTTATGCGATATGCGTTACTCCTTATGAGTTATGAGTTATAAGTTATGCGTAATGCGTTATGCGTTATGCGTTATGCTTTATGCGTTATGCGTTATGCGTTATGCGTTATGCGTTATGCGTTATGCGTTATGCGTTACGCTTTATGCGTTATGCATTATGCGTTATGCGTTATGCGTTATGCATTATGCGTTATGCGTGATGCATTATGCGTTAAGCGTTATGCGTTTTGCTGTATTCGTTATGCGTTGAGCATTATGCGTTATGCGTTATGTGTTATGCGTTATGCGTTATGCGTTATACGTTATGCGTTATGCGTTATGCGTTATCCGTTATGTGTTAGGCGATATACGTTTTGCGGTATTCGTTATGCGTTATGATTTATGCTTTATGCTTTATGCGTTATGCGTTATGCGTTATGCGTTATGAGTTATGCGTTATGAGTTATGCGTTATGCGTTATGCGTTATGCGTTATGCGTTATGCGTTATGCGTTTTGCGGTATTCGTTATGCGTTGTGCATTATGCGTTATGCGTTGTGCGTTATGGGTTATGATTTATGCGTTATGCGATATGAGTTATGCGTTAAGCGTTATGCGTTATGCGTTATGCGTTATGCGTTATGCGTTATGCGTTATGCGTTATGCGTTATGCGTTATGCGTTATGCGTTATGCGATATGCGTCATGCATCAAGCCTTATGCGATATGCGATATGCGTCATGCATCAAGCCTTATGCGTTATGGGTTATGCGTTAACGTTATGCGTTATGCGTTATGATTTATGCTTTAGGCGTTATGCGTTATGCGTGATCCGACATGCAATATGCATTTTGCGTTATGCGTTATTCGTTATGAGTTATGAGTTATAAGTTATGCGTAATGCGTTATGCGTTATGCGTTATGCCTTATGCGTTATTCGTTATGCATTATGCTTTATCCGTTATGCGTTATGCGTTATGCTTTATGCGTTATGCGTTATGCGTAATGCTTTATGCGTTATGCGCTATGCGTTATACGGTATGCGTTATGCGTTATGCGTTATGCGTTATGCGTTATGCGTTATGCGTTATGCGTTATGCGTTATGCGTTATGCGTTATGCGTTATGCGTTATGCTTTATGCGTTATGCGTTATGCGTTATGCATTATGCTTTATCCGTTATGCGTTATGCGTTATGCTTTATGCGTTAAGCGTTATGAGTTATGAGTAATGAGTTATAAGTTATGCGTTATGCGTTATTCGTTATGAGTAATGAGTTATAAGTTATGCGTTATGCGTTATGCTTTATGCGTTATGCGTTATGCTTTATGCGTTATGCGTTACTCCTTATGAGTTATGAGTTATAAGTTATGCGTAATGCGGTATGCGTTATACGTTATACGTTATGCGTTATGCGTTATGCGTTATGCGTTATGCGTTATGCGTTATGCGTTATGCATTATGCGTTATGCGTTATGCGTTATGCGTTAAGCGTTATGCGTTTTGCTGTATTCATTATGCGTTGTGCATTATGAGTTATGCGTTATGTGTTATGCTTTATGCGTTATGCGTTATGCGTTACGCTTTATGCGTTATGCATTATGCGTTATGCGTTATGCGTTATGCATTATGCATTATGCGTTATGCGTGATCCGTTATGCGTTAAGCGTTATGCGTTTTGCTGTATTCGTAATGCGTTGTGCATTATGTGTTATGCGTTATGTGTTATGCGTTATGCGTTATGCGTTATACGTTATGCGTTATGCGTTATGCGTGATCCGTTATGTGTTAGGCGATATACGTTTTGCGGTATTCGTTATGCGTTATGCGTTATGCGTTATGCGTTATCCGTTGTTCGTTATGCATTATGCGTTGTGCGTTATACGTTTGCGTTATGCGTTATGCGTTATACGGTATGCGTTATGCGTTATGCGTTATGCGTTATGCGTTATGCGATATGCGTTATGTGTTATGCGTTATGCTTTATGCGTTGTGCGTTATTAGTTACACGTTATGCGTTATGCGTTATGCGTTATGCGTTAGGGGTTATGCGTTATGCGTTATGCGTTAGGCGTTATGCGTTATGCGTTATGCGTTATGCGTTATGAGTTATACGTTATGCGTTATGCGTTAGGGGTTATGCGTTATGCGTTATGCGTTATGCTTTATGCGTTATGCATTATGCGTTATGCGTTATGCGATATGCGTTATCCGTTATGCGTTATGCGTTATGCGTTATTCGTTATGAGTAATGAGTTATAAGTTATGCGTTATGCGTTATGCTTTATGCGTTATGCGTTATGCGTTATGCGTTATGCGTTATGCGTTATGCGTTATGCGTTATGCGTTATGCGTTATGCGTTATGCGTTATGCGTTATGCGATATGCGTCATGCATCAAGCCTTATGCGATATGCGTCATGCATCAAGCCTTATGCGATATGCGATATGCGTCATGCATCAAGCCTTATGCGTTATGGGTTATGCGTTAACGTTATGCGTTATGCGTTATGATTTATGCTTTATGCGTTATGCGTTATGCGTGATCCGACATGCGTTATGCATTTTGCGTTATGCGTTATTCGTTATGAGTTATGAGTTATAAGTTATGCGTAATGCGTTATGCGTTATGCGTTATGCATTATGCTTTATCCGTTATGCGTTATGCGTTATGCGTTATGCGTTATGCTTTATGCGTTATGCGTTATGCGTTATGCTTTATGCGGTATTCGTTATGCGTTATGCGTTATGCGTTATGCGTTATGCGTTATGCGTTATGCGTTATGCGTGATCCGACATGCATTATGCATTTTGCGTTATGCGTGATCCGACATGCATTATGCATTTTGCGTGATGCATTATGCGTTAAGCGTTATGCGTTTTGCTGTATTCGTTATGCGTTGAGCATTATGCGTTACGCTTTATGCGTTATGCATTATGCGTTATGCGTTATGCGTTATGCATTATGCGTTATGCGTGATGCATTATGCGTTATGCGTTATGCGTTATGCGTTATGCTTTATGCGGTATTCGTTATGCGTTATGCGTTATGCGTTATGCGTTATGCGTTATGCGTTATGCGTTATGCGTAATGCGTTATGCGTTATGCGTTATGCATTATGCTTTATCCGTTATGCGTTATGCGTTATGCTTTATGCGTTATGCGTTATGCGTTATGCGTTATGCGTTATGCCTTATGCGTTATGCGTTATTCGTTATGAGTAAAGAGTTATAAGTTATGCGTTATGCGTTATGCTTCATGCGTTATGCGTTATGCGTTATGCGTTATGCGTTATGCGTTATGCGTTATGCGTCATGCGTTATGCGCTATGCGTTATACGGTATGCGTTATGCGTTATGCGTTATGCGTTATGCGTTATGCGTTATGCGTTATGCGTTATGCGTTATGCGTTATGCGTTATGCGTTATGCGTTATGCGTTATGCGTTATGCGTTATGCGTTATGCGTTATGCGTTATGCGTTATGCGTTATGCGTTATGCGTTATGCGTTATGCATTATTCGTTATGCGTTATGCGTTATGAGTAATGAGTTATAAGTTATGCGTTATGCGTTATTCGTTATGAGTAATGAGTTATAAGTTATGCGTTATGCGTTATGCTTTATGCGTTATGCGTTATGCGTTATGCTTTATGCGTTATGCGTTACTCCTTATGAGTTATGAGTTATAAGTTATGCGTAATGCGGTATGCGTTATACGTTATACGTTATGCGTTATGCGTTATGCGTTATGCGTTATGCGTTATGCATTATGTGTTATGCGTTATGCGTTATGCGTTAAGCGTTATGCGTTTTGCTGTATTCGTTATGCGTTGTGCATTATGAGTTATGCGTTATGTGTTATGCTTTATGCGTTATGCGTTATGCGTTACGCTTTATGCGTTATGCATTATGCGTTATGCGTTATGCGTTATGCATTATGCGTTATGCGTTATGCGTTATGCGTTATGCATTATGCGTTATGCGTGATGCATTATGCGTTAAGCGTTATGCGTTTTGCTGTATTCGTTATGCGTTGAGCATTATGCGTTACGCTTTATGCGTTATGCATTATGCGTTATGCGTTATGCGTTATGCATTATGCGTTATGCGTGATGCATTATGCGTTAAGCGTTATGCGTTTTGCTGTATTCGTTATGCGTCGAGCATTATGCGTTATTCGTTATGCGTTATGCTTTATGCGTTATGCGTTATGCGTTATGCTTTATGCGTTATGCGTTACTCCTTATGAGTTATGAGTTATAAGTTATGCGTAATGCGGTATGCGTTATACGTTATACGTTATGCGTTATGCGTTATGCGTTATGCGTTACGCGTTATGCGTTATGCGTTATGCTTTATGCGATATGCGTTACTCCTTATGAGTTATGAGTTATAAGTTATGCGTAATGCGTTATGCGTTATGCTTTATGCGTTATGCGTTCTGCGTTATGCGTTATGCGTTATGCGTTATGCGTTACGCTTTATGCGTTATGCATTATGCGTTATGCGTTATGCGTTATGCATTATGCGTTATGCGTGATGCATTATGCGTTAAGCGTTATGCGTTTTGCTGTATTCGTTATGCGTTGAGCATTATGCGTTATGCGTTATGTGTTATGCGTTATGCGTTATGCGTTATACGTTATGCGTTATGCGTTATGCGTTATCCGTTATGTGTTAGGCGATATACGTTTTGCGGTATTCGTTATGCGTTATGATTTATGCTTTATGCTTTATGCGTTATGCGTTATGCGTTATGCGTTATGAGTTATGCGTTATGAGTTAAGCGTTATGCGTTATGCGTTATGCGTTATGCGTTTTGCGGTATTCGTTATGCGTTGTGCATTATGCGTTATGCGTTATGCGTTATGCGTTATGCATTATGCGTTATGCGTTATGCGTTATGCGTTAAGCGTTATGCGTTTTGCTGTATTCGTTATGCGTTGTGCATTATGAGTTATGCGTTATCTGTTATGCTTTATGCGTTATGCGTTATGCGTTACGCTTTATGCGTTATGCATTATGCGTTATGCGTTATGCGTTATGCATTATGCGTTATGCGTTATGCGTGATCCGTTATGCGTTAAGCGTTATGCGTTTTGCTGTATTCGTAATGCGTTGTGCATTATGTGTTATGCGTTATGTGTTATGCGTTATGCGTTATGCGTTATACGTTATGCGTTATGCGTTATGCGTTATGCGTTATCCGTTGTTCGTTATGCGTTATGCGTTGTGCGTTATACGTTTGCGTTATGCGTTATGCGTTATACGGTATGCGTTATGCGTTATACGTTATGCGTTATGCGTTATGCGATATGCGTTATGCGTTATGCGTTATGCTTTATGCGTTGTGCGTTATTAGTTACACGTTATGCGTTATGCGTTATGCGTTATGCGTTAGGGGTTATGCGTTATGCGTTATGCGTTAGGCGTTATGCGTTATGCGTTATGCGTTATGCGTTATGAGTTATACGTTATGCGTTATGCGTTAGGGGTTATGCGTAATGCGTTATGCGTTATGCTTTATGCGTTATGCATTATGCCTTATGCGTTATGCGATATGCGTTATCCGTTATGCGTTATGCGTTATGCGTTATTCGTTATGAGTAATGAGTTATAAGTTATGCGTTATGCGTTATGCTTTATGCGTTATGCGTTATGCGTTATGCGTTATGCGTTATGCGTTATGCGTTATGCGTTTTGCGTTATGCGTTATGCGTTATGCGTTGTGCGTTATACGTTTGCTTTATGCGTTATGAGTTATGCTTTATGCGTTATGCGTTATGCGTTATGCGTTATGCGATATGCGTTATGCGTTATGCGTTATGCGTTATGCGTTATGCGTTATGCGTTATGCGTTATGCGTTATGCGTTATGCGTTATGCGTTATGCGTTATGCGTTATGCATTATGCGTTATGCGTTATGCGTTATGCCTTATGCGTTATTCGTTATGAGTAATGAGTTATAAGTTATGCGTTATGCGTTATGCTTTATGCATTATGCGTTATGCGTTATGCGTTATGCGTTATGCGTTATGCGTTATGCGTTATGCGTTATGCGTTATGCGATATGCGTTATGCTTTATGCGTTATGCGTTACTCCTTATGAGTTATGAGTTATAAGTTATGCGTAATGCGTTATGCGTTATGCGTTATGCTTTATGCGTTATGCGTTATGCGTTATGCGTTATGCGTTATGCGTTATGCGTGATCCGTTATGCGTTATGCGTTATGCGTTATGCGTTATGCGTTATGCGTTATGCGTTATGCGTTATGCGTTATGCGTTATGCGTTATGCGTTATGCGTTATTCGTTATGAGTAATGAGTTATAAGTTATGCGTTATGCGTTATGCTTTGTGCATTATGCGTTATGCGTTATGCGTTTTGCGTTATGCGTTATGCGTTATGCGTTATGCGTTATGCGTTATGCGTTATGCTTTATGCGTTATGAGTCATGCGTTATGCTTTATGCGTTATGCGTTACTCCTTATGAGTTATGGGTTATAAGTTATGCGTAATGCGTTATGCGTTATGCGTTATGCATTATGCTTTATCCGTTATGCGTTATGCGTTATGCTTTATGCGTTATGCGTTATGAGTTATGAGTAATGAGTTATAAGTTATGCGTTATGCGTTATTCGTTATGAGTAATGAGTTATAAGTTATGCGTTATGCGTTATGCTTTATGCGTTATGCGTTCTGCGTTATGCGTTATGCGTTATGCGTTATGCGTTATGCGTTATGCGTTATGCGTTTTGCGTTATGCGTTATGCGTTATGCGTTGTGCGTTATACGTTTGCGTTATGCGTTATGCGTTATGCGTTATGCGTTATGCGTTATGCGATATGCGTAATGCGTTATGCGTTATGCGTTATGCGTTATGCGTTATGCGTTATGCGTTATGCGTTATGCGTTATGCGTTATGCGTTATGCGTTATGCGTTATGCGTTATGCGTTATGCCTTATGCGTTATGCGTTATTCGTTATGAGTAATGAGTTATGCGTTATGCGTTATGCGTTATGCTTCATGCGTTATGCGTTATGCGTTATGCGTTATGCGTTATGCGTTATGCGTTATGCGCTATGCGTTATACGGTATGCGTTATGCGTTATGCGTTATGCGTTATGCGTTATGCGTTATGCGTTATGCTTTATGCGATATGCGTTTCTCCTTATGAGTTATGAGTTATAAGTTATGCGTAATGCGTTATGCGTTATGCGTTATGCTTTATGCGTTATGCGTTATGCGTTATGCGTTATGCGTTATGCGTTACGCTTTATGCGTTATGCATTATGCGTTATGCGTTATGCGTTATGCATTATGCGTTATGCGTGATGCATTATGCGTTAAGCGTTATGCGTTTTGCTGTATTCGTTATGCGTTGAGCATTATGCGTTATGCGTTATGTGTTATGCGTTATGCGTTATGCGTTATACGTTATGCGTTATGCGTTATGCGTTATCCGTTATGTGTTAGGCGATATACGTTTTGCGGTATTCGTTATGCGTTATGATTTATGCTTTATGCTTTATGCGTTATGCGTTATGCGTTATGCGTTATGAGTTATGCGTTATGAGTTATGCGTTATGCGTTATGCGTTATGCGTTATGCGTTATGCGTTATGCGTTATGCGTTTTGCGGTATTCGTTATGCGTTGTGCATTATGCGTTATGCGTTGTGCGTTATGGGTTATGATTTATGCGTTATGCGATATGAGTTATGCGTTAAGCGTTATGCGTTATGCGTTATGCGTTATGCGTTATGCGTTATGCGTTATGCGTTATGCGTTATGCGATATGCGTCATGCATCAAGCCTTATGCGATATGCGATATGCGTCATGCATCAAGCCTTATGCGTTATGGGTTATGCGTTAACGTTATGCGTTATGCGTTATGATTTATGCTTTAGGCGTTATGCGTTATGCGTGATCCGACATGCGTTATGCATTTTGCGTTATGCGTTATTCGTTATGAGTTATGAGTTATAAGTTATGCGTAATGCGTTATGCGTTATGCGTTATGCCTTATGCGTTATTCGTTATGCATTATGCTTTATCCGTTATGCGTTATGCGTTATGCTTTATGCGTTATGCGTTATGCGTTATGCGTTATGCGTTATGCGCTATGCGTTATACGGTATGCGTTATGCGTTATGCGTTATGCGTTATGCGTTATGCGTTATGCGTTATGCGTTATGCGTTATGCGTTATGCGTTATGCGTTATGCGTTATGCGTTATGCGTCATGCGTTATGCTTTATGCGTTATGCGTTACTCCTTATGAGTTATGGGTTATAAGTTATGCGTAATGCGTTATGCGTTATGCGTTATGCATTATGCTTTATCCGTTATGCGTTATGCGTTATGCTTTATGCGTTATGCGTTATGAGTTATGAGTAATGAGTTATAAGTTATGCGTTATGCGTTATTCGTTATGAGTAATGAGTTATAAGTTATGCGTTATGCGTTATGCTTTATGCGTTATGCGTTATGCTTTATGCGTTATGCGTTACTCCTTATGAGTTATGAGTTATAAGTTATGCGTAATGCGGTATGCGTTATACGTTATACGTTATGCGTTATGCGTTATGCGTTATGCGTTATGCGTTATGCGTTATGCATTATGCGTTATGCGTTATGCGTTATGCGTTAAGCGTTATGCGTTTTGCTGTATTCATTATGCGTTGTGCATTTTGTGTTATGCGTTATGTGTTATGCTTTATGCGTTATGCGTTATGCGTTACGCTTTATGCGTTATGCATTATGCGTTATGCGTTATGCGTTATGCATTATGCATTATGCGTTATGCGTGATCCGTTATGCGTTAAGCGTTATGCGTTTTGCTGTATTCGTAATGCGTTGTGCATTATGTGTTATGCGTTATGTGTTATGCGTTATGCGTTATGCGTTATACGTTATGCGTTATGCGTTATGCGTGATCCGTTATGTGTTAGGCGATATACGTTTTGCGGTATTCGTTATGCGTTATGCGTTATGCGTTATGCGTTATCCGTTGTTCGTTATGCATTATGCGTTGTGCGTTATACGTTTGCGTTGTGCGTTATGCGTTATACGGTATGCGTTATGCGTTATACGTTATGCGTTATGCGTTATGCGATATGCGTTATGTGTTATGCGTTATGCTTTATGCGTTGTGCGTTATTAGTTACACGTTATGCGTTATGCGTTATGCGTTATGCGTTAGGGGTTATGCGTTATGCGTTATGCGTTAGGCGTTATGCGTTATGCGTTATGCGTTATGCGTTATGAGTTATACGTTATGCGTTATGCGTTAGGGGTTATGCGTTATGCGTTATGCGTTATGCTTTATGCGTTATGCATTATGCGTTATGCGTTATGCGATATGCGTTATCCGTTATGCGTTATGCGTTATGCGTTATTCGTTATGAGTAATGAGTTATAAGTTATGCGTTATGCGTTATGCTTTATGCGTTATGCGTTATGCGTTATGCGTTATGCGTTATGCGTTATGCGATATGCGTCATGCATCAAGCCTTATGCGATATGCGTCATGCATCAAGCCTTATGCGATATGCGATATGCGTCATGCATCAAGCCTTATGCGTTATGGGTTATGCGTTAACGTTATGCGTTATGCGTTATGATTTATGCTTTATGCGTTATGCGTTATGCGTGATCCGACATGCGTTATGCATTTTGCGTTATGCGTTATTCGTTATGAGTTATGAGTTATAAGTTATGCGTAATGCGTTATGCCTTATGCGTTATGCATTATGCTTTATCCGTTATGCGTTATGCGTTATGCGTTATGCGTTATGCGTTATGCTTTATGCGTTATGCGTTATGCGTTATGCTTTATGCGGTATTCGTTATGCGTTATGCGTTATGCGTTATGCGTTATGCGTTATGCGTGATCCGACATGCATTATGCATTTTGCGTTATGCGTGATCCGACATGCATTATGCATTTTGCGTTATGCGTTATTCGTTATGAGTTATGAGTTATAAGTTATGCGTAATGCGTTATGCGTTATGCGTTATGCATTATGCTTTATCCGTTATGCGTTATGCGTTATGCTTTATGCGTTATGCGTTATGCGTTATGCGTTATGCGTTATGCCTTATGCGTTATGCGTTATTCGTTATGAGTAAAGAGTTATAAGTTATGCGTTATGCGTTATGCGTTATGCGTTATGCGTTATGCGTTATGCGTTATGCGTTATGCGTTATGCGCTATGCGTTATACGGTATGCGTTATGCGTTATGCGTTATGCGTTATGCGTTATGCGTTATGCGTTATGCGTTATGCGTTATGCGTTATGCGTTATGCGTTATGCGTTATGCGTTATGCGTTATGCGTTATGCGTTATGCGTTATGCGTTATGCGTTATGCGTTATGCGTTATGCATTATTCGTTATGCGTTATGCGTTATGAGTAATGAGTTATAAGTTATGCGTTATGCGTTATTCGTTATGAGTAATGAGTTATAAGTTATGCGTTATGCGTTATGCTTTATGCGTTATGCGTTATGCGTTATGCTTTATGCGTTATGCGTTACTCCTTATGAGTTATGAGTTATAAGTTATGCGTAATGCGGTATGCGTTATACGTTATACGTTATGCGTTATGCGTTATGCGTTATGCGTTATGCGTTATGCATTATGTGTTATGCGTTATGCGTTATGCGTTAAGCGTTATGCGTTTTGCTGTATTCGTTATGCGTTGTGCATTATGAGTTATGCGTTATGTGTTATGCTTTATGCGTTATGCGTTATGCGTTACGCTTTATGCGTTATGCATTATGCGTTATGCGTTATGCGTTATGCATTATGCGTTATGCGTTATGCGTTATGCGTTATGCATTATGCGTTATGCGTTATGCATTATGCGTTAAGCGTTATGCGTTTTGCTGTATTCGTTATGCGTTGAGCATTATGCGTTACGCTTTATGCGTTATGCATTATGCGTTATGCGTTATGCGTTATGCATTATGCGTTATGCGTGATGCATTATGCGTTAAGCGTTATGCGTTTTGCTGTATTCGTTATGCGTTGTGCATTATGCGTTATGCGTTATGCGTTATGCTTTATGCGCTATGCGTTATGCGTTATGCTTTATGCGTTATGCGTTACTCCTTATGAGTTATGAGTTATAAGTTATGCGTAATGCGGTATGCGTTATACGTTATACGTTATGCGTTATGCGTTATGCGTTATGCGTTATGCGTTATGCGTTATGCGTTATGCTTTATGCGATATGCGTTACTCCTTATGAGTTATGAGTTATAAGTTATGCGTAATGCGTTATGCGTTATGCGTTATGCGTTATGCGTTATGCGTTATGCGTTATGCGTTATGCGTTATGCGTTACGCTTTATGCGTTATGCATTATGCGTTATGCGTTATGCGTTATGCATTATGCGTTATGCGTGATGCATTATGCGTTAAGCGTTATGCGTTTTGCTGTATTCGTTATGCGTTGAGCATTATGCGTTATGCGTTATGTGTTATGCGTTATGCGTTATGCGTTATACGTTATGCGTTATGCGTTATGCGTTATCCGTTATGTGTTAGGCGATATACGTTTTGCGGTATTCGTTATGCGTTATGATTTATGCTTTATGCTTTATGCGTTATGCGTTATGCGTTATGCGTTATGAGTTATGCGTTATGAGTTATGCGTTATGCGTTATGCGTTATGCGTTATGCGTTATGCGTTATGCGTTTTGCGGTATTCGTTATGCGTTGTGCATTATGCGTTATGCGTTGTGCGTTATGGGTTATGATTTATGCGTTATGCGATATGAGTTATGCGTTAAGCGTTATGCGTTATGCGTTATGCGTTATGCGTTATGCGTTATGCGTTATGCGTTATGCGTTATGCGTTATGCGTTATGCGTTATGCGTTATGCGATATGCGTCATGCATCAAGCCTTATGCGATATGCGATATGCGTCATGCATCAAGCCTTATGCGTTATGGGTTATGCGTTAACGTTATGCGTTATGCGTTATGATTTATGCTTTAGGCGTTATGCGTTATGCGTGATCCGACATGCGTTATGCATTTTGCGTTATGCGTTATTCGTTATGAGTTATGAGTTATAAGTTATGCGTAATGCGTTATGCGTTATGCGTTATGCCTTATGCGTTATTCGTTATGCATTATGCTTTATCCGTTATGCGTTATGCGTTATGCTTTATGCGTTATGCGTTATGCGTTATGCGTTATGCGTTATGCGCTATATGTTATACGGTATGCGTTATGCGTTATGCGTTATGCGTTATGCGTTATGCGTTATGCGTTATGCGTTATGCGTTATGCGTTATGCGTTATGCGTTATGCGTTATGCGTTATGCGTTATGCTTTATGCGTTATGCGTCATGCGTTATGCTTTATGCGTTATGCGTTACTCCTTATGAGTTATGGGTTATAAGTTATGCGTAATGCGTTATGCGTTATGCGTTATGCATTATGCTTTATCCGTTATGCGTTATGCGTTGTGCTTTATGCGTTATGCGTTATGAGTTATGAGTAATGAGTTATAAGTTATGCGTTATGCGTTATTCGTTATGAGTAATGAGTTATAAGTTATGCGTTATGCGTTATGCTTTATGCGTTATGCGTTATGCTTTATGCGTTATGCGTTACTCCTTATGAGTTATGAGTTATAAGTTATGCGTAATGCGGTATGCGTTATACGTTATACGTTATGCGTTATGCGTTATGCGTTATGCGTTATGCGTTATGCGTTATGCGTTATGCGTTATGCATTATGCGTTATGCGTTATGCGTTATGCGTTAAGCGTTATGCGTTTTGCTGTATTCATTATGCGTTGTGCATTATGAGTTATGCGTTATGTGTTATGCTTTATGCGTTATGCGTTATGCGTTACGCTTTATGCGTTATGCATTATGCGTTATGCGTTATGCGTTATGCATTATGCATTATGCGTTATGCGTGATCCGTTATGCGTTAAGCGTTATGCGTTTTGCTGTATTCGTAATGCGTTGTGCATTATGTGTTATGCGTTATGTGTTATGCGTTATGCGTTATCCGTTATGCGTTATGCGTTATGCGTTATTCGTTATGAGTAATGAGTTCTAAGTTATGCGTTATGCGTTATGCTTTATGCGTTATGCGTTATGCGTTATGCGTTATGCGTTATGCGTTATGCGTTATGCGTTATGCGTTATGCGTTATGCGTTATGCGTTATGCGTTATGCGTTATGCGTTATGCGATATGCGTCATGCATCAAGCCTTATGCGATATGCGATATGCGTCATGCATCAAGCCTTATGCGTTATGGGTTATGCGTTAACGTTATGCGTTATGCGTTATGATTTATGCTTTATGCGTTATGCGTTATGCGTGATCCGACATGCGTTATGCATTTTGCGTTATGCGTTATTCGTTATGAGTTATGAGTTATAAGTTATGCGTAATGCGTTATGCGTTATGCGTTATGCATTATGCTTTATCCGTTATGCGTTATGCGTTATGCGTTATGCGTTATGCTTTATGCGTTATGCGTTATGCGTTATGCTTTATGCGGTATTCGTTATGCGTTATGCGTTATGCGTTATGCGTTATGCGTTATGCGTTATGCGTGATCCGACATGCATTATGCATTTTGCGTTATGCGTGATCCGACATGCATTATGCATTTTGCGTTATGCGTTATTCGTTATGAGTTATGAGTTATAAGTTATGCGTAATGCGTTATGCGTTATGCGTTATGCATTATGCTTTATCCGTTATGCGTTATGCGTTATGCTTTATGCGTTATGCGTTATGCGTTATGCGTTATGCGTTATGCCTTATGCGTTATGCGTTATTCGTTATGAGTAAAGAGTTATAAGTTATGCGTTATGCGTTATGCTTCATGCGTTATGCGTTATGCGTTATGCGTTATGCGTTATGCGTTATGCGTTATGCGTTATGCGTTATGCGCTATGCGTTATACGGTATGCGTTATGCGTTATGCGTTATGCGTTATGCGTTATGCGTTATACGTTATGCGTTATGCGTTATGCGTTATGCGTTATGCGTTATGCGTTATGCGTTATGCGTTATGCGTTATGCGTTATGCGTTATGCGTTATGCGTTATGCATTATGCGTTATGCGTGATGCATTATGCGTTAAGCGTTATGCGTTTTGCTGTATTCGTTATGCGTTGAGCATTATGCGTTACGCTTTATGCGTTATGCATTATGCGTTATGCGTTATGCGTTATGCATTATGCGTTATGCGTGATGCATTATGCGTTAAGCGTTATGCGTTTTGCTGTATTCGTTATGCGTTGAGCATTATGCGTTATGCGTTATGCGTTATGCTTTATGCGCTATGCGTTATGCGTTATGCTTTATGCGTTATGCGTTACTCCTTATGAGTTATGAGTTATAAGTTATGCGTAATGCGGTATGCGTTATACGTTATACGTTATGCGTTATGCGTTATGCGTTATGCGTTATGCGTTATGCGTTATGCGTTATGCTTTATGCGATATGCGTTACTCCTTATGAGTTATGAGTTATAAGTTATGCGTAATGCGTTATGCGTTATGCGTTATGCTTTATGCGTTATGCGTTATGCGTTATGCGTTATGCGTTATGCGTTACGCTTTATGCGTTATGCATTATGCGTTATGCGTTATGCGTTATGCATTATGCGTTATGCGTGATGCATTATGCGTTAAGCGTTATGCGTTTTGCTGTATTCGTTATGCGTTGAGCATTATGCGTTATGCGTTATGTGTTATGCGTTATGCGTTATGCGTTATACGTTATGCGTTATGCGTTATGCGTTATCCGTTATGTGTTAGGCGATATACGTTTTGCGGTATTCGTTATGCGTTATGATTTATGCTTTATGCTTTATGCGTTATGCGTTATGCGTTATGCGTTATGAGTTATGCGTTATGAGTTATGCGTTATGCGTTATGCGTTATGCGTTATGCGTTATGCGTTATGCGTTATGCGTTTTGCGGTATTCGTTATGCGTTGTGCATTATGCGTTATGCGTTGTGCGTTATGCGTTATGCGTTATCCGTTATGCGTTATGCGTTATGCGTTATTCGTTATGAGTAATGAGTTCTAAGTTATGCGTTATGCGTTATGCTTTATGCGTTATGCGTTATGCGTTATGCGTTATGCGTTATGCGTTATGCGTTATGCGTTATGCGTTATGCGTTATGCGTTATGCGTTATGCGTTATGCGTTATGCGTTATGCGATATGCGTCATGCATCAAGCCTTATGCGATATGCGATATGCGTCATGCATCAAGCCTTATGCGTTATGGGTTATGCGTTAACGTTATGCGTTATGCGTTATGATTTATGCTTTATGCGTTATGCGTTATGCGTGATCCGACATGCGTTATGCATTTTGCGTTATGCGTTATTCGTTATGAGTTATGAGTTATAAGTTATGCGTAATGCGTTATGCGTTATGCGTTATGCATTATGCTTTATCCGTTATGCGTTATGCGTTATGCGTTATGCGTTATGCTTTATGCGTTATGCGTTATGCGTTATGCTTTATGCGGTATTCGTTATGCGTTATGCGTTATGCGTTATGCGTTATGCGTTATGCGTTATGCGTGATCCGACATGCATTATGCATTTTGCGTTATGCGTGATCCGACATGCATTATGCATTTTGCGTTATGCGTTATTCGTTATGAGTTATGAGTTATAAGTTATGCGTAATGCGTTATGCGTTATGCGTTATGCATTATGCTTTATCCGTTATGCGTTATGCGTTATGCTTTATGCGTTATGCGTTATGCGTTATGCTTTATGCGTTATGCCTTATGCGTTATGCGTTATTCGTTATGAGTAAAGAGTTATAAGTTATGCGTTATGCGTTATGCTTAATGCGTTATGCGTTATGCGTTATGCGTTATGCGTTATGCGTTATGCGTTATGCGTTATGCGTTATGCGCTATGCGTTATACGGTATGCGTTATGCGTTATGCGTTATGCGTTATGCGTTATGCGTTATACGTTATGCGTTATGCGTTATGCGTTATGCGTTATGCGTTATGCGTTATGCGTTATGCGTTATGCGTTATGCGTTATGCGTTATGCGTTATGCGTTATGCGTTATGCGTTATGCGTGATGCATTATGCGTTAAGCGTTATGCGTTTTGCTGTATTCGTTATGCGTTGAGCATTATGCGTTACGCTTTATGCGTTATGCATTATGCGTTATGCGTTATGCGTTATGCATTATGCGTTATGCGTGATGCATTATGCGTTAAGCGTTATGCGTTTTGCTGTATTCGTTATGCGTTGTGCATTATGCGTTATGCGTTATGCGTTATGCTTTATGCGCTATGCGTTATGCGTTATGCTTTATGCGTTATGCGTTACTCCTTATGAGTTATGAGTTATAAGTTATGCGTAATGCGGTATGCGTTATACGTTATACGTTATGCGTTATGCGTTATGCGTTATGCGTTATGCGTTATGCGTTATGCGTTATGCTTTATGCGATATGCGTTACTCCTTATGAGTTATGAGTTATAAGTTATGCGTAATGCGTTATGCGTTATGCGTTATGCTTTATGCGTTATGCGTTATGCGTTATGCGTTATGCGTTATGCGTTACGCTTTATGCGTTATGCATTATGCGTTATGCGTTATGCGTTATGCATTATGCGTTATGCGTGATGCATTATGCGTTAAGCGTTATGCGTTTTGCTGTATTCGTTATGCGTTGAGCATTATGCGTTATGCGTTATGTGTTATGCGTTATGCGTTATGCGTTATACGTTATGCGTTATGCGTTATGCGTTATCCGTTTTGTGTTAGGCGATATACGTTTTGCGGTATTCGTTATGCGTTATGATTTATGCTTTATGCTTTATGCGTTATGCGTTATGCGTTATGCGTTATGAGTTATGCGTTATGAGTTATGCGTTATGCGTTATGCGTTATGCGTTATGCGTTATGCGTTATGCGTTTTGCGGTATTCGTTATGCGTTGTGCATTATGCGTTATGCGTTGTGCGTTATGGGTTATGATTTATGCGTTATGCGATATGAGTTATGCGTTAAGCGTTATGCGTTATGCGTTATGCGTTATGCGTTATGCGTTATGCGTTATGCGTTATGCGTTATGCGTTATGCGTTATGCGTTATGCGTTATGCGATATGCGTCATGCATCAAGCCTTATGCGATATGCGATATGCGTCATGCATCAAGCCTTATGCGTTATGGGTTATGCGTTAACGTTATGCGTTATGCGTTATGATTTATGCTTTAGGCGTTATGCGTTATGCGTGATCCGACATGCGTTATGCATTTTGCGTTATGCGTTATTCGTTATGAGTTATGAGTTATAAGTTATGCGTAATGCGTTATGCGTTATGCGTTATGCCTTATGCGTTATTCGTTATGCATTATGCTTTATCCGTTATGCGTTATGCGTTATGCTTTATGCGTTATGCGTTATGCGTTATGCGTTATGCGTTATGCGCTATATGTTATACGGTATGCGTTATGCGTTATGCGTTATGCGTTATGCGTTATGCGTTATGCGTTATGCGTTATGCGTTATGCGTTATGCGTTATGCGTTATGCGTTATGCTTTATGCGTTATGCGTCATGCGTTATGCTTTATGCGTTATGCGTTACTCCTTATGAGTTATGGGTTATAAGTTATGCGTAATGCGTTATGCGTTATGCGTTATGCATTATGCTTTATCCGTTATGCGTTATGCGTTGTGCTTTATGCGTTATGCGTTATGAGTTATGAGTAATGAGTTATAAGTTATGCGTTATGCGTTATTCGTTATGAGTAATGAGTTATAAGTTATGCGTTATGCGTTATGCTTTATGCGTTATGCGTTATGCTTTATGCGTTATGCGTTACTCCTTATGAGTTATGAGTTATAAGTTATGCGTAATGCGGTATGCGTTATACGTTATACGTTATGCGTTATGCGTTATGCGTTATGCGTTATGCGTTATGCGTTATGCGTTATGCGTTATGCATTATGCGTTATGCGTTATGCGTTATGCGTTAAGCGTTATGCGTTTTGCTGTATTCATTATGCGTTGTGCATTATGAGTTATGCGTTATGTGTTATGCTTTATGCGTTATGCGTTATGCGTTACGCTTTATGCGTTATGCATTATGCGTTATGCGTTATGCGTTATGCATTATGCATTATGCGTTATGCGTGATCCGTTATGCGTTAAGCGTTATGCGTTTTGCTGTATTCGTAATGCGTTGTGCATTATGTGTTATGCGTTATGTGTTATGCGTTATGCGTTATCCGTTATGCGTTATGCGTTATGCGTTATTCGTTATGAGTAATGAGTTCTAAGTTATGCGTTATGCGTTATGCTTTATGCGTTATGCGTTATGCGTTATGCGTTATGCGTTATGCGTTATGCGTTATGCGTTATGCGTTATGCGTAATGCGTTATGCGTTATGCGTTATGCGTTATGCGTTATGCGATATGCGTCATGCATCAAGCCTTATGCGATATGCGATATGCGTCATGCATCAAGCCTTATGCGTTATGGGTTATGCGTTAACGTTATGCGTTATGCGTTATGATTTATGCTTTATGCGTTATGCGTTATGCGTGATCCGACATGCGTTATGCATTTTGCGTTATGCGTTATTCGTTATGAGTTATGAGTTATAAGTTATGCGTAATGCGTTATGCGTTATGCGTTATGCATTATGCTTTATCCGTTATGCGTTATGCGTTATGCGTTATGCGTTATGCTTTATGCGTTATGCGTTATGCGTTATGCTTTATGCGTTATTCGTTATGCGTTATGCGTTATGCGTTATGCGTTATGCGTTATGCGTTATGCGTGATCCGACATGCATTATGCATTTTGCGTTATGCGTGATCCGACATGCATTATGCATTTTGCGTTATGCGTTATTCGTTATGAGTTATGAGTTATAAGTTATGCGTAATGCGTTATGCGTTATGCGTTATGCATTATGCTTTATCCGTTATGCGTTATGCGTTATGCTTTATGCGTTATGCGTTATGCGTTATGCGTTATGCGTTATGCCTTATGCGTTATGCGTTATTCGTTATGAGTAAAGAGTTATAAGTTATGCGTTATGCGTTATGCTTCATGCGTTATGCGTTATGCGTTATGCGTTATGCGTTATGCGTTATGCGTTATGCGTTATGCGTTATGCGCTATGCGTTATACGGTATGCGTTATGCGTTATGCGTTATGCGTTATGCGTTATGCGTTATACGTTATGCGTTATGCGTTATGCGTTATGCGTTATGCGTTATGCGTTATGCGTTATGCGTTATGCGTTATGCGTTATGCGTTATGCATTATTCGTTATGCGTTATGCGTTATGAGTAATGAGTTATAAGTTATGCGTTATGCGTTATTCGTTATGAGTAATGAGTTATAAGTTATGCGTTATGCGTTATGCTTTATGCGTTATGCGTTACTCCTTATGAGTTATGAGTTATAAGTTATGCGTAATGCGGTATGCGTTATACGTTATACGTTATGCGTTATGCGTTATGCGTTATGCGTTATGCGTTATGCGTTATGCGTTATGCATTATGTGTTATGCGTTATGCGTTATGCGTTAAGCGTTATGCGTTTTGCTGTATTCGTTATGCGTTGTGCATTATGAGTTATGCGTTATGTGTTATGCTTTATGCGTTATGCGTTATGCGTTACGCTTTATGCGTTATGCATTATGCGTTATGCGTTATGCGTTATGCATTATGCGTTATGCGTTATGCGTGATCCGTTATGCGTTAAGCGTTATGCGTTTTGCTGTATTCGTAATGCGTTGTGCATTATGTGTTATGCGTTATGCGTTATGCGTTATGCGTTATACGTTATGCGTTATGCGTTATGCGTGATCCGTTATGTGTTAGGCGATATACGTTTTGCGGTATTCGTTATGCGTTATGCGTTATGCGTTATGCGTTATCCGTTGTTCGTTATGCGTTATGCGTTGTGCGTTATACGTTTGCGTTATGCGTTATGCGTTATACGCTATGCGTTATACGTTATGCGTTATGCGTTATGCGATATGCGTTATGCGTTATGCGTTATGCTTTATGCGTTGTGCGTTATTAGTTACACGTTATGCGTTATGCGTTATGCGTTATGCGTTAGGGGTTATGCGTTATGCGTTACGCGTTAGGCGTTATGCGTTATGCGTTATGCGTTATGCGTTATGCGTTATGAGTTATACGTTATGCGTTATGCGTTAGGGGTTATGCGTTATGCGTTATGCGTTATGCTTTATGCGTTATGCATTATGCGTTATGCGTTATGCGATATGCGTTATCCGTTATGCGTTACGCGTTATGCGTTATTCGTTATGAGTAATGAGTTATAAGTTATGCGTTATGCGTTATGCTTTATGCGTTATGCGTTATGCGTTATGCGTTATGCGTTATGCGTTATGCGTTTTGCGTTATGCGTTATGCGTTATGCGTTGTGCGTTATACGTTTGCGTTATGCGTTATGCGTTATGCTTTATGCGTTATGCGTTATGCGTTATGCGTTATGCGTTATGCGTTATGCGATATGCGTAATGCGTTATGCGTTATGCGTTATGCGTTATGCGTTATGCGTTATGCGTTATGCGTTATGCGTTATGCGTTATGCGTTATGCATTATGCGTTATGCGTTATGCGTTATGCGTTATGCGTTATTCGTTATGAGTAATGAGTTATAAGTTATGCGTTATGCGTTATGCTTTATGCATTATGCGTTATGCGTTATGCGTTATGCGTTATGCGTTATGCGTTATGCGTTATGCGTTATGCGTTATGCTTCATGCGTTATGCGTTATGCGTTATGCGTTATGCGTTATGCGTTATGCGATATGCGCTATGCGTTATACGGTATGCGTTATGCGTTATGCGTTATGCGTTATGCGTTATGCGTTATGCGTTATGCGTTATGCGTTATGCGTTATGCGTTATGCGTTATGCGTTATGCTGTAACAGACCTGTTAATACAAGTCTGTTACGAACACACCGCGTGGGTACCGATAACCGATCGCTAGATGGCTACGATTCTCGCAAGGAAAAGTGTGCACAGCACACCTTCGAGAATCGGCCACTAGGTGGCTACGATTCTCGCAAGGAAAAGTGGGCACAGCACACCTTCGAGAATCGACCACTAGATGGCTACGATTCTCGCAAGGAAAAGTGTGCACAGCACACCTCCGAGAATCGGCCACTAGATGGCCAACGCCACGACTACCGATTCTTGTTGATAAAATGATACCGCCGCGAGGATATAATGACCGACCGTCGCAACAAAACGTCGTCAAAGATCCCCCGTCGAGCCGACGATAGATCAGTAAGCCGATAACCCGGAAACCTGAAAGTAAGTATACCTCCGCTGGTATCCCTCTTCCACTCCGCTATCCGAACTACGATCGTCGAGCCGACGAACGTATCTTCCCCTCCACTCCACTATCCGAAGTACGGTCGTTGAGCCAACGAGCGTATCTCCCCTTCACTCCGTATCCGAAGTACGAACGTCGAGCCGACGGACGTGTCTCCCCTCCACTCCGTTATCCGAAGTACGAACGTCGAGCCGACGGACGTATCTCCCCTCCACTCCGTTACCCGAAGTACGAACGTCGAGCCGACGGGCGTATCTCCCCTCCACTCCGTTACCCGAAGTACGATCGTCGAGCCGACGAACGTATCCCCCTCCACTCCGTATCCGGAGTACGAACGTCGAGCCGACGGACGTATCCCCCCTCCACTCCGTGACCCGAAGTACGATCGTCGAGCCGACGAGCGTATCTCCCCTCCACGGACGACCATCGAGCCGATGATCTGTTCTCGTCCTTCCTGCCCCCTTTTTTAGTGACCGATTGTCGGGCCGACAATCCTCCACTTCTCCGCAGCCGATTGCCGAGCCGCACTCCGTTCGGCCCCTCCGACCGCGTACCGCGCCTCGCGAATATCTCACCCCCCACAGGAACCAACGACAAGGGATCCACCCCCGCAGCGAAACTCACCGAACTACAGAACTGAGTGATTCATTTTCCCCCGCACCGTCCTTTCTAACTCGCAGCTTCCTCCGCGAACCCCGGCACGACGAGCTATCTCCCATAAGGAAGCACCCGGGTAACCAAGTTGTTACATGGCGCCCGAACAGGGACCTGGTGCGTACTAGATAAAACTACCAGTAGAACCGAAAAAAAAAAAAAAAAAAAAAAAAAAAAAAGGGGGTTATACTTTCCGAAGCCCCGCCGCGAGGAATGAAAAAGACCTCCCTCCGAGTTACCAGAGAAAGAATCACTAACGAGTTACGGAAATTGAATCTTCCCGTCACCGGCACGACAGAGGAACTACGTCAGCGTTGGGCCGAAAGCATCCTAAACCCACCTTTCGTGTTACCAGCAATGGACGAACCAAAGACACCGACATTTGTTAGTACCGCGACGCACCCCGCCGGCGCATCCACCAGCAGCGTCACCACCGCACCACCGCCAACCGTCGTCGTAACTACCCCCGCCACCCCCCCAGACCCGCGCAAAAATCTCGACCGTATGCGGAAATGGGGCTGCACCAGCGACGGGAAAGATCCGTTCGCGTTTATCGAGAGGATCGACGAGCTACAAGACACATACCAACTAACAGACGCCGAAGTGCTACGGGGCATCCCCGAACTACTGCGAGGCGAGGCACAACTCTGGTTCCGGAACAACCGACAACAAATACAATCAAAGACCGACTTTAACGAGAAATTTCTGGGGTTTTTCTCACCAAACCGTACCCAGTCGCAGCGAGAGCGCGAAGCCCACGACCGAACACAGCGACCCGGCGAACCGTTTAATCTCTTCATGAACGCGCTATGCACGCTCATGCGACGTGCGGCTATCCCTCCCGAGAAATATCTCGACCGCCTCTACGAGAACATGGCCCCGGAATACGCCATGCTCATCAACCCGGAGAACCTCACCGATCCCGACAGTCTGCTAAAAGAGGTCCAACGCCTAGAGCGGGTGCAAGAAAGAAAAAAACGGGCCACAAATACGGACACCCGTCCCGCCACCGCCACCATCGGAAAAGCCGACGAAACGCCATGCATCTCCGCGATCCCGCGAGCAAATCCGGGCGAGATACAACCCTCTCGACCTCGCCCCGCTAGCCCGGCACCATACAATCCCGAGTCACATTGCTGGAGGTGCAAACAACGCGGACACACGCGATGGGAGTGCCGCAATGAATTCCGGAAGTTCTGCTCTCGATGCGGCCGCGACGGAGTCCTAACACGCGACTGCCACCCCCATACTAACCCGGGAAACGAACCACGGGGACCGCCGCGATACACCGACTGGCGGCCCCGACGATAAACACACGGACCGCTAAAATCGAATACAACCCGCGACCACTGCTGAGCATCAAAATACTCGGCCGGGAAATCAAGGCACTCCTTGACACGGGAGCACAACTCTCGTGTATCAACGGAGAAATACTCGAATGGGCCCTCGAACAAGGGATCCAACCGACCGCCCCAGCCGCAAACATCAGCCTTGCCGACGGGACCATAACGCAAACCTCGGGAACGATACAAATCCCGTTCAGTACCGAAGGCTATACATGGACCCAGGAATTTACTATACTGCCGCGCATGGGACCACCGGTCCTCCTGGGAATACAGACGATCGCCGCGCTGGAGATCAGCTTCAAACCACCGCTTCAAATCGTCAATTGGCCAGCCACCTGCCTCGCCGAACCCTGCCTACAAATAGGGCTCCGACAACCCCAAGAAACCGACCAAAAAAAACTCGAGGACTTCCTCAGGACCGAGTTACAACTATTCGAGGATGTCACGGGGCGAACCACGCTGACACAACACCGTATCAAGCTAAAAGATAATACACCCATCAAACAGCGCTACCGGCCACGGAATCCGGCTATGCAGGCGATCATAGACCAGGAAGTAGACAAAATGCTCCAAGAAGGAGTTATAGAACCATCCAACAGCCCGTGGAGCTCACCCATCGTGATAGTGAAAAAAAAAGATGGCAAGCCACGATTTTGTGTCGATTTCCGCAAATTGAACAACCGGACAGAAAAAGACGCCTACCCACTACCACATATACAAGCCACCCTCGATAAATTACGAGGAGCGAAATTCCTAACTACTTTGGATCTCAAAAACGGGTATTGGCAAATTCCACTCGAAGAAACCAGCCGACCACTCACCGCCTTCACTGTGCCAGGGAAGGGCTTGTTCCAATTTACGGTTATGCCGTTCGGCTTACACTCCGCCCCGGCCACCTTCCAACGCCTGCTTGACCAGATTGTCGGCCCTAAGCTAGAACCGTACGCGTTCGCTTACCTCGACGACATCATCGTCGTGAGTCGAACATTCGAGGAACACCTAAAACACCTTAGGGAAGTATTCCAACGACTACGCCGCGCAGGACTCCGACTAAACCCAGAAAAATGCCGATTTTGCGTGGATAGTCTGAAATACCTTGGTCACATTGTCGACCAGCAAGGAATAAGGACCGACCCCGAAAAGACCAGCGCAATCGCCTTGCTCACCACACCAAAAACAATACGAGAGGTCCGCCGATTCCACGGAATGGCCTCATGGTACCGCCGGTTCGTACCGAATTTCGCGGAAATCATGGAGCCACTAACAAAACTAACCAGAAAAAATGCCAGATGGAACTGGACCGAAACAGAGGAACAAGCCTTCCGAAGCATGAAGGAAAAACTAGTTACCGCCCCGATACTGGCCTGCCCAGATTTTAGCAAACCCTTCACGCTCCAGACCGATGCCAGCGATCACGGCCTCGGAATCGTATTAACACAAGGACCTGAGGAGAACGAAAAAGTCATAGCTTATGCAAGTCACACCCTTAACGCAACCGAGCGCAATTATAGCGCAACCGAAAAAGAGTGTCTAGCCGTGATATGGGGTATACGGAAAATGAGACCGTATCTGGAAGGGTACCATTTCACGGTTATCACCGATCACCAGGCACTACGATGGTTACAACAAATCGACAACCCAACCGGAAGATTAGCGAGATGGGCACTCGAGCTCCAACAGTACCATTTTGACATCAAATACCGCCCAGGAAAAAATAATCACGTAGCCGACGCGCTCTCCCGAACACCACCAATACCACAAATAAACATGGTACGACCGAAGGAACACCCCGACACATGGTACGAACGGAAAGTGAAAGCCGTACAACAAGATCCAGCTTCCGCCCCCGACTTCCGAATACAACAGGGGAAACTACAGAGGCATATTCTCCACCAACTCGACTACAATGAGCCCGAACCTGACACCGCCTGGAAAATATGCGTACCCACCGCCGAGAGAACAGAGATCCTCCGACAACACCACGACGACCCCCTCGCTGGACATCTAGGCATTGCAAAAACAATAATCCGCATTGCCCAAAAATTTTACTGGCCGGGCATGTTCCGGCAAGTGGCGCGATACGTCCGCAGCTGCAGGAGCTGCCAACAGTACAAAACACCACCACAAAAGCCACCCGGAATGCTACACGCCAACCCCGGAACGCAACCGTGGCACACCGTCTCAGTCGACCTAGTAGGGCCACTACCACGCTCTCGACGAGGGAACATCTGGCTACTAGTTGCACTAGATCGGTTTACAAAATGGGTCGAACTCACGCCCCTGCGGAGGGCCACCAGCGCCGCCATAGCCGCCGCTATACAGAAAGACATCATCCTGCGCCACGGGGCCCCGGAAATAATCATCTCCGACAACGGAAAACAATTTGTAGGGGAACCATTTACGAGCCTATTACAGAGCGCAGACATCACTCATCGCAGAACACCCCCGTACTCGCCACATTGCAACCCCGTGGAACGGGTAAACAAGGTAGTAAAAACAATGTTGGCACAGTACACCGGAACAAAGCATGACCGATGGGACGAGAAAATCGACGAAGCCAGGTTCGCAATAAACACCGCATGGCACGAGGCGATCGGGTACAGCCCAGCCTACCTTAACCACGGCCGAGAACTACGAACACCGGGACAAGCACGCACCGAAGGAAGTACCATTCCATCAAACCAGCGATGGAAATACCTGAAAGAAGCCCAGGAATTGGCCCGGCTACACCTAGCACAGGCGTTTGGACGCCAAGAGCGGTATTACAACTTGCGGCACCGAGAATGGAGGCCAGCCGTAGGAGAATCGGTATGGAAGCGAGAACACACCCTGTCCAACAAAGGGGCGGGCATCGCCGCCAAGCTCGCCCCCAAATACACAGGGCCATACACAGTCAAACAAATTGTGTCCCCAGTAATAGTGAACCTCCACGACGGAAAAAAATGGTATCGGCACATACACGTGCAAGATATAAAACCCGCGAATGACCGCGACAACCAGACCGCAGAACCCACCGAAGAGGCCGACAACCCCCACGACCCTGTACCAGTACCGCCTCCAGCCGACAACCCAGCGCCTCGCCGCCGGGGGCGACCCCGGAAAATAACACCACATGTTAATTTTATAGGTATGAACAACGAACCGGAATACGTGAGGGAGCTCATGGAGCTGGTCAAGGAAGACTTGACGGCAAGAAAACCGACAAGGCCCACACTTCCGCCGACCACCCGACCGATACGCGGCGTAAGGAAACAACGGTCAGCCACGACCACCGCACCACACGGACAAGTAAAAATCCGGTCGGTGTCGTGGCTCCCACCGTCAAGAAAGGTAACAATTACGCTCGGACCCCCACCCACAGGACGGCCACCGACAACCAGGAACCAGGCTGCCCCCCCTGTTCCCCCACAGCAGCCAACGGAAACCCTCCCTCCGACACACACTCAGCTCCCACCACCGACAACAGAGGACACATGGAGCAGCGACTTCACGTACCTGACCCCCGTACCCTACCCCGGGGATCACCCACCAGGGACCACAACATGGCACAAATTGCCCACCGGGCAAAACGTGGAGGTGCCACGGCGATATGCTCGCACAGGAGGGTGCTGCGTAAACGTCCACGGGGAGAGATGGCGTATCCTGTTTGACAAGACAGGAAAACCACGCCGTTTCATTCGCAGAGGCCCCGCCACAGCTTTACCCCGCCCCTATGACTTAGTATAAGTTAAATTATAAGGTAGAATTAAGTGTTATGTATATATGTCAGTTACCATAGTTTTAAGACACAGAGTATTATATGTTGGTTTATTTTTGTAGCACATGATAAGGCAAGAGTCTATTTTCTTTACTTTTTTTACTTTTGTACCGTTTCAAAAAAAAAAAAAAAAAAAAAAAAATATCTATCTTGTTATGTACATGTTTTGAAGACAAATAAACTGAGTTTCGCTGCCACTACCCCGAGGAAAGAGGGGGGTGTAACAGACCTGTTAATACAAGTCTGTTACTAACACACCGCGTAGGTACCGATAACCGATCGCTAGATGGCTACGATTCTCGCAAGGAAAAGTGTGCACAGCACACCTTCGAGAATCGGCCACTAGATGGCTACGATTCTCGCAAGGAAAAGTGGGCACAGCACACCTTCGAGAATCGACCACTAGATGGCTACGATTCTCGCAAGGAAAAGTGTGCACAGCACACCTCCGAGAATCGGCCACTAGATGGCCAACGCCACGACTACCGATTCTCGTTGATAAAATGATACCGCCGCGAGGATATAATGACCGACCGTCGCAACAAAACGTCGTCAAAGATCCCCCGTCGAGCCGACGATAGATCAGTAAGCCGATAACCCGGAAACCTGAAAGTAAGTATACCTCCGCTGGTATCCCTCTTCCACTCCGCTATCCGAACTACGATCGTCGAGCCGACGAACGTATCTTCCCCTCCACTCCACTATCCGAAGTACGGTCGTTGAGCCAACGAGCGTATCTCCCCTTCACTCCGTATCCGAAGTACGAACGTCGAGCCGACGGACGTGTCTCCCCTCCACTCCGTTATCCGAAGTACGAACGTCGAGCCGACGGACGTATCTCCCCTCCACTCCGTTACCCGAAGTACGAACGTCGAGCCGACGGGCGTATCTCCCCTCCACTCCGTTACCCGAAGTACGATCGTCGAGCCGACGAACGTATCCCCCTCCACTCCGTATCCGGAGTACGAACGTCGAGCCGACGGACGTATCCCCCCTCCACTCCGTGACCCGAAGTACGATCGTCGAGCCGACGAGCGTATCTCCCCTCCACGGACGACCATTGAGCCGATGATCTGTTCTCGTCCTTCCTGCCCCCTTTTTTAGTGACCGATTGTCGGGCCGACAATCCTCCACTTCTCCGCAGCCGATTGCCGAGCCGCACTCCGTTCGGCCCCTCCGACCGCGTACCGCGCCTCGCGAATATCTCACCCCCCACAGGAACCAACGACAAGGGATCCACCCCCGCAGCGAAACTCACCGAACTACAGAACTGAGTGATTCATTTTCCCCCGCACCGTCCTTTCTAACTCGCAGCTTCCTCCGCGAACCCCGGCACGACGAGCTATCTCCCATAAGGAAGCACCCGGGTAACCAAGTTGTTACAATGCGTTATACTTTATGCGTTATGCGTCATGCGTTATGCTTTATGCGTTATGCGTTACTCCTTATGAGTTATGGGTTATAAGTTATGCGTAATGCGTTATGCGTTATGCGTTATGCGTTATGCGTTATGCGTTATGCGTTATGCGTTAGGGGTTATGCGTTATGCGTTATGCGTTATGCTTTATGCGTTATGCATTATGCGTTATGCGTTATGCGATATGCGTTATCCGTTATGCGTTATGCGTTATTCGTTATGAGTAATGAGTTATAAGTTATGCGTTATGCGTTATGCTTTATGCGTTATGCGTTATGCGTTATGCGTTATGCGTTATGCGTTATGCGTTTTGCGTTATGCGTTATGCGTTATGCGTTGTGCGTTATACGTTTGCGTTATGCGTTATGCGTTATGCTTTATGCGTTATGCGTTATGCGTTATGCGTTATGCCTTATGCCTTATGCGTTATTCGTTATGAGTAATGAGTTATAAGTTATGCGTTATGCGTTATGCTTCATGCGTTATGCGTTATGCGTTATGCGTTATGCGTTATGCGTTATGCGTTATGCTTTATGCGTTATGCGTCATGCGTTATGCTTTATGCGTTATGCGTTATGAGTTATGAGTAATGAGTTATAAGTTATGCGTTATGCGTTATGCGTTATACGTTATGCGTTATGCGTTATGCGTTATGCGTTATGCGTTATGCGTTATGCATTATGCGTTATGCGTTATGCGATATGCGTTATCCGTTATGCGTTATGCGTTATGCGTTATTCGTTATGAGTAATGAGTTATAAGTTATGCGTTATGCGTTATGCTTTATGCGTTATGCGTTATGCGTTATGCGTTATGCGTTATGCGTTATGCGTTATGCGTTATGCGTTTTGCGTTATGCGTTATGCGTTATGCGTTGTGCGTTATACGTTTGCGTTATGCGTTATGCGTTATGCTTTATGCGTTATGCGTTATGCGTTATGCGTTATGCGTTATGCGTTATGCGATATGCGTAATGCGTTATGCGTTATGCGTTATGCGTTATGCGTTATGCGTTATGCGTTATGCGTTATGCGTTATGCGTTATGCGTTATGCGTTATGCATTATGCGTTATGCGTTATGCGTTATGCGTTATGCGTTATGCGTTATTCGTTATGAGTAATGAGTTATAAGTTATGCGTTGTGCGTTATGCTTCATGCAATATGCGTTATGCGTTATGCGTTATGCGTTATGCGTTATGCGTTATGCGTTATGCGTTATGCGTTATGCGTTATGCGTTATGCGTTATGCCTTATGCGTTATGCGTTATTCGTTATGAGTAATGAGTTATAAGTTATGCGTTATGCTTCATGCGTTATGCGTTATGCGTTATGCGTTATACGTTATGCGTTATGCGTTATGCGTTATGCGTTATGCGCTATGCGTTATACGGTATGCGTTATGCGTTATGCGTTATGCGTTATGCGTTATGCGTTATGCGTTATGCGTTATGCGTTATGCGTTATGCGTTATGCGTTATGCGTTATGCGTTATGCGTTATGCGTTATGCGTTATGCGTTATGCGTTATGCGTTATGCGTTATGCGTTATGCTTTATGCGTTATGCGTCATGCGTTATGCTTTATGCGTTATGCGTTACTCCTTATGAGTTATGGGTTATAAGTTATGCGTAATGCGTTATGCGTTATGCGTTATGCATTATGCTTTATCCGTTATGCGTTATGCGTTATGCTTTATGCGTTATGCGTTATGAGTTATGAGTAATGAGTTATAAGTTATGCGTTATGCGTTATTCGTTATGAGTAATGAGTTATAAGTTATGCGTTATGCGTTATGCTTTATGCGTTATGCGTTATGCGTTATGCGTTATGCGTTATGCGTTATGCGTTATGCGTTATGCGTTTTGCGTTATGCTTTATGCGTTATGCGTTGTGCGTTATACGTTTGCGTTATGCGTTATGCGTTATGCTTTATGCGTTATGCGTTATGCGTTATGCGTTATGCATTATGCGTTATGCGTTATGCGATATGCGTTATCCGTTATGCGTTATGCGTTATTCGTTATGAGTAATGAGTTATAAGTTATGCGTTATGCGTTATGCTTTATGCGTTATGCGTTATGCGTTATGCGTTATGCGTTATGCGTTATGCGTTTTGCGTTATGCGTTATGCGTTATGCGTTGTGCGTTATACGTTTGCGTTATGCGTTATGCGTTATGCTTTATGCGTTATGCGTTATGCGTTATGCGTTATGCCTTATGCCTTATGCGTTATTCGTTATGAGTAATGAGTTATAAGTTATGCGTTATGCGTTATGCTTTATGCGTTATGCGTTATGCGTTATGCGTTATGCGTTATGCGTTATGCGTTATGCTTTATGCGTTATGCGTCATGCGTTATGCTTTATGCGTTATGCGTTATGAGTTATGAGTAATGAGTTATAAGTTATGCGTTATGCGTTATACGTTATACGTTATGCGTTATGCGTTATGCGTTATGCGTTATGCGTTATGCGTTATGCATTATGCGTTATGCGTTATGCGATATGCGTTATCCGTTATGCGTTATGCGTTATGCGTTATTCGTTATGAGTAATGAGTTATAAGTTATGCGTTATGCGTTATGCTTTATGCGTTATGCGTTATGCGTTATGCGTTATGCGTTATGCGTTATGCGTTATGCGTTTTGCGTTATGCGTTATGCGTTATGCGTTGTGCGTTATACGTTTGCGTTATGCGTTATGCGTTATGCTTTATGCGTTATGCGTTATGCGTTATGCGTTATGCGTTATGCGTTATGCGATATGCGTAATGCGTTATGCGTTATGCGTTATGCGTTATGCGTTATGCGTTATGCGTTATGCGTTATGCGTTATGCGTTATGCGTTATGCGTTATGCATTATGCGTTATGCGTTATGCGTTATGCGTTATGCGTTATTCGTTATGAGTAATGAGTTATAAGTTATGCGTTGTGCGTTATGCTTCATGCATTATGCGTTATGCGTTATGCGTTATGCGTTATGCGTTATGCGTTATGCGTTATGCGTTATGCGTTATGCGTTATGCGTTATGCGTTATGCCTTATGCGTTATGCGTTATTCGTTATGAGTAATGAGTTATAAGTTATGCGTTATGCTTCATGCGTTATGCGTTATGCGTTATGCGTTATACGTTATGCGTTATGCGTTATGCGTTATGCGTTATGCGCTATGCGTTATACGGTATGCGTTATGCGTTATGCGTTATGCGTTATGCGTTATGCGTTATGCGTTATGCGTTATGCGTTATGCGTTATGCGTTATGCGTTATGCGTTATGCGTTATGCGTTATGCGTTATGCGTTATGCGTTATGCGTTATGCGTTATGCGTTATGCGTTATGCTTTATGCGTTATGCGTCATGCGTTATGCTTTATGCGTTATGCGTTACTCCTTATGAGTTATGGGTTATAAGTTATGCGTAATGCGTTATGCGTTATGCGTTATGCATTATGCTTTATCCGTTATGCGTTATGCGTTATGCTTTATGCGTTATGCGTTATGAGTTATGAGTAATGAGTTATAAGTTATGCGTTATGCGTTATTCGTTATGAGTAATGAGTTATAAGTTATGCGTTATGCGTTATGCTTTATGCGTTATGCGTTATGCGTTATGCGTTATGCGTTATGCGTTATGCGTTATGCGTTATGCGTTTTGCGTTATGCTTTATGCGTTATGCGTTGTGCGTTATACGTTTGCGTTATGCGTTATGCGTTATGCTTTATGCGTTATGCGTTATGCGTTATGCGTTATGCGTTATGCGATATGCGTAATGCGTTATGCGTTATGCGTTATGCGTTATGCGTTATGCGTTATGCGTTATGCGTTATGCGTTATGCGTTATGCGTTATGCGTTATGCATTATGCGTTATGCGTTATGCGTTATGCGTTATTCGTTATGAGTAATGAGTTATAAGTTATGCGTTATGCGTTATGCTTTATGCATTATGCGTTATGCGTTATGCGTTATGCGTTATGCGTTATGCGTTATGCGTTATGCGTTATGCGTTATGCGTTATGCGTTATGCGTTATGCGTTATGCGTTATGCGTTATGCGTTATGCGTTATGCGTTATGCGTTATGCGTTATGCCTTATGCGTTATGCGTTATTCGTTATGAGTAATGAGTTATGCGTTATGCGTTATGCGTTATGCTTCATGCGTTATGCGTTATGCGTTATGCGTTATGCGTTATGCGTTATGCGTTATGCGCTATGCGTTATACGGTATGCGTTATGCGTTATGCGTTATGCGTTATGCGTTATGCGTTATGCGTTATGCGTTATGCGTTATGCGTTATGCGTTATGCGTTATGCGTTATGCGTTATGCGTTATGCGTTATGCGTTATGCTTTATGCGTTATGCGTCATGCGTTATGCTTTATGCGTTATGCGTTATGAGTTATGAGTAATGAGTTATAAGTTATGCGTTATGCGTTATACGTTATACGTTATGCGTTATGCGTTATGCGTTATGCGTTATGCGTTATGCGTTATGCGTTATGCGTTATGCATTATGCGTTATGCGTTATGCTTTATGCGTTATGCGTTATGCTTTATGCGTTATGCGTTACTCCTTATGAGTTATGAGTTATAAGTTATGCGTAATACGGTATGCGTTATACGTTATACGTTATGCGTTATGCGTTATGCGTTATGCGTTATGCGTTATGCGTTATGCGTTATGCATTATGCGTTATGCGTTATGCGTTATGCGTTAAGCGTTATGCGTTTTGTTGTATTCGTTATCCGTTGTGCATTATGAGTTATGCGTTATCTGTTATGCTTTATGCGTTATGCGTTATGCGTTACGCTTTATGCGTTATGCATTATGCGTTATGCGTTATGCGTTATGCATTATGCGTTATGCGTTATGCGTGATCCGTTATGCGTTAAGCGTTATGCGTTTTGCTGTATTCGTAATGCGTTGTGCATTATGTGTTATGCGTTATGTGTTATGCGTTATGCGTTATGCGTTATACGTTATGCGTTATGCGTTACGCGTTATGCGTTATCCGTTGTTCGTTATGCGTTATGCGATGTGCGTTATACGTTTGCGTTATGCGTTATGCGTTATACGGTATGCGTTATGCGTTATACGTTATGCGTTATGCGTTATGCGATATGCGTTATGCGTTATGCGTTATGCTTTATGCGTTGTGCGTTATTAGTTACACGTTATGCGTTATGCGTTATGCGTTATGCGTTAGGGGTTATGCGTTATGCGTTATGCGTTAGGCGTTATGCGTTATGCGTTATGCGTTATGCGTTATGCGTTATGAGTTATACGTTATGCGTTATGCGTTAGGGGTTATGCGTAATGCGTTATGCGTTATGCTTTATGCGTTATGCATTATGCGTTATGCGTTATGCGATATGCGTTATCCGTTATGCGTTATGCGTTATGCGTTATTCGTTATGAGTAATGAGTTATAAGTTATGCGTTATGCGTTATGCTTTATGCGTTATGCGTTATGCGTTATGCGTTATGCGTTATGCGTTATGCGTTTTGCGTTATGCGTTATGCGTTATGCGTTGTGCGTTATACGTTTGCGTTATGCGTTATGAGTTATGCTTTATGCGTTATGCGTTATGCGTTATGCGTTATGCGTTATGCGTTATGCGTTATGCGTTATGCGTTATGCGCTATGCGTGATCCGTTATGCGTTATGCGTTATGCGTTATGCGTTATGCGTTATGCGTTATGCGTTATGCGTTATGCGTTATGCGTTATGCGTTATGCGTTATGCGTTATGCGTTATGCGTTATGCGTTATTCGTTATGAGTAATGAGTTATAAGTTATGCGTTATGCGTTATGCTTTGTGCATTATGCGTTATGCGTTATGCGTTTTGCGTTATGCGTTATGCGTTATGCGTTATGCGTTATGCGTTGTGCGTTATACGTTTGCGTTATGCGTTATGCGTTATGCGTTATACGGTATGCGATATGCGTAATGCGTTATGCGTTATGCGTTATGCGTTATGCGTTATGCGTTATGCGTTATGCGTTATGCGTTATGCGTTATGCATTATGCGTTATGCGTTATGCGTTATGCGTTATGCGTTATTCGTTATGAGTAATGAGTTATAAGTTATGCGTTATGCGTTATGCTTTATGCATTATGCGTTATGCGTTATGCGTTATGCGTTATACGTTATGCGTTATGCGTTATGCGTTATGCGTTATGCGTTATGCGTTATGCGTTATGCGTTATGCGTTATGCGTTATGCGTTATGCCTTATGCGTTATGCGTTATTCGTTATGAGTATTGAGTTATGCGTTATGCGTTATGCGTTATGCTTCATGCGTTATGCGTTATGCGTTATGCGTTATGCGTTATGCGTTATGCGTTATGCGCTATTCGTTATACGGTATGCGTTATGCGTTATGCGTTATGCGTTATGCGTTATGCGTTATGCGTTATGCGTTATGCGTTATGCGTTATGCGTTATGCGTTATGCGTTATGCGTTATGCGTTATGCGTTATGCGTTATGCGTTATGCGTTATGCTTTATGCGTTATGCGTCATGCGTTATGCTTTATGCGTTATGCGTTATGAGTTATGAGTAATGAGTTATAAGTTATGCGTTATGCGTTATACGTTATACGTTATGCGTTATGCGTTATGCGTTATGCGTTATGCGTTATGCGTTATGCGTTATGCGTTATGCATTATGCGTTATGCGTTATGCTTTATGCGTTATGCGTTATGCTTTATGCGTTATGCGTTACTCCTTATGAGTTATGAGTTATAAGTTATGCGTAATGCGGTATGCGTTATACGTTATACGTTATGCGTTATGCGTTATGCGTTATGCGTTATGCGTTATGCGTTATGCGTTATGCATTATGCGTTATGCGTTATGCGTTATGCGTTAAGCGTTATGCGTTTTGCTGTATTCGTTATGCGTTGTGCATTATGAGTTATGCGTTATCTGTTATGCTTTATGCGTTATGCGTTATGCGTTACGCTTTATGCGTTATGCATTATGCGTTATGCGTTATGCGTTATGCATTATGCGTTATGCGTTATGCGTGATCCGTTATGCGTTAAGCGTTATGCGTTTTGCTGTATTCGTAATGCGTTGTGCATTATGTGTTATGCGTTATGCGTTATGCGTTATGCGTTATGCGTTATACGTTATGCGTTATGCGTTATGCGTTATGCGTTATCCGTTGTTCGTTATGCGTTATGCGTTGTGCGTTATACGTTTGCGTTATGCGTTATGCGTTATACGGTATGCGTTATGCGTTATACGTTATGCGTTATGCGTTATGCGATATGCGTTATGCGTTATGCGTTATGCTTTATGCGTTGTGCGTTATTAGTTACACGTTATGCGTTATGCGTTATGCGTTATGCGTTAGGGGTTATGCGTTATGCGTTATGCGTTAGGCGTTATGCGTTATGCGTTATGCGTTATGCGTTATGAGTTATACGTTATGCGTTATGCGTTAGGGGTTATGCGTAATGCGTTATGCGTTATGCTTTATGCGTTATGCATTATGCGTTATGCGTTATGCGATATGCGTTATCCGTTATGCGTTATGCGTTATGCGTTATTCGTTATGAGTAATGAGTTATAAGTTATGCGTTATGCGTTATGCTTTATGCGTTATGCGTTATGCGTTATGCGTTATGCGTTATGCGTTATGCGTTATGCGTTATGCGTTATGCGTTTTGCGTTATGCGTTATGCGTTATGCGTTGTGCGTTATACGTTTGCGTTATGCGTTATGAGTTATGCTTTATGCGTTATGCGTTATGCGTTATGCGTTATGCGTTATGCGATATGCGTTATGCGTTATGCGTTATGCGTTATGCGTTATGCGTTATGCGTTATGCGTTATGCGTTATGCGTTATGCGTTATGCGTTATGCATTATGCGTTATGCGTTATGCGTTATGCCTTATGCGTTATTCGTTATGAGTAATGAGTTATAAGTTATGCGTTATGCGTTATGCTTTATGCATTATGCGTTATGCGTTATGCGTTATGCGTTATGCGTTATGCGTTATGCGTTATGCGTTATGCGATATGCGTTATGCTTTATGCGTTATGCGTTACTCCTTATGAGTTATGAGTTATAAGTTATGCGTAATGCGTTATGCGTTATGCGTTATGCTTTATGCGTTATGCGTTATGCGTTATGCGTTATGCGTTATGCGTTATGCGTGATCCGTTATGCGTTATGCGTTATGCGTTATGCGTTATGCGTTATGCGTTATGCGTTATGCGTTATGCGTTATGCGTTATGCGTTATGCGTTATGCGTTATGCGTTATTCGTTATGAGTAATGAGTTATAAGTTATGCGTTATGCGTTATGCTTTGTGCATTATGCGTTATGCGTTATGCGTTTTGCGTTATGCGTTATGCGTTATGCGTTATGCGTTATGCGTTATGCTTTATGCGTTATGCTTTATGCGTTATGTGTTATGAGTTATACGTTATGCGTTATGCATTATGCGTTATGCGTTATGCGTTATGCGTTATATGTTATGCGTTATGCGTTATGCGTTATGCGTTATGCGTTATGCGTTGTGCGTTATACGTTTGCGTTATGCGTTATGCGTTATGCGTTATACGGTATGCGTTATGCGTTATGCGTTATGCGTAATGCGTTATGCGTTATGCCTTATGCGTTATGCGTTATGCGTTATTCGTTATGAGTAATGAGTTATAAGTTATGCGTTATGCGTTATGCTTCATGCGTTATGCGTTATGCGTTATGCGTTATGCGTTATGCGTTATGCGTTATGCGTTATGCGCTATGCGTTATACGGTATGCGTTATGCGTTATGCGTTATGCGTTATACGTTATGCGTTATGCGTTATGCGTTATGCGTTATGCGTTATGCGTTATGCGTTATGCGTTATGCGTTATGCGTTATGCGTTATGCGTTATGCGTTATGCGTTATGCGTTATGCGTTATGCTTTATGCGTTATGAGTCATGCGTTATGCTTTATGCGTTATGCGTTACTCCTTATGAGTTATGGGTTATAAGTTATGCGTAATGCGTTATGCGTTATGCGTTATGCATTATGCTTTATCCGTTATGCGTTATGCGTTATGCTTTATGCGTTATGCGTTATGAGTTATGAGTAATGAGTTATAAGTTATGCGTTATGCGTTATTCGTTATGAGTAATGAGTTATAAGTTATGCGTTATGCGTTATGCTTTATGCGTTTTGCGTTATGCGTTATGCGTTATGCGTTATGCGTTATGCGTTATGCGTTATGCGTTATGCGTTATGCGTTATGCGTTATGCGTTATGCGTTGTGCGTTATACGTTTGCGTTATGCGTTATGCGTTATGCGTTATGCGTTATGCGTTATGCGATATGCGTAATGCGTTATGCGTTATGCGTTATGCGTTATGCGTTATGCGTTATGCGTTATGCGTTATGCGTTATGCGTTATGCATTATGCGTTATGCGTTATGCGTTATGCGTTATGCGTTATTCGTTATGAGTAATGAGTTATAAGTTATGCGTTATGCGTTATGCTTTATGCATTATGCGTTATGCGTTATGCGTTATGCGTTATGCGTTATGCGTTATGCGTTATGCGTTATGCGTTATGCGTTATGCCTTATGCGTTATGCGTTATTCGTTATGAGTAATGAGTTATGCGTTATGCGTTATGCGTTATGCTTCATGCGTTATGCGTTATGCGTTATGCGTTATGCGTTATGCGTTATGCGTTATGCGTTATGCGTTATGCGTTATGCGTTATGCGTTATGCGTTATGCGTTATGCGTTATGCGTTATGCTTTATGCGTTATGCGTCATGCGTTATGCTTTATGCGTTATGCGTTATGAGTTATGAGTAATGAGTTATAAGTTATGCGTTATGCGTTATACGTTATACGTTATGCGTTATGCGTTATGCGTTATGCGTTATGCGTTATGCGTTATGCGTTATGCGTTATGCATTATGCGTTATGCGTTATGCTTTATGCGTTATGCGTTATGCTTTATGCGTTATGCGTTACTCCTTATGAGTTATGAGTTATAAGTTATGCGTAATGCGGTATGCGTTATACGTTATACGTTATGCGTTATGCGTTATGCGTTATGCGTTATGCGTTATGCGTTATGCGTTATGCATTATGCGTTATGCGTTATGCGTTATGCGTTAAGCGTTATGCGTTTTGCTGTATTCGTTATGCGTTGTGCATTATGAGTTATGCGTTATCTGTTATGCTTTATGCGTTATGCGTTATGCGTTACGCTTTATGCGTTATGCATTATGCGTTATGCGTTATGCGTTATGCATTATGCGTTATGCGTTATGCGTGATCCGTTATGCGTTAAGCGTTATGCGTTTTGCTGTATTCGTAATGCGTTGTGCATTATGTGTTATGCGTTATGCGTTATGCGTTATGCGTTATGCGTTATACGTTATGCGTTATGCGTTATGCGTTATGCGTTATCCGTTGTTCGTTATGCGTTATGCGTTGTGCGTTATACGTTTGCGTTATGCGTTATGCGTTATACGGTATGCGTTATGCGTTATACCTTATGCGTTATGCGTTATGCGATATGCGTTATGCGTTATGCGTTATGCTTTATGCGTTGTGCGTTATTAGTTACACGTTATGCGTTATGCGTTATGCGTTATGCGTTAGGGGTTATGCGTTATGCGTTATGCGTTAGGCGTTATGCGTTATGCGTTATGCGTTATGCGTTATGAGTTATACGTTATGCGTTATGCGTTAGGGGTTATGCGTAATGCGTTATGCGTTATGCTTTATGCGTTATGCATTATGCGTTATGCGTTATGCGATATGCGTTATCCGTTATGCGTTATGCGTTATGCGTTATTCGTTATGAGTAATGAGTTATAAGTTATGCGTTATGCGTTATGCTTTATGCGTTATGCGTTATGCGTTATGCGTTATGCGTTATGCGTTATGCGTTATGCGTTATGCGTTATGCGTTTTGCGTTATGCGTTATGCGTTATGCGTTGTGCGTTATACGTTTGCGTTATGCGTTATGAGTTATGCTTTATGCGTTATGCGTTATGCGTTATGCGTTATGCGTTATGCGATATGCGTTATGCGTTATGCGTTATGCGTTATGCGTTATGCGTTATGCGTTATGCGTTATGCGTTATGCGTTATGCGTTATGCGTTATGCGTTATGCATTATGCGTTATGCGTTATGCGTTATGCCTTATGCGTTATTCGTTATGAGTAATGAGTTATAAGTTATGCGTTATGCGTTATGCTTTATGCATTATGCGTTATGCGTTATGCGTTATGCGTTATGCGTTATGCGTTATGCGTTATGCGATATGCGTTATGCTTTATGCGTTATGCGTTACTCCTTATGAGTTATGAGTTATAAGTTATGCGTAATGCGTTATGCGTTATGCGTTATGCTTTATGCGTTATGCGTTATGCGTTATGCGTTATGCGTTATGCGTTATGCGTTATGCGTGATCCGTTATGCGTTATGCGTTATGCGTTATGCGTTATGCGTTATGCGTTATGCGTTATGCGTTATGCGTTATGCGTTATGCGTTATGCGTTATGCGTTATGCGTTATGCGTTATGCGTTATGCGTTATGCGTTATGCGTTATGCGTTATGCGTTATGCGTTATGCGTTATGCATTATGCGTTATGCGTTATGCGTTATGCGTTATGCGTTATTCGTTATGAGTAATGAGTTATAAGTTATGCGTTATGCGTTATGCATTATGCATTATGCGTTATGCGTTATGCGTTATGCGTTATGCGTTATGCGTTATGCGTTATGCGTTATGCGTTATGCGTTATGCCTTATGCGTTATGCGTTATTCGTTATGAGTAATGAGTTATGCGTTATGCGTTATGCGTTATGCTTCATGCGTTATGCGTTATGCGTTATTCGTTATGAGTAATGAGTTATAAGTTATGCGTTATGCGTTATGCTTTGTGCATTATGCGTTATGCGTTATGCGTTTTGCGTTATGCGTTATGCGTTATGCGTTATGCGTTATGCGTTATGCTTTATGCGTTATGCTTTATGCGTTATGTGTTATGAGTTATACGTTATGCGTTATGCATTATGCGTTATGCGTTATGCGTTATGCGTTATATGTTATGCGTTATGCGTTATGCGTTATGCGTTATGCGTTATGCGTTGTGCGTTATACGTTTGCGTTATGCGTTATGCGTTATGCGTTATACGGTATGCGTTATGCGTTATGCGTTATGCGTTATGCGTTATGCGTTATGCCTTATGCGTTATGCGTTATGCGTTATTCGTTATGAGTAATGAGTTATAAGTTATGCGTTATGCGTTATGCTTCATGCGTTATGCGTTATGCGTTATGCGTTATGCGTTATGCGTTATGCGTTATGCGTTATGCGCTATGCGTTATACGGTATGCGTTATGCGTTATGCGTTATGCGTTATACGTTATGCGTTATGCTTTATGCGTTATGCGTTATGCTTTATGCGTTATGCGTTACTCCTTATGAGTTATGAGTTATAAGTTATGCGTAATGCGGTATGCGTTATATGTTATACGTTATGCGTTATGCGTTATGCGTTATGCGTTATGCGTTATGCGTTATGCGTTATGCATTATGCGTTATGCGTTATGCGTTATGCGTTAAGCGTTATGCGTTTTGCTGTATTCGTTATGCGTTGTGCATTATGAGTTATGCGTTATCTGTTATGCTTTATGCGTTATGCGTTATGCGTTACGCTTTATGCGTTATGCATTATGCGTTATGCGTTATGCGTTATGCATTATGCGTTATGCGTTATGCGTGATCCGTTATGCGTTAAGCGTTATGCGTTTTGCTGTATTCGTAATGCGTTGTGCATTATGTGTTATGCGTTATGTGTTATGCGTTATGCGTTATGCGTTATACGTTATGCGTTATGCGTTATGCGTTATGCGTTATCCGTTGTTCGTTATGCGTTATGCGTTGTGCGTTATACGTTTGCGTTATGCGTTATGCGTTATACGGTATGCGTTATGCGTTATACGTTATGCGTTATGCGTTATGCGATATGCGTTATGCGTTATGCGTTATGCTTTATGCGTTGTGCGTTATTAGTTACACGTTATGCGTTATGCGTTATGCGTTATGCGTTAGGGGTTATGCGTTATGCGTTATGCGTTAGGCGTTATGCGTTATGCGTTATGCGTTATGCGTTATGAGTTATACGTTATGCGTTATGCGTTAGGGGTTATGCGTAATGCGTTATGCGTTATGCTTTATGCGTTATGCATTATGCGTTATGCGTTATGCGATATGCGTTATCCGTTATGCGTTATGCGTTATGCGTTATTCGTTATGAGTAATGAGTTATAAGTTATGCGTTATGCGTTATGCTTTATGCGTTATGCGTTATGCGTTATGCGTTATGCGTTATGCGTTATGCGTTATGCATTATGCGTTATGCGTTTTGCGTTATGCGTTATGCGTTATGCGTTGTGCGTTATACGTTTGCGTTATGCGTTATGAGTTATGCTTTATGCGTTATGCGTTATGCGTTATGCGTTATGCGTTATGCGATATGCGTTATGCGTTATGCGTTATGCGTTATGCGTTATGCGTTATGCGTTATGCGTTATGCGTTATGCGTTATGCGTTATGCGTTATGCATTATGCGTTATGCGTTATGCGTTATGCCTTATGCGTTATTCGTTATGAGTAATGAGTTATAAGTTATGCGTTATGCGTTATGCTTTATGCATTATGCGTTATGCGTTATGCGTTATGCGTTATGCGTTATGCGTTATGCGTTATGCGATATGCGTTATGCTTTATGCGTTATGCGTTACTCCTTATGAGTTATGCGTTATGCCTTATGCGTTATGCGTTATGCGTTATTCGTTATGAGTAATGAGTTATAAGTTATGCGTTATGCGTTATGCTTCATGCGTTATGCGTTATGCGTTATGCGTTATGCGTTATGCGTTATGCGTTATGCGTTATGCGCTATGCGTTATACGGTATGCGTTATGCGTTATGCGTTATGCGTTATGCGTTATACGTTATGCGTTATGCGTTATGCGTTATGCGTTATGCGTTATGCGTTATGCGTTATGCGTTATGCGTTATGCGTTATGCGTTATGCGTTATGCGTTATGCGTTATGCGTTATGCGTTATGCTTTATGCGTTATGAGTCATGCGTTATGCTTTATGCGTTATGCGTTACTCCTTATGAGTTATGGGTTATAAGTTATGCGTAATGCGTTATGCGTTATGCGTTATGCATTATGCTTTATCCGTTATGCGTTATGCGTTATGCTTTATGCGTTATGCGTTATGAGTTATGAGTAATGAGTTATAAGTTATGCGTTATGCGTTATTCGTTATGAGTAATGAGTTATAAGTTATGCGTTATGCGTTATGCTTTATGCGTTATGCGTTATGCGTTATGCGTTATGCGTTATGCGTTATGCGTTATGCGTTATGCGTTATGCGTTTTGCGTTATGCGTTATGCGTTATGCGTTGTGCGTTATACGTTTGCGTTATGCGTTATGCGTTATGCGTTATGCGTTATGCGTTATGCGATATGCGTTATGCGTTATGCGTTATGCGTTATGCGTTATGCGTTATGCGTTATGCGTTATGCGTTATGCGTTATGCGTTATGCGTTGTGCATTATGCGTTATGCGTTATGCGTTATGCGTTATGCGTTATTCGTTATGAGTAATGAGTTATAAGTTATGCGTTATGCGTTATGCTTTATGCATTATGCGTTATGCGTTATGCGTTATGCGTTATGCGTTATGCGTTATGCGTTATGCGTTATGCGTTATGCGTTATGCCTTATGCGTTATGCGTTATTCGTTATGAGTAATGAGTTATGCGTTATGCGTTATGCGTTATGCTTCATGCGTTATGCGTTATGCGTTATGCGTTATGCGTTATGCGTTATGCGTTATGCGTTATGCGTTATGCGTTATGCGTTATGCGTTATGCGTTATGCTTTATGCGTTATGCGTCATGCGTTATGCTTTATGCGTTATGCGTTATGAGTTATGAGTAATGAGTTATAAGTTATGCGTTATGCGTTATACGTTATACGTTATGCGTTATGCGTTATGCGTTATGCGTTATGCGTTATGCGTTATGCGTTATGCGTTATGCATTATGCGTTATGCGTTATGCTTTATGCGTTATGCGTTATGCTTTATGCGTTATGCGTTACTCCTTATGAGTTATGAGTTATAAGTTATGCGTAATGCGGTATGCGTTATACGTTATACGTTATGCGTTATGCGTTATGCGTTATGCGTTATGCGTTATGCGTTATGCGTTATGCATTATGCGTTATGCGTTATGCGTTATGCGTTAAGCGTTATGCGTTTTGCTGTATTCGTTATGCGTTGTGCATTATGAGTTATGCGTTATCTGTTATGCTTTATGCGTTATGCGTTATGCGTTACGCTTTATGCGTTATGCATTATGCGTTATGCGTTATGCGTTATGCATTATGCGTTATGCGTTATGCGTGATCCGTTATGCGTTAAGCGTTATGCGTTTTGCTGTATTCGTAATGCGTTGTGCATTATGTGTTATGCGTTATGTGTTATGCGTTATGCGGTATGCGTTATACGTTATGCGTTATGCGTTATGCGTTATGCGTTATCCGTTGTTCGTTATGCGTTATGCGTTGTGCGTTATACGTTTGCGTTATGCGTTATGCGTTATACGGTATGCGTTATGCGTTATACGTTATGCGTTATGCGTTATGCGATATGCGTTATGCGTTATGCGTTATGCTTTATGCGTTGTGCGTTATTAGTTACACGTTATGCGTTATGCGTTATGCGTTATGCGTTAGGGGTTATGCGTTATGCGTTATGCGTTAGGCGTTATGCGTTATGCGTTATGCGTTATGCGTTATGAGTTATACGTTATGCGTTATGCGTTAGGGGTTATGCGTAATGCGTTATGCGTTATGCTTTATGCGTTATGCATTATGCGTTATGCGTTATGCGATATGCGTTATCCGTTATGCGTTATGCGTTATGCGTTATTCGTTATGAGTAATGAGTTATAAGTTATGCGTTATGCGTTATGCTTTATGCGTTATGCGTTATGCGTTATGCGTTATGCGTTATGCGTTATGCGTTATGCGTTATGCGTTATGCGTTTTGCGTTATGCGTTATGCGTTATGCGTTGTGCGTTATACGTTTGCGTTATGCGTTATGAGTTATGCTTTATGCGTTATGCTTTATGCGTTATGCGTTATGCGTTATGCGATATGCGTTATGCGTTATGCGTTATGCGTTATGCGTTATGCGTTATGCGTTATGCGTTATGCGTTATGCGTTATGCGTTATGCGTTATGCATTATGCGTTATGCGTTATGCGTTATGCCTTATGCGTTATTCGTTATGAGTAATGAGTTATAAGTTATGCGTTATGCGTTATGCTTTATGCATTATGCGTTATGCGTTATGCGTTATGCGTTATGCGTTATGCGTTATGCGTTATGCGATATGCGTTATGCTTTATGCGTTATGCGTTACTCCTTATGAGTTATGAGTTATAAGTTATGCGTAATGCGTTATGCGTTATGCGTTATGCTTTATGCGTTATGCGTTATGCGTTATGCGTTATGCGTTATGCGTTATGCGTGATCCGTTATGCGTTATGCGTTATGCGTTATGCGTTATGCGTTATGCGTTATGCGTTATGCGTTATGCGTTATGCGTTATGCGTTATGCGTTATGCGTTATGCGTTATGCGTTATGCGTTATTCGTTATGAGTAATGAGTTATAAGTTATGCGTTATGCGTTATGCTTTGTGCATTATGCGTTATGCGTTATGCGTTTTGCGTTATGCGTTATGCGTTATGCGTTATGCGTTATGCGTTATGCTTTATGCGTTATGCTTTATGCGTTATGTGTTATGAGTTATACGTTATGCGTTATGCATTATGCGTTATGCGTTATGCGTTATGCGTTATATGTTATGCGTTATGCGTTATGCGTTATGCGTTATGCGTTATGCGTTGTGCGTTATACGTTTGCGTTATGCGTTATGCGTTATGCGTTATACGGTATGCGTTATGCGTTATGCGTTATGCGTTATGCGTTATGCGTTATGCCTTATGCGTTATGCGTTATGCGTTATTCGTTATGAGTAATGAGTTATAAGTTATGCGTTATGCGTTATGCTTTATGCGTTATGCGTTATGCGTTATGCGTTATGCGTTATGCGTTATGCGTTATGCGTTATGCGCTATGCGTTATACGGTATGCGTTATGCGTTATGCGTTATGCGTTATACGTTATGCGTTATGCGTTATGCGTTATGCGTTATGCGTTATGCGTTATGCGTTATGCGTTATGCGTTATGCGTTATGCGTTATGCGTTATGCGTTATGCGTTATGCGTTATGCTTTATGCGTTATGAGTCATGCGTTATGCTTTATGCGTTATGCGTTACTCCTTATGAGTTATGGGTTATAAGTTATGCGTAATGCGTTATGCGTTATGCGTTATGCATTATGCTTTATCCGTTATGCGTTATGCGTTATGCTTTATGCGTTATGCGTTATGAGTTATGAGTAATGAGTTATAAGTTATGCGTTATGCGTTATTCGTTATGAGTAATGAGTTATAAGTTATGCGTTATGCGTTATGCTTTATGCGTTATGCGTTATGCGTTATGCGTTATGCGTTATGCGTTATGCGTTATGCGTTATGCGTTATGCGTTTTGCGTTATGCGTTATGCGTTATGCGTTGTGCGTTATACGTTTGCGTTATGCGTTATGCGTTATGCGTTATGCGTTATGCGTTATGCGATATGCGTAATGCGTTATGCGTTATGCGTTATGCGTTATGCGTTATGCGTTATGCGTTATGCGTTATGCGTTATGCGTTATGCGTTATGCATTATGCGTTATGCGTTATGCGTTATGCGTTATGCGTTATTCGTTATGAGTAATGAGTTATAAGTTATGCGTTATGCGTTATGCATTATGCATTATGCGTTATGCGTTATGCGTTATGCGTTATGCGTTATGCGTTATGCGTTATGCGTTATGCGTTATGCGTTATGCCTTATGCGTTATGCGTTATTCGTTATGAGTAATGAGTTATGCGTTATGCGTTATGCGTTATGCTTCATGCGTTATGCGTTATGCGTTATGCGTTATGCGTTATGCGTTATGCGTTATGCGTTATGCGTTATGCGTTATGCGTTATGCGTTATGCGTTATGCGTTATGCGTTATGCTTTATGCGTTATGCGTCATGCGTTATGCTTTATGCGTTATGCGTTATGAGTTATGAGTAATGAGTTATAAGTTATGCGTTATGCGTTATACGTTATACGTTATGCGTTATGCGTTATGCGTTATGCGTTATGCGTTATGCGTTATGCGTTATGCATTATGCGTTATGCGTTATGCTTTATGCGTTATGCGTTATGCTTTATGCGTTATGCGTTACTCCTTATGAGTTATGAGTTATAAGTTATGCGTAATGCGGTATGCGTTATACGTTATACGTTATGCGTTATGCGTTATGCGTTATGCGTTATGCGTTATGCGTTATGCGTTATGCATTATGCGTTATGCGTTATGCGTTATGCGTTAAGCGTTATGCGTTTTGCTGTATTCGTTATGCGTTGTGCATTATGAGTTATGCGTTATCTGTTATGCTTTATGCGTTATGCGTTATGCGTTACGCTTTATGCGTTATGCATTATGCGTTATGCGTTATGCGTTATGCGTTATGCATTATGCGTTATGCGTTATGCGTGATCCGTTATGCGTTAAGCGTTATGCGTTTTGCTGTATTCGTAATGCGTTGTGCATTATGTTTTATGCGTTATGTGTTATGCGTTATGTGTTATGCGTTATACGTTATGCGTTATGCGTTATGCGTTATGCGTTATCCGTTGTTCGTTATGCGTTATGCGTTGTGCGTTATACGTTTGCGTTATGCGTTATACGGTATGCGTTATGCGTTATACGTTATGCGTTATGCGTTATGCGATATGCGTTATGCGTTATGCGTTATGCTTTATGCGTTGTGCTTTATTAGTTACACGTTATGCGTTATGCGTTATGCGTTATGCGTTAGGGGTTATTTGTTATGCGTTATGCGTTAGGCGTTATGCGTTATGCGTTATGCGTTATGCGTTATGCGTTATGCGTTATGAGTTATACGTTATGCGTTATGCCTTAGGGGTTATGCGTAATGCGTTATGCGTTATGCTTTATGCGTTATGCATTATGCGTTATGCGTTATGCGATATGCGTTATCCGTTATGCGTTATACGTTATGCGTTATTCGTTATGAGTAATGAGTTATAAGTTATGCGTTATGCGTTATGCTTTATGTTTTATGTTTATGCGTTATGCGTTATGCGTTATGCGATATGCGTTATGCGTTATGCGTTATGCGTTATGCGTTATGCGTTATGCGTTATGCGTTATGCGTTATGCGTTATGCGTTATGCATTATGCGTTATGCGTTATGCGTTATGCGTTATGCGTTATTCGTTATGAGTAATGAGTTATAAGTTATGCGTTATGCGTTATGCTTTATGCATTATGCGTTATGCGTTATGCGTTATGCGTTATGCGTTATGCGTTATGCGTTATGCGTTATGCTTTATGCGTTATGCGTTACTCCTTATGAGTTATGAGTTATAAGTTATGCGTAATGCGTTATGCGTTATGCGTTATGCGTTATGCTTTATGCGTTATGCGTTATGCGTTATGCGTTATGCGATATGCGTAATGCGTTATGCGTTATGCGTTATGCGTTATGCGTTATGCGTTATGCGTTATGCGTTATGCGTTATGCGTTATGCGTTATGCGTTATGCATTATGCGTTATGCGTTATGCGTTATGCGTTATGCGTTATTCGTTATGAGTAATGAGTTATAAGTTATGCGTTATGCGTTATGCTTTATGCATTATGCGTTATGCGTTATGCGTTATGCGTTATGCGTTATGCGTTATGCGTTATGCGTTATGCGTTATGCCTTATGCGTTATGCGTTATTCGTTATGAGTAATGAGTTATGCGTTATGCGTTATGCGTTATGCGTTATGCGTTATGCGTTATTCGTTATGAGTAATGAGTTATAAGTTATGCGTTATGCGTTATGCTTTATGCATTATGCATTATGCGTTATGCGTAATGCGTTATGCGTTATGCGTTATGCGTTATGCGTTATGCGTTATGCGTTATGCGTTATGCGTTATGCGTTATGCGTTATGCGTTATGCGTTATGCATTATGCGTTATGCGTTATGCGTTATGCGTTATGCGTTATGCGTTATGCGTTATTCGTTATGAGTAATGAGTTATAAGTTATGCGTTATGCGTTATGCTTTATGCATTATGCGTTATGCGTTATGCGTTATGCGTTATGCGTTATGCGTTATGCGTTATGCGTTATGCGTTATGCCTTATGCGTTATGCGTTATTCGTTATGAGTAATGAGTTATGCGTTATGCGTTATGCGTTATGCTTCATGCGTTATGCGTTATGCTTTATGCGTTATGCGTTATGCGTTATGCGTTATGCGATATGCGTAATGCGTTATGCGTTATGCGTTATGCGTTATGCGTTATGCGTTATGCGTTATGCGTTATGCGTTATGCGTTATGCGTTATGCGTTATGCATTATGCGTTATGCGTTATGCGTTATGCGTTATGCGTTATTCGTTATGAGTAATGAGTTATAAGTTATGCGTTATGCGTTATGCTTTATGCATTATGCGTTATGCGTTATGCGTTATGCGTTATGCGTTATGCGTTATGCGTTATGCGTTATGCGTTATGCCTTATGCGTTATGCGTTATTCGTTATGAGTAATGAGTTATGCGTTATGCGTTATGCGTTATGCTTCATGCGTTATGCGTTATGCGTTATGCGTTATGCGTTATGCGTTATGCGTTATGCTTTATGCGTTATGCGTCATGCGTTATGCTTTATGCGTTATGCGTTATGAGTTATGAGTAATGAGTTATAAGTTATGCGTTATGCGTTATACGTTATACGTTATGCGTTATGCGTTATGCGTTATGCGTTATGCGTTATGCGTTATGCGTTATGCGTTATGCATTATGCGTTATGCGTTATGCTTTATGCGTTATGCGTTATGCTTTATGCGTTATGCGTTACTCCTTATGAGTTATGAGTTATAAGTTATGCGTAATGCGGTATGCGTTATACGTTATACGTTATGCGTTATGCGTTATGCGTTATGCGTTATGCGTTATGCGTTATGCGTTATGCATTATGCGTTATGCGTTATGCGTTATGCGTTAAGCGTTATGCGTTTTGCTGTATTCGTTATGCGTTGTGCATTATGAGTTATGCGTTATCTGTTATGCTTTATGCGTTATGCGTTATGCGTTACGCTTTATGCGTTATGCATTATGCGTTATGCGTTATGCGTTATGCGTTATGCATTATGCGTTATGCGTTATGCGTGATCCGTTATGCGTTAAGCGTTATGCGTTTTGCTGTATTCGTAATGCGTTGTGCATTATGTGTTATGCGTTATGTGTTATGCGTTATGTGTTATGCGTTATACGTTATGCGTTATGCGTTATGCGTTATGCGTTATGCGTTATGCGTTATGCGTTATGCGTTATGCGTTATGCGTTATGCGTTATGCATTATGCGTTATGCGTTATGCGTTATGCGTTATGCGTTATTCGTTATGAGTAATGAGTTATAAGTTATGCGTTATGCGTTATGCTTTATGCATTATGCGTTATGCGTTATGCGTTATGCGTTATGCGTTATGCGTTATGCGTTATGCGTTATGCTTTATGCGTTATGCGTTACTCCTTATGAGTTATGAGTTATAAGTTATGCGTAATGCGTTATGCGTTATGCGTTATGCGTTATGCTTTATGCGTTATGCGTTATGCGTTATGCGTTATGCGATATGCGTAATGCGTTATGCGTTATGCGTTATGCGTTATGCGTTATGCGTTATGCGTTATGCGTTATGCGTTATGCGTTATGCGTTATGCATTATGCGTTATGCGTTATGCGTTATGCGTTATGCGTTATTCGTTATGAGTAATGAGTTATAAGTTATGCGTTATGCGTTATGCCTTATGCATTATGCGTTATGCGTTATGCGTTATGCGTTATGCGTTATGCGTTATGCGTTATGCGTTATGCGTTATGCCTTATGCGTTATGCGTTATTCGTTATGAGTAATGAGTTATGCGTTATGCGTTATGCGTTATGCTTCATGCGTTATGCGTTATGCGTTATGCGTTATGCGTTATGCGTTATGCGTTATGCGTTATGCGTTATGCGTTATGCGTTATGCGTTATGCGTTATGCTTTATGCGTTATGCGTCATGCGTTATGCTTTATGCGTTATGCGTTATGAGTTATGAGTAATGAGTTATAAGTTATGCGTTATGCGTTATACGTTATACGTTATGCGTTATGCGTTATGCGTTATGCGTTATGCGTTATGCGTTATGCGTTATGCGTTATGCATTATGCGTTATGCGTTATGCTTTATGCGTTATGCGTTATGCTTTATGCGTTATGCGTTACTCCTTATGAGTTATGAGTTATAAGTTATGCGTAATGCGGTATGCGTTATACGTTATACGTTATGCGTTATGCGTTATGCGTTATGCGTTATGCGTTATGCGTTATGCGTTATGCATTATGCGTTATGCGTTATGCGTTATGCGTTAAGCGTTATGCGTTTTGCTTTATTCGTTATGCGTTGTGCATTATGAGTTATGCGTTATCTGTTATGCTTTATGCGTTATGCGTTATGCGTTACGCTTTATGCGTTATGCATTATGCGTTATGCGTTATGCGTTATGCGTTATGCATTATGCGTTATGCGTTATGCGTGATCCGTTATGCGTTAAGCGTTATGCGTTTTGCTGTATTCGTAATGCGTTGTGCATTATGTGTTATGCGTTATGTGTTATGCGTTATGTGTTATGCGTTATACGTTATGCGTTATGCGTTATGCGTTATGCGTTATCCGTTGTTCGTTATGCGTTATGCGTTGTGCGTTATACGTTTGCGTTATGCGTTATACGGTATGCGTTATGCGTTATACGTTATGCGTTATGCGTTATGCGATATGCGTTATGCGTTATGCGTTATGCTTTATGCGTTGTGCTTTATTAGTTACACGTTATGCGTTATGCGTTATGCGTTATGCGTTAGGGGTTATTTGTTATGCGTTATGCGTTAGGCGTTATGCGTTATGCGTTATGCGTTATGCGTTATGAGTTATACGTTATGCGTTATGCCTTAGGGGTTATGCGTAATGCGTTATGCGTTATGCTTTATGCGTTATGCATTATGCGTTATGCGTTATGCGATATGCGTTATCCGTTATGCGTTATACGTTATGCGTTATTCGTTATGAGTAATGAGTTATAAGTTATGCGTTATGCGTTATGCGTTATGCTTTATGCGTTATGCGTTATGCGTTATGCGTTATGCGTTATGCGTTATGCGTTATGCGTTTTGCGTTATGCGTTATGCGTTATGCGTTGTGCGTTATACGTTTGCGTTATGCGTTATGAGTTATGCTTTATGCGTTATGCGTTATGCGTTATGCGTTATGCGTTATGCGATATGCGTTATGCGTTATGCGTTATGCGTTATGCGTTATGCGTTATGCGTTATGCGTTATGCGTTATGCGTTATGCGTTATGCGTTATGCGTTATGCGTTATGCGTTATGCGTTATGCGTTATTCGTTATGAGTAATGAGTTATAAGTTATGCGTTATGCGTTATGCTTTATGCATTATGCGTTATGCGTTATGCGTTATGCGTTATGCGTTATGCGTTATGCGTTATGCGTTATGCTTTATGCGTTATGCGTTACTCCTTATGAGTTATGAGTTATAAGTTATGCGTAATGCGTTATGCGTTATGCGTTATGCGTTATGCTTTATGCGTTATGCGATATGCGTTATGCGTTATGCGTTATGCGTTATGCGTGATCCGTTATGCGTTATGCGTTATGCGTTATGCGTTATGCGTTATGCGTTATGCGTTATGCGTTATGCGTTATGCGTTATGCGTTATTCGTTATGAGTAATGAGTTATAAGTTATGCGTTATGCGTTATGCGTTATGCGTTATGCGTTATGCGTTATGCGATATGCGTTATGCGTTATGCGTTATGCTTTATGCGTTGTGCTTTATTAGTTACACGTTATGCGTTATGCGTTATGCGTTATGCGTTAGGGGTTATTTGTTATGCGTTATGCGTTAGGCGTTTTGCGTTATGCGTTATGCGTTATGCGTTATGCGTTATGCGTTATGAGTTATACGTTATGCGTTATGCCTTAGGGGTTATGCGTAATGCGTTATGCGTTATGCTTTATGCGTTATGCATTATGCGTTATGCGTTATGCGATATGCGTTATCCGTTATGCGTTATACGTTATGCGTTATTCGTTATGAGTAATGAGTTATAAGTTATGCGTTATGCGTTATGCTTTATGCGTTATGCGTTATGCGTTATGCGTTATGCGTTATGCGTTATGCGTTATGCGTTATGCGTTATGCGTTTTGCGTTATGCGTTATGCGTTATGCGTTGTGCGTTATACGTTTGCGTTATGCGTTATGAGTTATGCTTTATGCGTTATGCGTTATGCGTTATGCGTTATGCGTTATGCGATATGCGTTATGCGTTATGCGTTATGCGTTATGCGTTATGCGTTATGCGTTATGCGTTATGCGTTATGCGTTATGCGTTATGCGTTATGCGTTATGCGTTATGCATTATGCGTTATGCGTTATGCGTTATGCGTTATGCGTTATTCGTTATGAGTAATGAGTTATAAGTTATGCGTTATGCGTTATGCTTTATGCATTATGCGTTATGCGTTATGCGTTATGCGTTATGCGTTATGCGTTATGCGTTATGCGTTATGCGTTTTGCGTTATGCGTTATGCGTAATGCGTTATGCGTTATGCGTTATGCGTTATGCGTTATGCGTTATGCGTTATGCGTTATGCGTTATGCGTTATGCGTTATGCGTTATGCATTATGCGTTATGCGTTATGCGTTATGCGTTATGCGTTATTCGTTATGAGTAATGAGTTATAAGTTATGCGTTATGCGTTATGCTTTATGCATTATGCGTTATGCGTTATGCGTTATGCGTTATGCGTTATGCGTTATGCGTTATGCGTTATGCCTTATGCGTTATGCGTTATTCGTTATGAGTAATGAGTTATGCGTTATGCGTTATGCGTTATGCTTCATGCGTTATGCGTTATGCGTTATGCGTTATGCGTTATGCGTTATGCGTTATGCGTTATGCGTTATGCGTTATGCGTTATGCGTTATGCGTTATGCGTTATGCTTCATGCGTTATGCGTTATGCGTTATGCGTTATGCGTTATGCGTTATGCGTTATGCGTTATGCGTTATGCGTTATGCGTTATGCGTTATGCGTTATGCGTTATGCTTTATGCGTTATGCGTCATGCGTTATGCTTTATGCGTTATGCGTTATGAGTTATGAGTAATGAGTTATAAGTTATGCGTTATGCGTTATACGTTATACGTTATGCGTTATGCGTTATGCGTTATGCGTTATGATTTATGCGTTATGCGTTAAGCGTTATGCGTTTTGCTGTATTCGTTATGCGTTGTGCATTATGAGTTATGCGTTATCTGTTATGCTTTATGCGTTATGCGTTATGCGTTACGCTTTATGCGTTATGCATTATGCGTTATGCGTTATGCGTTATGCGTTATGCATTATGCGTTATGCGTTATGCGTGATCCGTTATGCGTTAAGCGTTATGCGTTTTGCTGTATTCGTAATGCGTTGTGCATTATGTGTTATGCGTTATGTGTTATGCGTTATGTGTTATGCGTTATACGTTATGCGTTATGCGTTATGCGTTATGCGTTATCCGTTGTTCGTTATGCGTTATGCGTTGTGCGTTATACGTTTGCGTTATGCGTTATACGGTATGCGTTATGCGTTATACGTTATGCGTTATGCGTTATGCGATATGCGTTATGCGTTATGCGTTATGCTTTATGCGTTGTGCTTTATTAGTTACACGTTATGCGTTATGCGTTATGCGTTATGCGTTAGGGGTTATTTGTTATGCGTTATGCGTTAGGCGTTATGCGTTATGCGTTATGCGTTATGCGTTATGCGTTATGCGTTATGCGTTATGCGTTATGCGTTATGAGTTATACGTTATGCGTTATGCCTTAGGGGTTATGCGTAATGCGTTATGCGTTATGCTTTATGCGTTATGCATTATGCGTTATGCGTTATGCGATATGCGTTATCCGTTATGCGTTATACGTTATGCGTTATTCGTTATGAGTAATGAGTTATAAGTTATGCGTTATGCGTTATGCTTTATGCGTTATGCGTTATGCGTTATGCGTTATGCGTTATGCGTTATGCGTTATGCGTTATGCGTTTTGCGTTATGCGTTATGCGTTATGCGTTGTGCGTTATACGTTTGCGTTATGCGTTATGAGTTATGCTTTATGCGTTATGCGTTATGCGTTATGCGTTATGCGTTATGCGATATGCGTTATGCGTTATGCGTTATGCGTTATGCGTTATGCGTTATGCGTTATGCGTTATGCGTTATGCGTTATGCGTTATGCGTTATGCGTTATGCATTATGCGTTATGCGTTATGCGTTATGCGTTATGCGTTATTCGTTATGAGTAATGAGTTATGCGTTATGCTTTATGCATTATGCGTTATGCGTTATGCGTTATGCGTTATGCGTTATGCGTTATGCGTTATGCTTTATGCGTTATGCGTTACTCCTTATGAGTTATGAGTTATAAGTTATGCGTAATGCGTTATGCGTTATGCGTTATGCGTTATGCTTTATGCGTTATGCGTTATGCGTTATGCGTTATGCGATATGCGTAATGCGTTATGCGTTATGCGTTATGCGTTATGCGTTATGCGTTATGCGTTATGCGTTATGCGTTATGCGTTATGCGTTATGCGTTATGCATTATGCGTTATGCGTTATGCGTTATGCGTTATGCGTTATTCGTTATGAGTAATGAGTTATAAGTTATGCGTTATGCGTTATGCTTTATGCATTATGCGTTATGCGTTATGCGTTATGCGTTATGCGTTATGCGTTATGCGTTATGCGTTATGCGTTATGCCTTATGCGTTATGCGTTATTCGTTATGAGTAATGAGTTATGCGTTATGCGTTATGCGTTATGCTTCATGCGTTATGCGTTATGCGTTATGCGTTATGCGTTATGCGTTATGCGTTATGCGTTATGCGTTATGCGTTATGCGTTATGCGTTATGCTTTATGCGTTATGCTTCATGCGTTATGCTTTATGCGTTATGCGTTATGAGTTATGAGTAATGAGTTATAAGTTATGCGTTATGCGTTATAAGTTATACGTTATGCGTTATGCGTTATGCGTTATGCGTTATGCGTTATGCGTTATGCGTTATGCGTTATGCATTATGCGTTATGCGTTATGCTTTATGCGTTATGCGTTATGCTTTATGCGTTATGCGTTACTCCTTATGAGTTATGAGTTATAAGTTATGCGTAATGCGGTATGCGTTATACGTTATACGTTATGCGTTATGCGTTATGCGTTATGCGTTATGCGTTATGCGTTATGCGTTATGCATTATGCGTTATGCGTTATGCGTTATGCGTTATGCGTTAAGCGTTATGCGTTTTGCTGTATTCGTTATGCGTTGTGCATTATGAGTTATGCGTTATCTGTTATGCTTTATGCGTTATGCGTTATGCGTTACGCTTTATGCGTTATGCATTATGCGTTATGCGTTATGCGTTATGCGTTATGCATTATGCGTTATGCGTTATGCGTGATCCGTTATGCGTTAAGCGTTATGCGTTTTGCTGTATTCGTAATGCGTTGTGCATTATGTGTTATGCGTTATGTGTTATGCGTTATGTGTTATGCGTTATACGTTATGCGTTATGCGTTATGCGTTATGCGTTATCCGTTGTTCGTTATGCGTTATGCGTTGTGCGTTATACGTTTGCGTTATGCGTTATACGGTATGCGTTATGCGTTATACGTTATGCGTTATGCGTTATGCGATATGCGTTATGGGTTATGCGTTATGCTTTATGCGTTGTGCTTTATTAGTTACACGTTATGCGTTATGCGTTATGCGTTATGCGTTAGGGGTTATTTGTTATGCGTTATGCGTTAGGCGTTATGCGTTATGCGTTATGCGTTATGCGTTATGAGTTATACGTTATGCGTTATGCCTTAGGGGTTATGCGTAATGCGTTATGCGTTATGCTTTATGCGTTATGCATTATGCGTTATGCGTTATGCGATATGCGTTATCCGTTATGCGTTATACGTTATGCGTTATTCGTTATGAGTAATGAGTTATAAGTTATGCGTTATGCGTTATGCGTTATGCTTTATGCGTTATGCGTTATGCGTTATGCGTTATGCGTTATGAGTAATGAGTTATGCGTTATGCGTTATGCGTTATGCTTCATGCGTTATGCGTTATGCGTTATGCGTTATGCGTTATGCGTTATGCGTTATGCGTTATGCGTTATGCGTTATGCGTTATGCGTTATGCGTTATGCTTTATGCGTTATGCGTCATGCGTTATGCTTTATGCGTTATGCGTTATGAGTTATGAGTAATGAGTTATAAGTTATGCGTTATGCGTTATACGTTATACGTTATGCGTTATGCGTTATGCGTTATGCGTTATGCGTTATGCGTTATGCGTTATGCGTTATGCATTATGCGTTATGCGTTATGCTTTATGCGTTATGCGTTATGCTTTATGCGTTATGCGTTACTCCTTATGAGTTATGAGTTATAAGTTATGCGTAATGCGGTATGCGTTATACGTTATACGTTATGCGTTATGCGTTATGCGTTATGCGTTATGCGTTATGCGTTATGCGTTGTGCGTTATACGTTTGCGTTATGCGTTATACGGTATGCGTTATGCGTTATACGTTATGCGTTATGCGTTATGCGATATGCGTTATGCGTTATGCGTTATGCTTTATGCGTTGTGCTTTATTAGTTACACGTTATGCGTTATGCGTTATGCGTTATGCGTTAGGGGTTATTTGTTATGCGTTATGCGTTAGGCGTTATGCGTTATGCGTTATGCGTTATGCGTTATGAGTTATACGTTATGCGTTATGCCTTAGGGGTTATGCGTAATGCGTTATGCGTTATGCTTTATGCGTTATGCATTATGCGTTATGCGTTATGCGATATGCGTTATCCGTTATGCGTTATACGTTATGCGTTATTCGTTATGAGTAATGAGTTATAAGTTATGCGTTATGCGTTATGCGTTATGCTTTATGCGTTATGCGTTATGCGTTATGCGTTATGCGTTATGCGTTATGCGTTATGCGTTATGCGTTTTGCGTTATGCGTTATGCGTTATGCGTTGTGCGTTATACGTTTGCGTTATGCGTTATGAGTTATGCTTTATGCGTTATGCGTTATGCGTTATGCGTTATGCGTTATGCGATATGCGTTATGCGTTATGCGTTATGCGTTATGCGTTATGCGTTATGCGTTATGCGTTATGCGTTATGCGTTATGCGTTATGCATTATGCGTTATGCGTTATGCGTTATGCGTTATGCGTTATTCGTTATGAGTAATGAGTTATAAGTTATGCGTTATGCGTTATGCTTTATGCATTATGCGTTATGCGTTATGCGTTATGCGTTATGCGTTATGCGTTATGCGTTATGCGTTATGCTTTATGCGTTATGCGTTACTCCTTATGAGTTATGAGTTATAAGTTATGCGTAATGCGTTATGCGTTATGCGTTATGCGTTATGCTTTATGCGTTATGCGATATGCGTTATGCGTTATGCGTTATGCGTTATGCGTGATCCGTTATGCGTTATGCGTTATGCGTTATGCGTTATGCGTTATGCGTTATGCGTTATGCGTTATGCGTTATTCGTTATGAGTAATGAGTTATAAGTTATGCGTTATGCGTTATGCGTTATGCGTTATGCGTTATGCGTTATGCGATATGCGTTATGCGTTATGCGTTATGCTTTATGCGTTGTGCTTTATTAGTTACACGTTATGCGTTATGCGTTATGCGTTATGCGTTAGGGGTTATTTGTTATGCGTTATGCGTTAGGCGTTTTGCGTTATGCGTTATGCGTTATGCGTTATGCGTTATGCGTTATGAGTTATACGTTATGCGTTATGCCTTAGGGGTTATGCGTAATGCGTTATGCGTTATGCTTTATGCGTTATGCATTATGCGTTATGCGTTATGCGATATGCGTTATCCGTTATGCGTTATACGTTATGCGTTATTCGTTATGAGTAATGAGTTATAAGTTATGCGTTATGCGTTATGCTTTATGCGTTATGCGTTATGCGTTATGCGTTATGCGTTATGCGTTATGCGTTATGCGTTATGCGTTATGCGTTTTGCGTTATGCGTTATGCGTTATGCGTTGTGCGTTATACGTTTGCGTTATGCGTTATGAGTTATGCTTTATGCGTTATGCGTTATGCGTTATGCGTTATGCGTTATGCGATATGCGTTATGCGTTATGCGTTATGCGTTATGCGTTATGCGTTATGCGTTATGCGTTATGCGTTATGCGTTATGCGTTATGCGTTATGCGTTATGCGTTATGCATTATGCGTTATGCGTTATGCGTTATGCGTTATGCGTTATTCGTTATGAGTAATGAGTTATAAGTTATGCGTTATGCGTTATGCTTTATGCATTATGCGTTATGCGTTATGCGTTATGCGTTATGCGTTATGCGTTATGCGTTATGCGTTATGCGTTATGCTTTATGCGTTATGCGTTACTCCTTATGAGTTATGAGTTATAAGTTATGCGTAATGCGTTATGCGTTATGCGTTATGCGTTATGCTTTATGCGTTATGCGTTATGCGTTATGCGTTATGCGATATGCGTAATGCGTTATGCGTTATGCGTTATGCGTTATGCGTTATGCGTTATGCGTTATGCGTTATGCGTTATGCGTTATGCGTTATGCGTTATGCATTATGCGTTATGCGTTATGCGTTATGCGTTATGCGTTATTCGTTATGAGTAATGAGTTATAAGTTATGCGTTATGCGTTATGCTTTATGCATTATGCGTTATGCGTTATGCGTTATGCGTTATGCGTTATGCGTTATGCGTTATGCGTTATGCGTTATGCCTTATGCGTTATGCGTTATTCGTTATGAGTAATGAGTTATGCGTTATGCGTTATGCGTTATGCTTCATGCGTTATGCGTTATGCGTTATGCGTTATGCGTTATGCGTTATGCGTTATGCGTTATGCGTTATGCGTTATGCGTTATGCGTTATGCGTTATACTTTATGCGTTATGCGTCATGCGTTATGCTTTATGCGTTATGCGTTATGAGTTATGAGTAATGAGTTATAAGTTATGCGTTATGCGTTATACGTTATACGTTATGCGTTATGCGTTATGCGTTATGCGTTATGCGTTATGCGTTATGCGTTATGCGTTATGCATTATGCGTTATGCGTTATGCTTTATGCGTTATGCGTTATGCTTTATGCGTTATGCGTTACTCCTTATGAGTTATGAGTTATAAGTTATGCGTAATGCGGTATGCGTTATACGTTATACGTTATGCGTTATGCGTTATGCGTTATGCGTTATGCGTTATGCGTTATGCGTTATGCGTTATGCGTTATGCGTTATGCGTTATGCGTTAAGCGTTATGCGTTTTGCTGTATTCGTTATGCGTTGTGCATTATGAGTTATGCGTTATCTGTTATGCTTTATGCGTTATGCGTTATGCGTTACGCTTTATGCGTTATGCATTATGCGTTATGCGTTATGCGTTATGCGTTATGCATTATGCGTTATGCGTTATGCGTGATCCGTTATGCGTTAAGCGTTATGCGTTTTGCTGTATTCGTAATGCGTTGTGCATTATGTGTTATGCGTTATGTGTTATGCGTTATGTGTTATGCGTTATACGTTATGCGTTATGCGTTATGCGTTATGCGTTATCCGTTGTTCGTTATGCGTTATGCGTTGTGCGTTATACGTTTGCGTTATGCGTTATACGGTATGCGTTATGCGTTATACGTTATGCGTTATGCGTTATGCGATATGCGTTATGCGTTATGCGTTATGCTTTATGCGTTGTGCTTTATTAGTTACACGTTATGCGTTATGCGTTATGCGTTATGCGTTAGGGGTTATTTGTTATGCGTTATGCGTTAGGCGTTATGCGTTATGCGTTATGCGTTATGCGTTATGCGTTATGAGTTATACGTTATGCGTTATGCCTTAGGGGTTATGCGTAATGCGTTATGCGTTATGCTTTATGCGTTATGCATTATGCGTTATGCGTTATGCGATATGCGTTATCCGTTATGCGTTATACGTTATGCGTTATTCGTTATGAGTAATGAGTTATAAGTTATGCGTTATGCGTTATGCGTTATGCTTTATGCGTTATGCGTTATGCGTTATGCGTTATGCGTTATGCGTTATGCGTTATGCGTTATGCGTTATGCGTTTTGCGTTATGCGTTATGCGTTATGCGTTGTGCGTTATACGTTTGCGTTATGCGTTATGAGTTATGCTTTATGCGTTATGCGTTATGCGTTATGCGTTATGCGTTATGCGATATGCGTTATGCGTTATGCGTTATGCGTTATGCGTTATGCGTTATGCGTTATGCGTTATGCGTTATGCGTTATGCGTTATGCATTATGCGTTATGCGTTATGCGTTATGCGTTATGCGTTATTCGTTATGAGTAATGAGTTATAAGTTATGCGTTATGCGTTATGCTTTATGCGTTATGCGTTATGCGTTATGCGTTATGCGTTATGCGTTATGCGTTATGCGTTATGCGTTATGCTTTATGCGTTATGCGTTACTCCTTATGAGTTATGAGTTATAAGTTATGCGTAATGCGTTATGCGTTATGCGTTATGCGTTATGCTTTATGCGTTATGCGATATGCGTTATGCGTTATGCGTTATGCGTTATGCGTGATCCGTTATGCGTTATGCGTTATGCGTTATGCGTTATGCGTTATGCGTTATGCGTTATGCGTTATTCGTTATGAGTAATGAGTTATAAGTTATGCGTTATGCGTTATGCGTTATGCGTTATGCGTTATGCGTTTTGCGTTATGCGTTATGCGTTATGCGTTATGCGTTATGCGTTATGCTTTATGCGTTATGCTTTATGCGTTATGCGTTATGAGTTATACGTTATGCGTTATGCATTATGCGTTATGCGTTATGCGTTATGCGTTATATGTTATGCGTTATGCGTTATGCGTTATGCGTTATGCGTTATGCGTTGTGCGTTATACGTTTGCGTTATGCGTTATGCGTTATGCGTTATACGGTATGCGTTATGCGTTATGCGTTTGCGTTATGCGTTATGCGTTATGCGTTATGCGTTATGCGTTATGCTTTATTCGTTATGCGTTATGAGTTATACGTTATGCGTTATGCGTTATGCGTTGTGCGTTATGCGTTATGCGTTACGCGTTATGCGTTATGCGTTATGCTTTATGCGATATGCGTTACTCCTTATGAGTTATGAGTTATAAGTTATGCGTAATGCGTTATGCGTTATGCGTTATGCTTTATGCGTTATGCGTTATGCGTTATGCATTATGCGTTATGCGTTATGCGTTATGCGTTATGCGTTATGCGTTATGCGTTATGCGTTATGCGTTATGCGTTATGCGTTATGCGTTATGCGTTATGCTTTATGCGTTATGCGTTACTCCTTATGAGTTATGAGTTATAAGTTATGCGTAATGCGTTATGCGTTATGCGTTATGCTTTATTCGTTATGCGTTATGAGTTATACGTTATGCGTTATGCGTTATGCGTTGTGCGTTATGCGTTATGCGTTACGCGTTATGCGTTATGCGTTATGCGTTATGCGTTATGCGCTATGCGTTATACGGTATGCGTTATGCGTTATGCGTTATGCGTTATGCGTTATGCGTTATGCGTTATGCGTTATGCGTTATGCGTTATGCGTTATGCGTTATGCGTTATGCGTTATGCGTTATGCGTTATGCGTTATGCGTCATGCGTTATGCGTTATGCGTTATGCGTTATGCTTTATGCGTTATGCGTCATGCGTTATGCTTTATGCGTTATGCGTTACTCCTTATGAGTTATGGGTTATAAGTTATGCGTAATGCGTTATGCGTTATGCGTTATGCATTATGCTTTATCCGTTATGCGTTATGCGTTATGCTTTATGCGTTATGCGTTATGAGTTATGAGTAATGAGTTATAAGTTATGCGTTATGCGTTATTCGTTATGAGTAATGAGTTATAAGTTATGCGTTATGCGTTATGCTTTATGCGTTATGCGTTATGCGTTATGCGTTATGCGTTATGCGTTGTGCGTTATGCGTTTTGCGTTATGCTTTATGCGTTATGCGTTGTGCGTTATACGTTTGCGTTATGCGTTATGCGTTATGCTTTATGCGTTATGCGTTATGCGTTATGCGTTATGCGTTATGCGTTATGCGATATGCGTAATGCGTTATGCGTTATGCGTTATGCGTTATGCGTTATGCGTTATGCGTTATGCGTTATGCGTTATGCGTTATGCGTTATGCGTTATGCGTTATGCATTATGCGTTATGCGTTATGCGTTATGCGTTATGCGTTATTCGTTATGAGTAATGAGTTATAAGTTATGCGTTATGCGTTATGCTTTATGCATTATGCGTTATGCGTTATGCGTTATGCGTTATGCGTTATGCGTTATGCGTTATGCGTTATGCGTTATGCGTTATGCGTTATACGTTATGCGTTATGCGTTATGCGTTATGCCTTATGCGTTATGCGTTATTCGTTATGAGTAATGAGTTATGCGTTATGCGTTATGCGTTATGCTTCATGCGTTATGCGTTATGCGTTATGCGTTATGCGTTATGCGTTATGCGCTATGCGTTATACGGTATGCGTTATGCGTTATGCGTTATGCGTTATGCGTTATGCGTTATGCGTTATGCGTTATGCGTTATGCGTTATGCGTTATGCGTTATGCGTTATGCGTTATGCGTTATGCGTTATGCGTTATGCTTTATGCGTTATGCGTCATGCGTTATGCTTTATGCGTTATGCGTTATGAGTTATGAGTAATGAGTTATAAGTTATGCGTTATGCGTTATACGTTATACGTTATGCGTTATGCGTTATGCGTTATGCGTTATGCGTTATGAGTTATGCGTTATGCGTTATGCATTATGCGTTATGCGTTATGCTTTATGCGTTATGCGTTATGCTTTATGCGTTATGCGTTACTCCTTATGAGTTATGAGTTATAAGTTATGCGTAATGCGGTATGCGTTATACGTTATACGTTATGCGTTATGCGTTATGCGTTATGCGTTATGCGTTATGCGTTATGCGTTATGCGTTATGCGTTATGCGTTATGCGTTATGCGTTAAGCGTTATGCGTTTTGCTGTATTCGTTATGCGTTGTGCATTATGAGTTATGCGTTATCTGTTATGCTTTATGCGTTATGCGTTATGCGTTACGCTTTATGCGTTATGCATTATGCGTTATGCGTTATGCGTTATGCATTATGCGTTATGCGTTATGCGTGATCCGTTATGCGTTAAGCGTTATGCGTTTTGCTGTATTCGTAATGCGTTGTGCATTATGTGTTATGCGTTATGTGTTATGCGTTATGCGTTATGCGTTATACGTTATGCGTTATGCGTTATGCGTTATGCGTTATCCGTTGTTCGTTATGCGTTATGCGTTGTGCGTTATACGTTTGCGTTATGCGTTATGCGTTATACGGTATGCGTTATGCGTTATACGTTATGCGTTATGCGTTATGCGATATGCGTTATGCGTTATGCGTTATGCTTTATGCGTTGTGCGTTATTAGTTACACGTTATGCTTTATGCGTTATGCGTTATGCGTTACGCTTTATGCGTTATGCATTATGCGTTATGCGTTATGCGTTATGCATTATGCGTTATGCGTTATGCGTGATCCGTTATGCGTTAAGCGTTATGCGTTTTGCTGTATTCGTAATGCGTTGTGCATTATGTGTTATGCGTTATGTGTTATGCGTTATGCGTTATGCGTTATACGTTATGCGTTATGCGTTATGCGTTATGCGTTATCCGTTGTTCGTTATGCGTTATGCGTTGTGCGTTATACGTTTGCGTTATGCGTTATGCGTTATACGGTATGCGTTATGCGTTATACGTTATGCGTTATGCGTTATGCGATATGCGTTATGCGTTATGCGTTATGCTTTATGCGTTGTGCGTTATTAGTTACACGTTATGCGTTATGCGTTATGCGTTATGCGTTAGGGGTTATGCGTTATGCGTTATGCGTTAGGCGTTATGCGTTATGCGTTATGCGTTATGCGTTATGAGTTATACGTTATGCGTTATGCGTTAGGGGTTATGCGTAATGCGTTATGCGTTATGCTTTATGCGTTATGCATTATGCGTTATGCGTTATGCGATATGCGTTATCCGTTATGCGTTATGCGTTATGCGTTATTCGTTATGAGTAATGAGTTATAAGTTATGCGTTATGCGTTATGCTTTATGCGTTATGCGTTATGCGTTATGCGTTATGCGTTATGCGTTATGCGTTATGCGTTTTGCGTTATGCGTTATGCGTTATGCGTTATGCGTTGTGCGTTATACGTTTGCGTTATGCGTTATGAGTTATGCTTTATGCGTTATGCGTTATGCGTTATGCGTTATGCGTTATGCGATATGCGTTATGCGTTATGCGTTATGCGTTATGCGTTATGCGTTATGCGTTATGCGTTATGCGTTATGCGTTATGCGTTATGCGTTATGCGTTATGCATTATGCGTTATGCGTTATGCGTTATGCCTTATGCGTTATTCGTTATGAGTAATGAGTTATAAGTTATGCGTTATGCGTTATGCTTTATGCATTATGCGTTATGCGTTATGCGTTATGCGTTATGCGTTATGCGTTATGCGTTATGCGTTATGCGATATGCGTTATGCTTTATGCGTTATGCGTTACTCCTTATGAGTTATGAGTTATAAGTTATGCGTAATGCGTTATGCGTTATGCGTTATGCTTTATGCGTTATGCGTTATGCGTTATGCGTTATGCGTTATGCGTGATCCGTTATGCGTTATGCGTTATGCGTTATGCGTTATTCGTTATGAGTAATGAGTTATAAGTTATGCGTTATGCGTTATGCTTTGTGCATTATGCGTTATGCGTTATGCGTTTTGCGTTATGCGTTATGCGTTATGCGTTATGCGTTATGCGTTATGCTTTATGCGTTATGCTTTATGCGTTATGTGTTATGAGTTATACGTTATGCGTTATGCATTATGCGTTATGCGTTATGCGTTATGCGTTATATGTTATGCGTTATGCGTTATGCGTTATGCGTTATGCGTTATGCGTTGTGCGTTATACGTTTGCGTTATGCGTTATGCGTTATGCGTTATACGGTATGCGTTATGCGTTATGCGTTATGCGTTATGCGTTATGCGTTATGCGTTATGCGTTATGCGTTATTCGTTATGAGAAATGAGTTATAAGTTATGCGTTATGCGTTATGCTTCATGCGTTATGCATTATGCGTTATGCGTTATGCGTTATGCGTTATGCGTTATGCGTTATGCGTTATGCGTTATGCGCTATGCGTTATACGGTATGCGTTATGCGTTATGCGTTATGCGTTATACGTTATGCGTTATGCGTTATGCGTTATGCGTTATGCGTTATGCGTTATGCGTTATGCGTTATGCGTTATGCGTTATGCGTTATGCGTTATGCGTTATGCGTTATGCGTTATGCTTTATGCGTTATGAGTCATGCGTTATGCTTTATGCGTTATGCGTTACTCCTTATGAGTTATGGGTTATAAGTTATGCGTAATGCGTTATGCGTTATGCGTTATGCATTATGCTTTATCCGTTATGCGTTATGCGTTATGCTTTATGCGTTATGCGTTATGAGTTATGAGTAATGAGTTATAAGTTATGCGTTATGCGTTATTCGTTATGAGTAATGAGTTATAAGTTATGCGTTATGCGTTATGCTTTATGCGTTATGCGTTATGCGTTATGCGTTATGCGTTATGCGTTATGCGTTATGCGTTATGCGTTATGCGTTTTGCGTTATGCGTTATGCGTTATGCGTTGTGCGTTATACGTTTGCGTTATGCGTTATGCGTTATGCGTTATGCGTTATGCGTTATGCGATATGCGTAATGCGTTATGCGTTATGCGTTATGCGTTATGCGTTATGCGTTATGCGTTATGCGTTATGCGTTATGCGTTATGCGTTATGCATTATGCGTTATGCGTTATGCGTTATGCGTTATGCGTTATTCGTTATGAGTAATGAGTTATAAGTTATGCGTTATGCGTTATGCTTTATGCATTATGCGTTATGCGTTATGCGTTATGCGTTATGCGTTATGCGTTATGCGTTATGCGTTATGCGTTATGCGTTATGCGTTATGCATTATGCGTTATGCGTTATGCGTTATGCGTTATGCGTTATTCGTTATGAGTAATGAGTTATAAGTTATGCGTTATGCGTTATGCTTTATGCATTATGCGTTATGCGTTATGCGTTATGCGTTATGCGTTATGCGTTATGCGTTATGCGTTATGCGTTATGCGTTATGCGTTATGCGTTATACGTTATGCGTTATGCGTTATGCGTTATGCCTTATGCGTTATGCGTTATTCGTTATGAGTAATGAGTTATGCGTTATGCGTTATGCGTTATGCTTCATGCGTTATGCGTTATGCGTTATGCGTTATGCGTTATGCGTTATGCGCTATGCGTTATACGGTATGCGTTATGCGTTATGCGTTATGCGTTATGCGTTATGCGTTATGCGTTATGCGTTATGCGTTATGCGTTATGCGTTATGCGTTATGCGTTATGCGTTATGCGTTATGCGTTATGCGTTATGCGTTATGCTTTATGCGTTATGCGTCATGCGTTATGCTTTATGCGTTATGCGTTATGAGTTATGAGTAATGAGTTATAAGTTATGCGTTATGCGTTATACGTTATACGTTATGCGTTATGCGTTATGCGTTATGCGTTATGCGTTATGAGTTATGCGTTATGCGTTATGCATTATGCGTTATGCGTTATGCTTTATGCGTTATGCGTTATGCTTTATGCGTTATGCGTTACTCCTTATGAGTTATGAGTTATAAGTTATGCGTAATGCGGTATGCGTTATACGTTATACGTTATGCGTTATGCGTTATGCGTTATGCGTTATGCGTTATGCGTTATGCGTTATGCATTATGCGTTATGCGTTATGCGTTATGCGTTAAGCGTTATGCGTTTTGCTGTATTCGTTATGCGTTGTGCATTATGAGTTATGCGTTATCTGTTATGCTTTATGCGTTATGCGTTATGCGTTACGCTTTATGCGTTATGCATTATGCGTTATGCGTTATGCGTTATGCATTATGCGTTATGCGTTATGCGTGATCCGTTATGCGTTAAGCGTTATGCGTTTTGCTGTATTCGTAATGCGTTGTGCATTATGTGTTATGCGTTATGTGTTATGCGTTATGCGTTATGCGTTATACGTTATGCGTTATGCGTTATGCGTTATGCGTTATCCGTTGTTCGTTATGCGTTATGCGTTGTGCGTTATACGTTTGCGTTATGCGTTATGCGTTATACGGTATGCGTTATGCGTTATACGTTATGCGTTATGCGTTATGCGATATGCGTTATGCGTTATGCGTTATGCTTTATGCGTTGTGCGTTATTAGTTACACGTTATGCGTTATGCGTTATGCGTTATGCGTTAGGGGTTATGCGTTATGCGTTATGCGTTAGGCGTTATGCGTTATGCGTTATGCGTTATGCGTTATGAGTTATACGTTATGCGTTATGCGTTAGGGGTTATGCGTAATGCGTTATGCGTTATGCTTTATGCGTTATGCATTATGCGTTATGCGTTATGCGATATGCGTTATCCGTTATGCGTTATGCGTTATGCGTTATTCGTTATGAGTAATGAGTTATAAGTTATGCGTTATGCGTTATGCTTTATGCGTTATGCGTTATGCGTTATGCGTTATGCGTTATGCGTTATGCGTTATGCGTTTTGCGTTATGCGTTATGCGTTATGCGTTATGCGTTGTGCGTTATACGTTTGCGTTATGCGTTATGAGTTATGCTTTATGCGTTATGCGTTATGCGTTATGCGTTATGCGTTATGCGATATGCGTTATGCGTTATGCGTTATGCGTTATGCGTTATGCGTTATGCGTTATGCGTTATGCGTTATGCGTTATGCGTTATGCGTTATGCGTTATGCGTTATGCATTATGCGTTATGCGTTATGCGTTATGCCTTATGCGTTATTCGTTATGAGTAATGAGTTATAAGTTATGCGTTATGCGTTATGCTTTATGCATTATGCGTTATGCGTTATGCGTTATGCGTTATGCGTTATGCGTTATGCGTTATGCGATATGCGTTATGCTTTATGCGTTATGCGTTACTCCTTATGAGTTATGAGTTATAAGTTATGCGTAATGCGTTATGCGTTATGCGTTATGCGTTATGCGTTATGCGTTATGCGTTATGCGTGATCCGTTATGCGTTATGCGTTATGCGTTATGCGTTATTCGTTATGAGTAATGAGTTATAAGTTATGCGTTATGCGTTATGCTTTGTGCATTATGCGTTATGCGTTATGCGTTTTGCGTTATGCGTTATGCGTTATGCGTTATGCGTTATGCGTTATGCTTTATGCGTTATGCTTTATGCGTTATGTGTTATGAGTTATACGTTATGCGTTATGCATTATGCGTTATGCGTTATGCGTTATGCGTTATATGTTATGCGTTATGCGTTATGCGTTATGCGTTATGCGTTATGCGTTGTGCGTTATACGTTTGCGTTATGCGTTATGCGTTATGCGTTATACGGTATGCGTTATGCGTTATGCGTTATGCGTTATGCGTTATGCGTTATGCGTTATGCGTTATGCGTTATTCGTTATGAGAAATGAGTTATAAGTTATGCGTTATGCGTTATGCTTCATGCGTTATGCATTATGCGTTATGCGTTATGCGTTATGCGTTATGCGTTATGCGTTATGCGTTATGCGTTATGCGCTATGCGTTATACGGTATGCGTTATGCGTTATGCGTTATGCGTTATACGTTATGCGTTATGCGTTATGCGTTATGCGTTATGCGTTATGCGTTATGCGTTATGCGTTATGCGTTATGCGTTATGCGTTATGCGTTATGCGTTATGCGTTATGCGTTATGCGTTATGCGTTATGCTTTATGCGTTATGAGTCATGCGTTATGCTTTATGCGTTATGCGTTACTCCTTATGAGTTATGGGTTATAAGTTATGCGTAATGCGTTATGCGTTATGCGTTATGCATTATGCTTTATCCGTTATGCGTTATGCGTTATGCTTTATGCGTTATGCGTTATGAGTTATGAGTAATGAGTTATAAGTTATGCGTTATGCGTTATTCGTTATGAGTAATGAGTTATAAGTTATGCGTTATGCGTTATGCTTTATGCGTTATGCGTTATGCGTTATGCGTTATGCGTTATGCGTTATGCGTTATGCGTTATGCGTTATGCGTTATGCGTTTTGCGTTATGCGTTATGCGTTATGCGTTGTGCGTTATACGTTTGCGTTATGCGTTATGCGTTATGCGTTATGCGTTATGCGTTATGCGATATGCGTTATGCTTTATGCGTTATGCTTTATGCGTTATGTGTTATGAGTTATACGTTATGCGTTATGCATTATGCGTTATGCGTTATGCGTTATGCGTTATATGTTATGCGTTATGCGTTATGCGTTATGCGTTATGCGTTATGCGTTGTGCGTTATACGTTTGCGTTATGCGTTATGCGTTATGCGTTATACGGTATGCGTTATGCGTTATGCGTTATGCGTTATGCGTTATGCGTTATGCGTTATGCGTTATGCGTTATTCGTTATGAGAAATGAGTTATAAGTTATGCGTTATGCGTTATGCTTCATGCGTTATGCATTATGCGTTATGCGTTATGCGTTATGCGTTATGCGTTATGCGTTATGCGTTATGCGTTATGCGCTATGCGTTATACGGTATGCGTTATGCGTTATGCGTTATGCGTTATACGTTATGCGTTATGCGTTATGCGTTATGCGTTATGCGTTATGCGTTATGCGTTATGCGTTATGCGTTATGCGTTATGCGTTATGCGTTATGCGTTATGCGTTATGCGTTATGCGTTATGCTTTATGCGTTATGAGTCATGCGTTATGCTTTATGCGTTATGCGTTACTCCTTATGAGTTATGGGTTATAAGTTATGCGTAATGCGTTATGCGTTATGCGTTATGCATTATGCTTTATCCGTTATGCGTTATGCGTTATGCTTTATGCGTTATGCGTTATGAGTTATGAGTAATGAGTTATAAGTTATGCGTTATGCGTTATTCGTTATGAGTAATGAGTTATAAGTTATGCGTTATGCGTTATGCTTTATGCGTTATGCGTTATGCGTTATGCGTTATGCGTTATGCGTTATGCGTTATGCGTTATGCGTTATGCGTTATGCGTTTTGCGTTATGCGTTATGCGTTATGCGTTGTGCGTTATACGTTTGCGTTATGCGTTATGCGTTATGCGTTATGCGTTATGCGTTATGCGATATGCGTAATGCGTTATGCGTTATGCGTTATGCGTTATGCGTTATGCGTTATGCGTTATGCGTTATGCGTTATGCGTTATGCGTTATGCATTATGCGTTATGCGTTATGCGTTATGCGTTATGCGTTATTCGTTATGAGTAATGAGTTATAAGTTATGCGTTATGCGTTATGCTTTATGCATTATGCGTTATGCGTTATGCGTTATGTGTTATGCGTTATGCGTTATGCGTTATGCGTTATGCGTTATGCGTTATGCGTTATGCGTTATGCGTTATGCGTTATGCGTTATGCGTTATGCGTTATGCGTTATGCGTTATGCGTTATGCGTTATGCGTTATGCGTTATGCGTTATGCGTTATGCTTTATGCGTTATGCGTCATGCGTTATGCTTTATGCGTTATGCGTTATGAGTTATGAGTAATGAGTTATAAGTTATGCGTTATGCGTTATACGTTATACGTTATGCGTTATGCGTTATGCGTTATGCGTTATGCGTTATGAGTTATGCGTTATGCGTTATGCATTATGCGTTATGCGTTATGCTTTATGCGTTATGCGTTATGCTTTATGCGTTATGCGTTACTCCTTATGAGTTATGAGTTATAAGTTATGCGTAATGCGGTATGCGTTATACGTTATACGTTATGCGTTATGCGTTATGCGTTATGCGTTATGCGTTATGCGTTATGCGTTATGCATTATGCGTTATGCGTTATGCGTTATGCGTTAAGCGTTATGCGTTTTGCTGTATTCGTTATGCGTTGTGCATTATGAGTTATGCGTTATCTGTTATGCTTTATGCGTTATGCGTTATGCGTTACGCTTTATGCGTTATGCATTATGCGTTATGCGTTATGCGTTATGCATTATGCGTTATGCGTTATGCGTGATCCGTTATGCGTTAAGCGTTATGCGTTTTGCTGTATTCGTAATGCGTTGTGCATTATGTGTTATGCGTTATGTGTTATGCGTTATGCGTTATGCGTTATACGTTATGCGTTATGCGTTATGCGTTATGCGTTATCCGTTGTTCGTTATGCGTTATGCGTTGTGCGTTATACGTTTGCGTTATGCGTTATGCGTTATACGGTATGCGTTATGCGTTATACGTTATGCGTTATGCGTTATGCGATATGCGTTATGCGTTATGCGTTATGCTTTATGCGTTGTGCGTTATTAGTTACACGTTATGCGTTATGCGTTATGCGTTATGCGTTAGGGGTTATGCGTTATGCGTTATGCGTTAGGCGTTATGCGTTATGCGTTATGCGTTATGCGTTATGAGTTATACGTTATGCGTTATGCGTTATGCGTTATGCGTTATTCGTTATGAGTAATGAGTTATAAGTTATGCGTTATGCGTTATGCTTTATGCGTTATGCGTTATGCGTTATGCGTTATGCGTTATGCGTTATGCGTTTTGCGTTATGCGTTATGCGTTATGCGTTATGCGTTGTGCGTTATACGTTTGCGTTATGCGTTATGAGTTATGCTTTATGCGTTATGCGTTATGCGTTATGCGTTATGCGTTATGCGATATGCGTTATGCGTTATGCGTTATGCGTTATGCGTTATGCGTTATGCGTTATGCGTTATGCGTTATGCGTTATGCGTTATGCGTTATGCGTTATGCATTATGCGTTATGCGTTATGCGTTATGCCTTATGCGTTATTCGTTATGAGTAATGAGTTATAAGTTATGCGTTATGCGTTATGCTTTATGCATTATGCGTTATGCGTTATGCGTTATGCGTTATGCGTTATGCGTTATGCGTTATGCGATATGCGTTATACGGTATGCGTTATGCGTTATGCGTTATGCGTTATGCGTTATGCGTTATGCGTTATGCGTTATGCGTTATGCGTTATGCGTTATGCGTTACTCCTTATGAGTTATGAGTTATAAGTTATGCGTAATGCGTTATGCGTTATGCGTTATGCTTTATGCGTTATGCGTTATGCGTTATGCGTTATGCGTTATGCGTGATCCGTTATGCGTTATGCGTTATGCGTTATGCGTTATGCGTTATGCGTTATGCGTTATGCGTTATGCGTTATGCGTTTTGCGTTATGCGTTATGCGTTATTCGTTATGAGTAATGAGTTATAAGTTATGCGTTATGCGTTATGCTTTGTGCATTATGCGTTATGCGTTATGCGTTTTGCGTTATGCGTTATGCGTTATGCGTTATGCGTTATGCGTTATGCGTTATGCTTTATGCGTTATGCTTTATGCGTTATGTGTTATGAGTTATACGTTATGCGTTATGCATTATGCGTTATGCGTTATGCGTTATGCGTTATGCGTTATATGTTATGCGTTATGCGTTATGCGTTATGCGTTATGCGTTATGCGTTGTGCGTTATACGTTTGCGTTATGCGTTATGCGTTATGCGTTATACGGTATGCGTTATGCGTTATGCGTTATGCGTTATGCGTTATGCCTTATGCGTTATGCGTTATGCGTTATTCGTTATGAGAAATGAGTTATAAGTTATGCGTTATGCGTTATGCTTCATGCGTTATGCATTATGCGTTATGCGTTATGCGTTATGCGTTATGCGTTATGCGTTATGCGTTATGCGTTATGCGCTATGCGTTATACGGTATGCGTTATGCGTTATGCGTTATACGTTATGCGTTATGCGTTATGCGTTATGCGTTATGCGTTATGCGTTATGCGTTATGCGTTATGCGTTATGCGTTATGCGTTATGCGTTATGCGTTATGCGTTATGCGTTATGCGTTATGCGTTATGCGTTATGCTTTATGCGTTATGAGTCATGCGTTATGCTTTATGCGTTATGCGTTACTCCTTATGAGTTATGGGTTATAAGTTATGCGTAATGCGTTATGCGTTATGCGTTATGCATTATGCTTTATCCGTTATGCGTTATGCGTTATGCTTTATGCGTTATGCGTTATGAGTTATGAGTAATGAGTTATAAGTTATGCGTTATTCGTTATGAGTAATGAGTTATAAGTTATGCGTTATGCGTTATGCTTTATGCGTTATGCGTTATGCGTTATGCTTTATCCGTTATGCGTTATGCTTTATGCGTTATGCGTTATGAGTTATGAGTAATGAGTTATAAGTTATGCGTTATGCGTTATTCGTTATGAGTAATGAGTTATAAGTTATGCGTTATGCGTTATGCTTTATGCGTTATGCGTTATGCGTTATGCGTTATGCGTTATGCGTTATGCGTTATGCGTTATGCGTTATGCGTTATGCGTTTTGCGTTATGCGTTATGCGTTATGCGTTGTGCGTTATACGTTTGCGTTATGCGTTATGCGTTATGCGTTATGCGTTATGCGATATGCGTAATGCGTTATGCGTTATGCGTTATGCGTTATGCGTTATGCGTTATGCGTTATGCGTTATGCGTTATGCGTTATGCATTATGCGTTATGCGTTATGCGTTATGCGTTATGCGTTATTCGTTATGAGTAATGAGTTATAAGTTATGCGTTATGCGTTATGCTTTATGCATTATGCGTTATGCGTTATGCGTTATGCGTTATGCGTTATGCGTTATGCGTTATGCGTTATGAGTTATGAGTAATGAGTTATAAGTTATGCGTTATGCGTTATTCGTTATGAGTAATGAGTTATAAGTTATGCGTTATGCGTTATGCTTTATGCGTTATGCGTTATGCGTTATGCGTTATGCGTTATGCGTTATGCGTTATGCGTTATGCGTTATGCGTTATGCGTTTTGCGTTATGCGTTATGCGTTATGCGTTGTGCGTTATACGTTTGCGTTATGCGTTATGCGTTATGCGTTATGCGTTATGCGATATGCGTAATGCGTTATGCGTTATGCGTTATGCGTTATGCGTTATGCGTTATGCGTTATGCGTTATGCGTTATGCGTTATGCATTATGCGTTATGCGTTATGCGTTATGCGTTATGCGTTATGCGTTATGCGTTATGCGTTATGCCTTATGCGTTATTCGTTATGAGTAATGAGTTATGCGTTATGCGTTATGCGTTATGCTTCATGCGTTACGCGTTATGCGTTATGCGTTATGCGTTATGCGTTATGCGTTATGCGTTATGCGTTATGCGTTATGCGTTATGCGTTATGCGTTATGCGTTATGCGTTATGCGTTATGCTTTATGCGTTATGCGTCATGCGTTATGCTTTATGCGTTATGCGTTATGAGTTATGAGTAATGAGTTATAAGTTATGCGTTATGCGTTATACGTTATACGTTATGCGTTATGCGTTATGCGTTATGCGTTATGCGTTATGCGTTATGCGTTATGCATTATGCGTTATGCGTTATGCTTTATGCGTTATGCTTTATGCTTTATGCGTTATGCGTTATGCGTTATGCGATATGCGTAATGCGTTATGCGTTATGCGGTATGCGTTATACGTTATACGTTATGCGTTATGCGTTATGCGTTATGCGTTATGCGCTATGCGTTATGCATTATGCGTTATGCGTTATGCGTTATGCGTTAAGCGTTATGCGTTTTGCTGTATTCGTTATGCGTTGTGCATTATGAGTTATGCGTTATCTGTTATGCTTTATGCGTTATGCGTTATGCGTTACGCTTTATGCGTTATGCATTATGCGTTATGCGTTATGCGTTATGCGTTATGCATTATGCGTTATGCGTTATGCGTGATCCGTTATGCGTTAAGCGTTATGCGTTTTGCTGTATTCGTAATGCGTTGTGCATTATGTGTTATGAGTTATGTGTTATGCGTTATGCGTTATGCGTTATACGTTATGCGTTATGCGTTATGCGTTATGCGTTATCCGTTGTTCGTTATGCGTTATGCGTTGTGCGTTATACGTTTGCGTTATGCGTTATACGGTATGCGTTATGCGTTATACGTTATGCGTTATGCGTTATGCGATATGCGTTATGCGTTATGCTTTATGCGTTGTGCTTTATTAGTTACACGTTATGCGTTATGCGTTATGCGTTATGCGTTAGGGGTTATTTGTTATGCGTTATGCGTTAGGCGTTATGCGTTATGCGTTATGCGTTATGCGTTATGAGTTATACGTTATGCGTTATGCCTTAGGGGTTATGCGTTATGCGTTATGCGTTATGCTTTATGCGTTATGCATTATGCGTTATGCGTTATGCGATATGCGTTATCCGTTATGCGTTATACGTTATGCGTTATTCGTTATGAGTAATGAGTTATAAGTTATGCGTTATGCGTTATGCTTTATGCGTTATGCGTTATGCGTTATGCGTTATGCGTTATGCGTTATGCGTTATGCGTTTTGCGTTATGCGTTATGCGTTATGCGTTGTGCGTTATACGTTTGCGTTATGCGTTATGAGTTATGCTTTATGCGTTATGCGTTATGCTTTATGCGTTATGCGTTATGCGTTATGCGATATGCGTTATGCGTTATGCGTTATGCGTTATGCGTTATGCGTTATGCGTTATGCGTTATGCGTTATGCATTATGCGTTATGCGTTATGCGTTATGCGTTATGCGTTATTCGTTATGAGTAATGAGTTATAAGTTATGCGTTATGCGTTATGCTTTATGCATTATGCGTTATGCGTTATGCGTTATGCGTTATGCGTTATGCGTTATGCATTATGCGTTATGCTTTATGCGTTATGCGTTACTCCTTATGAGTTATGAGTTATAAGTTATGCGTAATGCGTTATGCGTTATGCGTTATGCGTTATGCTTTATGCGTTATGCGATATGCGTTATGCGTTATGCGTTATGCGTTATGCGTGATCCGTTATGCGTTATGCGTTATGCGTTATGCGTTATGCGTTATGCGTTATGCGTTATGCGTTATGCGTTATTCGTTATGAGTAATGAGTTATAAGTTATGCGTTATGCGTTATGCTTTATGCATTATGCGTTATGCGTTATGCGTTTTGCGTTATGCGTTATGCGTTATGCGTTATGCGTTATGCGTTATGCTTTATGCGTTATGCTTTATGCGTTATGCGTTATGAGTTATACGTTATGCGTTATGCATTATGCGTTATGCGTTATGCGTTATGCGTTATATGTTATGCGTTATGCGTTATGCGTTATGCGTTATGCGTTATGCGTTGTGCGTTATACGTTTGCGTTATGCGTTATGCGTTATGCGTTATACGGTATGCGTTATGCGTTATGCGTTTGCGTTATGCGTTATGCGTTATGCGTTATGCGTTATGCGTTATGCTTTATTCGTTATGCGTTATGAGTTATACGTTATGCGTTATGCGTTATGCGTTGTGCGTTATGCGTTATGCGTTACGCGTTATGCGTTATGCGTTATGCTTTATGCGATATGCGTTACTCCTTATGAGTTATGAGTTATAAGTTATGCGTAATGCGTTATGCGTTATGCGTTATGCTTTATGCGTTATGCGTTATGCGTTATGCGTTATGCGTTATGCGTTATGCGTTACGCTTTATGCGTTATGCATTATGCGTTATGCGTTATGCGTTATGCATTATGCGTTATGCGTTATGCGTGATGCATTATGCGTTAAGCGTTATGCGTTTTGCTGTATTCGTTATGCGTTGAGCATTATGCGTTATGCGTTATGTGTTATGCGTTATGCGTTATGCGTTATACGTTATGCGTTATGCGTTATGCGTTATCCGTTATGTGTTAGGCGATATACGTTTTGCGGTATTCGTTATGCGTTATGATTTATGCTTTATGCTTTATGCGTTATGCGTTATGCGTTATGCGTTATGAGTTATGCGTTATGAGTTATGCGTTATGCGTTATGCGTTATGCGTTATGCGTTATGCGTTTTGCGGTATTCGTTATGCGTTGTGCATTATGCGTTATGCGTTGTGCGTTATGGGTTATGATTTATGCGTTATGCGATATGAGTTATGCGTTAAGCGTTATGCGTTATGCGTTATGCGTTATGCGTTATGCGTTATGCGTTATGCGTTATGCGTTATGCGTTATGCGTTATGCGTTATGCGATATGCGTCATGCATCAAGCCTTATGCGATATGCGATATGCGCCATGCATCAAGCCTTATGCGTTATGGGTTATGCGTTAACGTTATGCGTTATGCGTTATGATTTATACTTTAGGCGTTATGCGTTATGCGTGATCCGACATGCGTTATGCATTTTGCGTTATGCGTTATTCGTTATGAGTTATGAGTTATAAGTTATGCCTAATGCGTTATGCGTTATGCGTTATGCCTTATGCGTTATTCGTTATGCATTATGCTTTATCCGTTATGCGTTATGCGTTATGCTTTATGCGTTATGCGTTATGCGTTATGCGTTATGCGTTATGCGTTATGCGTTATGCGTTATGCGTTATGCGTTATGCGCTATGCGTTATACGGTATGCGTTATGCGTTATGCGTTATGCGTTATGCGTTATGCGTTATGCGTTATGCGTTATGCGTTATGCGTTATGCGTTATGCTTTATCCGTTATGCGTTATGCGTTATGCTTTATGCGTTATGCGTTATGAGTTATGCGTTATGCGTTATGCGTTATGCATTATGCGTTATGCGTTATGCGTTATGCGTTAAGCGTTATGCGTTTTGCTATATTCATTATGCGTTGTGCATTATGAGTTATGCGTTATGTGTTATGCTTTATGCGTTATGCGTTATGCGTTACGCTTTATGCGTTATGCATTATGCGTTATGCGTTATGCATTAGGCATTATGCGTTATGCGTGATCCGTTATGCGTTAAGCGTTATGCGTTTTGCTGTATTCGTAATGCGTTGTGCATTATGTGTTATGCGTTATGTGTTATGCGTTATGCGTTATACGTTATGCGTTATGCGTTATGCGTGATCCGTTATGTGTTAGGCGATATACGTTTTGCGGTATTCGTTATGCGTTATGCGTTATGCGTTATCCGTTGTTCGTTATGCGTTATGCGTTGTGCGTTATACGATTGCGTTATGCGTTATGCGTTATACGGTATGCGTTATGCGTTATACGTTATGCGTTATGCGTTATGCGATATGCGTTATGTGTTATGCGTTATGTTTTATGCGTTGTGCGTTATTAGTTACACGTTATGCGTTATGCGTTATGCGTTATGCGTTATGCGTTAGGGGTTATGCGTTATGCGTTATGCGTTAGGCGTTATGCGTTATGCGTTATGCGTTATGCGTTATGAGTTATACGTTATGCGTTATGCGTTAGGGGTTATGCGTTATGCGTTATGCGTTATGCTTTATGCGTTATGCATTATGCGTTATGCGTTATGCGATATGCGTTATCCGTTATGCGTTATGCGTTATGCGTTATTCGTTATGAGTAATGAGTTATAAGTTATGCGTTATGCGTTATGCTTTATGCGTTATGCGTTATGCGTTATGCGTTATGCGTTATGCGTTATGTGTTATGCGTTATGCGTTATGCGTTATGCGTTTTGCGTTAGGCGTTATGCGTTATGCGTTGTGCGTTATACGTTTGCGTTATGCGTTATGCGTTATGCTTTATGCGTTATGCGTTATGCGTTATGCGTTATGCGTTATGCGTTATGCGTTATGCTTTATGCGTTATGCGTTATGCGTGATCCGACATGCGTTATGCATTTTGCGTTATGCGTTATTCGTTATGAGTTATGAGTTATAAGTTATGCCTAATGCGTTATGCGTTATGCGTTATGCCTTATGCGTTATTCGTTATGCATTATGCTTTATCCGTTATGCGTTATGCTTTATGCGTTATGCGTTATGCGTTATGCGTTATGCGTTATGCGTTATGCGTTATGCGTTATGCGTTATGCGCTATGCGTTATACGGTATGCGTTATGCGTTATGCGTTATGCGTTATGCGTTATGCGTTATGCGTTATGCGTTATGCGTTATGCTTTATGCGTTATGCGTCATGCGTTATGCTTTATGCGTTATGCGTTACTCCTTATGAGTTATGGGTTATAAGTTATGCGTAATGCGTTATGCGTTATGCGTTATGCATTATGCTTTATCCGTTATGCGTTATGCGTTATGCTTTATGCGTTATGCGTTATGAGTTATGCGTTATGCGTTATGCGTTATGCGTTATGCGTTATGCGTTATGCGTTATGCGTTAAGCGTTATGCGTTTTGCTATATTCATTATGCGTTGTGCATTATGAGTTATGCGTTATGTGTTATGCTTTATGCGTTATGCGTTACGCTTTATGCGTTATGCATTATGCGTTATGCGTTATGCGTTATGCATTATGCATTATGCGTTATGCGTGATCCGTTATGCGTTAAGCGTTATGCGTTTTGCTGTATTCGTAATGCGTTGTGCATTATGTGTTATGCGTTATGTGTTATGCGTTATGCGTTATACGTTATGCGTTATGCGTTATGCGTGATCCGTTATGTGTTAGGCGATATACGTTTTGCGGTATTCGTTATGCGTTATGCGTTATGCGTTATGCGTTATCCGTTGTTCGTTATGCGTTATGCGTTGTGCGTTATGCGTTATGCGTTATGCGTTATTCGTTATGAGTAATGAGTTATAAGTTATGCGTTATGCGTTATGCGTTATGCGTTATGCCTTATGCGTTATTCGTTATGCATTATGCTTTATCCGTTATGCGCTATGCGTTATGCTTTATGCGTTATGCGTTATGCGTTATGCGTTATGCGTTATGCGTTATGCGTTATGCGTTATGCGTTATGCGCTATGCGTTATACGGTATGCGTTATGCGTTAAGCGTTATGCGTTATGCGTTATGCGTTATGCGTTATGCGTTATGCGTTATGCGTTATGCGTTATGCGTTATGCGTTATGCGTTATGCGTTATGCTTTATGCGTTATGCGTCATGCGTTATGCTTTATGCGTTATGCGTTACTCCTTATGAGTTATGGGTTATAAGTTATGCGTAATGCGTTATGCGTTATGCGTTATGCATTATGCTTTATCCGTTATGCGTTATGCGTTGTGCTTTATGCGTTATGCGTTATGAGTTATGAGTAATGAGTTATAAGTTATGCGTTATGCGTTATTCGTTATGAGTAATGAGTTATAAGTTATGCGTTATGCGTTATGCTTTATGCGTTATGCGTTATGCTTTATGCGTTATGCGTTACTCCTTATGAGTTATGAGTTATAAGTTATGCGTAATGCGGTATGCGTTATACGTTATACGTTATGCGTTATGCGTTATGCGTTATGCGTTATGCGTTATGCGTTATGCGTTATGCATTATGCGTTATGCGTTATGCATTATGCGTTATGCGTTATTCGTTATGCATTATGCTTTATCCGTTATGCGTTATGCGTTATGCTTTATGCGTTATGCGTTATGCGTTATGCGTTATGCGTTATGCGTTATGCGTTATGCGTTATGCGTTATGCGCTATGCGTTATACGGTATGCGTTATGCGTTATGCGTTATGCGTTATGCGTTATGCGTTATGCGTTATGCGTTATGCGTTATGCGTTATGCGTTATGCTTTATCCGTTATGCGTTATGCGTTATGCTTTATGCGTTACGCGTTATGAGTTATGCGTTATGCGTTATGCGTTATGCATTATGCGTTATGCGTTATGCGTTATGCGTTAAGCGTTATGCGTTTTGCTATATTCATTATGCGTTGTGCATTATGAGTTATGCGTTATGTGTTATGCTTTATGCGTTATGCGTTATGCGTTACGCTTTATGCGTTATGCATTATGCGTTATGCGTTATGCGTTATGCATTATGCATTATGCGTTATGCGTGATCCGTTATGCGTTAAGCGTTATGCGTTTTGCTGTATTCGTAATGCGTTGTGCATTATGTGTTATGCGTTATGTGTTATGCGTTATGCGTTATACGTTATGCGTTATGCGTTATGCGTGATCCGTTATGTGTTAGGCGATATACGTTTTGCGGTATTCGTTATGCGTTATGCGTTATGCGTTATGCGTTATCCGTTGTTCGTTATGCGTTATGCGTTGTGCGTTATACGATTGCGTTATGCGTTATGCGTTATACGGTATGCGTTATGCGTTATACGTTATGCGTTATGCGTTATGCGATATGCGTTATGTGTTATGCGTTATGTTTTATGCGTTGTGCGTTATTAGTTACACGTTATGCGTTATGCGTTATGCGTTATGCGTTATGCGTTAGGGGTTATGCGTTATGCGTTATGCGTTAGGCGTTATGCGTTATGCGTTATGCGTTATGCGTTATGAGTTATACGTTATGCGTTATGCGTTAGGGGTTATGCGTTATGCGTTATGCGTTATGCTTTATGCGTTATGCATTATGCGTTATGCGTTATGCGATATGCGTTATCCGTTATGCGTTATGCGTTATGCGTTATTCGTTATGAGTAATGAGTTATAAGTTATGCGTTATGCGTTATGCTTTATGCGTTATGCGTTATGCGTTATGCGTTATGCGTTATGTGTTATGCGTTATGCGTTATGCGTTTTGCGTTAGGCGTTATGCGTTATGCGTTGTGCGTTATACGTTTGCGTTATGCGTTATGCGTTATGCTTTATGCGTTATGCGTTATGCGTTATGCGTTATGCGTTATGCGTTATGCGTTATGCTTTATGCGTTATGCGTTATGCGTGATCCGACATGCGTTATGCATTTTGCGTTATGCGTTATTCGTTATGAGTTATGAGTTATAAGTTATGCCTAATGCGTTATGCGTTATGCGTTATGCCTTATGCGTTATTCGTTATGCATTATGCTTTATCCGTTATGCGTTATGCTTTATGCGTTATGCGTTATGCGTTATGCGTTATGCGTTATGCGTTATGCGTTATGCGTTATGCGTTATGCGCTATGCGTTATACGGTATGCGTTATGCGTTATGCGTTATGCGTTATGCGTTATGCGTTATGCGTTATGCGTTATGCGTTATGCTTTATGCGTTATGCGTCATGCGTTATGCTTTATGTGTTATGCGTTACTCCTTATGAGTTATGGGTTATAAGTTATGCGTAATGCGTTATGCGTTATGCGTTATGCATTATGCTTTATCCGTTATGCGTTATGCGTTATGCTTTATGCGTTATGCGTTATGAGTTATGCGTTATGCGTTATGCGTTATGCATTATGCGTTATGCGTTATGCGTTATGCGTTAAGCGTTATGCGTTTTGCTATATTCATTATGCGTTGTGCATTATGAGTTATGCGTTATGTGTTATGCTTTATGCGTTATGCGTTATGCGTTACGCTTTATGCGTTATGCATTATGCGTTATGCGTTATGCGTTATGCATTATGCATTATGCGTTATGCGTGATCCGTTATGCGTTAAGCGTTATGCGTTTTGCTGTATTCGTAATGCGTTGTGCATTATGTGTTATGCGTTATGTGTTATGCGTTATGCGTTATACGTTATGCGTTATGCGTTATGCGTGATCCGTTATGTGTTAGGCGATATACGTTTTGCGGTATTCGTTATGCGTTATGCGTTATGCGTTATGCGTTATCCGTTGTTCGTTATGCGTTATGCGTTGTGCGTTATGCGTTATGCGTTATGCGTTATTCGTTATGAGTAATGAGTTATAAGTTATGCGTTATGCGTTATGCGTTATGCGTTATGCCTTATGCGTTATTCGTTATGCATTATGCTTTATCCGTTATGCGTTATGCGTTATGCTTTATGCGTTATGCGTTATGCGTTATGCGTTATGCGTTATGCGTTATGCGTTATGCGTTATGCGTTATGCGCTATGCGTTATACGGTATGCGTTATGCGTTATGCGTTATGCGTTATGCGTTATGCGTTATGCGTTATGCGTTATGCGTTATGCGTTATGCGTTATGCGTTATGCGTTATGCGTTATGCGTTATGCGTTATGCTTTATGCGTTATGCGTCATGCGTTATGCTTTATGCGTTATGCGTTACTCCTTATGAGTTATGGGTTATAAGTTATGCGTAATGCGTTATGCGTTATGCGTTATGCATTATGCTTTATCCGTTATGCGTTATGCGTTATGCTTTATGCGTTATGCGTTATGAGTTATGAGTAATGAGTTATAAGTTATGCGTTATGCGTTATTCGTTATGAGTAATGAGTTATAAGTTATGCGTTATGCGTTATGCTTTATGCGTTATGCGTTATGCTTTATGCGTTATGCGTTACTCCTTATGAGTTATGAGTTATAAGTTATGCGTAATGCGGTATGCGTTATACGTTATACGTTATGCGTTATGCGTTATGCGTTATGCGTTATGCGTTATGCGTTATGCGTTATGCATTATGCGTTATGCGTTATGCGTTATGCGTTAAGCGTTATGCGTTTTGCTGTATTCATTATGCGTTGTGCATTATGAGTTATGCGTTATGTGTTATGCTTTATGCGTTATGCGTTATGCGTTACGCTTTATGCGTTATGCATTATGCGTTATGCGTTATGCGTTATGCATTATGCGTTATGCGTTATGCGTGATCCGTTATGCGTTAAGCGTTATGCGTTTTGCTGTATTCGTAATGCGTTGTGCATTATGTGTTATGCGTTATGTGTTATGCGTTATGCGTTATGCGTTATACGTTATGCGTTATGCGTTATGCGTGATCCGTTATGTGTTAGGCGATATACGTTTTGCGGTATTCGTTATGCGTTATGCGTTATGCGTTATGCGTTATCCGTTGTTCGTTATGCGTTATGCGTTGTGCGTTATACGTTTGCGTTATGCGTTATGCGTTATACGGTATGCGTTATGCGTTATACGTTATGCGTTATGCGTTATGCGATATGCGTTATGTGTTATGCGTTATGCTTTATGCGTTGTGCGTTATTAGTTACACGTTATGCGTTATGCGTTATGCGTTATGCGTTAGGGGTTATGCGTTATGCGTTATGCGTTAGGCGTTATGCGTTATGCGTTATGCGTTATGCGTTATGAGTTATACGTTATGCGTTATGCGTTAGGGGTTATGCGTTATGCGTTATGCGTTATGCTTTATGCGTTATGCATTATGCGTTATGCGTTATGCGATATGCGTTATCCGTTATGCGTTATGCGTTATGCGTTATTCGTTATGAGTAATGAGTTATAAGTTATGCGTTATGCGTTATGCTTTATGCGTTATGCGTTATGCGTTATGCGTTATGCGTTATGCGTTATGCGTTATGCGTTATGCGTTTTGCGTTAGGCGTTATGCGTTATGCGTTGTGCGTTATACGTTTGCGTTATGCGTTATGCGTTATGCTTTATGCGTTATGCGTTATGCGTTATGCGTTATGCATTATGCGTTATGCGATATGCGTTATGCGTTATGCGTTATGCGTTATGCGTTATGCGTTATGCGTTATGCGTTATGCGTTATGCGTTATGCATTATGCGTTATGCGTTATGCGTTATGCATTATGCGTTATGCGTTATGCGTTATGCGTTATGCGTTATGCGTTATTCGTTATGAGTAATGAGTTATAAGTTATGCGTTATGCGTTGTGCGTTATACGTTTGCGTTATGCGTTATGCGTTATGCTTTATGCGTTATGCGTTATGCGTTATGCGTTATGCGTTATGCGTTATGCGATATGCGTTATGCGTTATGCGTTATGCGTTGTGCGTTATGCGTTATGCGTTATGCGTTATGCGTTATGCGTTATGCATTATGCGTTATGCGTTATGCGTTATTCGTTATGAGTAATGAGTTATAAGTTATGCGTAATGCGTTATGCTTTATGCATTATGCGTTATGCGTTATGCGTTATGCGTTATGCGTTATGCGTTATGCTTTATGCGTTATGCGTTACTCCTTATGAGTTATGAGTTATAAGTTATGCGTAATGCGTTATGCGTTATGCGTTATGCTTTATGCGTTATGCGTTATGCGTTATGCGTTATGCGTTATGCGTTATGCGTGATCCGTTATGCGTTATGCGTTATGCGTTATGCGTTATGCGTTATGCGTTATGCGTTATTCGTTATGAGTAATGAGTTATAAGTTATGCGTTATGCGTTATGCTTTATGCGTTATGCGTTATGCGTTATGCGTTTTGCGTTATGCGTTATGCGTTATGCGTTATGCGTTATGCGTTATGCTTTATGCGTTATGTGTTATGAGTTATACGTTATGCGTTATGCGTTATGCGTTATGCGTTATGCGTTATGCGTTATGCGTTATGCGTTATGCGTTATGCGTTATGCGTTATGCGTTGTGCGTTATACGTTTGCGTTATGCGTTATGCGTTATGCGTTATACGGTATGCGTTATGCGTTATGCGTTTGCGTTATGCGTTATGCGTTATGCGTTATGCGTTATGCGTTATGCGTTATGCGTTATGCTTTATTCGTTATGCGTTATGAGTTATGCGTTATGCGTTATGCGTTATGCGTTGTGCGTTATGCGTTATGCGTTACGCGTTATGCGTTATGCGTTATGCTTTATGCGATATGCGTTACTCCTTATGAGTTATGAGTTATAAGTTATGCGTAATGCGTTATGCGTTATGCGTTATGCGTTATGCTTTATGCGTTATGCGTTATGCGTTATGCGTTGTGCGTTATGGGTTATGATTTATGCGTTATGCGATATGAGTTATGCGTTAAGCGTTATGCGTTATGAGTTATGCGTTATGCGTTATGCGTTATGCGTTATGCGTTTTGCGGTATTCGTTATGCGTTGTGCATTATGCGTTATGCGTTGTGCGTTATGCGTTATGCGATATGAGTTATGCGTTAAGCGTTATGCGTTATGCGTTATGCGTTATGCGTTATGCGTTATGCGTTATGCGTTATGCGTTATGCGTTATGCGTTATGCGTTATGCGTTATGCGTTATGCGATATGCGTCATGCATCAAGCCTTATGCGATATGCGATATGCGTCATGCATCAAGCCTTATGCGTTATGGGTTATGCGTTAACGTTATGCGTTATGCGTTATGATTTATGCTTTATGCGTTATGCGTTATGCGTGATCCGACATGCGTTATGCATTTTGCGTTATTCGTTATGAGTTATGAGTTATAAGTTATGCGTAATGCGTTATGCGTTATGCGTTATGCCTTATGCGTTATGCGTTATTCGTTATGCATTATGCTTTATCCGTTATGCGTTATGCGTTATGCTTTATGCGTTATGCGTTATGCGTTATGCGTTATGCGTTATGCGTTATGCGTTATGCGTTATGCGTTATGCGTTATGCGTTATGCGTTATGCGCTATGCGTTATACGGTATGCGTTATGCGTTATGCGTTATGCGTTATGCGTTATGCGTTATGCGTTATGCGTTATGCGTTATGCGTTATGCTTTATGCGTTATGCGTCATGCGTTATGCTTTATGCGTTATGCGTTACTCCTTATGAGTTATGGGTTATAAGTTATGCGTAATGCGTTATGCGTAATGCGTTATGCGTTATGCGTTATGCATTATGCTTTATCCGTTATGCGTTATGCGTTATGCTTTATGCGTTATGTGTTATGAGTTATGAGTAATGAGTTATAAGTTATGCGTTATGCGTTATTCGTTATGAGTAATGAGTTATAAGTTATGCGTTATGCGTTATGCTTTATGCGTTATGCGTTATGCTTTATGCGTTATGCGTTACTCCTTATGAGTTATGAGTTATAAGTTATGCGTAATGCGGTATGCGTTATACGTTATACGTTATGCGTTATGCGTTATGCGTTATGCGTTATGCGTTATGCGTTATGCGTTATGCATTATGCGTTATGCGTTATGCGTTATGCGTTATGCGTTATGAGTTATGCGTTATGAGTTATGCGTTATGCGTTATGCGTTATGCGTTATGCGTTATGCGTTATGCGTTTTGCGGTATTCGTTATGCGTTGTGCATTATGCGTTATGCGTTGTGCGTTATGGGTTATGATTTATGCGTTATGCGATATGAGTTATGCGTTATGCGTTATGCGTTATGCGTTATGCGTTATGCGTTATGCGTTATGCGTTATGCGTTACTCCTTATGAGTTATGGGTTATAAGTTATGCGTAATGCGTTATGCGTTATGCGTTATGCATTATGCTTTATCCGTTATGCGTTATGCGTTATGCTTTATGCGTTATGCGTTATGAGTTATGAGTAATGAGTTATAAGTTATGCGTTATGCGTTATTCGTTATGAGTAATGAGTTATAAGTTATGCGTTATGCGTTATGCTTTATGCGTTATGCGTTATGCTTTATGCGTTATGCGTTACTCCTTATGAGTTATGAGTTATAAGTTATGCGTAATGCGGTATGCGTTATACGTTATACGTTATGCGTTATGCGTTATGCGTTATGCGTTATGCGTTATGCGTTATGCGTTATGCATTATGCGTTATGCGTTATGCGTTATGCGTTATGCGTTATGAGTTATGCGTTATGAGTTATGCGTTATGCGTTATGCGTTATGCGTTATGCGTTATGCGTTATGCGTTATGCATTATGCGTTATGCGTTATGCGTTATGCGTTATGCGTTATGAGTTATGCGTTATGCGTTATGCCTTATGCGTTATGCGTTATTCGTTATGCGTTATGCTTTATGCGTTATGCGTTACTCCTTATGAGTTATGGGTTATAAGTTATGCGTAATGCGTTATGCGTTATGCGTTATGCATTATGCTTTATCCGTTATGCGTTATGCGTTATACGGTATGCGTTATGCGTTATGCGTTATGCGTTATGCGTTATGCGTTATGCGTTATGCGTTATGCGTTATGCGTTATGCGTTATGCGTTATGCGTTATGCTTTATGCGTTATGCGTCATGAGTTATGCTTTATGCGTTATGCGTTACTCCTTATGAGTTATGGGTTATAAGTTATGCGTAATGCGTTATGCGTTATGCGTTATGCATTATGCTTTATCCGTTATGCGTTATGCGTTATGCTTTATGCGTTATGCGTTATGAGTTATGAGTAATGAGTTATAAGTTATGTGTTATGCGTTATTCGTTATGAGTAATGAGTTATAAGTTATGCGTTATGCGTTATGCTTTATGCGTTATGCGTTACTCCTTATGAGTTATGAGTTATAAGTTATGCGTAATGCGGTATGCGTTATACGTTATACGTTATGCGTTATGCGTGATCCGTTATGTGTTAGGCGATATACGTTTTGCGGTATTCGTTATGCGTTATGCGTTATGCGTTATCCGTTGTTTGTTATGCGTTATGCGTTGTGCGTTATACGTTTGCGTTATGCGTTATGCGTTATGCTTTATGCGTTGTGCGTTATTAGTTACACGTTATGCGTTATGCGTTATGCGTTATGCGTTATGCGTTATGCGTTATGCATTATGCGTTATGCGTTATGCGTGATCCGTTATGCGTTAAGCGTTATGCGTTTTGCTGTATTCGTAATGCGTTGTGCATTATGTGTTATGCGTTATGTGTTATGCGTTATGCGTTATGCGTTATACGTTATGCGTTTGCGTTATGCGTGATCCGTTATGTGTTAGGCGATATACGTTTTGCGGTATTCGTTATGCGTTATGCGTTATGCGTTATGCGTTATCCGTTGTTCGTTATGCGTTATGCGTTGTGCGTTATACGTTTGCGTTATGCGTTATGCGTTATACGGTATGCGTTATGCGTTATACGTTATGCGTTATGCGTTATGCGTTATGCGTTAGGGGTTATGCGTTATGCGTTATGCGTTAGGCGTTATGCATTATGCGTTATGCGTTATGCGTTATGAGTTATACGTTATGCGTTATGCGTTAGGGGTTATGCGTTATGCGTTATGCGTTATGCTTTATGCGTTATGCATTATGCGTTATGCGTTATGCGTTATGCGTTATGCGTTATGCGTTATGCGTTATTCGTTATGAGTAATGAGTTATAAGTTATGCGTTATGCGTTATGCTTTATGCGTTATGCGTTATGCGTTATGCGTTATGCTTTATGCATTATGCGTTATGCGTTATGCGTTATGCGTTATGCGTTATGCGTTATGCGTTATGCGTTATGCTTTATGCGTTATGCGTTACTCCTTATGAGTTATGAGTTATAAGTTATGCGTAATGCGTTATGCGTTATGCGTTATGCTTTATGCGTTAAGCGTTATGCGTTATGCGTTATGCGTTATGCGTGATCCGTTATGCGTTATGCGTTATGCGTTATGCGTTATGCGTTATACGGTATGCGTTATGCGTTATGCGTTTGCGTTATGCGTTATGCGTTATGCGTTATGCGTTATGCGTTATGCTTTATTCGTTATGCGTTATGAGTTATACGTTATGCGTTATGCGTTATGCGTTGTGCGTTATGCGTTATGCGTTACGCGTTATGCGTTATGCGTTATGCTTTATGCGATATGCGTTACTCCTTATGAGTTATGAGTTATAAGTTATGCGTTATGCGTTATGCGTTATGCGTTATGCGTTATGCGTTATGCGTTATGCGTTATGCGTTGTGCGTTATGGGTTATGATTTATGCGTTATGCGATATGAGTTATGCGTTAAGCGTTATGCGTTATGCGTTATGCGTTATGCGTTATGCGTTATGCGTTATGCGTTATGCGTTATGCGTTATGCGTTATGCGTTATGCGTTATGCGTTATGCGTTATGCGTTATGCGTTATGCGTTATGCGTTATGCGTTATGCGTTGTGCATTATGCGTTATGCGTTGTGCGTTATGGGTTATGATTTATGCGTTATGCGATATGAGTTATGCGTTAAGCGTTATGCGTTATGCGTTATGCGTTATGCGTTATGCGTTATGCGTTATGCGTTATGCGTTATGCGTTATGCGTTATGCGTTATGCGTTATGCGTTATGCGTTATGCGTTATGCGTTATGCGTTATGCGTTATGCGTTATGCGTTATGCGATATGCGTCATGCATCAAGCCTTATGCGAATGCGATATGCGTCATGCATCAAGCCTTATGCGTTATGGGTTATGCGTTAACGTTATGCGTTATGCGTTATGATTTATGCTTTATGCGTTATGCGTTATGCGTGATCCGACATGCGTTATGCATTTTGCGTTATTCGTTATGAGTTATGAGTTATAAGTTATGCGTAATGCGTTATGCGTTATGCGTTATGCCTTATGCGTTATGCGTTATTCGTTATGCATTATGCTTTATCCGTTATGCGTTATGCGTTATGCTTTATGCGTTATGCGTTATGCGTTATGCGTTATGCGTTATGCGTTATGCGTTATGCGTTATGCGTTATGCGTTATGCGTTATGCGTTATGCGTTATGCGCTATGCGTTATACGGTATGCGTTATGCGTTATGCGTTATGCGTTATGCGTTATGCGTTATGCGTTATGCGTTATGCGTTATGCGTTATGCGTTATGCGTTATGCGTTATGCTTTATGCGTTATGCGTCATGCGTTATGCTTTATGCGTTATGCGTTACTCCTTATGAGTTATGGGTTATAAGTTATGCGTAATGCGTTATGCGTTATGCGTTATGCATTATGCTTTATCCGTTATGCGTTATGCGTTATGCTTTATGCGTTATGCGTTATGAGTTATGAGTAATGAGTTATAAGTTATGTGTTATGCGTTATGCGTTTTGCGTTAGGCGTTATGCGTTATGCGTTGTGCGTTATACGTTTGCGTTATGCGTTATGCGTTATGCTTTATGCGTTATGCGTTATGCGTTATGCGTTATGCATTATGCGTTATGCGATATGCGTTATGCGTTATGCGTTATGCGTTATGCGTTATGCGTTATGCGTTATGCGTTATGCGTTATGCGTTATGCATTATGCGTTATGCGTTATGCGTTATGCATTATGCGTTATGCGTTATGCGTTATGCGTTATGCGTTATGCGTTATTCGTTATGAGTAATGAGTTATAAGTTATGCGTTATGCGTTGTGCGTTATACGTTTGCGTTATGCGTTATGCGTTATGCTTTATGCGTTATGCGTTATGCGTTATGCGTTATGCGTTATGCGTTATGCGATATGCGTTATGCGTTATGCGTTATGCGTTGTGCGTTATGCGTTATGCGTTATGCGTTATGCGTTATGCGTTATGCATTATGCGTTATGCGTTATGCGTTATTCGTTATGAGTAATGAGTTATAAGTTATGCGTAATGCGTTATGCTTTATGCATTATGCGTTATGCGTTATGCGTTATGCGTTATGCGTTATGCGTTATGCTTTATGCGTTATGCGTTACTCCTTATGAGTTATGAGTTATAAGTTATGCGTAATGCGTTATGCGTTATGCGTTATGCTTTATGCGTTATGCGTTATGCGTTATGCGTTATGCGTTATGCGTTATGCGTGATCCGTTATGCGTTATGCGTTATGCGTTATGCGTTATGCGTTATGCGTTATGCGTTATTCGTTATGAGTAATGAGTTATAAGTTATGCGTTATGCGTTATGCTTTATGCGTTATGCGTTATGCGTTATGCGTTTTGCGTTATGCGTTATGCGTTATGCGTTATGCGTTATGCGTTATGCTTTATGCGTTATGTGTTATGAGTTATACGTTATGCGTTATGCATTATGCGTTATGCGTTATGCGTTATGCGTTATATGTTATGCGTTATGCGTTATGCGTTATGCGTTATGCGTTGTGCGTTATACGTTTGCGTTATGCGTTATGCGTTATGCGTTATACGGTATGCGTTATGCGTTATGCGTTTGCGTTATGCGTTATGCGTTATGCGTTATGCGTTATGCGTTATGCGTTATGCGTTATGCTTTATTCGTTATGCGTTATGAGTTATGCGTTATGCGTTATGCGTTATGCGTTGTGCGTTATGCGTTATGCGTTACGCGTTATGCGTTATGCGTTATGCTTTATGCGATATGCGTTACTCCTTATGAGTTATGAGTTATAAGTTATGCGTAATGCGTTATGCGTTATGCGTTATGCGTTATGCTTTATGCGTTATGCGTTATGCGTTATGCGTTGTGCGTTATGGGTTATGATTTATGCGTTATGCGATATGAGTTATGCGTTAAGCGTTATGCGTTATGAGTTATGCGTTATGCGTTATGCGTTATGCGTTATGCGTTTTGCGGTATTCGTTATGCGTTGTGCATTATGCGTTATGCGTTGTGCGTTATGCGTTATGCGATATGAGTTATGCGTTAAGCGTTATGCGTTATGCGTTATGCGTTATGCGTTATGCGTTATGCGTTATGCGTTATGCGTTATGCGTTATGCGTTATGCGTTATGCGTTATGCGTTATGCGATATGCGTCATGCATCAAGCCTTATGCGATATGCGATATGCGTCATGCATCAAGCCTTATGCGTTATGGGTTATGCGTTAACGTTATGCGTTATGCGTTATGATTTATGCTTTATGCGTTATGCGTTATGCGTGATCCGACATGCGTTATGCATTTTGCGTTATTCGTTATGAGTTATGAGTTATAAGTTATGCGTAATGCGTTATGCGTTATGCGTTATGCCTTATGCGTTATGCGTTATTCGTTATGCATTATGCTTTATCCGTTATGCGTTATGCGTTATGCTTTATGCGTTATGCGTTATGCGTTATGCGTTATGCGTTATGCGTTATGCGTTATGCGTTATGCGTTATACGTTATGCGTTATGCGTTATGCGCTATGCGTTATACGGTATGCGTTATGCGTTATGCGTTATGCGTTATGCGTTATGCGTTATGCGTTATGCGTTATGCGTTATGCGTTATGCTTTATGCGTTATGCGTCATGCGTTATGCTTTATGCGTTATGCGTTACTCCTTATGAGTTATGGGTTATAAGTTATGCGTAATGCGTTATGCGTAATGCGTTATGCGTTATGCGTTATGCATTATGCTTTATCCGTTATGCGTTATGCGTTATGCTTTATGCGTTATGTGTTATGAGTTATGAGTAATGAGTTATAAGTTATGCGTTATGCGTTATTCGTTATGAGTAATGAGTTATAAGTTATGCGTTATGCGTTATGCTTTATGCGTTATGCGTTATGCTTTATGCGTTATGCGTTACTCCTTATGAGTTATGAGTTATAAGTTATGCGTAATGCGGTATGCGTTATACGTTATACGTTATGCGTTATGCGTTATGCGTTATGCGTTATGCGTTATGCGTTATGCGTTATGCATTATGCGTTATGCGTTATGCGTTATGCGTTATGCGTTATGAGTTATGCGTTATGAGTTATGCGTTATGCGTTATGCGTTATGCGTTATGCGTTATGCGTTATGCGTTTTGCGGTATTCGTTATGCGTTGTGCATTATGCGTTATGCGTTGTGCGTTATGGGTTATGATTTATGCGTTATGCGATATGAGTTATGCGTTATGCGTTATGCGTTATGCGTTATGCGTTATGCGTTATGCGTTATGCGTTATGCGTTACTCCTTATGAGTTATGGGTTATAAGTTATGCGTAATGCGTTATGCGTTATGCGTTATGCATTATGCTTTATCCGTTATGCGTTATGCGTTATGCTTTATGCGTTATGCGTTATGCGTTATGAGTAATGAGTTATAAGTTATGCGTTATGCGTTATTCGTTATGAGTAATGAGTTATAAGTTATGCGTTATGCGTTATGCTTTATGCGTTATGCGTTATGCTTTATGCGTTATGCGTTACTCCTTATGAGTTATGAGTTATAAGTTATGCGTAATGCGGTATGCGTTATACGTTATACGTTATGCGTTATGCGTTATGCGTTATGCGTTATGCGTTATGCGTTATGCGTTATGCATTATGCGTTATGCGTTATGCGTTATGCGTTATGCGTTATGAGTTATGCGTTATGAGTTATGCGTTATGCGTTATGCGTTATGCGTTATGCGTTATGCGTTATGCGTTATGCATTATGCGTTATGCGTTATGCGTTATGCGTTATGCGTTATGAGTTATGCGTTATGCGTTATGCCTTATGCGTTATGCGTTATTCGTTATGCGTTATGCTTTATGCGTTATGCGTTACTCCTTATGAGTTATGGGTTATAAGTTATGCGTAATGCGTTATGCGTTATGCGTTATGCATTATGCTTTATCCGTTATGCGCTATGCGTTATACGGTATGCGTTATGCGTTATGCGTTATGCGTTATGCGTTATGCGTTATGCGTTATGCGTTATGCGTTATGCGTTATGCGTTATGCGTTATGCGTTATGCGTTATGCTTTATGCGTTATGCGTCATGAGTTATGCTTTATGCGTTATGCGTTACTCCTTATGAGTTATGGGTTATAAGTTATGCGTAATGCGTTATGCGTTATGCGTTATGCATTATGCTTTATCCGTTATGCGTTATGCGTTATGCTTTATGCGTTATGCGTTATGAGTTATGAGTAATGAGTTATAAGTTATGTGTTATGCGTTATTCGTTATGAGTAATGAGTTATAAGTTATGCGTTATGCGTTATGCTTTATGCGTTATGCGTTACTCCTTATGAGTTATGAGTTATAAGTTATGCGTAATGCGGTATGCGTTATACGTTATACGTTATGCGTTATGCGTGATCCGTTATGTGTTAGGCGATATACGTTTTGCGGTATTCGTTATGCGTTATGCGTTATGCGTTATCCGTTGTTTGTTATGCGTTATGCGTTGTGCGTTATACGTTTGCGTTATGCGTTATGCGTTATGCTTTATGCGTTGTGCGTTATTAGTTACACGTTATGCGTTATGCGTTATGCGTTATGCGTTATGCGTTATGCGTTATGCATTATGCGTTATGCGTTATGCGTGATCCGTTATGCGTTAAGCGTTATGCGTTTTGCTGTATTCGTAATGCGTTGTGCATTATGTGTTATGCGTTATGTGTTATGCGTTATGCGTTATGCGTTATACGTTATGCGTTTGCGTTATGCGTGATCCGTTATGTGTTAGGCGATATACGTTTTGCGGTATTCGTTATGCGTTATGCGTTATGCGTTATGCGTTATCCGTTGTTCGTTATGCGTTATGCGTTGTGCGTTATACGTTTGCGTTATGCGTTATGCGTTATACGGTATGCGTTATGCGTTATACGTTATGCGTTATGCGTTATGCGTTATGCGTTAGGGGTTATGCGTTATGCGTTATGCGTTAGGCGTTATGCATTATGCGTTATGCGTTATGCGTTATGAGTTATACGTTATGCGTTATGCGTTAGGGGTTATGCGTTATGCGTTATGCGTTATGCTTTATGCGTTATGCATTATGCGTTATGCGTTATGCGATATGCGTTATCCGTTATGCGTTATGCGTTATTCGTTATGAGTAATGAGTTATAAGTTATGCGTTATGCGTTATGCTTTATGCGTTATGCGTTATGCGTTATGCGTTATGCTTTATGCATTATGCGTTATGCGTTATGCGTTATGCGTTATGCGTTATGCGTTATGCGTTATGCGTTATGCTTTATGCGTTATGCGTTACTCCTTATGAGTTATGAGTTATAAGTTATGCGTAATGCGTTATGCGTTATGCGTTATGCTTTATGCGTTATGCGTTATGCGTTATGCGTTATGCGTTATGCGTTATGCGTTATGCGTTATGCGTTATGCGTTATGCGTTATGCGTTATACGGTATGCGTTATGCGTTATGCGTTTGCGTTATGCGTTATGCGTTATGCGTTATGCGTTATGCGTTATGCTTTATTCGTTATGCGTTATGAGTTATACGTTATGCGTTATGCGTTATGCGTTGTGCGTTATGCGTTATGCGTTACGCGTTATGCGTTATGCGTTATGCTTTATGCGATATGCGTTACTCCTTATGAGTTATGAGTTATAAGTTATGCGTAATGCGTTATGCGTTATGCGTTATGCTTTATGCGTTATGCGTTATGCGTTATGCGTTGTGCGTTATGGGTTATGATTTATGCGTTATGCGATATGAGTTATGCGTTAAGCGTTATGCGTTATGCGTTATGCGTTATGCGTTATGCGTTATGCGTTATGCGTTATGCGTTATGCGTTATGCGTTATGCGTTATGCGTTATGCGTTATGCGTTATGCGTTATGCGTTATGCGTTATGCGTTGTGCATTATGCGTTATGCGTTGTGCGTTATGGGTTATGATTTATGCGTTATGCGATATGAGTTATGCGTTATGCGTTATGCGTTATGCGTTATGCGTTATGCGTTATGCGTTATGCGTTATGCGTTATGCGTTATGCGTTATGCGTTATGCGTTATGCGTTATGCGTTATGCGTTATGCGTTATGCGTTATGCGTTATGCGTTATGCGTTATGCGATATGCGTCATGCATCAAGCCTTATGCGAATGCGATATGCGTCATGCATCAAGCCTTATGCGTTATGGGTTATGCGTTAACGTTATGCGTTATGCGTTATGATTTATGCTTTATGCGTTATGCGTTATGCGTGATCCGACATGCGTTATGCATTTTGCGTTATTCGTTATGAGTTATGAGTTATAAGTTATGCGTAATGCGTTATGCGTTATGCGTTATGCCTTATGCGTTATGCGTTATTCGTTATGCATTATGCTTTATCCGTTATGCGTTATGCGTTATGCTTTATGCGTTATGCGTTATGCGTTATGCGTTATGCGTTATGCGTTATGCGTTATGCGTTATGCGTTATGCGTTATGCGTTATGCGTTATGCGCTATGCGTTATACGGTATGCGTTATGCGTTATGCGTTATGCGTTATGCGTTATGCGTTATGCGTTATGCGTTATGCGTTATGCGTTATGCGTTATGCGTTATGCGTTATGCTTTATGCGTTATGCGTCATGCGTTATGCTTTATGCGTTATGCGTTACTCCTTATGAGTTATGGGTTATAAGTTATGCGTAATGCGTTATGCGTTATGCGTTATGCATTATGCTTTATCCGTTATGCGTTATGCGTTATGCTTTATGCGTTATGCGTTATGAGTTATGAGTAATGAGTTATAAGTTATGTGTTATGCGTTATTCGTTACGAGTAATGAGTTATAAGTTATGCGTTATGCGTTATGCTTTATGCGTTATGCGTTATGCTTTATGCGTTATGCGTTACTCCTTATGAGTTATGAGTTATAAGTTATGCGTAATGCGGTATGCGTTATACGTTATACGTTATGCGTTATGCGTTATGCGTTATGCGTTATGCGTTATGCGTTATGCATTATGAGTTATGCGTTATGCGTTATGCGTTAAGCGTTATGCGTTTTGCTGTATTCATTATGCGTTGTGCATTATGAGTTATGCGTTATGTGTTATGCTTTATGCGTTATGCGTTATCCGTTACGCTTTATGCGTTATGCATTATGCGTTATGCGTTATGCGTTATGCATTATGCGTTATGCGTTATGCGTGATCCGTTATGCGTTAAGCGTTATGCGTTTTGCTGTATTCGTAATGCGTTGTGCATTATGTGTTATGCGTTATGTGTTATGCGTTATGCGTTATGCGTTATGCGTTATACGTTATGCGTTATGCGTTATGCGTGATCCGTTATGTGTTAGGCGATATACGTTTGGCGGTATTTGTTATGCGTTATGCGTTATGCGTGATCCGTTATGTGTTAGGCGATATACGTTTTGCGGTATTCGTTATGCGTTATGCGTTATGCGTTATCCGTTGTTCGTTATGCGTTATGCGTTGTGCGTTATACGTTTGCGTTATGCGTTATGTGTCATACGGTATGCGTTATGCGTTATACGTTATGCGTTATGCGTTATGCGATATGCGTTATGCGTTATGCGTTATGCTTTATGCGTTGTGCGTTATTAGTTACACGTTATGCGTTATGCGTTATGCGTTATGCGTTATGCGTTATGCGTTATGCATTATGCGTTATGCGTTATGCGTGATCCGTTATGCGTTAAGCGTTATGCGTTTTGCTGTATTCGTAATGCGTTGTGCATTATGTGTTATGCGTTATGTGTTATGCGTTATGCGTTATGCGTTATACGTTATGCGTTTGCGTTATGCGTGATCCGTTATGTGTTAGGCGATATACGTTTTGCGGTATTCGTTATGCGTTATGCGTTATGCGTTATCCGTTGTTCGTTATGCGTTATGCGTTGTGCGTTATACGTTTGCGTTATGCGTTATGCGTTATACGGTATGCGTTATGCGTTATACGTTATGCGTTATGCGTTATGCGATATGCGTTATGCGTTAGGCGTTATGCTTTATGCGTTGTGCGTTATTAGTTACACGTTATGCGTTATGCGTTATGCGTTATGCGTTAGGGGTTATGCGTTATGCGTTATGCGTTAGGCGTTATGCGTTATGCGTTATGCGTTATGCGTTATGCGTTATGCGTTATGCGTTATGCGTTATGCGTTATGCTTTATGCGTTATGCGTCATGCGTTATGCTTTATGCGTTATGCGTTACTCCTTATGAGTTATGGGTTATAAGTTATGCGTAATGCGTTATGCGTTATGCGTTATGCATTATGCTTTATCCGTTATGCGTTATGCGTTATGCTTTATGCGTTATGCGTTATGAGTTATGAGTTATGAGTTATAAGTTATGCGTTATGCGTTATTCGTTATGAGTAATGAGTTATAAGTTATGCGTTATGCGTTATGCTTTATGCGTTATGCGTTATGCTTTATGCGTTATGCGTTACTCCTTATGAGTTATGAGTTATAAGTTATGCGTAATGCGGTATGCGTTATACGTTATACGTTATGCGTTATGCGTTATGCGTTATGCGTTATGCGTTATGCGTTATGCGTTATGCATTATGCGTTATGCGTTATGCGTTATGCGTTATGCGTTATGAGTTATGCGTTATGAGTTATGCGTTATGCGTTATGCGTTATGCGTTATGCGTTATGCGTTATGCGTTATGCGTTTTGCGGTATTCGTTATGCGTTGTGCATTATGCGTTATGCGTTGTGCGTTATGGGTTATGATTTATGCGTTATGCGATATGAGTTATGCGTTATGCGTTATGCGTTATGCGTTACACGTTATGCGTTATGCGTTATGCGTTATGCGTTATGCGATATGCGTCATGCATCAAGCCTTATGCGATATGCGATATGCGTCATGCATCAAGCCTTATGCGTTATGGGTTATGCGTTAACGTTATGCGTTATGCGTTATGATTTATGCTTTATACGTTATGCGTTATGCGTGATCCGACATGCATTATGCATTTTGCGTTATGCGTTATTCGTTATGAGTTATGAGTTATAAGTTATGCGTAATGCGTTATGCGTTATGCGTTATGCCTTATGCGTTATGCGTTATTCGTTATGCGTTATGCTTTATGCGTTATGCGTTACTCCTTATGAGTTATGGGTTATAAGTTATGCGTAATGCGTTATGCGTTATGCGTTATGCATTATGCTTTATCCGTTATGCGCTATGCGTTATACGGTATGCGTTATGCGTTATGCGTTATGCGTTATGCGTTATGCGTTATGCGTTATGCGTTATGCGTTATGCGTTATGCGTTATGCGTTATGCTTTATGCGTTATGCGTCATGCGTTATGCTTTATGCGTTATGCGTTACTCCTTATGAGTTATGGGTTATAAGTTATGCGTAATGCGTTATGCGTTATGCGTTATGCATTATGCTTTATCCGTTATGCGTTATGCGTTATGCTTTATGCGTTATGCGTTATGAGTTATGAGTAATGAGTTATAAGTTATGTGTTATGCGTTATTCGTTATGAGTAATGAGTTATAAGTTATGCGTTATGCGTTATGCTTTATGCGTTATGCGTTACTCCTTATGAGTTATGAGTTATAAGTTATGCGTAATGCGGTATGCGTTATACGTTATACGTTATGCGTTATGCGTTATGCGTTATGCGTTATGCGTTATGCGTTATGCATTATGCGTTATGCGTTATGCGTTATGCGTTAAGCGTTATGCGTTTTGCTGTATTCATTATGCGTTGTGCATTATGAGTTATGCGTTATGTGTTATGCTTTATGCGTTATGCGTTATGCGTTACGCTTTATGCGTTATGCATTATGCGTTATGCGTTATGCGTTATGCATTATGCGTTATGCGTTATGCGTGATCCGTTATGCGTTAAGCGTTATGCGTTTTGCTGTATTCGTAATGCGTTGTGCATTATGTGTTATGCGTTATGTGTTATGCGTTATGCGTTATGCGTTATACGTTATGCGTTATGCGTTATGCGTGATCCGTTATGTGTTAGGCGATATACGTTTTGCGGTATTCGTTATGCGTTATGCGTTATGCGTGATCCGTTATGTGTTAGGCGATATACGTTTTGCGGTATTCGTTATGCGTTATGCGTTATGCGTTATCCGTTGTTTGTTATGCGTTATGCGTTGTGCGTTATACGTTTGCGTTATGCGTTATGCGTTATGCTTTATGCGTTGTGCGTTATTAGTTACACGTTATGCGTTATGCGTTATGCGTTATGCGTTATGCGTTATGCATTATGCGTTATGCGTTATGCGTGATCCGTTATGCGTTAAGCGTTATGCGTTTTGCTGTATTCGTAATGCGTTGTGCATTATGTGTTATGCGTTATGTGTTATGCGTTATGCGTTATGCGTTATACGTTATGCGTTTGCGTTATGCGTGATCCGTTATGTGTTAGGCGATATACGTTTTGCGGTATTCGTTATGCGTTATGCGTTATGCGTTATGCGTTATCCGTTGTTCGTTATGCTTTATTCGTTATGCGTTATGAGTTATACGTTATGCGTTATGCGTTATGCGTTGTGCGTTATGCGTTATGCGTTACGCGTTATGCGTTATGCGTTATGCTTTATGCGATATGCGTTACTCCTTATGAGTTATGAGTTATAAGTTATGCGTAATGCGTTATGCGTTATGCGTTATGCTTTATGCGTTATGCGTTATGCGTTATGCGTTGTGCGTTATGGGTTATGATTTATGCGTTATGCGATATGAGTTATGCGTTAAGCGTTATGCGTTATGCGTTATGCGTTATGCGTTATGCGTTATGCGTTATGCGTTATGCGTTATGCGTTATGCGTTATGCGTTATGCGTTATGCGTTATGCGTTATGCGTTATGCGTTATGCGTTATGCGTTATGCGTTATGCGTTGTGCATTATGCGTTATGCGTTGTGCGTTATGGGTTATGATTTATGCGTTATGCGTTATGCGTTATGCGTTATGCGTTATGCGTTATGCATTATGCGTTATGCGTTATGCGTTATGCGTTAAGCGTTATGCGTTTTGCTGTATTCATTATGCGTTGTGCATTATGAGTTATGCGTTATGTGTTATGCTTTATGCGTTATGCGTTATGCGTTACGCTTTATGCGTTATGCATTATGCGTTATGCGTTATGCGTTATGCATTATGCGTTATGCGTTATGCGTGATCCGTTATGCGTTAAGCGTTATGCTTTTTGCTGTATTCGTAATGCGTTGTGCATTATGTGTTATGCGTTATGTGTTATGCGTTATGCGTTATGCGTTATACGTTATGCGTTATGCGTTATGCGTGATCCGTTATGTGTTAGGCGATATACGTTTTGCGGTATTCGTTATGCGTTATGCGTTATGCGTGATCCGTTATGTGTTAGGCGATATACGTTTTGCGGTATTCGTTATGCGTTATGCGTTATGCGTTATCCGTTGTTCGTTATGCGTTATGCGTTGTGCGTTATACGTTTGCGTTATGCGTTATGCGTCATACGGTATGCGTTATGCGTTATACGTTATGCGTTATGCGTTATGCGATATGCGTTATGCGTTATGCGTTATGCTTTATGCGTTGTGCGTTATTAGTTACACGTTATGCGTTATGCGTTATGCGTTATGCGTTATGCGTTATGCGTTATGCGTTATGCGTTATGCGTTATGCGTGATCCGTTATGCGTTAAGCGTTATGCGTTTTGCTGTATTCGTAATGCGTTGTGCATTATGTGTTATGCGTTATGTGTTATGCGTTATGCGTTATGCGTTATACGTTATGCGTTTGCGTTATGCGTGATCCGTTATGTGTTAGGCGATATACGTTTTGCGGTATTCGTTATGCGTTATGCGTTATACGTTATGCGTTATCCGTTGTTCGTTATGCGTTATGCGTTGTGCGTTATACGTTTGCGTTATGCGTTATGCGTTATACGGTATGCGTTATGCGTTATACGTTATGCGTTATGCGTTATGCGATATGCGTTATGCGTTAGGCGTTATGCTTTATGCGTTGTGCGTTATTAGTTACACGTTATGCGTTATGCGTTATGCGTTATGCGTTAGGGGTTATGCGTTATGCGTTATGCGTTAGGCGTTATGCGTTATGCGTTATGCGTTATGCGTTATGAGTTATACGTTATGCGTTATGCGTTAGGGGTTATGCGTTATGCGTTATGCGTTATGCTTTATGCGTTATGCATTATGCGTTATGCGTTATGCGATATGCGTTATCCGTTATGCGTTATGCGTTATTCGTTATGAGTAATGAGTTATAAGTTATGCGTTATGCGTTATGCTTTATGCGTTATGCGTTATGCGTTATGCGTTATGCTTTATGCATTATGCGTTATGCGTTATGCGTTATGCGTTATGCGTTATGCGTTATGCGTTATGCTTTATGCGTTATGCGTTACTCCTTATGAGTTATGAGTTATAAGTTATGCGTAATGCGTTATGCGTTATGCGTTATGCTTTATGCGTTATGCGTTATGCGTTATGCGTTATGCGTTATGCGTTATGCGTGATCCGTTATGCGTTATGCGTTATGCGTTATGCGTTATGCGTTATGCGTTATGCGGTATGCGTTATGCGTTATGCGTTATGCGTTATGCGTTATGCGTTATGCGTTATTCGTTATGTGTTAGGCGATATACGTTTTGCGGTATTCGTTATGCGTTATGCGTTATGCGTTATGCGTTATGCATTATGCGTTATGCGTTATGCGTGATCCGTTATGCGTTAAGCGTTATGCGTTTTGCTGTATTCGTAATGCGTTGTGCATTATGTGTTATGCGTTATGTGTTATGCGTTATGCGTTATGCGTTATGCGTTATGCGTTTGCGTTATGCGTGATCCGTTATGTGTTAGGCGATATACGTTTTGCGGTATTCGTTATGCGTTATGCGTTATGCGTTATGCGTTATCCGTTGTTCGTTATGCGTTATGCGTTGTGCGTTATACGTTTGCGTTATGCGTTATGCGTTATACGGTATGCGTTATGCGTTATACGTTATGCGTTATGCGTTATGCGATATGCGTTATGCGTTAGGCGTTATGCTTTATGCGTTGTGCGTTATTAGTTACACGTTATGCGTTATGCGTTATGCGTTATGCGTTAGGGGTTATGCGTTATGCGTTATGCGTTAGGCGTTATGCGTTATGCGTTATGCGTTATGCGTTATGAGTTATACGTTATGCGTTATGCGTTAGGGGTTATGCGTTATGCGTTATGCGTTATGCTTTATGCGTTATGCATTATGCGTTATGCGTTATGCGATATGCGTTATCCGTTATGCGTTATGCGTTATTCGTTATGAGTAATGAGTTATAAGTTATGCGTTATGCGTTATGCTTTATGCGTTATGCGTTATGCGTTATGCGTTATGCTTTATGCATTATGCGTTATCCGTTATGCGTTATGCGTTATGCGTTATGCGTTATGCGTTATGCGTTATGCTTTATGCGTTATGCGTTACTCCTTATGAGTTATGAGTTATAAGTTATGCGTAATGCGTTATGCGTTATGCGTTATGCGTTATGCGTTATACGTTATGCGTTATGCGTTATGCGTGATCCGTTATGTGTTAGGCGATATACGTTTTGCGGTATTCGTTATGCGTTATGCGTTATGCGTGATCCGTTATGTGTTAGGCGATATACGTTTTGCGGTATTCGTTATGCGTTATGCGTTATGCGTTATCCGTTGTTCGTTATGCGTTATGCGTTGTGCGTTATACGTTTGCGTTATGCGTTATGCGTCATACGGTATGCGTTATGCGTTATACGTTATGCGTTATGCGTTATGCGATATGCGTTATGCGTTATGCGTTATGCGTTATGCTTTATGCGTTGTGCGTTATTAGTTACACGTTATGCGTTATGCGTTATGCGTTATGCGTTATGCGTTATGCGTTATGCGTTATGCATTATGCGTTATGCGTTATGCGTGATCCGTTATGCGTTAAGCGTTATGCGTTTTGCTGTATTCGTAATGCGTTGTGCATTATGTGTTATGCGTTATGTGTTATGCGTTATGCGTTATGCGTTATACGTTATGCGTTTGCGTTATGCGTGATCCGTTATGTGTTAGGCGATATACGTTTTGCGGTATTCGTTATGCGTTATGCGTTATGCGTTATGCGTTATCCGTTGTTCGTTATGCGTTATGCGTTGTGCGTTATACGTTTGCGTTATGCGTTATGCGTTATACGGTATGCGTTATGCGTTATTCGTTATGCGTTATGCGTTATGCGATATGCGTTATGCGTTATGCGTTATGCTTTATGCGTTGTGCGTTATTAGTTACACGTTATGCGTTATGCGTTATGCGTTATGCGTTAGGGGTTATGCGTTATGCGTTATGCGTTAGGCGTTATGCGTTATGCGTTATGCGTTATGCGTTATGAGTTATACGTTATGCGTTATGCGTTAGGGGTTATGCGTTATGCGTTATGCGTTATGCTTTATGCGTTATGCGTTATGCGTTATGCGTTATGCTTTATGCATTATGCGTTATGCGTTATGCGTTATGCGTTATGCGTTATGCGTTATGCGTTATGCGTTATGCTTTATGCGTTATGCGTTACTCCTTATGAGTTATGAGTTATAAGTTATGCGTAATGCGTTATGCGTTATGCGTTATGCTTTATGCGTTATGCGTTATGCGTTATGCGTTATGCGTTATGCGTTATGCGTGATCCGTTATGCGTTATGCGTTATGCGTTATGCGTTATGCGTTATGCGTTATGCGTTATGCGTTATGCGTTATGCGTTATGCGTTATGCGTTATGCGTTATGCGTTATGCGTTATGCGTTATGCGTTATGCGTTATGCGTTATTCGTTATGTGTTAGGCGATATAAGTTTTGCGGTATTCGTTATGCGTTATGCGTTATGCGTTATGCGTTATCCGTTGTTCATTATGCGTTATGCGTTGTGCGTTATACGTTTGCGTTATGCGTTATGCGTTATACGGTATGCGTTATGCGTTATACGTTATGCGTTATGCGTTATGCGATATGCGTTATGTGTTATGCGTTATGCTTTATGCGTTGTGCGTTATTAGTTACACGTTATGCGTTATGCGTTATGCGTTATGCGTTAGGGGTTATGCGTTATGCGTTATGCGTTAGGCGTTATGCGTTATGCGTTATGCGTTATGAGTTATACGTTATGCGTTATGCGTTAGGGGTTATGCGTTATGCGTTATGCGTTATGCTTTATGCGTTATGCATTATGCGTTATGCGTTATGCGATATGCGTTATGCGTTATGCGTTATGCGTTATGCGTTATACGTTATGCATTATGCGTTATGCGTTATGCGTTATGCGTTATGCGTTATTCGTTATGAGTAATGAGTTATAAGTTATGCGTCATGCGTTGTGCGTTATACGTTTGCGTTATGCGTTATGCGTTATCCTTTATGCGTTATGCGTTATGCGTTATGCGTTATGCGTTATGCGTTATGCGTTATGCGTTATGCGTTATGCGTTATGCGTTATGCGTTATGCGTTATGCGTTATGCGTTATGCGTTATGCGTTATGCATTATGCGTTATGCGTTATGCGTTATGCGTTATGCGTTATTCGTTATGAGTAATGAGTTATAAGTTATGCGTTATGCGTTATGCGTTATGCGTTATGCGTTATGCGTTATGCGTTATGCGTTATGCGTTTTGCTGTATTCGTAATGCGTTGTGCATTATGTGTTATGCGTTATGTGTTATGCGTTATGCGTTATGCGTTATACGTTATGCGTTTGCGTTATGCGTGATCCGTTATGTGTTAGGCGATATACGTTTTGCGGTATTCGTTATGCGTTATGCGTTATGCGTTATGCGTTATCCGTTGTTCGTTACGCGTTATGCGTAGTGCGTTATACGTTTGCGTTATGCGTTATGCGTTATACGGTATGCGTTATGCGTTATATGTTATGCGTTATGCGTTATGCGATATGCGTTATGCGTTAGGCGTTATGCTTTATGCGTTGTGCGTTATTAGTTACACGTTATGCGTTATGCGTTATGCGTTATGCGTTAGGGGTTATGCGTTATGCGTTATGCGTTAGGCGTTATGCGTTATGCGTTATGCGTTATGCGTTATGAGTTATACGTTATGCGTTATGCGTTAGGGGTTATGCGTTATGCGTTATGCGTTATGCTTTATGCGTTATGCATTATGCGTTATGCGTTATGCGATATGCGTTATCCGTTATGCGTTATGCGTTATTCGTTATGAGTAATGAGTTATAAGTTATGCGTTATGCGTTATGCTTTATGCGTTATGCGTTATGCGTTATGCGTTATGCGTTATGCGTTATGCGTTATGCGTGATCCGTTATGCGTTATGCGTTATGCGTTATGCGTTATGCGTTATGCGTTATGCGTTATGCGTTATGCGTTATGCGTTATGCGTTATGCGTTATGCGTTATGCGTTATGCGTTATGCGTTATGCGTTATGCGTTATTCGTTATGTGTTAGGCGATATAAGTTTTGCGGTATTCGTTATGCGTTATGCGTTATGCGTTATGCGTTATTCGTTATGTGTTAGGCGATATAAGTTTTGCGGTATTCGTTATGCGTTATGCGTTATGCGTTATGCGTTATCCGTTGTTCATTATGCGTTATGCGTTGTGCGTTATACGTTTGCGTTATGCGTTATGCGTTATACGGTATGCGTTATGCTTTATGCGTTATGCGTTACTCCTTATGAGTTATGAGTTATAAGTTATGCGTAATGCGTTATGCGTTATGCGTTATGCTTTATGCGTTATGCGTTATGCGTTATGCGTTATGCGTTATGCGTTATGCGTGATCCGTTATGCGTTATGCGTTATGCGTTATGCGTTATGCGTTATGCGTTATGCGTTATGCGTTATGCGTTATGCGTTATGCGTTATGCGTTATGCGTTATGCGTTATGCGTTATGCGTTATGCGTTATGCGTTATGCGTTATTCGTTATGTGTTAGGCGATATAAGTTTTGCGGTATTCGTTATGCGTTATGCGTTATGCGTTATGCGTTATCCGTTGTTCATTATGCGTTATGCGTTGTGCGTTATACGTTTGCGTTATGCGTTATGCGTTATACGGTATGCGTTATGCGTTATACGTTATGCGTTATGCGTTATGCGATATGCGTTATGTGTTATGCGTTATGCTTTATGCGTTGTGCGTTATTAGTTACACGTTATGCGTTATGCGTTATGCGTTATGCGTTAGGGGTTATGCGTTATGCGTTATGCGTTAGGCGTTATGCGTTATGCGTTATGCGTTATGAGTTATACGTTATGCGTTATGCGTTAGGGGTTATGCGTTATGCGTTATGCGTTATGCTTTATGCGTTATGCATTATGCGTTATGCGTTATGCGATATGCGTTATGCGTTATGCGTTATGCGTTATGCGTTATACGTTATGCGTTATGCGTTATGCGTTATGCGTTATGCGTTATGCGTTATTCGTTATGAGTAATGAGTTATAAGTTATGCGTCATGCGTTGTGCGTTATACGTTTGCGTTATGCGTTATGCGTTATCCTTTATGCGTTATGCGTTATGCGTTATGCGTTATGCGTTATGCGTTATGCGTTATGCGTTATGCGTTATGCGTTATGCGTTATGCGTTATGCGTTATGCGTTATGCGTTATGCGTTATGCGTTATGCATTATGCGTTATGCGTTATGCGTTATGCGTTATGCGTTATTCGTTATGAGTAATGAGTTATAAGTTATGCGTTATGCGTTATGCTTTATGCATTATGCGTTATGCGTTATGCGTTATGCGTTATGCGTTTTGCTGTATTCGTAATGCGTTGTGCATTATGTGTTATGCGTTATGTGTTATGCGTTATGCGTTATGCGTTATACGTTATGCGTTTGCGTTATGCGTGATCCGTTATGTGTTAGGCGATATACGTTTTGCGGTATTCGTTATGCGTTATGCGTTATGCGTTATGCGTTATCCGTTGTTCGTTACGCGTTATGCGTAGTGCGTTATACGTTTGCGTTATGCGTTATGCGTTATACGGTATGCGTTATGCGTTATATGTTATGCGTTATGCGTTATGCGATATGCGTTATGCGTTAGGCGTTATGCTTTATGCGTTGTGCGTTATTAGTTACACGTTATGCGTTATGCGTTATGCGTTATGCGTTAGGGGTTATGCGTTATGCGTTATGCGTTAGGCGTTATGCGTTATGCGTTATGCGTTATGCGTTATGAGTTATACGTTATGCGTTATGCGTTAGGGGTTATGCGTTATGCGTTATGCGTTATGCTTTATGCGTTATGCATTATGCGTTATGCGTTATGCGATATGCGTTATCCGTTATGCGTTATGCGTTATTCGTTATGAGTAATGAGTTATAAGTTATGCGTTATGCGTTATGCTTTATGCGTTATGCGTTATGCGTTATGCGTTATGCTTTATGCATTATGCGTTATCCGTTATGCGTTATGCGTTATGCGTTATGCGTTATGCGTTATGCGTTATGCTTTATGCGTTATGCGTTACTCCTTATGAGTTATGAGTTATAAGTTATGCGTAATGCGTTATGCGTTATGCGTTATGCGTTATGAGTTATACGTTATGCGTTATGCGTTATGCGTGATCCGTTATGTGTTAGGCGATATACGTTTTGCGGTATTCGTTATGCGTTATGCGTTATGCGTGATCCGTTATGTGTTAGGCGATATACGTTTTGCGGTATTCGTTATGCGTTATGCGTTATGCGTTATCCGTTGTTCGTTATGCGTTATGCGTTATGCGTTATACGTTTGCGTTATGCGTTATGCGTCATACGGTATGCGTTATGCGTTATACGTTATGCGTTATGCGTTATGCGATATGCGTTATGCGTTATGCGTTATGCTTTATGCGTTGTGCGTTATTAGTTACACGTTATGCGTTATGCGTTATGCGTTATGCGTTATGCGTTATGCGTTATGCATTATGCGTTATGCGTTATGCGTGATCCGTTATGCGTTAAGCGTTATGCGTTTTGCTGTATTCGTAATGCGTTGTGCATTATGTGTTATGCGTTATGTGTTATGCGTTATGCGTTATGCGTTATACGTTATGCGTTTGCGTTATGCGTGATCCGTTATGTGTTAGGCGATATACGTTTTGCGGTATTCGTTATGCGTTATGCGTTATGCGTTATGCGTTATCCGTTGTTCGTTATGCGTTATGCGTTGTGCGTTATACGTTTGCGTTATGCGTTATGCGTTATACGGTATGCGTTATGCGTTATACGTTATGCGTTATGCGTTATGCGATATGCGTTATGCGTTAGGCGTTATGCTTTATGCGTTGTGCGTTATTAGTTACACGTTATGCGTTATGCGTTATGCGTTATGCGTTAGGGGTTATGCGTTATGCGTTATGCGTTAGGCGTTATGCGTTATGCGTTATGCGTTATGCGTTATGAGTTATACGTTATGCGTTATGCGTTAGGGGTTATGCGTTATGCGTTATGCGTTATGCTTTATGCGTTATGCGTTATGCGTTATGCGTTATGCTTTATGCATTATGCGTTATGCGTTATGCGTTATGCGTTATGCGTTATGCGTTATGCGTTATGCGTTATGCGTTATGCTTTATGCGTTATGCGTTACTCCTTATGAGTTATGAGTTATAAGTTATGCGTAATGCGTTATGCGTTATGCGTTATGCTTTATGCGTTATGCGTTATGCGTTATGCGTTATGCGTTATGCGTTATGCGTGATCCGTTATGCGTTATGCGTTATGCGTTATGCGTTATGCGTTATGCGTTATGCGTTATGCGTTATGCGTTATGCGTTATGCGTTATGCGTTATGCGTTATGCGTTATTCGTTATGTGTTAGGCGATATAAGTTTTGCGGTATTCGTTATGCGTTATGCGTTATGCGTTATGCGTTATCCGTTGTTCATTATGCGTTATGCGTTGTGCGTTATACGTTTGCGTTATGCGTTATGCGTTATACGGTATGCGTTATGCGTTATACGTTATGCGTTATGCGTTATGCGATATGCGTTATGTGTTATGCGTTATGCTTTATGCGTTGTGCGTTATTAGTTACACGTTATGCGTTATGCGTTATGCGTTATGCGTTAGGGGTTATGCGTTATGCGTTATGCGTTAGGCGTTATGCGTTATGCGTTATGCGTTATGAGTTATACGTTATGCGTTATGCGTTAGGGGTTATGCGTTATGCGTTATGCGTTATGCTTTATGCGTTATGCATTATGCGTTATGCGTTATGCGATATGCGTTATGCGTTATGCGTTATGCGTTATGCGTTATACGTTATGCATTATGCGTTATGCGTTATGCGTTATGCGTTATGCGTTATTCGTTATGAGTAATGAGTTATAAGTTATGCGTTATGCGTTGTGCGTTATACGTTTGCGTTATGCGTTATGCGTTATCCTTTATGCGTTATGCGTTATGCGTTATGCGTTATGCGTTATGCGTTATGCGATATGCGTTATGCGTTATGCGTTATGCGTTATGCGTTATGCGTTATGCGTTATGCGTTATGCGTTATGCGTTATGCGTTATGCGTTATGCGTTATGCGTTATTCGTTATGTGTTAGGCGATATAAGTTTTGCGGTATTCGTTATGCGTTATGCGTTATGCGTTATGCGTTATCCGTTGTTCATTATGCGTTATGCGTTGTGCGTTATACGTTTGCGTTATGCGTTATGCGTTATACGGTATGCGTTATGCGTTATACGTTATGCGTTATGCGTTATGCGATATGCGTTATGTGTTATGCGTTATGCTTTATGCGTTGTGCGTTATTAGTTACACGTTATGCGTTATGCGTTATGCGTTATGCGTTAGGGGTTATGCGTTATGCGTTATGCGTTAGGCGTTATGCGTTATGCGTTATGCGTTATGAGTTATACGTTATGCGTTATGCGTTAGGGGTTATGCGTTATGCGTTATGCGTTATGCTTTATGCGTTATGCATTATGCGTTATGCGTTATGCGATATGCGTTATGCGTTATGCGTTATGCGTTATGCGTTATACGTTATGCATTATGCGTTATGCGTTATGCGTTATGCGTTATGCGTTATTCGTTATGAGTAATGAGTTATAAGTTATGCGTCATGCGTTGTGCGTTATACGTTTGCGTTATGCGTTATGCGTTATCCTTTATGCGTTATGCGTTATGCGTTATGCGTTATGCGTTATGCGTTATGCGATATGCGTTATGCGTTATGCGTTATGCGTTATGCGTTATGCGTTATGCGTTATGCGTTATGCGTTATGCGTTATGCGTTATGCATTATGCGTTATGCGTTATGCGTTATGCGTTATGCGTTATTCGTTATGAGTAATGAGTTATAAGTTATGCGTTATGCGTTATGCTTTATGCATTATGCGTTATGCGTTATGCGTTATGCGTTATGCGTTTTGCTGTATTCGTAATGCGTTGTGCATTATGTGTTATGCGTTATGTGTTATGCGTTATGCGTTATGCGTTATACGTTATGCGTTTGCGTTATGCGTGATCCGTTATGTGTTAGGCGATATACGTTTTGCGGTATTCGTTATGCGTTATGCGGTATGCGTTATGCGTATCCGTTGTTCGTTATGCGTTATGCGTTGTGCGTTATACGTTTGCGTTATGCGTTATGCGTTATACGGTATGCGTTATGCGTTATACGTTATGCGTTATGCGTTATGCGATATGCGTTATGCGTTAGGCGTTATGCTTTATGCGTTGTGCGTTATTAGTTACACGTTATGCGTTATGCGTTATGCGTTATGCGTTAGGGGTTATGCGTTATGCGTTATGCGTTAGGCGTTATGCGTTATGCGTTATGCGTTATGCGTTATGAGTTATACGTTATGCGTTATGCGTTAGGGGTTATGCGTTATGCGTTATGCGTTATGCTTTATGCGTTATGCATTATGCGTTATGCGTTATGCGATATGCGTTATCCGTTATGCGTTATGCGTTATTCGTTATGAGTAATGAGTTATAAGTTATGCGTTATGCGTTATGCTTTATGCGTTATGCGTTATGCGTTATGCGTTATGCTTTATGCATTATGCGTTATCCGTTATGCGTTATGCGTTATGCGTTATGCGTTATGCGTTATGCGTTATGCTTTATGCGTTATGCGTTACTCCTTATGAGTTATGAGTTATAAGTTATGCGTAATGCGTTATGCGTTATGCGTTATGCGTTATGCGTTATACGTTATGCGTTATGCGTTATGCGTGATCCGTTATGTGTTAGGCGATATACGTTTTGCGGTATTCGTTATGCGTTATGCGTTATGCGTGATCCGTTATGTGTTAGGCGATATACGTTTTGCGGTATTCGTTATGCGTTATGCGTTATGCGTTATCCGTTGTTCGTTATGCGTTATGCGTTGTGCGTTATACGTTTGCGTTATGCGTTATGCGTCATACGGTATGCGTTATGCGTTATACGTTATGCGTTATGCGTTATGCGATATGCGTTATGCGTTATGCGTTATGCTTTATGCGTTGTGCGTTATTAGTTACACGTTATGCGTTATGCGTTATGCGTTATGCGTTATGCGTTATGCGTTATGCATTATGCGTTATGCGTTATGCGTGATCCGTTATGCGTTAAGCGTTATGCGTTTTGCTGTATTCGTAATGCGTTGTGCATTATGTGTTATGCGTTATGCGTTATGCGTTATACGTTATGCGTTTGCGTTATGCGTGATCCGTTATGTGTTAGGCGATATACGTTTTGCGGTATTCGTTATGCGTTATGCGTTATGCGTTATGCGTTATCCGTTGTTCGTTATGCGTTATGCGTTGTGCGTTATACGTTTGCGTTATGCGTTATGCGTTATACGGTATGCGTTATGCGTTATACGTTATGCGTTATGCGTTATGCGATATGCGTTATGCGTTAGGCGTTATGCTTTATGCGTTGTGCGTTATTAGTTACACGTTATGCGTTATGCGTTATGCGTTATGCGTTAGGGGTTATGCGTTATGCGTTATGCGTTAGGCGTTATGCGTTATGCGTTATGCGTTATGCGTTATGAGTTATACGTTATGCGTTATGCGTTAGGGGTTATGCGTTATGCGTTATGCGTTATGCTTTATGCGTTATGCGTTATGCGTTATGCGTTATGCTTTATGCATTATGCGTTATGCGTTATGCGTTATGCGTTATGCGTTATGCGTTATGCGTTATGCGTTATGCTTTATGCGTTATGCGTTACTCCTTATGAGTTATGAGTTATAAGTTATGCGTAATGCGTTATGCGTTATGCGTTATGCTTTATGCGTTATGCGTTATGCGTTATGCGTTATGCGTTATGCGTTATGCGTGATCCGTTATGCGTTATGCGTTATGCGTTATGCGTTATGCGTTATGCGTTATGCGTTATGCGTTATGCGTTATGCGTTATGCGTTATGCGTTATGCGTTATGCGTTATGCGTTATGCGTTATTCGTTATGTGTTAGGCGATATAAGTTTTGCGGTATTCGTTATGCGTTATGCGTTATGCGTTTGCGTTATCCGTTGTTCATTATGCGTTATGCGTTGTGCGTTATACGTTTGCGTTATGCGTTATGCGTTATACGGTATGCGTTATGCGTTATACGTTATGCGTTATGCGTTATGCGATATGCGTTATGTGTTATGCGTTATGCTTTATGCGTTGTGCGTTATTAGTTACACGTTATGCGTTATGCGTTATGCGTTATGCGTTAGGGGTTATGCGTTATGCGTTATGCGTTAGGCGTTATGCGTTATGCGTTATGCGTTATGAGTTATACGTTATGCGTTATGCGTTAGGGGTTATGCGTTATGCGTTATGCGTTATGCTTTATGCGTTATGCATTATGCGTTATGCGTTATGCGATATGCGTTATGCGTTATGCGTTATGCGTTATGCGTTATACGTTATGCATTATGCGTTATGCGTTATGCGTTATGCGTTATGCGTTATTCGTTATGAGTAATGAGTTATAAGTTATGCGTTATGCGTTGTGCGTTATACGTTTGCGTTATGCGTTATGCGTTATCCTTTATGCGTTATGCGTTATGCGTTATGCGTTATGCGTTATGCGTTATGCGTTATGCGTTATGCGTTATGCGTTATGCGTTATGCGTTATGCGTTATGCGTTATGCGTTATGCGTTATGCGTTATGCATTATGCGTTATGCGTTATGCGTTATGCGTTATGCGTTATTCGTTATGAGTAATGAGTTATAAGTTATGCGTTATGCGTTATGCTTTATGCATTATGCGTTATGCGTTATGCGTTATGCGTTATGCGTTATGCGTTATGCGTTATGCTTTATGCGTTATGCGTTACTCCTTATGAGTTATGAGTTATAAGTTATGCGTAATGCGTTATGCGTTATGCGTTATGCGTTATGCGTTATGCGTTATGCGTTATGCGTTATGCTTTATGCGTTATGCGTTCTGAGTTATACGTTATGCGTTATGCATTATGCGTTATGCGTTATGCGTTATGCGTTATGCGTTATATGTTATGCGTTATGCGTTATGCGTTATGCGTTATGCGTTATGCGTTGTGCGTTATACGTTATGAGTTATGAGTTATAAGTTATGCGTAATGCGTTATGCGTTATGCGTTATGCGTTGTGCGTTATGGGTTATGATTTATGCGTTATGCGATATAAGTTATGCGTTAAGCGTTATGCGTTATGCGTTATGCGTTATGCGTTATGCGTTATGCGTTATGCGCTATGCGTTATGCGTTATGCGTTATGCGATATGCGTCATGCATCAAGCCTTATGCGATATGCGATATGCGTCATGCATCAAGCCTTATGCGTTACGGGATATGCGTTAACGTTATGCGTTATGCGTTATGATTTATGCTTTATGCGTTATGCGTTCTGAGTTATACGTTATGCGTTATGCATTATGCGTTATGCGTTATGCGTTATGCGTTATGCGTTATATGTTATGCGTTATGCGTTATGCGTTATGCGTTATGCGTTATGCGTTATGCGTTATGCGATATGCGTTATGCGTTATGCGTTATGCGTTATGCGTTATGCGTTATGCGTTATGCGTTATGCGTTATGCGTTATGCATTATGCGTTATGCGTTATGCGTTATGCGTTATGCGTTATTCGTTATGAGTAATGAGTTATAAGTTATGCGTTATGCGTTATGCTTTATGCATTATGCGTTATGCGTTATGCGTTATGCGTTATGCGTTATGCGTTATGCGTTATGCTTTATGCGTTATGCGTTACTCCTTATGAGTTATGAGTTATAAGTTATGCGTAATGCGTTATGCGTTATGCGTTATGCGTTATGCGTTATGCGTTATGCGTTATGCGTTATGCTTTATGCGTTATGCGTTCTGAGTTATACGTTATGCGTTATGCATTATGCGTTATGCGTTATGCGTTATGCGTTATGCGTTATATGTTATGCGTTATGCGTTATGCGTTATGCGTTATGCGTTATGCGTTATGCGTTATGCGATATGCGTTATGCGTTATGCGTTATGCGTTATGCGTTATGCGTTATGCGTTATGCGTTATGCGTTATGCGTTATGCGTTATTCGTTATGAGTAATGAGTTATAAGTTATGCGTTATGCGTTGTGCGTTATACGTTTGCGTTATGCGTTATGCGTTATCCTTTATGCGTTATGCGTTATGCGTTATGCGTTATGCGTTATGCGTTATGCGATATGCGTTATGCGTTATGCGTTATGCGTTATGCGTTATGCGTTATGCGTTATGCGTTATGCGTTATGCGTTATGCTTTATGCGTTATGCGTTATGCGTTATGCGTTATGCGTTATTCGTTATGAGTAATGAGTTATAAGTTATGCGTTATGCGTTATGCTTTATGCATTATGCGTTATGCGTTATGCGTTATGCGTTATGCGTTATGCGTTATGCTTTATGCGTTATGCGTTACTCCTTATGAGTTATGAGTTATAAGTTATGCGTAATGCGTTATGCGTTATGCGTTATGCGTTATGCGTTATGCGTTATGCGTTATGCGTTATGCTTTATGCGTTATGCGTTCTGAGTTATACGTTATGCGTTATGCATTATGCGTTATGCGTTATGCGTTATGCGTTATGCGTTATATGTTATGCGTTATGCGTTATGCGTTATGCGTTATGCGTTATGCGTTGTGCGTTATACGTTATGAGTTATGAGTTATAAGTTATGCGTAATGCGTTATGCGTTATGCGTTATGCGTTGTGCGTTATGGGTTATGATTTATGCGTTATGCGATATAAGTTATGCGTTAAGCGTTATGCGTTATGCGTTATGCGTTATGCGTTATGCGTTATGCGTTATGCGTTATGCGTTATGCGTTATGCGTTATGCGTTATGCGATATGCGTCATGCATCAAGCCTTATGCGATATGCGATATGCGTCATGCATCAAGCCTTATGCGTTACGGGATATGCGTTAACGTTATGCGTTATGCGTTATGATTTATGCGTTATGCGATATGCGTTATCCGTTATGCGTTATGCGTTATTCGTTATGAGTAATGAGTTATAAGTTATGCGTTATGCGTTATGCTTTATGCGTTATGCGTTATGCGTTATGCGTTATGCTTTATGCATTATGCGTTATCCGTTATGCGTTATGCGTAATGCGTTATGCGTTATGCGTTATGCGTTATGCTTTATGCGTTATGCGTTACTCCTTATGAGTTATGAGTTATAAGTTATGCGTAATGCGTTATGCGTTATGCGTTATGCGTTATGCGTTATACGTTATGCGTTATGCGTTATGCGTGATCCGTTATGTGTTAGGCGATATACGTTTTGCGGTATTCGTTATGCGTTATGCGTTATGCGTGATCCGTTATGTGTTAGGCGATATACGTTTTGCGGTATTCGTTATGCGTTATGCGTTATGCGTTATCCGTTGTTCGTTATGCGTTATGCGTTGTGCGTTAAACGTTTGCGTTATGCGTTATGCGTCATACGGTATGCGTTATGCGTTATACGTTATGCGTTATGCGTTATGCGATATGCGTTATGCGTTATGCGTTATGCTTTATGCGTTGTGCGTTATTAGTTACACGTTATGCGTTATGCGTTATGCGTTATGCGTTATGCGTTATGCGTTATGCATTATGCGTTATGCGTTATGCGTGATCCGTTATGCGTTAAGCGTTATGCGTTTTGCTGTATTCGTAATGCGTTGTGCATTATGTGTTATGCGTTATGTGTTATGCGTTATGCGTTATGCGTTATACGTTATGCGTTTGCGTTATGCGTGATCCGTTATGTGTTAGGCGATATACGTTTTGCGGTATTCGTTATGCGTTATGCGTTATGCGTTATGCGTTATCCGTTGTTCGTTATGCGTTATGCGTTGTGCGTTATACGTTTGCGTTATGCGTTATGCGTTATACGGTATGCGTTATGCGTTATACGTTATGCGTTATGCGTTATGCGATATGCGTTATGCGTTAGGCGTTATGCTTTATGCGTTGTGCGTTATTAGTTACACGTTATGCGTTATGCGTTATGCGTTATGCGTTAGGGGTTATGCGTTATGCGTTATGCGTTAGGCGTTATGCGTTATGCGTTATGCGTTATGCGTTATGAGTTATACGTTATGCGTTATGCGTTAGGGGTTATGCGTTATGCGTTATGCGTTATGCTTTATGCGTTATGCGTTATGCGTTATGCGTTATGCTTTATGCATTATGCGTTATGCGTTATGCGTTATGCGTTATGCGTTATGCGTTATGCGTTATGCGTTATGCTTTATGCGTTATGCGTTACTCCTTATGAGTTATGAGTTATAAGTTATGCGTAATGCGTTATGCGTTATGCGTTATGCTTTATGCGTTATGCGTTATGCGTTATGCGTTATGCGTTATGCGTTATGCGTGATCCGTTATGCGTTATGCGTTATGCGTTATGCGTTATGCGTTATGCGTTATGCGTTATGCGTTATGCGTTATGCGTTATGCGTTATGCGTTATGCGTTATGCGTTATGCGTTATGCGTTATGCGTTATGCGTTATGCGTTATGTGTTAGGCGATATAAGTTTTGCGGTATTCGTTATGCGTTATGCGTTATGCGTTATGCGTTATGCGTTGTTCATTATGCGTTATGCGTTGTGCGTTATACGTTTGCGTTATGCGTTATGCGTTATACGGTATGCGTTATGCGTTATACGTTATGCGTTATGCGTTATGCGATATGCGTTATGTGTTATGCGTTATGCTTTATGCGTTGTGCGTTATTAGTTACACGTTATGCGTTATGCGTTATGCGTTATGCGTTAGGGGTTATGCGTTATGCGTTATGCGTTAGGCGTTATGCGTTATGCGTTATGCGTTATGAGTTATACGTTATGCGTTATGCGTTAGGGGTTATGCGTTATGCGTTATGCGTTATGCTTTATGCGTTATGCATTATGCGTTATGCGTTATGCGATATGCGTTATGCGTTATGCGTTATGCGTTATGCGTTATACGTTATGCATTATGCGTTATGCGTTATGCGTTATGCGTTATGCGTTATTCGTTATGAGTAATGAGTTATAAGTTATGCGTTATGCGTTGTGCGTTATACGTTTGCGTTATGCGTTATGCGTTATCCTTTATGCGTTATGCGTTATGCGTTATGCGTTATGCGTTATGCGTTATGCGATATGCGTTATGCGTTATGCGTTATGCGTTATGCGTTATGCGTTATGCGTTATGCGTTATGCGTTATGCGTTATGCGTTATGCATTATGCGTTATGCGTTATGCGTTATGCGTTATGCGTTATTCGTTATGAGTAATGAGTTATAAGTTATGCGTTATGCGTTATGCTTTATGCATTATGCGTTATGCGTTATGCGTTATGCGTTATGCGTGATCCGTTATGCGTTATGCGTTATGCGTTATGCGTTATGCGTTATGCGTTATGCGTTATGCGTTATGCGTTATGCGTTATGCGTTATGCGTTATGCGTTATGCGTTATTCGTTATGTGTTAGGCGATATAAGTTTTGCGGTATTCGTTATGCGTTATGCGTTATGCGTTATGCGTTATCCGTTGTTCATTATGCGTTATGCGTTGTGCGTTATACGTTTGCGTTATGCGTTATGCGTTATACGGTATGCGTTATGCGTTATACGTTATGCGTTATGCGTTATGCGATATGCGTTATGTGTTATGCGTTATGCTTTATGCGTTGTGCGTTATTAGTTACACGTTATGCGTTATGCGTTATGCGTTATGCGTTAGGGGTTATGCGTTATGCGTTATGCGTTAGGCGTTATGCGTTATGCGTTATGCGTTATGAGTTATACGTTATGCGTTATGCGTTAGGGGTTATGCGTTATGCGTTATGCGTTATGCTTTATGCGTTATGCATTATGCGTTATGCGTTATGCGATATGCGTTATGCGTTATGCGTTATGCGTTATGCGTTATACGTTATGCATTATGCGTTATGCGTTATGCGTTATGCGTTATGCGTTATGCGTTATGAGTAATGAGTTATAAGTTATGCGTCATGCGTTGTGCGTTATACGTTTGCGTTATGCGTTATGCGTTATCCTTTATGCGTTATGCGTTATGCGTTATGCGTTATGCGTTATGCGTTATGCGTTATGCGTTATGCGTTATGCGTTATGCGTTATGCGTTATGCGTTATGCGTTATGCGTTATGCGTTATGCATTATGCGTTATGCGTTATGCGTTATGCGTTATGCGTTATTCGTTATGAGTAATGAGTTATAAGTTATGCGTTATGCGTTATGCTTTATGCATTATGCGTTATGCGTTATGCGTTATGCGTTATGCGTTTTGCTGTATTCGTAATGCGTTGTGCATTATGTGTTATGCGTTATGTGTTATGCGTTATGCGTTATGCGTTATACGTTATGCGTTTGCGTTATGCGTGATCCGTTATGTGTTAGGCGATATACGTTTTGCGGTATTCGTTATGCGTTATGCGTTATGCGTTATGCGTTATCCGTTGTTCGTTATGCGTTATGCGTTGTGCGTTATACGTTTGCGTTATGCGTTATGCGTTATACGGTATGCGTTATGCGTTATACGTTATGCGTTATGCGTTATGCGATATGCGTTATGCGTTAGGCGTTATGCTTTATGCGTTGTGCGTTATTAGTTACACGTTATGCGTTATGCGTTATGCGTTATGCGTTAGGGGTTATGCGTTATGCGTTATGCGTTAGGCGTAATGCGTTATGCGTTATGCGTTATGCGTTATGAGTTATACGTTATGCGTTATGCGTTAGGGGTTATGCGTTATGCGTTATGCGTTATGCTTTATGCGTTATGCATTATGCGTTATGCGTTATGCGATATGCGTTATCCGTTATGCGTTATGCGTTATTCGTTATGAGTAATGAGTTATAAGTTATGCGTTATGCGTTATGCTTTATGCGTTATGCGTTATGCGTTATGCGTTATGCTTTATGCATTATGCGTTATCCGTTATGCGTTATGCGTTATGCGTTATGCGTTATGCGTTATGCGTTATGCTTTATGCGTTATGCGTTACTCCTTATGAGTTATGAGTTATAAGTTATGCGTAATGCGTTATGCGTTATGCGTTATGCGTTATGCGTTATACGTTATGCGTTATGCGTTATGCGTGATCCGTTATGTGTTAGGCGATATACGTTTTGCGGTATTCGTTATGCGTTATGCGTTATGCGTGATCCGTTATGTGTTAGGCGATATACGTTTTGCGGTATTCGTTATGCGTTATGCGTTATGCGTTATGCGTTATCCGTTGTTCGTTATGCGTTATGCGTTGTGCGTTATACGTTTGCGTTATGCGTTATGCGTTATACGGTATGCGTTATGCGTTATGCGTTATGCGTTATGCGTTATGCGATATGCGTTATGCGTTAGGCGTTATGCTTTATGCGTTGTGCGTTATTAGTTACACGTTATGCGTTATGCGTTATGCGTTATGCGTTAGGGGTTATGCGTTATGCGTTATGCGTTAGGCGTTATGCGTTATGCGTTATGCGTTATGCGTTATGAGTTATACGTTATGCGTTATGCGTTAGGGGTTATGCGTTATGCGTTATGCGTTATGCTTTATGCGTTATGCGTTATGCGTTATGCGTTATGCTTTATGCATTATGCGTTATGCGTTATGCGTTATGCGTTATGCGTTATGCGTTATGCGTTATGCGTTATGCTTTATGCGTTATGCGTTACTCCTTATGAGTTATGAGTCATAAGTTATGCGTAATGCGTTATGCGTTATGCGTTATGCTTTATGCGTTATGCGTTATGCGTTATGCGTTATGCGTTATGCGTTATGCGTGATCCGTTATGCGTTATGCGTTATGCGTTATGCGTTATGCGTTATGCGTTATGCGTTATGCGTTATGCGTTATGCGTTATGCGTTATGCGTTATGCGTTATGCGTTATGCGTTATGCGTTATTCGTTATGTGTTAGGCGATATAAGTTTTGCGGTATTCGTTATGCGTTATGCGTTATGCGTTATGCGTTATCCGTTGTTCATTATGCGTTATGCGTTGTGCGTTATACGTTTGCGTTATGCGTTATGCGTTATACGGTATGCGTTATGCGTTATGCGTTATGCGTTATGCGTTATTCGTTATGTGTTAGGCGATATAAGTTTTGCGGTATTCGTTATGAGTTATACGTTATGCGTTATGCGTTAGGGGTTATGCGTTATGCGTTATGCGTTATGCTTTATGCGTTATGCGTTATGCGTTATGCGTTATGCTTTATGCATTATGCGTTATGCGTTATGCGTTATGCGTTATGCGTTATGCGTTATGCGTTATGCGTTATGCTTTATGCGTTATGCGTTACTCCTTATGAGTTATGAGTCATAAGTTATGCGTAATGCGTTATGCGTTATGCTTTATGCGTTATGCATTATGCGTTATGCGTTATGCGATATGCGTTATGCGTTATGCGTTATGCGTTATGCGTTATACGTTATGCATTATGCGTTATGCGTTATGCGTTATGCGTTATGCGTTATTCGTTATGAGTAATGAGTTATAAGTTATGCGTCATGCGTTGTGCGTTATACGTTTGCGTTATGCGTTATGCGTTATCCTTTATGCGTTATGCGTTATGCGTTATGCGTTATGCGTTATGCGTTATGCGATATGCGTTATGCGTTATGCGTTATGCGTTATGCGTTATGCGTTATGCGTTATGCGTTATGCGTTATGCGTTATGCGTTATGCGTTATGCGTTATGCGTTATGCGTTATTCGTTATGAGTAATGAGTTATAAGTTATGCGTTATGCGTTATGCTTTATGCATTATGCGTTATGCGTTATGCGTTATGCGTTATGCGTTTTGCTGTATTCGTAATGCGTTGTGCATTATGTGTTATGCGTTATGTGTTATGCGTTATGCGTTATGCGTTATACGTTATGCGTTTGCGTTATGCGTGATCCGTTATGTGTTAGGCGATATACGTTTTGCGGTATTCGTTATGCGTTATGCGTTATGCGTTATGCGTTATCCGTTGTTCGTTATGCGTTATGCGTTGTGCGTTATACGTTTGCGTTATGCGTTATGCGTTATACGGTATGCGTTATGCGTTATACGTTATGCGTTATGCGTTATGCGATATGCGTTATGCGTTAGGCGTTATGCTTTATGCGTTGTGCGTTATTAGTTACACGTTATGCGTTATGCGTTATGCGTTATGCGTTAGGGGTTATGCGTTATGCGTTATGCGTTAGGCGTAATGCGTTATGCGTTATGCGTTATGCGTTATGAGTTATACGTTATGCGTTATGCGTTAGGGGTTATGCGTTATGCGTTATGCGTTATGCTTTATGCGTTATGCATTATGCGTTATGCGTTATGCGATATGCGTTATCCGTTATGCGTTATGCGTTATTCGTTATGAGTAATGAGTTATAAGTTATGCGTTATGCGTTATGCTTTATGCGTTATGCGTTATGCGTTATGCGTTATGCTTTATGCATTATGCGTTATCCGTTATGCGTTATGCGTTATGCGTTATGCGTTATGCGTTATGCGTTATGCGTTATGCTTTATGCGTTATGCGTTACTCCTTATGAGTTATGAGTTATAAGTTATGCGTAATGCGTTATGCGTTATGCGTTATGCGTTATGCGTTATACGTTATGCGTTATGCGTTATGCGTGATCCGTTATGTGTTAGGCGATATACGTTTTGCGGTATTCGTTATGCGTTATGCGTTATGCGTGATCCGTTATGTGTTAGGCGATATACGTTTTGCGGTATTCGTTATGCGTTATGCGTTATGCGTTATGCGTTATCCGTTGTTCGTTATGCGTTATGCGTTGTGCGTTATACGTTTGCGTTATGCGTTATGCGTTATACGGTATGCGTTATGCGTTATACGTTATGCGTTATGCGTTATGCGTTATGCGTTATGCGTTAGGCGTTATGCTTTATGCGTTGTGCGTTATTAGTTACACGTTATGCGTTATGCGTTATGCGTTATGCGTTAGGGGTTATGCGTTATGCGTTATGCGTTAGGCGTTATGCGTTATGCGTTATGCGTTATGCGTTATGAGTTATACGTTATGCGTTATGCGTTAGGGGTTATGCGTTATGCGTTATGCGTTATGCTTTATGCGTTATGCGTTATGCGTTATGCGTTATGCTTTATGCATTATGCGTTATGCGTTATGCGTTATGCGTTATGCGTTATGCGTTATGCGTTATGCGTTATGCTTTATGCGTTATGCGTTACTCCTTATGAGTTATGAGTCATAAGTTATGCGTAATGCGTTATGCGTTATGCGTTATGCTTTATGCGTTATGCGTTATGCGTTATGCGTTATGCGTTATGCGTTATGCGTGATCCGTTATGCGTTATGCGTTATGCGTTATGCGTTATGCGTTATGCGTTATGCGTTATGCGTTATGCGTTATGCGTTATGCGTTATGCGTTATGCGTTATGCGTTATGCGTTATGCGTTATTCGTTATGTGTTAGGCGATATAAGTTTTGCGGTATTCGTTATGCGTTATGCGTTATGCGTTATGCGTTATCAGTTGTTCATTATGCGTTATGCGTTGTGCGTTATACGTTTGCGTTATGCGTTATGCGTTATACGGTATGCGTTATGCGTTATACGTTATGCGTTATGCGTTATGCGATATGCGTTATGTGTTATGCGTTATGCTTTATGCGTTGTGCGTTATTAGTTACACGTTATGCGTTATGCGTTATGCGTTATGCGTTAGGGGTTATGCGTTATGCGTTATGCGTTAGGCGTTATGCGTTATGCGTTATGCGTTATGAGTTATACGTTATGCGTTATGCGTTAGGGGTTATGCGTTATGCGTTATGCGTTATGCTTTATGCGTTATGCATTATGCGTTATGCGTTATGCGATATGCGTTATGCGTTATGCGTTATGCGTTATGCGTTATACGTTATGCATTATGCGTTATGCGTTATGCGTTATGCGTTATGCGTTATTCGTTATGAGTAATGAGTTATAAGTTATGCGTTATGCGTTGTGCGTTATACGTTTGCGTTATGCGTTATGCGTTATCCTTTATGCGTTATGCGTTATGCGTTATGCGTTATGCGTTATGCGTTATGCGATATGCGTTATGCGTTATGCGTTATGCGTTATGCGTTATGCGTTATGCGTTATGCGTTATGCGTTATGCGTTATGCATTATGCGTTATGCGTTATGCGTTATGCGTTATGCGTTATTCGTTATGAGTAATGAGTTATAAGTTATGCGTTATGCGTTATGCGTTATGCGTTATGCGTTATGCGTTATGCGTTATGCGTTATGCGTTATTCGTTATGAGTAATGAGTTATAAGTTATGCGTTATGCGTTATGCTTTATGCATTATGCGTTATGCGTTATGCGTTATGCGTTATGCGTTATGCGTTATGCGTTATGCTTTATGCGTTATGCGTTACTCCTTATGAGTTATGAGTTATAAGTTATGCGTTATGCGTTATGCTTTATGCATTATGCGTTATGCGTTATGCGTTATGCGTTATGCGTTATGCGTTATGCGTTATGCTTTATGCGTTATGCGTTACTCCTTATGAGTTATGAGTTATAAGTTATGCGTAATGCGTTATGCGTTATGCGTTATGCGTTATGCGTTATGCGTTATGCGTTATGCGTTATGCTTTATGCGTTATGCTTTATCCGTTATGCGTTATGCGTTATGCTTTATGCGTTATGCGTTATGCGTTATGCGTTATGGGTTATAAGTTATGCGTAATGCGGTATGCGTTATACGTTATACGTTATGCGTTATGCGTTATGCGTTATGCGTTATACGTTATGCGTTATGCGTTATGCATTATGCGTTATGCGTTATGCATTTTGCTGTATTCATTATGCGTTGTGCATTATGAGTTATGCGTTATGTGTTATGCTTTATGCGTTATGCGTTATGCGTTACGCTTTATGCGTTATGCATTATGCGTTATGCGTTATGCGTTATGCGTTATGCATTAGGCGTTATGCGTTATGCGTGATCCGTTATGCGTTAAGCGTTATGCGTTTTGCTGTATTCGTAATGCGTTGTGCATTATGTGTTATGCGTTATGTGTTATGCGTTATGCGTTATACGTTATGCGTTTGCGTTATGCGTGATCCGTTATGTGTTAGGCGATATACGTTTTGCGGTATTCGTTATGCGTTATGCGTTATGCGTTATGCGTTATCCGTTGTTCGTTATGCGTTATGCGTTGTGCGTTATACGTTTGCGTTATGCGTTATGCGTTATACGGTATGCGTTATGCGTTATACGTTATGCGTTATGCGTTATGCGATATGCGTTATGCGTTAGGCGTTATGCTTTATGCGTTGTGCGTTATTAGTTACACGTTATGCGTTATGCGTTATGCGTTATGCGTTAGGGGTTATGCGTTATGCGTTAGGCGTTATGCGTTATGCGTTATGCGTTATGCGTTATGAGTTATACGTTATGCGTTATGCGTTAGGGGTTATGCGTTATGCGTTATGCGTTATGCTTTATGCGTTATGCATTATGCGTTATGCGTTATGCGATATGCGTTATGCGTTATGCGTTATGCGTTATGCGTTATGCGTTATGCATTATGCGTTATGCGTTATGCGTTATGCGTTATGCGTTATGCGTTATTCGTTATGAGTAATGAGTTATAAGTTATGCGTTATGCGTTGTGCGTTATACGTTTGCGTTATGCGTTATGCGTTATCCTTTATGCGTTATGCGTTATGCGTTATGCGTTATGCGTTATGCGTTATGCGATATGCGTTATGCGTTATGCGTTATGCGTTATGCGTTATGCGTTATGCGTTATGCGTTATGCGTTATGCGTTATGCGTTATGCATTATGCGTTATGCGTTATGCGTTATGCGTTATGCGTTATTCGTTATGAGTAATGAGTTATAAGTTATGCGTTATGCGTTATGCTTTATGCATTATGCGTTATGCGTTATGCGTTATGCGTTATGCGTTATGCGTTATGCGTTATGCGTTATGCTTTATGCGTTATGCGTTACTCCTTATGAGTTATGAGTTATAAGTTATGCGTAATGCGTTATGCGTTATGCGTTATGCGTTATGCGTTATGCGTTATGCGTTATGCGTTATGCGTTATGCGTTATGCGTTATGCTTTATGCGTTATGCGTTGTGCGTTATACGTTTGCGTTATGCGTTATGCGTTATGCGTTATACGGTATGCGTTATGCGTTATGCGTTTGCGTTATGCGTTATGCGTTATGCGTTATGCGTTATGCTTTATTCGTTATGCGTTATACGTTATGCGTTATGCGTTATGCGTTGTGCGTTATGCGTTATGCGTTACGCGTTATGCGTTATCCGTTATGCTTTATGCGATATGCGTTACTCCTTATGAGTTATGAGTTATAAGTTATGCGTAATGCGTTATGCGTTATGCGTTATGCTTTATGCGTTATGCGTTATGCGTTATGCGTTATGCGTTATGCGTTACGCTTTATGCGTTATGCATTATGCGTTATGCGTTATGCGTTATGCATTATGCGTTATGCGTTATGCGTGATGCGTTATGCGTTAAGCGTTATGCGTTTTGCTGTATTCGTTATGCGTTGAGCATTATGCGTTATGCGTTATGTGTTATGCGTTATGCGTTATGCGTTATACGTTATGCGTTATGCGTTATGCGTGATCCGTTATGTGTTAGGCGATATACGTTTTGCGGTATTCGTTATGCGTTATGATTTATGCTTTATGCTTTATGCGTTATGCGTTATGCGTTATGCGTTATGAGTTATGCGTTATGAGTTATGCGTTATGCGTTATGCGTTATGCGTTATGCGTTATGCGTTTTGCGGTATTCGTTATGCGTTGTGCATTATGCGTTATGCGTTGTGCGTTATGGGTTATGATTTATGCGTTATGCGATATAAGTTATGCGTTAAGCGTTATGCGTTATGCGTTATGCGTTATGCGTTATGCGTTATGCGTTATGCGTTATGCGTTATGCGTTATGCGTTATGCGATATGCGTCATGCATCAAGCCTTATGCGATATGCGATATGCGTCATGCATCAAGCCTTATGCGTTATGGGTTATGCGTTAACGTTATGCGTTATGCGTTATGATTTATGCTTTATGCGTTATGCGTTATGCGTGATCCGACATGCGTTATGCATTTTGCGTTATGCGTTATTCGTTATGAGTTATGAGTTATAAGTTATGCGTAATGCGTTATGCGTTATGCGTTATGCCTTATGCGTTATGCGTTATTCGTTATGCATTATGCTTTATCCGTTATGCGTTATGCGTTATGCTTTATGCGTTATGCGTTATGCGTTATGCGTTATGCGTTATGCGTTATGCGTTATGCGTTATGCGTTATGCGTTATGCGTTATGCGCTATGCGTTATACGGTATGCGTTATGCGTTATGCGTTATGCGTTATGCGTTATGCGTTATGCGTTATGCGTTATGCGTTATGCGTTATGCGTTATGCTTTATGTGTTATGCGTCATGCGTTATGCTTTATGCGTTATGCGTTACTCCTTATGAGTTATGGGTTATAAGTTATGCGTAATGCGTTATGCGTTATGCGTTATGCATTATGCTTTATCCGTTATGCGTTATGCGTTATGCTTTATGCTTTATGCGTTATGCGTTATGAGTTATGAGTAATGAGTTATAAGTTATGTGTTATGCGTTATTCGTTATGAGTAATGAGTTATAAGTTATGCGTTATGCGTTATGCTTTATGCGTTATGCATTATGCTTTATGCGTTATGCGTTACTCCTTATGAGTTATGAGTTATAAGTTATGCGTAATGCGGTATGCGTTATACGTTATACGTTATGCGTTATGCGTTATGCGTTATGCGTTATGCGTTATGCATTATGCGTTATGCATTATGCGTTATGCGTTATGCGTTAAGCGTTATGCGTTTTGCTGTATTCATTATGCGTTGTGCATTATGAGTTATGCGTTATGTGTTATGCTTTATGCGTTATGCGTTATGCGTTACGCTTTATGCGTTATGCATTATGCGTTATGCGTTATGCGTTATGCATTATGCGTTATGCGTTATGCGTGATCCGTTATGCGTTAAGCGCTATGCGTTTTGCTGTATTCGTAATGCGTTGTGCATTATGTGTTATGCGTTATGTGTTATGCGTTATGCGTTATGCGTTATACGTTATGCGTTATGCGTTATGCGTGATCCGTTATGTGTTAGGCGATATACGTTTTGCGGTATTCGTTATGCGTTATGCGTTATGCGTTATGCGTTATCCGTTGTTCGTTATGCGTTATGCGTTGTGCGTTATACGTTTGCGTTATGCGTTATGCGTTATACGGTATGCGTTATGCGTTAAGCGTTATGCGTTTTGCTGTATTCATTATGCGTTGTGCATTATGAGTTATGCGTTATGTGTTATGCTTTATGCGTTATGCGTTATGCGTTACGCTTTATGCGTTATGCATTATGCGTTATGCGTTATGCGTTATGCATTATGCGTTATGCGTTATGCGTGATCCGTTATGCGTTAAGCGCTATGCGTTTTGCTGTATTCGTAATGCGTTGTGCATTATGTGTTATGCGTTATGTGTTATGCGTTATGCGTTATGCGTTATACGTTATGCGTTATGCGTTATGCGTGATCCGACATGCGTTATGCATTTTGCGTTATGCGTTATTCGTTATGAGTTATGAGTTATAAGTTATGCGTAATGCGTTATGCGTTATGCGTTATGCCTTATGCGTTATGCGTTATTCGTTATGCATTATGCTTTATCCGTTATGCGTTATGCGTTATGCTTTATGCGTTATGCGTTATGCGTTATGCGTTATGCGTTATGCGTTATGCGTTATGCGTTATGCGTTATGCGTTATGCGTTATGCGTTATGCGCTATGCGTTATACGGTATGCGTTATGCGTTATGCATTATGCGTTATGCGTTATGCGTTATGCGTTATGAGTTATGCGTTATGCGTTATGCCTTATGCGTTATGCGTTATTCGTTATGCGTTATGCTTTATGCGTTATGCGTTACTCCTTATGAGTTATGGGTTATAAGTTATGCGTAATGCGTTATGCGTTATGCGTTATGCATTATGCTTTATCCGTTATGCGCTATGCGTTATACGGTATGCGTTATGCGTTATGCGTTATGCGTTATGCGTTATGCGTTATGCGTTATGCGTTATGCGTTATGCGTTATGCGTTATGCGTTATGCGTTATGCGTTATGCGTTATGCTTTATGCGTTATGCGTCATGCGTTATGCTTTATGCGTTATGCGTTACTCCTTATGAGTTATGGGTTATAAGTTATGCGTAATGCGTTATGCGTTATGCGTTATGCATTATGCTTTATCCGTTATGCGTTATGCGTTATGCTTTATGCGTTATGCGTTATGAGTTATGAGTAATGAGTTATAAGTTATGTGTTATGCGTTATTCGTTATGAGTAATGAGTTATAAGTTATGCGTTATGCGTTATGCTTTATGCGTTATGCGTTACTCCTTATGAGTTATGAGTTATAAGTTATGCGTAATGCGGTATGCGTTATACGTTATACGTTATGCGTTATGCGTTATGCGTTATGCGTTATGCGTTATGCGTTATGCATTATGCGTTATGCGTTATGCGTTATGCGTTAAGCGTTATGCGTTTTGCTGTATTCATTATGCGTTGTGCATTATGAGTTATGCGTTATGTGTTATGCTTTATGCGTTATGCGTTACGCGTTACGCTTTATGCGTTATGCATTATGCGTTATGCGTTATGCGTTATGCATTATGCGTTATGCGTTATGCGTTATGCGTGATCCGTTATGCGTTAAGCGTTATGCGTTTTGCTGTATTCGTAATGCGTTGTGCATTATGTGTTATGCGTTATGTGTTATGCGTTATGCGTTATGCGTTATGCGTTATACGTTATGCGTTATGCGTTATCCGTGATCCGTTATGTGTTAGGCGATATACGTTTTGCGGTATTCGTTATGCGTTATGCGTTATGCGTGATCCGTTATGTGTTAGGCGATATACGTTTTGCGGTATTCGTTATGCGTTATGCGTTATGCGTTATCCGTTGTTTGTTATGCGTTATGCGTTGTGCGTTATACGTTTGCGTTATGCGTTATGCGTTATGCTTTATGCGTTGTGCGTTATTAGTTACACGTTATGCGTTATGCGTTATGCGTTATGCGTTATGCGTTATGCGTTATGCGTTATGCGTTATGCGTTATGCGTGATCCGTTATGCGTTAAGCGTTATGCGTTTTGCTGTATTCGTAATGCGTTGTGCATTATGTGTTATGCGTTATGTGTTATGCGTTATGCGTTATGCGTTATACGTTATGCGTTTGCGTTATGCGTGATCCGTTATGTGTTAGGCGATATACGTTTTGCGGTATTCGTTATGCGTTATGCGTTATGCGTTATGCGTTATCCGTTGTTCGTTATGCGTTATGCGTTGTGCGTTATACGTTTGCGTTATGCGTTATGCGTTATACGGTATGCGTTATGCGTTATACGTTATGCGTTATGCGTTATGCGTTATGCGTTAGGGGTTATGCGTTATGCGTTATGCGTTAGGCGTTATGCATTATGCGTTATGCGTTATGCGTTATGAGTTATACGTTATGCGTTATGCGTTAGGGGTTATGCGTTATGCGTTATGCGTTATGCTTTATGCGTTATGCATTATGCGTTATGCGTTATGCGATATGCGTTATCCGTTATGCGTTATGCGTTATTCGTTATGAGTAATGAGTTATAAGTTATGCGTTATGCGTTATGCTTTATGCGTTATGCGTTATGCGTTATGCGTTATGCTTTATGCATTATGCGTTATGCGTTATGCGTTATGCGTTATGCGTTATGCGTTATGCTTTATGCATTATGCGTTATGCGTTATGCGTTATGCGTTATGCGTTATGTGTTATGCGTTATGCGTTATGCGTTATACGTTATGCGTTTGCGTTATGCGTGACCCGTTATGTGTTAGGCGATATACGTTTTGCGGTATTCGTTATGCGTTATGCGTTATGCGTTATGCGTTATCCGTTGTTCGTTATGCGTTATGCGTTGTGCGTTATACGTTTGCGTTATGCGTTATGCGTTATACGGTATGCGTTATGCGTTATACGTTATGCGTTATGCGTTATGCGATATGCGTTATGCGTTAGGCGTTATGCTTTATGCGTTGTGCGTTATTAGTTACACGTTATGCGTTATGCGTTATGCGTTATGCGTTAGGGGTTATGCGTTATGCGTTATGCGTTAGGCGTTATGCGTTATGCGTTATGCGTTATGCGTTATGCGTTATGCGTTATGCGTTATGCTTTATGCGTTATGCGTCATGCGTTATGCTTTATGCGTTATGCGTTACTCCTTATGAGTTATGGGTTATAAGTTATGCGTAATGCGTTATGCGTTATGCGTTATGCATTATGCTTTATCCGTTATGCGTTATGCGTTATGCTTTATGCGTTATGCGTTATGAGTTATGAGTAATGAGTTATAAGTTATGTGTTATGCGTTATTCGTTACGAGTAATGAGTTATAAGTTATGCGTTATGCGTTATGCTTTATGCGTTATGCGTTATGCTTTATGCGTTATGCGTTACTCCTTATGAGTTATGAGTTATAAGTTATGCGTAATGCGGTATGCGTTATACGTTATACGTTATGCGTTATGCGTTATGCGTTATGCGTTATGCGTTATGCGTTATGCGTTATGCATTATGCGTTATGCGTTATGCGTTATGCGTTAAGCGTTATGCGTTTTGCTGTATTCATTATGCGTTGTGCATTATGAGTTATGCGTTATGTGTTATGCTTTATGCGTTATGCGTTATGCGTTACGCTTTATGCGTTATGCATTATGCGTTATGCGTTATGCGTTATGCATTATGCGTTATGCGTTATGCGTGATCCGTTATGCGTTAAGCGTTATGCTTTTTGCTGTATTCGTAATGCGTTGTGCATTATGTGTTATGCGTTATGTGTTATGCGTTATGCGTTATGCGTTATACGTTATGCGTTATGCGTTATGCGTGATCCGTTATGTGTTAGGCGATATACGTTTTGCGGTATTCGTTATGCGTTATGCGTTATGCGTGATCCGTTATGTGTTAGGCGATATACGTTTTGCGGTATTCGTTATGCGTTATGCGTTATGCGTTATCCGTTGTTCGTTATGCGTTATGCGTTGTGCGTTATACGTTTGCGTTATGCGTTATGCGTCATACGGTATGCGTTATGCGTTATACGTTATGCGTTATGCGTTATGCGATATGCGTTATGCGTTATGCGTTATGCTTTATGCGTTGTGCGTTATTAGTTACACGTTATGCGTTATGCGTTATGCGTTATGCGTTAGGGGTTATGCGTTATGCGTTATGCGTTAGGCGTTATGCGTTATGCGTTATGCGTTATGCGTTATGAGTTATACGTTATGCGTTATGCGTTAGGGGTTATGCGTTATGCGTTATGCGTTATGCTTTATGCGTTATGCATTATGCGTTATGCGTTATGCGATATGCGTTATCCGTTATGCGTTATGCGTTATTCGTTATGAGTAATGAATTATAAGTTATGCGTTATGCGTTATGCTTTATGCGTTATGCGTTATGCGTTATGCGTTATGCTTTATGCATTATGCGTTATGCGTTATGCGTTATGCGTTATGCGTTATGCGTTATGCGTTATGCTTTATGCGTTATGCGTTACTCCTTATGAGTTATGAGTTATAAGTTATGCGTAATGCGTTATGCGTTATGCGTTATGCTTTATGCGTTATGCGTTATGCGTTATGCGTTATGCGTTATGCGTTATGCGTGATCCGTTATGCGTTATGCGTTATGCGTTATGCGTTATGCGTTATGCGTTATGCGTTATGCGTTATGCGGTATGCGTTATGCGTTATGCGTTATGCGTTATGCGTTATGCGTTATGCGTTATTCGTTATGTGTTAGGCGATATACGTTTTGCGGTATTCGTTATGCGTTATGCGTTATGCGTTATGCGTTATGCATTATGCGTTATGCGTTATGCGTGATCCGTTATGCGTTAAGCGTTATGCGTTTTGCTGTATTCGTAATGCGTTGTGCATTATGTGTTATGCGTTATGTGTTATGCGTTATGCGTTATGCGTTATACGTTATGCGTTTGCGTTATGCGTGATCCGTTATGTGTTAGGCGATATACGTTTTGCGGTATTCGTTATGCGTTATGCGTTATGCGTTATGCGTTATCCGTTGTTCGTTATGCGTTATGCGTTGTGCGTTATACGTTTGCGTTATGCGTTATGCGTTATACGGTATGCGTTATGCGTTATGCGATATGCGTTATGCGTTAGGCGTTATGCTTTATGCGTTGTGCGTTATTAGTTACACGTTATGCGTTATGCGTTATGCGTTATGCGTTAGGGGTTATGCGTTATGCGTTATGCGTTAGGCGTTATGCGTTATGCGTTATGCGTTATGCGTTATGAGTTATACGTTATGCGTTATGCGTTAGGGGTTATGCGTTATGCGTTATGCGTTATGCTTTATGCGTTATGCATTATGCGTTATGCGTTATGCGATATGCGTTATCCGTTATGCGTTATGCGTTATTCGTTATGAGTAATGAGTTATAAGTTATGCGTTATGCGTTATGCTTTATGCGTTATGCGTTATGCGTTATGCGTTATGCTTTATGCATTATGCGTTATCCGTTATGCGTTATGCGTTATGCGTTATGCGTTATGCGTTATGCTTTATGCGTTATGCGTTACTCCTTATGAGTTATGAGTTATAAGTTATGCGTAATGCGTTATGCGTTATGCGTTATGCGTTATGCGTTATACGTTATGCGTTATGCGTTATGCGTGATCCGTTATGTGTTAGGCGATATACGTTTTGCGGTATTCGTTATGCGTTATGCGTTATGCGTGATCCGTTATGTGTTAGGCGATATACGTTTTGCGGTATTCGTTATGCGTTATGCGTTATGCGTTATCCGTTGTTCGTTATGCGTTATGCGTTGTGCGTTATACGTTTGCGTTATGCGTTATGCGTCATACGGTATGCGTTATGCGTTATACGTTATGCGTTATGCGTTATGCGTTATGCGTTATGCGTTATGCGTTATGCGTTATGCGTTATGCATTATGCGTTATGCGTTATGCGTGATCCGTTATGCGTTAAGCGTTATGCGTTTTGCTGTATTCGTAATGCGTTGTGCATTATGTGTTATGCGTTATGTGTTATGCGTTATGCGTTATGCGTTATACGTTATGCGTTTGCGTTATGCGTGATCCGTTATGTGTTAGGCGATATACGTTTTGCGGTATTCGTTATGCGTTATGCGTTATGCGTTATGCGTTATCCGTTGTTCGTTATGCGTTATGCGTTGTGCGTTATACGTTTGCGTTATGCGTTATGCGTTATACGGTATGCGTTATGCGTTATACGTTATGCGTTATGCGTTATGCGATATGCGTTATGCGTTAGGCGTTATGCTTTATGCGTTGTGCGTTATTAGTTACACGTTATGCGTTATGCGTTATGCGTTATGCGTTAGGGGTTATGCGTTATGCGTTATGCGTTAGGCGTTATGCGTTATGCGTTATGCGTTATGCGTTATGAGTTATACGTTATGCGTTATGCGTTAGGGGTTATGCGTTATGCGTTATGCGTTATGCTTTATGCGTTATGCGTTATGCGTTATGCGTTATGCTTTATGCATTATGCGTTATGCGTTATGCGTTATGCGTTATGCGTTATGCGTTATGCGTTATGCGTTATGCTTTATGCGTTATGCGTTACTCCTTATGAGTTATGAGTTATAAGTTATGCGTAATGCGTTATGCGTTATGCGTTATGCTTTATGCGTTATGCGTTATGCGTTATGCGTTATGCGTTATGCGTTATGCGTGATCCGTTATGCGTTATGCGTTATGCGTTATGCGTTATGCGTTATGCGTTATGCGTTATGCGTTATGCGTTATGCGTTATGCGTTATGCGTTATGCGTTATGCGTTATTCGTTATGTGTTAGGCGATATAAGTTTTGCGGTATTCGTTATGCGTTATGCGTTATGCGTTATGCGTTATCCGTTGTTCATTATGCGTTATGCGTTGTGCGTTATACGTTTGCGTTATGCGTTATGCGTTATACGGTATGCGTTATGCGTTATACGTTATGCGTTATGCGTTATGCGATATGCGTTATGTGTTATGCGTTATGCTTTATGCGTTGTGCGTTATTAGTTACACGTTATGCGTTATGCGTTATGCGTTATGCGTTAGGGGTTATGCGTTATGCGTTATGCGTTATGCGTTATGCGTTATGCGTTATGCGTTATGAGTTATACGTTATGCGTTATGCGTTAGGGGTTATGCGTTATGCGTTATGCGTTATGCTTTATGCGTTATGCATTATGCGTTATGCGTTATGCGATATGCGTTATGCGTTATGCGTTATGCGTTATGCGTTATACGTTATGCGTTATGCGTTATGCGTTATGCGTTATGCGTTATGCGTTATTCGTTATGAGTAATGAGTTATAAGTTATGCGTTATGCGTTGTGCGTTATACGTTTGCGTTATGCGTTATGCGTTATCCTTTATGCGTTATGCGTTATGCGTTATGCGTTATGCGTTATGCGTTATGCGATATGCGTTATGCGTTATGCGTTATGCGTTATGCGTTATGCGTTATGCGTTATGCGTTATGCGTTATGCGTTATGCTTTATGCGTTATGCGTTATGCGTTATGCGTTATGCGTTATTCGTTATGAGTAATGAGTTATAAGTTATGCGTTATGCGTTATGCTTTATGCATTATGCGTTATGCGTTATGCGTTATGCGTTATGCGTTATGCGTTATGCGTTATGCGTTATGCTTTATGCGTTATGCGTTACTCCTTATGAGTTATGAGTTATAAGTTATGCGTAATGCGTTATGCGTTATGCGTTATGCGTTATGCGTTATGCGTTATGCGTTATGCGTTATGCTTTATGCGTTATGCGTTCTGAGTTATACGTTATGCGTTATGCATTATGCGTTATGCGTTATGCGTTATGCGTTATGCGTTATATGTTATGCGTTATGCGTTATGCGTTATGCGTTATGCGTTGTGCGTTATACGTTATGAGTTATGAGTTATAAGTTATGCGTAATGCGTTATGCGTTATGCGTTATGCGTTGTGCGTTATGGGTTATGATTTATGCGTTATGCGATATAAGTTATGCGTTAAGCGTTATGCGTTATGCGTTATGCGTTATGCGTTATGCGTTATGCGTTATGCGTTGTGCGTTATGGGTTATGATTTATGCGTTATGCGATATAAGTTATGCATTTTGCGTTATGCGTTATTCGTTATGAGTTATGAGTTATAAGTTATGCGTAATGCGTTATGCGTTATGCGTTATGCGTTATTCGTTATGCATTATGCTTTATCCGTTATGCGTTATGCGTTATGCTTTATGCGTTATGCGTTATGCGTTATGCGTTATGGGTTATAAGTTATGCGTAATGCGGTATGCGTTATACGTTATACGTTATGCGTTATGCGTTATGCGTTATGCGTTATACGTTATGCGTTATGCGTTATGCATTATGCGTTATGCGTTATGCGTTTTGCTGTATTCATTATGCGTTGTGCATTATGAGTTATGCGTTATGTGTTATGCTTTATGCGTTATGCGTTATGCGTTACGCTTTATGCGTTATGCATTATGCGTTATGCGTTATGCGTTATGCGTTATGCATTATGCGTTATGCGTTATGCGTGATCCGTTATGCGTTAAGCGTTATGCGTTTTGCTGTATTCGTAATGCGTTGTGCATTATGTGTTATGCGTTATGTGTTATGCGTTATGCGTTATACGTTATGCGTTTGCGTTATGCGTGATCCGTTATGTGTTAGGCGATATACGTTTTGCGGTATTCGTTATGCGTTATGCGTTATGCGTTATGCGTTATCCGTTGTTCGTTATGCGTTATGCGTTGTGCGTTATACGTTTGCGTTATGCGTTATGCGTTATACGGTATGCGTTATGCGTTATACGTTATGCGTTATGCGTTATGCGATATGCGTTATGCGTTAGGCGTTATGCTTTATGCGTTGTGCGTTATTAGTTACACGTTATGCGTTATGCGTTATGCGTTATGCGTTAGGGGTTATGCGTTATGCGTTATGCGTTAGGCGTTATGCGTTATGCGTTATGCGTTATGCGTTATGAGTTGTACGTTATGCGTTATGCGTTAGGGGTTATGCGTTATGCGTTATGCGTTATGCTTTATGCGTTATGCATTATGCGTTATGCGTTATGCGATATGCGTTATCCGTTATGCGTTATGCGTTATTCGTTATGAGTAATGAGTTATAAGTTATGCGTTATGCGTTATGCTTTATGCGTTATGCGTTATGCGTTATGCGTTATGCTTTATGCATTATGCGTTATCCGTTATGCGTTATGCGTTATGCGTTATGCGTTATGCGTTATGCGTTATGCTTTATGCGTTATGCGTTACTCCTTATGAGTTATGAGTTATAAGTTATGCGTAATGCGTTATGCGTTATGCGTTATGCGTTATGCGTTATACGTTATGCGTTATGCGTTATGCGTGATCCGTTATGTGTTAGGCGATATACGTTTTGCGGTATTCGTTATGCGTTATGCGTTATGCGTGATCCGTTATGTGTTAGGCGATATACGTTTTGCGGTATTCGTTATGCGTTATGCGTTATGCGTTATCCGTTGTTCGTTATGCGTTATGCGTTGTGCGTTATACGTTTGCGTTATGCGTTATGCGTCATACGGTATGCGTTATGCGTTATACGTTATGCGTTATGCGTTATGCGATATGCGTTATGCGTTATGCGTTATGCTTTATGCGTTGTGCGTTATTAGTTACACGTTATGCGTTATGCGTTATGCGTTATGCGTTATGCGTTATGCGTTATGAATTATGCGTTATGCGTTATGCGTGATCCGTTATGCGTTAAGCGTTATGCGTTTTGCTGTATTCGTAATGCGTTGTGCATTATGTGTTATGCGTTATGTGTTATGCGTTATGCGTTATGCGTTATACGTTATGCGTTTGCGTTATGCGTGATCCGTTATGTGTTAGGCGATATACGTTTTGCGGTATTCGTTATGCGTTATGCGTTATGCGTTATGCGTTATCCGTTGTTCGTTATGCGTTATGCGTTGTGCGTTATACGTTTGCGTTATGCGTTATGCGTTATACGGTATGCGTTATGCGTTATACGTTATGCGTTATGCGTTATGCGATATGCGTTATGCGTTAGGCGTTATGCTTTATGCGTTGTGCGTTATTAGTTACACGTTATGCGTTATGCGTTATGCGTTATGCGTTAGGGGTTATGCGTTATGCGTTATGCGTTAGGCGTTATGCGTTATGCGTTATGCGTTATGCGTTATGAGTTATACGTTATGCGTTATGCGTTAGGGGTTATGCGTTATGCGTTATGCGTTATGCTTTATGCGTTATGCGTTATGCGTTATGCGTTATGCTTTATGCATTATGCGTTATGCGTTATGCGTTATGCGTTATGCGTTATGCGTTATGCGTTATGCGTTATGCTTTATGCGTTATGCGTTACTCCTTATGAGTTATGAGTTATAAGTTATGCGTAATGCGTTATGCGTTATGCGTTATGCTTTATGCGTTATGCGTTATGCGTTATGCGTTATGCGTTATGCGTTATGCGTGATCCGTTATGCGTTATGCGTTATGCGTTATGCGTTATGCGTTATGCGTTATGCGTTATGCGTTATGCGTTATGCGTTATGCGTTATGCGTTATGCGTTATGCGTTATGCGTTATGCGTTATTCGTTATGTGTTAGGCGATATAAGTTTTGCGGTATTCGTTATGCGTTATGCGTTATGCGTTATGTGTTATCCGTTGTTCATTATGCGTTATGCGTTGTGCGTTATACGTTTGCGTTATGCGTTATGCGTTATACGGTATGCGTTATGCGTTACACGTTATGCGTTATGCGTTATGCGATATGCGTTATGTGTTATGCGTTATGCTTTATGCGTTGTGCGTTATTAGTTACACGTTATGCGTTATGCGTTATGCGTTATGCGTTAGGGGTTATGCGTTATGCGTTATGCGTTAGGCGTTATGCGTTATGCGTTATGCGTTATGAGTTATACGTTATGCGTTATGCGTTAGGGGTTATGCGTTATGCGTTATGCGTTATGCTTTATGCGTTATGCATTATGCGTTATGCGTTATGCGATATGCGTTATGCGTTATGCGTTATGCGTTATGCGTTATACGTTATGCATTATGCGTTATGCGTTATGCGTTATGCGTTATGCGTTATTCGTTATGAGTAATGAGTTATAAGTTATGCGTTATGCGTTGTGCGTTATACGTTTGCGTTATGCGTTATGCGTTATCCTTTATGCGTTATGCGTTATGCGTTATGCGTTATGCGTTATGCGTTATGCGATATGCGTTATGCGTTATGCGTTATGCGTTATGCGTTATGCGTTATGCGTTATGCGTTATGCGTTATGCGTTATGCATAATGCGTTATGCGTTATGCGTTATGCGTTATGCGTTATTCGTTATGAGTAATGAGTTATAAGTTATGCGTTATGCGTTATGCTTTATGCATTATGCGTTATGCGTTATGCGTTATGCGTTATGCGTTATGCGTTATGCGTTATGCTTTATGCGTTATGCGTTACTCCTTATGAGTTATGAGTTATAAGTTATGCGTAATGCGTTATGCGTTATGCGTTATGCGTTATGCGTTATGCGTTATGCGTTATGCGTTATGCTTTATGCGTTATGCGTTCTGAGTTATACGTTATGCGTTATGCATTATGCGTTATGCGTTATGCGTTATGCGTTATGCGTTATATGTTATGCGTTATGCGTTATGCGTTATGCGTTATGCGTTGTGCGTTATACGTTATGAGTTATGAGTTATAAGTTATGCGTAATGCGTTATGCGTTATGCGTTATGCGTTGTGCGTTATGGGTTATGATTTATGCGTTATGCGATATAAGTTATGCGTTAAGCGTTATGCGTTATGCGTTATGCGTTATGCGTTATGCGTTATGCGTTATGCGTTATGCGTTATGCGTTATGCGTTATGCGTTATGCGTTATGCGTTATGCGATATGCGTCATGCATCAAGCCTTATGCGATATGCGATATGCGTCATGCATCAAGCCTTATGCGTTACGGGATATGCGTTAACGTTATGCGTTATGCGTTATGATTTATGCTTTATGCGTTATGCGTTATGCGTTATGGGTTATAAGTTATGCGTAATGCGGTATGCGTTATACGTTATACGTTATGCGTTATGCGTTATGCGTTATGCGTTATACGTTATGCGTTATGCGTTATGCATTATGCGTTATGCGTTATGCGTTTTGCTGTATTCATTATGCGTTGTGCATTATGAGTTATGCGTTATGTGTTATGCTTTATGCGTTATGCGTTATGCGTTACGCTTTATGCGTTATGCATTATGCGTTATGCGTTATGCGTTATGCGTTATGCATTATGCGTTATGCGTTATGCGTGATCCGTTATGCGTTAAGCGTTATGCGTTTTGCTGTATTCGTAATGCGTTGTGCATTATGTGTTAGGCGATATACGTTTTGCGGTATTCGTTATGCGTTATGCGTTATGCGTTATGCGTTATCCGTTGTTCGTTATGCGTTATGCGTTGTGCGTTATACGTTTGCGTTATGCGTTATGCGTTATACGGTATGCGTTATGCGTTATACGTTATGCGTTATGCGTTATGCGATATGCGTTATGCGTTAGGCGTTATGCTTTATGCGTTGTGCGTTATTAGTTACACGTTATGCGTTATGCGTTATGCGTTATGCGTTAGGGGTTATGCGTTATGCGTTATGCGTTAGGCGTTATGCGTTATGCGTTATGCGTTATGCGTTATGAGTTATACGTTATGCGTTATGCGTTAGGGGTTATGCGTTATGCGTTATGCGTTATGCTTTATGCGTTATGCATTATGCGTTATGCGTTATGCGATATGCGTTATGCGTTATGCGTTATGCGTTATGCGTTATGCGTTATGCATTATGCGTTATGCGTTATGCGTTATGCGTTATGCGTTATGCGTTATTCGTTATGAGTAATGAGTTATAAGTTATGCGTTATGCGTTGTGCGTTATACGTTTGCGTTATGCGTTATGCGTTATCCTTTATGCGTTATGCGTTATGCGTTATGCGTTATGCGTTATGCGATATGCGTTATGCGTTATGCGTTATGCGTTATGCGTTATGCGTTATGCGTTATGCGTTATGCGTTATGCGTTATGCGTTATGCGTTATGCGTTATGCTTTATGCGTTATGCGTTATGAGTTATACGTTATGCGTTATGCATTATGCGTTATGCGTTATGCGTTATGCGTTATATGTTATGCGTTATGCGTTATGCGTTATGCGTTATGCGTTATGCGTTGTGCGTTATACGTTTGCGTTATGCGTTATGCGTTATGCGTTATACGGTATGCGTTATGCGTTATGCGTTTGCGTTATGCGTTATGCGTTATGCGTTATGCTTTATTCGTTATGCGTTATACGTTATGCGTTATGCGTTATGCGTTGTGCGTTATGCGTTATGCGTTACGCGTTATGCGTTATCCGTTATGCTTTATGCGATATGCGTTACTCCTTATGAGTTATGAGTTATAAGTTATGCGTAATGCGTTATGCGTTATGCGTTATGCTTTATGCGTTATGCGTTATGCGTTATGCGTTATGCGTTATGCGTTACGCTTTATGCGTTATGCATTATGCGTTATGCGTTATGCGTTATGCATTATGCGTTATGCGTTATGCGTGATGCGTTATGCGTTAAGCGTTATGCGTTTTGCTGTATTCGTTATGCGTTGAGCATTATGCGTTATGCGTTATGTGTTATGCGTTATGCGTTATGCGTTATACGTTATGCGTTATGCGTTATGCGTGATCCGTTATGTGTTAGGCGATATACGTTTTGCGGTATTCGTTATGCGTTATGATTTATGCTTTATGCTTTATGCGTTATGCGTTATGCGTTATGCGTTATGAGTTATGCGTTATGCGTTATGCGTTATGCGTTATGCGTTATGCGTTATGCGTTATGCGTTTTGCGGTATTCGTTATGCGTTGTGCATTATGCGTTATGCGTTGTGCGTTATGGGTTATGATTTATGCGTTATGCGATATAAGTTATGCGTTAAGCGTTATGCGTTATGCGTTATGCGTTATGCGTTATGCGTTATGCGTTATGCGTTATGCGTTATGCGTTATGCGATATGCGTCATGCATCAAGCCTTATGCGATATGCGATATGCGTCATGCATCAAGCCTTATGCGTTATGGGTTATGCGTTAACGTTATGCGTTATGCGTTATGATTTATGCTTTATGCGTTATGCGTTATGCGTGATCCGACATGCGTTATGCATTTTGCGTTATGCGTTATTCGTTATGAGTTATGAGTTATAAGTTATGCGTAATGCTTTATGCGTTATGCGTTATGCCTTATGCGTTATGCGTTATTCGTTATGCATTATGCTTTATCCGTTATGCGTTATGCGTTATGCTTTATGCGTTATGCGTTATGCGTTATGCGTTATGCGTTATGCGTTATGCGTTATGCGTTATGCGTTATGCGTTATGCGTTATGCGCTATGCGTTATACGGTATGCGTTATGCGTTATGCGTTATGCGTTATGCGTTATGCGTTATGCGTTATGCGTTATGCGTTATGCGTTATGCGTTATGCGTTATGCGTTATGCTTTATGTGTTATGCGTCATGCGTTATGCTTTATGCGTTATGCGTTACTCCTTATGAGTTATGGGTTATAAGTTATGCGTAATGCGTTATGCGTTATGCGTTATGCATTATGCTTTATCCGTTATGCGTTATGCGTTATGCTTTATGCTTTATGCGTTATGCGTTATGAGTTATGAGTAATGAGTTATAAGTTATGTGTTATGCGTTATTCGTTATGAGTAATGAGTTATAAGTTATGCGTTATGCGTTATGCTTTATGCGTTATGCATTATGCTTTATGCGTTATGCGTTACTCCTTATGAGTTATGAGTTATAAGTTATGCGTAATGCGGTATGCGTTATACGTTATACGTTATGCGTTATGCGTTATGCGTTATGCGTTATGCGTTATGCGTTATGCGTTATGCGTTATGCATTATGCGTTATGCGTTATGCGTTAAGCGTTATGCGTTTTGCTGTATTCATTATGCGTTGTGCATTATGAGTTATGCGTTATGTGTTATGCTTTATGCGTTATGCGTTATGCGTTACGCTTTATGCGTTATGCATTATGCGTTATGCGTTATGCGTTATGCATTATGCGTTATGCGTTATGCGTGATCCGTTATGCGTTAAGCGCTATGCGTTTTGCTGTATTCGTAATGCGTTGTGCATTATGTGTTATGCGTTATGTGTTATGCGTTATGCGTTATGCGTTATACGTTATGCGTTATGCGTTATGCGTGATCCGTTATGTGTTAGGCGATATACGTTTTGCGGTATTCGTTATGCGTTATGCGTTATGCGTTATGCGTTATCCGTTGTTCGTTATGCGTTATGCGTTGTGCGTTATACGTTTGCGTTATGCGTTATGCGTTATACGGTATGCGTTATGCGTTATACGTTATGCGTTATGCGTTATGCGTTATGCGATATGCGTTATGCGTTATGCGTTATGCTTTATGCGTTGTGCGTTATTAGTTACACGTTATGCGTTATGCGTTATGCGTTATGCGTTATGCGTTAGGGGTTATGCGTTATGCGTTATGCGTTATGCGTTATGCGTTATGCGTTATGCGTTATTCGTTATGCATTATGCTTTATCCGTTATGCGTTATGCGTTATGCGTTATGCGTTACGCGTTATGCGTTATGCGTTATGCGTTATGCGTTATGCGTTATGCGCTATGCGTTATACGGTATGCGTTATGCGTTATGCGTTATGCGTTATGCGTTATGCGTTATGCGTTATGCGTTATGCGTTATGCGTTATGCGTTATGCGTTATGCGTTATGCGTTATGCTTTATGCGTTATGCGTCATGCGTTATGCTTTATGCGTTATGCGTTACTCCTTATGAGTTATGGGTTATAAGTTATGCGTAATGCGTTATGCGTTATGCGTTATGCATTATGCTTTATCCGTTATGCGTTATGCGTTATGCTTTATGCGTTATGCGTTATGAGTTATGAGTAATGAGTTATAAGTTATGTGTTATGCGTTATTCGTTATGAGTAATGAGTTATAAGTTATGCGTTATGCGTTATGCTTTATGCGTTATGCGTTATGCTTTATGCGTTATGCGTTACTCCTTATGAGTTATGAGTTATAAGTTATGCGTAATGCGGTATGCGTTATACGTTATACGTTATGCGTTATGCGTTATGCGTTATGCTTTATGCGTTATGCGTTATGAGTTATGAGTAATGAGTTATAAGTTATGTGTTATGCGTTATTCGTTATGAGTAATGAGTTATAAGTTATGCGTTATGCGTTATGCTTTATGCGTTATGCGTTATGCTTTATGCGTTATGCGTTACTCCTTATGAGTTATGAGTTATAAGTTATGCGTAATGCGGTATGCGTTATACGTTATACGTTATGCGTTATGCGTTATGCGTTATGCGTTATGCGTTATGCGTTATGCGTTATGCGTTATGCGTTATGCGTTATGCGATATGCGTCATGCATCAAGCCTTATGCGATATGCGATATGCGTCATGCATCAAGCCTTATGCGTTATGGGTTATGCGTTAACGTTATGCGTTATGCGTTATGATTTATGCTTTATGCGTTATGCGTTATGCGTGATCCGACATGCATTATGCATTTTGCGTTATGCGTTATTCGTTATGAGTTATGAGTTATAAGTTATGCGTAATGCGTTATGCGTTATGCGTTATGCCTTATGCGTTATGCGTTATTCGTTATGCGTTATGCTTTATGCGTTATGCGTTACTCCTTATGAGTTATGGGTTATAAGTTATGCGTAATGCGTTATGCGTTATGCGTTATGCATTATGCTTTATCCGTTATGCGCTATGCGTTATACGGTATGCGTTATGCGTTATGCGTTATGCGTTATGCGTTATGCGTTATGCGTTATGCGTTATGCGTTATGCGTTATGCGTTATGCGTTATGCGTTATGCTTTATGCGTTATGCGTCATGCGTTATGCTTTATGCGTTATGCGTTACTCCTTATGAGTTATGGGTTATAAGTTATGCGTAATGCGTTATGCGTTATGCGTTATGCATTATGCTTTATCCGTTATGCGTTATGCGTAATGCTTTATGCGTTATGCGTTATGAGTTATGAGTAATGAGTTATAAGTTATGTGTTATGCGTTATTCGTTATGAGTAATGAGTTATAAGTTATGCGTTATGCGTTATGCTTTATGCGTTATGCGTTACTCCTTATGAGTTATGAGTTATAAGTTATGCGTAATGCGGTATGCGTTATACGTTATACGTTATGCGTTATGCGTTATGCGTTATGCGTTATGCGTTATGCGTTATGCATTATGCGTTATGCGTTATGCGTGATCCGTTATGCGTTAAGCGTTATGCGTTTTGCTGTATTCGTAATGCGTTGTGCATTATGTGTTATGCGTTATGTGTTATGCGTTATGCGTTATGCGTTATACGTTATGCGTTATGCGTTATGCGTGATCCGTTATGTGTTAGGCGATATACGTTTTGCGGTATTCGTTATGCGTTATGCGTTATGCGTGATCCGTTATGTGTTAGGCGATATACGTTTTGCGGTATTCGTTATGCGTTATGCGTTATGCGTTATCCGTTGTTTGTTATGCGTTATGCGTTGTGCGTTATACGTTTGCGTTATGCGTTATGCGTTATGCTTTATGCGTTGTGCGTTATTAGTTACACGTTATGCGTTATGCGTTATGCGTTATGCGTTATGCGTTATGCGTTATGCATTATGCGTTATGCGTTATGCGTGATCCGTTATGCGTTAAGCGTTATGCGTTTTGCTGTATTCGTAATGCGTTGTGCATTATGTGTTATGCGTTATGTGTTATGCGTTATTCGTTATGCGTTATACGTTATGCGTTTGCGTTATGCGTGATCCGTTATGTGTTAGGCGATATACGTTTTGCGGTATTCGTTATGCGTTATGCGTTATGCGTTATGCGTTATCCGTTGTTCGTTATGCGTTATGCGTTGTGCGTTATACGTTTGCGTTATGCGTTATGCGTTATACGGTATGCGTTATGCGTTATACGTTAAGCGTTATGCGTTATGCGTTATGCGTTAGGGGTTATGCGTTATGCGTTATGCGTTAGGCGTTATGCATTATGCATTATGCGTTATGCGTTATGAGTTATACGTTATGCGTTATGCGTTAGGGGTTATGCGTTATGCGTTATGCGTTATGCTTTATGCGTTATGCATTATGCGTTATGCGTTATGCGATATGCGTTATCCGTTATGCGTTATGCGTTATTCGTTATGAGTAATGAGTTATAAGTTATGCGTTATGCGTTATGCTTTATGCGTTATGCGTTATGCGTTATGCGTTATGCGTTATGCTTTATGCATTATGCGTTATGCGTTATGCGTTATGCGTTATGCGTTATGCGTTATGCGTTATGCGTTATGCTTTATGCGTTATGCGTTACTCCTTATGAGTTATGAGTTATAAGTTATGCGTAATGCGTTATGCGTTATGCGTTATGCTTTATGCGTTATGCGTTATGCGTTATGCGTTATGCGTTATGCGTGATCCGTTATGCGTTATGCGTTATGCGTTATGCGTTATGCGTTATACGGTATGCGTTATGCGTTATGCGTTTGCGTTATGCGTTATGCGTTATGCGTTATGCGTTATGCGTTATGCTTTATTCGTTATGCGTTATGAGTTATACGTTATGCGTTATGCGTTATGCGTTGTGCGTTATGCGTTATGCGTTACGCGTTATGCGTTATGCGTTATGCTTTATGCGATATGCGTTACTCCTTATGAGTTATGAGTTATAAGTTATGCGTTATGCGTTATGCGTTATGCGTTATGCGTTATGCGTTATGCGTTATGCGTTATGCGTTGTGCGTTATGGGTTATGATTTATGCGTTATGCGATATGAGTTATGCGTTAAGCGTTATGCGTTATGCGTTATGCGTTATGCGTTATGCGTTATGCGTTATGCGTTATGCGTTATGCGTTATGCGTTATGCGTTATGCGTTATGCGTTATGCGTTATGCGTTATGCGTTGTGCATTATGCGTTATGCGTTGTGCGTTATGGGTTATGATTTATGCGTTATGCGATATGAGTTATGCGTTAAGCGTTATGCGTTATGCGTTATGCGTTATGCGTTATGCGTTATGCGTTATGCGTTATGCGTTATGCGTTATGCGTTATGCGTTATGCGTTATGCGTTATGCGTTATGCGTTATGCGTTATGCGTTATGCGTTATGCGTTATGCGTTATGCGTTATGCGTTATGCGATATGCGTCATGCATCAAGCCTTATGCGAATGCGATATGCGTCATGCATCAAGCCTTATGCGTTATGGGTTATGCGTTAACGTTATGCGTTATGCGTTATGATTTATGCTTTATGCGTTATGCGTTATGCGTGATCCGACATGCGTTATGCATTTTGCGTTATTCGTTATGAGTTATGAGTTATAAGTTATGCGTAATGCGTTATGCGTTATGCGTTATGCCTTATGCGTTATGCGTTATGCGTTATGCGTTATGCGTTATGCGTTATGCGTTATGCGTTATGCGTTATGCGCTATTCGTTATACGGTATGCGTTATGCGTTATGCGTTATGCGTTATGCGTTATGCGTTATGCGTTATGCGTTATGCTTTATGCGTTATGCGTCATGCGTTATGCTTTATGCGTTATGCGTTACTCCTTATGAGTTATGGGTTATAAGTTATGCGTAATGCGTTATGCGTTATGCGTTATGCATTATGCTTTATCCGTTATGCGTTATGCGTTATGCTTTATGCGTTATGCGTTATGAGTTATGAGTAATGAGTTATAAGTTATGTGTTATGCGTTATTCGTTACGAGTAATGAGTTATAAGTTATGCGTTATGCGTTATGCTTTATGCGTTATGCGTTATGCTTTATGCGTTATGCGTTACTCCTTATGAGTTATGAGTTATAAGTTATGCGTAATGCGGTATGCGTTATACGTTATACGTTATGCGTTATGCGTTATGCGTTATGCGTTATGCGTTATGCGTTATGCATTATGCGTTATGCGTTATGCGTTATGCGTTAAGCGTTATGCGTTTTGCTGTATTCATTATGCGTTGTGCATTATGAGTTATGCGTTATGTGTTATGCTTTATGCGTTATGCGTTATGCGTTACGCTTTATGCGTTATGCATTATGCGTTATGCGTTATGCGTTATGCATTATTCGTTATGCGTTATGCGTGATCCGTTATGCGTTAAGCGTTATGCGTTTTGCTGTTTTCGTAATGCGTTGTGCATTATGTGTTATGCGTTATGTGTTATGCGTTATGCGTTATGCGTGATCCGTTATGTGTTAGGCGATGTACGTTTTGCGGTATTCGTTATGAGTTATGCGTTATGCGTTATCCGTTGTTCGTTATGCGTTATGCGTTGTGCGTTATACGTTTGCGTTATGCGTTATGCGTCATACGGTATGCGTTATGCGTTATACGTTATGCGTTATGCGTTATGCGTTATGCGATATGCGTTATGCGTTATGCGTTATGCTTTATGCGTTGTGCGTTATTAGTTACACGTTATGCGTTATGCGTTATGCGTTATGCGTTATGCGTTATGCGTTATGCATTATGCGTTATGCGTTATGCGTGATCCGTTATGCGTTAAGCGTTATGCGTTTTGCTGTATTCGTAATGCGTTGTGCATTATGTGTTATGCGTTATGTGTTATGCGTTATGCGTTATGCGTTATACGTTATGCGTTTGCGTTATGCGTGATCCGTTATGTGTTAGGCGATATACGTTTTGCGGTATTCGTTATGCGTTATGCGTTATGCGTTATGCGTTATCCGTTGTTCGTTATGCGTTATGCGTTGTGCGTTATACGTTTGCGTTATGCGTTATGCGTTATACGGTATGCGTTATGCGTTATACGTTATGCGTTATGCGTTATGCGATATGCGTTATGCGTTAGGCGTTATGCTTTATGCGTTGTGCGTTATTAGTTACACGTTATGCGTTATGCGTTATGCGTTATGCGTTAGGGGTTATGCGTTATGCGTTATGCGTTAGGCGTTATGCGTTATGCGTTATGCGTTATGCGTTATGAGTTATACGTTATGCGTTATGCGTTAGGGGTTATGCGTTATGCGTTATGCGTTATGCTTTATGCGTTATGCATTATGCGTTATGCGTTATGCGTTATGCGTTAGGGGTTATGCGTTATGCGTTATGCGTTAGGCGTTATGCGTTATGCGTTATGCGTTATGCGTTATGCGTTATGCGTTATGCGTTATGCTTTATGCGTTATGCGTCATGCGTTATGCTTTATGCGTTATGCGTTACTCCTTATGAGTTATGGGTTATAAGTTATGCGTAATGCGTTATGCGTTATGCGTTATGCATTATGCTTTATCCGTTATGCGTTATGCGTTATGCTTTATGCGTTATGCGTTATGAGTTATGAGTAATGAGTTATAAGTTATGTGTTATGCGTTATTCGTTACGAGTAATGAGTTATAAGTTATGCGTTATGCGTTATGCTTTATGCGTTATGCGTTATGCTTTATGCGTTATGCGTTACTCCTTATGAGTTATGAGTTATAAGTTATGCGTAATGCGGTATGCGTTATACGTTATACGTTATGCGTTATGCGTTATGCGTTATGCGTTATGCGTTATGCGTTATGCATTATGCGTTATGCGTTATGCGTTATGCGTTAAGCGTTATGCGTTTTGCTGTATTCATTATGCGTTGTGCATTATGAGTTATGCGTTATGTGTTATGCTTTATGCGTTATGCGTTATGCGTTACGCTTTATGCGTTATGCATTATGCGTTATGCGTTATGCGTTATGCATTATGCGTTATGCGTTATGCGTGATCCGTTATGCGTTAAGCGTTATGCGTTTTGCTGTATTCGTAATGCGTTGTGCATTATGTGTTATGCGTTATGTGTTATGCGTTATGCGTTATGCGTTATACGTTATGCGTTATGCGTTATGCGTGATCCGTTGTTCGTTATGCGTTATGCGTTGTGCGTTATACGTTTGCGTTATGCGTTATGCGTTATACGGTATGCGTTATGCGTTATACGTTATGCGTTATGCGTTATGCGATATGCGTTATGCGTTAGGCGTTATGCTTTATGCGTTGTGCGTTATTAGTTACACGTTATGCGTTATGCGTTATGCGTTATGCGTTAGGGGTTATGCGTTATGCGTTATGCGTTAGGCGTTATGCGTTATGCGTTATGCGTTATGCGTTATGAGTTATACGTTATGCGTTATGCGTTAGGGGTTATGCGTTATGCGTTATGCGTTATGCTTTATGCGTTATGCATTATGCGTTATGCGTTATGCGATATGCGTTATCCGTTATGCGTTATGCGTTATTCGTTATGAGTAATGAGTTATAAGTTATGCGTTATGCGTTATGCTTTATGCGTTATGCGTTATGCGTTATGCGTTATGCTTTATGCATTATGCGTTATGCGTTATGCGTTATGCGTTATGCGTTATGCGTTATGCGTTATGCTTTATGCGTTATGCGTTACTCCTTATGAGTTATGAGTTATAAGTTATGCGTAATGCGTTATGCGTTATGCGTTATGCTTTATGCGTTATGCGTTATGCGTTATGCGTTATGCGTTATGCGTGATCCGTTATGCGTTATGCGTTCTGCGTTATGCGTTATGCGTTATGCGTTATGCGTTATGCGTTATGCGTTATGCGTTATGCGTTATGCGTTATGCGTTATGCGTTATGCGTTATGCGTTATGCGTTATTCGTTATGTGTTAGGTGATATACGTTTTGCGGTATTCGTTATGCGTTATGCGTTATGCGTTATGCGTTATCCGTTGTTCATTATGCGTTATGCGTTGTGCGTTATACGTTTGCGTTATGCGTTATGCGTTATACGGTATGCGTTATGCGTTATACGTTATGCGTTATGCGTTATGCGATATGCGTTATGTGTTATGCGTTATGCTTTATGCGTTGTGCGTTATTAGTTACACGTTATGCGTTATGCGTTATGCGTTATGCGTTAGGGGTTATGCGTTATGCGTTATGCGTTAGGCGTTATGCGTTATGCGTTATGCGTTATGAGTTATACGTTATGCGTTATGCGTTAGGGGTTATGCGTTATGCGTTATGCGTTATGCTTTATGCGTTATGCATTATGCGGTATGCGTTATGCGATATGCGTTATGCGTTATGCGTTATGCGTTATGCGTTATGCGTTATGCATTATGCGTTATGCGTTATGCGTTATGCGTTATGCGTTATTCGTTATGAGTAATGAGTTATAAGTTATGCGTTATGCGTTGTGCGTTATACGTTTGCGTTATGCGTTATGCGTTATCCTTTATGCGTTATGCGTTATGCGTTATGCGTTATGCGTTATGCGTTATGCGATATGCGTTATGCGTTATGCGTTATGCGTTATGCGTTATGCGTTATGCGTTATGCGTTATGCGTTATGCGTTATGCATTATGCGTTATGCGTTATGCGTTATGCGTTATGCGTTATTCGTTATGAGTAATGAGTTATAAGTTATGCGTTATGCGTTGTGCGTTATGCGTTATGCGTTATGCGTTATGCGTTATGCGTTATGCGTTATGCGTTATGCGTTATGCATTATGCGTTATGCGTTATGCGTTATGCGTTATGCGTTATTCGTTATGAGTAATGAGTTATAAGTTATGCGTTATGCGTTATGCTTTATGCATTATGCGTTATGCGTTATGCGTTATGCGTTATGCGTTATGCGTTATGCATTATGCGTTATGCGTTATGCGTTATGCGTTATGCGTTATTCGTTATGAGTAATGAGTTATAAGTTATGCGTTATGCGTTATGCTTTATGCATTATGCGTTATGCTTTATGCGTTATGCGTTATGAGTTATACGTTATGCGTTATGCATTATGCGTTATGCGTTATGCGTTATGCGTTATATGTTATGCGTTATGCGTTATGCGTTGTGCGTTATACGTTTGCGTTATGCGTTATGCGTTATGCGTTATACGGTATGCGTTATGCGTTATGCGTTTGCGTTATGCGTTATGCGTTATGCGTTATGCGTTACTCCTTATGAGTTATGAGTTATAAGTTATGCGTAATGTGTTATGCGTTATGCGTTATGCTTTATGCGTTATGCGTTATGCGTTATGCGTTATGCGTTTTGCTGTATTCGTTATGCGTTGAGCATTATGCGTTATGCGTTATTTGTTATGCGTTATGCGTTATGCGTTATACGTTATGCGTTATGCGTTATGCGTGATCCGTTATGTGTTAGGCGATATACGTTTTGCGGTATTCGTTATGCGTTATGATTTATGCTTTATGCTTTATGCGTTATGCGTTATGCGTTATGAGTTATGCGTTATGAGTTATGCGTTATGCGTTATGCGTTATGCGTTATGCGTTATGCGTTTTGCGGTATTCGTTATGCGTTATGCGTTATGCGTGATCCGTTATGTGTTAGGCGATATACGTTTTGCGGTATTCGTTATGCGTTATGCGTTATGCGTTATCCGTTGTTCGTTATGCGTTATGCGTTGTGCGTTATACGTTTGCGTTATGCGTTATGCGTCATACGGTATGCGTTATGCGTTATACGTTATGCGTTATGCGTTATGCGATATGCGTTATGCGTTATGCGTTATGCTTTATGCGTTGTGCGTTATTAGTTACACGTTATGCGTTATGCGTTATGCGTTATGCGTTATGCGTTATGCGTTATTCATTATGCGTTATGCGTTATGCGTGATCCGTTATGCGTTAAGCGTTATGCGTTTTGCTGTATTCGTAATGCGTTGTGCATTATGTGTTATGCGTTATGTGTTATGCGTTATGCGTTATGCGTTATACGTTATGCGTTTGCGTTATGCGTGATCCGTTATGTGTTAGGCGATATACGTTTTGCCGTATTCGTTATGCGTTATGCGTTATGCGTTATGCGTTATCCGTTGTTCGTTATGCGTTATGCGTTGTGCGTTATACGTTTGCGTTATGCGTTATGCGTTATACGGTATGCGTTATGCGTTATACGTTATGCGTTATGCGTTATGCGATATGCGTTATGCGTTATACGTTATGCGTTATGCGTTATGCGATATGCGTTATGCGTTATGCGTTATGCGTTATGCGTTAGGGGTTATGCGTTATGCGTTATGCGTTAGGCGTTATGCGTTATGCGTTATGCGTTATGCGTTATGAGTTATACGTTATGCGTTATGCGTTAGGGGTTATGCGTTATGCGTTATGCGTTATGCTTTATGCGTTATGCATTATGCGTTATGCGTTATGCGATATGCGTTATCCGTTATGCGTTATGCGTTATTCGTTATGAGTAATGAGTTATAAGTTATGCGTTATGCGTTATGCTTTATGCGTTATGCGTTATGCGTTATGCGTTATGCTTTATGCATTATGCGTTATGCGTTATGCGTTATGCGTTATGCGTTATGCGTTATGCGTTATGCGTTATGCTTTATGCGTTATGCGTTACTCCTTATGAGTTATGAGTTATAAGTTATGCGTAATGCGTTATGCGTTATGCGTTATGCTTTATGCGTTATGCGTTATGCGTTATGCGTTATGCGTTATGCGTGATCCGTTATGCGTTATGCGTTATGCGTTATGCGTTATGCGTTATGCGTTATGCGTTATGCGTTATGCGTTATGCGTTATGCGTTATGCGTTATGCGTTATGCGTTATGCGTTATGCGTTATGCGTTATGCGTTATGCGTTATGCGTTATGCGTTATGCGTTATGCGTTATTCGTTATGTGTTAGGCGATATACGTTTTGCGGTATTCGTTATGCGTTATGCGTTATGCGTTATGCGTTATCCGTTGTTCATTATGCGTTATGCGTTGTGCGTTATACGTTTGCGTTATGCGTTATGCGTTATACGGTATGCGTTATGCGTTATACGTTATGCGTTATGCGTTATGCGATATGCGTTATGTGTTATGCGTTATGCTTTATGCGTTGTGCGTTATTAGTTACACGTTATGCGTTATGCGTTATGCGTTATGCGTTAGGGGTTATGCGTTATGCGTTATGCGTTAGGCGTTATGCGTTATGCGTTATGCGTTATGAGTTATACGTTATGCGTTATGCGTTAGGGGTTATGCGTTATGCGTTATGCGTTATGCTTTATGCGTTATGCGTTATGCGGTATGCGTTATGCGATATGCGTTATGCGTTATGCGTTATGCGTTATGCGTTATGCGTTATGCATTATGCGTTATGCGTTATGCGTTATGCGTTATGCGTTATTCGTTATGAGTAATGAGTTATAAGTTATGCGTTATGCGTTGTGCGTTATACGTTTGCGTTATGCGTTATGCGTTATCCTTTATGCGTTATGCGTTATGCGTTATGCGTTATGCGTTATGCGTTATGCGTTATGCGTTATGCGTTATGCGTTATGCGTTATGCGTTATGCGTTATGCGTTATGCGTTATGCGTTATGCGTTATGCATTATGCGTTATGCGTTATGCGTTATGCGTTATGCGTTATTCGTTATGAGTAATGAGTTATAAGTTATGCGTTATGCGTTATGCTTTATGCATTATGCGTTATGCGTTATGCGTTATGCGTTATGCGTTATGCGTTATGCGTTATGCGTTATGCTTTATGCGTTATGCGTTACTCCTTATGAGTTATGAGTTATAAGTTATGCGTAATGCGTTATGCGTTATGCGTTATGCGTTATGCGTTATGCGTTATGCGTTATGCTTTATGCGTTATGCGTTATGAGTTATACGTTATGCGTTATGCATTATGCGTTATGCGTTATGCGTTATGCGTTATGCGTTATATGTTATGCGTTATGCGTTATGCGTTATGCGTTATGCGTTGTGCGTTATACGTTTGCGTTATGCGTTATGCGTTATGCGTTATACGGTATGCGTTATGCGTTATGCGTTTGCGTTATGCGTTATGCGTTATGCGTTACTCCTTATGAGTTATGAGTTATAAGTTATGCGTAATGTGTTATGCGTTATGCGTTATGCTTTATGCGTTATGCGTTATGCGTTATGCGTTATGCGTTATGCGTTACGCTTTATGCGTTATGCATTATGCGTTATGCGTTATGCGTTATGCATTATGCGTTATGCGTTATGCGTGATGCGTTATGCGTTAAGCGTTATGCGTTTTGCTGTATTCGTTATGCGTTGAGCATTATGCGTTATGCGTTATTTGTTATGCGTTATGCGTTATGCGTTATACGTTATGCGTTATGCGTTATGCGTGATCCCTTATGTGTTAGGCGATATACGTTTTGCGGTATTCGTTACGCGTTATGATTTATGCTTTATGCTTTATGCGTTATGCGTTATGCGTTATGAGTTATGCGTTATGAGTTATGCGTTATGCGTTATGCGTTATGCGTTATGCGTTATGCGTTATGCGTTATGCGTTATGCGTTATGCGTTATGCGATATGCGTCATGCATCAAGCCTTATGCGATATGCGATATGCGTCATGCATCAAGCCTTATGCGTTACGGGATATGCGTTAACGTTATGCGTTATGCGTTATGATTTATGCTTTATGCGTTATGCGTTATGCGTGATCCGACATGCGTTATGCATTTTGCGTTATGCGTTATTCGTTATGAGTTATGAGTTATAAGTTATGCGTAATGCGTTATGCGTTATGCGTTATGCGTTATGCGTTATTCGTTATGCATTATGCTTTATCCGTTATGCGTTATGCGTTATGCTTTATGCGTTATGCGTTATGCGTTATGCGTTATGGGTTATAAGTTATGCGTAATGCGGTATGCGTTATACGTTATACGTTATGCGTTATGCGTTATGCGTTATGCGTTATACGTTATGCGTTATGCGTTATGCATTATGCGTTATGCGTTATGAGTTATGCGTTAAGCGTTATGCGTTTTGCTGTATTCATTATGCGTTGTGCATTATGAGTTATGCGTTATGTGTTATGCTTTATGCGTTATGCGTTATGCGTTACGCTTTATGCGTTATGCATTATGCGTTATGCGTTATGCGTTATGCGTTATACGTTATGCGTTATGCGTTATGCATTATGCGTTATGCGTTATGCGTTATGCGTTAAGCGTTATGCGTTTTGCTGTATTCATTATGCGTTGTGCATTATGAGTTATGCGTTATGTGTTATGCTTTATGCGTTATGCGTTATGCGTTACGCTTTATGCGTTATGCATTATGCGTTATGCGTTATGCGTTATGCGTTATGCATTATGCGTTATGCGTTATGCGTTATGCGTTATGCGTTATGCTTTATGCGTTATGCGTCATGCGTTATGCGTTATGCGTTATGCGTTACTCCTTATGAGTTATGGGTTATAAGTTATGCGTAATGCGTTATGCGTTATGCGTTATGCATTATGCTTTATCCGTTATGCGTTATGCGTTATGCTTTATGCGTTATGCGTTATGAGTTATGAGTAATGAGTTATAAGTTATGTGTTATGCGTTATTCGTTACGAGTAATGAGTTATAAGTTATGCGTTATGCGTTATGCTTTATGCGTTATGCGTTATGCTTTATGCGTTATGCGTTACTCCTTATGAGTTATGAGTTATAAGTTATGCGTAATGCGGTATGCGTTATACGTTATACGTTATGCGTTATGCGTTATGCGTTATGCGTTATGCGTTATGCGTTATGCATTATGCGTTATGCGTTATGCGTTATGCGTTAAGCGTTATGCGTTTTGCTGTATTCATTATGCGTTGTGCATTATGAGTTATGCGTTATGTGTTATGCTTTATGCGTTATGCGTTATGCGTTACGCTTTATGCGTTATGCATTATGCGTTATGCGTTATGCGTTATGCGTTATGCATTATGCGTTATGCGTTATGCGTGATCCGTTATGCGTTAAGCGTTATGCGTTTTGCTGTATTCGTAATGCGTTGTGCATTATGTGTTATGCGTTATGTGTTATGCGTTATGCGTTATGCGTTATACGTTATGCGTTATGCGTTATGCGTGATCCGTTATGTGTTAGGCGATATACGTTTTGCGGTATTCGTTATGCGTTATGCGTTATGCGTGATCCGTTATGTGTTAGGCGATATACGTTTTGCGGTATTCGTTATGCGTTATGCGTTATGCGTGATCCGTTATGCGTTAAGCGTTATGCGTTTTGCTGTATTCGTAATGCGTTGTGCATTATGTGTTATGCGTTATGTGTTATGCGTTATGCGTTATGCGTTATACGTTATGCGTTTGCGTTATGCGTGATCCGTTATGTGTTAGGCGATATACGTTTTGCGGTATTCGTTATGCGTTATGCGTTATGCGTTATGCGTTATCCGTTGTTCGTTATGCGTTATGCGTTGTGCGTTATACGTTTGCGTTATGCGTTATGCGTTATACGGTATGCGTTATGCGTTATACGTTATGCGTTATGCGTTATGCGATATGCGTTATACGGTATGCGTTATGCGTTATACGTTATGCGTTATGCGTTATGCGTTAGGCGTTATGCGTTATGCGTTATGCGTTATGCGTTATGAGTTATACGTTATGCGTTATGCGTTAGGGGTTATGCGTTATGCGTTATGCGTTATGCTTTATGCGTTATGCATTATGCGTTATGCGTTATGCGATATGCGTTATCCGTTATGCGTTATGCGTTATTCGTTATGAGTAATGAGTTATAAGTTATGCGTTATGCGTTATGCTTTATGCGTTATGCGTTATGCGTTATGCGTTATGCTTTATGCATTATGCGTTATGCGTTATGCGTTATGCGTTATGCGTTATGCGTTATGCGTTATGCTTTATGCGTTATGCGTTACTCCTTATGAGTTATGAGTTATAAGTTATGCGTAATGCGTTATGCGTTATGCGTTATGCTTTATGCGTTATGCGTTATGCGTTATGCGTTATGCGTTATGCGTTATGCGTGATCCGTTATGCGTTATGCGTTATGCGTTATGCGTTATGCGTTATGCGTTATGCGTTATGCGTTATGCGTTATGCGTTATGCGTTATGCGTTATGCGTTATGCGTTATTTGTTATGCGTTATGCGTTATGCGTTATGCGTTATGCGTTATTCGTTATGTGTTAGGCGATATACGTTTTGCGGTATTCGTTATGCGTTATGCGTTATGCGTTATGCGTTATCCGTTGTTCATTATGCGTTATGCGTTGTGCGTTATACGTTTGCGTTATGCGTTATGCGTTATACGGTATGCGTTATGCGTTATACGTTATGCGTTATGCGTTATGCGATATGCGTTATGTGTTATGCGTTATGCTTTATGCGTTGTGCGTTATTAGTTACACGTTATGCGTTATGCGTTATGCGTTATGCGTTAGGGGTTATGCGTTATGCGTTATGCGTTAGGCGTTATGCGTTATGCGTTATGCGTTATGAGTTATACGTTATGCGTTATGCGTTAGGGGTTATGCGTTATGCGTTATGCTTTATGCGTTATGCATTATGCGTTATGCGTTATGCGATATGCGTTATGCGTTATGCGTTATGCGTTATGCGTTATGCGTTATGCATTATGCGTTATGCGTTATGCGTTATGCGTTATGCGTTATTCGTTATGAGTAATGAGTTATAAGTTATGCGTTATGCGTTGTGCGTTATACGTTTGCGTTATGCGTTATGCGTTATCCTTTATGCGTTATGCGTTATGCGTTATGCGTTATGCGTTATGCGTTATGCGATATGCGTTATGCGTTATGCGTTATGCGTTATGCGTTATGCGTTATGCGTTATGCGTTATGCGTTATGCGTTATGCATTATGCGTTATGCGTTATGCGTTATGCGTTATGCGTTATTCGTTATGAGTAATGAGTTATAAGTTATGCGTTATGCGTTATGCTTTATGCATTATGCGTTATGCGTTATGCGTTATGCGTTATGCGTTATGCGTTATGCGTTATGCTTTATGCGTTATGCGTTACTCCTTATGAGTTATGAGTTATAAGTTATGCGTAATGCGTTATGCGTTATGCGTTATGCGTTATGCGTTATGCGTTATGCGTTATGCGTTATGCTTTATGCGTTATGCGTTATGAGTTATACGTTATGCGTTATGCATTATGCGTTATGCGTTATGCGTTATGCGTTATGCGTTATATGTTATGCGTTATGCGTTATGCGTTATGCGTTATGCGTTGTGCGTTATACGTTTGCGTTATGCGTTCTGCGTTATGCGTTATACGGTATGCGTTATGCGTTATGCGTTTGCGTTATGCGTTATGCGTTATGCGTTACTCCTTATGAGTTATGAGTTATAAGTTATGCGTAATGTGTTATGCGTTATGCGTTATGCTTTATGCGTTATGCGTTATGCGTTATGCGTTATGCGTTATGCGTTACGCTTTATGCGTTATGCATTATGCGTTATGCGTTATGCGTTATGCATTATGCGTTATGCGTTATGCGTGATGCGTTATGCGTTAAGCGTTATGCGTTTTGCTGTATTCGTTATGCGTTGAGCATTATGCGTTATGCGTTATTTGTTATGCGTTATGCGTTATGCGTTATACGTTATGCGTTATGCGTTATGCGTGATCCGTTATGTGTTAGGCGATATACGTTTTGCGGTATTCGTTATGCGTTATGATTTATGCTTTATGCTTTATGCGTTATGCGTTATGCGTTATGCGTTATGAGTTATGCGTTATGAGTTATGCGTTATGCGTTATGCGTTATGCGTTATGCGTTATGCGTTTTGCGGTATTCGTTATGCGTTGTGCATTATGCGTTATGCGTTGTGCGTTATGGGTTATGATTTATGCGTTATGCGATATAAATTATGCGTTAAGCGTTATGCGTTATGCGTTATGCGTTATGATTTATGCGTTATGCGTTATGCGTTATGCGTTATGCGTTATGCGATATGCGTCATGCATCAAGCCTTATGCGATATGCGATATGCGTCATGCATCAAGCCTTATGCGTTACGGGATATGCGTTAACGTTATGCGTTATGCGTTATGATTTATGCTTTATGCGTTATGCGTTATGCGTGATCCGACATGCGTTATGCATTTTGCGTTATGCGTTATTCGTTATGAGTTATGAGTTATAAGTTATGCGTAATGCGTTATGCGTTATGCGTTATGCGTTATGCGTTATTCGTTATGCATTATGCTTTATCCGTTATGCGTTATGCGTTATGCTTTATGCGTTATGCGTTATGCGTTATGGGTTATAAGTTATGCGTAATGCGGTATGCGTTATACGTTATACGTTATGCTTTATGCGTTGTGCGTTATTAGTTACACGTTATGCGTTATGCGTTATGCGTTATGCGTTAGGGGTTATGCGTTATGCGTTATGCGTTAGGCGTTATGCGTTATGCGTTATGCGTTATGAGTTATACGTTATGCGTTATGCGTTAGGGGTTATGCGTTATGCGTTATGCGTTATGCTTTATGCGTTATGCATTATGCGTTATGCGTTATGCGATATGCGTTATGCGTTATGCGTTATGCGTTATGCGTTATGCGTTATGCATTATGCGTTATGCGTTATGCGTTATGCGTTATGCGTTATTCGTTATGAGTAATGAGTTATAAGTTATGCGTTATGCGTTGTGCGTTATACGTTTGCGTTATGCGTTATGCGTTATCCTTTATGCGTTATGCGTTATGCGTTATGCGTTATGCGTTATGCGTTATGCGATATGCGTTATGCGTTATGCGTTATGCGTTATGCGTTATGCGTTATGCGTTATGCGTTATGCGTTATGCGTTATGCATTATGCGTTATGCGTTATGCGTTATGCGTTATGCGTTATTCGTTATGAGTAATGAGTTATGCGTTATGCGTTATGCTTTATGCATTATGCGTTATGCGTTATGCGTTATGCGTTATGCGTTATGCGTTATGCGTTATGCTTTATGCGTTATGCGTTACTCCTTATGAGTTATGAGTTATAAGTTATGCGTAATGCGTTATGCGTTATGCGTTATGCGTTATGCGTTATGCGTTATGCGTTATGCGTTATGCTTTATGCGTTATGCGTTATGAGTTATACGTTATGCGTTATGCATTATGCGTTATGCGTTATGCGTTATGCGTTATGCGTTATATGTTATGCGTTATGCGTTATGCGTTATGCGTTATGCGTTATGCGTTGTGCGTTATACGTTTGCGTTATGCGTTATGCGTTATGCGTTATACGGTATGCGTTATGCGTTATGCGTTTGCGTTATGCGTTATGCGTTATGCGTTTCTCCTTATGAGTTATGAGTTATAAGTTATGCGTAATGTGTTATGCGTTATGCGTTATGCTTTATGCGTTATGCGTTATGCGTTATGCGTTATGCGTTATGCGTTACGCTTTATGCGTTATGCATTATGCGTTATGCGTTATGCGTTATGCATTATGCGTTATGCGTTATGCGTGATGCGTTATGCGTTAAGCGTTATGCGTTTTGCTGTATTCGTTATGCGTTGAGCATTATGCGTTATGCGTTATTTGTTATGCGTTATGCGTTATGCGTTATACGTTATGCGTTATGCGTTATGCGTGATCCGTTATGTGTTAGGCGATATACGTTTTGCGGTATTCGTTATGCGTTATGATTTATGCTTTATGCTTTATGCGTTATGCGTTATGCGTTATGCGTTATGAGTTATGCGTTATGAGTTATGCGTTATGCGTTATGCGTTATGCGTTATGCGTTATGCGTTATGCGTTTTGCGGTATTCGTTATGCGTTGTGCATTATGCGTTATGCGTTGTGCGTTATGGGTTATGATTTATGCGTTATGCGATATAAGTTATGCGTTAAGCGTTATGCGTTATGCGTTATGCGTTATGCGTTATGCGTTATGCGATATGCGTCATGCATCAAGCCTTATGCGATATGCGATATGCGTCATGCATCAAGCCTTATGCGTTACGGGATATGAGTAGTGAATATAGGCAGGTTCTAACCCAGTAGGCGAGGGGGGTCTTATCCTTGCGGGGAAAGAGGGGGGGCGCGCGGCGATCTTGAAGGAGGAGTGGGGGGGATGGCGCGTGCGGTTTTCCGTTATCGCGCCTGCGGTTTCGGCACATCCGTTATCGCACATCCGATTTTTCAAGATTGCGGTTTCGCGCATGCACATCCGTTATCGCGCATGCACATCCGATTTTGCGGCGTCGGACTATTGTTGTCTCTCTCGCTCGCAAAATTATCTACCGCGGACTAGTTTTCCCTCTCTTCTACATCCTCTCTTGCATTTTCAAGATCTGTCCTTCTTCAGAACGCGCGATTGTTGTTTCTCTCTCGCTCTTCCTGTTTCTATCTTTTTCCTACCAATTTCTCTCTCTCTCGCATCGACCGTTGCATTTTTTTTTCTGAACCACATCCTTCGCGTATTTGTTTCATAATAATATTATGCGACAATGTTTCTTTCCTGCCAATTTCTCTCTCTCGCATCGGTCGCTGCATTTTTCTGAACCATATCCTTCGTTTTTTCCTTTGTTAATGCGAATGTATTTGTTTCATAATAATATTATGTAGCAATGTTTCTTTCCTACCAATTTTGTCTCTCTCGCATCGACCGTTGCATTTTTCCGAACCACATCCTTCGTTTTTTCTTTGTTAATGCGAATGTATTTGTTTCATAATATTATGTATGTGGATGTGACAATGAATACCAGACGTAGATTCGGAATAAAAAGTTGTGTCATGCGATGGAGTACGCGGCGGAGGTGCCCTCGCTACAAACATTTGCCGCGACGAAGTTATTCGAGTTTGATATTCGCAATTATTCGAAGACGTATCAGCAGATTTTGGAGCGATATTTTCGCGTTCTTTCGTGCGAGATTTATTGCGTTGTTCGCAAAAAATTTCCGCCCGGCATAGTTCCATACGTGACGGTTTTAACGTACAAACCGCTGGACTTGTTGTGCGACGTAAGGAACGAGAACATCGATCTTTTACGAGTGTTCGTTTTCCTAAAACCGAAACGGAAATTGTCGTTGTATTTAAGGAAAGCTGTGCTTCGATATCGTAGAACCGATTATGTTTACACGGGAGTGTTAGCATCGAGGCGTCATTGCGTGTCACGTATTGTTTTGACTCCTCCTTTTTTGCCGATCACGAAACATCGTTTATGTTTCTCGAGCGACGAGGAATATTGATATGTCGGTTTTAACATTAAAAAATTTGGCTTGGAGTCATGTTATAAATTTGTATTTGAACGATCGTTTTCCCATCGAGCAGAAAGCGATGATCGAACGTTTTATGCGAAACGACGTTACGAGTCGTATATGTTTTTTCTATACAAAGAGATTTAGTCAAGTTGTGTCGCCATGGCCCGCGGTCGAGTCACCGTCCACGATATTGGATATAATAAAAACGGGCGAACGCCGAATCATGTTAACTGGATGCGAAGTATAATTGTGTTTCTACGAACTGGTAATTTAACGGATGACGTGAAATTGAAGTTAAAAAAAATTATTTTTGCGCAAGATGATTGAGATTTGTAAAAAGGCGTTAAAGTGTCTGACGCGTATGTCGGTGCTGATCAGAACCATCGACGAGTATCGCGAATGGTCTCGCTCGTATATCGAGACTTTACAGTACTGCACCAATTATTTATCCCGTATGAAGGATGAATTATCGGTAGGCGCGAAATTTAGTTTAATATCGCTAATATGCCGTTTGAAGAGTTTAAACGTTTCGCTGGATTATCGTTTTTCGTCGCGCGTTGGTCGAGGTTTATGCGATACGAGTCGCAGCGGTGCGAGAGCATCGACTCTTCGTTGGGAAGATATCGAGTCGGCGTTTCGAAACCGTATATCGAGCGGTGTTGTTATCAACGTTGAGCATATCGATCCTCGCCAATTTTTACAACACGCGAAGCGGATAATTACGAGACGCGTTACGGAACTTTTGAACGAGCATTCATCGGTGAAAGTGAACATTATGTTGGAAGCGGAATTTGTGTTGCGCAACATGGTTTCGGTGAAAAGTTTCAGCACACGAAATTTTGCGCTGTTTCGAACGAGCGATTTACGTCGATGGTACCTGAAAAACGTTATGCCAACGATTTTAACATCGATGGAAGAATTTCAAGAACGAGACAGCGGATGGGCGCTATCGAAGATACTGCATCTAATAGTGAATTGCAACGTGTATCGACCACTGCAAGCTGGCACCAGTTCGCGTATACCTCGAGCGATACAGCTGAAGAGAGCAGTAATCAGCGTCAACGACGGCGGCGAAGCCTGTTTTTTTTGGTCGGTCGTGGCTGGTCTCTACCCGGTTGTGAAACATCCGGAGCGTTCCACCTCCTATCCACATTACCGTACAGTGCTTCGAACCGAAGGTTTTCGGCTGCCCATATCCTTCAAAGATATTCGAAAATTCGAACGGGTAAACGACGTTTCCGTGAACGTGTTCGAATGGGTGGACCGTAAGAAGTTTGGAACGCTTCATCTGACCGAGAAGAAGCGGAGCAAGCATGTTAATTTGCTTTTTCTACAGAGGACTTCGCACAATCATTACATGTGTATAAGAAATTTATCACGATTGGTTTCATCGCAGCTTAGCAAGAACAATCATGCCAAGCGTATTTGCGAGCGGTAAGTTGAACACATTTTTTTCTTTTCAATCAAAAGTGTCGATGTTATATATTCGTTTTTTCCTCCTCAGATGCCTACAATATTTCTCATCGCAAGAGAGATTAGACGCCCATGCAACCGATTGCAATCGAATAAACGAATGCGCTCTGACGCTTCCGACCCCGGAAGATATGTGGTTGCGGTTTGGTAACTACGCGTACAAAGAACGGACGCCTTTCGTCATTTACGCCGATTTAGAATGTTTGCTGAAGAAACAGGAAGAACAGAGCTGCAGAGCGCGTATGCAGTATCAGCATCACCACGCATTCAGCATAGGTTATTACGTACATTGTCGATACAATGCTACTTTGTGCGAGTATCAAGCTTGTTCCAGAGCAGAGGGATGCTCGGCATGGTTCGCGGAAAAGTTGTACGAATTGAGCCACAAATTACAGTCGATACTCGATAAAAAAGTACCGATGAAGGCGTTAACCAAAGCGCAAAAATTAGATTTTCTTAATGCCTCGCATTGTCACATATGCGAAAAACCGTTCAACGATTTCGAGGTAAAAGTGCGCGATCATTGTCATATTACGGGCATGTATCGCGGTCCGGCGCATAACGATTGCAATTTGCGTTATCAACATACGTACGTGATACCGGTGGTTTTTCACAATTTATCCGGTTACGATGCGCATTTTATCATCAAGGAATTGGCGAACGCGTTCGCAGGGAATATGGAAGTGTTACCGCTTACAAAAGAGCGGTACATTTCGTTCACGAAACACGTTGCCGGGGTCGGGAATGTTAAAAAAAAAAAAAAAGATTACAAAAAGTTGGTAAAGTTTCGGTTTATCGATTCATTCAAATTCTTGAATTCCAGTTTGAACAAATTATCATCGTATTTGGACAAGAGCAAGCTGCGCGTCGTACGAAGCGAATTTGCGCATCTTTCCGACAACGATTTCGATCTTTTAACGAGAAAAGGTGTTTTCCCGTACGACTATCTAACATCGTACGATAAACTAAACGACGAGCAATTGCCACCGCGCGAGGCATTTTACAATCAGTTATGCGCCAACGAGATATCCGATGCCGATTACCTTCACGCGAATACGGTTTGGACGCGGTTCGAAATAAAGACGTTAGGACAGTACAGCGATTTGTACTTAAAATTGGACGTGCTGTTGTTGGCAGATGTTTTTGAAAATTTTCGCGACGACTGTCTCGAGAATTATAAACTCGATCCAGCGCATTATTACACGCTCCCCGGTTTCGCGTGGGACGTGATGTTAAAAATGACGAAGATCGAGCTGGAGCTGTTCACCGACGTGAACATGCTTTTGTTCGTGGAGCGTGGAATACGCGGTGGACTGAGTCAATGTTCTCACAGGTATGCGCGCGCGAACAACAAGTATTTGCCGACGTACGACTCGAGCGAACCGTCCACCTATCTGATGTATTTTGATGTTAATAATTTGTATGGTTGGGCCATGTCGCAACCTCTACCGCACAGCAATTTTCGCTGGGTGAGCGATCAGACGAGTATAGATAATTTTAGTATCGAATCTATTCCAATCGATAGTCCCGTAGGATACATTTTAGAGGTGGATTTGGAGTATCCGCGCGAAATTCACGACGCTCACGCGGATCTTCCGTTTTGCCCGAGTCACGACACGGCGACGGCGAATGGTTCGTCGAACCGAAAAGGAAAGTTGTTGGCTACGCTTCGCGATAAGGAGCGATACGTTCTACATTATCGGTATCTGCAACAAAGTTTGAGACACGGTTTGAAATTGAAAAAAATTCATAGAATTCTAGAGTTTCAACAATCGCGATGGCTGAACAGTTATATCGATTTGAACACAAAATTGCGTGCCAATGCAAGCGACGACTTTTCAAAGAATTTGTTTAAACTAATGAATAACGCGGTGTTCGGAAAAACGATGGAGAACGTTCGAAATCACGCGTGCGTGAAATTACTCTCTCGATGGAACGGTCGACACGGTGTCGAGCGACTGATAGCTAGACCGAATTTTCACAGTTGTACGGTGTTCTCGGAGGATTTCGTCGCGGTTCAGCTGAAAAAAATCAATATTAAATTTTACAAACCCGTTTACATAGGTATGTCCGTATTGGACATATCGAAATGTCATTTGTACGACTTTCATTACGGTTATATGTATCCAAATTTAAAAGAAAAATGTAAGATTTTGTACACGGATACGGACAGTTTGATATACGAAATTGCATGCGACGACGCGTACGAAATGCTGAAACGCGATATTTATCGCTACGACACCAGCAATTATCCCGAGAATAACGCATACGCTGTTCCGATCGCGAACAAAAAGATGTTGGGATTGATGAAGGATGAGAACGGTGGTAAAATTATGACCGAATTCGTAGGACTCCGCTCGAAAATGTATGCCACTCGCGTGCGCGATGACGATACCTGTCGCGAAACCAAAAAGATAAAAGGTATCAGTACGAATGTCACGGTTAGGGATATAAGTTTCGAAGACTATATCGGATGCCTTCGTAATTGTACGGAGAAGAGCGTCAACAGTAACCGTATAATGTCCATGCAGCACCAGGTGTATTCGGTATCCGAAATCAAATTGGCACTGAGTCCGCACGATGATAAACGCTGCATCCGCGATAATTTGATCAATACTCTTCCTTGGGGACATTATAGCATCAACGACAACGACGACGACGACGACGACGACGACTGACTGGGGAAGGGGGGGAAGGGGGGGGGGTTTCGGAAAAAGGAAGTGGTAGAGATAGATTCCGTCGCAATGCTGGAACATTATATCGATAAAGGAAGCGATAGCGCATAGTACAAAAGGAGGTGTTTCGAGCACTGCACTTCAGAAGTTTTACCGCATACGCAGTAACGAAGATGTCTGTTGTTAACCGTCATTCATCGTTCAACGAATATAACAGAAGTGCGAAAGAAGCAAAGAAAACGATGTAAGTATAAGAAATAAAAATCAATTTTTAAATTATGAAAACGTTTCATCAGTTAAAAAAAAAAAATCAATTGATTGCAGGAATTTCCAACAATCGCGGGCATCGTCATCGGTGTCGAAGACTTCTCGCAACCGCTCTGTACGAATCCTAAGCCGAAGATATTCCATTGCCGGCAACTATTTTAAATATTTGGAAATAGGCGTGCGAGTCGACGAGGATATTTTCGTCGAAATGGTTATAGGAGATAACCGAGGCAACGAGATCGCTATCTCCCCGAACGCGTGGATCGATTTGTTGCGCATGAAGAAGCGTTTGGCAGACTTGCTTTCGTCCGCGAGGAAAGAAGAAGAAGAAGAAGAAGAAGAAGAAGAAGAAGAGCAAAGAATTCGCGATAATTTAACATTGCGTGTAGTTCGGTTCAATGATTTGAAACTCGTTAAACTATCGAATCAGTTCACGTCTTTATATGTTACGGGAAAAACCATGTTTAATTTATTTAATCTCGAATTCTGCATACAAAATATGTATTCGCAGTTGACCGATGACGTTCCAATAATCGAGGAAAAATTTAAAAATTTAATTTTTTCGAGGAAAACTGCCACCGCGAATCATCAGTTTTTCAATCAAAATTCCTTGATAGATTGCGAGTTAATGCTATTATGCGCGGACGTGATCGAAACTCAAAAACGAAATTGATTTTTTCCATGCAACGTTGAAAAAAAAAAAAAAACGGTCGGGAGTGAATGCGATTTCTTACGAAGAAATTTAAAAAAATATTAATCTACATGAAATTGCAAGTGTGTTGACAAATTCTTGTATTATGAAAGAAGATCTATAAATAATACTCCTGATTATCCGAAGAACATAGTGACTTAACAACCGAGAAAGAAAGTGTGCATAAAAAGAAAAAGGAGTCTGGTCGGTTATGCGGACTGAGTAATGGAACCATCCATCATTGATTTCATATAGTCGATCAGACATTTTTTATTGCACGCTTCCTTTATCGGTTGTTACATTGCTATGCTCTTCGGATAATCAGGAGTGTTACTTATAGATCTTTTTTTCATGCTACAAGAATTTGTAGACGCTTGCAATTTCGTGTAGATTAATATTTGAGAGCGTTTCAACCAGACTTTTTTTTTTTTTTTCTATCGATTGCGTGTGCGTCAATATGTTCTTCTTCGATATAAAATAACTCTAAATTTAAAAGTGCGAGGCGAATATTTTTTCTGTATATCAATAAATCACTGTCTTTTCATATGTTTCGATAAGAAGTGTAGATTAATATTTGAGAGCGTTTCAACCAGACTTTTTTTTCTATCGATTGCGTGCGATGCCAATATGTTCTTCTTCGGTATAAAATAACTCTAAATTTAAAAGTGCGAGGCGAATGTTTTTTCTGTATATGATTTTTCATCAATAAATCACTGTCTTTCATATGTTTCAATAATTATTTATTCGATAAGAATACATTTTTTTTTTTACATAAGCATTTTCAGATGATTTTTCGAACGATATTCGTCAATGGGTTGTACTCCACGATGCAGTCGTGTATCATCAAGCAGTATGCGGTTGTCGAGGAGGGGACGTCAGTTCGACATTCGAATTCGATTCGCACGTCGATCGTCGCATTTTTCAGCGCTTCGTTTTGTCGGGAGCAATCGAGAACAACGAACGGACCGTATTGCAGGAAGTTCGCAACGTCGAGTAACGTTTCACCGTTTCCGTAGTACGATTCTTGGAACTTCGCGTACATATCGTAGAGCAACGCGTATTTACCTTTCTCGAAATCGATATTTAGATCGTCGTACGGATAGGTTTCCGAGTTCAAGTAGAGCCGAATATTGGCTAAAGCGCAATGATCGAATCGCGTAGCCGTTTTCTTTAAATCATTCTTTCGCGCGGTTTGTAAAGCGAATATCACGTATCGCGGTTTCTCCATTTGCGGAGCTGTTCTTATCGCCCATGTGTGCTTCGTAGTCGCTTGGAGTAGAGGATACTCGTACAGTTCCCACGATCGAAAACTCATGCCGATCGGTCTATCGCTGTCCAAAATACGTAACATCGACAATTTGTGTACTTCGTCCAACGTGACGTGCGGCATTCGCCATTGAATTTTGTACAGATCCAGAACGGGTTTCGCATTGTCGAACGAGCTGCGCAACGCGTTCGCGTCGGTACGCGAACGAATCAAAACCAATTCGTGTCGCGCGTTTATTACAACGCGTTTGTAGTCTTCGCAGAAGCCCAATAACACGCTCATAGGTATGCAAAAGTTGAAGTTTATCGGTATCGTGGTCGTTGCGACTTCCTTGTACTCGTTCTTGTATGTCCAGCCTGCGTTGGATAACGCGTTGCTTCTCGTCACCGACAGGCTCGCGTAATTCTTCAGAGTCGTCGTGATACCGGGATTTCTGACCCGATCGATTTCAACGCCGTTCAGTTCGTAGCGTATTTCCTCGAACATAAACGCAACGGCATTGTTATCGAGAATCGCCGTTTCAATAGCCGATCCTTCCGCGGGTAATTCAAGTTTTCCCGGTAAACTAAGCTTTCCCTCGACGTATAGGAAGCTTCTGCACGGGAGCGTGTACAAATCTTGCTGTTGAATGGGAATCCTTATCTCGTCGTTGCTTCCGAACGTCGTGTTGGCGTACGGATTGTACGTGTGCAGCTCGATCTTCGTTATTCGATTGTCGAAGATCGGCGCTTCGGAGATGTTCAAAATGTCGTCGAACATGGCAGCACTTCTTTCACTTTTTAACAATAAATCCCAAAGATCTCAGATACTTCACGTTTTCCGCGGTTAGTTTCTTGCGAATCGAATCGTTTTTACGAATTGGCGCGCCGTTCAACTTGTTGAATGTCGTATTGTTATGAATTAGCATCGCTTCGTCGCACGTGTAGTCGCACCGTGATTTCTTCGCCGCGAAAGTCGATCAAACGGCCAGCTTGATCCACGATGCGGATCGTTAAATCGTCGATTACTCGAGCAACGATCGGAAGGTAAATGACTCGGGCGGGTGTTTCGGATAATTTATACCCTGGCGGTACCTGGGGCGCGAACTCGTGTATCGCGTGAATGAGTTTACCGTTGTCGTACGATCCGGTGGTCGCGTTACATTCTACTCGAATGATATTCACGTTAATGATGTCCACGGACGCGTTCGACGTGTGCCACGTGTTCGGCGATAAAACGCGATTCGCGGAAAATCCTAGGATCGATCCCACGTTGCGCGGCAGTGTGAAGTTTATCCGATACTTGCTTTTAATTTCGCTTTTCATGGTGTTGTTGTTCGCTCGTAGGACCAACGGATATTCGTTATCGGGTGGCGTTTCGCCATCTTTCGGGGGGGGATATCGTTCGCGTATTTCGCGTCTCAAGTACGCGTTGATCGCTTCCAATTCGTACGAACCGTCGGGGATGACGATCATCTCGTCTTTCTCGCCGAAGTAGAATCGATTGTTACCGATTTTGTCGCTGATGTTCGGTATCGTGTAATAAGTTTGCAAATCGAGCAATCCCAGCTCGTATTCGTCGTTGCCCAAATCTATAGGTGGAAAGAACTGGGACGACAGTACGCTGCTTTTTCCCGACAACGTGAACGTGAACGACTTCATATTTTTTTTTTTTTTACAACAAAGTTTCTCGGAGAAATTTCGCGCACAATTGTCCGCACACGCTTTCGTCGTAGTTTTGAAAACGTTTGTGATTATACAAGATTGTCGCGTTCGCGCCGAAATAGCGAATCAGCTCGATCGGCGGACGAAGATTTCCAAAACTATCGAAGTATCTGACGCGCGACCCGCGTTTTATGTATGCGACCCAGTGCGTTCCCGGCCCGCGACTATTATCCAGATTGACTATACCTCGCTCGTTTGTCCATGCGCGTCCCGGCAAATCGTCGCGCATAAAAACCCCGCGAAAATGTGGCAATCGTTTACAGACGGCCGTCAATTCGACGTCCGTCGTCGTGTCGTCATTTTTTTTTTTTCTTTTTCTCTCTTTCCTTCCTCTCAAACCTTTTCCACGCATATACGGCGCGAGATACACCCCGCGACCCTCCATGACGCGATTGTGTCGCTCAGCCTCTTCCAACTGTTTCTTCGCTGCTTTCGCGGCGTTTACCGTTTTGATTACACCTGCGGCGCCACCCGTCAATGCTCCTATAGCCGACAAAGCGGGCAACAGCAACGGCAAAAAGCCGCCGCGTTTGGCGATTGGGAGTATTCGTTTTTTCTTTCTACCATTTCGCCGTCTTTTTTCCTCTCTCGTTTTTTTCTTTATACCCATGCCCAATTTCGTTTTAGCTTTCATGCCTGCCAACACGGCGGCCGCGGACACCTTCTCCCCGAATGTAGCGTCTCCGGACGTTACGCGTTGCAGCGCTCGATCCGCCAAAATATTGTCGGCAACGTGACGATCTTTGAGATCCTTGTGTCGCGAATACGCTATATCGTGCTCGCGACAGGCCGCGTCCAACGGATTGATTCCTCGGTCCCCGCGAGCTAATCGTGCGCGCAGCTTCGTACCGGGACCGCAAAATTGATAACCGGGTATATGCAATTCGAACGGTAACGCGTTTATAGCTTTGTTCAAAAACCCTTTACCGGTATGCGGTTTCGCGCGCATAAGCTTCCACCGGATCCTTTTCACCGTCGGGAGAGCAACTGATACCAACGGTGTTCGAGCTCTCATATAAATACTAGCCTGCTGTCTCGAATCGATCAAAGCATGCGTTTCGTGAGACAATCGTTGGATATTCGTGTTCCACCGTGTCGCGCGTTCGACGATCGCGAGGAGACGATGCGAAAACACGGATTATTGTTACCTCGCGATGTACGATGCGTGATAAGCGGTCCGTCAGGATGTGGTAAAACGAACGTTATGATTAGCCTGTTGGAGAGTGCGAACGGACTACGATTCGCCAACGTGTACGTGTACTCGAAATCGTTGCATCAGCCGAAATATCGATACTTGAGTAAACTGTTCTCATCCGTGGGGGAGGATGTAGGCTACTACGCGTTCGCGGACAATGCCGACGTAATTCCTCCCGCAGAGGCACGACCCGATTCGATATTTATCTTCGACGACGTGGCATGCGACGAGCAGGATATCATGAGAGAGTATTTCGCGATGGGTAGACATTCGCACGTCGATTGCTTTTATCTGGGACAATCGTACGCGAGAATACCGAAACATTTAATTCGCGACAATGCCAATCTGCTGATTCTGTTCAAACAAGATGTTACGAATCTGCGACACGTTCATCAGGATCATGTAAATACCGATATGCCGTTCGAAACGTTTAGCGAGTTGTGCTCAAATTGCTGGCGAAAGAAGTATGGATTTCTCGTAATCGATAAGGACAGTCCGGTGAGCCATGGTCGCTACAGACGCGGATTTAACGAGTTTGTCGTACTGTAACGATCCCATTTATCCGGTAAGAGCCGTCGGTGTCGCATCCATGTCATCGTCGTCGAAGAACGAGAAGAAGAAGAAGAAGCTGCGAGCTTCGATCGCGAACGAAATAGCGAAGACCAGCGATACCATACGGAAAAAGTATTTAACGTTGAAAGTTGGAAAAATGGCAACCGAGGAGAATTTGCAAGCGAATTTACGACCGATCGTCGAACCGTTGAAACAGCTAGTTCAAAATACGATCGCTGTCGAGTCAAACGCGGAAACGCCACCACCACCATCGCCACTACCGCTGTCACCCATCCTACGGAAAAAAAGAAGATTCTCGGATGTTAAGGGAACGCCGCCGTCGTCCTCTATGAAAAAAAGAAGACGGAAGAATAAGAAAAAGTCGCCTGTTGTAACGCTCGCCTCGAAAAAAATATACTCTGACGACGAGGACGAGGACGAGGACGAGGACGACGACGACGACAGCGGTGGCGGCGGCAACGAGATCGAGCCGACGACGACGGTTCCGCGACAGGATACCTTCGAATCACCGAGTACGATATCTTTGGAATCCTCGATGCGCGATATATTTGAAAAACCTGAAACTCACGTAGAGGAAAATCTACGTCTATCCGAGAATTTCGGGCCTTTAGCGCAGGAGTATTTAAAAAAATTTTTCACCGGATCATCAAAAAATTCCGACAACGTGTACGGAGTATATTTCCATGACAATAAGCTGATGTTGGGGAATACCGTGTTCGAGGTGGCCAGCAACGATGATATCATCATTAAAGGGATACGGTACACGGGGACTCGTGGTCTCTACGAATTGATATTCAATAAAATACCCGACGAGCGGCTGTACACCGAGGATGATAAGAAGGTGTACAAAAGAATTCTCATTATCACGCAAGCGCATCGTCGCAGGAATCAGATAATGGGAAACAAAGGTCACAAGTACAAGAAAATTATAGGACCGCTGTTTTCGTCGCGACGTGGTGGTGGGGGGATTCCAAATTTTATGCGCGTGACCAATCATCCAATCGATTACGTGCATTGGGACGATCCGAACGAACTCGTTGATCGTCTGAGATTGCTGACGTCTTCGAAGAACGCCGGTCATTCCGGACACGACAACGAAATATTGTCGATCCTCGAGGAACTTCGCGAGGCCGGTATAATTATAAATTAAAATCGCGATGAAAATGCGTATTCGTCTTAATTGCTGTGAAAGAAATCAAACGATATCCTCGAGAGGAGACGACGACGACGACGACGACGACGATGGTGAAATTCGGAAGCTGCAAAATCATCTGGAAATGAAACTAGACGCGGTACACCGACGAATAGTACGGATCGAAGAGCAGATCGAACTGTTGCGACTGACGATAACAACGGCGAAAGGAGCGGTCTAAAAAAATGTTTATCAACAAATTCGGTACGTCATTTAAAGTTAACGAGCAAAAGTTGGCAACTACTAGCTCGACTCTCCATCAGACGTTTAAAAGTTATGTGCGCGATACTGCTATGTGTTCGAACACATTCGCGTACGACGCGAAATGGATAAAGATCGAGCATCTGCAGAAACCTTCGAGGCCGGATGAGGCGGCGAGCAAATCATACGTCGACGATACGATCGAATACGAGATAGGTGATCACGCTTTGTCTATAAAAAGAGCTGGAGAGGTTTTTGACTTCTACGACGCCAAACGACGCCGCATATGTTGCATAGGCGCACCCACGAACAGTATGGACGCGGTTAACAAAGTATACGTGGATACGGCTAACGCTGAGTCCAGGACCCATATCGAGGAGAAACTGAAGAAAGATTTGAAAACGTTCGAAGAAACGTTGAAGTCGGAGATCGTGGAGAAACTGAACAGAGACCTGAAGGCGGTGGTGGTCGACGCGAAATCGGAGATCGAGGAGAAACTCGGCAAGGACCTGGACGCCGCGGTGGCCCACGCGCAGTCGGAGATCGAGGAGAAACTCGGCAAGGACCTGGACGCTGCGGTGGCCCACGCGCAGTCGGAGATCGAGGAGAAACTGAAAAAGCATCGCGCGACGACCGAAAAGGTGACAGAGGAATAGCGATACCGTACCGTCGATCCGAACCCGGTACAGAAACAGTGCGGTTAGCCGTACCGTCGATCCGAACTCGGTACAGAAGCAGTACAGTACCATCGGTTCGAATCTATTCTTAGGGGGAAAAAATGTCTATCGACAAATTTGGCATGAGGTTTCGCGAATCCGGCAAACGCGAGTCGACTTCATTGGCGTTTAAAAGTTTCGTGCGCGACAACGCTATATGTTTAAACGACGATGTCGACGTTAAACTGTACGATGCGAAAGGTGCGCGGATCGGACGCGTGGCAGATCCCTTGGCGAACGACCATGCAACTACCAAATCGTACGTCGACGCCGTTTCGAAACAGACTAGCGAAGAAATCGTGTCCTCGCTTAAGAAACATGTGATGCATCATGCGATTTACTACGATGGACGTACAGAAGGAGGGTTTGAGGCTAAAAGGAGATGCATTCATAACGTTGGCGCGCCGCTGGATACGCGCGACGCTACCACCAAACTATACGTCGACTCCCGCGTTAAAGAAATCTCGTCAAAGATCCGCGACGATACCATATATCGAATAAAAACTTGGGTCAAACATCTTAAGAAATTCGAGTACCACTATGACGTCAAGCGTTGTCGCGTATGCAACTTGAGCGAACCTATAAACGCTGCGGACGCGACTAGCAAAGTATACGTGGATACGTGCAACGCGAACCTGAAGTTCGAGATCGTTAAAAAACTGACGGAAGAACTGAAAACCGCTAAAGAGACGTTAAAGTCCGAGATATCGCTGGCGAGCGAACTGTCGTCGACCGAGTTGAAAACGGCTAACGCGAACCTGAAGTCCGAAATCGTTAAAATACTGGCGAAAGAACTGAAAAACGCTATAGAGACGTTAAAGCCTGAAATACAGACTATGATACGCGATAACGTTCGAGACGATATCGAAAAACTGACGGAAGAACTGAAAACCGCTAAAGAGACGATAAAGTCCGAGATATCGCGGGCGAGCGAACTGTCGTCGACCGAGTTGAAAACGGCTAACGCGAACCTGAAGTCCGAAATCGTTAAAATACTGGCGAAAGAACTGAAAAACGCTATAGAGACGTTAAAGCCTGAAATACAGACTATGATACGCGATAACGTTCGAGACGATATCGAAAAACTGACGGAAGAACTGAAAACCGCTAAAGAGACGATAAAGTCCGAGATATCGCGGGCGAGCGAACTGTCGTCGACCGAGTTGAAAACGGCTAACGCGAACTCGAAGTCCGAGATCGATGGAAAACTGAAAAACGCTATAGAGACGTTAAAATCTGAAATACAAGCTAAGATACATAACCTTCGATACGATATTAACGCGAATATGAAATCAATCGATTCCAGCATCGATGACATCAATGCAAAAATCGATAACTTGGATACCTCGCAAATGCAAATGATGGAAACCTTGAAGCAGAAAATAAAAGACGAGGCGAACAGCATCGTCGACGACCGGTTGATAAGCTTACAGGATAAAATTAAAAAATTAATTCGCGAACAGGTCAACCGACTTTGAGAGTTAGCGCTATCCGTATTATCGTCGTACCAACCTTCAAAATCTATTTTAAAAACGTGTCAACCTTGAAAATCATAAAATGATCTCCCCCCACCACCACATTACGATTTTGCCGAATATAAAAATCTCGCTTGACGAGAATCGTCTCGCATTACGTCTCGTATCGCAAGACTTTGACCATCTCACGCTCCCCCAATCGTTCGGACATCATCATGGTGAATCTAAAGGCGGCAACGACTGATCAGATTTTCAATCGCGAGAGAGAACATTCTACCGCGGCGGAGGCGGAGGCGGCGGCGGCGGCGGCGGCGGCGGCGGCGGCGGCGGCGAGCAACAACGATAAGACCGATGTCGCGACGAAGGGTTACGTGGACGATCTCGTCGATGGGAAAACGATAACGCGTGCCGGCGGCATCGATGCATTTTTCGACGCGAAACATCTGCGTATCGAAAATGTTGGAACACCGATCACCGTCAACGACTCGGCGACGAAACTGTACGTCGACGCGTGCATCGATCTGTTGAAAACCGAGCTCGCGAACGAATTCCGTCAGAACGAGGGACAGTTGTGCAAGGAAGATGATAATAAAATGGAGATATCTTTTCAAACGTACTGTCGCGATAAATTCATCGAAATCGAGGACAACTTGATAGAAATTATAAGAAACGATCGGAGAGTGAATCGCAGCAGAATAAACGGCATAACGACTCTTGTCGATAAACTCGACGAAAGACTTTCGGCCGCGGAATATGAAATCCGCGAAACAGTGAAAAGAAACCTTCAAAACACGAAGGATCAACTGCTCGGCAAAATCAACGACGTGAAAGAGACGGTGAACGCGAACAAGTTGGATCGCGGAAGGTTGTCGCTTCTCGAAGAAACCGTGCGGGATATACGCGAAAAATTATTTGATTTAGACGATGAGCAAACAAAGCGTAGTGGAGGAGCTGCACGCTCCGGCGAGGCGCAACTTCCCTCGTAGACGGGTGATCGTGCGAGGACTCGACGATCTTTGGCAAGTCGATATCATTGAAGTTCAAAAATACGCGCGAAACAACCAGGGACATCGATACATTCTCACGATAATAGACGCGTTCAGTAAATATGCGTGGGCGGTTCCTTTGAAGAGTAAAAACGCGAACGACGTGTGCAAAGCTTTCGCGTCAGCGTTGAAAAAGGATGGTAGAGCACCGAACAACTTGCAGACCGACATGGGAAAAGAGTTTTACAACGCAACGTTTCAAGATTATCTGAAGAAACACAATATCAATCATTATTCCACGTTCAGCACCATGAAGGCTTCCATCGCGGAACGTTTCAATCGCACGCTGAAGAACCGCATGTGGAAATTTTTCTCTTTGAGTGGAAAATATCGATGGATCGATATGCTCCCCACGCTGATCGAGGACTACAACAATCGAAAACATCGCACCATCCGTATGAGACCCGCAGACGTGAATCGCAAAAATGCTAAGCATCTTTTATCCACCGTGTACAACAACGTGAAGATCGCCGGTCCTGCCAAGTTCAAGGTTGGTGATCGCGTACGCGTCAGCAAATTCAAAACCGTATTCGACAAAGGATACACGCCAAACTGGTCAACGGAAATATTCAAGATTGCCACGGTGAAACAAACGAATCCTGTCACGTATCTCTTGACCGACTCGAAGAACAACCCGATCGCCGGTGGATTTTACGAACACGAGATACATGCGGTTAAACATCCTGACGTGTATTTAGTAGAAAAAGTATTACGTAGAAAAGGAAATAAAATATACGTTAAATGGTTAGGGTTGGACGCGTCGCATAACTCGTGGATATCGAAAACCGCTATACTTTAATCGTATTTCTATTCTTACTTTTTAATGTAAGAAAAAATAAATTTGCATTCTAAAACTCGATGTCATTTTTTTCTTTCCTACATCTTAGCTATAAGATATACTTATCCTAAACCACAATACTTATCCCACATCCCGAACTGCAATACTTATCGTCGCCTAGAGTTTCGCGCGACAAGCTGCATCGTCTACAGTTTCACGAGACAAGTCGCATAGTGAACACGCGTTTTTTTGACTTCGTCGCCCTATCTCCAACAGTAAGTGTGTGTTTGTAGTAAAACTTTTTAGAATTTGTGTTCGAATCATTATTAACAAATTTGTGTATTTAGATGAATCGTATTACACACATCGTCGATATGGATGGATTCTCCATAAAAAAACAGTTCGTGTGCAAGGAATTGGCAATCATCGACGTTCGGGATGGATCGTTCGAACTCGCCGAATTTCGTTTGGGCACGAGATTCGACGATCTATCCCCCGCCGACAAACGAACCGCGTGGTTCGTTAGCAATTCGGTGCATGGAATCCCGTTCAGGGATTACGGTAACGAAATTTATAAACAAAACGATATTCCTAATATAATATTAAATTTTATTCGTGGCTATCCAGATCCGCTGGTAGCATATAAAGGCGGCCAATGTGAAGAAATTGTTCTTAAAAATTTAAATATAGCGTCAATAAATTTGGAGATTTTTCATTGCCCAAAATACGACACCCTGATTCGCGATCCCATGTACCGAATTGATAACGCATCGGCTTGTCGGCTTCATTGTTGGAGAAATGCCGCCGGCGAAAAAAAAACGTATCATTGTTCGCTGAGCGAAGTACGGACATTTCGCGCGTGGCTGATCAATGCCCAAGGAAACAGGTAATAATAATACTCTTATCCCTCGTTTTTACAAAAACATCGTTCTTACGTTAAAATGTTTTTTTCTGTTTCAGATGAAAATAGTAATGTTTAGAAGCATATTAAGATTGGAAATGTTAAAAAAAAACAAGATCAGGAACAACCAATACAAAAAAAAACTTCTTGCAGTCTAGTAATGTTTAGAAGCATATTAAGATTGGAAATGTTAAAAAAAAACAAGATCAGGAACAACCAATACAAAAAAAAACAAGATCAGGAACAACTAATACAAAAAACAAGATCAGGAACAACTAATACAAAAAAAATCATAGAAAAAGTTTCACTTCAAACATAATGAACGATCAAAATTTGCTTCGCAAAGAAGGAGAGCGTATGAGAAAGAAGGAAACGTAGTTCATAGCATTTCCCATACGCTCTCCTTCTTTGCGAAGCAAATTTTGATCGTTCATTATGTTTGAAGTGAAACTTTTTCTATGATTTTTTTTGTATTAGTTGTTCCTGATCTTGTTTTTTGTATTAGTTGTTCCTGATCTTGTTTTTTTTTGTATTGGTTGTTCCTGATCTTGTTTTTTTTTAACATTTCCAATCTTAATATGCTTCTAAACATTACTAGACTGCAAGAAGTTTTTTTTTGTATTGGTTGTTCCTGATCTTGTTTTTTTTTAACATTTCCAATCTTAATATGCTTCTAAACATTACTAGACTGCAAGAAGTTTCACTTCCACCGCGCGTGGTTTTCCACACGTATATTTTTTTTTTGTATTGGTTGTTCCTGATCTTGTTTTTTTTTAACATTTCCAAACTTAATATGCTTCTAAACATTACTAGACTGCAAGAAGTTTCACTTCCACCGCGCGTGGTTTTCCACACGTATATTTTTTTTTTGTATTGGTTGTTCCTGATCTTGTTTTTTTTTAACATTTAAAATCTTAATATGCTTCTAAACATTACTAGACTGCAAGAAGTTTCACTTCCACCGCGCGTGGTTTTCCACACGTATATTTTTTTTTCTTTACACTTTTCTCTACACTTTCGGCTCCTTTTTGTAAGAAATAAGTTTTCATGAAAGTTACGTTAGCACAACCTGGTATATGTATTCAGTTTGATTGAAAATGTGGGATTTTACTTAGATTTTGGTAAACACACATTAGTATAATAATACTTTGTAAACACCGCACTGAGCTTCTTCTGCACGACTAATTTTGTTTTTAAATGAAAATATATTTATTCATTTTGATTGAAAACGTGGATTCTACTTAGATTTTGGTAAACACACATCAGTATAATATAATAATAATATAATAGGACTGCGATCCATATTCTACGATACAGAGCTCCGCTCTTTATACAAGACTTTTTGTTGTCGCCATAAGTAGGGTGTCTCGGTTTATGTTTACCACTGTCGCTTCCCATATTATGTTTATATTTATCACGTACACTTCAGAATCATACGTTCAGGAACGTATAATCCAATTCGTTAGCCACTGTGTTCTCTGGATCTGTCTCCGTTGGATTTGTACCTTTGGAGATATGTTCAATCCGTTGTACACGACAGAACAATGAATAATGTTCAATAACTTTGGAATCACATAACAAATGCATGTAATAGCATAAAAAGAGATGCTGTAATTATGGCAACAATGAGAAATGTAATACAAAGAGCGGTGCTCTGTATTGTAGAAAAATGAATCGCAGTTCCAACATCTGATGTAACTTGTTTTTTTTGTAAGAAATAAGTTTTTATGAAAGTTACGTTTGTATAACCCTGTATGTGTATTCAGTTTAATTGAAAACGTGGGATTCTATGTACTTAGATTTTGGTAAACACACATCAGTATAATAATACTTTGTAAACACCACACTGAGCTTCTTCTGCGCGACTAATTTTGTTTTTAAATCAAAATATATTTATTCATTTTGATTGAAAACGTGGATTCTACTTAGATTTTGGGAAACACACATTAGTATTTTTATTTTATTTTTGATTTTACTTCAACTCGCCCGTAAGACGGCGCAGTCTATCTCTATATGTCTGTAGTCGTAACATAACCATGAATTTGTAACCTTTTCGTTTGATCCTACTACCGAGCATTTTATTCGTTGCGATATATTCCAAAATGTTCGCTATCATTCTAAAGATCATTGGTTGTCCCCAATCGGTGGACCGGGGTTCGAATCCCGTCGGGGTAAGAAATTATCCTTCTCCGTTCATTCTCAGTTTAAATTTTCGCGCCCCACTTTCCACTTCCGTGACATCGAAACGTCACATCCGTCACTTTAGAAAATTGTTACCCTCAGCAAAGAAGTTTCACTTCAAAAAAGGTGAAACGGAACCTGAATTATTGCTCGGTCGATCGTCGTCACCCACCGATCAGGTAATAATAATACTCTTATCCCTCGTTTTTACAAAAACATCGTTCTTACGTTAAAATGTTTTTTTCTGTTTCCGACGAAAAAAAAGGTGAAACGGAGTCTGCACCATTGCTCGCACAAATGGCTTCTTGCTTTCTTCTCGTTAAACAAGAATCGTATGGTGAAACCGAGGATGCGTCTCGCCCGTCAAAAACATTTCCTTCTTCGCGAGCACTACAAGCCGGACCACGTTTTTGCGAAAACATCGGCGTGCATCGCTGAAAATCAACGACACTTTTTAACCCACCGATCAGGTAATAATAATAATACTCTTATTCCTCGTTTTTTACAAAAACATCGTTCTTACGCTAAAATGTTTTTTCTGTTTCAGATGAAAAAAAGGGTATGTGGGAAATCGCTCAGAGGATCGTTATTCCTGTTGGAACCGAACTAATCGCGACGTCTATTATTAATAGCGATACTCTTAAATGGTCACGAATGATTCGCCTCTGTACCGCGATATACTTCCTTCTTGTACGGACCATCAAAGTATAAACACGTGTCTTATAAATATTATAATACTCACAGTTATATGTTTCATTATAATAAACATATTCGTTTATATTATACACGGTTTTAATAAAACATTTTTTTCTTTTTTTTATGTTTTGTTACACTCTATTGTATATGTATTTCGGGATAGTAAACAAGTCGCGTGTTCATTTCTATTTCTTTATTCCAACCGGTGTTGTCGGTTCTCCTCCCCGCTCCCGACTTCCTGATTGTTGTGTTTCTCCCGTGTCTGGTGGTTCTGTCCGCTGTTCGTGATCGTCGTCGTCGTCTGTTTTTCCTCTCATTGGTCGTCCGTCGTAAGGGACCTTCCTGATTGAAAGACTTATTTCGGGATAGTAAACAAGTCGCGTGTTCATTTCTATTTCTTTATTCCAACTGACTTCTCGTTATCCGTCTACTCTTGAGATAGGTCGCGAGATGGTGTTGCCCTCACATAGAAATGTTGCATGTTCCTATACAACACACTCATTGCATACGATCCGTAGAATATTTTTTATCGAGATACTAATGATTTCCGCACACGTCTACGCTGCTGGACGATGGTTTCGCGATCGTAGCAGGATCGACTCCTATCGGAACGTTATCGCAATCTAGCCCGCATACGTGTCGACAGAATCTAGACCATTTACGATGCTCGGTCATGGGATCGTCACCCTGTTCCCACCGATGTATTTCCACACCACACTCGAAGCATTCGACGTGGTCCGTTACGTCCAAACAGTAAAATCCTGCGGCTGCCAAATCTTCGGGTTTGACTATGTGAGAAAACTGCCAGTTTTGAAAACTTTCTAGTCTATCGCTTTCGCGAGAGTAGTCGGGAGAATCTTTCATTTTGCTGGAAACAGAAAAATTTTGGAGCTATACCTGTCTCTAAAATATTCTGTTAATATCCGAATACAAATTCTGCACTTACCGTTGAAAAAAAAAAAAACACTTGCGATGCAGCTTGTCGCCCGAGGAAAAAACTCGTGCTTGCGGTGCAGCTTGTCGCGCGAAACTATAGACGATAATTTTCGCGAGAGAGAGAGAGATGAAACCACGCGCAACGAGAGAGAAAAATTGGTAGGGAAAAGAGCGAGAGAGGATGTAGAAGAGAGAGAGAAAACTAGTCCGCGGTAGATAATTTTATGCGAACGGAGAGAAGTTGGGAGCGAGAGAGACAACAATAGTCCGATGCCGCAAAATCGGATGCGGGATAACGGATGTGCATGCGCGATAACGGATGTGCATGCGCGAAACCGCAATCTTGAAAAATCGGATGTGCGATAACGGATGTGCCGAAACCGCAGGCGCGATAACGGAAAACCGCACGCGCCATCCCCCCCACTCCTCCTTCAAGATCGCCGCGCGCCCCCCCTCTTTCCCCGCAAGGATAAGACCCCCCTCGCCTACTGGGTTAGAACCGGCCTATATTCACTACTGATATGCGTTAACGTTATGCGTTATGCGTTATGATTTATGCTTTATGCGTTATGCGTTATGCGTGATCCGACATGCGTTATGCATTTTGCGTTATGCGTTATTCGTTATGAGTTATGAGTTATAAGTTATGCGTAATGCGTTATGCGTTATGCGTTATGCGTTATGCGTTATTCGTTATGCATTATGCTTTATCCGTTATGCGTTATGCGTTATGCTTTATGCGTTATGCGTTATGCGTTATGCGTTATGGGTTATAAGTTATGCGTAATGCGGTATGCGTTATACGTTATACGTTATGCGTTATGCGTTATGCGTTATGCGTTATACGTTATGCGTTATGCGTTATACATTATGCGTTATGCGTTATGCGTTATGCGTTAAGCGTTATGCGTTTTGCTGTATTCATTATGCGTTGTGCATTATGAGTTATGCGTTATGTGTTATGCTTTATGCGTTATGCGTTATGCGTTACGCTTTATGCGTTATGCATTATGCGTTATGCGTTATGCGTTATGCGTTATGCATTATGCGTTATGCGTTATGCGTGATCCGTTATGCGTTAAGCGTTATGCGTTTTGCTGTATTCGTAATGCGTTGTGCATTATGTGTTATGCGTTATGTGTTATGCGTTATGCGTTATGCGTTATGCGTTATGCGTTTGCGTTATGCGTTATGCGTTATGCGTTAGGGGTTATGCGTTATGCGTTATGCGTTAGGCGTTATGCGTTATGCGTTATGCGTTATGCGTTATGCGTTATGCGTTATGCGTTATGCGTTATGCTTTATGCGTTATGCGTCATGCGTTATGCTTTATGCGTTATGCGTTACTCCTTATGAGTTATGGGTTATAAGTTATGCGTAATGCGTTATGCGTTATGCGTTATGCATTATGCTTTATCCGTTATGCGTTATGCGTTATGCTTTATGCGTTATGCGTTATGAGTTATGAGTAATGAGTTATAAGTTATGTGTTATGCGTTATTCGTTACGAGTAATGAGTTATAAGTTATGCGTAATGCGTTATGCGTTATGCGTTATGCGTTATTCGTTATGCATTATGCTTTATCCGTTATGCGTTATGCGTTATGCTTTATGCGTTATGCGTTATGCGTTATGCGTTATGGGTTATAAGTTATGCGTAATGCGGTATGCGTTATACGTTATACGTTATGCGTTATGCGTTATGCGTTATGCGTTATACGTTATGCGTTATGCGTTATGCATTATGCGTTATGCGTTATGCGTTATGCGTTAAGCGTTATGCGTTTTGCTGTATTCATTATGCGTTGTGCATTATGAGTTATGCGTTATGTGTTATGCTTTATGCGTTATGCGTTATGCGTTACGCTTTATGCGTTATGCATTATGCGTTATGCGTTATGCGTTATGCGTTATGCATTATGCGTTATGCGTTATGCGTGATCCGTTATGCGTTAAGCGTTATGCGTTTTGCTGTATTCGTAATGCGTTGTGCATTATGTGCTATGCGTTATGTGTTATGCGTTATGCGTTATGCGTTATACGTTATGCGTTTGCGTTATGCGTTATGCGTTATGCGTTAGGGGTTATGCGTTATGCGTTATGCGTTATGCGTTATGCGTTATGCGTTATGCGTTATGCGTTATGCGTTATGCGTTATGCGTTATGCGTTATGCTTTATGCGTTATGCGTCATGCGTTATGCTTTATGCGTTATGCGTTACTCCTTATGAGTTATGGGTTATAAGTTATGCGTAATGCGTTATGCGTTATGCGTTATGCATTATGCTTTATCCGTTATGCGTTATGCGTTATGCTTTATGCGTTATGCGTTATGAGTTATGAGTAATGAGTTATAAGTTATGTGTTATGCGTTATTCGTTACGAGTAATGAGTTATAAGTTATGCGTTATGCGTTATGCTTTATGCGTTATGCGTTATGCTTTATGCGTTATGCGTTACTCCTTATGAGTTATGAGTTATAAGTTATGCGTAATGCGGTATGCGTTATACGTTATACGTTATGCGTTATGCGTTATGCGTTATGCGTTATGCGTTATGCGTTATGCATTATGCGTTATGCGTTATGCGTTATGCGTTAAGCGTTATGCGTTTTGCTGTATTCATTATGCGTTGTGCATTATGAGTTATGCGTTATGTGTTATGCTTTATGCGTTATGCGTTATGCGTTACGCTTTATGCGTTATGCATTATGCGTTATGCGTTATGCGTTATGCATTATGCGTTATGCGTTATGCGTGATCCGTTATGCGTTAAGCGTTATGCGTTTTGCTGTATTCGTAATGCGTTGTGCATTATGTGTTATGCGTTATGTGTTATGCGTTATGCGTTATGCGTTATACGTTATGCGTTATGCGTTATGCGTGATCCGTTATGTGTTAGGCGATATACGTTTTGCGGTATTCGTTATGCGTTATGCGTTATGCGTGATCCGTTATGTGTTAGGCGATATACGTTTTGCGGTATTCGTTATGCGTTATGCGTTATACGTTATCCGTTGTTCGTTATGCGTTATGCGTTGTGCGTTATACGTTTGCGTTATGCGTTATGCGTCATACGGTATGCGTTATGCGTTATACGTTATGCGTTATGCGTTATGCGATATGCGTTATGCGTTATGCGTTATGCTTTATGCGTTGTGCGTTATTAGTTACACGTTATGCGTTATGCGTTATGCGTTATGCGTTATGCGTTATGCGTTATGCATTATGCGTTATGCGTTATGCGTGATCCGTTATGCGTTAAGCGTTATGCGTTTTGCTGTATTCGTAATGCGTTGTGCATTATGTGTTATGCGTTATGTGTTATGCGTTATGCGTTATGCGTTATACGTTATGCGTTTGCGTTATGCGTGATCCGTTATGTGTTAGGCGATATACGTTTTGCGGTATTCGTTATGCGTTATGCGTTATGCGTTATGCGTTATCCGTTGTTCGTTATGCGTTATGCGTTGTGCGTTATACGTTTGCGTTATGCGTTATGCGTTATACGGTATGCGTTATGCGTTATACGTTATGCGTTATGCGTTATGCGATATGCGTTATGCGTTAGGCGTTATGCTTTATGCGTTGTGCGTTATTAGTTACACGTTATGCGTTATGCGTTATGCGTTATGCGTTATGCGTTATGCGTTATTCGTTATGCATTATGCTTTATCCGTTATGCGTTATGCGTTATGCTTTATGCGTTATGCGTTATGCGTTATGCGTTATGGGTTATAAGTTATGCGTAATGCGGTATGCGTTATACGTTATACGTTATGCGTTATGCGTTATGCGTTATGCGTTATACGTTATGCGTTATGCGTTATACATTATGCGTTATGCGTTATGCGTTATGCGTTAAGCGTTATGCGTTTTGCTGTATTCATTATGCGTTGTGCATTATGAGTTATGCGTTATGTGTTATGCTTTATGCGTTATGCGTTATGCGTTACGCTTTATGCGTTATGCATTATGCGTTATGCGTTATGCGTTATGCGTTATGCATTATGCGTTATGCGTTATGCGTGATCCGTTATGCGTTAAGCGTTATGCGTTTTGCTGTATTCGTAATGCGTTGTGCATTATGTGCTATGCGTTATGTGTTATGCGTTATGCGTTATGCGTTATACGTTATGCGTTTGCGTTATGCGTTATGCGTTATGCGTTAGGGGTTATGCGTTATGCGTTATGCGTTAGGCGTTATGCGTTATGCGTTATGCGTTATGCGTTATGCGTTATGCGTTATGCGTTATGCGTTATGCTTTATGCGTTATGCGTCATGCGTTATGCTTTATGCGTTATGCGTTACTCCTTATGAGTTATGGGTTATAAGTTATGCGTAATGCGTTATGCGTTATGCGTTATGCATTATGCTTTATCCGTTATGCGTTATGCGTTATGCTTTATGCGTTATGCGTTATGAGTTATGAGTAATGAGTTATAAGTTATGTGTTATGCGTTATTCGTTACCAGTAATGAGTTATAAGTTATGCGTAATGCGTTATGCGTTATGCGTTATGCGTTATTCGTTATGCATTATGCTTTATCCGTTATGCGTTATGCGTTATGCTTTATGCGTTATGCGTTATGCGTTATGCGTTATGGGTTATAAGTTATGCGTAATGCGGTATGCGTTATACGTTATACGTTATGCGTTATGCGTTATGCGTTATGCGTTATACGTTATGCGTTATGCGTTATGCATTATGCGTTATGCGTTATGCGTTATGCGTTAAGCGTTATGCGTTTTGCTGTATTCATTATGCGTTGTGCATTATGAGTTATGCGTTATGTGTTATGCTTTATGCGTTATGCGTTATGCGTTACGCTTTATGCGTTATGCATTATGCGTTATGCGTTATGCGTTATGCGTTATGCATTATGCGTTATGCGTTATGCGTGATCCGTTATGCGTTAAGCGTTATGCGTTTTGCTGTATTCGTAATGCGTTGTGCATTATGTGCTATGCGTTATGTGTTATGCGTTATGCGTTATGCGTTATACGTTATGCGTTTGCGTTATGCGTTATGCGTTATGCGTTAGGGGTTATGCGTTATGCGTTATGCGTTAGGCGTTATGCGTTATGCGTTATGCGTTATGCGTTATGCGTTATGCGTTATGCGTTATGCGTTATGCGTTATGCTTTATGCGTTATGCGTCATGCGTTATGCTTTATGCGTTATGCGTTACTCCTTATGAGTTATGGGTTATAAGTTATGCGTAATGCGTTATGCGTTATGCGTTATGCATTATGCTTTATCCGTTATGCGTTATGCGTTATGCTTTATGCGTTATGCGTTATGAGTTATGAGTAATGAGTTATAAGTTATGTGTTATGCGTTATTCGTTACGAGTAATGAGTTATAAGTTATGCGTTATGCGTTATGCTTTATGCGTTATGCGTTATGCTTTATGCGTTATGCGTTACTCCTTATGAGTTATGAGTTATAAGTTATGCGTAATGCGGTATGCGTTATACGTTATACGTTATGCGTTATGCGTTATGCGTTATGCGTTATGCGTTATGCGTTATGCATTATGCGTTATGCGTTATGCGTTATGCGTTAAGCGTTATGCGTTTTGCTGTATTCATTATGCGTTGTGCATTATGAGTTATGCGTTATGTGTTATGCTTTATGCGTTATGCGTTATGCGTTACGCTTTATGCGTTATGCATTATGCGTTATGCGTTATGCGTTATGCATTATGCGTTATGCGTTATGCGTGATCCGTTATGCGTTAAGCGTTATGCGTTTTGCTGTATTCGTAATGCGTTGTGCATTATGTGTTATGCGTTATGTGTTATGCGTTATGCGTTATGCGTTATGCGTTATGCGTTATGCGTTATGCGTGATCCGTTATGTGTTAGGCGATATACGTTTTGCGGTATTCGTTATGCGTTATGCGTTATGCGTGATCCGTTATGTGTTAGGCGATATACGTTTTGCGGTATTCGTTATGCGTTATGCGTTATACGTTATCCGTTGTTCGTTATGCGTTATGCGTTGTGCGTTATACGTTTGCGTTATGCGTTATGCGTCATACGGTATGCGTTATGCGTTATACGTTATGCGTTATGCGTTATGCGATATGCGTTATGCGTTATGCGTTATGCTTTATGCGTTGTGCGTTATTAGTAACACGTTATGCGTTATGCGTTATGCGTTATGCGTTATGCGTTATGCGTTATGCATTATGCGTTATGCGTTATGCGTGATCCGTTATGCGTTAAGCGTTATGCGTTTTGCTGTATTCGTAATGCGTTGTGCATTATGTGTTATGCGTTATGTGTTATGCGTTATGCGTTATGCGTTATACGTTATGCGTTTGCGTTATGCGTGATCCGTTATGTGTTAGGCGATATACGTTTTGCGGTATTCGTTATGCGTTATGCGTTATGCGTTATGCGTTATCCGTTGTTCGTTATGCGTTATGCGTTGTGCGTTATACGTTTGCGTTATGCGTTATGCGTTATACGGTATGCGTTATGCGTTATACGTTATGCGTTATGCGTTATGCGATATGCGTTATGCGTTAGGCGTTATGCTTTATGCGTTGTGCGTTATTAGTTACACGTTATGCGTTATGCGTTATGCGTTATGCGTTAGGGGTTATGCGTTATGCGTTATGCGTTAGGCGTTATGCGTTATGCGTTATGCGTTATGAGTTATACGTTATGCGTTATGCGTTAGGGGTTATGCGTTATGCGTTATGCGTTATGCTTTATGCGTTATGCATTATGCGTTATGCGTTATGCGATATGCGTTATCCGTTATGCGTTATGCGTTATTCGTTATGAGTAATGAGTTATAAGTTATGCGTTATGCGTTATGCTTTATGCGTTATGCGTTATGCGTTATGCGTTATGCTTTATGCATTATGCGTTATGCGTTATGCGTTATGCGTTATGCGTTATGCGTTATGCGTTATGCTTTATGCGTTATGCGTTACTCCTTATGAGTTATGAGTTATAAGTTATGCGTAATGCGTTATGCGTTATGCGTTATGCTTTATGCGTTATGCGTTATGCGTTATGCGTTATGCGTTATGCGTTATGCGTGATCCGTTATGCGTTATGCGTTATGCGTTATGCGTTATGCGTTATGCGTTATGCGTTATGCGTTATGCGTTATGCGTTATGCGTTATGCGTTATGCGTTATGCGTTATGCGTTATGCGTTATGCGTTATGCGTTATGCGTTATTCGTTATGTGTTAGGCGATATACGTTTTGCGGTATTCGTTATGCGTTATGCGTTATGCGTTATGCGTTATCCGTTGTTCATTATGCGTTATGCGTTGTGCGTTATACGTTTGCGTTATGCGTTATGCGTTATACGGTATGCGTTATGCGTTATACGTTATGCGTTATGCGTTATGCGATATGCGTTACGTGTTATGCGTTATGCTTTATGCGTTGTGCGTTATTAGTTACACGTTATGCGTTATGCGTTATGCGTTATGCGTTAGGGGTTATGCGTTATGCGTTATGCGTTAGGCGTCTTGCGTTATGCGTTATGCGTTATGAGTTATACGTTATGCGTTATGCGTTAGGGGTTATGCGTTATGCGTTATGCGTTATGCTTTATGCGTTATGCATTATGCGTTATGCGTTATGCGATATGCGTTATGCGTTATGCGTTATGCGTTATGCGTTATGCGTTATGCATTATGCGTTATGCGTTATGCGTTATGCGTTATGCGTTATTCGTTATGAGTAATGAGTTATAAGTTATGCGTTATGCGTTGTGCGTTATACGTTTGCGTTATGCGTTATGCGTTATCCTTTATGCGTTATGCGTTATGCGTTATGCGTTATCCTTTATGCGTTATGCGTTATGCGTTATGCGTTATGCGTTATGCGTTATGCGATATGCGTTATGCGTTATGCGTTATGCGTTATGCGTTATGCGTTATCCTTTATGCGTTATGCGTTATGCGTTATGCGTTATGCGTTATGCGTTATGCGATATGCGTTATGCGTTATGCGTTATGCGTTATGCGTTATGCGTTATGCGTTATGCGTTATGCGTTATGCGTTATGCATTATGCGTTATGCGTTATGCGTTATGCGTTATGCGTTATGCGATATGCGTCATGCATCAAGCCTTATGCGATATGCGATATGCGTCATGCATCAAGCCTTATGCGTTACGGGATATGCGTTAACGTTATGCGTTATGCGTTATGATTTATGCTTTATGCGTTATGCGTTATGCGTGATCCGACATGCGTTATGCATTTTGCGTTATGCGTTATTCGTTATGAGTTATGAGTTATAAGTTATGCGTAATGCGTTATGCGTTATGCGTTATGCGTTATGCGTTATTCGTTATGCATTATGCTTTATCCGTTATGCGTTATGCGTTATGCTTTATGCGTTATGCGTTATGCGTTATGCGTTATGGGTTATAAGTTATGCGTAATGCGGTATGCGTTATACGTTATACGTTATGCGTTATGCGTTATGCGTTATGCGTTATGCTTTATGCGTTATGCGTTATGCGTTATGCGTTATGCGTTATGCGTGATCCGTTATGCGTTATGCGTTATGCGTTATGCGTTATGCGTTATGCGTTATGCGTTATGCGTTATGCGTTATGCGTTATGCGTTATGCGTTATGCGTTATGCGTTATGCGTTATGCGTTATGCGTTATGCGTTATGCGTTATGCGTTATTCGTTATGTGTTAGGCGATATACGTTTTGCGGTATTCGTTATGCGTTATGCGTTATGCGTTATGCGTTATGCGTTATCCGTTGTTCATTATGCGTTATGCGTTGTGCGTTATACGTTTGCGTTATGCGTTATGCGTTATACGGTATGCGTTATGCGTTATACGTTATGCGTTATGCGTTATGCGATATGCGTTATGTGTTATGCGTTATGCTTTATGCGTTGTGCGTTATTAGTTACACGTTATGCGTTATGCGTTATGCGTTATGCGTTAGGGGTTATGCGTTATGCGTTATGCGTTAGGCGTTATGCGTTATGCGTTATGCGTTATGAGTTATACGTTATGCGTTATGCGTTAGGGGTTATGCGTTATGCGTTATGCGTTATGCTTTATGCGTTATGCATTATGCGTTATGCGTTATGCGATATGCGTTATGCGTTATGCGTTATGCGTTATGCGTTATGCGTTATGCATTATGCGTTATGCGTTATGCGTTATGCGTTATGCGTTATTCGTTATGAGTAATGAGTTATAAGTTATGCGTTATGCGTTGTGCGTTATACGTTTGCGTTATGCGTTATGCGTTATCCTTTATGCGTTATGCGTTATGCGATATGCGTTATGCGTTATGCGTTATGCGTTATGCGTTATGCGTTATCCTTTATGCGTTATGCGTTATGCGTTATGCGTTATGCGTTATGCGTTATGCGATATGCGTTATGCGTTATGATTTATGCTTTATGCGTTATGCGTTATGCGTGATCCGACATGCGTTATGCATTTTGCGTTATGCGTTATTCGTTATGAGTTATGAGTTATAAGTTATGCGTAATGCGTTATGCGTTATGCGTTATGCGTTATGCGTTATTCGTTATGCATTATGCTTTATCCGTTATGCGTTATGCGTTATGCTTTATGCGTTATGCGTTATGCGTTATGCGTTATGGGTTATAAGTTATGCGTAATGCGGTATGCGTTATACGTTATACGTTATGCGTTATGCGTTATGCGTTATGCGTTATACGTTATGCGTTATGCGTTATGCATTATGCGTTATGCGTTATGCGTTATGCGTTAAGCGTTATGCGTTTTGCTGTATTCATTATGCGTTGTGCATTATGAGTTATGCGTTATGTGTTATGCTTTATGCGTTATGCGTTATGCGTTACGCTTTATGCGTTATGCATTATGCGTTATGCGTTATGCGTTATGCGTTATGCATTATGCGTTATGCGTTATGCGTGATCCGTTATGCGTTAAGCGTTATGCGTTTTGCTGTATTCGTAATGCGTTGTGCATTATGTGTTATGCGTTATGTGTTATGCGTTATGCGTTATGCGATATACGTTATGCGTTTGCGTTATGCGTGATCCGTTATGTGTTAGGCGATATACGTTTTGCGGTATTCGTTATGCGTTATGCGTTATGCGTTATGCGTTATCCGTTGTTCGTTATGCGTTATGCGTTGTGCGTTATACGTTTGCGTTATGCGTTATGCGTTATACGGTATGCGTTATGCGTTATACGTTATGCGTTATGCGTTATGCGATATGCGTTATGCGTTAGGCGTTATGCTTTATGCGTTGTGCGTTATTAGTTACACGTTATGCGTTATGCGTTATGCGTTATGCGTTAGGGGTTATGCGTTATGCGTTATGCGTTAGGCGTTATGCGTTATGCGTTATGCGTTATGCGTTATGCGTTAGGGGTTATGCGTTATGCGTTAGGGGTTATGCGTTATGCGTTATGCATTATGCGTTATGCGTTATGCGTTATGCGTTATGCGTTATTCGTTATGAGTAATGAGTTATAAGTTATGCGTTATGCGTTGTGCGTTATACGTTTGCGTTATGCGTTATGCGTTATCCTTTATGCGTTATGCGTTATGCGTTATGCGTTATCCTTTATGCGTTATGCGTTATGCGTTATGCGTTATGCGTTATGCGATATGCGTTATGCGTTATGCGTTATGCGTTATGCGTTATGCGTTATCCTTTATGCGTTATGCGTTATGCGTTATGCGTTATGCGTTATGCGTTATGCGATATGCGTTATGCGTTATGCGTTATGCGTTATGCGTTATGCGTTATGCGTTATGCGTTATGCGTTATGCGTTATGCATTATGCGTTATGCGTTATGCGTTATGCGTTATGCGTTATGCGATATGCGTCATGCATCAAGCCTTATGCGATATGCGATATGCGTCATGCATCAAGCCTTATGCGTTACGGGATATGCGTTAACGTTATGCGTTATGCGTTATGATTTATGCTTTATGCGTTATGCGTTATGCGTGATCCGACATGCGTTATGCATTTTGCGTTATGCGTTATTCGTTATGAGTTATGAGTTATAAGTTATGCGTAATGCGTTATGCGTTATGCGTTATGCGTTATGCGTTATTCGTTATGCATTATGCTTTATCCGTTATGCGTTATGCGTTATGCTTTATGCGTTATGCGTTATGCGTTATGCGTTATGGGTTATAAGTTATGCGTAATGCGGTATGCGTTATACGTTATACGTTATGCGTTATGCGTTATGCGTTATGCGTTATACGTTATGCGTTATGCGTTATGCATTATGCGTTATGCGTTATGCGTTATGCGTTAAGCGTTATGCGTTTTGCTGTATTCATTATGCGTTGTGCATTATGAGTTATGCGTTATGTGTTATGCTTTATGCGTTATGCGTTATGCGTTACGCTTTATGCGTTATGCATTATGCGTTATGCGTTATGCGTTATGCGTTATGCATTATGCGTTATGCGTTATGCGTGATCCGTTATGCGTTAAGCGTTATGCGTTTTGCTGTATTCGTAATGCGTTGTGCATTATGTGTTATGCGTTATGTGTTATGCGTTATGCGTTATGCGATATACGTTATGCGTTTGCGTTATGCGTGATCCGTTATGTGTTAGGCGATATACGTTTTGCGGTATTCGTTATGCGTTATGCGTTATGCGTTATGCGTTATCCGTTGTTCGTTATGCGTTATGCGTTGTGCGTTATACGTTTGCGTTATGCGTTATGCGTTATACGGTATGCGTTATGCGTTATACGTTATGCGTTATGCGTTATGCGATATGCGTTATGCGTTAGGCGTTATGCTTTATGCGTTGTGCGTTATTAGTTACACGTTATGCGTTATGCGTTATGCGTTATGCGTTAGGGGTTATGCGTTATGCGTTATGCGTTAGGCGTTATGCGTTATGCGTTATGCGTTATGCGTTATGAGTTATACGTTATGCGTTATGCGTTAGGGGTTATGCGTTATGCGTTATGCGTTATGCTTTATGCGTTATGCATTATGCGTTATGCGTTATGCGATATGCGTTATGCGTTATGCGTTATGCGTTATGCGTTATGCGTTATGCGTTATGCGTTATGCGTTATGCGTTATGCGTTATGCGTTATTCGTTATGAGTAATGAGTTATAAGTTATGCGTTATGCGTTGTGCGTTATACGTTTGCGTTATGCGTTATGCGTTATCCTTTATGCGTTATGCGTTATGCGTTATGCGTTATGCGTTATGCGTTATGCGATATGCGTTATGCGTTATGCGTTATGCGTTATGCGTTATGCGTTATGCGTTATGCGTTATGCGTTATGCGTTATGCGTTATGCATTATGCGTTATGCGTTATGCGTTATGCGTTATGCGTTATTCGTTATGAGTAATGAGTTATAAGTTATGCGTTATGCGTTATGCTTTATGCATTATGCGTTATGCGTTATGCGTTATGCGTTATGCGTTATGCGTTATGCGTTATGCGTTATGCTTTATGCGTTATGCGTTACTCCTTGTGAGTTATGAGTTATAAGTTATGCGTAATGCGTTATGCGTTATGCGTTATGCGTTATGCGTTATGCGTTATGCGTTATGCGTTATGCGTTATGCGTTATGCGTTATGCGTTATGCGTTATGCGTTATGCTTTATGCGTTATGCGTTATGAGTTATACGTTATGCGTTATGCATTATGCGTTATGCGTTATGCGTTATGCGTTATATGTTATGCGTTATGCGTTATGCGTTATGCGTTATGCGTTATGCGTTGTGCGTTATACGTTTGCGTTATGCGTTATGCGTTATGCGTTATACGGTATGCGTTATGCGTTATGCGTTTGCGTTATGCGTTATGCGTTATGCGTTATGCGTTATGCTTTATTCGTTATGCGTTATGAGTTATACGTTATGCGTTGTGCGTTATGCGTTATGCGTTACGCGTTATGCGTTATGCGTTATGCTTTATGCGATATGCGTTACTCCTTATGAGTTATGAGTTATAAGTTATGCGTAATGCGTTATGCGTTATGCGTTATGCTTTATGCGTTATGCGTTATGCGTTATGCGTTATGCGTTATGCGTTACGCTTTATGCGTTATGCATTATGCGTTATGCGTTATGCGTTATGCATTATGCGTTATGCGTTATGCGTGATGCGTTATGCGTTAAGCGTTATGCGTTTTGCTGTATTCGTTATGCGTTGAGCATTATGCGTTATGCGTTATGTGTTATGCGTTATGCGTTATGCGTTATGCGTTATGCGTTATACGTTATGCGTTATGCGTTATGCGTGATCCGTTATGTGTTAGGCGATATACGTTTTGCGGTATTCGTTATGCGTTATGATTTATGCTTTATGCTTTATGCGTTATGCGTTATGCGTTATGCGTTATGAGTTATGCGTTATGAGTTATGCGTTATGCGTTATGCGTTATGCGTTATGCGTTATGCGTTTTGCGGTATTCGTTATGCGTTGTGCATTATGCGTTATGCGTTGTGCGTTATGGGTTATGATTTATGCGTTATGCGATATAAGTTATGCGTTAAGCGTTATGCGTTATGCGTTATGCGTTATGCGTTATGCGTTATGCGTTATGCGTTATGCGTTATGCGTTATGCGTTATGCGTTATGCGTTATGCGTTATGCGTTATGCGATATGCGTCATGCATCAAGCCTTATGCGATATGCGATATGCGTCATGCATCAAGCCTTATGCGTTATGGGTTATGCGTTAACGTTATGCGTTATGCGTTATGATTTATGCTTTATGCGTTATGCGTTATGCGTGATCCGACATGCGTTATGCATTTTGCGTTATGCGTTATTCGTTATGAGTTATGAGTTATAAGTTATGCGTAATGCGTTATGCGTTATGCGTTATGCCTTATGCGTTATGCGTTATTCGTTATGCATTATGCTTTATCCGTTATGCGTTATGCGTTATGCTTTATGCGTTATGCGTTATGCGTTATGCGTTATGCGTTATGCGTTATGCGTTATGCGTTATGCGTTATGCGTTATGCGCTATGCGTTATACGGTATGCGTTATGCGTTATGCGTTATGCGTTATGCGTTATGCGTTATGCGTTATGCGTTATGCGTTATGCGTTATGCGTTATGCGTTATGCTTTATGTGTTATGCGTCATGCGTTATGCTTTATGCGTTATGCGTTACTCCTTATGAGTTATGGGTTATAAGTTATGCGTAATGCGTTATGCGTTATGCGTTATGCATTATGCTTTATCCGTTATGCGTTATGCGTTATGCTTTATGCTTTATGCGTTATGCGTTATGAGTTATGAGTAATGAGTTATAAGTTATGTGTTATGCGTTATTCGTTATGAGTAATGAGTTATAAGTTATGCGTTATGCGTTATGCTTTATGCGTTATGCGTTATGCTTTATGCGTTATGCGTTACTCCTTATGAGTTATGAGTTATAAGTTATGCGTAATGCGGTATGCGTTATACGTTATACGTTATGCGTTATGCGTTATGCGTTATGCGTTATGCGTTATGCATTATGCGTTATGCGTTATGCGTTAAGCGTTATGCGTTTTGCTGTATTCATTATGCGTTGTGCATTATGAGTTATGCGTTATGTGTTATGCTTTATGCGTTATGCGTTATGCGTTACGCTTTATGCGTTATGCATTATGCGTTATGCGTTATGCGTTATGCATTATGCGTTATGCGTTATGCGTGATCCGTTATGCGTTAAGCGCTATGCGTTTTGCTGTATTCGTAATGCGTTGTGCATTATGTGTTATGCGTTATGTGTTATGCGTTATGCGTTATGCGTTATACGTTATGCGTTATGCGTTATGCGTGATCCGTTATGTGTTAGGCGATATACGTTTTGCGGTATTCGTTATGCGTTATGCGTTATGCGTTATGCGTTATCCGTTGTTCGTTATGCGTTATGCGTTGTGCGTTATACGTTTGCGTTATGCGTTATGCGTTATACGGTATGCGTTATGCGTTATACGTTATGCGTTATGCGTTATGCGTTATGCGTTATGCGATATGCGTTATGCGTTATGCGTTATGCTTTATGCGTTGTGCGTTATTAGTTACACGTTATGCGTTATGCGTTATGCGTAATGCGTTATGCGTTAGGGGTTATGCGTTATGCGTTATGCGTTATGCGTTATGCGTTATGCGTTATGCGTTATGCGTTATGCGTTATGCGTTATTCGTTATGCATTATGCTTTATCCGTTATGCGTTATGCGTTATGCGTTATGCGTTATGCGTTACGCGTTATGCGTTATGCGTTATGCGTTATGCGTTATGCGTTATGCGCTATGCGTTATACGGTATGCGTTATGCGTTATGCGTTATGCGTTATGCGTTATGCGTTATGCGTTATGCGTTATGCGTTATGCGTTATGCGTTATGCGTTATGCGTTATGCGTTATGCGTTATGCTTTATGCGTTATGCGTCATGCGTTATGCTTTATGCGTTATGCGTTACTCCTTATGAGTTATGGGTTATAAGTTATGCGTAATGCGTTATGCGTTATGCGTTATGCATTATGCTTTATCCGTTATGCGTTATGCGTTATGCTTTATGCGTTATGCGTTATGAGTTATGAGTAATGAGTTATAAGTTATGTGTTATGCGTTATTCGTTATGAGTAATGAGTTATAAGTTATGCGTTATGCGTTATGCTTTATGCGTTATGCGTTATGCTTTATCCGTTATGCGTTACTCCTTATGAGTTATGAGTTATAAGTTATGCGTAATGCGGTATGCGTTATACGTTATACGTTATGCGTTATGCGTTATGCGTTATGCTTTATGCGTTATGCGTTATGAGTTATGAGTAATGAGTTATAAGTTATGTGTTATGCGTTATTCGTTATGAGTAATGAGTTATAAGTTATGCGTTATGCGTTATGCTTTATGCGTTATGCGTTATGCTTTATGCGTTATGCGTTACTCCTTATGAGTTATGAGTTATAAGTTATGCGTAATGCGGTATGCGTTATACGTTATACGTTATGCGTTATGCGTTATGCGTTATGCGTTATGCGTTATGCATTATGCGTTATGCGTTATGCGTTATGCGTTATGCGTTAAGCGTTATGCGTTTTGCTGTATTCATTATGCGTTGTGCATTATGAGTTATGCGTTATGTGTTATGCTTTATGCGTTATGCGTTATGCGTTACGCTTTATGCGTTATGCATTATGCGTTATGCGTTATGCGTTATGCATTATGCGTTATGCGTTATGCGTGATCCGTTATGCGTTAAGCGCTATGCGTTTTGCTGTATTCGTAATGCGTTGTGCATTATGTGTTATGCGTTATGTGTTATGCGTTATGCGTTATGCGTTATACGTTATGCGTTATGCGTTATGCGTGATCCGTTATGTGTTAGGCGATATACGTTTTGCGGTATTCGTTATGCGTTATGCGTTATGCGTTATGCGTTATCCGTTGTTCGTTATGCGTTATGCGTTGTGCGTTATACGTTTGCGTTATGCGTTATGCGTTATACGGTATGCGTTATGCGTTATACGTTATGCGTTATGCGTTATGCGTTATGCGATATGCGTTATGCGTTATGCGTTATGCTTTATGCGTTGTGCGTTATTAGTTACACGTTATGCGTTATGCGTTATGCGTTATGCGTTATGCGTTAGGGGTTATGCGTTATGCGTTATGCGTTATGCGTTATGCGTTATGCGTTATGCGTTATTCGTTATGCATTATGCTTTATCCGTTATGCGTTATGCGTTATGCGTTATGCGTTACGCGTTATGCGTTATGCGTTATGCGTTATGCGTTATGCGTTATGCGCTATGCGTTATACGGTATGCGTTATGCGTTATGCGTTATGCGCTATGCGTTATACGGTATGCGTTATGCGTTATGCGTTATGCGTTATGCGTTATGCGTTATGCGTTATGCGTTATGCGTTATGCGTTATGCGTTATGCGTTATGCGTTATGCGTTATGCGTTATGCTTTATGCGTTATGCGTCATGCGTTATGCTTTATGCGTTATGCATTATGCGTTATGCGTTATGCGTTATGCATTATGCGTTATGCGTTATGCGTGATCCGTTATGCGTTAAGCGTTATGCGTTTTGCTGTATTCGTAATGCGTTGTGCATTATGTGTTATGCGTTATGTGTTATGCGTTATGCGTTATGCGTTATACGTTATGCGTTATGCGTTATGCGTGATCCGTTATGTGTTAGGCGATATACGTTTTGCGGTATTCGTTATGCGTTATGCGTTATGCGTTATGCGTTATCCGTTGTTCGTTATGCGTTATGCGTTGTGCGTTATACGTTTGCGTTATGCGTTATGCGTTATACGGTATGCGTTATGCGTTATACGTTCTCCGTTATGCGTTATGCGTTATTCGTTATGAGTAATGAGTTATAAGTTATGCGTTATGCGTTATGCTTTATGCGTTATGCGTTATGCGTTATGCGTTATGCGTTATGCGTTATGCGTTAAGCGTTATGCGTTTTGCTGTATTCATTATGCGTTGTGCATTATGAGTTACGCGTTATGTGTTATGCTTTATGCGTTATGCGTTATGCGTTACGCTTTATGCGTTATGCATTATGCGTTATGCGTTATGCGTTATGCATTATGCGTTATGCGTTATGCGTGATCCGTTATGCGTTAAGCGTTATGCGTTTTGCTGTATTCGTAATGCGTTGTGCATTATGCGTTATGCGTTATGTGTTATGCGTTATGCGTTATGCGTTATACGTTATGCGTTATGCGTTATGCGTGATCCGTTATGTGTTAGGCGATATACGTTTTGCGGTATTCGTTATGCGTTATGCGTTATGCGTTATGCGTTATCCGTTGTTCGTTATGCGTTATGCGTTGTGCGTTATATGTTTGCGTTATGCGTTATGCGTTATACGGTATGCGTTATGCGTTATACGTTCTCCGTTATGCGTTATGCGTTATTCGTTATGAGTAATGAGTTATAAGTTATGCGTTATGCGTTATGCTTTATGCGTTATGCGTTACGCGTTATGCGTTATGCGTTATGCTTTATGCGATATGCGTGATCCGTTATGTGTTAGGCGATATACGTTTTGCGGTATTCGTTATGCGTTATGCGTTATGCGTTATCCGTTGTTCGTCATGCGTTATGCGTTGTGCGTTATACGTTTGCGTTATGCGTTATGCGTTATACGGTATGCGTTATGCGTTATGCGTTATACGTTATGCGTTATGCGTTATGCGATATGCGTTATGCGTTATGCGTTATGCTTTATGCGTTGTGCGTTATTAGTTACACGTTATGCGTTATGCGTTATGCGTTAGGGGTTATGCGTTATGCGTTATGCGTTAGGCGTTATGCGTTATGCGTTATGCGTTATGCGTTATGAGTTATACGTTATGCGTTATGCGTTAGGGGTTATGCGTTATGCGTTATGCGTTATGCTTTATGCGTTATGCATTATGCGTTATGCGTTATGCGATATGCGTTATCCGTTATGCGTTATGCGTTATTCGTTATGAGTAATGAGTTATAAGTTATGCGTTATGCGTTATGCTTTATGCGTTATGCGTTATGCGTTATGCGTTATGCGTTATGCTTTATGCGATATGCGTGATCCGTTATGTGTTAGGCGATATACGTTTTGCGGTATTCGTTATGCGTTATGCGTTATGCGTTATGCGTTATCCGTTGTTCGTCATGCGTTATGCGTTGTGCGTTATACGTTTGCGTTATGCGTTATGCGTTATACGGTATGCGTTATGCGTTATGCGTTATACGTTATGCGTTATGCGTTATGCGATATGCGTTATGCGTTATGCGTTATGCTTTATGCGTTGTGCGTTATTAGTTACACGTTATGCGTTATGCGTTATGCGTTAGGGGTTATGCGTTATGCGTTATGCGTTAGGCGTTATGCGTTATGCGTTATGCGTTATGCGTTATGAGTTATACGTTATGCGTTATGCGTTAGGGGTTATGCGTTATGCGTTATGCGTTATGCTTTATGCGTTATGCATTATGCGTTATGCGTTATGCGATATGCGTTATCCGTTATGCGTTATGCGTTATTCGTTATGAGTAATGAGTTATAAGTTATGCGTTATGCGTTATGCTTTATGCGTTATGCGTTATGCGTTATGCTTTATGCGTTATGCGTCATGAGTAATGAGTTATAAGTTATGCGTTATGCGTTATGCGTTATACGTTATGCGTTATGCGTTATGCGTGATCCGTTATGCGTTGTGCGTTATACGTTTGCGTTATGCGTTATGCGTTATGCGTTATACGGTATGCGTTATGCGTTATGCGTTTGCGTTATGCGTTATGCGTTATGCGTTATGCGTTATGCGTTATGCGTTATGCTTTATGCGTTATGCGTTATGAGTTATACGTTATGCGTTATGCGTTATGCGTTGTTCGTTATGCGTTATGCGTTACGCGTTATGCGTTATGCGTTATGCTTTATGCGATATGCGTGATCCGTTATGTGTTAGGCGATATACGTTTTGCGGTATTCGTTATGCGTTATGCGTTATGCGTTATGCGTTATCCGTTGTTCGTTATGCGTTATGCGTTGTGCGTTATACGTTTGCGTTATGCGTTATGCGTTATACGGTATGCGTTATGCGTTATACGTTATGCGTTATGCGTTATGCGATATGCGTTATGCGTTATGCGTTATGCTTTATGCGTTGTGCGTTATTAGTTACACGTTATGCGTTATGCGTTATGCGTTATGCGTTAGGGGTTATGCGTTATGCGTTATGCGTTAGGCGTTATGCGTTATGCGTTATGCGTTATGCGTTATGCGTTATGCGTTATGCGTTATGCGTTACTCCTTATGAGTTATGAGTTATAAGTTATGCGTAATGCGTTATGCGTTATGCATTATGCGTTATGCGTTATGCGATATGCGTTATCCGTTATGCGTTATGCGTTATTCGTTATGAGTAATGAGTTATAAGTTATGCGTTATGCGTTATGCTTTATGCGTTATGCGTTATGCGTTATGCGTTATGCGTTATGCGTTATGCGTTACTCCTTATGAGTTATGAGTTATAAGTTATGCGTAATGCGTTATGCGTTATGCTTTATGCGTTATGCGTTATGCGTTATGCGTTATGCGTTATGCGTGATCCGTTATGCGTTATGCGTTATGCGTTATGCGTTATGCGTTATGCGTTATGCGTTATGCGTTATGCGTTATGCGTTATTCGTTATGAGTAATGAGTTATAAGTTATGCGTTATGCGTTATGCTTTATGCATTATGCGTTATGCGTTATGCGTTTTGCGTTATGCGTTATGCGTTATGCGTTATGCGTTATGCGTTATGCGTTATGCGTTATGCTTTATGCGTTATGCGTTATGAGTTATACGTTATGCGTTATGCGTTATGCTTTGTGCGTTATGCGTTATGCGTTACGCGTTATGCGTTATGCGTTATGCTTTATGCGATATGCGTGATCCGTTATGTGTTAGGCGATATACGTTTTGCGGTATTCGTTATGCGTTATGCGTTATGCGTTATGCGTTATCCGTTGTTCGTTATGCGTTATGCGTTGTGCGTTATACGTTTGCGTTATGCGTTATGCGTTATACGGTATGCGTTATGCGTTATACGTTATGCGTTATGCGTTATGCGATATGCGTTATGCGTTATGCGTTATGCTTTATGCGTTGTGCGTTATTAGTTACACGTTATGCGTTATGCGTTATGCGTTATGCGTTAGGGGTTATGCGTTATGCGTTAGGCGTTATGCGTTATGCGTTATGCGTTATGCGTTATGAGTTATACGTTATGCGTTATGCGTTAGGGGTTATGCGTTATGCGTTATGCGTTATGCGTTATGCGTTATGCGTTATGCTTTATGCGTTATGCGTTATGAGTTATACGTTATGCGTTATGCGTTATGCTTTGTGCGTTATGCGTTATGCGTTACGCGTTATGCGTTATGCGTTATGCTTTATGCGATATGCGTGATCCGTTATGTGTTAGGCGATATACGTTTTGCGGTATTCGTTATGCGTTATGCGTTATGCGTTATGCGTTATCCGTTGTTCGTTATGCGTTATGCGTTGTGCGTTATACGTTTGCGTTATGCGTTATGCGTTATACGGTATGCGTTATGCGTTATGCGTTATGCGTTATGCGTTATGCGTTATGCGTTATGCGTTATGCGTTATGCTTTATGCGTTGTGCGTTATTAGTTACACGTTATGCGTTATGCGTTATGCGTTATGCGTTAGGGGTTATGCGTTATGCGTTAGGCGTTATGCGTTATGCGTTATGCGTTATGCGTTATGAGTTATACGTTATGCGTTATGCGTTAGGGGTTATGCGTTATGCGTTATGCGTTATGCTTTATGCGTTATGCTTTATGCGTTATGCATTATGCGTTATGCGTTATGCGATATGCGTTATCCGTTATGCGTTATGCGTTATTCGTTATGAGTAATGAGTTATAAGTTATGCGTTATGCGTTATGCGTTACTCCTTATGAGTTATGAGTTATAAGTTATGCGTAATGCGTTATGCGTTATGCTTTATGCATTATGCGTTATGCGTTATGCGTTATGCGTTATGCGTGATCCGTTATGCGTTATGCGTTATGCGTTATGCGTTATGCGTTATGCGTTATGCGTTATGCGTTATTCGTTATGAGTAATGAGTTATAAGTTATGCGTTATGCGTTATGCTTTATGCATTATGCGTTATGCGTTATGCGTTTTGCGTTATGCGTTATGCGTTATGCGTTATGCGTTATGCGTTATGCTTTATGCGTTATGCGTTATGAGTTATACGTTATGCGTTATGCATTATGCGTTATGCGTTATGCGTTATGCGTTATATGTTATGCGTTATGCGTTATGCGTTATGCGTTATGCGTTATGTGTTGTGCGTTATACGTTTGCGTTATGCGTTATGCGTTATGCGTTATACGGTATGCGTTATGCGTTATGCGTTTGCGTTATGCGTTATGCGTTATGCGTTATGCGTTATGCGTTATGCGTTATGCGTTATGCGTTATGCTTTATGCGTTATGCGTTATGAGTTATACGTTATGCGTTATGCGTTATGCGTTGTGCGTTATGCGTTATGCGTTACGCGTTATGCGTTATGCGTTATGCTTTATGCGATATGCGTTACTCCTTATTAGTTATGAGTTATAAGTTATGCGTAATGCGTTATGCGTTATGCTTTATGCGTTATGCGTTATGCGTTATGCGTTATGCGTTATGCGTTACGCTTTATGCGTTATGCATTATGCGTTATGCGTTATGCGTTATGCATTATGCGTTATGCGTTATGCGTGATGCGTTATGCGTTAAGCGTTATGCGTTTTGCTGTATTCGTTATGCGTTGAGCATTATGCGTTATGCGTTATGTGTTATGCGTTATGCGTTATGCGTTATACGTTATGCGTTATGCGTTATGCGTGATCCGTTATATGTTAGGCGATATACGTTTTGCGGTATTCGTTATGCGTTATGATTTATGCTTTATGCTTTATGCGTTATGCGTTATGCGTTATGCGTTATGAGTTATGCGTTATGCGTTATGCGTTATGCGTTATGCGTTATGCGTTATGCGTTATGCGTTATGCGTTATGCGTTATGCGTTATGCGTTATGCGTTATGCGTTATGCGTTATGCGTTATGCGTTATGCGTTATGCGATATGCGTCATGCATCAAGCCTTATGCGATATGCGATATGCGTCATGCATCAAGCCTTATGCGTTATGGGTTATGCGTTAACGTTATGCGTTATGCGTTATGATTTATGCTTTATGCGTTATGCGTTATTCGTTATGAGTTATGAGTTATAAGTTATGCGTAATGCGTTATGCGTTATGCGTTATGCATTATGCTTTATCCGTTATGCGTTATGCGTTATGCTTTATGCGTTATGCGTTATGCGTTATGCGTTATGCGTTATGCGTTATGCGTTATGCGTTATGCGTTATGCGTTATGCGTTATGAGTAATGAGTTATAAGTTATGCGTTATGCGTAATGCGTTATGCGTTATGCGTTATGCGTTATGCTTTATGCGTTATGCGTTATGCGTTATACTTTATGCGTTATTCGTTATGCGTTATGCGTTATGCGATATGCGTTATGCGTTATGCGTGATCCGACATGCATTATGCATTTTGCGTTATTCGTTATGAGTTATGAGTTATAAGTTATGCGTAATGCGTTATGCGTTATGCGTTATGCATTATGCTTTATCCGTTATGCGTTATGCGTTGTGCATTATGCGTTATGCGTTGTGCGTTATGGGTTATGATTTATGCGTTATGCGATATGAGTTATGCGTTAAGCGTTATGCGTTATGCGTTATGCGTTATGCGTTATGCGTTATGCGTTATGCGTTATGCGTTATGCGTAATGCGTTATGCGTTATGCGTTATGCGTTATGCGATATGCGTCATGCATCAAGCCTTATGCGATATGCGATATGCGTCATGCATCAAGCCTTATGCGTTATGGGTTATGCGTTAACGTTATGCGTTATGCGTTATGATTTATGCTTTATGCGTTATGCGTTATGCGTGATCCGACATGCGTTATGCATTTTGCGTTATGCGTTATTCGTTATGAGTTATAAGTTATGCGTAATGCGTTATGCGTTATGCATTATGCTTTATCCGTTATGCGTTATGCGTTATGCTTTATGCGTTATGCGTTATGCGTTATGCGTTATGCGTTATGCGTTATGCGTTATGCGTTATGCGTTATTCGTTATGAGTAATGAGTTATAAGTTATGCGTTATGCGTTATGCGTTATGCGTTATGCGTTATGCGTTATGCGTTATGCTTTATGCGTTATTTGTTATGCGTTATGCGTTATGCTTTATGCATTATGCGTTATGCGTTATTCGTTATGCGTTAGGCGTTATGCGATATGCGTTATGCGTTATGCGTGATCCGACATGCATTATGCATTTTGCGTTATTCGTTATGAGTTATGAGTTATAAGTTATGCGTAATGCGTTATGCGTTATGCGTTATGCATTATGCTTTATCCGTTATGCGTTATGCGTTGTGCATTATGCGTTATGCGTTGTGCGTTATGGGTTATGATTTATGCGTTATGCGATATGAGTTATGCGTTAAGCGTTATGCGTTATGCGTTATGCGTTATGCGTTATGCGTTATGCGTTATGCGTTATGCGTTATGCGTAATGCGTTATGCGTTATGCGTTATGCGTTATGCGATATGCGTCATGCATCAAGCCTTATGCGATATGCGATATGCGTCATGCATCAAGCCTTATGCGTTATGGGTTATGCGTTAACGTTATGCGTTATGCGTTATGATTTATGCTTTATGCGTTATGCGTTATGCGTGATCCGACATGCGTTATGCATTTTGCGTTATGCGTTATTCGTTATGAGTTATGAGTTATAAGTTATGCGTAATGCGTTATGCGTTATGCATTATGCTTTATCCGTTATGCGTTATGCGTTATGCTTTATGCGTTATGCGTTATGCGTTATGCGTTATGCGTTATGCGTTATGCGTTATGCGTTATGCGTTATTCGTTATGAGTAATGAGTTATAAGTTATGCGTTATGCGTTATGCGTTATGCGTTATGCGTTATGCGTTATGCTTTATGCGTTATTTGTTATGCGTTATGCGTTATGCTTTATGCATTATGCGTTATGCGTTATGCGTTATGCGTTATGCGTTATGCGTTATGCGTTATGCTTTATGCGTTATGCGTTACTCCTTATGAGTTATGAGTTATAAGTTATGCGCAATCCGTTATGCGTTATGCGTTATGCTTTATGCGTTATGCGTTATGCATTATGCGTTATGCGTTATTCGTTATGAGTAATGAGTTATAAGTTATGCGTTATGCGTTATGCGTTATGCGTGATCCGTTATGCGTTATGCGTTATGCGTTATGCGTTATGCGTTATGCGTTATGCGTTATGCATTATGCGTTATGCGTTATTCGTTATGAGTAATGAGTTATAAGTTATGCGTTATGCGTTATGCTTTATGCATTATGCGTTATGCGTTATGCGTTTTGCGTTATGCGTTATGCGTTATGCGTTATGCGTTATGCGTTATGCTTTATGCGTTATGCGTTATGAGTTATACGTTATGCGTTATGCGTTATGCGTTGTGCGTTATGCGTTATGCGTTACGCGTTATGCGTTATGCGTTATGCTTTATGCGATATGCGTTACTCCTTATGAGTTATGAGTTATAAGTTATGCGTAATGCGTTATGCGTTATGCGTTATGCTTTATGCGTTATGCGTTATGCGTTATGCGTTATGCGTTATGCTTTACGCTTTATGCGTTATGCATTATGCGTTATGCGTTATGCGTTATGCATTATGCGTTATGCGTTATGCGTGATGCGTTATGCGTTAAGCGTTATGCGTTTTGCTGTATTCGTTATGCGTTGAGCATTATGCGTTATGCGTTATGTGTTATGCGTTATGCGTTATGCGTTATGCGTTATGCGTTATGCGTTATGAGTTATGCGTTATGCGTTATGCGTTATGCGTTATGCGTTATGCGTTATGCGTTATGCGTTATGCGTTTTGCGGTATTCGTTATGCGTTGTGCATTATGCGTTATGCGTTGTGCGTTATGGGTTATGATTTATGCGTTATGCGATATGAGTTATGCGTTAAGCGTTATGCGTTATGCGTTATGCGTTATGCGTTATGCGTTATGCGTTATGCGTTATGTGTTATGCGTTATGCGTTATGCGTTATGCGTTATGCGTTATGCGATATGCGTCATGCATCAAGCCTTATGCGATATGCGATATGCGTCATGCATCAAGCCTTATGCGTTATGGGTTATGCGTTAACGTTATGCGTTATGCGTTATGATTGATGCTTTATGCGTTATGCGTTATGCGTGATCCGACATGCGTTATGCATTTTGCGTTATGCGTTATTCGTTATGAGTTATGAGTTATAAGTTATGCGTAATGCGTTATGCGTTATGCGTTATGCATTATGCTTTATCCGTTATGCGTTATGCGTTATGCTTTATGCGTTATGCGTTATGCGTTATGCGTTATGCGTTATGCGTTATGCGTTATGCTTATGCGTTATGCGTTATTCGTTATGCGTTATGCGTTATGCGATATGCGTCATGCATCAAGCCTTATGCGATATGCGATATGCGTCATGCATCAAGCCTTATGCGTTATGGGTTATGCGTTAACGTTATGCGTTATGCGTTATGATTTATGCTTTATGCGTTATGCGTTATGCGTGATCCGACATGCGTTATGCATTTTGCGTTATGCGTTATTCGTTATGAGTTATGAGTTATAAGTTATGCGTAATGCGTTATGCGTTATGCATTATGCTTTATCCGTTATGCGTTATGCATTATGCTTTATGCGTTATGCGTTATGCGTTATGCGTTATGCGTTATGCGTTATGCGTCATTCGTTATGCGTTATGCGTTATTCGTTATGAGTAATGAGTTATAAGTTATGCGTTATGCGTTATGCGTTATGCGTTATGCGTTATGCGTTATGCGTTATGCGTTATGCGTTATGCTTTATGCGTTATTTGTTATGCGTTATGCGTTATGCTTTATGCATTATGCGTTATGCGTTATGCGTTATGCGTTATGCGTTATGCGTTATGCGTTATGCGTTATGCGTTATGCGTTATGCTTTATGCGTTATGCGTTACTCCTTATGAGTTATGAGTTATAAGTTATGCGTAATCCGTTATGCGTTATGCGTTATGCTTTATGCGTTGTGCGTTATGCGTTATGCGTTATGTGTTATGCGTTATGCGTTATGCGTTATGCTTTATGCGTTATTTGTTATGCGTTATGCGTTATGCTTTATGCATTATGCGTTATCCGTTATGCGTTATGCGTTGTGCATTATGCGTTATGCGTTGTGCGTTATGGGTTATGATTTATGCGTTATGCGATATGAGTTATGCGTTAAGCGTTATGCGTTATGCGTTATGCGTTATGCGTTATGCGTTATGCGTTATGCGTTATGCGTTATGCGTAATGCGTTATGCGTTATGCGTTATGCGTTATGCGATATGCGTCATGCATCAAGCCTTATGCGATATGCGATATGCGTCATGCATCAAGCCTTATGCGTTATGGGTTATGCGTTAACGTTATGCGTTATGCGTTATGATTTATGCTTTATGCGTTATGCGTTATGCGTGATCCGACATGCGTTATGCATTTTGCGTTATGCGTTATTCGTTATGAGTTATGAGTTATAAGTTATGCGTAATGCGTTATGCGTTATGCATTATGCTTTATCCGTTATGCGTTATGCGTTATGCTTTATGCGTTATGCGTTATGCGTTATGCGTTATGCGTTATGCGTTATGCGTTATGCGTTATGCGTTATTCGTTATGAGTAATGAGTTATAAGTTATGCGTTATGCGTTATGCGTTATGCGTTATGCGTTATGCGTTATGCGTTATGCTTTATGCGTTATTCGTTATGAGTTATGAGTTATAAGTTATGCGTAATGCGTTATGCGTTATGCGTTATGCATTATGCTTTATCCGTTATGCGTTATGCGTTGTGCATTATGCGTTATGCGTTGTGCGTTATGGGTTATGATTTTTGCGTTATGCGATATGAGTTATGCGTTAAGCGTTATGCGTTATGCGTTATGCGTTATGCGTTATGCGTTATGCGTTATGCGTTATGCGTAATGCGTTATGCGTTATGCGTTATGCGTTATGCGATATGCGTCATGCATCAAGCCTTATGCGATATGCGATATGCGTCATGCATCAAGCCTTATGCGTTATGGGTTATGCGTTAACGTTATGCGTTATGCGTTATGATTTATGCTTTATGCGTTATGCGTTATGCGTGATCCGACATGCGTTATGCATTTTGCGTTATGCGTTATTCGTTATGAGTTATGAGTTATAAGTTATGCGTAATGCGTTATGCGTTATGCATTATGCTTTATCCGTTATGCGTTATGCGTTATGCTTTATGCGTTATGCGTTATGCGTTATGCGTTATGCGTTATGCGTTATGCGTTATGCGTTATGCGTTATTCGTTATGAGTAATGAGTTATAAGTTATGCGTTATGCGTTATGCGTTATGCGTTATGCGTTATGCGTTATGCTTTATGCGTTATTTGTTATGCGTTATGCGTTATGCTTTATGCATTATGCGTTATGCGTTATTCGTTATGCGTTATGCGTTATGCGATATGCGTTATGCGTTATGCGTGATCCGACATGCATTATGCATTTTGCGTTATTCGTTATGAGTTATGAGTTATAAGTTATGCGTAATGCGTTATGCGTTATGCGTTATGCATTATGCTTTATCCGTTATGCGTTATGCGTTGTGCATTATGCGTTATGCGTTGTGCGTTATGGGTTATGATTTATGCGTTATGCGATATGAGTTATGCGTTAAGCGTTATGCGTTATGCGTTATGCGTTATGCGTTATGCGTTATGCGTTATGCGTTATGAGTTATGCGTAATGCGTTATGCGTTATGCGTTATGCGTTATGCGATATGCGTCATGCATCAAGCCTTATGCGATATGCGATATGCGTCATGCATCAAGCCTTATGCGTTATGGGTTATGCGTTAACGTTATGCGTTATGCGTTATGATTTATGCTTTATGCGTTATGCGTTATGCGTGATCCGACATGCGTTATGCATTTTGCGTTATGCGTTATTCGTTATGAGTTATGAGTTATAAGTTATGCGTAATGCGTTATGCGTTATGCATTATGCTTTATCCGTTATGCGTTATGCGTTATGCTTTATGCGTTATGCGTTATGCGTTATGCGTTATGCGTTATGCGTTATGCGTTATTCGTTATGAGTTATGAGTTATAAGTTATGCGTAATGCGTTATGCGTTATGCATTATGCTTTATCCGTTATGCGTTATGCGTTATGCTTTATGCGTTATGCGTTATGCGTTATGCGTTATGCGTTATGCGTTATGCGTTATGCGTTATGCGTTATTCGTTATGAGTAATGAGTTATAAGTTATGCGTTATGCGTTATGCGTTATGCGTTATGCGTTATGCGTTATGCGTTATGCTTTATGCGTTATTTGTTATGCGTTATGCGTTATGCTTTATGCATTATGCGTTATGCGTTATTCGTTATGCGTTATGCGTTATGCGATATGCGTTATGCGTTATGCGTGATCCGACATGCATTATGCATTTTGCGTTATTCGTTATGAGTTATGAGTTATAAGTTATGCGTAATGCGTTATGCGTTATGCGTTATGCATTATGCTTTATCCGTTATGCGTTATGCGTTGTGCATTATGCGTTATGCGTTGTGCGTTATGGGTTATGATTTATGCGTTATGCGATATGAGTTATGCGTTAAGCGTTATGCGTTATGCGTTATGCGTTATGCGTTATGCGTTATGCGTTATGCGTTATGAGTTATGCGTAATGCGTTATGCGTTATGCGTTATGCGTTATGCGATATGCGTCATGCATCAAGCCTTATGCGATATGCGATATGCGTCATGCATCAAGCCTTATGCGTTATGGGTTATGCGTTAACGTTATGCGTTATGCGTTATGATTTATGCTTTATGCGTTATGCGTTATGCGTGATCCGACATGCGTTATGCATTTTGCGTTATGCGTTATTCGTTATGAGTTATGAGTTATAAGTTATGCGTAATGCGTTATGCGTTATGCATTATGCTTTATCCGTTATGCGTTATGCGTTATGCTTTATGCGTTATGCGTTATGCGTTATGCGTTATGCGTTATGCGTTATGCGTTATGCGTTATGCGTTATTCGTTATGAGTAATGAGTTATAAGTTATGCGTTATGCGTTATGCGTTATGCGTTATGCGTTATGCGTTATGCTTTATGCGTTATTTGTTATGCGTTATGCGTTATGCTTTATGCATTATGCGTTATGCGTTATTCGTTATGCGTTATGCGTTATGCGATATGCGTTATGCGTTATGCGTGATCCGACATGCATTATGCATTTTGCGTTATTCGTTATGAGTTATGAGTTATAAGTTATGCGTAATGCGTTATGCGTTATGCGTTATGCATTATGCTTTATCCGTTATGCGTTATGCGTTGTGCATTATGCGTTATGCGTTGTGCGTTATGGGTTATGATTTATGCGTTATGCGATATGAGTTATGCGTTAAGCGTTATGCGTTATGCGTTATGCGTTATGCGTTATGCGTTATGCGTTATGCGTTATGCGTTATGCGTAATGCGTTATGCGTTATGCGTTATGCGTTATGCGATATGCGTCATGCATCAAGCCTTATGCGATATGCGATATGCGTCATGCATCAAGCCTTATGCGTTATGGGTAATGCGTTAACGTTATGCGTTATGCGTTATGATTTATGCTTTATGCGTTATGCGTTATGCGTGATCCGACATGCGTTATGCATTTTGCGTTATGCGTTATTCGTTATGAGTTATGAGTTATAAGTTATGCGTAATGCGTTATGCGTTATGCATTATGCTTTATCCGTTATGCGTTATGCGTTATGCTTTATGCGTTATGCGTTATGCGTTATGCGTTATGCGTTATGCGTTATGCGTTATGCGTTATGCGTTATTCGTTATGAGTAATGAGTTATAAGTTATGCGTTATGCGTTATGCGTTATGCGTTATGCGTTATGCTTTATGCGTTATTTGTTATGCGTTATGCGTTATGCTTTATGCATTATGCGTTATGCGTTATGCGTTATGCGTTATGCGTTATGCGTTATGCGTTATGCGTTATGCGTTATGCTTTATGCGTTATGCGTTACTCCTTATGAGTTATGAGTTATAAGTTATGCGCAATCCGTTATGCGTTATGCGTTATGCTTTATGCGTTATGCGTTATGCGTTATGCGTTATGCGTTATGCGTTATGCGTTATGCGTGATCCGTTATGCGTTATGCGTTATGCGTTATGCGTTATGCGTTATGCGTTATGCGTTATGCATTATGCGTTATGCGTTATTCGTTATGAGTAATGAGTTATAAGTTATGCGTTATGCGTTATGCTTTATGCATTATGCGTTATGCGTTATGCGTTTTGCGTTATGCGTTATGCGTTATGCGTTATGCGTTATGCGTTATGCTTTATGCGTTATGCGTTATGAGTTATACGTTATGCGTTATGCGTTATGCGTTGTGCGTTATGCGTTATGCGTTACGCGTTATGCGTTATGCGTTATGCTTTATGCGATATGCGTTACTCCTTATGAGTTATGAGTTATAAGTTATGCGTAATGCGTTATGCGTTATGCGTTATGCTTTATGCGTTATGCGTTATGCGTTATGCATTATGCGTTATGCTTTACGCTTTATGCGTTATGCATTATGCGTTATGCGTTATGCGTTATGCATTATGCGTTATGCGTTATGCGTGATGCGTTATGCGTTAAGCGTTATGCGTTTTGCTGTATTCGTTATGCGTTGAGCATTATGCGTTATGCGTTATGTGTTATGCGTTATGCGTTATGCGTTATGCGTTATGCGTTATGCGTTATGCGTTATGAGTTATGCGTTATGCGTTATGCGTTATGCGTTATGCGTTATGCGTTATGCGTTATGCGTTATGCGTTTTGCGGTATTCGTTATGCGTTGTGCATTATGCGTTATGCGTTGTGCGTTATGGGTTATGATTTATGCGTTATGCGATATGAGTTATGCGTTAAGCGTTATGCGTTATGCGTTATGCGTTATGCGTTACGCGTTATGCGTTATGCGTTATGTGTTATGCGTTATGCGTTATGCGTTATGCGTTATGCGTTATGCGATATGCGTCATGCATCAAGCCTTATGCGATATGCGATATGCGTCATGCATCAAGCCTTATGCGTTATGGGTTATGCGTTAACGTTATGCGTTATGCGTTATGATTGATGCTTTATGCGTTATGCGTTATGCGTGATCCGACATGCGTTATGCATTTTGCGTTATGCGTTATTCGTTATGAGTTATGAGTTATAAGTTATGCGTAATGCGTTATGCGTTATGCGTTATGCATTATGCTTTATCCGTTATGCGTTATGCGTTATGCTTTATGCGTTATGCGTTATGCGTTATGCGTTATGCGTTATGCGTTATGCGTTATGCGTTATGCGTTATGCTTATGCGTTATGCGTTATTCGTTATGCGTTATGCGTTATGCGATATGCGTCATGCATCAAGCCTTATGCGATATGCGATATGCGTCATGCATCAAGCCTTATGCGTTATGGGTTATGCGTTAACGTTATGCGTTATGCGTTATGATTTATGCTTTATGCGTTATGCGTTATGCGTGATCCGACATGCGTTATGCATTTTGCGTTATGCGTTATTCGTTATGAGTTATGAGTTATAAGTTATGCGTAATGCGTTATGCGTTATGCATTATGCTTTATGCGTTATGCGTTATGCATTATGCTTTATGCGTTATGCGTTATGCGTTATGCGTTATGCGTTATGCGTTATTCGTTATGCGTTATGCGTTATTCGTTATGAGTAATGAGTTATAAGTTATGCGTTATGCGTTATGCGTTATGCGTTATGCGTTATGCGTTATGCGTTATGCGTTATGCGTTATGCGTTATGCTTTATGCGTTATTTGTTATGCGTTATGCGTTATGCTTTATGCATTATGCGTTATGCGTTATGCGTTATGCGTTATGCGTTATGCGTTATGCGTTATGCGTTATGCGTTATGCGTTATGCTTTATGCGTTATGCGTTACTCCTTATGAGTTATGAGTTATAAGTTATGCGTAATCCGTTATGCGTTATGCGTTATGCTTTATGCGTTATGCGTTATGCGTTATGCGTTATGCGTTATGCGTTATGCGTGATCCGTTATGCGTTATGCGTTATGCGTTATGCGTTATGCGTTATGCGTTATGCGTTATGCATTATGCGTTATGCGTTATTCGTTATGAGTAATGAGTTATAAGTTATGCGTTATGCGTTATGCTTTATGCATTATGCGTTATGCGTTATGCGTTTTGCGTTATGCGTTATGCGTTATGCGTTATGCGTTATGCGTTATGCGTTATGCGTTATGCTTTATGCGTTATGCGTTATGAGTTATACGTTATGCGTTATGCATTATGCGTTATGCGTTATGCGTTATGCGTTATATGTTATGCGTTATGCGTTATGCGTTATGCGTTATGCGTTATGCGTTGTGCGTTATACGTTTGCGTTATGCGTTATGCGTTTTGCGTTATACGGTATGCGTTATGCGTTATGCGTTTGCGTTATGCGTTATGCGTTATGCGTTATGCGTTATGCGTTATGCGTTATGCGTTATGCTTTATGCGTTATGCGTTATGAGTTATACGTTATGCGTTATGCGTTATGCGTTGTGCGTTATGCGTTATGCGTTACGCGTTATGCGTTATGCGTTATGCTTTATGCGATATGCGTTACTCCTTATGAGTTATGAGTTATAAGTTATGCGTAATGCGTTATGCGTTATGCGTTATGCTTTATGCGTTATGCGTTATGCGTTATGCGTTATGCGTTATGCGTTATGCGTTACGCTTTATGCGTTATGCATTATGCGTTATGCGTTATGCGTTATGCATTATGCGTTATGCGTTATGCGTGATGCGTTATGCGTTAAGCGTTATGCGTTTTGCTGTATTCGTTATGCGTTGAGCATTATGCGTTATGCGTTATGTGTTATGCGTTATGCGTTATGCGTTATGCGTTATGCGTTATGAGTTATGCGTTATGCGTTATGCGTTATGCGTTATGCGTTATGCGTAATGCGTTATGCGTTATGCGTTATGCTTTATGCGTTATGCGTTATGCGTTATGCGTTGTGCGTTATGGGTTATGATTTATGCGTTATGCGATATGAGTTATGCGTTATGCGTTATGCATTATGCGTTATGCGTTATGCGTGATGCGTTATGCGTTAAGCGTTATGCGTTTTGCTGTATTCGTTATGCGTTGAGCATTATGCGTTATGCGTTATGTGTTATGCGTTATGCGTTATGCGTTATGCGTTATGCGTTATGCGTTATGAGTTATGCGTTATGCGTTATGCGTTATGCGTTATGCGTTATGCGTTATGCTTTATGCGTTATGCGTTATGCGTTATGCGTTGTGCGTTATGGGTTATGATTTATGCGTTATGCGATATGAGTTATGCGTTATGCGTTATGTGTTATGCGTTATGCGTTATGCGTTATGCGTTATGCGTTATGCGTTATGAGTTATGCGTTATGCGTTATGCGTTATGCGTTTTGCGTTATTCGTTATGCGTTGTGCATTATGCGTTATGCGTTGTGCGTTATGGGTTATGATTTATGCGTTATGCGATATGAGTTATGCGTTAAGCGTTATGCGTTATGCGTTATGCGTTATGCGTTATGCGTTATGCGTTATGCGTTATGCGTTATGTGTTATGCGTTATGCGTTATGCGTTATGCGTTATGCGTTATGCGATATGCGTCATGCATCAAGCCTTATGCGATATGCGATATGCGTCATGCATCAAGCCTTATGCGTTATGGGTTATGCGTTAACGTTATGCGTTATGCGTTATGATTGATGCTTTATGCGTTATGCGTTATGCGTGATCCGACATGCGTTATGCATTTTGCGTTATGCGTTATTCGTTATGAGTTATGAGTTATAAGTTATGCGTAATGCGTTATGCGTTATGCGTTATGCATTATGCTTTATCCGTTATGCGTTATGCGTTATGCTTTATGCGTTATGCGTTATGCGTTATGCGTTATGCGTTATGCGTTATGCGTTATGCTTATGCGTTATGCGTTATTCGTTATGCGTTATGCGTTATGCGATATGCGTCATGCATCAAGCCTTATGCGATATGCGATATGCGTCATGCATCAAGCCTTATGCGTTATGGGTTATGCGTTAACGTTATGCGTTATGCGTTATGATTTATGCTTTATGCGTTATGCGTTATGCGTGATCCGACATGCGTTATGCATTTTGCGTTATGCGTTATTCGTTATGAGTTATGAGTTATAAGTTATGCGTAATGCGTTATGCGTTATGCATTATGCTTTATCCGTTATGCGTTATGCATTATGCTTTATGCGTTATGCGTTATGCGTTATGCGTTATGCGTTATGCGTTATTCGTTATGCGTTATGCGTTATTCGTTATGAGTAATGAGTTATAAGTTATGCGTTATGCGTTATGCGTTATGCGTTATGCGTTATGCGTTATGCGTTATGCGTTATGCGTTATGCGTTATGCTTTATGCGTTATTTGTTATGCGTTATGCGTTATGCTTTATGCATTATGCGTTATGCGTTATGCGTTATGCGTTATGCGTTATGCGTTATGCGTTATGCGTTATGCGTTATGCTTTATGCGTTATGCGTTACTCCTTATGAGTTATGAGTTATAAGTTATGCGTAATCCGTTATGCGTTATGCGTTATGCTTTATGCGTTATGCGTTATGCGTTATGCGTTATGCGTTATGCGTTATGCGTGATCCGTTATGCGTTATGCGTTATGCGTTATGCGTTATGCGTTATGCGTTATGCGTTATGCATTATGCGTTATGCGTTATTCGTTATGAGTAATGAGTTATAAGTTATGCGTTATGCGTTATGCTTTATGCATTATGCGTTATGCGTTATGCGTTTTGCGTTATGCGTTATGCGTTATGCGTTATGCGTTATGCGTTATGCGTTATGCGGTATGCGTTATGCTTTATGCGTTATGCGTTATGAGTTATACGTTATGCGTTATGCATTATGCGTTATGCGTTATGCGTTATGCGTTATATGTTATGCGTTATGCGTTATGCGTTATGCGTTATGCGTTATGCGTTGTGCGTTATACGTTTGCGTTATGCGTTATGCGTTTTGCGTTATACGGTATGCGTTATGCGTTATGCGTTTGCGTTATGCGTTATGCGTTATGCGTTATGCGTTATGCGTTATGCGTTATGCTTTATGCGTTATGCGTTATGAGTTATACGTTATGCGTTATGCGTTATGCGTTGTGCGTTATGCGTTATGCGTTACGCGTTATGCGTTATGCGTTATGCTTTATGCGATATGCGTTACTCCTTATGAGTTATGAGTTATAAGTTATGCGTAATGCGTTATGCGTTATGCGTTATGCTTTATGCGTTATGCGTTATGCGTTATGCGTTATGCGTTATGCGTTACGCTTTATGCGTTATGCATTATGCGTTATGCGTTATGCGTTATGCATTATGCGTTATGCGTTATGCGTGATGCGTTATGCGTTAAGCGTTATGCGTTTTGCTGTATTCGTTATGCGTTGAGCATTATGCGTTATGCGTTATGTGTTATGCGTTATGCGTTATGCGTTATGCGTTATGCGTTATGAGTTATGCGTTATGCGTTATGCGTTATGCGTTATGCGTTATGCGTTATGCGTTATGCGTTTTGCGGTATTCGTTATGCGTTGTGCATTATGCGTTATGCGTTGTGCGTTATGGGTTATGATTTATGCGTTATGCGATATGAGTTATGCGTTAAGCGTTATGCGTTATGCGTTATGCGTTATGCGTTATGCGTTATGCGTTATGCGTTATGCGTTATGTGTTATGCGTTATGCGTTATGCGTTATGCGTTATGCGTTATGCGATATGCGTCATGCATCAAGCCTTATGCGATATGCGATATGCGTCATGCATCAAGCCTTATGCGTTATGGGTTATGCGTTAACGTTATGCGTTATGCGTTATGATTTATGCTTTATGCGTTATGCGTTATGCGTGATCCGACATGCGTTATGCATTTTGCGTTATGCGTTATTCGTTATGAGTTATGAGTTATAAGTTATGCGTAATGCGTTATGCGTTATGCGTTATGCATTATGCTTTATCCGTTATGCGTTATGCGTTATGCTTTATGCGTTATGCGTTATGCGTTATGCGTTATGCGTTATGCGTTATGCGTTATGCGTTATGCGTTATGCGTTATGCGTTATTCGGTATGAGTAATGAGTTATAAGTTATGCGTTATGCGTAATGCGATATGCGTTATGCGTTATGCGTTATGCTTTATGCGTTATGCGTTATGCGTTATGCTTTATGCGTTATTCGTTATGCGTTATGCGTTATGCGTTATGCGTTATGCGTTATGCGTTATGCGTTATGCGTGATCCGACATGCATTATGCATTTTGCGTTATGCGTTATTCGTTATGAGTTATGAGTTATAAGTTATGCGTAATGCGTTATGCGTTATGCGTTATGCGTTATGCGTTATGCGTTATGCGTTATGCGTTATGCATTATGCGTTATGCGTTATTCGTTATGAGTAATGAGTTATAAGTTATGCGTTATGCGTTATGCTTTATGCATTATGCGTTATGCGTTATGCGTTTTGCGTTATGCGTTATGCGTTATGCGTTATGCGTTATGCGTTATGCGTTATGCGTGATCCGTTATGCGTTATGCGTTATGCGTTATGCGTTATGCGTTATGCGTTATGCGTTATGCATTATGCGTTATGCGTTATTCGTTATGAGTAATGAGTTATAAGTTATGCGTTATGCGTTATGCTTTATGCATTATGCGTTATGCGTTATGCGTTTTGCGTTATGCGTTATGCGTTATGCGTTATGCGTTATGCGTTATGCGTTATGCGGTATGCGTTATGCTTTATGCGTTATGCGTTATGAGTTATACGTTATGCGTTATGCATTATGCGTTATGCGTTATGCGTTATGCGTTATATGTTATGCGTTATGCGTTATGCGTTATGCGTTATGCGTTATGCGTTGTGCGTTATACGTTTGCGTTATGCGTTATGCGTTTTGCGTTATACGGTATGCGTTATGCGTTATGCGTTTGCGTTATGCGTTATGCGTTATGCGTTATGCGTTATGCGTTATGCGTTATGCTTTATGCGTTATGCGTTATGAGTTATACGTTATGCGTTATGCGTTATGCGTTGTGCGTTATGCGTTATGCGTTACGCGTTATGCGTTATGCGTTATGCTTTATGCGATATGCGTTACTCCTTATGAGTTATGAGTTATAAGTTATGCGTAATGCGTTATGCGTTATGCGTTATGCTTTATGCGTTATGCGTTATGCGTTATGCGTTATGCGTTATGCGTTACGCTTTATGCGTTATGCATTATGCGTTATGCGTTATGCGTTATGCATTATGCGTTATGCGTTATGCGTTATGCGATATGAGTTATGCGTTAAGCGTTATGCGTTATGCGTTATGCGTTATGCGTTATGCGTTATGCGTTATGCGTTATGCGTTATGTGTTATGCGTTATGCGTTATGCGTTATGCGTTATGCGTTATGCGATATGCGTCATGCATCAAGCCTTATGCGATATGCGATATGCGTCATGCATCAAGCCTTATGCGTTATGGGTTATGCGTTAACGTTATGCGTTATGCGTTATGATTTATGCTTTATGCGTTATGCGTTATGCGTGATCCGACATGCGTTATGCATTTTGCGTTATGCGTTATTCGTTATGAGTTATGAGTTATAAGTTATGCGTAATGCGTTATGCGTTATGCGTTATGCATTATGCTTTATCCGTTATGCGTTATGCGTTATGCTTTATGCGTTATGCGTTATGCGTTATGCGTTATGCGTTATGCGTTATGCGTTATGCGTTATGCGTTATGCGTTATGCGTTATGCGTTATGCGTTATTCGGTATGAGTAATGAGTTATAAGTTATGCATTATGCGTAATGCGATATGCGTTATGCGTTATGCGTTATGCTTTATGCGTTATGCGTTATGCGTTATGCTTTATGCGTTATTCGTTATGCGTTATGCGTTATGCGTTATGCGTTATGCGTTATGCGTTATGCGTTATGCGTTATGCGTGATCCGACATGCATTATGCATTTTGCGTTATGCGTTATTCGTTATGAGTTATGAGTTATAAGTTATGCGTAATGCGTTATGCGTTATGCGTTATGCATTATGCTTTATCCGTTATGCGTTATGCGTTTTGCTTTATGCGTTATGCGTTATGCGTTATGCGTTATGCCTTATGCGTTATGCGTTATTCGTTATGAGTAATGAGTTATAAGTTATGCGTTATGCGTTATGCTTCATGCGTTATGCGTTATGCGTTATGCGTTATGCGTTATGCGTTATGCGTTATGCGTTATGCGCTATGCGTTATACGGTATGCGTTATGCGTTATGCGTTATGCGTTATGCGTTATGCGTTATGCGTTATGCGTTATGCGTTATGCGTTATGCGTTATGCGTTATGCGTTATGCGTTATGCGTTATGCGTTATGCTTTATGCGTTATGCGTCATGCGTTATGCTTTATGCGTTATGCGTTATGCGTTATGCGTTATGCGTTATGCGTTATGCGTTATGCTTTATGCGTTATGCATTATGCGTTATGCGTTATGCGATATGCGTTATCCGTTATGCGTTATGCGTTATTCGTTATGAGTAATGAGTTATAAGTTATGCGTTATGCGTTATGCGTTATGCTTCATGCGTTATGCGTTATGCGTTATGCGTTATGCGTTATGCGTTATGCGTTATGCGTTATGCGTTATGCGTTATGCGTTATGCGTTATGCGTTATGCGTTATGCGTTATGCGATATGCGTTATGCGTTATGCGTTATGCGTTATGCGTTATGCGTTATGCGTTATGCGTTATGCTTTATGCGTTATGCGTCATGCGTTATGCTTTATGCGTTATGCGTTATGCGTTATGCGTTATGCGTTATGCGTTATGCTTTATGCGTTATGCATTATGCGTTATGCGTTATGCGATATGCGTTATCCGTTATGCGTTATGCGTTATGCGTTATTCGTTATGAGTAATGAGTTATAAGTTATGCGTTATGCGTTATGCGTTACGCGTTATGCGTTATGCGTTATGCTTTATGCGATATGCGTTACTCCTTATGAGTTATGAGTTATAAGTTATGCGTAATGCGTTATGCGTTATGCGTTATGCTTTATGCGTTATGCGTTATGCGTTATGCGTTATGCGTTATGCGTTACGCTTTATGCGTTATGCATTATGCGTTATGCGTTATGCGTTATGCATTATGCGTTATGCGTTATGCGTGATGCGTTATGCGTTAAGCGTTATGCGTTTTGCTGTATTCGTTATGCGTTGAGCATTATGCGTTATGCGTTATGTGTTATGCGTTATGCGTTATGCGTTATGCGTTATGCGTTATGAGTTATGCGTTATGCGTTATGCGTTATGCGTTATGCGTTATGCGTTATGCGTTTTGCGGTATTCGTTATGCGTTGTGCATTATGCGTTATGCGTTATGCGTTGTGCGTTATGGGTTATGATTTATGCGTTATGCGATATGAGTTATGCGTTAAGCGTTATGCGTTATGCGTTATGCGTTATGCGTTATGCGTTATGCGTTATGCGTTATGTGTTATGCGTTATGCGTTATGCGTTATGCGTTATGCGTTATGCGATATGCGTCATGCATCAAGCCTTATGCGATATGCGATATGCGTCATGCATCAAGCCTTATGCGTTATGGGTTATGCGTTAACGTTATGCGTTATGCGTTATGATTTATGCTTTATGCGTTATGCGTTATGCGTGATCCGACATGCGTTATGCATTTTGCGTTATGCGTTATTCGTTATGAGTTATGAGTTATAAGTTATGCGTAATGCGTTATGCGTTATGCGTTATGCATTATGCTTTATCCGTTATGCGTTATACGTTATGCTTTATGCGTTATGCGTTATGCGTTATGCGTTATGCGTTATGCCTTATGCGTTATGCGTTATGCGTTATGCGTTATGCGTTATGCGTTATGCGTTATGCGTTATGCGTTATGCGTTATTCGTTATGAGTAATGAGTTATAAGTTATGCGTTATGCGTAATGCGTTATGCGTTATGCGTTATGCGTTATGCTTTATGCGTTATGCGTTATGCGTTATGCTTTATGCGTTATTCGTTATGCGTTATGCGTTATGCGTTATGCGTAATGCGTTATGCGTTATGCGTTATGCATTATGCTTTATCCGTTATGCGTTATGCGTTTTGCTTTATGCGTTATGCGTTATGCGTTATGCGTTATGCCTTATGCGTTATGCGTTATTCGTTATGAGTAATGAGTTATAAGTTATGCGTTATGCGTTATGCTTCATGCGTTATGCGTTATGCGTTATGCGTTATGCGTTATGCGTTATGCGTTATGCGTTATGCGTTATGCGCTATGCGTTATACGGTATGCGTTATGCGTTATGCGTTATGCGTTATGCGTTATGCGTTATGCGTTGTGCGTTATGCGTTATGCGTTATGCGTTATGCGTTATGCGTTATGCGTTATGCGTTATGCGTTATGCGTTATGCGTTATGCGTTATGCGTTATGCTTTATGCGTTATGCGTCATGCGTTATGCTTTATGCATTATGCGTTATGCGTTATGCGTTATGCGTTATGCGTTATGCTTTATGCGTTATGCATTATGCGTTATGCGTTATGCGATATGCGTTATCCGTTATGCGTTATGCGTTATGCGTTATTCGTTATGAGTAATGAGTTATAAGTTATGCGTTATGCGTTATGCGTTATGCTTTATGCGTTATGCGTTATGCGTTATGCGTTATGCGTTATGCGTTATGCGTTATGCGTTTTGCGTTATGCGTTATGCGTTATGAATTGTGCGTTATACGTTTGCGTTATGCGTTATGCGTTATGCTTTATGCGTTATGCGTTATGCGTTATGCGTTATGCGATATGCGTTATGCGTTATGCGTTATGCGTTATGCGTTATGCGTTATGCGTTATGCGTTATGCGTTATGCGTTATGCATTATGCGTTATGCGTTATGCGTTATGCGTTATGCGTTATGCGTTATTCGTTATGAGTAATGAGTTATAAGTTATGCGTTATGCGTTATGCTTTATGCATTATGCGTTATGAGTTATGCGTTATGCGTTATGCGTTATGCGTTATGCGTTATGCGTTATGCGTTATGCGTTATGCGTTATGCGTTATGCGTTATGCGTTATGCCTTATGCGTTATGCGTTATTCGTTATGAGTAATGAGTTATAAGTTATGCGTTATGCGTTATGCTTCATGCGTTATGCGTTATGCGTTATGCGTTATGCGTTATGCGTTATGCGTTATGCGCTATGCGTTATACGGTATGCGTTATGCGTTATGCGTTATGCGTTATGCGTTATGCGTTATGCGTTATGCGTTATGCTTTATGCGTTATGCGTCATTCGTTATGCTTTATGCGTTATGCATTACTCCTTATGAGTTATGGGTTATAAGTTATGCGTAATGCGTTATGCGTTATGCGTTATGCATTATGCTTTATCCGTTATGCGTTATGCGTTAAGCGTTATGCGTTTTGCTGTATTCGTTATGCGTTGTGCATTATGAGTTATGCGTTATGTGTTATGCTTTATGCGTTATGCGTTATGCGTTACGCTTTATGCGTTATGCATTATGCGTTATGCGTTATGCGTTATGCGTTATGCGTTATGCGTTGTGCGTTATACGTTTGCGTTATGCGTTATGCCTTTTGCGTTATACGGTATGCGTTATGCGTTATGTCTTTGCGTTATGCGTTATGCGTTATGCGTTATGCGTTATGCGTTATGCGTTATGCGTTATGCGTTTTGCGGTATTCGTTATGCGTTGTGCATTATGCGTTATGCGTTGTGCGTTATGGGTTATGATTTATGCGTTATGCGATATGCGTTATGTGTTATGCGTTATGCGTTATGCGTTATGCGTTATGCGTTATGCGATATGCGTCATGCATCAAGCCTTATGCGATATGCGATATGCGTCATGCATCAAGCCTTATGCGTTATGGGTTATGCGTTAACGTTATGCGTTATGCGTTATGATTTATGCTTTATGCGTTATGCGTTATGCGTTATGCGTTATGCGTTATGCGTTATGCGTTGTGCGTTATACGTTTGCGTTATGCGTTATGTGTTTTGCGTTATACGGTATGCGTTATGCGTTATGTCTTTGCGTTATGCGTTATGCGTTATGCGTTATGCGTTATGCGTTATGCGTTATGCGTTATGCGTTTTGCGGTATTCGTTATGCGTTGTGCATTATGCGTTATGCGTTGTGCGTTATGGGTTATGATTTATGCGTTATGCGATATGCGTTATGTGTTATGCGTTATGCGTTATGCGTTATGCGTTATGCGTTATGCGATATGCGTCATGCATCAAGCCTTATGCGATATGCGATATGCGTCATGCATCAAGCCTTATGCGTTATGGGTTATGCGTTAACGTTATGCGTTATGCGTTATGATTTATGCTTTATGCGTTATGCGTTATGCGTGATCCGACATGCGTTATGCATTTTGCGTTATGCGTTATTCGTTATGAGTTATGAGTTATAAGTTATGCGTAATGCGTTATGCGTTATGCGTTATGCATTATGCTTTATCCGTTATGCGTTATGCGTTATGCTTTATGCGTTATGCGTTATGCGTTATGCGTTATGCGTTATGCGTTATGCGTTATGCGTTATGCGTTATGCGTTATGCGTTATGCGTTATTCGTTATGAGTAATGAGTTATAAGTTATGCGTTATGCGTAATGCGTTATGCGTTATGCGTTATGCGTTATGCTTTATGCGTTATGCGTTATGCGTTATGCTTTATGCGTTATTCGTTATGCGTTATGCGTTATGCGTTATGCGTTATGCGTTATGCGTTATGCGTGATCCGACATGCATTATGCATTTTGCGTTATGCGTTATTCGTTATGAGTTATGAGTTATAAGTTATGCGTAATGCGTTATGCGTTATGCGTTATGCATTATGCTTTATCCGTTATGCGTTATGCGTTTTGCTTTATGCGTTATGCGTTATGCGCTTTGCATTATGCGTTATGCCTTATGCGTTATGCGTTATTCGTTATGAGTAATGAGTTATAAGTTATGCGTTATGCGTTATGCTTCATGTGTTATGCGTTATGCGTTATGCGTTATGCGTTATGCGTTATGCGTTATGCGCTATGCGTTATACGGTATGCGTTATGCGTTATGCGTTATGCGTTATGCGTTATGCGTTATGCGTTATGCGTTATGCGTTATGCGTTATGCGTTATGCGTTATGCGTTATGCGTTATGCGTTATGCGTTATGCTTTATGCGTTATGCGTCATGCGTTATGCTTTATGCGTTATGCGTTATGCGTTATGCGTTATGCGTTATGCGTTATGCTTTATGCGTTATGCATTATGCGTTATGCGTTATGCGTTATGCGTTATGCGTTATGCTTTATGCGTTATGCGTTATGAGTTATACGTTATGCGTTATGCGTTATGCGTTGTGCGTTATGCGTTATGCGTTACGCGTTATGCGTTATGCGTTATGCTTTATGCGATATGCGTTACTCCTTATGAGTTATGAGTTATAAGTTATGCGTAATGCGTTATGCGTTATGCGTTATGCTTTATGCGTTATGCGTGATCCGTTATGCGTTAAGCGTTATGCGTTTGCTGTATTCGTAATGCGTTGTGCATTATGTGTTATGCGTTATGTGTTATGCGTTATGCGTTATGAGTTATACGTTATGCGTTATGCGTTATGCGTTATGCGTTATGCGTTATGCGTTATGCGTTATGCGTTATGCGTTATGCTTTATGCGTTATGCGTTATGCGTTATGCTTTATGCGTTATGCTTTATGCGTTATTTGTTATGCGTTATGCGTTATGCTTTATGCATTATGCGTTATGCGTTATGCGTTATGCGTTATGCGTTATGCGTTATGCGTTATGCGTTATGCGTTATGCTTTATGCGTTATGCGTTACTCCTTATGAGTTATGAGTTATAAGTTATGCGTAATCCGTTATGCGTTATGCGTTATGCTTTATGCGTTATGCGTTATGCGTTATGCGTTATGCGTTATGCGTTATGCGTGATCCGTTATGCGTTATGCGTTATGCGTTATGCGTTATGCGTTATGCGTTATGCGTTATGCGTTATGCGTTATGCATTATGCGTTATGCGTTATTCGTTATGAGTAATGAGTTATAAGTTATGCGTTATGCGTTATGCTTTATGCATTATGCGTTATGCGTTATGCGTTTTGCGTTATGCGTTATGCGTTATGCGTTATGCGTTATGCGTTATGCGTTATGCGTTATGCGTTATGCGTTATGCTTTATGCGTTATGCGTTATGAGTTATACGTTATGCGTTATGCATTATGCGTTATGCGTTATGCGTTATGCGTTATATGTTATGCGTTATGCGTTATGCGTTATGCGTTATGCGTTATGCGTTGTGCGTTATACGTTTGCGTTATGCGTTATGCGTTTTGCGTTATACGGTATGCGTTATGCGTTATGCGTTTGCGTTATGCGTTATGCGTTATGCGTTATGCGTTATGCGTTATGCGTTATGCGTTATGCTTTATGCGTTATGCGTTATGAGTTATACGTTATGCGTTATGCGTTATGCGTGATGCGTTATGCGTTAAGCGTTATGCGTTATGCATTATGCGTTATGCGTTATGCGTGATGCGTTATGCGTTAAGCGTTATGCGTTTTGCTGTATTCGTTATGCGTTGAGCATTATGCGTTATGCGTTATGTGTTATGCGTTATGCGTTATGCGTTATGCGTTATGCGTTATGAGTTATGCGTTATGCGTTATGCGTTATGCGTTATGCGTTATGCGTTATGCGTTATGCGTTATGCGTTACGCTTTATGCGTTATGCATTATGCGTTATGCGTTATGCGTTATGCATTATGCGTTATGCGTTATGCGTGATGCGTTATGCGTTAAGCGTTATGCGTTTTGCTGTATTCGTTATGCGTTGAGCATTATGCGTTATGCGTTATGTGTTATGCGTTATGCGTTATGCGTTATGCGTTATGCGTTATGAGTTATGCGTTATGCGTTATGCGTTATGCGTTATGCGTTATGCGTTATGCGTTTTGCGGTATTCGTTATGCGTTGTGCATTATGCGTTATGCGTTGTGCGTTATGGGTTATGATTTATGCGTTATGCGATATGAGTTATGCGTTAAGCGTTATGCGTTATGCGTTATGCGTTATGCGTTATGCGTTATGCGTTATGCGTTATGTGTTATGCGTTATGCGTTATGCGTTATGCGTTATGCGTTATGCGATATGCGTCATGCATCAAGCCTTATGCGATATGCGATATGCGTCATGCATCAAGCCTTATGCGTTATGGGTTATGCGTTAACGTTATGCGTTATGCGTTATGATTTATGCTTTATGCGTTATGCGTTATGCGTGATCCGACATGCGTTATGCATTTTGCGTTATGCGTTATTCGTTATGAGTTATGAGTTATAAGTTATGCGTAATGCGTTATGCGTTATGCGTTATGCATTATGCTTTATCCGTTATGCGTTATGCGTTATGCTTTATGCGTTATGCGTTATGCGTTATGCGTTATGCGTTATGCGTTATGCGTTATGCGTTATGCGTTATGCGTTATGCGTTATGCGTTATTCGGTATGAGTAATGAGTTATAAGTTATGCGTTATGCGTAATGCGATATGCGTTATGCGTTATGCGTTATGCGTTATGCTTTATGCGTTATGCGTTATGCGTTATGCTTTATGCGTTATTCGTTATGCGTTATGCGTTATGCGTTATGCGTTATGCGTTATGCGTTATGCGTTATGCGTTATGCGTGATCCGACATGCATTATGCATTTTGCGTTATGCGTTATTCGTTATGAGTTATGAGTTATAAGTTATGCGTAATGCGTTATGCGTTATGCATTATGCTTTATCCGTTATGCGTTATGCGTTTTGCTTTATGCGTTATGCGTTATGCGTTATGCCTTATGCGTTATGCGTTATTCGTTATGAGTAATGAGTTATAAGTTATGCGTTATGCGTTATGCTTCATGCGTTATGCGTTATGCGTTATGCGTTATGCGTTATGCGTTATGCGTTATGCGCTATGCGTTATACGGTATGCGTTATGCGTTATGCGTTTTGCGTTATGCGTTATGCGTTATGCGTTATGCGTTATGCGTTATGCGTTATGCGTTATGCGTTATGCGTTATGCGTTATGCGTTATGCTTTATGCGTTATGCGTCATGCGTTATGCTTTATGCGTTATGCGTTATGCGTTATGCGTTATGCGTTATGCGTTATGCGTTATGCTTTATGCGTTATGCATTATGCGTTATGCGTTATGCGATATGCGTTATCCGTTATGCGTTATGCGTTATGCGTTATTCGTTATGAGTAATGAGTTATAAGTTATGCGTTATGCGTTATGCGTTATGCTTCATGCGTTATGCGTTATGCGTTATGCGTTATGCGTTATGCGTTATGCGTTATGCGTTATGCGTTATGCGTTATGCGTTATGCGTTATGCGTTATGCGTTATGCGTTATGCGTTATGCGTTATGCGTTATGCGTTATGCGTTATGCGTTATGCGTTATGCGTTATGCGTTATGCGTTATGCTTTATGCGTTATGCGTCATGCGTTATGCTTTATGCGTTATGCGTTATGCGTTATGCGTTATGCGTTATGCGTTATGCTTTATGCGTTATGCATTATGCGTTATGCGTTATGCGATATGCGTTATCCGTTATGCGTTATGCGTTATGCGTTATTCGTTATGAGTAATGAGTTATAAGTTATGCGTTATGCGTTATGCGTTACGCGTTATGCGTTATGCGTTATGCTTTATGCGATATGCGTTACTCCTTATGAGTTATGAGTTATAAGTTATGCGTAATGCGTTATGCGTTATGCGTTATGCTTTATGCGTTATGCGTTATGCGTTATGCGTTATGCGTTATGCGTTACGCTTTATGCGTTATGCATTATGCGTTATGCGTTATGCGTTATGCATTATGCGTTATGCGTTATGCGTGATGCGTTATGCGTTAAGCGTTATGCGTTTTGCTGTATTCGTTATGCGTTGAGCATTATGCGTTATGCGTTATGTGTTATGCGTAATGCGTTATGCGTTATGCGTTATGCGTTATGAGTTATGCGTTATGCGTTATGCGTTATGCGTTATGCGTTATGCGTTATGCGTTATGCGCTATGCGTTATACGGTATGCGTTATGCGTTATGCGTTATGCGTTATGCGTTATGCGTTATGCGTTATGCGTTATGCGTTATGCGTTATGCGTTATGCGTTATGCGTTATGCGTTATGCGTTATGCGTTATGCGTTATGCGTTATGCGTTATGCGTTATGCTTTATGCGTTATGCGTCATGCGTTATGCTTTATGCATTATGCGTTATGCGTTATGCGTTATGCGTTATGCGTTATGCTTTATGCGTTATGCATTATGCGTTATGCGTTATGCGATATGCGTTATCCGTTATGCGTTATGCGTTATGCGTTATTCGTTATGAGTAATGAGTTATAAGTTATGCGTTATGCGTTATGCGTTATGCTTTATGCGTTATGCGTTATGCGTTATGCGTTATGCGTTATGCGTTATGCGTTTTGCGTTATGCGTTATGCGTTATGAATTGTGCGTTATACGTTTGCGTTATGCGTTATGCGTTATGCTTTATGCGTTATGCGTTATGCGTTATGCGTTATGCGATATGCGTTATGCGTTATGCGTTATGCGTTATGCGTTATGCGCTATGCGTTATGCGTTATGCGTTATGCGTTATGCATTATGCGTTATGCGTTATGCGTTATGCGTTATGCGTTATGCGTTATTCGTTATGAGTAATGAGTTATAAGTTATGCGTTATGCGTTATGCTTTATGCATTATGCGTTATGAGTTATGCGTTATGCGTTATGCGTTATGCGTTATGCGTTATGCGTTATGCGTTATGCGTTATGCGTTATGCGTTATGCGTTATGCCTTATGCGTTATGCGTTATGCGTTATTCGTTATGAGTAATGAGTTATAAGTTATGCGTTATGCGTTATGCTTCATGCGTTATGCGTTATGCGTTATGCGTTATGCGTTATGCGTTATGCGTTATGCGTTATGCGCTATGCGTTATACGGTATGCGTTATGCGTTATGCGTTATGCGTTATGCGTTATGCGTTATGCGTTATGCGTTATGCTTTATGCGTTATGCGTCATTCGTTATGCTTTATGCGTTATGCATTACTCCTTATGAGTTATGGGTTATAAGTTATGCGTAATGCGTTATGCGTTATGCGTTATGCATTATGCTTTATCCGTTATGCGTTATGCGTTAAGCGTTATGCGTTTTGCTGTATTCGTTATGCGTTGTGCATTATGAGTTATGCGTTATGTGTTATGCTTTATGCGTTATGCGTTATGCGTTACGCTTTATGCGTTATGCATTATGCGTTATGCGTTATGCGTTATGCGTTATGCGTTATGCGTTGTGCGTTATACGTTTGCGTTATGCGTTATGCGTTATGCGTTATGCGTTATGCGCTATGCGTTATACGGTATGCGTTATGCGTTATGCGTTATGCGTTATGCGTTATGCGTTATGCGTTATGCTTTATGCGTTATGCGTCATTCGTTATGCTTTATGCGTTATGCATTACTCCTTATGAGTTATGGGTTATAAGTTATGCGTAATGCGTTATGCGTTATGCATTATGCTTTATCCGTTATGCGTTATGCGTTAAGCGTTATGCGTTTTGCTGTATTCGTTATGCGTTGTGCATTATGAGTTATGCGTTATGTGTTATGCTTTATGCGTTATGCGTTATGCGTTACGCTTTATGCGTTATGCATTATGCGTTATGCGTTATGCGTTATGCATTATGCGTTATGCGTTATGCGTGATCCGTTATGCGTTAAGCGTTATGCGTTTGCTGTATTCGTAATGCGTTGTGCATTATGTGTTATGCGTTATGTGTTATGCGTTATGCGTTATGAGTTATACGTTATGCGTTATGCGTTATGCGTTATGCGTTATGCGTTATGCGTTATGCGTTATGCGTTATGCTTTATGCGTTGTGCGTTATGCGTTATGCGTTATGCGTTATGCGTGATCCGACATGCATTATGCATTTTGCGTTATGCGTTATTCGTTATGAGTTATGAGTTATAAGTTATGCGTAATGCGTTATGCGTTATGCGTTATGCGTTATGCGTTATTCGGTATGAGTAATGAGTTATAAGTTATGCGTTATGCGTAATGCGATATGCGTTATGCGTTATGCGTTATGCTTTATGCGTTATGCGTTATGCGTTATGCTTTATGCGTTATTCGTTATGCGTTATGCGTTATGCGTTATGCGTTATGCGTTATGCGTTATGCGTTATGCGTGATCCGACATGCATTATGCATTTTGCGTTATGCGTTATTCGTTATGAGTTATGAGTTATAAGTTATGCGTAATGCGTTATGCGTTATGCGTTATGCATTATGCTTTATCCGTTATGCGTTATGCGTTTTGCTTTATGCGTTATGCGTTATGCGTTATGCGTTATGCCTTATGCGTTATGCGTTATTCGTTATGAGTAATGAGTTATAAGTTATGCGTTATGCGTTATGCTTCATGCGTTATGCGTTATGCGTTATGCGTTATGCGTTATGCGTTATGCGTTATGCGTTATGCGTTATGCGTTATGCGCTATGCGTTATACGGTATGCGTTATGCGTTATGCGTTATGCGTTATGCGTTATGCGTTATGCGTTATGCGTTATGCGTTATGCGTTATGCGTTATGCGTTATGCGTTATGCGTTATGCGTTATGCGTTATGCGTTATGCGTTATGCGTTATGCGTTATGCGTTATGCTTTATGCGTTATGCGTCATGCGTTATGCTTTATGCGTTATGCGTTATGCGTTATGCGTTATGCGTTATGCGTTATGCTTTATGCGTTATGCATTATGCGTTATGCGTTATGCGATATGCGTTATCCGTTATGCGTTATGCGTTATGCGTTATTCGTTATGAGTAATGAGTTATAAGTTATGCGTTATGCGTTATGCGTTATGCTTCATGCGTTATGCGTTATGCGTTATGCGTTATGCGTTATGCGTTATGCGTTATGCGTTATGCGTTATGCGTTATGCGTTATGCGTTATGCGTTATGCGTTATGCGTTATGCGTTATGCGTTATGCGTTATGCGTTATGCGTTATGCGTTATGCGTTATGCGTTATGCGTTATGCTTTATGCGTTATGCGTCATGCGTTATGCTTTATGCGTTATGCGTTATGCGTTATGCGTTATGCGTTATGCGTTATGCTTTATGCGTTATGCATTATGCGTTATGCGTTATGCGATATGCGTTATCCGTTATGCGTTATGCGTTATGCGTTATTCGTTATGAGTAATGAGTTATAAGTTATGCGTTATGCGTTATGCGTTACGCGTTATGCGTTATGCGTTATGCTTTATGCGATATGCGTTACTCCTTATGAGTTATGAGTTATAAGTTATGCGTAATGCGTTATGCGTTATGCGTTATGCTTTATGCGTTATGCGTTATGCGTTATGCGTTATGCGTTATGCGTTACGCTTTATGCGTTATGCATTATGCGTTATGCGTTATGCGTTATGCATTATGCGTTATGCGTTATGCGTGATGCGTTATGCGTTAAGCGTTATGCGTTTTGCTGTATTCGTTATGCGTTGAGCATTATGCGTTATGCGTTATGCGATATGAGTTATGCGTTAAGCGTTATGCGTTATGCGTTATGCGTTATGCGTTATGCGTTATGCGTTATGTGTTATGCGTTATGCGTTATGCGTTATGCGTTATGCGTTATGCGATATGCGTCATGCATCAAGCCTTATGCGATATGCGATATGCGTCATGCATCAAGCCTTATGCGTTATGGGTTATGCGTTAACGTTATGCGTTATGCGTTATGATTTATGCTTTATGCGTTATGCGTTATGCGTGATCCGACATGCGTTATGCATTTTGCGTTATGCGTTATTCGTTATGAGTTATGAGTTATAAGTTATGCGTAATGCGTTATGCGTTATGCGTTATGCATTATGCTTTATCCGTTATGCGTTATGCGTTATGCGTTATGCGTTATGCGTTATGCGTTATGCGTTATGCTTTATGCGTTGTGCGTTATGCGTTATGCGTTATGCGTTATGCGTTATGCGTTATGCGTTATGCGTTATGCGTTATGCGTTATGCGTTATGCTTTATGCGTTATGCGTTATGAGTTATACGTTATGCGTTATGCATTATGCGTTATGCGTTATGCGTTATGCGTTATATGTTATGCGTTATGCGTTATGCGTTATGCGTTATGCGTTATGCGTTATGCGTTGTGCGTTATACGTTTGCGTTATGCGTTATGCGTTTTGCGTTATACGGTATGCGTTATGCATTATGCGTTTGCGTTATGCGTTATGCGTTATGCGTTATGCGTTATGCGTTATGCGTTATGCGTTATGCGTTATGCTTTATGCGTTATGCGTTATGAGTTATACGTTATGCGTTATGCGTTATGCGTTGTGCGTTATGCGTTATGCGTTACGCGTTATGCGTTATGCGTTATGCTTTATGCGATATGCGTTACTCCTTATGAGTTATGAGTTATAAGTTATGCGTAATGCGTTATGCGTTATGCGTTATGCTTTATGCGTTATGCGTTATGCGTTATGCGTTATGCGTTATGCGTTATGCGTTACGCTTTATGCGTTATGCATTATGCGTTATGCGTTATGCGTTATGCATTATGCGTTATGCGTTATGCGTGATGCGTTATGCGTTAAGCGTTATGCGTTTTGCTGTATTCGTTATGCGTTGAGCATTATGCGTTATGCGTTATGTGTTATGCGTTATGCGTTATGCGTTATGCGTTATGCGTTATGAGTTATGCGTTATGCGTTATGCGTTATGCGTTATGCGTTATGCGTTATGCGTTATGCGTTATGCGTTATGCGTTTTGCGGTATTCGTTATGCGTTGTGCATTATGCGTTATGCGTTGTGCGTTATGGGTTATGATTTATGCGTTATGCGATATGAGTTATGCGTTAAGCGTTATGCGTTATGCGTTATGCGTTATGCGTTATGCGTTATGCGTTATGCGTTATGTGTTATGCGTTATGCGTTATGCGTTATGCGTTATGCGTTATGCGTTATGCGTTATGCGATATGCGTCATGCATCAAGCCTTATGCGATATGCGATATGCGATATGCGTCATGCATCAAGCCTTATGCGTTATGGGTTATGCGTTAACGTTATGCGTTATGCGTTATGATTTATGCTTTATGCGTTATGCGTTATGCGTGATCCGACATGCGTTATGCATTTTGCGTTATGCGTTATTCGTTATGAGTTATGAGTTATAAGTTATGCGTAATGCGTTATGCGTTATGCGTTATGCATTATGATTTATCCGTTATGCGTTATGCGTTATGCTTTATGCGTTATGCGTTATGCGTTATGCGTTATGCGTTATGCGTTATGCGTTATGCGTTATGCGTTATGCGTTATGCGTTATGCGTTATTCGTTATGAGTAATGAGTTATAAGTTATGCGTTATGCGTAATGCGTTATGCGTTATGCGTTATGCGTTATGCTTTATGCGTTATGCGTTATGCGTTATGCTTTATGCGTTATTCGTTATGCGTTATGCGTTATGCCTTATGCGTTATGCGTTATGCGTTATGCGTTATGCGTTATGCGTTATGCGTTATTCGTTATGAGTAATGAGTTATAAGTTATGCGTTATGCGTTATGCTTTATGCATTATGCGTTATGAGTTATGCGTTATGCGTTATGCGTTATGCGTTATGCGTTATGCGTTATGCGTTATGCGTTATGCGTTATGCGTTATGCCTTATGCGTTATGCGTTATTCGTTATGAGTAATGAGTTATAAGTTATGCGTTATGCGTTATGCTTCATGCGTTATGCGTTATGCGTTATGCGTTATGCGTTATGCGTTATGCGTTATGCGCTATGCGTTATACGGTATGCGTTATGCGTTATGCGTTATGCGTTATGCGTTATGCGTTATGCGTTATGCGTTATGCGTTATGCGTTATGCGTTATTCGTTATGAGTAATGAGTTATAAGTTATGCGTTATGCGTAATGCGTTATGCGTTATGCGTTATGCATTATGCGTTATGCGTTATGCGTTATGCGTTATGCGTTATTCGTTATGAGTAATGAGTTATAAGTTATGCGTTATGCGTTATGCTTTATGCATTATGCGTTATGAGTTATGTGTTATGCGTTATGCGTTATGCGTTATGCGTTATGCGTTATGCGTTATGCGTTATGCGTTATGCGTTATGCGTTATGCGTTATGCCTTATGCGTTATGCGTTATTCGTTATGAGTAATGAGTTATAAGTTATGCGTTATGCGTTATGCTTCATGCGTTATGCGTTATGCGTTATGCGTTATGCGTTATGCGTTATGCGTTATGCGTTATGCGCTATGCGTTATACGGTATGCGTTATGCGTTATGCGTTATGCGTTATGCGTTATGCGTTATGCGTTATGCGTTATGCGTTATGCTTTATGCGTTATGCGTCATTCGTTATGCTTTATGCGTTATGCATTACTCCTTATGAGTTATGGGTTATAAGTTATGCGTAATGCGTTATGCATTATGCTTTATCCGTTATGCGTTATGCGTTAAGCGTTATGCGTTTTGCTGTATTCGTTATGCGTTGTGCATTATGAGTTATGCGTTATGTGTTAGGCTTTATGCGTTATGCGTTATGCGTTATGCGTTATGCGTTATGCGATATGCGTTATGCGTTATGCGTTATGCGTTATGCGTTATGCGTTATGCGTTATGCGATATGCGTTATGCGTTATGCGTTATGCGTTATGCGTTATGCGTTATGCGTTATGCGTTATGCGTTATGCGTTATGCTTTATGCGTTATGCGTTACTCCTTATGAGTTATGAGTTATAAGTTATGCGTAATGCGTTATGCGTTATGCGTTATGCGTTATGCGTTATGCGTTATGCGTTATGCGTTATGCGTTATGCGTTATGCGTTATGCGTTATGCGTTATGCGTTATGCTTTATGCGTTATGCGTTACTCCTTATGAGTTATGAGTTATAAGTTATGCGTAATGCGTTATGCGTTATGCGTTATGCTTTATGCGTTATACGTTATGCGTTATGCGTTATGCGTTATGCGTTATGCGTGATCCGTTATGCGTTATGCGTTATGCGTTATGCGTTATGCGTTATGCGTTATGCGTTATGCGTTATGCGTTATGCGTTATGCGTTATGCGTTATGCGTTATGCTTTATGCGTTATGCGTTACTCCTTATGAGTTGTGAGTTATAAGTTATGCGTAATGCGTTATGCTTTATGCGTTATGCGTTATGCGTTATGCGTTATGCGTTATGCGTTATGCGTTATGCGTTATGCGATATGCGTTATGTGTGATCCGTTATGCGTTATGCGTTATGAGTTATGCGTTATGCGTTATGCGTTATGCGTTATGCGTTTTGCGGTATTCGTTATGCGTTGTGCATTATGCGTTATGCGTTATGCGTTATGCGATATGAGTTATGCGTTATGCGTTATGCGTTATGCGATATGCGTTACTCCTTATGTGTTGTGAGTTATAAGTTATGCGTAATGCGTTATGCTTTATGCGTTATGCGTTTGCTGTATTCGTAATGCGTTGTGCATTATGTGTTATGCGTTATGTGTTATGCGTTATGCGTTATGAGTTATACGTTATGCGTTATGCGTTATGCGTTATGCGTTATGCGTTATGCGTTATGCGTTATGCGTTATGCGTTATGCATTTTGAGTTATGCGCCATGCGTTATGCGTTATGCGTTATGCGTTATGCGATATGAGTTATGCGTTATGCGTTATGCGTTATGCGATATGCGTTATGCGTTATTCGTTATGCATTATGCGTTATGCGTTATGCGTTATGCGTTATACGGTATGCGTTATGCGTTATGCGTTATGCGTTATGCGTTATGCGTTATGCGTTATGCGTTATGCGTTATGCGTTATGCGTTATGCGTTATGCGTTATGCTTTATGCGTTATGCGTTACTCCTTATGTGTTGTGAGTTATAAGTTATGCGTAATGCGTTATGCTTTATGCGTTATGCGTTTGCTGTATTCGTAATGCGTTGTGCATTATGTGTTATGCGTTATGTGTTATGCGTTATGCGTTATGAGTTATACGTTATGCGTTATGCGTTATGCGTTATGCGTTATGCGTTATGCGTTATGCGTTATGCGTTATGCGTTATGCGTTATGCGTTATGCGTTATGCGTTATGCGTTATGCGTTATGCTTTATGCGTTATGCGTTACTCCTTATGAGTTATGAGTTATAAGTTATGCGTAATGCGTTATGCGTTATGCGTTATGCGTTATGCGTTATGCGTTATGCGTTATGCGTTATGCGTTATGCGTTATGCGTTATGCGTTATGCGTTATGCGTTATGCGTTATGCTTTATGCGTTATGCGTTACTCCTTATGAGTTATGAGTTATAAGTTATGCGTAATGCGTTATGCGTTATGCGTTATGCTTTATGCGTTATACGTTATGCGTTATGCGTTATGCGTTATGCGTTATGCGTGATCCGTTATGCGTTATGCGTTATGCGTTATGCGTTATGCGTTATGCGTTATGCGTTATGCGTTATGCGTTATGCGTTATGCGTTATGCTTTATGCGTTATGCGTTACTCCTTATGAGTTGTGAGTTATAAGTTATGCGTAATGCGTTATGCTTTATGCGTTATGCGTTATGCGTTATGCGTTATGCGTTATGCGTTATGCGATATGCGTTATGTGTGATCCGTTATGCGTTATGCGTTATGCGTTATGAGTTATGCGTTATGCGTTATGCGTTATGAGTTATACGTTATGCGTTATGCATTATGCGTTATGCGTTATGCGTTATGCGTTATATGTTATGCGTTATGCGTTATGCGTTATGCGTTATGCGTTATGCGTTGTGCGTTATACGTTTGCGTTATGCGTTATGCGTTATGCGTTATACGGTATGCGTTATGCGTTATGCGTTTGCGTTATGCGTTATGCGTTATGCGTTACGCGTTATGCGTTATGCGTTATGCTTTATGCGTTATGCGTTATGAGTTATACGTTATGCGTTATGCGTTATGCGTTGTGCGTTATGCGTTATGCGTTACGCGTTATGCGTTATGCGTTATGCTTTATGCGATATGCGTTACTCCTTATGAGTTATGAGTTATAAGTTATGCGTAATGCGTTATGCGTTATCCGTTATGCGTTATGCGTTATGCGTCATTCGTTATGAGTAATGAGTTATAAGTTATGCGTTATGCGTTATGCGTTATGCTTTTTGCGTTATGCGTTATGCGTTATGCGTTATGCGTTATGCGTTATGCGTTATGCGTTTTGCGTTATGCGTTATGCGTTATGAATTGTGCGTTATACGTTTGCGTTATGCGTTATGCGTTATGCTTTATGCGTTATGCGTTATGCGTTATGCGATATGCGTTATGCGTTATGCGTTATGCGTTATGCGTTATGCGTTATGCGTTATGCGTTATGCGTTATGCGTTATGCATTATGCGTTATGCGTTATGCGTTATGCGTTATGCGTTATGCGTTATTCGTTATGAGTAATGAGTTATAAGTTATGCGTTATGCGTTATGCTTTATGCATTATGCGTTATGAGTTATGCGTTATGCGTTATGCGTTATGCGTTATGCGTTATGCGTTATGCGTTATGCGTTATGCGTTATGCGTTATGCCTTATGCGTTATGCGTTATTCGTTATGAGTAATGAGTTATAAGTTATGCGTTATGCGTTATGCTTCATGCGTTATGCGTTATGCGTTATGCGTTATGCGTTATGCGTTATGCGTTATGCATTATGCGCTATGCGTTATACGGTATGCGTTATGCGTTATGCGTTATGCGTTATGCGTTATGCGTTATGCGTTATGCGTTATGCGTTATGCTTTATGCGTTATGCGTCATTCGTTATGCTTTATGCGTTATGCATTACTCCTTATGAGTTATGGGTTATAAGTTATGCGTAATGCGTTATGCGTTATGCGTTATGCGTTACGCTTTATGCGTTATGCATTATGCGTTATGCGTTATGCGTTATGCATTATGCGTTATACGTTATGCTTTATGCGTTATGCGTTATGCGTTATGCGTTATGCGTTATGCGTTATGCGTTATGCTTTATGCGTTATGCATTATGCGTTATGCGTTATGCGATATGCGTTATCCGTTATGCGTTATGCGTTATGCGTCATTCGTTATGAGTAATGAGTTATAAGTTATGCGTTATGCGTTATGCGTTATGCTTTTTGCGTTATGCGTTATGCGTTATGCGTTATGCGTTATGCGTTATGCGTTATGCGTTTTGCGTTATGCGTTATGCGTTATGAATTGTGCGTCATACGTTTGCGTTATGCGTTATGCGTTATGCTTTATGCGTTATGCGTTATGCGTTATGCGTTATGCGATATGCGTTATGCGTTATGCGTTATGCGTTATGCGTTATGCGTTATGCGTTATGCGTTATGCGTTATGCGTTATGCATTATGCGTTATGCGTTATGCGTTATGCGTTATGCGTTATTCGTTATGAGTAATGAGTTATAAGTTATGCGTTATGCGTTATGCTTTATGCATTATGCGTTATGAGTTATGCGTTATGCGTTATGCGTTATGCGTTATGCGTTATGCGTTATGCGTTATGCGTTATGCGTTATGCGTTATGCGTTATGCCTTATGCGTTATGCGTTATTCGTTATGAGTAATGAGTTATAAGTTATGCGTTATGCGTTATGCTTCATGCGTTATGCGTTATGCGTTATGCGTTATGCGTTATGCGTTATGCGTTATGCATTATGCGCTATGCGTTATACGGTATGCGTTATGCGTTATGCGTTATGCGTTATGCGTTATGCGTTATGCGTTATGCGTTATGCGTTATGCTTTATGCGTTATGCGTCATTCGTTATGCTTTATGCGTTATGCATTACTCCTTATGAGTTATGGGTTATAAGTTATGCGTAATGCGTTATGCGTTATGCGTTATGCATTATGCTTTATCCGTTATGCGTTATGCGTTAAGCGTTATGCGTTTTGCTGTATTCGTTATGCGTTGTGCATTATGAGTTATGCGTTATGTGTTATGCTTTATGCGTTATGCGTTATGCGTTACGCTTTATGCGTTATGCATTATGCGTTATGCGTTATGCGTTATGCATTATGCGTTATGCGTTATGCGTGATCCGTTATGCGTTAAGCGTTATGCGTTTGCTGTATTCGTAATGCGTTGTGCATTATGTGTTATGCGTTATGTGTTATGCGTTATGCGTTATGAGTTATACGTTATGCGTTATGCGTTATGCGTTATGCGTTATGCGTTATGCGTTATGCGTTATGCGTTATGCGTTATGCGTTATGCTTTATGCGTTGTGAGTTATACGTTTGCGTTATGCGTTATGCGTTATGCTTTATGCGTTATGCGTTATGCGTTATGCGTTATGCGATATGCGTTATGCGATATGCGTTATGCGTTATGCGTTATGCGTTATGCGTTATGCGTTATGCGTTATGCGTTATGCGTTATGCGTTATGCGTTATGCTTTATGCGTTATGCGTTACTCCTTATGAGTTATGAGTTATAAGTTATGCGTAATGCGTTATGCGTTATGCGTTATGCGTTATGCGTTATGCGTTATGCGTTATGCGTTATGCGTTATGCGTTATGCGTTATGCGTTATGCTTTATGCGTTATGCGTTACTCCTTATGAGTTTTGAGTTATAAGTTATGCGTAATGCGTTATGCGTTATGCGTTATGCTTTATGCGTTATACGTTATGCGTTATGCGTTATGCGTTATGCGTTATGCGTGATCCGTTATGCGTTATGCGTTATGCGTTATGCGTTATGCGTTATGCGTTATGCGTTATGCGTTATGCGTTATGCGTTATGCGTTATGCGTTATGCGTTATGCGTTATGCGTTATGCGTTATGCTTTATGCGTTATGCGTTACTCCTTATGAGTTGTGAGTTATAAGTTATGCGTAATGCGTTATGCTTTATGCGTTATGCGTTATGCGTTATGCGTTATGCGTTATGCGTTATGCGTTATGCGATATGCGTTATGTGTGATCCGTTATGCGTTATGCGTTATGCGTTATGAGTAATGCGTTATGCGTTATGCGTTATGCGTTATGCGTTATGCGTTATGCGTTATGCATTTTGAGTTATGCGCCATGCGTTATGCGTTATGCGTTATGCGTTATGCGATATGAGTTATGCGTTATGCGTTATGCGTTATGCGATATGCGTTATGAGTTATTCGTTATGCATTATGCGTTATGCGTTATGCGTTATGCGTTATACGGTATGCGTTATGCGTTATGCGTTATGCGTTATGCGTTATGCGTTATGCGTTATGCGTTATGCGTTATGCGTTATGCGTTATGCGTTATGCTTTATGCGTTATGCGTTACTCCTTATGAGTTGTGAGTTATAAGTTATGCGTAATGCGTTATGCTTTATGCGTTATGCGTTTGCTGTATTCGTAATGCGTTGTGCATTATGTGTTATGCGTTATGTGTTATGCGTTATGCGTTATGAGTTATACGTTATGCGTTATGCGTTATGCGTTATGCGTTATGCGTTATGCGTTATGCGTTATGCGTTATGCGTTATGCTTTATGCGTTGTGCGTTATACGTTTGCGTTATGCGTTATGCGTTATGCTTTATGCGTTATGCGTTATGCGTTATGCGTTATGCGTTATGCGTTATGCGATATGCGTTATGCGTTATGCGTTATGCGTTATGCGTTATGCGTTATGCTTTATGCGTTATGCGTTATGCGTTATGCTTTATGCGTTATGCGTTACTCCTTATGAGTTATGAGTTATAAGTTATGCGTAATGCGTTATGCGTTATGCGTTATGCGTTATGCGTTATGCGTTATGCGTTATGCGTTATGCGTTATGCGTTATGCGTTATGCTTTATGCGTTATGCGTTACTCCTTATGAGTTATGAGTTATAAGTTATGCGTAATGCGTTATGCGTTATGCGTTATGCTTTATGCGTTATACGTTATGCGTTATGCGTTATGCGTTATGCGTTATGCGTGATCCGTTATGCGTTATGCGTTATGCGTTATGCGTTATGCGTTATGCGTTATGCGTTATGCGTTATGCTTTATGCGTTATGCGTTACTCCTTATGAGTTGTGAGTTATAAGTTATGCGTTATGCTTTATGCGTTATGCGTTTTGCGTTATGCGTTATGCGTTATGCGTTATGCGATATGCGTTATGTGTGATCCGTTATGCGTTATGCGTTATGCGTTATGCGTTATGAGTTATGCGTTATGCGTTATGCGTTATGCGTTTTGCGGTATTCGTTATGCGTTGTGCATTATGCGTTATGCGTTGTGCGTTATGGGTTATGATTTATGCGTTATGCGATATGAGTTATGCGTTATGCGTTATGCGTTATGCGTTATGCGTTATGCGTTATGCATTTTGAGTTATGCGCCATGCGTTATGCGTTATGCGTTATGCGTTATGCGTTATGCGATATGAGTTATGCGTTATGCGTTATGCGTTGTGCGTTATACGTTTGCGTTATGCGTTATGCGTTATGCGTTATACGGTATGCGTTATGCGTTATGCGTTTGCGTTATGCGTTATGCGTTATGCGTTACGCGTTATGCGTTATGCGTTATGCTTTATGCGTTATGCGTTATGAGTTATACGTTATGCGTTATGCGTTATGCGTTGTGCGTTATGCGTTATGCGTTATGCGTTATGCGTTATGCGTTATGCGTTATGCTTTATGCGATATGCGTTACTCCTTATGAGTTATGAGTTATAAGTTATGCGTAATGCGTTATGCGTTATGCGTTATGCGTTATGCTTTATGCTTTATGCGTTATGCGTTATGCCTTATGCGTTGTGCGTTACGCTTTATGCGTTATGCATTATGCGTTATGCGTTATGCGTTATGCATTATGCGTTATACGTTATGCTTTATGCGTTATGCGTTATGCGTTATGCGTTATGCGTTATGCGTTATGCGTTATGCGTTATGCTTTATGCGTTATGCATTATGCGTTATGCGTTATGCGATATGCGTTATCCGTTATGCGTTATGCGTTATGCGTCATTCGTTATGAGTAATGAGTTATAAGTTATGCGTTATGCGTTATGCTTTATGCGTTATGCGTTATGCGTTATGCGTTATGCGTTATGCGTTATGCGTTTTGCGTTATGCGTTATGCGTTATGAATTGTGCGTTATACGTTTGCGTTATGCGTTATGCGTTATGCTTTATGCGTTATGCGTTATGCGTTATGCGTTATGCGATATGCGTTATGCGTTATGCGTTATGCGTTATGCGTTATGCGTTATGCGTTATGCGTTATGCGTTATGCGTTATGCGTTATGCATTATGCGTTATGCGTTATGCGTTATGCGTTATGCGTTATTCGTTATGAGTAATGAGTTATAAGTTATGCGTTATGCGTTATGCTTTATGCATTATGCGTTATGAGTTATGCGTTATGCGTTATGCGTTATGCGTTATGCGTTATGCGTTATGCGTTATGCGTTATGCGTTATGCGTTATGCGTTATGCGTTATGCCTTATGCGTTATGCGTTATTCGTTATGAGTAATGAGTTATAAGTTATGCGTTATGCGTTATGCTTCATGCGTTATGCGTTATGCGTTATGCGTTATGCGTTATGCGTTATGCGTTATGCATTATGCGCTATGCGTTATACGGTATGCGTTATGCGTTATGCGTTATGCGTTATGCGTTATGCGTTATGCGTTATGCGTTATGCTTTATGCGTTATGCGTCATTCGTTATGCTTTATGCGTTATGCATTACTCCTCATGAGTTATGGGTTATAAGTTATGCGTAATGCGTTATGCGTTATGCGTTATGCATTATGCTTTATCCGTTATGCGTTATGCGTTAAGCGTTATGCGTTTTGCTGTATTCGTTATGCGTTGTGCATTATGAGTTATGCGTTATGTGTTATGCTTTATGCGTTATGCGTTATGCGTTACGCTTTATGCGTTATGCATTATGCGTTATGCGTAATGCGTTATGCATTATGCGTTATGCGTTATGCGTGATCCGTTATGCGTTAAGCGTTATGCGTTTGCTGTATTCGTAATGCGTTGTGCATTATGTGTTATGCGTTATGTGTTATGCGTTATGCGTTATGAGTTATACGTTATGCGTTATGCGTTATGCGTTATGCGTTATGCGTTATGCGTTATGCGTTATGCGTTATGCGTTATGCGTTATGCTTTATGCGTTGTGCGTTATACGTTTGCGTTATGCGTTATGCGTTATGCTTTATGCGTTATGCGTTATGCGTTATGCGTTATGCGATATGCGTTATGCGATATGCGTTATGCGTTATGCGTTATGCGTTATGCGTTATGCGTTATGCGTTATGCGTTATGCGTTATGCGTTATGCGTTATGCTTTATGCGTTATGCGTTACTCCTTATGAGTTATGAGTTATAAGTTATGCGTAATGCGTTATGCGTTATGCGTTATGCGTTATGCCTTATGCGTTATGCGTTATGCGTTATGCGTTATGCGTTATGCGTTATGCGTTATGCTTTATGCGTTATGCGTTACTCCTTATGAGTTGTGAGTTATAAGTTATGCGTAATGCGTTATGCTTTATGCGTTATGCGTTATGCGTTATGCGTTATGCGTTATGCGTTATGCGTTATGCGATATGCGTTATGTGTGATCCGTTATGCGTTATGCGTTATGCGTTATGAGTTATGCGTTATGCGTTATGCGTTATGCGTTATGCGTTTTGCGGTATTCGTTATGCGTTGTGCATTATGCGTTATGCGTTGTGCGTTATGGGTTATGATTTATGCGTTATGCGATATGAGTTATGCGTTATGCGTTATGCGTTATGCGTTATGCGTTATGCGTTATGCGTTATGCGTTATGCATTTTGAGTTATGCGCCATGCGTTATGCGTTATGCGTTATGCGTTATGCGATATGAGTTATGCGTTATGCGTTATGCGTTTTGCGATATGCGTTATGCGTTATTCGTTATGCATTATGCGTTATGCGTTATGCGTTATGCGTTATACGGTATGCGTTATGCGTTATGCGTTATGCGTTATGCGTTATGCGTTATGCGTTATGCGTTATGCGTTATGCGTTATGCGTTATGCGTTATGCGTTATGCGTTATGCTTTATGCGTTATGCGTTACTCCTTATGAGTTGTGAGTTATAAGTTATGCGTAATGCGTTATGCTTTATGCGTTATGCATTTGCTGTATTCGTAATGCGTTGTGCATTATGTGTTATGCGTTATGTGTTATGCGTTATGCGTTATGAGTTATACGTTATGCGTTATGCGTTATGCGTTATGCGTTATGCGTTATGCGTTATGCGTTATGCGTTATGCGTTATGCGTTATGCTTTATGCGTTGTGCGTTATACGTTTGCGTTATGCGTTATGCGTTATGCTTTATGCGTTATGCGTTATGCGTTATGCGTTATGCGTTATGCGTTATGCGATATGCGTTATGCGTTATGCGTTATGCGTTATGCGTTATGCGTTATGCTTTATGCGTTATGCGTTATGCGTTATGCTTTATGCGTTATGCGTTACTCCTTATGAGTTATGAGTTATAAGTTATGCGTAATGCGTTATGCGTTATGCGTTATGCGTTATGCGTTATGCGTTATGCGTTATGCGTTATGCGTTATGCGTTATGCGTTATGCGTTATGCGTTATGCGTTATGCTTTATGCGTTATGCGTTACTCCTTATGAGTTATGAGTTATAAGTTATGCGTAATGCGTTATGCGTTATGCGTTATGCTTTATGCGTTATACGTTATGCGTTATGCGTTATGCGTTATGCGTTATGCGTGATCCGTTATGCGTTATGCGTTATGCGTTATGCGTTATGCGTTATGCGTTATGCGTTATGCGTTATGCGTTATGCGTTATGCGTTATGCTTTATGCGTTATGCGTTACTCCTTATGAGTTATGAGTTATAAGTTATGCGTTATGCTTTATGCGTTATGCGTTATGCGTTATGCGTTATGCGTTATGCGATATGCGTTATGTGTGATCCGTTATGCGTTATGCGTTATGCGTTATGAGTTATGCGTTATGCGTTATGCGTTATGCGTTATGCGTTATGCGTTATGCGTTTTGCGGTATTCGTTATGCGTTGTGCATTATGCGTTATGCGTTGTGCGTTATGGGTTATGATTTATGCGTTATGCGATATGAGTTATGCGTTATGCGTTATGCGTTATGCGTTATGCGTTATGCGTTATGCGTTATGCGTTATGCATTTTGAGTTATGCGCCATGCGTTATGCGTTATGCGTTATGCGTTATGCGATATGAGTTATGCGTTATGCGTTATGCGTTATGCGATATGCGTTATGCGTTATTCGTTATGCATTATGCGTTATGCGTTATGCGTTATGCGTTATACGGTATGCGTTATGCGTTATGCGTTATGCGTTATGCGTTATGCTCTATACGTTATGCGTTATGCGTTACGCGTGATCCGTTATGTGTTAGGCGATATGCGTTATGCGTGATCCGACATGCATTATGCGTTATGCGTTATGCGTTATTCGTTATGAGTAATGAGTTATAAGTTATGCGTTATGCGTTATGCTTTATGCATTATGCGTTATGCGTTATGCGTTATGCGTTATGCGTTATGCGTTATGCGTTATGCTTTATGCGTTATGCGTTACTCCTTATGAGTTATGAGTTATGCGTTATGCTTTATGCGTTATGCGTTATGCGTTATGCGTTATGCGTTATGCGTTATGCGATATGCGTTATGCGTTATTCGTTATGCATTATGCGTTATGCGTTATGCGTTATGCGTTATACGGTATGCGTTATGCGTTATGCGTTATGCGTTATGCGTTATGCTCTATACGTTATGCGTTATGCGTTACGCGTGATCCGTTATGTGTTAGGCGATATGCGTTATGCGTGATCCGACATGCATTATGCGTTATGCGTTATGCGTTATTCGTTATGAGTAATGAGTTATAAGTTATGCGTTATGCGTTATGCTTTATGCATTATGCGTTATGCGTTATGCGTTATGCGTTATGCGTTATGCGTTATGCGTTATGCTTTATGCGTTATGCGTTACTCCTTATGAGTTATGAGTTATGCGTTATGCTTTATGCGTTATGCGTTATGCGTTATGCGTTATGCGTTATGCGTTATGCGTTATGCGTTATGCGTTATGCGTTATGCGTTATGCGTTATGCGTTATGCGTTATGCGTTATTCGTTATGAGTAATGAGTTATAAGATATGCGTTATGCGTTATGCTTTATGCATTATGCGTTATGCGTTATGCGTTTTGCGTTATGCGTTATGCGTTATGCGTTATGCGTTATGCGTTATGCGTTATGCGTTATGCTTTATGCGTTATGCGTTATGAGTTATACGTTATGCGTTATGCATTATGCGTTATGCGTTATGCGTTATGCGTTATAGGTTATGCGTTATGCGTTATGCGTTATGCGTTATGCGTTATGCGTTGTGCGTTATACGTTTGCGTTATGCGTTATGCGTTATGCGTTATACGGTATGCGTTATGCGTTATGCGTTTGCGTTATGCGTTATGCGTTATGCGTTACGCGTTATGCGTTATGCGTTATGCGTTATGCGTTATGAGTTATACGTTATGCGTTATGCGTTATGCGTTATGAGTTATGCGTTATGCGTTATGCGTTATACGGTATGCGTTATGCGTTATGCGTTATGCGTTTTGCGTTACTCCTTATGAGTTGTGAGTTATAAGTTATGCGTAATGCGTTATGCTTTATGCGTTATGCGTTTGCTGTATTCGTAATGCGTTGTGCATTATGTGTTATGCGTTATGTGTTATGCGTTATGCGTTATGAGTTATACGTTATGCGTTATGCGTTATGCGTTATGCGTTATGCGTTATGCGTTATGCGTTATGCGTTATGCTTTATGCGTTGTGCGTTATACGTTTGCGTTATGCGTTATGCGTTATGCTTTATGCGTTATGCGTTATGCGTTATGCGTTATGCGTTATGCGTTATGCGATATGCGTTATGCGTTATGCGTTATGCGTTATGCGTTATGCGTTATGCTTTATGCGTTATGCGTTATGCGTTATGCTTTATGCGTTATGCGTTACTCCTTATGAGTTATGAGTTATAAGTTATGCGTAATGCGTTATGCGTTATGCGTTATGCGTTATGCGTTATGCGTTATGCGTTATGCGTTATGCGTTATGCGTTATGCGTTATGCGTTATGCGTTATGCTTTATGCGTTATGCGTTACTCCTTATGAGTTATGAGTTATAAGTTATGCGTAATGCGTTATGCGTTATGCGTTATGCTTTATGCGTTATACGTTATGCGTTATGCGTTATGCGTTATGCGTTATGCGTGATCCGTTATGCGTTATGCGTTATGCGTTATGCGTTATGCGTTATGCGTTATGCGTTATGCGTTATGCGTTATGCGTTATGCGTTATGCTTTATGCGTTATGCGTTACTCCTTATGAGTTGTGAGTTATAAGTTATGCGTTATGCTTTATGCGTTATGCGTTATGCGTTATGCGTTATGCGTTATGCGTTATGCGATATGCGTTATGTGTGATCCGTTATGCGTTATGCGTTATGCGTTATGCGTTATGCGTTATGCGTTATGCGTTATGCGTTGTGCGTTATACGTTTGCGTTATGCGTTATGCGTTATGCGTTATACGGTATGCGTTATGCGTTATGCGTTTGCGTTATGCGTTATGCGTTATGCGTTACGCGTTATGCGTTATGCGTTATGCTTTATGCGTTATGCGTTATGAGTTATACGTTATGCGTTATGCGTTATGCGTTATGCGTTATGCGTTATGCGTTATGCGTTATACGGTATGCGTTATGCGTTATGCGTTATGCGTTTTGCGTTATGCGTTATGCGTTATGCGTTATGCGTTATGCGTTATGCGTTATGCGTTATGCGTTATGCGTTATGCTTTATGCGTTATGCGTTATGAGTTATACGTTATGCGTTATGCATTATGCGTTATGCGTTATGCGTTATGCGTTATATGTTATGCGTTATGCGTTATGCGTTATGCGTTATGCGTTATGCGTTGTGCGTTATACGTTTGCGTTATGCGTTATGCGTTATGCGTTATACGGTATGCGTTATGCGTTATGCGTTAGCGTTATGCGTTATGCGTTATGCGTTACGCGTTATGCGTTATGCGTTATGCTTTATGCGTTATGCGTTATGAGTTATACGTTATGCGTTATGCGTTATGCGTTATGCGTTATGCGTTAAGCGTTATGCGTTTTGCTGTATTCGTTATGCGTTGTGCATTATGAGTTATGCGTTATGTGTTATGCTTTATGCTTTATGCGTTATGCGTTATGCGTTATGCGTTATGCGTTACGCTTTATGCGTTATGCATTATGCGTTATGCGTTATGCGTTATGCATTATGCGTTATACGTTATGCGTTATGCGTTATGCGTGATCCGTTATGTGTTAGGGGTTATGCGTTATGCGTTATGCGTTATGCGTTATGCGTTATGCGTTATGCGTGATCCGTTATGTGTTAGGGGTTATGCGTTATGCGTTATGCGTTATGCGTTATGCGTTATGCGTTATGCGTTAAGCGTTATGCGTTTTGCTGTATTCGTTATGCGTTGTGCATTATGAGTTATGCGTTATGTGTTATGCTTTATGCGTTATGCGTTATGCGTTACGCTTTATGCGTTATGCATTATGCGTTATGCGTTATGCGTTATGCATTATGCGTTATGCGTTATGCGTGATCCGTTATGCGTTAAGCGTTATGCGTTTTGCTGTATTCGTAATGCGTTGTGCATTATGTCTTATGCGTTATGTGTTATGCGTTATGCGTTATGCGTTATGCGTTATACGTTATGCGTTATGCGTTATGCGTGATCCGTTATGTGTTAGGCGATATACGTTTTGCGGTATTCGTTATGCGTTATGCGTTATGCGTTATGCGTTATCCGTTGTTCGTTATGCGTTATGCGTTGTGCGTTATACGTTTGCGTTATGCGTTATGCGTTATACGGTATGCGTTATGCGTTATACGTTATGCGTTATGCGTTATGCGTTATGCGATATGCGATATGCGTTATGCGTTATGCGTTATGCTTTATGCGTTGTGAGTTATTAGTTACACGTTATGCGTTATGCGTTATGCGTTAAGCGTTATGCGTTATGCGTTTTGCGTTATGCGTTATGCGTTATGAATTGTGCGTTATACGTTTGCGTTATGCGTTATGCGTTATGCTTTATGCGTTATGCGTTATGCGTTATGCGTTATGCGTTATGCGATATGCGTTATGCGTTATGCGTTATGCGTTATGCGTTATGCGTTATGCGTTATGCGTTATGCGTTATGCGTTATGCGTTATGCATTATGCGTTATGCGTTATGCGTTATGCGTTATGCGTTATTCGTTATGAGTAATGAGTTATAAGTTATGCGTTATGCGTTATGCTTTATGCATTATGCGTTATGCGTTATGCGTTATGCGTTATACGTTATGCGTTATGCGTTATGCGTTATGCGTTATGCGTTATGCGTTATGCGTTATGCCTTATGCGTTATGCGTTATTCGTTATGAGTAATGAGTTATAAGTTATGCGTTATGCGTTATGCTTCATGCGTTATGCGTTATGCGTTATGCGTTATGCGTTATGCGTTATGCGTTATGCGTTATGCGTTATGCGCTATGCGTTATACGGAATGCGTTATGCGTTATGCGTTATGCGTTATGCGTTATGCGTTATGCGTTATGCGTTATGCGTTATGCGTTATGCGTTATGCGTTATGCGTTATGCGTTATGCTTTATGCTTTATGCGTTATGCGTCATGCGTTATGCTTTATGCGTTATGCGTTACTCCTTATGAGTTATGGGTTATAAGTTATGCGTAATGCGTTATGCGTTATGCGTTATGCATTATGCTTTATCCGTTATGCGTTATGCGTTATGCTTTATGCGTTATGCGTTATGAGTTATGAGTAATGAGTTATAAGTTATGCGTTATGCGTTATTCGTTATGAGTAATGAGTTATAAGTTATGCGTTATGCGTTATGCGTTATGCTTTATGCGTTATGCGTTATGCTTTATGCGTTATGCGTTACTCCTTATGAGTTATGAGTTATAAGTTATGCGTAATGCGGTATGCGTTATACGTTATACGTTATGCGTTATGCGTTATGCGTTATGCGTTATGCGTTATGCGTTATGCGTTATGCATTATGCGTTATGCGTTATGCGTTATGCGTTAAGCGTTATGCGTTTTGCTGTATTCGTTATGCGTTGTGTATTATGAGTTATGCGTTATGTGTTATGCTTTATGCGTTATGCGTTATGCGTTACGCTTTATGCGTTATGCATTATGCGTTATGCGTTATGCGTTATGCGTTATGCATTATGCGTTATGCGTTATGCGTGATCCGTTATGCGTTAAGCGTTATGCGTTTTGCTGTATTCGTAATGCGTTGTGCATTATGTGTTATGCGTTATGTGTTATGCGTTATGCGTTATGAGTTATACGTTATGCGTTATGCGTTATGCGTTATGCGATATGCGTTATGCGTTATTCGTTATGCATTATGCGTTATGCGTTATGCGTTATGCGTTATACGGTATGCGTTATGCGTTATGCGTTATGCGTTATGCGTTATGCTCTATACGTTATGCGTTATGCGTTACGCGTGATCCGTTATGTGTTAGGCGATATGCGTTATGCGTGATCCGACATGCATTATGCGTTATGCGTTATGCGTCATTCGTTATGAGTAATGAGTTATAAGTTATGCGTTATGCGTTATGCTTTATGCGTTATGCGTTATGCGTTATGCGTTATGCGTTATGCGTTATGCGTTATGCGTTATGCGTTATGCGTTATGCGTTATGCTTTATGCGTTATGCGTTACTCCTTATGAGTTTTGAGTTATGCGTTATGCTTTATGCGTTATGCGTTATACGTTATGCGTTATGCGTTATGCGTTATGCGTTATGCGTTATGCGTTATGCGTTATGCGTTATGAGTTATACGTTATGCGTTATGCGTTATGCGTTGTGCGTTATGCGTTATGCGTTACGCGTTATGCGTTATGCGTTATGCTTTATGCGATATGCGTTACTCCTTATGAGTTATGAGTTATAAGTTATGCGTAATGCGTTATGCGTTATGCGTTATGCTTTATGCGTTATGCGTTATGCGTTATGCGTTATGCGTTATGCGTTATGCGTTACGCTTTATGCGTTATGCATTATGCGTTATGCGTTATGCGTTATGCATTATGCGTTATGCGTTATGCGTGATGCGTTATGCGTTAAGCGTTATGCGTTTTGCTGTATTCGTTATGCGTTGAGCATTATGCGTTATGCGTTATGTGTTATGCGTTATGCGTTATGCGTTATACGTTATGCGTTATGCGTTATGCGTGATCCGTTATGTGTTAGGCGATATACGTTTTGCGGTATTCGTTATGCGTTATGATTTAGGCTTTATGCTTTATGCGTTATGCGTTATGCGTTATGCGTTATGAGTTATGCGTTATGCGTTATGCGTTATGCGTTATGCGTTATGCGTTTTGCGGTATTCGTTATGCGTTGTGCATTATGCGTTATGCGTTGTGCGTTATGGGTTATGATTTATGCGTTATGCGATATGAGTTATGCGTTAAGCGTTATGCGTTATGCGTTATGCGTTATGCGTTATGCGTTATGCGTTATGCGTTATGCGTTATGCGTTATGCGTTATGCGTTATGCGTTATGCGTTATGCGTTATGCGTTATGCGTTATGCGTTATGCGTTATGCGTTATGCGATATGCGTCATGCATCAAGCCTTATGCGATATGCGATATGCGTCATGCATCAAGCCTTATGCGTTATGGGTTATGCGTTAACGTTATGCGTTATGCGTTATGATTTATGCTTTATGCGTTATGCGTTATGCGTGATCCGACATGCGTTATGCATTTTGCGTTATGCGTTATTCGTTATGAGTTATGAGTTATAAGTTATGCGTAATGCGGTATGCGTTATACGTTATACGTTATGCGTTATGCGTTATGCGTTATGCGTTATGCGTTATGCGTTATGCGTTATGCGTTAAGCGTTATGCGTTTTGCTGTATTCGTTATGCGTTGTGCATTATGAGTTATGCGTTATGTGTTATGCTTTATGCGTTATGCGTTATGCGTTACGCTTTATGCGTTATGCATTATGCGTTATGCGTTATGCGTTATGCATTATGCGTTATGCGTTATGCGTGATCCGTTATGCGTTAAGCGTTATGCGTTTTGCTGTATTCGTAATGCGTTGTGCATTATGTCTTATGCGTTATGTGTTATGCGTTATGCGTTATGCGTTATGCGTTATACGTTATGCGTTATGCGTTATGCGTGATCCGTTATGTGTTAGGCGATATACGTTTTGCGGTATTCGTTATGCGTTATGCGTTATGCGTTATGCGTTATCCGTTGTTCGTTATGCGTTATGCGTTGTGCGTTATACGTTTGCGTTATGCGTTATGCGTTATACGGTATGCGTTATGCGTTATACGTTATGCGTTATGCGTTATGCGTTATGCGTTATGCGTTAGGGGTTATGCGTTATGCGTTATGCGTTAGGCGTTATGCGTTATGCGTTATGCGTTATGCGTTAGGGGTTATGCGTTATGCGTTATGCGTTATGCTTTATGCGTTATGCATTATGCGTTATGCGTTATGCGATATGCGTTATCCGTTATGCGTTATGCGTTATGCGTTATTCGTTATGAGTAATGAGTTATAAGTTATGCGTTATGCGTTATGCGTTATGCTTTATGCGTTATGCGTTATGCGTTATGCGTTCTGCGTTATGCGTTATGCGTTAAGCGTTATGCGTTTTGCGTTTTGCGTTATGCGTTATGCGTTATGAATTGTGCGTTATACGTTTGCGTTATGCGTTATGCGTTATGCTTTATGCGTTATGCGTTATGCGTTATGCGTTATGCGTTATGCGATATGCGTTATGCGTTATGCGTTATGCGTTATGCGTTATGCGTTATGCGTTATGCGTTATGCGTTATGCGTTATGCGTTATGCGTTATGCGTTATGCGTTATGCGTTATGCATTATGCGTTATGCGTTATGCGTTATGCGTTATTCGTTATGAGTAATGAGTTATAAGTTATGCGTTATGCGTTATGCTTTATGCATTATGCGTTATGCGTTATGCGTTATGCGTTATACGTTATGCGTTATGCGTTATGCGTTATGCGTTATGCGTTATGCGTTATGCGTTATGCCTTATGCGTTATGCGTTATTCGTTATGAGTAATGAGTTATAAGTTATGCGTTATGCGTTATGCTTCATGCGTTATGCGTTATGCGTTATGCGTTATGCGTTATGCGTTATGCGTTATGCGTTATGCGTTATGCGTTATGCGTTATGCGTTATGCATTATGCGTTATGCGTTATGCGTTATGCGTTATGCGTTTTGCTGTATTCGTTATGCGTTGTGCATTATGAGTTATGCGTTATGTGTTATGCTTTATGCGTTATGCGTTATGCGTTACGCTTTATGCGTTATGCATTATGCGTTATGCGTTATGCGTTATGCGTTATGCGTTTTGCTGTATTCGTTATGCGTTGTGCATTATGAGTTATGCGTTATGTGTTATGCTTTATGCGTTATGCGTTATGCGTTACGCTTTATGCGTTATGCATTATGCGTTATGCGTTATGCGTTATGCGTTATGCATTATGCGTTATGCGTTATGCGTGATCCGTTATGCGTTATGCGTTATGCGTTATGCGTTATGCGTTATGCGTTATGCGTTATGCGTTATGCTTTATGCGTTATGCGTTACTCCTTATGAGTTATGAGTTATAAGTTATGCGTAATGCGTTATGCGTTATGCGTTATGCTTTATGCGTTATGCGTTATGCGTTATGCTTTATGCGTTATGCATTATGCGTTATGCGTTATGCGATATGCGTTTTGCGTTATGCGTTATGCGTTATGCGTTATGCGTTATGCGTTATGCGTTATGCGTTATGCGTTATGCGTTATGCTTTATGCGTTATGCGTTATGCGTTATTCGTTATGAGTAATGAGTTATAAGTTATGCGTTATGCGTTATGCTTTATGCGTTATGCGTTATGCGTTATGCGTTATGCGTTATGCGTTATGCGTTATGCGTTATGCGTTATGCGTTATGCGTTATGCTTTATGCGTTATGCGTTACTCCTTATGAGTTATGAGTTATAAGTTATGCGTAATGCGTTATGCGTTATGCGTTATGCTTTATGCGTTATGCGTTATGCGTTATGCGTTATGCGTTATGCGTTATGCGTTATGCGTTATGCGTTATGCGTTATGCGTTATGCGTTATGCGTTATGCTTTATGCGTTATGCGTTACTCCTTATGAGTTGTGAGTTATAAGTTATGCGTAATGCGTTATGCTTTATGCGTTATGCGTTATGCGTTATGCGTTATGCGTTATGCGTTATGCGTTATGCGTTATGTGTGATCCGTTATGCGTTATGCGTTATGCTTTATGCGTTATGCGTTATGCGTTATGCGTTATACGGTGTGCGTTATGCGTTATGCGTTATGCGTTATGTGTGATCCGTTATGCGTTATGCGTTATGCGTTTTGCGGTATTCGTTATGCGTTGTGCATTATGCGTTATGCGTTGTGCGTTATGGGTTATGATTTATGCGTTTTGCGATATGAGTTATGCGTTATGCGTTATGCGTTATGCGTTATGCATTTTGAGTTATGCGCCATGCGTTATGCGTTATGCGTTATGCGTTATGCGATATGCGTTGTGCGTTATGCGTTATGCGTTATGCGATATGCGCCATGCGTTATGCGTTATGCGTTATGCGTTATGCGATATGCGTTGTGCGTTATGCGTTATGCGTTATGCGATATGCGTTGTGCGTTATGCGTTATGCGTTATGCGTTATGCGTTATGCGATTTGCGTTGTGCGTTATGCGTTATGCGTTTGCGTTATGCGTTATGCGTTATGCGTTATGCATTATGCTTTATGCGTTATGCGTTATGAGTCACACGTTATGCGTTATTCGATATGCGTTATGCGTTATGCGTTATGCGTTATGCGTTATGCGATATGCGTTGTGCGTTATGCGTTATGCGTTATGCGTTATGCGTTATGCGTTATGCGATATGCGTTGTGCGTTATGCGTTATGCGTTATGCGTTATGCGTTATGCGTTATGCGTTATGCGATATGCGTTATGCGTTATGCGATATGCGCCATGCGTTATGCGTTATGCGTTATGCGTTATGCGATATGCGTTGTGCGTTATGCGTTATGCGTTATGCGATATGCGTTGTGCGTTATGCGTTATGCGTTATTCGTTATGCATTATGCGTTATGCGTTATGCGTTATGCGTTATACGGTATGCGTTATGCGTTATGCGTTATGCGTTATGCGTTATGCTCTATACGTTATGCGTTATGCGTTATGCGATATACGTTTTGCGGTATTCGTTATGCGTTATGCGTTATGCGTTATGCGTTATGCGTTATGCGTTATGCGTTATGCGTTATGCGTTATGCGTTATGCGTTATGCGTTATGCGTTATGCATTTTGAGTTATGCGCCATGCGTTATGCGTTATGCGTTATGCGTTATGCGTTATGCGTTATGGGTTATGCGTTATGTGTTATGCGATATGCGTTATGCGTTATGCGTCATGCGTTATGCGTTATGCGTTATGCGATATGCGTTATGCGTTATGCGTTATGCGTTATGCATTTTGAGTTATGCGCCATGCGTTATGCGTTATGCGTTATGCGATATGCGTTGTGCGTTATGCGTTATGCGTTATGCGATATGCGTTGTGCGTTATGCGTTATGCGTTATGCGTTATGCGTTATGCGTTATGCGTTATGCGTTATGCGTTATGCGTTATGCGTTATGCGTTATACGTTGTACGTTATGCGTTATGCGTTATGTTTTATGCGACATGCGTTATGCGTTATTCGTTATGCATTATGCGTTATGCGTTATGCGTTATGCGTTATACGGTATGCGTTATGCGTTATGCGTTATGCGTTATGCTCTATACGTTATGCGTTATGCGTTATGCGTGATCCGTTATGTGTTAGGCGATATACGTTTTGCGGTATTCGTTATGCGTTATGCGTTATGCGTTATCCGTTGTTCGTTATGCGTTATGCGTTGTGCGTTATACGTTTGCGTTATGCATTATGCGTTATGCGTTATACGGTATGCGTTATGCGTTATACGTTATGCGTTATGCGTTATGCGATAAGCATTATGCGTTATGCGTTAAGCATTATGCTTTATGCGTTATGCGTTATGAGTTACACGTTATGCGTTATTCGATATGCGTTATGCGTTATGCGTTATGCGTTATGCGTTATGCGTTATGCGTGACCCGTTATGCGTTAAGCATTATGCGTTTTGCTGTATTCGTTATGCGTTGTGCGTTATACGTTTGCGTTATGCGTTATGCGTCATGCGTTATGCATTTTGAGTTATGCGTTATGCGTTATGCGATATGCGTTGTGCGTTATGCGTTATGCGTTATGCGTTATGCGTTATGCGTTATGCGTTATGCATTTTGAGTTATGCGCCATGCGTTATGCGTTATGCGTTATGCGATATGCGTTGTGCGTTATGCGTTATGCGTGATCCGTTATGCGTTAAGCATTATGCGTTTTGCTGTATTCGTTATGCGTTGTGCGTTATACGTTTGCGTTATGCGTTATGCGTTATGCGTTATGCATTTTGAGTTATGCGCCATGCGTTATGCGTTATGCGTTATGCGTTATGCGATATGCGTTGTGCGTTATGCGTTATGCGTGATCCGTTATGCGTTAAGCATTATGCGTTTTGCTGTATTCGTTATGCGTTGTGCGTTATACGTTTGCGTTATGCGTTATGCGTTATGCGTTATGCATTTTCAGTTATGCGCCATGCGTTATGCGTTATGCGTTATGCGTTATGCGTTATGCATTTTGGGTTATGCGCCATGCGTTATGCGTTATGCGTTATGCGATATGCGTTGTGCGTTATGCGGTATGCGTTATGCGTTATGCGTTATGCGTTATGCGATATGCGTTATGCGTTATGCGTTATGCATTTTGAGTTATGCGCCATGCGTTATGCGTTATGCGTTATGCGTTATGCGTTATGCGTTATTCGTTATGAGTAATGAGTTATAAGTTATGCGTTATGCGTTATGCTTTATGCGTTATGCGTTATGCGTTATGCGTTATGCGTTATGCGTTTTGCGTTATGCGTTATGCGTTATGCGTTGTGCGTTATACGTTTGCGTTATGCGTTATGCGTTATGCGTTACGCTTTATGCGTTATGCGTTATGCGTTATGCGATATGCGTTGTGCGTTATGCGTTATGCGTTATGCGTTATGCGTTATGCGTTATGCGTTATGCGATATGCGTTATGCGTTATGCGATATGCGCCATGCGTTATGCGTTATGCGTTATGCGTTATGCGATATGCGTTACGCTTTATGCGTTATGCATTATGCGTTATGCGTTATGCGTTATGCGTTATGCGTTTTGCGTTATGCGTTATGCGTTATGCGTTATGCGTTATGCGTTATGCGTTATGCGTTATGCGTTATGCGTTATGCGTTATGCGTTATGCGTTATGCGTTATGCGTTATGCGTTATTCGTTATGAGTAATGAGTTATAAGTTATGCGTTATGCGTTATGCTTTATGCGTTATGCGTTATGCGTTATGCGTTATGCGTTATGCGTTATGCGTTATGCGTTATGCGTTATGCGTTATGCGTTATGCGTTATGCTTTATGCGTTATGCGTTACTCCTTATGAGTTATGAGTTATAAGTTATGCGTAATGCGTTATGCGTTATGCGTTATGCTTTATGCGTTATGCGTTATGCGTTATGCGTTATGCGTTATGCGTTATGCGTTATGCGTTATGCGTTATGCGTTATGCGTTATGCGTTATGCGTTATGCTTTATGCGTTATGCGTTACTCCTTATGAGTTGTGAGTTATAAGTTATGCGTAATGCGTTATGCTTTATGCGTTATGCGTTATGCGTTATGCGTTATGCGTTATGCGTTATGCGTTATGCGTTATGTGTGATCCGTTATGCGTTATGCGTTATGCTTTATGCGTTATGCGTTATGCGTTATGCGTTATACGGTGTGCGTTATGCGTTATGCGTTATGCGTTATGTGTGATCCGTTATGCGTTATGCGTTATGCGTTTTGCGGTATTCGTTATGCGTTGTGCATTATGCGTTATGCGTTGTGCGTTATGGGTTATGATTTATGCGTTTTGCGATATGAGTTATGCGTTATGCGTTATGCGTTATGCGTTATGCATTTTGAGTTATGCGCCATGCGTTATGCGTTATGCGTTATGCGTTATGCGATATGCGTTGTGCGTTATGCGTTATGCGTTATGCGATATGCGCCATGCGTTATGCGTTATGCGTTATGCGTTATGCGATATGCGTTGTGCGTTATGCGTTATGCGTTATGCGATATGCGTTGTGCGTTATGCGTTATGCGTTATGCGTTATGCGTTATGCGATTTGCGTTGTGCGTTATGCGTTATGCGTTTGCGTTATGCGTTATGCGTTATGCGTTATGCATTATGCTTTATGCGTTATGCGTTATGAGTCACACGTTATGCGTTATTCGATATGCGTTATGCGTTATGCGTTATGCGTTATGCGTTATGCGATATGCGTTGTGCGTTATGCGTTATGCGTTATGCGTTATGCGTTATGCGTTATGCGATATGCGTTGTGCGTTATGCGTTATGCGTTATGCGTTATGCGTTATGCGTTATGCGTTATGCGATATGCGTTATGCGTTATGCGATATGCGCCATGCGTTATGCGTTATGCGTTATGCGTTATGCGATATGCGTTGTGCGTTATGCGTTATGCGTTATGCGATATGCGTTGTGCGTTATGCGTTATGCGTTATTCGTTATGCATTATGCGTTATGCGTTATGCGTTATGCGTTATACGGTATGCGTTATGCGTTATGCGTTATGCGTTATGCGTTATGCTCTATACGTTATGCGTTATGCGTTATGCGATATACGTTTTGCGGTATTCGTTATGCGTTATGCGTTATGCGTTATGCGTTATGCGTTATGCGTTATGCGTTATGCGTTATGCGTTATGCGTTATGCGTTATGCGTTATGCATTTTGAGTTATGCGCCATGCGTTATGCGTTATGCGTTATGCGTTATGCGTTATGGGTTATGCGTTATGTGTTATGCGATATGCGTTATGCGTTATGCGTCATGCGTTATGCGTTATGCGTTATGCGATATGCGTTATGCGTTATGCGTTATGCGTTATGCATTTTGAGTTATGCGCCATGCGTTATGCGTTATGCGTTATGCGATATGCGTTGTGCGTTATGCGTTATGCGTTATGCGATATGCGTTGTGCGTTATGCGTTATGCGTTATGCGTTATGCGTTATGCGTTATGCGTTATGCGTTATGCGTTATGCGTTATGCGTTATGCGTTATACGTTGTACGTTATGCGTTATGCGTTATGTTTTATGCGACATGCGTTATGCGTTATTCGTTATGCATTATGCGTTATGCGTTATGCGTTATGCGTTATACGGTATGCGTTATGCGTTATGCGTTATGCGTTATGCTCTATACGTTATGCGTTATGCGTTATGCGTGATCCGTTATGTGTTAGGCGATATACGTTTTGCGGTATTCGTTATGCGTTATGCGTTATGCGTTATCCGTTGTTCGTTATGCGTTATGCGTTGTGCGTTATACGTTTGCGTTATGCATTATGCGTTATGCGTTATACGGTATGCGTTATGCGTTATACGTTATGCGTTATGCGTTATGCGATAAGCATTATGCGTTATGCGTTAAGCATTATGCTTTATGCGTTATGCGTTATGAGTTACACGTTATGCGTTATTCGATATGCGTTATGCGTTATGCGTTATGCGTTATGCGTTATGCGTTATGCGTGACCCGTTATGCGTTAAGCATTATGCGTTTTGCTGTATTCGTTATGCGTTGTGCGTTATACGTTTGCGTTATGCGTTATGCGTCATGCGTTATGCATTTTGAGTTATGCGTTATGCGTTATGCGATATGCGTTGTGCGTTATGCGTTATGCGTTATGCGTTATGCGTTATGCGTTATGCGTTATGCATTTTGAGTTATGCGCCATGCGTTATGCGTTATGCGTTATGCGATATGCGTTGTGCGTTATGCGTTATGCGTGATCCGTTATGCGTTAAGCATTATGCGTTTTGCTGTATTCGTTATGCGTTGTGCGTTATACGTTTGCGTTATGCGTTATGCGTTATGCGTTATGCATTTTGAGTTATGCGCCATGCGTTATGCGTTATGCGTTATGCGTTATGCGATATGCGTTGTGCGTTATGCGTTATGCGTGATCCGTTATGCGTTAAGCATTATGCGTTTTGCTGTATTCGTTATGCGTTGTGCGTTATACGTTTGCGTTATGCGTTATGCGTTATGCGTTATGCATTTTCAGTTATGCGCCATGCGTTATGCGTTATGCGTTATGCGTTATGCGTTATGCATTTTGGGTTATGCGCCATGCGTTATGCGTTATGCGTTATGCGATATGCGTTGTGCGTTATGCGGTATGCGTTATGCGTTATGCGTTATGCGTTATGCGATATGCGTTATGCGTTATGCGTTATGCATTTTGAGTTATGCGCCATGCGTTATGCGTTATGCGTTATGCGTTATGCGATATGCGTTGTGCGTTATGCGTTATGCGTTATGCGTTATGCGTTATGCGTTATGCGTTATGCGTTATGCGTTATGCGTTATGCATTATGCTTTATGCGTTATGCGTTATGAGTCACACGTTATGCGTTATTCGATATGCGTTATGCGTTATGCGTTATGCGTTATGCGTTATGCGTTATGCGTTATGCGATATGCGTTGTGCGTTATGCGTTATGCGTTATGCGTTATGCGTTATGCGATATGCGTTGTGCGTTATGCGTTATGCGTTATGCGTTATGCGTTATGCGTTATGCGTTATGCGTTATGCGTTATGCGTTATGCGATATGCGTTGTGCGTTATGCGTTTTGCGTTATACGTTATGCGTTATGCGTTATGCGTTATGCGTTATGCGTTATGGGTTATGCGTTATGTGTTATGCGATATGCGTTATGCGTTATGCGTCATGCGTTATGCGTTATGCGTTATGCGTTATGCGTTATGCGTTATGCGTTATGCGTTATGCGTTATACGTTGTACGTTATGCGTTATGCGTTATGTTTTATGCGATATGCGTTATGCGTTATTCGTTATGCATTATGCGTTATGCGTTATGCGTTATGCGTTATACGGTATGCGTTATGCGTTATGCGTTATGCGTTATGCTCTATACGTTATGCGTTATGCGTTATGCGTGATCCGTTATGTGTTAGGCGATATGTGTTTTGCGGTATTCGTTATGCGTTATGCGTTATGCCTTATCCGTTGTTCGTTATGCGTTGTGCGTTATACGTTTGCGTTATGCATTATGCGTTATGCGTTATACGGTATGCGTTATGCGTTATACGTTATGCGTTATGCGTTATGCGATAAGCGTTATGCGTTATGCGTTAAGCATTATGCTTTATGCGTTATGCGTTATGAGTAATACGGTATGCGTTATGCGTTATACGTTATGCGTTATGCGTTATGCGATAAGCGTTATGCGTTATGCGTTAAGCATTATGCTTTATGCGTTATGCGTTATGAGTTACACGTTATGCGTTATTCGATATGCGTTATGCGTTATGCGTTATGCGTTATGCGTTATGCGTTATGCGTTATGCGTTATGTGTGATCCGTTATGCGTTATGCGTTATGCGTTATGCGTTATGCTTTATGCGTTATGCGTTATGCGTTATGCGTTGTGCGTTATGCGTTATGCGTTTTGCGTTATGCGTTATGCGTTATGCGTTATGCGTTATGCGTTATGCGTTATGCATTTTGAGTTATGCGCCATGCGTTATGCGTTATGCGTTATGCGTTATGCGATATGCGATATGCGTTGTGCGTTATGCGTTATGCGTTTGCGTTATGCGTTATGCGTTATGCGTTATGCATTATGCTTTATGCGTTATGCGTTATGAGTCACACGTTATGCGTTATTCGATATGCGTTATGCGTTATGCGTTATGCGTTATGCGCTATGCGTTATGCGATATGCGTTGTGCGTTATGCGTTATGCGTTATGCGTTATGCGTTATGCGTTATGCGATATGCGTTGTGCGTTATGCGTTATGCGTTATGCGTTATGCGTTATGCGTTATGCGTTATGCGTTATGCGTTATGCGTTATGCGTTATGCGTTATGCGTTATGCGTTATGCGTTATGCGTTATGCGTTATGGGTTATGCGTTATGTGTTATGCGATATGCGTTATGCGTTATGCGTCATGCGTTATGCGTTATGTTTTATGCGATATGCGTTATGCGTTATTCGTTATGCATTATGCGTTATGCGTTATGCGTTATGCGTTATGCGTTATACGGTATGCGTTATGCGTTATGCGTTATGCGTTATGCGGTATGCTCTATACGTTATGCGTTATGCGTTATGCGTGATCCGTTATGTGTTAGGCGATATACGTTTTGCGGTATTCGTTATGCGTTATGCGTTATGCGTTATCCGTTGTTCGTTATGCGTTATGCGTTGTGCGTTATACGTTTGCGTTATGCATTATGCGTTATGCGTTATACGGTATGCGTTATGCGTTATACGTTATGCGTTATGCGTTATGCGATAAGCATTATGCGTTATGCGTTAAGCATTATGCTTTATGCGTTATGCGTTATGCGTTATGCGTTATGCGTTATGCGTTATGCGTGACCCGTTATGCGTTAACCATAAATGCGTTTTGCTGTATTCGTTATGCGTTGTGCGTTATACGTTTGCGTTATGCGTTATGCGTTATGCGTTATGCGTTATGCATTTTGAGTTATGCGTTATGCGTTATGCGATATGCGTTGTGCGTTATGCGTTATGCGTTATGCGTTATGCGTTATGCGTTATGCGTTATGCGTTATGTATTTTGAGTTATGCGCCATGCGTTATGCGTTATGCGTTATGCGATATGCGTTGTGCGTTATGCGTTATGCGTGATCCGTTATGCGTTAAGCATTATGCGTTTTGCTGTATTCGTTATGCGTTGTGCGTTATACGTTTGCGTTATGCGTTATGCGTTATGCGTTATGCATTTTGAGTTATGCGCCATGCGTTATGCGTTTTGCGTTATGCGTTATGCGATATGCGTTGTGCGTTATGCATTTTCAGTTATGCGCCATGCGTTATGCGTTATGCGTTATGCGTTATGCGATATGCGTTGTGCGTTATGCGTTATGCGTTATGCGTTATGCGTTATGCGATATGCGTTGTGCGTTATGCGTTATGCGTTATGCGTTATGCGTTATGCGTTATGCGATATGCGTTATGCGTTATGCGTTATGCATTTTGAGTTATGCACCATGCGTTATGCGTTATGCGTTATGCGTTATGCGTTATGCGATATGCGTTGTGCGTTATGCGTTATGCGTTATGCGTTATGCGTTATGCGTTATGCGTTATGCGTTATGCGTTATGCGTTATGCGTTATGAGTCACACGTTATGCGTTATTCGATATGCGTTATGCGTTATGCGTTATGCGTTATGCGTTATGCGATATGCGTTGTGCGTTATGCGTTATGCGTTATGCGTTATGCGTTATGCGTTATGCGTTATGCGATATGCGTTGTGCGTTATGCGTTATGCGTTATGCGTTATGCGTTATGCTTTATGCGATATGCGTTGTGCGTTATGCGTTATGCGTTATGCGATATGCGTTGTGCGTTATGCGTTATGCGTTATGCGATATGCGTTATGCGTTATGCATTTTGAGTTATGCGCCATGCGTTATGCGTTATGCGTTATGCGTTATGCGATATGCGTTGTGCGTTATGCGTAATGCGTTATGCGTTATGCGTTATGCGTTATGCGTTATGCGTTATGCGTTATGCGTTATGCATTTTGAGTTATGCACCATGCGTTATGCGTTATGCGTTATGCGTTATGCGATATGCGTTGTGCGTTATGCGTTATGCGATATGCGTTGTGCGTTATGCGTTATGCGTGATCCGTTATGCGTTAAGCATTATGCGTTTTGCTGTATTCGTTATGCGTTGTGCGTTATACGTTTGCGTTATGCGTTATGCGTTATGCGTTATGCATTTTGAGTTATGCGCCATGCGTTATGCGTTTTGCGTTATGCGTTATGCGATATGCGTTGTGCGTTATGCATTTTCAGTTATGCGCCATGCGTTATGCGTTATGCGTTATGCGTTATGCGATATGCGTTGTGCGTTATGCGTTATGCGTTATGCGTTATGCGTTATGCGATATGCGTTGTGCGTTATGCGTTATGCGTTATGCGTTATGCGTTATGCGTTATGCGATATGCGTTATGCGTTATGCGTTATGCATTTTGAGTTATGCACCATGCGTTATGCGTTATGCGTTATGCGTTATGCGTTATGCGATATGCGTTGTGCGTTATGCGTTATGCGTTATGCGTTATGCGTTATGCGTTATGCGTTATGCGTTATGCGTTATGCGTTATGCGTTATGAGTCACACGTTATGCGTTATTCGATATGCGTTATGCGTTATGCGTTATGCGTTATGCGTTATGCGATATGCGTTGTGCGTTATGCGTTATGCGTTATGCGTTATGCGTTATGCGTTATGCGTTATGCGATATGCGTTGTGCGTTATGCGTTATGCGTTATGCGTTATGCGTTATGCTTTATGCGATATGCGTTGTGCGTTATGCGTTATGCGTTATGCGATATGCGTTGTGCGTTATGCGTTATGCGTTATGCGATATGCGTTATGCGTTATGCATTTTGAGTTATGCGCCATGCGTTATGCGTTATGCGTTATGCGTTATGCGATATGCGTTGTGCGTTATGCGTAATGCGTAATGCGTTATGCGTTATGCGTTATGCGTTATGCGTTATGCGTTATGCGTTATGCATTATGCTTTAAGCGTTATGCGTTATGAGTCACACGTTATGCGTTATAAGATATGCGTTATGCGTTATGCGTTATGCGTTATGCGTTATGCGATATGCGTTATGCGTTATGCGTGATGCGTTATGCGTTATGCGTTATGCGTTATGCGTTATGCGATATGCGTTGTGCGTTATGCGTTTTGCGTTATGCGTTATGCGTTATGCGTTATGCGTTATGCGTTATGCGTTATGGGTTATGCGTTATGTGTTATGCGATATGCGTTATGCGTTATGCGTCATGCGTTATGCGTTATGCGTTATGCGTTATGCGTTATGCGTTATGCGTTATGCGTTATGCGTTATGCGTTATGCGTTATACGTTGTACGTTATGCGTTATGCGTTATGTTTTATGCGATATGCGTTATGCGTTATTCGTTATGCATTATGCGTTATGTGTTATGCGTTATGCGTTATACGGTATGCGTTATGCGTTATGCGTTATGCGTTATGCTCTATACGTTATGCGTTATGCGTTATGCGTGATCCGTTATGTGTTAGGCGATATACGTTTTGCGGTATTCGTTATGCGTTATGCGTTATGCGTTATCCGTTGTTCGTTATGCGTTATGCGTTGTGCGTTATACGTTTGCGTTATGCATTATGCGTTATGCGTTATACGGTATGCGTTATGCGTTATACGTTATGCGTTATGCGTTATGCGATAAGCATTATGCGTTATGCGTTAAGCATTATGCATTATGCGTTATGCGTTATGAGTTACACGTTATGCGTTATTCGATATGCGTTATGCGTTGTGCGTTATGCGTTATGCGTTATGCGTTATGCGTTGTGCGTTATGCGTTATGCGTTATGCGTTATGCGTTATGCGTTATGCGATATGCGTTGTGCGTTATGCGTTATGCGTTATGCGATATGCGTTGTGCGTTATGCGTTATGCGTTATGCGATATGCGTTATGCGTTATGCATTTTGAGTTATGCGCCATGCGTTATGCGTTATGCGTTATGCGTTATGCGATATGCGTTGTGCGTTATGCGTAATGCGTTATGCGTTATGCGTTATGCGTTATGCGTTATGCGTTATGCGTTATGCGTTATGCATTATGCTTTAAGCGTTATGCGTTATGAGTCACACGTTATGCGTTATAAGATATGCGTTATGCGTTATGCGTTATGCGTTATGCGTTATGCGATATGCGTTATGCGTTATGCGTGATGCGTTATGCGTTATGCGTTATGCGTTATGCGTTATGCGATATGCGTTGTGCGTTATGCGTTTTGCGTTATGCGTTATGCGTTATGCGTTATGCGTTATGCGTTATGCGTTATGCGTTATGGGTTATGCGTTATGTGTTATGCGATATGCGTTATGCGTTATGCGTCATGCGTTATGCGTTATGCGTTATGCGTTATGCGTTATGCGTTATGCGTTATGCGTTATGCGTTATGCGTTATACGTTGTACGTTATGCGTTATGCGTTATGTTTTATGCGATATGCGTTATGCGTTATTCGTTATGCATTATGCGTTATGTGTTATGCGTTATGCGTTATACGGTATGCGTTATGCGTTATGCGTTATGCGTTATGCTCTATACGTTATGCGTTATGCGTTATGCGTGATCCGTTATGTGTTAGGCGATATACGTTTTGCGGTATTCGTTATGCGTTATGCGTTATGCGTTATCCGTTGTTCGTTATGCGTTATGCGTTGTGCGTTATACGTTTGCGTTATGCATTATGCGTTATGCGTTATACGGTATGCGTTATGCGTTATACGTTATGCGTTATGCGTTATGCGATAAGCATTATGCGTTATGCGTTAAGCATTATGCTTTATGCGTTATGCGTTATGAGTTACACGTTATGCGTTATTCGATATGCGTTATGCGTTGTGCGTTATGCGTTATGCGTTATGCGTTATGCGTTATGCGATATGCGTTGTGCGTTATGCGTTATGCGTTATGCGTTATGCGTTATGCGTTATGCGTTATGCGATATGCGTTATGCGTTATGCGTTATGCATTTTGAGTTATGCGCCATGCGTTATGCGTTATGCGTTATGCGTTATGCGTTATGCGATATGCGTTGTGCGTTATGCGTTATGCGTTATGCGTTATGCGTTATGCGTTATGCGTTATGCGTTATGCGTTATGCGTTATGCGTTATGCGTTATGCGTTATGCGTTATGCGTTATGCGTTATGCGTTATGAGTCACACGTTATGCGTTATTCGATATGCGTTATGCGTTATGCGTTATGCGTTATGCGTTATGCGATATGCGTTGTGCGTTATGCGTTATGCGTTATGCGTTATGCGTTATGCGTCATGCGATATGCGTTGTGCGTTATGCGTTATGCGTTATGCGTTATGCGTTATGCGTTATGCGATATGCGTTGTGCGTTATGCGTTATGCGTTATGCGATATGCGTTGTGCGTTATGCGTTATGCGTTATGCGATATGCGTTATGCGTTATGCATTTTGAGTTATGCGCCATGCGTTATGCGTTATGCGTTATGCGTTATGCGATATGCGTTGTGCGTTATGCGTAATGCGTTATGCGTTATGCGTTATGCGTTATGCGTTATGCGTTATGCGTTATGCGTTATGCGTTATGCATTATGCTTTAAGCGTTATGCGTTATGAGTCACACGTTATGCGTTATAAGATATGCGTTATGCGTTATGCGTTATGCGTTATGCGTTATGCGATATGCGTTATGCGTTATGCGTGATGCGTTATGCGTTATGCGTTATGCGTTATGCGTTATGCGATATGCGTTGTGCGTTATGCGTTTTGCGTTATGCGTTATGCGTTATGCGTTATGCGTTATGCGTTATGCGTGATCCGACATGCGTTATGCATTTTGCGTTATGCGTTATTCGTTATGAGTTATGAGTTATAAGTTATGCGTAATGCGTTATGCGTTATGCGTTATGCATTATGATTTATCCGTTATGCGTTATGCGTTATGCTTTATGCGTTATGCGTTATGCGTTATGCGTTATGCGTTATGCGTTATGCGTTATGCGTTATGCGTTATGCGTTATTCGTTATGAGTAATGAGTTATAAGTTATGCGTTATGCGTAATGCGTTATGCGTTATGCGTTATGCTTTATGCGTTATGCGTTATGCGTTATGCTTTATGCGTTATTCGTTATGCGTTATGCGTTATGCCTTATGCGTTATGCGTTATGCGTTATGCGTTATGCGTTATGCGTTATGCGTTATTCGTTATGAGTAATGAGTTATAAGTTATGCGTTATGCGTTATGCTTTATGCATTATGCGTTATGAGTTATGCGTTATGCGTTATGCGTTATGCGTTATGCGTTATGCGTTATGCGTTATGCGTTATGCGTTATGCGTTATGCGTTATGCGTTATGCCTTATGCGTTATGCGTTATTCGTTATGAGTAATGAGTTATAAGTTATGCGTTATGCGTTATGCTTCATGCGTTATGCGTTATGCGTTATGCGTTATGCGTTATGCGTTATGCGTTATGCGTTATGCGCTATGCGTTATACGGTATGCGTTATGCGTTATGCGTTATGCGTTATGCGTTATGCGTTATGCGTTATGCGTTATGCGTTATTCGTTATGAGTAATGAGTTATAAGTTATGCGTTATGCGTAATGCGTTATGCGTTATGCGTTATGCATTATGCGTTATGCGTTATGCGTTATGCGTTATGCGTTATTCGTTATGAGTAATGAGTTATAAGTTATGCGTTATGAATTATGCTTTATGCATTATGCGTTATGAGTTATGCGTTATGCGTTATGCGTTATGCGTTATGCGTTATGCGTTATGCGTTATGCGTTATGCGTTATGCGTTATGCGTTATGCCTTATGCGTTATGCGTTATTCGTTATGAGTAATGAGTTATAAGTTATGCGTTATGCGTTATGCTTCATGCGTTATGCGTTATGCGTTATGCGTTATGCGTTATGCGTTATGCGTTATGCGTTATGCGTTATGCGCTATGCGTTATACGGTATGCGTTATGCGTTATGCGTTATGCGTTATGCGTTATGCGTTATGCGTTATGCGTTATGCTTTATGCGTTATGCGTCATTCGTTATGCTTTATGCGTTATGCATTACTCCTTATGAGTTATGGGTTATAAGTTATGCGTAATGCGTTATGCATTATGCTTTATCCGTTATGCGTTATGCGTTAAGCGTTATGCGTTTTGCTGTATTCGTTATGCGTTGTGCATTATGAGTTATGCGTTATGTGTTAGGCTTTATGCGTTATGCGTTATGCGTTATGCGTTATGCGTTATGCGATATGCGTTATGCGTTATGCGTTATGCGTTATGCGTTATGCGTTATGCGTTATGCGTTATGCGTTATGCGTTATGCGTTATGCTTTATGCGTTATGCGTTACTCCTTATGAGTTATGAGTTATAAGTTATGCGTAATGCGTTATGCGTTATGCGTTATGCGTTATGCGTTATGCGTTATGCGTTATGCGTTATGCGTTATGCGTTATGCGTTATGCGTTATGCGTTATGCGTTATGCGTTATGCGTTATCCTTTACGCGTTATGCGTTACTCCTTATGAGTTATGAGTTATAAGTTATGCGTAATGCGTTATGCGTTATACGTTATGCGTTATGCGTTATGCGTTATGCGTTATGCGTGATCCGTTATGCGTTATGCGTTATGCGTTATGCGTTATGCGTTATGCGTTATGCGTTATGCGTTATGCGTTATGCGTTATGCGTTATGCTTTATGCGTTATGCGTTACTCCTTATGAGTTGTGAGTTATAAGTTATGAGTTATAAGTTATGCGTAATGCGTTATGCGTTATGCGTTATGCTTTATGCGTTATACGTTATGCGTTATGCGTTATGCGATATGCGTTATGTGTGATCCGTTATGCGTTATGCGTTATGCGTTATGAGTTATGCGTTATGCGTTATGCGTTATGCGTTATGCGTTATGCGATATGCGTTATGCGTTATGCGTTATGCGTTATGCGTTATGCGTTATGCGTTATGCGTTATGCGTTATGCGTTATGCGTTATGCGTTATGCTTTATGCGTTATGCGTTACTCCTTATGAGTTATGAGTTATAAGTTATGCGTAATGCGTTATGCGTTATGCGTTATGCGTTATGCGTTATGCGTTATGCGTTATGCGTTATGCGTCATGCGTTATGCGTTATGCGTTATGCGTTATGCGTTATGCGTTATGCTTTATGCGTTATGCGTTACTCCTTATGAGTTATGAGTTATAAGTTATGCGTAATGCGTTATGCGTTATGCGTTATGATTTATGCGTTATACGTTATGCGTTATGCGTTATGCGTTATGCGTTATGCGTGATCCGTTATGCGTTATGCGTTATGCGTTATGCGTTATGCGTTATGCGTTATGCGTTATGCGTTATGCGTTATGCGTTATGCGTTATGCGTTATGCGTTATGCTTTATGCGTTATGCGTTACTCCTTATGAGTTATGAGTTATAAGTTATGCGTAATGCGTTATGCTTTATGCGTTATGCGTTATGCGTTATGCGTTATGCGTTATGCGTTATGCGTTATTCGTTATGAGTAATGAGTTATAAGTTATGCGTTATGCGTAATGCGTTATGCGTTATGCGTTATGCATTATGCGTTATGCGTTATGCGTTATGCGTTATGCGTTATTCGTTATGAGTAATGAGTTATAAGTTATGCGTTATGCGTTATGCTTTATGCATTATGCGTTATGAGTTATGCGTTATGCGTTATGCGTTATGCGTTATGCGTTATGCGTTATGCGTTATGCGTTATGCGTTATGCGTTATGCGTTATGCGTTATGCCTTATGCGTTATGCGTTATTCGTTATGAGTAATGAGTTATAAGTTATGCGTTATGCGTTATGCTTCATGCGTTATGCGTTATGCGTTATGCGTTATGCGTTATGCGTTATGTGTTATGCGTTATGCGATATGCGTTATACGGTATGCGTTATGCGTTATGCGTTATGCGTTATGCGTTATGCGTTATGCGTTATGCGTTATGCTTTATGCGTTATGCGTCATTCGTTATGCTTTATGCGTTATGCATTACTCCTTATGAGTTATGGGTTATAAGTTATGCGTAATGCGTTATGCATTATGCTTTATCCGTTATGCGTTATGCGTTAAGCGTTATGCGTTTTGCTGTATTCGTTATGCGTTGTGCATTATGAGTTATGCGTTATGTGTTATGCTTTATGCGTTATGCGTTATGCGTTATGCGTTATGCGTTATGCGATATGCGTTATGCGTTATGCGTTATGCGTTATGCGTTATGCGTTATGCGTTATGCGTTATGCGTTATGCGTTATGCGTTATGCGTTATGCTTTATGCGTTATGCGTTACTCCTTATGAGTTATGAGTTATAAGTTATGCGTAATGCGTTATGCGTTATGCGTTATGCGTTATGCGTTATGCGTTATGCGTTATGCGTTATGCGTTATGCGTTATGCGTTATGCGTTATGCGTTATGCGTTATGCGTTATCCTTTACGCGTTATGCGTTACTCCTTATGAGTTATGAGTTATAAGTTATGCGTAATGCGTTATGCGTTATACGTTATGCGTTATGCGTTATGCGTTATGCGTTATGCGTGATCCGTTATGCGTTATGCGTTATGCGTTATGCGTTATGCGTTATGCGTTATGCGTTATGCGTTATGCGTTATGCGTTATGCGTTATGCGTTATGCTTTATGCGTTATGCGTTACTCCTTATGAGTTGTGAGTTATAAGTTATGAGTTATAAGTTATGCGTAATGCGTTATGCGTTATGCGTTATGCTTTATGCGTTATACGTTATGCGTTATGCGTTATGCGATATGCGTTATGTGTGATCCGTTATGCGTTATGCGTTATGCGTTATGAGTTATGCGTTATGCGTTATGCGTTATGCGTTATGCGTTATGCGAAATGCGTTATGCGTTATGCGTTATGCGTTATGCGTTATGCGTTATGCGTTATGCGTTATGCGTTATGCGTTATGCTTTATGCGTTATGCGTTACTCCTTATGAGTTATGAGTTATAAGTTATGCGTAATGCGTTATGCGTTATGCGTTATGCGTTATGCGTTATGCGTTATGCGTTATGCGTTATGCGTTATGCGTTATGCGTTATGCGTTATGCGTTATGCGTTATGCGTTATGCGTTATGCCTTATGCGTTATGCGTTATTCGTTATGAGTAATGAGTTATAAGTTATGCGTTATGCGTTATGCTTCATGCGTTATGCGTTATGCGTTATGCGTTATGCGTTATGCGTTATGCGTTATGCGTTATGCGATATGCGTTATACGGTATGCGTTATGCGTTATGCGTTATGCGTTATGCGTTATGCGTTATGCGTTATGCGTTATGCTTTATGCGTTATGCGTCATTCGTTATGCTTTATGCGTTATGCATTACTCCTTATGAGTTATGGGTTATAAGTTATGCGTAATGCGTTATGCATTATGCTTTATCCGTTATGCGTTATGCGTTAAGCGTTATGCGTTTTGCTGTATTCGTTATGCGTTGTGCATTATGAGTTATGCGTTATGTGTTAGGCTTTATGCGTTATGCGTTATGCGTTATGCGTTATGCGTTATGCGATATGCGTTATGCGTTATGCGTTATGCGTTATGCGTTATGCGTTATGCGTTATGCGTTATGCGTTATGCGTTATGCGTTATGCGTTATGCTTTATGCGTTATGCGTTACTCCTTATGAGTTATGAGTTATAAGTTATGCGTAATGCGTTATGCGTTATGCGTTATGCGTTATGCGTTATGCGTTATGCGTTATGCGTTATGCGTTATGCGTTATGCGTTATGCGTTATGCGTTATGCGTTATGCGTTATGCGTTACTCCTTATGAGTTATGAGTTATAAGTTATGCGTAATGCGTTATGCGTTATACGTTATGCGTTATGCGTTATGCGTTATGCGTTATGCGTGATCCGTTATGCGTTATGCGTTATGCGTTATGCGTTATGCGTTATGCGTTATGCGTTATGCGTTATGCGTTATGCGTTATGCGTTATGCGTTATGCTTTATGCGTTATGCGTTAATCGTTATGAGTTGTGAGTTATAAGTTATGAGTTATAAGTTATGCGTAATGCGTTATGCGTTATGCGTTATGCTTTATGCGTTATACGTTATGCGTTATGCGTTATGCGATATGCGTTATGTGTGATCCGTTATGCGTTATGCGTTATGCGTTATGAGTTATGCGTTATGCGTTATGCGTTATGCGTTATGCGTTATGCGATATGCGTTATGCGTTATGCGTTATGCGTTATGCGTTATGCGTTATGCGTTATGCGTTATGCGTTATGCGTTATGCTTTATGCGTTATGCGTTACTCCTTATGAGTTATGAGTTATAAGTTATGCGTAATGCGTTATGCGTTATGCGTTATGCGTTATGCGTTATGCGTTATGCGTTATGCGTTATGCGTTATGCGTTATGCGTTATGCGTTATGCGTTATGCGTTATGCGTTATGCGTTATGCTTTATGCGTTATGCGTTACTCCTTATGAGTTATGAGTTATAAGTTATGCGTAATGCGTTATGCGTTATGCGTTATGCTTTATGCGTTATACGTTATGCGTTATGCGTTATGCGTTATGCGTTATGCGTGATCCGTTATGCGTTATGCGTTATGCGTTATGCGTTATGCGTTATGCGTTATGCGTTATGCGTTATGCGTTATGCGTTATGCGTTATGCGTTATGCGTTATGCGTTATGCGTTATGCTTTATGCGTTATGCGTTACTCCTTATGAGTTGTGAGTTATAAGTTATGCGTAATGCGTTATGCTTTATGCGTTATGCGTTATGCGTTATGCGTTATGCGTTATGCGTTATGCGTTATGCGTTATGCGTTATGCGTTATGCGTTATGCGTTATGTGTGATCCGTTATGCGTTATGCGTTATGAGTTATGCGTTATGCGTTATGCGTTATGCGTTATGCGTTTTGCGGTATTCGTTATGCGTTGTGCATTATGCGTTATGCGTTGTGCGTTATGGGTTATGATTTATGCGTTATGCGATATGAGTTATGCGTTATGCGTTATGCGTTATGCGTTATGCGTTATGCGTTATGCGTTATGCATTTTGAGTTATGCGCCATGCGTTATGCGTTATGCGTTATGCGTTATGCGATATGAGTTATGCGTTATGCGTTATGCGTTATGCGATATGCGTTATGCGTTATTCGTTATGCATTATGCGTTATGCGTTATGCGTTATGCGTTATACGGTATGCGTTATGCGTTATGCGTTATGCGTTATGCGTTATGCGTTATGCGTTATGCGTTATGCGTTATGCGTTATGCGTTATGCGTTATGCGTTATGCGTTATGCGTTATGCGTTATGCTTTATGCGTTATGCGTTACTCCTTATGAGTTGTGAGTTATAAGTTATGCGTAGTGCGTTATGCTTTATGCGTTATGCGTTTGCTGTATTCGTAATGCGTTGTGCATTATGTGTTATGCGTTATGTGTTATGCGTTATGCGTTATGAGTTATACGTTATGCGTTATGCGTTATGCGTTATGCGTTATGCGTTATGCGTTATGCGTTATGCGTTATGCGTTATGCGTTATGCTTTATGCGTTGTGCGTTATACGTTTGCGTTATGCGTTATGCGTTATGCTTTATGCGTTATGCGTTATGCGTTATGCGTTATGCGTTATGCGTTATGCGATATGCGTTATGCGTTATGCGTTATGCGTTATGCGTTATGCGTTATGCGTTATGCGTTATGCGTTATGCGTTATGCGTTATGCGTTATGCGTTATGCTTTATGCGTTATGCGTTACTCCTTATGAGTTAAGAGTTATAAGTTATGCGTAATGCGTTATGCGTTATGCGTTATGCGTTATGCGTTATGCGTTATGCGTTATGCGTTATGCGTTATGCGTTATGCGTTATGCGTTATGCGTTATGCGTTATGCGTTATGCGTTATGCTTTATGCGTTATGCGTTACTCCTTATGAGTTGTGAGTTATAAGTTATGCGTAATGCGTTATGCTTTATGCGTTATGCGTTATGCGTTATGCGTTATGCGTTATGCGTTATGCGTTATGCGATATGCGTTATGTGTGATCCGTTATGCGTTATGCGTTATGCGTTATGAGTTATGCGTTATGCGTTATGCGTTATGCGTTATGCGTTTTGCGGTATTCGTTATGCGTTGTGCATTATGCGTTATGCGTTGTGCGTTATGGGTTATGATTTATGCGTTATGCGATATGAGTTATGCGTTATGCGTTATGCGTTATGCGTTATGCGTTATGCGTTATGCGTTATGCGTTATGCGTTATGCGTTATGCGTTATGCGTTATGCATTTTGAGTTATGCGCCATGCGTTATGCGTTATGCGTTATGCGTTATGCGATATGAGTTATGCGTTATGCGTTATGCGTTATGCTCTATACGTTATGCGTTATGCGTTACGCGTGATCCGTTATGTGTTAGGCGATATGCGTTATGCGTGATCCGACATGCATTATGCGTTATGCGTTATGCGTTATTCGTTATGAGTAATGAGTTATAAGTTATGCGTTATGCGTTATGCTTTATGCATTATGCGTTATGCGTTATGCGTTATGCGTTATGCGTTATGCGTTATGCTTTATGCGTTATGCGTTACTCCTTATGAGTTATGAGTTATGCGTTATGCTTTATGCGTTATGCGTTATGCGTTATGCGTTATGCGTTATGCGTTATGCGTTATGCGTTATGCGTTATGCGTTATGCGTTATGCGTTATGCGTTATGCGTTATTCGTTATGAGTAATGAGTTATAAGATATGCGTTATGCGTTATGCTTTATGCATTATGCGTTATGCGTTATGCGTTTTGCGTTATGCGTTATGCGTTATGCGTTATGCGTTATGCGTTATGCGTTATGCGTTATGCGTTATGCGTTATGCGTTATGCGTTATGCTTTATGCGTTATGCGTTATGAGTTATACGTTATGCGTTATGCATTATGCGTTATGCGTTATGCGTTATGCGTTATATGTTATGTGTTATGCGTTATGCGTTATGCGTTATGCGTTATGCGTTGTGCGTTATACGTTTGCGTTATGCGTTATGCGTTATGCGTTATACGGTATGCGTTATGCGTTATGCGTTTGCGTTATGCGTTACGCGTTATGCGTTACGCGTTATGCGTTATGCGTTATGCTTTATGCGTTATGCGTTATGAGTTATACGTTATGCGTTATGCGTTATGCGTTGTGCGTTATGCGTTATGCGTTACGCGTTATGCGTTATGCGTTATGCTTTATGCGATATGCGTTACTCCTTATGAGTTATGAGTTATAAGTTATGCGTAATGCGTTATGCGTTATGCGTTATGCTTTATGCTTTATGCGTTATGCGTTATGCGTTATGCGTTATGCGTTACGCTTTATGCGTTATGCATTATGCGTTATGCGTTATGCGTTATGCATTATGCGTTATATGTTATGCTTTATGCGTTATGCGTTATGCGTTATGCGTTATGCGTTATGCGTTATGCGTTATGCGTTATGCTTTATGCGTTATGCGTTATGCGTTATGCGTTATGCGATATGCGTTATCCGTTATGCGTTATGCGTTATGCGTCATTCGTTATGAGTAATGAGTTATAAGTTATGCGTTATGCGTTATGCGTTATGCTTTATGCGTTATGCGTTATGCGTTATGCGTTATGCGTTATGCGTTATGCGTTTTGCGTTATGCGTTATGCGTTATGAATTGTGCGTTATACGTTTGCGTTATGCGTTATGCGTTATGCTTTATGCGTTATGCGTTATGCGTTATGCGTTATGCGATATGCGTTATGCGTTATGCGTTATGCGTTATGCGTTATGCGTTATGCGTTATGCGTTATGCGTTATGCATTATGCGTTATGCGTTATGCGTTATGCGTTATGCGTTATTCGTTATGAGTAATGAGTTATAAGTTATGCGTTATGCGTTATGCTTTATGCATTATGCGTTATGAGTTATGCGTTATGCGTTATGCGTTATGCGTTATGCGTTATGCGTTATGCGTTATGCGTTATGCGTTATGCGTTATGCCTTATGCGTTATGCGTTATTCGTTATGAGTAATGAGTTATAAGTTATGCGTTATGCGTTATGCTTCATGCGTTATGCGTTATGCGTTATGCGTTATGCGTTATACGTTATGCGTTATGCATTATGCGCTATGCGTTATACGGTATGCGTTATGCGTTATGCGTTATGCGTTATGCGTTATGCGTTATGCGTTATGCGTTATGCGTTATGCGTTATGCTTTATGCGTTATGCGTCATTCGTTATGCTTTATGCGTTATGCATTACTCCTTATGAGTTATGGGTTATAAGTTATGCGTAATGCGTTATGCGTTATGCGTTATGCGTTATGCGTGATCCGTTATGCGTTATGCGTTAAGCGTTATGCGTTTTGCTGTATTCGTTATGCGTTGTGCATTATGAGTTATGCGTTATGTGTTATGCTTTATGCGTTATGCGTTATGCGTTACGCTTTATGCGTTATGCATTATGCGTTATGCGTTATGCGTTATGCATTATGCGTTATGCGTTATGCGTGATCCGTTATGCGTTAAGCGTTATGCGTTTGCTGTATTCGTAATGCGTTGTGCATTATGTGTTATGCGTTATGTGTTATGCGTTATGCGTTATGAGTTATACGTTATGCGTTATGCGTTATGCGTTATGCGTTATGCGTTATGCGTTATGCGTTATGCTTTATGCGTTGTGCGTTATACGTTTGCGTTATGCGTTATGCGTTATGCTTTATGCGTTATGCGTTATGCGTTATGCGTTATGCGATATGCGTTATGCGATATGCGTTATGCGTTATGCGTTATGCGTTATGCGTTATGCGTTATGCGTTATGCGTTATGCGTTATGCGTTATGCGTTATGCGTTATGCTTTATGCGTTATGCGTTACTCCTTATGAGTTATGAGTTATAAGTTATGCGTAATGCGTTATGCGTTATGCGTTATGCGTTATGCGTTATGCGTTATGCGTTATGCGTTATGCGTTATGCGTTATGCTTTATGCGTTATGCGTTACTCCTTATGAGTTTTGAGTTATAAGTTATGCGTAATGCGTTATGCGTTATGCGTTATGCTTTATGCGTTATACGTTATGCGTTATGCGTTATGCGTTATGCGTTATGCGTGATCCGTTATGCGTTATGCGTTATGCGTTATGCGTTATGCGTTATGCGGTATGCGTTATGCGTTATGCGTTATGCGTTATGCGTTATGCGTTATGCGTTATGCGTTATGCGTTATGCGTTATGCGTTATGCGTTATGCGTTATGCTTTATGCGTTATGCGTTACTCCTTATGAGTTGTGAGTTATAAGTTATGCGTAATGCGTTATGCGTTATGCGTTATGCGTTATGCGTTATGCGTTATGCGTTATGCGTTATGCGTTATGCGTTATGCGATATGCGTTATGTGTGATCCGTTATGCGTTATGCGTTATGCGTTATGAGTAATGCGTTATGCGTTATGCGTTATGCGTTATGCGTTTTGCGGTATTCGTTATGCGTTGTGCATTATGCGTTATGCGTTGTGCGTTATGGGTTATGATTTATGCGTTATGCGATATGAGTTATGCGTTATGCGTTATGCGTTATGCGTTATGCGTTATGCGTTATGCATTTTGAGTTATGCGCCATGCGTTATGCGTTATGCGTTATGCGTTATGCGATATGAGTTATGCGTTATGCGTTATGCGTTATGCGATATGCGTTATGCGTTATTCGTTATGCATTATGCGTTATGCGTTATGCGTTATGCGTTATACGGTATGCGTTATGCGTTATGCGTTATGCGTTATGCGTTATGCGTTATGCGTTATGCGTTATGCGTTATGCGTTATGCGTTATGCGTTATGCGTTATGCTTTATGCGTTATGCGTTATGCGTTATGCGTTATGCGTTATGCGTTATGCGTTATGCGTTATGCGTTATGCGTTATGCGTTATGCGTTATGCGTTATGCGTTATGCGTTATGCGTTATGCGTTATGAGTCACACGTTATGCGTTATTCGATATGCGTTATGCGTTATGCGTTATGCGTTATGCGTTATGCGATATGCGTTGTGCGTTATGCGTTATGCGTTATGCGTTATGCGTTATGCGTCATGCGATATGCGTTGTGCGTTATGCGTTATGCGTTATGCGTTATGCGTTATGCGTTATGCGATATGCGTTGTGCGTTATGCGTTATGCGTTATGCGATATGCGTTGTGCGTTATGCGTTATGCGTTATGCGATATGCGTTATGCGTTATGCATTTTGAGTTATGCGCCATGCGTTATGCGTTATGCGTTATGCGTTATGCGTTATGCGTTATGCGTTATGCGTTATGCGTTATGCGTTATGCGTTATGCGTTATGCTTTATGCGTTATGCGTTACTCCTTATGAGTTGTGAGTTATAAGTTATGAGTTATAAGTTATGCGTAATGCGTTATGCGTTATGCGTTATGCTTTATGCGTTATACGTTATGCGTTATGCGTTATGCGATATGCGTTATGTGTGATCCGTTATGCGTTATGCGTTATGCGTTATGAGTTATGCGTTATGCGTTATGCGTTATGCGTTATGCGTTATGCGATATGCGTTATGCGTTATGCGTTATGCGTTATGCGTTATGCGTTATGCGTTATGCGTTATGCGTTATGCGTTATGCGTTATGCGTTATGCTTTATGCGTTATGCGTTACTCCTTATGAGTTATGAGTTATAAGTTATACGTAATGCGTTATGCGTTATGCGTTATGCGTTATGCGTTATGCGTTATGCGTTATGCGTTATGCGTCATGCGTTATGCGTTATGCGTTATGCGTTATGCGTTATGCGTTATGCTTTATGCGTTATGCGTTACTCCTTATGAGTTATGAGTTATAAGTTATGCGTAATGCGTTATGCGTTATGCGTTATGCTTTATGCGTTATACGTTATGCGTTATGCGTTATGCGTTATGCGTTATGCGTGATCCGTTATGCGTTATGCGTTATGCGTTATGCGTTATGCGTTATGCGTTATGCGTTATGCGTTATGCGTTATGCGTTATGCGTTATGCGTTATGCGTTATGCTTTATGCGTTATGCGTTACTCCTTATGAGTTGTGAGTTATAAGTTATGCGTAATGCGTTATGCTTTATGCGTTATGCGTTATGCGTTATGCGTTATGCGTTATGCGTTATGCGTTATTCGTTATGAGTAATGAGTTATAAGTTATGCGTTATGCGTAATGCGTTATGCGTTATGCGTTATGCATTATGCGTTATGCGTTATGCGTTATGCGTTATGCGTTATTCGTTATGAGTAATGAGTTATAAGTTATGCGTTATGCGTTATGCTTTATGCATTATGCGTTATGAGTTATGCGTTATGCGTTATGCGTTATGCGTTATGCGTTATGCGTTATGCGTTATGCGTTATGCGTTATGCGTTATGCGTTATGCGTTATGCCTTATGCGTTATGCGTTATTCGTTATGAGTAATGAGTTATAAGTTATGCGTTATGCGTTATGCTTCATGCGTTATGCGTTATGCGTTATGCGTTATGCGTTATGCGTTATGTGTTATGCGTTATGCGATATGCGTTATACGTTATGCGTTATGCGTTATGCGTTATGCGTTATGCGTTATGCGTTATGCGTTATGCGTTATGCTTTATGCGTTATGCGTCATTCGTTATGCTTTATGCGTTATGCATTACTCCTTATGAGTTATGGGTTATAAGTTATGCGTAATGCGTTATGCATTATGCTTTATCCGTTATGCGTTATGCGTTAAGCGTTATGCGTTTTGCTGTATTCGTTATGCGTTGTGCATTATGAGTTATGCGTTATGTGTTAGGCTTTATGCGTTATGCGTTATGCGTTATGCGTTATGCGTTATGCGATATGCGTTATGCGTTATGCGTTATGCGTTATGCGTTATGCGTTATGCGTTATGCGTTATGCGTTATGCGTTATGCGTTATGCGTTATGCTTTATGCGTTATGCGTTACTCCTTATGAGTTATGAGTTATAAGTTATGCGTAATGCGTTATGCGTTATGCGTTATGCGTTATGCGTTATGCGTTATGCGTTATGCGTTATGCGTTATGCGTTATGCGTTATGCGTTATGCGTTATGCGTTATGCGTTATCCTTTACGCGTTATGCGTTACTCCTTATGAGTTATGAGTTATAAGTTATGCGTAATGCGTTATGCGTTATACGTTATGCGTTATGCGTTATGCGTTATGCGTTATGCGTGATCCGTTATGCGTTATGCGTTATGCGTTATGCGTTATGCGTTATGCGTTATGCGTTATGCGTTATGCGTTATGCGTTATGCGTTATGCGTTATGCTTTATGCGTTATGCGTTACTCCTTATGCGTTGTGAGTTATAAGTTATGAGTTATAAGTTATGCGTAATGCGTTATGCGTTATGCGTTATGCTTTATGCGTTATACGTTATGCGTTATGCGTTATGCGATATGCGTTATGTGTGATCCGTTATGCGTTATGCGTTATGCGTTATGAGTTATGCGTTATGCGTTATGCGTTATGCGTTATGCGTTATGCGATATGCGTTATGCGTTATGCGTTATGCGTTATGCGTTATGCGTTATGCGTTATGCGTTATGCGTTATGCGTTATGCTTTATGCGTTATGCGTTACTCCTTATGAGTTATGAGTTATAAGTTATGCGTAATGCGTTATGCGTTATGCGTTATGCGTTATGCGTTATGCGTTATGCGTTATGCGTTATGCGTTATGCGTTATGCGTTATGCGTTATGCGTTATGCGTTATGCGTTATGCGTTATGCGTTATGCCTTATGCGTTATGCGTTATTCGTTATGAGTAATGAGTTATAAGTTATGCGTTATGCGTTATGCTTCATGCGTTATGCGTTATGCGTTATGCGTTATGCGTTATGCGTTATGCGTTATGCGTTATGCGTTATGCGATATGCGTTATACGGTATGCGTTATGCGTTATGCGTTATGCGTTATGCGTTATGCGTTATGCGTTATGCGTTATGCTTTATGCGTTATGCGTCATTCGTTATGCTTTATGCGTTATGCATTACTCCTTATGAGTTATGGGTTATAAGTTATGCGTAATGCGTTATGCATTATGCTTTATCCGTTATGCGTTATGCGTTAAGCGTTATGCGTTTTGCTGTATTCGTTATGCGTTGTGCATTATGAGTTATGCGTTATGTGTTAGGCTTTATGCGTTATGCGTTATGCGTTATGCGTTATGCGTTATGCGATATGCGTTATGCGTTATGCGTTATGCGTTATGCGTTATGCGTTATGCGTTATGCGTTATGCGTTATGCGTTATGCGTTATGCGTTATGCTTTATGCGTTATGCGTTACTCCTTATGAGTTATGAGTTATAAGTTATGCGTAATGCGTTATGCGTTATGCGTTATGCGTTATGCGTTATGCGTTATGCGTTATGCGTTATGCGTTATGCGTTATGCGTTATGCGTTATGCGTTATGCGTTATCCTTTACGCGTTATGCGTTACTCCTTATGAGTTATGAGTTATAAGTTATGCGTAATGCGTTATGCGTTATACGTTATGCGTTATGCGTTATGCGTTATGCGTTATGCGTGATCCGTTATGCGTTATGCGTTATGCGTTATGCGTTATGCGTTATGCGTTATGCGTTATGCGTTATGCGTTATGCGTTATGCGTTATGCGTTATGCGTTATGCTTTATGCGTTATGCGTTACTCCTTATGAGTTGTGAGTTATAAGTTATGAGTTATAAGTTATGCGTAATGCGTTATGCGTTATGCGTTATGCTTTATGCGTTATACGTTATGCGTTATGCGTTATGCGATATGCGTTATGTGTGATCCGTTATGCGTTATGCGTTATGCGTTATGAGTTATGCGTTATGCGTTATGCGTTATGCGTTATGCGTTATGCGATATGCGTTATGCGTTATGCGTTATGCGTTATGCGTTATGCGTTATGCGTTATGCGTTATGCGTTATGCGTTATGCTTTATGCGTTATGCGTTACTCCTTATGAGTTATGAGTTATAAGTTATGCGTAATGCGTTATGCGTTATGCGTTATGCGTTATGCGTTATGCGTTATGCGTTATGCGTTATGCGTTATGCGTTATGCGTTATGCGTTATGCGTTATGCGTTATGCGTTATGCGTTATGCTTTATGCGTTATGCGTTACTCCTTATGAGTTATGAGTTATAAGTTATGCGTAATGCGTTATGCGTTATGCGTTATGCTTTATGCGTTATACGTTATGCGTTATGCGTTATGCGTTATGCGTTATGCGTGATCCGTTATGCGTTATGCGTTATGCGTTATGCGTTATGCGTTATGCGTTATGCGTTATGCGTTATGCGTTATGCGTTATGCGTTATGCGTTATGCGTTATGCGTTATGCGTTATGCTTTATGCGTTATGCGTTACTCCTTATGAGTTGTGAGTTATAAGTTATGCGTAATGCGTTATGCTTTATGCGTTATGCGTTATGCGTTATGCGTTATGCGTTATGCGTTATGCGTTATGCGTTATGCGTTATGCGTTATGCGATATGCGTTATGTGTGATCCGTTATGCGTTATGCGTTATGAGTTATGCGTTATGCGTTATGCGTTATGCGTTATGCGTTTTGCGGTATTCGTTATGCGTTGTGCATTATGCGTTATGCGTTGTGCGTTATGGGTTATGATTTATGCGTTATGCGATATGAGTTATGCGTTATGCGTTATGCGTTATGCGTTATGCGTTATGCGTTATGCGTTATGCATTTTGAGTTATGCGCCATGCGTTATGCGTTATGCGTTATGTTTTATGCGATATGCGTTATGCGTTATGCGTTATGCGTTATGCGATATGCGTTATGCGTTATTCGTTATGCATTATGCGTTATGCGTTATGCGTTATGCGTTATACGGTATGCGTTATGCGTTATGCGTTATGCGTTATGCGTTATGCGTTATGCGTTATGCGTTATGCGTTATGCGTTATGCGTTATGCGTTATGCGTTATGCGTTATGCGTTATGCGTTATGCTTTATGCGTTATGCGTTACTCCTTATGAGTTGTGAGTTATAAGTTATGCGTAATGCGTTATGCTTTATGCGTTATGCGTTTGCTGTATTCGTAATGCGTTGTGCATTATGTGTTATGCGTTATGTGTTATGCGTTATGCGTTATGAGTTATGAGTTATGCGTTATGCGTTATGCGTTATGCGTTATGCGTTATGCGTTATGCGTTATGCGTTATGCGTTATGCGTTATGCTTTATGCGTTGTGCGTTATACGTTTGCGTTATGCGTTATGCGTTATGCTTTATGCGTTATGCGTTATGCGTTATGCGTTATGCGTTATGCGTTATGCGATATGCGTTATGCGTTATGCGTTATGCGTTATGCGTTATGCGTTATGCGTTATGCGTTATGCGTTATGCGTTATGCGTTATGCGTTATGCGTTATGCTTTATGCGTTATGCGTTACTCCTTATGAGTTAAGAGTTATAAGTTATGCGTAATGCGTTATGCGTTATGCGTTATGCGTTATGCGTTATGCGTTATGCGTTATGCGTTATGCGTTATGCGTTATGCGTTATGCGTTATGCGTTATGCGTTATGCGTTATGCGTTATGCTTTATGCGTTATGCGTTACTCCTTATGAGTTGTGAGTTATAAGTTATGCGTAATGCGTTATGCTTTATGCGTTATGCGTTATGCGTTATGCGTTATGCGTTATGCGTTATGCGTTATGCGATATGCGTTATGTGTGATCCGTTATGCGTTATGCGTTATGCGTTATGAGTTATGCGTTATGCGTTATGCGTTATGCGTTATGCGTTTTGCGGTATTCGTTATGCGTTGTGCATTATGCGTTATGCGTTGTGCGTTATGGGTTATGATTTATGCGTTATGCGATATGAGTTATGCGTTATGCGTTATGCGTTATGCGTTATGCGTTATGCGTTATGCGTTATGCGTTATGCGTTATGCGTTATGCGTTATGCGTTATGCATTTTGAGTTATGCGCCATGCGTTATGCGTTATGCGTTATGCGTTATGCGATATGAGTTATGCGTTATGCGTTATGCGTTATGCTCTATACGTTATGCGTTATGCGTTACGCGTGATCCGTTATGTGTTAGGCGATATGCGTTATGCGTGATCCGACATGCATTATGCGTTATGCGTTATGCGTTATTCGTTATGAGTAATGAGTTATAAGTTATGCGTTATGCGTTATGCTTTATGCATTATGCGTTATGCGTTATGCGTTATGCGTTATGCGTTATGCGTTATGCTTTATGCGTTATGCGTTACTCCTTATGAGTTATGAGTTATGCGTTATGCTTTATGCGTTATGCGTTATGCGTTATGCGTTATGCGTTATGCGTTATGCGTTATGCGTTATGCGTTATGCGTTATGCGTTATGCGTTATGCGTTATGCGTTATTCGTTATGAGTAATGAGTTATAAGATATGCGTTATGCGTTATGCTTTATGCATTATGCGTTATGCGTTATGCGTTTTGCGTTATGCGTTATGCGTTATGCGTTATGCGTTATGCGTTATGCGTTATGCGTTATGCGTTATGCGTTATGCGTTATGCGTTATGCTTTATGCGTTATGCGTTATGAGTTATACGTTATGCGTTATGCATTATGCGTTATGCGTTATGCGTTATGCGTTATATGTTATGCGTTATGCGTTATGCGTTATGCGTTATGCGTTATGCGTTGTGCGTTATACGTTTGCGTTATGCGTTATGCGTTATGCGTTATACGGTATGCGTTATGCGTTATGCGTTTGCGTTATGCGTTACGCGTTATGCGTTACGCGTTATGCGTTATGCGTTATGCTTTATGCGTTATGCGTTATGAGTTATACGTTATGCGTTATGCGTTATGCGTTGTGCGTTATGCGTTATGCGTTACGCGTTATGCGTTATGCGTTATGCTTTATGCGATATGCGTTACTCCTTATGAGTTATGAGTTATAAGTTATGCGTAATGCGTTATGCGTTATGCGTTATGCTTTATGCTTTATGCGTTATGCGTTATGCGTTATGCGTTATGCGTTACGCTTTATGCGTTATGCATTATGCGTTATGCGTTATGCGTTATGCATTATGCGTTATATGTTATGCTTTATGCGTTATGCGTTATGCGTTATGCGTTATGCGTTATGCGTTATGCGTTATGCGTTATGCTTTATGCGTTATGCATTATGCGTTATGCGTTATGCGATATGCGTTATCCGTTATGCGTTATGCGTTATGCGTCATTCGTTATGAGTAATGAGTTATAAGTTATGCGTTATGCGTTATGCGTTATGCTTTATGCGTTATGCGTTATGCGTTATGCGTTATGCGTTATGCGTTATGCGTTTTGCGTTATGCGTTATGCGTTATGAATTGTGCGTTATACGTTTGCGTTATGCGTTATGCGTTATGCTTTATGCGTTATGCGTTATGCGTTATGCGTTATGCGATATGCGTTATGCGTTATGCGTTATGCGTTATGCGTTATGCGTTATGCGTTATGCGTTATGCGTTATGCGTTATGCATTATGCGTTATGCGTTATGCGTTATGCGTTATGCGTTATTCGTTATGAGTAATGAGTTATAAGTTATGCGTTATGCGTTATGCTTTATGCATTATGCGTTATGAGTTATGCGTTATGCGTTATGCGTTATGCGTTATGCGTTATGCGTTATGCGTTATGCGTTATGCGTTATGCCTTATGCGTTATGCGTTATTCGTTATGAGTAATGAGTTATAAGTTATGCGTTATGCGTTATGCTTCATGCGTTATGCGTTATGCGTTATGCGTTATGCGTTATACGTTATGCGTTATGCATTATGCGCTATGCGTTATACGGTATGCGTTATGCGTTATGCGTTATGCGTTATGCGTTATGCGTTATGCGTTATGCGTTATGCGTTATGCGTTATGCTTTATGCGTTATGCGTCATTCGTTATGCTTTATGCGTTATGCATTACTCCTTATGAGTTATGGGTTATAAGTTATGCGTAATGCGTTATGCGTTATGCGTTATGCATTATGCTTTATCCGTTATGCGTTATGCGTTAAGCGTTATGCGTTTTGCTGTATTCGTTATGCGTTGTGCATTATGAGTTATGCGTTATGTGTTATGCTTTATGCGTTATGCGTTATGCGTTACGCTTTATGCGTTATGCATTATGCGTTATGCGTTATGCGTTATGCATTATGCGTTATGCGTTATGCGTGATCCGTTATGCGTTAAGCGTTATGCGTTTGCTGTATTCGTAATGCGTTGTGCATTATGTGTTATGCGTTATGTGTTATGCGTTATGCGTTATGAGTTATACGTTATGCGTTATGCGTTATGCGTTATGCGTTATGCGTTATGCGTTATGCGTTATGCTTTATGCGTTGTGCGTTATACGTTTGCGTTATGCGTTATGCGTTATGCTTTATGCGTTATGCGTTATGCGTTATGCGTTATGCGATATGCGTTATGCGATATGCGTTATGCGTTATGCGTTATGCGTTATGCGTTATGCGTTATGCGTTATGCGTTATGCGTTATGCGTTATGCGTTATGCGTTATGCTTTATGCGTTATGCGTTACTCCTTATGAGTTATGAGTTATAAGTTATGCGTAATGCGTTATGCGTTATGCGTTATGCGTTATGCGTTATGCGTTATGCGTTATGCGTTATGCGTTATGCGTTATGCTTTATGCGTTATGCGTTACTCCTTATGAGTTTTGAGTTATAAGTTATGCGTAATGCGTTATGCGTTATGCGTTATGCTTTATGCGTTATACGTTATGCGTTATGCGTTATGCGTTATGCGTTATGCGTGATCCGTTATGCGTTATGCGTTATGCGTTATGCGTTATGCGTTATGCGTTATGCGTTATGCGTTATGCGTTATGCGTTATGCGTTATGCGTTATGCGTTATGCGTTATGCGTTATGCGTTATGCGTTATGCGTTATGCGTTATGCGTTATGCTTTATGCGTTATGCGTTACTCCTTATGAGTTGTGAGTTATAAGTTATGCGTAATGCGTTATGCTTTATGCGTTATGCGTTATGCGTTATGCGTTATGCGTTATGCGTTATGCGTTATGCGTTATGCGATATGCGTTATGTGTGATCCGTTATGCGTTATGCGTTATGCGTTATGAGTAATGCGTTATGCGTTATGCGTTATGCGTTATGCGTTTTGCGGTATTCGTTATGCGTTGTGCATTATGCGTTATGCGTTGTGCGTTATGGGTTATGATTTATGCGTTATGCGATATGAGTTATGCGTTATGCGTTATGCGTTATGCGTTATGCGTTATGCGTTATGCATTTTGAGTTATGCGCCATGCGTTATGCGTTATGCGTTATGCGTTATGCGATATGAGTTATGCGTTATGCGTTATGCGTTATGCGATATGCGTTATGCGTTATTCGTTATGCATTATGCGTTATGCGTTATGCGTTATGCGTTATACGGTATGCGTTATGCGTTATGCGTTATGCGTTATGCGTTATGCGTTATGCGTTATGCGTTATGCGTTATGCGTTATGCGTTATGCGTTATGCTTTATGCGTTATGCGTTACTCCTTATGAGTTGTGAGTTATAAGTTATGCGTAATGCGTTATGCTTTATGCGTTATGCGTTTGCTGTATTCGTAATGCGTTGTGCATTATGTGTTATGCGTTATGTGTTATGCGTTATGCGTTATGAGTTATACGTTATGCGTTATGCGTTATGCGTTATGCGTTATGCGTTATGCGTTATGCGTTATGCGTTATGCTTTATGCGTTGTGCGTTATACGTTTGCGTTATGCGTTATGCGTTATGCTATATGCGTTATGCGTTTTGCGTTATGCGTTATGCGTTATGCGTTATGCGATATGCGTTATGTGTGATCCGTTATGCGTTATGCGTTATGCGTTATGAGTTATGCGTTATGCGTTATGCGTTATGCGTTATGCGTTATGCGTTATGCGTTTTGCGGTATTCGTTATGCGTTGTGCATTATGCGTTATGCGTTGTGCGTTATGGGTTATGATTTATGCGTTATGCGATATGAGTTATGCGTTATGCGTTATGCGTTATGCGTTATGCGATATGAGTTATGCGTTATGCGTTATGCGTTATGCGATATGCGTTATGCGTTATTCGTTATGCATTATGCGTTATGCGTTATGCGTTATGCGTTATACGGTATGCGTTATGCGTTATGCGTTATGCGTTATGCGTTATGCGTTATGCGTTATGCGTTATGCGTTATGCGTTATGCGTTATGCGTTATGCGTTATGCTTTATGCGTTATGCGTTACTCCTTATGAGTTGTGAGTTATAAGTTATGCGTAATGCGTTATGCTTTATGCGTTATGCATTTGCTGTATTCGTAATGCGTTGTGCATTATGTGTTATGCGTTATGTGTTATGCGTTATGCGTTATGAGTTATACGTTATGCGTTATGCGTTATGCGTTATGCGTTATGCGTTATGCGTTATGCGTTATGCGTTATGCGTTATGCTTTATGCGTTGTGCGTTATACGTTCGCGTTATGCGTTATGCGTTATGCTTTATGCGTTATGCGTTATGCGTTATGCGTTATGCGTTATGCGTTATGCGTTATGCGATATGCGTTATGCGTTATGCGTTATGCGTTATGCGTTATGCGTTATGCTTTATGCGTTATGCGTTATGCGTTATGCTTTATGCGTTATGCGTTACTCCTTATGAGTTATGAGTTATAAGTTATGCGTAATGCGTTATGCGTTATGCGTTATGCGTTATGCGTTATGCGTTATGCGTTATGCGTTATGCGTTATGCGTTATGCGTTATGCGTTATGCGTTATGCGTTATGCGTTATGCTTTATGCGTTATGCGTTACTCCTTATGAGTTATGAGTTATAAGTTATGCGTAATGCGTTATGCGTTATGCGTTATGCTTTATGCGTTATACGTTATGCGTTATGCGTTATGCGTTATGCGTTATGCGTGATCCGTTATGCGTTATGCGTTATGCGTTATGCGTTATGCGTTATGCGTTATGCGTTATGCGTTATGCGTTATGCGTTATGCGTTATGCGTTATGCTTTATGCGTTATGCGTTACTCCTTATGAGTTGTGAGTTATAAGTTATGCGTTATGCTTTATGCGTTATGCGTTATGCGTTATGCGTTATGCGTTATGCGTTATGCGTTATGCGATATGCGTTATGTGTGATCCGTTATGCGTTATGCGTTATGCGTTATGCGTTATGCGTTATGCGTTATGCGTTATGCGTTATGCGTTATGCGTTATGCGTTATGCGTTATGCTTTATGCGTTATGCGTTACTCCTTATGAGTTGTGAGTTATAAGTTATGCGTAATGCGTTATGCTTTATGCGTTATGCGTTATGCGTTATGCGTTATGCGTTATGCGTTATGCGTTATGCGTTATGCGATATGCGTTATGTGTGATCCGTTATGCGTTATGCGTTATGCGTTATGAGTAATGCGTTATGCGTTATGCGTTATGCGTTATGCGTTATGCGTTATGCGTTATGCGATATGCGTTATGCGTGATCCGTTATGCGTTATGCGTTATGCGTTATGCGTTATGCGTTATGCGTTATGCGTTATGCGTTATGCGTTATGCGTTATGCGTTATGCGTTATGCGTTATGCGTTATGCGTTATGCGTTATGCGTTATGCGTTATGCGTTATGCGTTATGCTTTATGCGTTATGCGTTACTCCTTATGAGTTGTGAGTTATAAGTTATGCGTAATGCGTTATGCTTTATGCGTTATGCGTTATGCGTTATGCGTTATGCGTTATGCGTTATGCGTTATGCGATATGCGTTATGTGTGATCCGTTATGCGTTATGCGTTATGCGTTATGCGTTATGAGTAATGCGTTATGCGTTATGCGTTATGCGTTATGCGTTTTGCGGTATTCGTTATGCGTTGTGCATTATGCGTTATGCGTTGTGCGTTATGGGTTATGATTTATGCGTTATGCGATATGAGTTATGCGTTATGCGTTATGCGTTATGCGTTATGCGTTATGCGTTATGCGTTATGCATTTTGAGTTATGCGCCATGCGTTATGCGTTATGCGTTATGCGTTATGCGATATGAGTTATGCGTTATGCGTTATGCGTTATGCGATATGCGTTATGCGTTATTCGTTATGCATTATGCGTTATGCGTTATGCGTTATGCGTTATACGGTATGCGTTATGCGTTATGCGTTATGCGTTATGCGTTATGCGTTATGCGTTATGCGTTATGCGTTATGCGTTATGCGTTATGCGTTATGCTTTATGCGTTATGCGTTACTCCTTATGAGTTGTGAGTTATAAGTTATGCGTAATGCGTTATGCTTTATGCGTTATGCGTTTGCTGTATTCGTAATGCGTTGTGCATTATGTGTTATGCGTTATGTGTTATGCGTTATGCGTTATGAGTTATACGTTATGCGTTATGCGTTATGCGTTATGCGTTATGCGTTATGCGTTATGCGTTATGCGTTATGCGTTATGCTTTATGCGTTGTGCGTTATACGTTTGCGTTATGCGTTATGCGTTATGCTTTATGCGTTATGCGTTATGCGTTATGCGTTATGCGTTATGCGTTATGCGATATGCGTTATGCGTTATGCGTTATGCGTTATGCGTTATGCGTTATGCTTTATGCGTTATGCGTTATGCGTTATGCTTTATGCGTTATGCGTTACTCCTTATGAGTTATGAGTTATAAGTTATGCGTAATGCGTTATGCGTTATGCGTTATGCGTTATGCGTTATGCGTTATGCGTTATGCGTTATGCGTTATGCGTTATGCTTTATGCGTTATGCGTTACTCCTTATGAGTTATGAGTTATAAGTTATGCGTAATGCGTTATGCGTTATGCGTTATGCTTTATGCGTTATACGTTATGCGTTATGCGTTATGCGTTATGCGTTATGCGTGATCCGTTATGCGTTATGCGTTATGCGTTATGCGTTATGCGTTATGCGTTATGCGTTATGCGTTATGCGTTATGCGTTATGCGTTATGCGTTATGCGTTATGCTTTATGCGTTATGCGTTACTCCTTATGAGTTGTGAGTTATAAGTTATGCGTTATGCTTTATGCGTTATGCGTTTTGCGTTATGCGTTATGCGTTATGCGTTATGCGATATGCGTTATGTGTGATCCGTTATGCGTTATGCGTTATGCGTTATGAGTTATGCGTTATGCGTTATGCGTTATGCGTTATGCGTTATGCGTTTTGCGGTATTCGTTATGCGTTGTGCATTATGCGTTATGCGTTGTGCGTTATGGGTTATGATTTATGCGTTATGCGATATGAGTTATGCGTTATGCGTTATGCGTTATGCGTTATGCGTTATGCGTTATGCATTTTGAGTTATGCGCCATGCGTTATGCGTTATGCGTTATGCGTTATGCGATATGAGTTATGCGTTATGCGTTATGCGTTGTGCGTTATACGTTTGTGTTATGCGTTATGCGTTATGCGTTATACGGTATGCGTTATGCGTTATGCGTTTGCGTTATGCGTTATGCGTTATGCGCTATGCGTTACGCGTTATGCGTTATGCGTTATGCTTTATGCGTTATGCGTTATGAGTTATACGTTATGCGTTATGCGTTATGCGTTGTGCGTTATGCGTTATGCGTTATGCGTTATGCGTTATGCGTTGTGCGTTATGCGTTATGCGTTATGCGTTATGCGTTATGCGTTATGCTTTATGCGATATGCGTTACTCCTTATGAGTTATGAGTTATAAGTTATGCGTAATGCGTTATGCGTTATGCGTTATGCTTTATGCTTTATGCGTTATGCGTTATGCGTTATGCGTTATGCGATATGCGTTATCCGTTATGCGTTATGCGTTATGCGTCATTCGTTATGAGTAATGAGTTATAAGTTATGCGTTATGCGTTATGCGTTATGCTTTATGCGTTATGCGTTATGCGTTATGCGTTATGCGTTATGCGTTATGCGTTATGCGTTTTGCGTTATGCGTTATGCGTTATGAATTGTGCGTTATACGTTTGCGTTATGCGTTATGCGTTATGCTTTATGCGTTATGCGTTATGCGTTATGCGTTATGCGATATGCGTTATGCGTTATGCGTTATGCGTTATGCGTTATGCGTTATGCGTTATGCGTTATGCGTTATGCGTTATGCATTATGCGTTATGCGTTATGCGTTATGCGTTATGCGTTATTCGTTATGAGTAATGAGTTATAAGTTATGCGTTATGCGTTATGCTTTATGCATTATGCGTTATGAGTTATGCGTTATGCGTTATGCGTTATGCGTTATGCGTTATGCGTTATGCGTTATGCGTTATGCCTTATGCGTTATGCGTTATTCGTTATGAGTAATGAGTTATAAGTTATGCGTTATGCGTTATGCTTCATGCGTTATGCGTTATGCGTTATGCGTTATGCGTTATGCGTTATGCATTATGCGCTATGCGTTATACGGTATGCGTTATGCGTTATGCGTTATGCGTTATGCGTTATGCTTTATGCGTTATGCGTCATTCGTTATGCTTTATGCGTTATGCATTACTCCTCAAGAGTTATGGGTTATAAGTTATGCGTAATGCGTTATGCGTTATGCGTTATGCATTATGCTTTATCCGTTATGCGTTATGCGTTAAGCGTTATGCGTTTTGCTGTATTCGTTATGCGTTGTGCATTATGAGTTATGCGTTATGTGTTATGCTTTATGCGTTATGCGTTATGCGTTACGCTTTATGCGTTATGCATTATGCGTTATGCGTTATGCGTTATGCATTATGCGTTATGCGTTATGCGTGATCCGTTATGCGTTAAGCGTTATGCGTTTGCTGTATTCGTAATGCGTTGTGCATTATGTGTTATGCGTTATGTGTTATGCGTTATGCGTTATGAGTTATACGTTATGCGTTATGCGTTATGCGTTATGCGTTATGCGTTATGCGTTATGCGTTATGCGTTATGCGTTATGCTTTATGCGTTGTGCGTTATACGTTTGCGTTATGCGTTATGCGTTATGCTTTATGCGTTATGCGTTATGCGTTATGCGTTATGCGATATGCGTTATGCGATATGCGTTATGCGTTATGCGTTATGCGTTATGCGTTATGCGTTATGCGTTATGCGTTATGCCTTATGCGTTATGCGTTATTCGTTATGAGTAATGAGTTATAAGTTATGCGTTATGCGTTATGCTTCATGCGTTATGCGTTATGCGTTATGCGTTATGCGTTATGCGTTATGCATTATGCGCTATGCGTTATACGGTATGCGTTATGCGTTATGCGTTATGCGTTATGCGTTATGCGTTATGCGTTATGCGTTATGCTTTATGCGTTATGCGTCATTCGTTATGCTTTATGCGTTATGCATTACTCCTCATGAGTTATGGGTTATAAGTTATGCGTAATGCGTTATGCGTTATGCGTTATGCATTATGCTTTATCCGTTATGCGTTATGCGTTAAGCGTTATGCGTTTTGCTGTATTCGTTATGCGTTGTGCATTATGAGTTATGCGTTATGTTTTATGCGTTATGCGTTATGCGTTATGCGTTATGCGTTATTCGTTATGAGTAATGAGTTATAAGTTATGCGTTATGCGTTATGCTTTATGCATTATGCGTTATGAGTTATGCGTTATGCGTTATGCGTTATGCGTTATGCGTTATGCGTTATGCGTTATGCGTTATGCCTTATGCGTTATGCGTTATTCGTTATGAGTAATGAGTTATAAGTTATGCGTTATGCGTTATGCTTCATGCGTTATGCGTTATGCGTTATGCGTTATGCGTTATGCGTTATGCATTATGCGCTATGCGTTATACGGTATGCGTTATGCGTTATGCGTTATGCGTTATGCGTTATGCGTTATGCGTTATGCGTTATGCTTTATGCGTTATGCGTCATTCGTTATGCTTTATGCGTTATGCATTACTCCTCAAGAGTTATGGGTTATAAGTTATGCGTAATGCGTTATGCGTTATGCGTTATGCATTATGCTTTATCCGTTATGCGTTATGCGTTAAGCGTTATGCGTTTTGCTGTATTCGTTATGCGTTGTGCATTATGAGTTATGCGTTATGTGTTATGCTTTATGCGTTATGCGTTATGCGTTATGCGTTATGCGTTATGCATTATGCGTTATGCGTTATGCGTTATGCATTATGCGTTATGCGTTATGCGTGATCCGTTATGCGTTAAGCGTTATGCGTTTGCTGTATTCGTAATGCGTTGTGCATTATGTGTTATGCGTTATGTGTTATGCGTTATGCGTTATGAGTTATACGTTATGCGTTATGCGTTATGCGTTATGCGTTATGCGTTATGCGTTATGCGTTATGCGTTATGCGTTATGCTTTATGCGTTGTGCGTTATACGTTTGCGTTATGCGTTATGCGTTATGCTTTATGCGTTATGCGTTATGCGTTATGCGTTATGCGATATGCGTTATGCGATATGCGTTATGCGTTATGCGTTATGCGTTATGCGTTATGCGGTATGCGTTATGCGTTATGCCTTATGCGTTATGCGTTATTCGTTATGAGTAATGAGTTATAAGTTATGCGTTATGCGTTATGCTTCATGCGTTATGCGTTATGCGTTATGCGTTATGCGTTATGCGTTATGCGTTATGCATTATGCGCTATGCGTTATACGGTATGCGTTATGCGTTATGCGTTATGCGTTATGCGTTATGCGTTATGCGTTATGCGTTATGCGTTATGCTTTATGCGTTATGCGTCATTCGTTATGCTTTATGCGTTATGCATTACTCCTCATGAGTTATGGGTTATAAGTTATGCGTAATGCGTTATGCGTTATGCGTTATGCATTATGCTTTATCCGTTATGCGTTATGCGTTAAGCGTTATGCGTTTTGCTGTATTCGTTATGCGTTGTGCATTATGAGTTATGCGTTATGTTTTATGCTTTATGCGTTATGCGTTATGCGTTACGCTTTATGCGTTATGCATTATGCGTTATGCGTTATGCGTTATGCATTATGCGTTATGCGTTATGCGTGATCCGTTATGCGTTAAGCGTTATGCGTTTGCTGTATTCGTAATGCGTTGTGCATTATGTGTTATGCGTTATGTGTTATGCGTTATGCGTTATGAGTTATACGTTATGCGTTATGCGTTATGCGTTATGCGTTATGCGTTATGCGTTATGCGTTATGCGTTATGCTTTATGCGTTGTGCGTTATACGTTTGCGTTATGCGTTATGCGTTATGCTTTATGCGTTATGCGTTATGCGTTATGCGTTATGCGATATGCGTTATGCGATATGCGTTATGCGTTATGCGTTATGCGTTATGCGTTATGCGTTATGCGTTATGCGTTATGCGTTATGCGTTATGCGTTATGCGTTATGCGTTATGCGTTATGCTTTATGCGTTATGCGTTACTCCTTATGAGTTATGAGTTATAAGTTATGCGTAATGCGTTATGCGTTATGCGTTATGCGTTATGCCTTATGCGTTATGCGTTATGCGTTATGCGTTATGCGTTATGCGTTATGCGTTATGCGTTATGCTTTATGCGTTATGCGTTACTCCTTATGAGTTGTGAGTTATAAGTTATGCGTAATGCGTTATGCATTATGCGTTATGCGTTATGCGTTATGCGTTATGCGTTATGCGTTATGCGTTATGCGTTATGCGATATGCGTTATGTGTGATCCGTTATGCGTTATGCGTTATGCGTTATGAGTTATGCGTTATGCGTTATGCGTTATGCGTTATGCGTTTTGCGGTATTCGTTATGCGTTGTGCATTATGCGTTATGCGTTGTGCGTTATGGGTTATGATTTATGCGTTATGCGATATGAGTTATGCGTTATGCGTTATGCGTTATGCGTTATGCGTTATGCGTTATGCGTTATGCATTTTGAGTTATGCGCCATGCGTTATGCGTTATGCGTTATGCGTTATGCGATATGAGTTATGCGTTATGCGTTATGCGTTATGCGATATGCGTTATGCGTTATTCGTTATGCATTATGCGTTATGCGTTATGCGTTATGCGTTATACGGTATGCGTTATGCGTTATGCGTTATGCGTTATGCGTTATGCGTTATGCGTTATGCGTTATGCGTTATGCGTTATGCGTTATGCGTTATGCTTTATGCGTTATGCGTTACTCCTTATGAGTTGTGAGTTATAAGTTATGCGTAATGCGTTATGCTTTATGCGTTATGCATTTGCTGTATTCGTAATGCGTTGTGCATTATGTGTTATGCGTTATGTGTTATGCGTTATGCGTTATGAGTTATACGTTATGCGTTATGCGTTATGCGTTATGCGTTATGCGTTATGCGTTATGCGTTATGCGTTATGCTTTATGCGTTGTGCGTTCTACGTTTGCGTTATGCGTTATGCGTTATGCTTTATGCGTTATGCGTTATGCGTTATGCGTTATGCGTTATGCGTTATGCGATATGCGTTATGCGTTATGCGTTATGCGTTATGCGTTATGCGTTATGCGTTATGCTTTATGCGTTATGCGTTATGCGTTATGCTTTATGCGTTATGCGTTACTCCTTATGAGTTATGAGTTATAAGTTATGCGTAATGCGTTATGCGTTATGCGTTATGCGTTATGCGTTATGCGTTATGCGTTATGCGTTATGCGTTATGCGTTATGCGTTATGCGTTATGCGTTATGCGTTATGCTTTATGCGTTATGCGTTACTCCTTATGAGTTATGAGTTATAAGTTATGCGTAATGCGTTATGCGTTATGCGTTATGCTTTATGCGTTATTCGTTATGCGTTATGCGTTATGCGTTATGCGTTATGCGTGATCCGTTATGCGTTATGCGTTATGCGTTATGCGTTATGCGTTATGCGTTATGCGTTATGCGTTATGCGTTATGCGTTATGCGTTATGCTTTATGCGTTATGCGTTACTCCTTATGAGTTGTGAGTTATAAGTTATGCGTTATGCTTTATGCGTTATGCGTTATGCGTTATGCGTTATGCGTTATGCGATATGCGTTATGTGTGATCCGTTATGCGTTATGCGTTATGCGTTATGAGTTATGCGTTATGCGTTATGCGTTATGCGTTATGCGTTATGCGTTTTGCGGTATTCGTTATGCGTTGTGCATTATGCGTTATGCGTTGTGCGTTATGGGTTATGATTTATGCGTTATGCGATATGAGTTATGCGTTATGCGTTATGCGTTATGCGTTATGCGTTATGCGTTATGCATTTTGAGTTATGCGCCATGCGTTATGCGTTATGCGTTATGCGTTATGCGATATGAGTTATGCGTTATGCGTTATGCGTTATGCGATATGCGTTATGCGTTATTCGTTATGCATTATGCGTTATGCGTTATGCGTTATGCGTTATACGGTATGCGTTATGCGTTATGCGTTATGCGTTATGCGTTATGCTCTATACGTTATGCGTTATGCGTTACGCGTGATCCGTTATGTGTTAGGCGATATGCGTTTTGCGTGATCCGACATGCATTATGCGTTATGCGTTATGCGTTATTCGTTATGAGTAATGAGTTATAAGTTATGCGTTATGCGTTATGCTTTATGCATTATGCGTTATGCGTTATGCGTTATGCGTTATGCGTTATGCGTTATGCGTTATGCTTTATGCGTTATGCGTTACTCCTTATGAGTTATGAGTTATGCGTTATGCTTTATGCGTTATGCGTTATGCGTTATGCGTTATGCGTTATGCGTTATGCGTTATGCGTTATGCGTTATGCGTTATGCGTTATGCGTTATTCGTTATGAGTAATGAGTTATAAGATATGCGTTATGCGTTATGCTTTATGCATTATGCGTTATGCGTTATGCGTTTTGCGTTATGCGTTATGCGTTATGCGTTATGCGTTATGCGTTATGCGTTATGCGTTATGCTTTATGCGTTATGCGTTATGAGTTATACGTTATGCGTTATGCATTATGCGTTATGCGTTATGCGTTATGCGTTATATGTTATGCGTTATGCGTTATGCGTTATGCGTTATGCGTTATGCGTTGTGCGTTATACGTTTGCGTTATGCGTTATGCGTTATGCGTTATACGGTATGCGTTATGCGTTATGCGTTTGCGTTATGCGTTATGCGTTATGCGTTACGCGTTATGCGTTATGCGTAATGCGTTATGCGTTATGAGTTATACGTTATGCGTTATGCGTTATGCGTTATGCGTTATGCGTTATGCGTTATGCGTTATACGGTATGCGTTATGCGTTATGCGTTATGCGTTATGCGTTACTCCTTATGAGTTGTGAGTTATAAGTTATGCGTAATGCGTTATGCTTTATGCGTTATGCGTTTGCTGTATTCGTAATGCGTTGTGCATTATGTGTTATGCGTTATGTGTTATGCGTTATGCGTTATGAGTTATACGTTATGCGTTATGCGTTATGCGTTATGCGTTATGCGTTATGCGTTATGCGTTATGCGTTACGCTTTATGCGTTGTGCGTTATACGTTTGCGTTATGCGTTATGCGTTATGCTTTATGCGTTATGCGTTATGCGTTATGCGTTATGCGTTATGCGTTATGCGATATGCGTTATGCGTTATGCGTTATGCGTTATGCGTTATGCGTTATGCGTTATGCTTTATGCGTTATGCGTTATGCGTTATGCTTTATGCGTTATGCGTTATGCGTTATGCTTTATGCGTTATGCGTTACTCCTTATGAGTTATGAGTTATAAGTTATGCGTTATGCGTTGTGCGTTATGGGTTATGATTTATGCGTTATGCGATATGAGTTATGCGTTATGCGTTATGCGTTATGCGTTATGCGTTATGCGTTATGCATTTTGAGTTATGCGCCATGCGTTATGCGTTATGCGTTATGCGTTATGCGATATGAGTTATGCGTTATGCGTTATGCGTTATGCGATATGCGTTATGCGTTATTCGTTATGCATTATGCGTTATGCGTTATGCGTTATGCGTTATACGGTATGCGTTATGCGTTATGCGTTATGCGTTATGCGTTATGCTCTATACGTTATGCGTTATGCGTTACGCGTGATCCGTTATGTGTTAGGCGATATGCGTTTTGCGTGATCCGACATGCATTATGCGTTATGCGTTATGCGTTATTCGTTATGAGTAATGAGTTATAAGTTATGCGTTATGCGTTATGCTTTATGCATTATGCGTTATGCGTTATGCGTTATGCGTTATGCGTTATGCGTTATGCGTTATGCTTTATGCGTTATGCGTTACTCCTTATGAGTTATGAGTTATGCGTTATGCTTTATGCGTTATGCGTTATGCGTTATGCGTTATGCGTTATGCGTTATGCGTTATGCGTTATGCGTTATGCGTTATGCGTTATTCGTTATGAGTAATGAGTTATAAGATATGCGTTATGCGTTATGCTTTATGCATTATGCGTTATGCGTTATGCGTTTTGCGTTATGCGTTATGCGTTATGCGTTATGCGTTATGCGTTATGCGTTATGCGTTATGCTTTATGCGTTATGCGTTATGAGTTATACGTTATGCGTTATGCATTATGCGTTATGCGTTATGCGTTATGCGTTATATGTTATGCGTTATGCGTTATACGTTATGCGTTATGCGTTATGCGTTGTGCGTTATACGTTTGCGTTATGCGTTATGCGTTATGCGTTATACGGTATGCGTTATGCGTTATGCGTTTGCGTTATGCGTTATGCGTTATGCGTTACGCGTTATGCGTTATGCGTAATGCGTTATGCGTTATGAGTTATACGTTATGCGTTATGCGTTATGCGTTATGCGTTATGCGTTATGCGTTATGCGTTATACGGTATGCGTTATGCGTTATGCGTTATGCGTTTTGCGTTACTCCTTATGAGTTGTGAGTTATAAGTTATGCGTAATGCGTTATGCTTTATGCGTTATGCGTTTGCTGTATTCGTAATGCGTTGTGCATTATGTGTTATGCGTTATGTGTTATGCGTTATGCGTTATGAGTTATACGTTATGCGTTATGCGTTATGCGTTATGCGTTATGCGTTATGCGTTATGCGTTATGCGTTACGCTTTATGCGTTGTGCGTTATACGTTTGCGTTATGCGTTATGCGTTATGCTTTATGCGTTATGCGTTATGCGTTATGCGTTATGCGTTATGCGTTATGCGATATGCGTTATGCGTTATGCGTTATGCGTTATGCGTTATGCGTTATGCGTTATGCTTTATGCGTTATGCGTTATGCGTTATGCTTTATGCGTTATGCGTTACTCCTTATGAGTTATGAGTTATAAGTTATGCGTAATGCGTTATGCGTTATGCGTTATGCGTTATGCGTTATGCGTTATGCGTTATGCGTTATGCGTTATGCGTTATGCGTTATGCGTTATGCGTTATGCGTTATGCGTTATGCGTTATGCTTTATGCGTTATGCGTTACTCCTTATGAGTTATGAGTTATAAGTTATGCGTAATGCGTTATGCGTTATGCGTTATGCTTTATGCGTTATACGTTATGCGTTATGCGTTATGCGTTATGCGTTATGCGTGATCCGTTATGCGTTATGCGTTATGCGTTATGCGTTATGCGTTATGCGTTATGCGTTATGCGTTATGCGTTATGCGTTATGCGTTATGCTTTATGCGTTATGCGTTACTCCTTATGAGTTGTGAGTTATAAGTTATGCGTTATGCTTTATGCGTTATGCGTTATGCGTTATGCGTTATGCGTTATGCGTTATGCGATATGCGTTATGTGTGATCCGTTATGCGTTATGCGTTATGCGTTATGAGTTATGCGTTATGCGTTATGCTTTATGCATTATGCGTTATGCGTTATGCGTTTTGCGTTATGCGTTATGCGTTATGCGTTATGCGTTATGCGTTATGCGTTATGCGTTATGCGTTATGCTTTATGCGTTATGCGTTATGAGTTATACGTTATGCGTTATGCATTATGCGTTATGCGTTATGCGTTATGCGTTATATGTTATGCGTTATGCGTTATGCGTTATGCGTTATGCGTTATGCGTTGTGCGTTATACGTTTGCGTTATGCGTTATGCGTTATGCGTTATGCGTTATACGGTATGCGTTATGCGTTATGCGTTTGCGTTATGCGTTATGCGATATGCGTTATGTGTGATCCGTTATGCGTTATGCGTTATGCGTTATGAGTTATGCGTTATGCGTTATGCGTTATGCGTTATGCGTTATGCGTTTTGCGGTATTTGTTATGCGTTGTGCATTATGCGTTATGCGTTGTGCGTTATGGGTTATGATTTATGCGTTATGCGATATGAGTTATGCGTTATGCGTTATGCGTTATGCGTTATGCGTTATGCGTTATGCATTTTGAGTTATGCGCCATGCGTTATGCGTTATGCGTTATGCGTTATGCGATATGAGTTATGCGTTATGCGTTATGCGTTATGCGTTATGCGTTATGCGTTATTCGTTATGCATTATGCGTTATGCGTTATGCGTTATGCGTTATACGGTATGCGTTATGCGTTATGCGTTATGCGTTATGCGTTATGCTCTATACGTTATGCGTTATGCGTTACGCGTGATCCGTTATGTGTTAGGCGATATGCGTTATGCGTGATCCGACATGCATTATGCGTTATGCGTTATGCGTTATTCGTTATGAGTAATGAGTTATAAGTTATGCGTTATGCGTTATGCTTTATGCATTATGCGTTATGCGTTATGCGTTATGCGTTATGCGTTATGCGTTATGCTTTATGCGTTATGCGTTACTCCTTATGAGTTATGAGTTATGCGTTATGCTTTATGCGTTATGCGTTATGCGTTATGCGTTATGCGTTATGCGTTATGCGTTATGCGTTATGCGTTATGCGTTATTCGTTATGAGTAATGAGTTATAAGATATGCGTTATGCGTTATGCTTTATGCATTATGCGTTATGCGTTATGCGTTTTGCGTTATGCGTTATGCGTTATGCGTTATGCGTTATGCGTTATGCGTTATGCGTTATGCGTTATGCGTTATGCTTTATGCGTTATGCGTTATGAGTTATACGTCATGCGTTATGCATTATGCGTTATGCGTTATGCGTTATGCGTTATATGTTATGCGTTATGCGTTATGCGTTATGCGTTATGCGTTGTGCGTTATACGTTTGCGTTATGCGTTATGCGTTATGCGTTATACGGTATGCGTTATGCGTTATGCGTTTGCGTTATGCGTTATGCGTTATGCGTTATGCGTTATGCGTTATGCGTTATGCGTTATGCGTTATGCGTTATGCTTTATGCGTTATGCGTTATGAGTTATACGTTATGCGTTATGCATTATGCGTTATGCGTTATGCGTTATGCGTTATGCGTTATATGTTATGCGTTATGCGTTATGCGTTATGCGTTATGCGTTATGCGTTGTGCGTTATACGTTTGCGTTATGCGTTATGCGTTATGCGTTATACGGTATGCGTTATGCGTTATGCGTTTGCGTTATGTGTTATGCGTTATGCGTTACGCGTTATGCGTTATGCGTTATGCTTTATGCGTTATGCGTTATGAGTTATACGTTATGCGTTATGCGTTATGCGTTATGCGTTATGCGTTAAGCGTTATGCGTTTTGCTGTATTCGTTATGCGTTGTGCATTATGAGTTATGCGTTATGTGTTATGCTTTATGCTTTATGCGTTATGCGTTATGCGTTATGCGTTATGCGTTACGCTTTATGCGTTATGCATTATGCGTTATGCGTTATGCGTTATGCATTATGCGTTATACGTTATGCGTTATGCGTTATGCGTGATCCGTTATGCGTTATGCGTGATCCGTTATGTGTTAGGGGTTATGCGTTATGCGTTATGCGTTATGCGTTATGCGTTATGCGTTATGCGTTAAGCGTTATGCGTTTTGCTGTATTCGTTATGCGTTGTGCATTATGAGTTATGCGTTATGTGTTATGCTTTATGCGTTATGCGTTATGCGTTACGCTTTATGCGTTATGCATTATGCGTTATGCGTTATGCGTTATGCATTATGCGTTATGCGTTATGCGTGATCCGTTATGCGTTAAGCGTTATGCGTTTTGCTGTATTCGTAATGCGTTGTGCATTATGTCTTATGCGTTATGTGTTATGCGTTATGCGTTATGCGTTATGCGTTATACGTTATGCGTTATGCGTTATGCGTGATCCGTTATGTGTTAGGCGATATACGTTTTGCGGTATTCGTTATGCGTTATGCGTTATGCGTTATGCGTTATCCGTTGTTCGTTATGCGTTATGCGTTGTGCGTTATACGTTTGCGTTATGCGTTATGCGTTATACGGTATGCGTTATGCGTTATACGTTATGCGTTATGCGTTATGCGATATGCGATATGCGTTATGCGTTATGCGTTATGCTTTATGCGTTGTGAGTTATTAGTTACACGTTATGCGTTATGCGTTATGCGTTATGCGTTATGCGTTAGGGGTTATGAGTTATGCGTTATGCGTTAGGCGTTATGCGTTATGCGTTATGCGTTATGCGTTAGGGGTTATGCGTTATGCGTTATGCGTTATGCTTTATGCGTTATGCATTATGCGTTATGCGTTATGCGATATGCGTTATCCGTTATGCGTTATGCGTTATGCGTTATTCGTTATGAGTAATGAGTTATAAGTTATGCGTTATGCGTTATGCGTTATGCTTTATGCGTAATGCGTTATGCGTTATGCGTTATGCGTTATGCGTTATGCGTTAAGCGTTATGCGTTATGCGTTTTGCGTTATGCGTTATGCGTTATGAATTGTGCGTTATACGTTTGCGTTATGCGTTATGCGTTATGCTTTATGCGTTATGCGTTATGCGTTATGCGTTATGCGTTATGCGATATGCGTTATGCGTTATGCGTTATGCGTTATGCGTTATGCGTTATGCGTTATGCGTTATGCGTTATGCGTTATGCGTTATGCGTTATGCGTTATGCGTTATGCATTATGCGTTATGCGTTATGCGTTATGCGTTATGCGTTATTCGTTATGAGTAATGAGTTATAAGTTATGCGTTATGCGTTATGCTTTATGCATTATGCGTTATGCGTTATGCTTTATGCGTTATGCGTTATGCGTTATGCGTTATGCGTTATGCGATATGCGTCATGCATCAAGCCTTATGCGATATGCGATATGCGTCATGCATCAAGCCTTATGCGTTATGGGTTATGCGTTAACGTTATGCGTTATGCGTTATGATTTATGCTTTATGCGTTATGCGTTATGCGTGATCCGACATGCGTTATGCATTTTGCGTTATGCGTTATTCGTTATGAGTTATGAGTTATAAGTTATGCGTAATGCGGTATGCGTTATACGTTATACGTTATGCGTTATGCGTTATGCGTTATGCGTTATGCGTTATGCGTTATGCGTTATGCGTTATGCGTTAAGCGTTATGCGTTTTGCTGTATTCGTTATGCGTTGTGCATTATGAGTTATGCGTTATGTGTTATGCTTTATGCGTTATGCGTTATGCGTTACGCTTTATGCGTTATGCATTATGCGTTATGCGTTATGCGTTATGCATTATGCGTTATGCGTTATGCGTGATCCGTTATGCGTTAAGCGTTATGCGTTTTGCTGTATTCGTAATGCGTTGTGCATTATGTCTTATGCGTTATGTGTTATGCGTTATGCGTTATGCGTTATGCGTTATACGTTATGCGTTATGCGTTATGCGTGATCCGTTATGTGTTAGGCGATATACGTTTTGCGGTATTCGTTATGCGTTATGCGTTATGCGTTATGCGTTATCCGTTGTTCGTTATGCGTTATGCGTTATACGTTTGCGTTATGCGTTATGCGTTATACGGTATGCGTTATGCGTTATACGTTATGCGTTATGCGTTATGCGTTATGCGTTATGCGTTAGGGGTTATGCGTTATGCGTTATGCGTTAGGCGTTATGCGTTATGCGTTATGCGTTATGCGTTAGGGGTTATGCGTTATGCGTTATGCGTTATGCTTTATGCGTTATGCATTATGCGTTATGCGTTATGCGATATGCGTTATCCGTTATGCGTTATGCGTTATGCGTTATTCGTTATGAGTAATGAGTTATAAGTTATGCGTTATGCGTTATGCGTTATGCTTTATGCGTTATGCGTTATGCGTTATGCGTTATGCGTTATGCGTTATGCGTTAAGCGTTATGCGTTATGCGTTTTGCGTTATGCGTTATGCGTTATGAATTGTGCGTTATACGTTTGCGTTATGCGTTATGCGTTATGCTTTATGCGTTATGCGTTATGCGTTATGCGTTATGCGTTATGCGATATGCGTTATGCGTTATTCGTTATGCATTATGCGTTATGCGTTATGCGTTATGCGTTATACGGTATGCGTTATGCGTTATGCGTTATGCGTTATGCGTTATGCTCTATACGTTATGCGTTATGCGTTACGCGTGATCCGTTATGTGTTAGGCGATATGCGTTATGCGTGATCCGACATGCATTATGCGTTATGCGTTATGCGTTATTCGTTATGAGTAATGAGTTATAAGTTATGCGTTATGCGTTATGCTTTATGCTTTATGCGTTATGCGTTATGCGTTATGCGTTATGCGTTATGCGTTATGCTTTATGCGTTATGCGTTACTCCTTATGAGTTATGAGTTATGCGTTATGCTTTATGCGTTATGCGTTATGCGTTATGCGTTATGCGTTATGCGTTATGCGTTATGCGTTATGCGTTATTCGTTATGAGTAATGAGTTATAAGATATGCGTTATGCGTTATGCTTTATGCATTATGCGTTATGCGTTATGCGTTTTGCGTTATGCGTTATGCGTTATGCGTTATGCGTTATGCGTTATGCGTTATGCGTTATGCGTTATGCGTTATGCGTTATGCTTTATGCGTTATGCGTTATGAGTTATACGTCATGCGTTATGCATTATGCGTTATGCGTTATGCGTTATGCGTTATATGTTATGCGTTAAGCGTTATGCGTTATGCGTTATGCGTTGTGCGTTATACGTTTGCGTTATGCGTTATGCGTTATACGTTATACGGTATGCGTTATGCGTTATGCGTTTGCGTTATGCGTTATGCGTTATGCGTTACGCGTTATGCGTTATGCGTTATGCTTTATGCGTTATGCGTTATGAGTTATACGTTATGCGTTATGCGTTATGCGTTATGCGTTATGCGTTATGCGTTATACGTTATACGGTATGCGTTATGCGTTATGCGTTATGCGTTTTGCGTTATGCGTTATGCGTTATGCGTTATGCGTTATGCGTTATGCGTTATGCGTTATGCGTTATGCTTTATGCGTTATGCGTTATGAGTTATACGTTATGCGTTATGCATTATGCGTTATGCGTTATGCGTTATGCGTTATATGTTATGCGTTATGCGTTATGCGTTATGCGTTATGCGTTAAGCGTTGTGCGTTATACGTTTGCGTTATGCGTTATGCGTTATGCGTTATACGGTATGCGTTATGCGTTATGCGTTTGCGTTATGTGTTATGCGTTATGCGTTATGCGTTATGCGTTATGCGTTATGCTTTATGCGTTATGCGTTATGAGTTATACGTTATGCGTTATGCGTTATGCGTTATGCGTTATGCGTTATGCGTTAAGCGTTATGCGTTTTGCTGTATTCGTTATGCGTTGTGCATTATGAGTTATGCGTTATGTGTTATGCTTTATGCTTTATGCGTTATGCGTTATGCGTTATGCGTTATGCGTTACGCTTTATGCGTTATGCATTATGCGTTATGCGTTATGCGTTATGCGTTATGCATTATGCGTTATACGTTATGCGTTATGCGTTATGCGTTTTGCGGTATTCGTTATGCGTTGTGCATTATGCGTTATGCGTTGTGCGTTATGGGTTATGATTTATGCGTTATGCGATATGAGTTATGCGTTATGCGTTATGCGTTATGCGTTATGCGTTATGCGTTATGCGTTATGCATTTTGAGTTATGCGCCATGCGTTATGCGTTATGCGTTATGCGTTATGCGATATGAGTTATGCGTTATGCGTTATGCGTTATGCGATATGCGTTATGCGTTATTCGTTATGCATTATGCGTTATGCGTTATGCGTTATGCGTTATACGGTATGCGTTATGCGTTATGCGTTATGCGTTATGCGTTATGCTCTATACGTTATGCGTTATGCGTTACGCGTGATCCGTTATGTGTTAGGCGATATGCGTTTTGCGTGATCCGACATGCATTATGCGTTATGCGTTATGCGTTATTCGTTATGAGTAATGAGTTATAAGTTATGCGTTATGCGTTATGCTTTATGCATTATGCGTTATGCGTTATGCGTTATGCGTTATGCGTTATGCGTTATGCGTTATGCTTTATGCGTTATGCGTTACTCCTTATGAGTTATGAGTTATGCGTTATGCTTTATGCGTTATGCGTTATGCGTTATGCGTTATGCGTTATGCGTTATGCGTTATGCGTTATGCGTTATGCGTTATGCGTTATGCGTTATGCGTTATGCGTTATGCGTTATTCGTTATGAGTAATGAGTTATAAGATATGCGTTATGCGTTATGCGTTATGCTTTATGCGTTATGCGTTATGCGTTTTGCGTTATGCGTTATGCGTTATGCGTTATGCGTTATGCGTTATGCGTTATGCGTTATGCTTTATGCGTTATGCGTTATGAGTTATACGTTATGCGTTATGCATTATGCGTTATGCGTTATGCGTTATGCGTTATATGTTATGCGTTATGCGTTATGCGTTATGCGTTATGCGTTATGCGTTGTGCGTTATACGTTTGCGTTATGCGTTATGCGTTATGCGTTATACGGTATGCGTTATGCGTTATGCGTTTGCGTTATGCGTTATGCGTTATGCGTTACGCGTTATGCGTTATGCGTTATGCGTTATGCGTTATGAGTTATACGTTATGCGTTATGCGTTATGCGTTATGCGTTATGCGTTATGCGTTATGCGTTATACGGTATGCGTTATGCGTTATGCGTTATGCGTTTTGCGTTACTCCTTATGAGTTGTGAGTTATAAGTTATGCGTAATGCGTTATGCTTTATGCGTTATGCGTTTGCTGTATTCGTAATGCGTTGTGCATTATGTGTTATGCGTTATGTGTTATGCGTTATGCGTTATGAGTTATACGTTATGCGTTATGCGTTATGCGTTATGCGTTATGCGTTATGCGTTATGCGTTATGCGTTACGCTTTATGCGTTGTGCGTTATACGTTTGCGTTATGCGTTATGCGTTATGCTTTATGCGTTATGCGTTATGCGTTATGCGTTATGCGTTATGCGTTATGCGATATGCGTTATGCGTTATGCGTTATGCGTTATGCGTTATGCGTTATGCGTTATGCTTTATGCGTTATGCGTTATGAGTTATACGTCATGCGTTATGCATTATGCGTTATGCGTTATGCGTTATGCGTTATATGTTATGCGTTATGCGTTATGCGTTATGCGTTATGCGTTGTGCGTTATACGTTTGCGTTATGCGTTATGCGTTATGCGTTATACGGTATGCGTTATGCGTTATGCGTTTGCGTTATGCGTTATGCGTTATGCGTTATGCGTTACGCGTTATGCGTTATGCGTTATGCTTTATGCGTTATGCGTTATGAGTTATACGTTATGCGTTATGCGTTATGCGTTATGCTTTATGCGTTATGCGTTATGCGTTATGCTTTATGCGTTATGCGTTACTCCTTATGAGTTATGAGTTATAAGTTATGCGTAATGCGTTATGCGTTATGCGTTATGCGTTATGCGTTATGCGTTATGCGTTATGCGTTATGCGTTATGCGTTATGCGTTATGCGTTATGCGTTATGCGTTATGCTTTATGCGTTATGCGTTACTCCTTATGAGTTATGAGTTATAAGTTATGCGTAATGCGTTATGCGTTATGCGTTATGCTTTATGCGTTATACGTTATGCGTTATGCGTTATGCGTTATGCGTTATGCGTGATCCGTTATGCGTTATGCGTTATGCGTTATGCGTTATGCGTTATGCGTTATGCGTTATGCGTTATGCGTTATGCGTTATGCGTTATGCTTTATGCGTTATGCGTTACTCCTTATGAGTTGTGAGTTATAAGTTATGCGTTATGCTTTATGCGTTATGCGTTATGCGTTATGCGTTATGCGTTATGCGTTATGCGTTATGCGTTATGCGTGATCCGTTATGCGTTATGCGTTATGCGTTATGAGTTATGCGTTATGCGTTATGCTTTATGCATTATGCGTTATGCGTTATGCGTTTTGCGTTATGCGTTATGCGTTATGCGTTATGCGTTATGCGTTATGCGTTATGCGTTATGCGTTATGCGTTATGCTTTATGCGTTATGCGTTATGAGTTATACGTTATGCGTTATGCATTATGCGTTATGCGTTATGCGTTATGCGTTATATGTTATGCGTTATGCGTTATGCGTTATGCGTTATGCGTTATGCGTTGTGCGTTATACGTTTGCGTTATGCGTTATGCGTTATGCGTTATACGGTATGCGTTATGCGTTATGCGTTTGCGTTATGCGTTATGCGATATGCGTTATGTGTGATCCGTTATGCGTTATGCGTTATGCGTTATGAGTTATGCGTTATGCGTTATGCGTTATGCGTTATGCGTTATGCGTTTTGCGGTATTTGTTATGCGTTGTGCATTATGCGTTATGCGTTGTGCGTTATGGGTTATGATTTATGCGTTATGCGATATGAGTTATGCGTTATGCGTTATGCGTTATGCGTTATGCGTTATGCGTTATGCATTTTGAGTTATGCGCCATGCGTTATGCGTTATGCGTTATGCGTTATGCGATATGAGTTATGCGTTATGCGTTATGCGTTATGCGATATGCGTTATGCGTTATTCGTTATGCATTATGCGTTATGCGTTATGCGTTATGCGTTATACGGTATGCGTTATGCGTTATGCGTTATGCGTTATGCGTTATGCTCTATACGTTATGCGTTATGCGTTACGCGTGATCCGTTATGTGTTAGGCGATATGCGTTATGCGTGATCCGACATGCATTATGCGTTATGCGTTATGCGTTATTCGTTATGAGTAATGAGTTATAAGTTATGCGTTATGCGTTATGCTTTATGCATTATGCGTTATGCGTTATGCGTTATGCGTTATGCGTTATGCGTTATGCTTTATGCGTTATGCGTTACTCCTTATGAGTTATGAGTTATGCGTTATGCTTTATGCGTTATGCGTTATGCGTTATGCGTTATGCGTTATGCGTTATGCGTTATGCGTTATGCGTTATTCGTTATGAGTAATGAGTTATAAGTTATGCGTTATGCGTTATGCTTTATGCATTATGCGTTATGCGTTATGCGTTTTGCGTTATGCGTTATGCGTTATGCGTTATGCGTTATGCGTTATGCGTTATGCGTTATGCGTTATGCGTTATGCTTTATGCGTTATGCGTTATGAGTTATACGTCATGCGTTATGCATTATGCGTTATGCGTTATGCGTTATGCGTTATATGTTATGCGTTATGCGTTATGCGTTATGCGTTATGCGTTATGCGTTGTGCGTTATACGTTTGCGTTATGCGTTATGCGTTATGCGTTATACGGTATGCGTTATGCGTTATGCGTTTGCGTTATGCGTTATGCGTTATGCGTTATGCGTTATGCGTTATGCGTTATGCTTTATGCGTTATGCGTTATGAGTTATACGTTATGCGTTATGCGTTATGCGTTATGCGTTATGCGTTATGCGTTATACGTTATACGGTATGCGTTATGCGTTATGCGTTATGCGTTTTGCGTTATGCGTTATGCGTTATGCGTTATGCGTTATGCGTTATGCGTTATGCGTTATGCGTTATGCGTTATGCGTTATGCTTTATGCGTTATGCGTTATGAGTTATACGTTATGCGTTATGCATTATGCGTTATGCGTTATGCGTTATGCGTTATATGTTATGCGTTATGCGTTATGCGTTATGCGTTATGCGTTATGCGTTGTGCGTTATACGTTTGCGTTATGCGTTATGCGTTATGCGTTATACGGTATGCGTTATGCGTTATGCGTTTGCGTTATGTGTTATGCGTTATGCGTTACGCGTTATGCGTTATGCGTTATGCTTTATGCGTTATGCGTTATGAGTTATACGTTATGCGTTATGCGTTATGCGTTATGCGTTATGCGTTAAGCGTTATGCGTTTTGCTGTATTCGTTATGCGTTGTGCATTATGAGTTATGCGTTATGTGTTATGCTTTATGCTTTATGCGTTATGCGTTATGCGTTATGCGTTATGCGTTACGCTTTATGCGTTATGCATTATGCGTTATGCGTTATGCGTTATGCATTATGCGTTATACGTTATGCGTTATGCGTTATGCGTGATCCGTTATGCGTTATGCGTGATCCGTTATGTGTTAGGGGTTATGCGTTATGCGTTATGCGTTATGCGTTATGCGTTATGCGTTATGCGTTAAGCGTTATGCGTTTTGCTGTATTCGTTATGCGTTGTGCATTATGAGTTATGCGTTATGTGTTATGCTTTATGCGTTATGCGTTATGCGTTACGCTTTATGCGTTATGCGTTATGCGTTATGCGTTATGCGTTATGCATTATGCGTTATGCGTTATGCGTGATCCGTTATGCGTTAAGCGTTATGCGTTTTGCTGTATTCGTAATGCGTTGTGTATTATGTCTTATGCGTTATGTGTTATGCGTTATGCGTTATGCGTTATGCGTTATACGTTATGCGTTATGCGTTATGCGTGATCCGTTATGTGTTAGGCGATATACGTTTTGCGGTATTCGTTATGCGTTATGCGTTATGCGTTATGCGTTATCCGTTGTTCGTTATGCGTTATGCGTTGTGCGTTATACGTTTGCGTTATGCGTTATGCGTTATACGGTATGCGTTATGCGTTATACGTTATGCGTTATGCGTTATGCGATATGCGATATGCGTTATGCGTTATGCGTTATGCTTTATGCGTTGTGAGTTATTAGTTACACGTTATGCGTTATGCGTTATGCGTTATGCGTTATGCGTTAGGGGTTATGAGTTATGCGTTATGCGTTATGCGTTATGCGTTATGCGTTATGCGTTATGCGTTAGGGGTTATGCGTTATGCGTTATGCGTTATGCTTTATGCGTTATGCATTATGCGTTATGCGTTATGCGATATGCGTTATCCGTTATGCGTTATGCGTTATGCGTTATTCGTTATGAGTAATGAGTTATAAGTTATGCGTTATGCGTTATGCGTTATGCTTTATGCGTTATGCGTTATGCGTTATGCGTTATGCGTTATGCGTTATGCGTTAAGCGTTATGCGTTATGCGTTTTGCGTTATGCGTTATGCGTTATGAATTGTGCGTTATACGTTTGCGTTATGCGTTATGCGTTATGCTTTATGCGTTATGCGTTATGCATTATGCGTTATGCGTTATGCGATATGCGTTATGCGTTATGCGTTATGCGTTATGCGTTATGCGTTATGCGTTATGCGTTATGCGTTATGCGTTATGCGTTATGCGTTATGCGTTATGCGTTATGCATTATGCGTTATGCGTTATGCGTTATGCGTTATGCGTTATTCGTTATGAGTAATGAGTTATAAGTTATGCGTTATGCGTTATGCTTTATGCATTATGCGTTATGCGTTATGCTTTATGCGTTATGCGTTATGCGTAATGCGTTATGCGTTATGCGATATGCGTCATGCATCAAGCCTTATGCGATATGCGATATGCGTCATGCATCAAGCCTTATGCGTTATGGGTTATGCGTTAACGTTATGCGTTATGCGTTATGATTTATGCTTTATGCGTTATGCGTTATGCGTGATCCGACATGCGTTATGCATTTTGCGTTATGCGTTATTCGTTATGAGTTATGAGTTATAAGTTATGCGTAATGCGGTATGCGTTATACGTTATACGTTATGCGTTATGCGTTATGCGTTATGCGTTATGCGTTATGCGTTATGCGTTATGCGTTATGCGTTATGCGTTATGCGTTTTGCTGTATTCGTTATGCGTTGTGCATTATGAGTTATGCGTTATGTGTTATGCTTTATGCGTTATGCGTTATGCGTTAGGCTTTATGCGTTATGCATTATGCGTTATGCGTTATGCGTTATGCATTATGCGTTATGCGTTATGCGTGATCCGTTATGCGTTAAGCGTTATGCGTTTTGCTGTATTCGTAATGCGTTGTGCATTATGTCTTATGCGTTATGTGTTATGCGTTATGCGTTATGCGTTATGCGTTATGCGTTATGCGTTATGCGTTATGCGTGATCCGTTATGTGTTAGGCGATATACGTTTTGCGGTATTCGTTATGCGTTATGCGTTATGCGTTATGCGTTATCCGTTGTTCGTTATGCGTTATGCGTTATACGTTTGCGTTATGCGTTATGCGTTATACGGTATGCGTTATGCGTTATACGTTATGCGTTATGCGTTATGCGTTATGCGTTATGCGTTAGGGGTTATGCGTTATGCGTTATGCGTTAGGCGTTATGCGTTATGCGTTATGCGTTATGCGTTAGGGGTTATGCGTTATGCGTTATGCGTTATGCTTTATGCGTTATGCATTATGCGTTATGCGTTATGCGATATGCGTTATCCGTTATGCGTTATGCGTTATGCGTTATACGTTATGAGTAATGAGTTATAAGTTATGCGTTATGCGTTATGCGTTATGCTTTATGCGTTATGCGTTATGCGTTATGCGTTATGCGTTATGCGTTATGCGTTAAGCGTTATGCGTTATGCGTTTTGCGTTATGCGTTATGCGTTATGAATTGTGCGTTATACGTTTGCGTTATGCGTTATGCGTTATGCTTTATGCGTTATGCGTTATGCGTTATGCGTTATGCGTTATGCGATATGCGTTATGCGTTATTCGTTATGCATTATGCGTTATGCGTTATGCGTTATGCGTTATACGGTATGCGTTATGCGTTATGCGTTATGCGTTATGCGTTATGCTCTATACGTTATGCGTTATGCGTTACGCGTGATCCGTTATGTGTTAGGCGATATGCGTTATGCGTGATCCGACATGCATTATGCGTTATGCGTTATGCGTTATTCGTTATGAGTAATGAGTTATAAGTTATGCGTTATGCGTTATGCTTTATGCATTATGCGTTATGCGTTATGCGTTATGCGTTATGCGTTATGCGTTATGCTTTATGCGTTATGCGTTACTCCTTATGAGTTATGAGTTATGCGTTATGCTTTATGCGTTATGCGTTATGCGTTATGCGTTATGCGTTATGCGTTATGCGTTATGCGTTATGCGTTATTCGTTATGAGTAATGAGTTATAAGATATGCGTTATGCGTTATGCTTTATGCATTATGCGTTATGCGTTATGCGTTTTGCGTTATGCGTTATGCGTTATGCGTTATGCGTTATGCGTTATGCGTTATGCGTTATGCGTTATGCGTTATGCGTTATGCTTTATGCGTTATGCGTTATGAGTTATACGTCATGCGTTATGCATTATGCGTTATGCGTTATGCGTTATGCGTTATATGTTATGCGTTATGCGTTATGCGTTATGCGTTATGCGTTGTGCGTTATACGTTTGCGTTATGCGTTATGCGTTATGCGTTATACGGTATGCGTTATGCGTTATGCGTTGGCGTTATGCGTTATGCGTTATGCGTTACGCGTTATGCGTTATGCGTTATGCTTTATGCGTTATGCGTTATGAGTTATACGTTATGCGTTATGCGTTATGCGTTATGCGTTATGCGTTATGCGTTATACGTTATACGGTATGCGTTATGCGTTATGCGTTATGCGTTTTGCGTTATGCGTTATGCGTTATGCGTTATGCGTTATGCGTTATGCGTTATGCGTTATGCGTTATGCGTTATGCTTTATGCGTTATGCGTTATGAGTTATACGTTATGCGTTATGCATTATGCGTTATGCGTTATGCGTTATGCGTTATATGTTATGCGTTATGCGTTATGCGTTATGCGTTATGCGTTAAGCGTTGTGCGTTATACGTTTGCGTTATGCGTTATGCGTTATGCGTTATACGGTATGCGTTATGCGTTATGCGTTTGCGTTATGTGTTATGCGTTATGCGTTACGCGTTATGCGTTATGCGTTATGCTTTATGCGTTATGCGTTATGAGTTATACGTTATGCGTTATGCGTTATGCGTTATGCGTTATGCGTTATGCGTTAAGCGTTATGCGTTTTGCTGTATTCGTTATGCGTTGTGCATTATGAGTTATGCGTTATGTGTTATGCTTTATGCTTTATGCGTTATGCGTTATGCGTTATGCGTTATGCGTTACGCTTTATGCGTTATGCATTATGCGTTATGCGTTATGCGTTATGCGTTATGCATTATGCGTTATACGTTATGCGTTATGCGTTATGCGTGATCCGTTATGCGTTATGCGTGATCCGTTATGTGTTAGGGGTTATGCGTTATGCGTTATGCGTTATGCGTTATGCGTTATGCGTTATGCGTTAAGCGTTATGCGTTTTGCTGTATTCGTTATGCGTTGTGCATTATGAGTTATGCGTTATGTGTTATGCTTTATGCGTTATGCGTTATGCGTTACGCTTTATGCGTTATGCATTATGCGTTATGCGTTATGCGTTATGCATTATGCGTTATGCGTTATGCGTGATCCGTTATGCGTTAAGCGTTATGCGTTTTGCTGTATTCGTAATGCGTTGTGCATTATGTCTTATGCGTTATGTGTTATGCGTTATGCGTTATGCGTTATGCGTTATACGTTATGCGTTATGCGTTATGCGTGATCCGTTATGTGTTAGGCGATATACGTTTTGCGGTATTCGTTATGCGTTATGCGTTATGCGTTATCCGTTGTTCGTTATGCGTTATGCGTTGTGCGTTATACGTTTGCGTTATGCGTTATGCGTTATACGGTATGCGTTATGCGTTATACGTTATGCGTTATGCGTTATGCGTTATGCGATATGCGATATGCGTTATGCGTTATGCGTTATGCTTTATGCGTTGTGAGTTATTAGTTACACGTTATGCGTTATGCGTTATGCGTTATGCGTTATGCGTTAGGGGTTATGCGTTATGCGTTATGCGTTAGGCGTTATGCGTTATGCGTTATGCGTTATGCGTTAGGGGTTATGCGTTATGCGTTATGCGTTATGCTTTATGCGTTATGCATTATGCGTTATGCGTTATGCGATATGCGTTATCCGTTATGCGTTATGCGTTATGCGTTATTCGTTATGAGTAATGAGTTATAAGTTATGCGTTATGCGTTATGCGTTATGCTTTATGCGTTATGCGTTATGCGTTATGCGTTATGCGTTATGCGTTATGCGTTAAGCGTTATGCGTTATGCGTTTTGCGTTATGCGTTATGCGTTATGAATTGTGCGTTATACGTTTGCGTTATGCGTTATGCGTTATGCTTTATGCGTTATGCGTTATGCGTTATGCGTTATGCGTTATGCGATATGCGTTATGCGTTATGCGTTATGCGTTATGCGTTATGCGTTATGCGTTATGCGTTATGCGTTATGCGTTATGCGTTATGCGTTATGCGTTATGCATTATGCGTTATGCGTTATGCGTTATGCGTTATGCGTTATGCGTTATTCGTTATGAGTAATGAGTTATAAGTTATGCGTTATGCGTTATGCTTTATGCATTATGCGTTATGCGTTATGCTTTATGCGTTATGCGTTATGCGTTATGATTTATGCTTTATGCGTTATGCGTTATGCGTGATCCGACATGCGTTATGCATTTTGCGTTATGCGTTATTCGTTATGAGTTATGAGTTATAAGTTATGCGTAATGCGGTATGCGTTATACGTTATACGTTATGCGTTATGCGTTATGCGTTATGCGTTATGCGTTATGCGTTATGCGTTATGCGTTAAGCGTTATGCGTTTTGCTGTATTCGTTATGCGTTGTGCATTATGAGTTATGCGTTATGTGTTATGCTTTATGCGTTATGCGTTATGCGTTACGCTTTATGCGTTATGCATTATGCGTTATGCGTTATGCGTTATGCATTATGCGTTATGCGTTATGCGTGATCCGTTATGCGTTAAGCGTTATGCGTTTTGCTGTATTCGTAATGCGTTGTGCATTATGTCTTATGCGTTATGTGTTATGCGTTATGCGTTATGCGTTATGCGTTATGCGTTATGCGTTATGCGTTATGCGTGATCCGTTATGTGTTAGGCGATATACGTTTTGCGGTATTCGTTATGCGTTATGCGTTATGCGTTATGCGTTATCCGTTGTTCGTTATGCGTTATGCGTTATACGTTTGCGTTATGCGTTATGCGTTATACGGTATGCGTTATGCGTTATACGTTATGCGTTATGCGTTATGCGTTATGCGTTATGCGTTAGGGGTTATGCGTTATGCGTTATGCGTTAGGCGTTATGCGTTATGCGTTATGCGTTATGCGTTAGGGGTTATGCGTTATGCGTTATGCGTTATGCTTTATGCGTTATGCATTATGCGTTATGCGTTATGCGATATGCGTTATCCGTTATGCGTTATGCGTTATGCGTTATTCGTTATGAGTAATGAGTTATAAGTTATGCGTTATGCGTTATGCGTTATGCTTTATGCGTTATGCGTTATGCGTTATGCGTTATGCGTTATGCGTTATGCGTTATGCGTTAAGCGTTATGCGTTATGCGTTTTGCGTTATGCGTTATGCGTTATGAATTGTGCGTTATACGTTTGCGTTATGCGTTATGCGTTATGCTTTATGCGTTATGCGTTATGCGTTATGCGTTATGCGTTATGCGATATGCGTTATGCGTTATGCGTTATGCGTTATGCGTTATGCGTTATGCGTTATGCGTTATGCGTTATGCGTTATGCGTTATGCGTTATGCGTCATGCGTTATGCGTTATGCATTATGCGTTATGCGTTATGCGTTATGCGTTATGCGTTATTCGTTATGAGTAATGAGTTATAAGTTATGCGTTATGCGTTATGCTTTATGCATTATGCGTTATGCGTTATGCGTTATGCGTTATACGTTATGCGTTATGCGTTATGCGTTATGCGTTATGCGTTATGCGTTATGCCTTATGCGTTATGCGTTATTCGTTATGAGTAATGAGTTATAAGTTATGCGTTATGCGTTATGCTTCATGCGTTATGCGTTATGCGTTATGCGTTATGCGTTATGCGTTATGCGTTATGCGTTATGCGTTATGCGTTATGCGTTATGCATTATGCGTTATGCGTTATGCGTTATGCGTTATGCGTTTTGCTGTATTCGTTATGCGTTGTGCATTATGAGTTATGCGTTATGTGTTATGCTTTATGCGTTATGCGTTATGCGTTACGCTTTATGCGTTATGTATTATGCGTTATGCGTTATGCGTTATGCGTTATGCGTTTTGCTGTATTCGTTATGCGTTGTGCATTATGAGTTATGCGTTATGTGTTATGCTTTATGCGTTATGCGTTATGCGTTACGCTTTATGCGTTATGCATTATGCGTTATGCGTTATGCGTTATGCGTTATGCATTATGCGTTATGCGTTATGCGTGATCCGTTATGCGTTATGCGTTATGCGTTATGCGTTATGCGTTATGCGTTATGCGTTATGCGTTATGCGTTATGCTTTATGCGTTATGCGTTACTCCTTATGAGTTATGAGTTATAAGTTATGCGTAATGCGTTATGCGTTATGCGTTATGCTTTATGCGTTATGCGTTATGCGTTATGCTTTATGCGTTATGCATTATGCGTTATGCGTTATGCGATATGCGTTATCCGTTATGCGTTATGCGTTATGCGTTATTCGTTATGAGTAATGAGTTATAAGTTATGCGTTATGCGTTATGCTTTATGCGTTATGCGTTATGCGTTATGCGTTATGCGTTATGCGTTATGCGTTTTGCGTTATGCGTTATGCGTTATGCGTTGTGCGTTATACGTTTGCGTTATGCGTTATGCGTTATGCTTTATGCGTTATGCGTTATGCGTTATGCGTTATGCGTTATGCGTTATGCGATATGCGTTATGCGTTATGCGTTATGCGTTATGCGTTATGCGTTATGCGTTATGCGTTATGCGTTATGCGTTATGCGTTATGCGTTATGCGTTATGCGTTATGCGTTATGCGTTATTCGTTATGAGTAATGAGTTATAAGTTATGCGTTATGCGTTATGCTTTATGCGTTATGCGTTATGCGTGATGCGTTATGCGTTATGCGTTATGCGTTATGCGTTATGCGTTATGCGTTATGCGTTATGCTTTATGCGTTATGCGTTACTCCTTATGAGTTATGAGTTATAAGTTATGCGTAATGCGTTATGCGTTATGCGTTATGCTTTATGCGTTATGCGTTATGCGTTATGCGTTATGCGTTATGCGTTATGCGTTATGCGTTATGCGTTATGCGTTATGCGTTATGCTTTATGCGTTATGCGTTACTCCTTATGAGTTGTGAGTTATAAGTTATGCGTAATGCGTTATGCTTTATGCGTTATGCGTTATGCGTTATGCGTTATGCGTTATGCGTTATGCGTTATGCGTTATGTGTGATCCGTTATGCGTTATGCGTTATGCGTTATGCGTTATGCTTTATGCGTTATGCGTTATGCGTTATGCGTTATACGGTGTGCGTTATGCGTTATGCGTTATGCGTTATGTGTGATCCGTTATGCGTTATGCGTTATGCGTTTTGCGGTATTCGTTATGCGTTGTGCATTATGCGTTATGCGTTGTGCGTTATGGGTTATGATTTATGCGTTTTGCGATATGAGTTATGCGTTATGCGTTATGCGTTATGCGTTATGCATTTTGAGTTATGCGCCATGCGTTATGCGTTATGCGTTATGCGTTATGCGATATGCGTTGTGCGTTATGCGTTATGCGTTATGCGATATGCGCCATGCGTTATGCGTTATGCGTTATGCGTTATGCGATATGCGTTGTGCGTTATGCGTTATGCGTTATGCGATATGCGTTGTGCGTTATGCGTTATGCGTTATGCGTTATGCGTTATGCGATTTGCGTTGTGCGTTATGCGTTATGCGTTTGCGTTATGCGTTATGCGTTATGCGTTATGCATTATGCTTTATGCGTTATGCGTTATGAGTCACACGTTATGCGTTATTCGATATGCGTTATGCGTTATGCGTTATGCGTTATGCGTTATGCGATATGCGTTGTGCGTTATGCGTTATGCGTTATGCGTTATGCGTTATGCGTTATGCGATATGCGTTGTGCGTTATGCGTTATGCGTTATGCGTTATGCGTTATGCGTTATGCGTTATGCGTTATGCGATATGCGTTATGCGTTATGCGATATGCGCCATGCGTTATGCGTTATGCGTTATGCGTTATGCGATATGCGTTGTGCGTTATGCGTTATGCGTTATGCGATATGCGTTGTGCGTTATGCGTTATGCGTTATTCGTTATGCATTATGCGTTATGCGTTATGCGTTATGCGTTATACGGTATGCGTTATGCGTTATGCGTTATGCGTTATGCTCTATACGTTATGCGTTATGCGTTATGCGATATACGTTTTGCGGTATTCGTTATGCGTTATGCGTTATGCGTTATGCGTTATGCGTTATGCGTTATGCGTTATGCGTTATGCATTTTGAGTTATGCGCCATGCGTTATGCGTTATGCGTTATGCGTTATGCGTTATGGGTTATGCGTTATGTGTTATGCGATATGCGTTATGCGTTATGCGTCATGCGTTATGCGTTATGCGATATGCGTTATGCGTTATGCGTTATGCATTTTGAGTTATGCGCCATGCGTTATGCGTTATGCGTTATGCGATATGCGTTGTGCGTTATGCGTTATGCGTTATGCGATATGCGTTGTGCGTTATGCGTTATGCGTTATGCGTTATGCGTTATGCGATATGCGTTATGCGTTATGCGTTATGCATTTTGAGTTATGCGCCATGCGTTATGCGTTATGCGTTATGCGTTATGCGATATGCGTTGTGCGTTATGCGTTATGCGTTATGCGTTATGCGTTATGCGTTATGCATTATGCTTTAAGCGTTATGCGTTATGAGTCAGCGTTATGCATTTTGAGTTATGCGTTATGCGTTATGCGATATGCGTTGTGCGTTATGCGTTATGCGTTATGCGTTATGCGTTATGCGTTATGCATTTTGAGTTATGCGCCATGCGTTATGCGTTATGCGTTATGCGATATGCGTTGTGCGTTATGCGTTATGCGTGATCCGTTATGCGTTAAGCATTATGCGTTTTGCTGTATTCGTTATGCGTTGTGCGTTATACGTTTGCGTTATGCGTTATGCGTTATGCGTTATGCATTTTGAGTTATGCGCCATGCGTTATGCGTTATGCGTTATGCGTTATGCGATATGCGTTGTGCGTTATGCGTTATGCGTGATCCGTTATGCGTTAAGCATTATGCGTTTTGCTGTATTCGTTATGCGTTGTGCGTTATACGTTTGCGTTATGCGTTATGCGTTATGCGTTATGCATTTTCAGTTATGCGCCATGCGTTATGCGTTATGCGTTATGCGTTATGCGATATGCGTTGTGCGTTATGCGTTATGCGTTATGCGTTATGCGTTATGCATTTTGAGTTATGCGCCATGCGTTATGCGTTATGCGTTATGCGATATGCGTTGTGCGTTATGCGGTATGCGTTATGCGTTATGCGTTATGCGTTATGCGATATGCGTTATGCGTTATGCGTTATGCATTTTGAGTTATGCGCCATGCGTTATGCGTTATGCGTTATGCGTTATGCGATATGCGTTGTGCGTTATGCGTTATGCGTTATGGGTTATGCGTTATGTGTTATGCGATATGCGTTATGCGTTATGCGTCATGCGTTATGCGTTATGCGTTATGCGTTATGCGTTATGCGTTATGCGTTATGCGTTATGCGTTATACGGTATGCGTTATGCGTTATGCGTTATGCGTTATGCTCTATACGTTATGCGTTATGCGTTATGCGTGATCCGTTATGTGTTAGGCGATATGTGTTTTGCGGTATTCGTTATGCGTTATGCGTTATGCCTTATCCGTTGTTCGTTATGCGTTGTGCGTTATACGTTTGCGTTATGCATTATGCGTTATGCGTTATACGGTATGCGTTATGCGTTATACGTTATGCGTTATGCGTTATGCGATAAGCGTTATGCGTTATGCGTTAAGCATTATGCTTTATGCGTTATGCGTTATGAGTAATACGGTATGCGTTATGCGTTATATGTTATGCGTTATGCGTTATGCGATAAGCGTTATGCGTTATGCGTTAAGCATTATGCTTTATGCGTTATGCGTTATGAGTTACACGTTATGCGTTATTCGATATGCGTTATGCGTTATGCGTTATGCGTTATGCGTTATGCGTTATGCGTTATGTGTGATCCGTTATGCGTTATGCGTTATGCGTTATGCGTTATGCTTTATGCGTTATGCGTTATGCGTTATGCGTTAAACGGTGTGCGTTATGCGTTATGCGTTATGCGTTATGAGTTATGCGTTATGCGTTATGCGTTATGCGTTATGCGTTTTGCGGTATTCGTTATGCGTTGTGCATTATGCATTATGCGTTGTGCGTTATGGGTTATGATTTATGCGTTATGCGATATGAGTTATGCGTTATGCGTTATGCGTTATGCGTTATGCGTTATGCATTTTGAGTTATGCGCCATGCGTTATGCGTTATGCGTTATGCGTTATGCGATATGCGTTGTGCGTTATGCGTTATGCGTTATGCGATATGCGTTGTGCGGTATGCGTTATGCGTTTTGCGTTATGCGTTATGCGTTATGCGTTATGCGTTATGCGTTATGCGTTATGCGTTATGCATTTTGAGTTATGCGCCATGCGTTATGCGTTATGCGTTATGCGTTATGCGATATGCGATATGCGTTGTGCGTTATGCGTTATGCGTTTGCGTTATGCGTTATGCGTTATGCGTTATGCGTTATGCATTATGCTTTATGCGTTATGCGTTATGAGTCACACGTTATGCGTTATTCGATATGCGTTATGCGTTATGCGTTATGCGTTATGCGTTATGCGTTATGCGTTATGCGATATGCGTTGTGCGTTATGCGTTATGCGTTATGCGTTATGCGTTATGCGTTATGCGATATGCGTTGTGCGTTATGCGTTATGCGTTATGCGTTATGCGTTATGCGTTATGCGTTATGCGTTATGCGTTATGCGATATGCGTTGTGCGTTATGCGTTTTGCGTTATGCGTTATGCGTTATGCGTTATGCGTTATGCGTTATGCGTTATGGGTTATGCGTTATGTGTTATGCGATATGCGTTATGCGTTATGCGTCATGCGTTATGCGTTATGTTTTATGCGATATGCGTTATGCGTTATTCGTTATGCATTATGCGTTATGCGTTATGCGTTATGCGTTATGCGTTATACGGTATGCGTTATGCGTTATGCGTTATGCGTTATGCGGTATGCTCTATACGTTATGCGTTATGCGTTATGCGTGATCCGTTATGTGTTAGGCGATATACGTTTTGCGGTATTCGTTATGCGTTATGCGTTATGCGTTATCCGTTGTTCGTTATGCGTTATGCGTTGTGCGTTATACGTTTGCGTTATGCATTATGCGTTATGCGTTATACGGTATGCGTTATGCGTTATACGTTATGCGTTATGCGTTATGCGATAAGCATTATGCGTTATGCGTTAAGCATTATGCTTTATGCGTTATGCGTTATGCGTTATGCGTTATGCGTTATGCGTTATGCGTGACCCGTTATGCGTTAACCATAAATGCGTTTTGCTGTATTCGTTATGCGTTGTGCGTTATACGTTTGCGTTATGCGTTATGCGTTATGCGTTATGCGTTATGCATTTTGAGTTATGCGTTATGCGTTATGCGATATGCGTTGTGCGTTATGCGTTATGCGTTATGCGTTATGCGTTATGCGTCAGAGTTGGGCGTTATTCGAATGAAATTTCATTCGAATAACCAAGAGAATAAAAATTTCGAATAAAGTCAGTTTATTCGCAATAACGAATAAATTTTTATTTGAATAAATTTTTATTCGAATAAATTTTTATTCGAATAATTTTTTATTCGAATAACCCAGCGAATAAAAATTTATTCGAACAGCCCGGCGAATAAAAATTTATTCGTAAAGCCCAGCGAATAAAAGTTTATTCGAATAGGCCAGAGAGCGAATAAAAGGTATCGAATGACATCGCGTCATCGACAGCAACTCGTCTCGACACTCGACACTATTCCTACCCATAAAGGCTGCCGCCGGCGTGTGCCTTGCCCGCCGTCACGGCTGCGCTTATTCTCGGCCTTTATTCGCTGCGGTCATTTAGAATAACGAATAACGAATAAAAGTTCGGGGATTTATTCGAGAATAACGAATAACGATTTTATTCGCCGAGAATTATTCGTAGCTTGCGAATAACGAATGAGACTTTATTCGCTATTCCTTATTCGTTATTCGAAATAAAATTTGCCCAACTCTGTTATGCGTTATGCGTTATGCGTTATGCGTTATGCATTTTGAGTTATGCGCCATGCGTTATGCGTTATGCGTTATGCGATATGCGTTGTGCGTTATGCGTTATGCGTGATCCGTTATGCGTTAAGCATTATGCGTTTTGCTGTATTCGTTATGCGTTGTGCGTTATACGTTTGCGTTATGCGTTATGCGTTATGCGTTATGCATTTTGAGTTATGCGCCATGCGTTATGCGTTTTGCGTTATGCGTTATGCGATATGCGTTGTGCGTTATGCATTTTCAGTTATGCGCCATGCGTTATGCGTTATGCGTTATGCGTTATGCGATATGCGTTGTGCGTTATGCGTTATGCGTTATGCGTTATGCGTTATGCGATATGCGTTGTGCGTTATGCGTTATGCGTTATGCGTTATGCGTTATGCGTTATGCGATATGCGTTATGCGTTATGCGTTATGCATTTTGAGTTATGCGCCATGCGTTATGCGTTATGCGTTATGCGTTATGCGTTATGCGATATGCGTTGTGCGTTATGCGTTATGCGTTATGCGTTATGCGTTATGCGTTATGCGTTATGCGTTATGCGTTATGCGTTATGCGTTATGCGTTATGCGTTATGCGTTATGCGTTATGCGTTATGCGTTATGAGTCACACGTTATGCGTTATTCGATATGCGTTATGCGTTATGCGTTATGCGTTATGCGTTATGCGTTATGCGTTATGCGTTATGCGTTATGCGTTATACGTTGTACGTTATGCGTTATGCGTTATGTTTTATGCGATATGCGTTATGCGTTATTCGTTATGCATTATGCGTTATGTGTTAAGCGTTATGCGTTATACGGTATGCGTTATGCGTTATGCGTTATGCGTTATGCTCTATACGTTATGCGTTATGCGTTATGCGTGATCCGTTATGTGTCAGGCGATATACGTTTTGCGGTATTCGTTATGCGTTATGCGTTATGCGTTATCCGTTGTTCGTTATGCGTTATGCGTTGTGCGTTATACGTTTGCGTTATGCATTATGCGTTATGCGTTATACGGTATGCGTTATGCGTTATACGTTATGCGTTATGCGTTATGCGATAAGCATTATGCGTTATGCGTTAAGCATTATGCTTTATGCGTTATGCGTTATGAGTTACACGTTATGCGTTATTCGATATGCGTTATGCGTTGTGCGTTATGCGTTATGCGTTATGCGTTATGCGTTATGCGATATGCGTTGTGCGTTATGCGTTATGCGTTATGCGTTATGCGTTATGCGTTATGCGATATGCGTTATGCGTTATGCGTTATGCATTTTGAGTTATGCGCCATGCGTTATGCGTTATGCGTTATGCGTTATGCGTTATGCGATATGCGTTGTGCGTTATGCGTTATGCGTTATGCGTTATGCGTTATGCGTTATGCGTTATGCGTTATGCGTTATGCGTTATGCGTTATGCGTTATGCGATATGCGTTATGCGTTATGCATTTTGAGTTATGCGCCATGCGTTATGCGTTATGCGTTATGCGTTATGCGATATGCGTTGTGCGTTATGCGTAATGCGTTATGCGTTATGCGTTATGCGTTATGCGTTATGCGTTATGCGTTATGCGTTATGCATTATGCTTTAAGCGTTATGCGTTATGAGTCACACGTTATGCGTTATAAGATATGCGTTATGCGTTATGCGTTATGCGTTATGCGTTATGCGATATGCGTTATGCGTTATGCGTGATGCGTTATGCGTTATGCGTTATGCGTTATGCGTTATGCGATATGCGTTGTGCGTTATGCGTTTTGCGTTATGCGTTATGCGTTATGCGTTATGCGTTATGCGTTATGCGTTATGGGTTATGCGTTATGTGTTATGCGATATGCGTTATGCGTTATGCGTCATGCGTTATGCGTTATGCGTTATGCGTTATGCGTTATGCGTTATGCGTTATGCGTTATGCGTTATGCGTTATGCGTTATGCGTTATACGTTGTACGTTATGCGTTATGCGTTATGTTTTATGCGATATGCGTTATGCGTTATGCATTTTGAGTTATGCGCCATGCGTTATGCGTTATGCGTTATGCGTTATGCGATATGCGTTGTGCGTTATGCGTAATGCGTTATGCGTTATGCGATATGCGTTATGCGTTATGCGTGATGCGTTATGCGTTATGCGTTATGCGTTATGCGTTATGCGATATGCGTTGTGCGTTATGCGTTTTGCGTTATGCGTTATGCGTTATGCGTTATGCGTTATGCGTTATGCGTTATGGGTTATGCGTTATGTGTTATGCGATATGCGTTATGCGTTATGCGTCATGCGTTATGCGTTATGCGTTATGCGTTATGCGTTATGCGTTATGCGTTATGCGTTATGCGTTATGCGTTATGCGTTATGCGTTATGCGTTATGCGTTATACGTTGTACGTTATGCGTTATGCGTTATGTTTTATGCGATATGCGTTATGCGTTATTCGTTATGCATTATGCGTTATGTGTTATGCGTTATGCGTTATACGGTATGCGTTATGCGTTATGCGTTATGCGTTATGCTCTATACGTTATGCGTTATGCGTTATGCGTGATCCGTTATGTGTTAGGCGATATACGTTATGCGTTATGCGTTATGCGTTATGCGTTATGCGTTATCCGTTGTTCGTTATGCGTTATGCGTTGTGCGTTATACGTTTGCGTTATGCATTATGCGTTATGCGTTATACGGTATGCGTTATGCGTTATACGTTATGCGTTATGCGTTATGCGATAAGCATTATGCGTTATGCGTTAAGCATTATGCTTTATGCGTTATGCGTTATGAGTTACACGTTATGCGTTATTCGATATGCGTTATGCGTTATGCGTTATGCGTTATGCGTTATGCGTGACCCGTTATGCGTTAAGCATTATGCGTTTTGCTGTATTCGTTATGCGTTGTGCGTTATACGTTTGCGTTATGCGTTATGCGTTATGCGTTATGCGTTATGCGTTATGCATTTTGAGTTATGCGTTATGCGTTATGCGATATGCGTTGTGCGTTATGCGTTATGCGTTATGCGTTATGCGTTATGCGTTATGCGTAATGCGTTATGCGTTATGCGTTATGCGTTATGCGTTATGCGTTATGCGTTATGCATTTTGAGTTATGCGCCATGCGTTATGCGTTATGCGTTATGCGTTATGCGATATGCGTTGTGCGTTATGCGTTATGCGTGATCCGTTATGCGTTAAGCATTATGCGTTTTGCTGTATTCGTTATGCGTTGTGCGTTATACGTTTGCGTTATGCGTTATGCGTTATGCATTTTGAGTTATGCGCCATGCGTTATGCGTTATGCGTTATGCGGTATGCGATATGCGTTGTGCGTTATGCGTTATGCGTGATCCGTTATGCGTTAAGCATTATGCGTTTTGCTGTATTCGTTATGCGTTGTGCGTTATACGTTTGCGTTATGCGTTATGCGTTATGCGTTATGCATTTTCAGTTATGCGCCATGCGTTATGCGTTATGCGTTATGCGTTATGCGATATGCGTTGTGCGTTATGCGTTATGCGTTATGCGTTATGCGTTATGCGTTATGCGTTATGCATTTTGAGTAATGCGCCATGCGTTATGCGTTATGCGTTATGCGATATGCGTTGTGCGTTATGCGTTATGCGTTATGCGATATGCGTTGTGCGTTATGCGTTATGCGTTATGCGATATGCGTTATGCGTTATGCGTTATGCATTATGCTTTATGCGTTATGCGTTATGAGTCACACGTTATGCGTTATTCGATATGCGTTATGCGTTATGCGTTATGCGTTATGCGTTATGCGATATGCGTTGTGCGTTATGCGTTATGCGTTATGCGTTATGCGTTATGCGTTATGGGTTATGCGTTATGTGTTATGCGATATGCGTTATGCGTTATGCGTCATGCGTTATGCGTTATGCGTTATGCGTTATGCGTTATGCGTTATGCGTTATGGGTTATGCGTTATGTGTTATGCGATATGCGTTATGCGTTATGCGTCATGCGTTATGCGTTATGCGTTATGCGTTATGCGTTATGCGTTATACGTTGTACGTTATGCGTTATGCGTTATGTTTTATGCGATATGCGTTATGCGTTATTCGTTATGCATTATGCGTTATGCGTTATGCGTTATGCGTTATACGGTATGCGTTATGCGTTATGCGTTATGCGTTATGCTCTATACGTTATGCGTTATGCGATATGCGTGATCCGTTATGTGTTAGGCGATATACGTTTTGCGGTATTCGTTATGCGTTATGCGTTATGCGTTATCCGTTGTTCGTTATGCGTTGTGCGTTATACGTTTGCGTTATGCATTATGCGTTATGCGTTATACGGTATGCGTTATGCGTGATCCGTTATGCGTTAAGCATTATGCGTTTTGCTGTATTCGTTATGCGTTGTGCGTTATACGTTTGCGTTATGCGTTATGCGTTATGCGTTATGCATTTTGAGTTATGCGCCATGCGTTATGCGTTATGCGTTATGCGTTATACGATATGCGTTGTGCGTTATGCGTTATGCGTTATGCGTTATGCGTTATGCGTTATGCGTTATGCGTCATGCGTTATGCGTTATGCGTTATGCGTTATGCGTTATGCGTTATGCGTTATGCGTTATGCGTTATACGGTATGCGTTATGCGTTATGCGTTATGCGTTATGCTCTATACGTTATGCGTTATGCGTTATGCGTGATCCGTTATGTGTTAGGCGATATACGTTTTGCGGTATTCGTTATGCGTTATGCGTTATGCGTTATCCGTTGTTCGTTATGCGTTATGCGTTGTGCGTTATACGTTTGCGTTATGCATTATGCTTTATGCGTTATGCGGTATGCGTTATGCGTTATACGTCATGCGTTATGCGTTATGCGATAAGCGTTATGCGTTATGCGTTAAGCATTATGCTTTATGCGTTATGCGTTATGAGTTACACGTTATGCGTTATTCGATATGCGTTATGCGTTATGCGTTATGCGTTTTGCGTTATGCGTTATGCGTTATGCGTTATGCGTGATCCGTTATGCGTTAAGCATTATGCGTTTTGCTGTATTCGTTATGCGTTGTGCGTTGTACGTTTGCGTTATGCGTTATGCGTTATGCGTTATGCGTTATGCATTTTGAGTTATGCGCCATGCGTTATGCGTTATGCGTTATGCGTTATGCGATATGCGTTGTGCGTTATGCGTTATGCGTGATCCGTTATGCGTTAAGCATTATGCGTTTTGCTGTATTCGTTATGCGTTGTGCGTTATACGTTTGCGTTATGCGTTATGCGTTATGCGTTATGCATTTTGAGTTATGCGCCATGCGTTATGCGTTATGCGTTATGCGTTATACGATATGCGTTATGCGTTATGCGTTATGCGTTATGCGTTATGCGTTATGCGTTATGCATTTTGAGTTATGCGCAATGCGTTATGCGTTATGCGTTATGCGATATGCGTTGTGCGTTATGCGTTATGCGTTATGCGATATGCGTTGTGCGTTATGCGTTATGCGTTATGCGTTATGCGTTATGCGTTATGCGATATGCGTTATGCGTTATGCGTTATGCATTTTGAGTTATGCGCCATGCGTTATGCGTTATGCGTTATGCGTTATGCGATATGCGTTGTGCGTTATGCGTTATGCGTTATGCGTTATGCGTTATGCGTTATGCGTTATGCGTTATGCGTCATGCGTTATGCGTTATGCGTTATGCGTTATGCGTTATGCGTTATGCGTTATGCGTTATGCGTTATGCGTTATGCGTTATGCGTTATGCGTTATGCGTTATACGGTATGTGTTATGCGTTATGCGTTATGCGTTATGCTCTATACGTTATGCGTTATGCGTTATGCGTGATCCGTTATGTGTTAGGCGATATACGTTTTGCGTTGTGCGTTATGCGTTATGCGTTATGCGTTATGCGTTATGCGTTATGCGTTATGCGTTATGCGATATGCGTTGTGCGTTATGCGTTTTGCGTTATGCGTTATGCGTTATGCGTTATGCGTTATGCGTTATGGGTTATGCGTTATGTGTTATGCGATATGCGTTATGCGTTATGCGTTATGCGTTATGCGTTATGCGTTATGCGTTATGCGTTATGCGTTATGCGTTATGCGTTATGCGTTATACGTTGTACGTTATGCGTTATGCGTTATGTTTTATGCGATATGCGTTATGCGTTATTCGTTATGCATTATGCGTTATGCGTTATGCGTTATGCGTTATACGGTATGCGTTATGCGTTATGCGTTATGCGTTATGCTCTATACGTTATGCGTTATGCGTTATGCGTGATCCGTTATGTGTTAGGCGATATACGTTTTGCGGTATTCGTTATGCGTTATGCGTTATGCGTTATCCGTTGTTCGTTATGCGTTGTGCGTTATACGTTTGCGTTATGCATTATGCGTTATGCGTTATACGGTATGCGTTATGCGTTATACGTTATGCGTTATGCGTTATGCGATAAGCGTTATGCGTTATGCGTTAAGCATTATGCTTTATGCGTTATGCGTTATGAGTTACACGTTATGCGTTATTCGATATGCGTTATGCGTTATGCGTTATGTGTTATGCGTTATGCGTGATCCGTTATGCGTTAAGCATTATGCGTTTTGCTGTATTCGTTATGCGTTGTGCGTTATACGTTTGCGTTATGCGTTATGCGTTATGCGTTATGCGTTATGCATTTTGAGTTATGCGCCATGCGTTATGCGTTATGCGATATGCGTTGTGCGTTATGCGTTATGCGTTATGCGTTATGCGTTATGCGTTATGCGTTATGCGTTATGCATTTTGAGTTATGCGCCATGCGTTATGCGTTATGCGTTATGCGTTATGCATTATGCTTTATCCGTTATGCGTTATGCGTTATGCTTTATGCGTTATGCGTTATGAGTTATGAGTAATGAGTTATAAGTTATGCGTTATGCGTTATTCGTTATGAGTAATGAGTTATAAGTTATGCGTTATGCGTTATGCTTCATGCGTTATGCTTTATGCGTTATGCGTTACTCCTTATGAGTTATGGGTTATAAGTTATGCGTAATGCGTTATGCGTTATGCGTTATGCATTATGCTTTATCCGTTATGCGTTATGCGTTATGCGTTATGCGTTATGCATTATGCGTTATGCGTTATGCGTTATGCGTTAAGCGTTATGCGTTTTGCTGTATTCGTTATGCGTTGTGCATTATGAGTTATGCGTTATGTGTTATGCATTATGCGTTATGCGTTATGCGTTATGCATTATGCGTTATGCGTTATGCGTGATCCGTTATGCGTTAAGCGTTATGCGTTTTGCTGTATTCGTAATGCGTTGTGCATTATGTGTTATGCGTTATGTGTTATGCGTTATGCGTTATGAGTTATACGTTATGCGTTATGCGTTAGGGGTTATGCGTTATGCGTTATGCGTTATGCTTTATGCGTTATGCATTATGCGTTATGCGTTATGCGATATGCGTTATCCGTTATGCGTTATGCGTTATGCGTTATTCGTTATGAGTAATGAGTTATAAGTTATGCGTTATGCGTTATGCTTTATGCGTTATGCGTTATGCGTTATGCGTTATGCGTTATGCGTTATGCGTTATGCGTTATGCGTTTTGCGTTATGCGTTATGCGTTATGCGTTGTGCGTTATACGTTTGCGTTATGCGTTATGCGTTATGCTTTATGCGTTATGCGTTATGCGTTATGCGTTATGCGTTATGCGTTATGCGTTATGCGATATGCGTTATGCGTTATGCGTTATGCGTTATGCGTTATGCGTTATGCGTTATGCGTTATGCGTTATGCGTTATGCATTATGCGTTATGCGTTATGCGTTATGCGTTATGCGTTATGCGTTATTCGTTATGAGTAATGAGTTATAAGTTATGCGTTATGCGTTATGCTTTATGCATTATGCGTTATGCGTTATGCGTTATGCCTTATGCGTTATGCGTTATGCGTTATGCTTTATGCGTTATGCGTTACTCCTTATGAGTTATGAGTTATAAGTTATGCGTAATGCGTTATGCGTTATGCGTTATGCTTTATGCGTTATGCGTTATGCGTTATGCGTTATGCGTTATGCGTTATGCGTTATGCGTGATCCGTTATGCGTTATGCGTTATGCGTTATGCGTTATGCGTTATGCGTTATGCGTTATGCGTTATGCGTTATGCGTTATGCGTTATGCGTTATGCGTTATGCGTTATGCGTTATGCTTTATGCGTTATGCGTTACTCCTTATGAGTTGTGAGTTATAAGTTATGCGTAATGCGTTATGCTTTATGCATTATGCGTTATGCGTTATGCGTTATGCGTTATGCGTTATGCGTTATGCGTTATGCGTTATGCGTTATGCGTTATGCGTTATGTGTGATCCGTTATGCGTTATGCGTTATGCGTTATGCGTTATGCTTTATGCGTTATGCGTTATGCGTTATGCCTTATACGGTGTGCGTTATGCGTTATGCGTTATGCGTTATGAGTTATGCGTTATGCGTTATGCGTTATGCGATATGCGTTTTGCGGTATTCGTTATTCGTTGTGCATTATGCGTTATGCGTTGTGCGTTATGGGTTATGATTTATGCGTTATGCGATATGAGTTATGCGTTATGCGTTATGCGTTACTCCTTATGAGTTGTGAGTTATAAGTTATGCGTAATGCGTTATGCTTTATGCGTTATGCATTTGCTGTATTCGTAATGCGTTGTGTATTATGTGTTATGCGTTATGTGTTATGCGTTATGCGTTATGAGTTATACGTTATGCGTTATGCGTTATGCGTTATGCGTTATGCGTTATGCGTTATGCGTTATGCGTTATGCGTTATGCTTTATGCGTTGTGCGTTATACGTTTGCGTTATGCGTTATGCGTTATGCTTTATGCGTTATGCGTTATGCGTTATGCGTTATGCGTTATGCGTTATGCGATATGCGTTATGCGTTATGCGTTATGCGTTATGCGTTATGCGTTATGCTTTATGCGTTATGCGTTATGCGTTATGCTTTATGCGTTATGCGTTACTCCTTATGAGTTATGAGTTATAAGTTATGCGTAATGCGTTATGCGTTATGCGTTATGCGTTATGCGTTATGCGTTATGCGTTATGCGTTATGCGTTATGCGTTATGCGTTATGCGTTATGCGTTATGCGTTATGCTTTATGCGTTATGCGTTACTCCTTATGAGTTATGAGTTATAAGTTATGCGTAATGCGTTATGCGTTATGCGTTATGCTTTATGCGTTATACGTTATGCGTTATGCGTTATGCGTTATGCGTTATGCGTGATCCGTTATGCGTTATGCGTTATGCGTTATGCGTTATGCGTTATGCGTTATGCGTTATGCGTTATGCGTTATGCGTTATGCGTTATGCGTTATGCGTTATGCGTTATGCGTTATGCTTTATGCGTTATGCGTTACTCCTTATGAGTTGTGAGTTATAAGTTATGCGTTATGCTTTATGCGTTATGCGTTATGCGTTATGCGTTATGCGTTATGCGTTATGCGATATGCGTTATGTGTGATCCGTTATGCGTTATGCGTTATGCGTTATGAGTTATGCGTTATGCGTTATGCGTTATGCGTTATGCGTTATGCGTTTTGCGGTATTCGTTATGCGTTGTGCATTATGCGTTATGCGTTGTGCGTTATGGGTTATGATTTATGCGTTATGCGATATGAGTTATGCGTTATGCGTTATGCGTTATGCGTTATGCGTTATGCGTTATGCGTTATGCGTTATGCGTTATGCGTTATGCGTTATGCGTTATGCGTTATGCGTTATGCGTTATGCGTTATGCTTTATGCGTTATGCGTTACTCCTTATGAGTTATGAGTTATAAGTTATGCGTAATGCGTTATGCTTTATGCGTTATGCGTTATGCGTTATGCGTTATGCGTTATGCGTTATGCGATATGCGTTATGTGTGATCCGTTATGCGTTATGCGTTATGCGTTATGAGTAATGCGTTATGCGTTATGCGTTATGCGTTATGCGTTTTGCGGTATTCGTTATGCGTTGTGCATTATGCGTTATGCGTTGTGCGTTATGGGTTATGATTTATGCGTTATGCGATATGAGTTATGCGTTATGCGTTATGCGTTATGCGTTATGCGTTATGCGTTATGCGTTATGCATTTTGAGTTATGCGCCATGCGTTATGCGTTATGCGTTATGCGTTATGCGATATGAGTTATGCGTTATGCGTTATGCGTTATGCGATATGCGTTATGCGTTATTCGTTATGCATTATGCGTTATGCGTTATGCGTTATGCGTTATACGGTATGCGTTATGCGTTATGCGTTATGTGTTATGCGTTATGCGTTATGCGTTATGCGTTATGCGTTATGCGTTATGCGTTATGCTTTATGCGTTATGCGTTACTCCTTATGAGTTGTGAGTTATAAGTTATGCGTAATGCGTTATGCTTTATGCGTTATGCGTTTGCTGTATTCGTAATGCGTTGTGCATTATGTGTTATGCGTTATGTGTTATGCGTTATGCGTTATGAGTTATACGTTATGCGTTATGCGTTATGCGTTATGCGTTATGCGTTATGCGTTATGCGTTATGCGTTATGCGTTATGCGTTATGCTTTATGCGTTGTGCGTTATACGTTTGCGTTATGCGTTATGCGTTATGCTTTATGCGTTATGCGTTATGCGTTATGCGTTATGCGTTATGCGTTATGCGATATGCGTTATGCGTTATGCGTTATGCGTTATGCGTTATGCGTTATGCTTTATGCGTTATGCGTTATGCGTTATGCTTTATGCGTTATGCGTTACTCCTTATGAGTTATGAGTTATAAGTTATGCGTAATGCGTTATGCGTTATGCGTTATGCGTTATGCGTTATGCGTTATGCTTTATGCGTTATGCGTTACTCCTTATGAGTTATGAGTTATAAGTTATGCGTAATCCGTTATGCGTTATGCGTTATGCTTTATGCGTTATACGTTATGCGTTATGCGTTATGCGTTATGCGTTATGCGTGATCCGTTATGCGTTATGCGTTATGCGTTATGCGTTATGCGTTATGCGTTATGCGTTATGCGTTATGCGTTATGCGTTATGCGTTATGCGTTATGCGTTATGCGTTATGCTTTATGCGTTATGCGTTACTCCTTATGAGTTGTGAGTTATAAGTTATGCGTTATGCTTTATGCGTTATGCGTTTTGCGTTATGCGTTATGCGTTATGCGTTATGCGATATGCGTTATGTGAGATCCGTTATGCGTTATGCGTTATGCGTTATGAGTTATGCGTTATGCGTTATGCGTTATGCGTTATGCGTTATGCGTTTTGCGGTATTCGTTATGCGTTGTGCATTATGCGTTATGCGTTGTGCGTTATGGGTTATGATTTATGCGTTATGCGATATGAGTTATGCGTTATGTGTTATGCGTTATGCGTTATGCGTTATGCGTTATGCATTTTGAGTTATGCGCCATGCGTTATGCGTTATGCGTTATGCGTTATGCGATATGAGTTATGCGTTATGCGTTATGCGTTGTGCGTTATACGTTTGCGTTATGCGTTATGCGTTATGCGTTATACGGTATGCGTTATGCGTTATGCGTTTGCGTTATGCGTTATGCGTTATGCGTTACGCGTTATGCGTTATGCGTTATGCTTTATGCGTTATGCGTTATGAGTTATACGTTATGCGTTATGCGTTATGCGTTGTGCGTTATGCGTTATGCGTTATGCGTTATGCGTTATGCCTTATGCTTTATGCGATATGCGTTACTCCTTATGAGTTATGAGTTATAAGTTATGCGTAATGCGTTATGCGTTATGCGTTATGCTTTATGCTTTATGCGTTATGCGTTATGCGTTATGCGTTATGCGTTACGCTTTATGCGTTATGCATTATGCGTTATGCGTTATGCGTTATGCATTATGCGTTATACGTTATGCTTTATGCGTTATGCGTTATGCGTTATGCGTTATGCGTTATGCGTTATGCGTTATGCTTTATGCGTTATGCATTATGCGTTATGCGTTATGCGATATGCGTTATCCGTTATGCGTTATGCGTTATGCGTCATTCGTTATGAGTAATGAGTTATAAGTTATGCGTTATGCGTTATGCGTTATGCTTTATGCGTTATGCGTTATGCGTTATGCGTTATGCGTTATGCGTTATGCGTTATGCGTTATGCGTTTTGCGTTATGCGTTATGCGTTATGAATTGTGCGTTATACGTTTGCGTTATGCGTTATGCGTTATGCTTTATGCGTTATGCGTTATGCGTTATGCGTTATGCGTTATGCGTTATGCGTTATGCGTTATGCGTTATGCGTTATGCGTTATGCGTTATGCGTTATGCGTTATGCGTTATGCATTATGCGTTATGCGTTATGCGTTATGCGTTATGCGTTATTCGTTATGAGTAATGAGTTATAAGTTATGCGTTATGCGTTATGCTTTATGCATTATGCGTTATGAGTTATGCGTTATGCGTTATGCGTTATGCGTTATGCGTTATGCGTTATGCGTTATGCGTTATGCGTTATGCGTTATGCCTTATGCGTTATGCGTTATTCGTTATGAGTAATGAGTTATAAGTTATGCGTTATGCGTTATGCTTCATGCGTTATGCGTTATGCGTTATGCGTTATGCGTTATGCGTTATGCATTATGCGCTATGCGTTATACGGTATGCGTTATGCGTTATGCGTTATGCGTTATGCGTTATGCGTTATGCGTTATGCGTTATGCTTTATGCGTTATGCGTCATTCGTTATGCTTTATGCGTTATGCATTACTCCTCATGAGTTATGGGTTATAAGTTATGCGTAATGCGTTATGCGTTATGCGTTATGCATTATGCTTTATCCGTTATGCGTTATGCGTTAAGCGTTATGCGTTTTGCTGTATTCGTTATGCGTTGTGCATTATGAGTTATGCGTTATGTGTTATGCTTTATGCGTTATGCGTTATGCGTTACGCTTTATGCGTTATGCATTATGCGTTATGCGTTATGCGTTATGCATTATGCGTTATGCGTTATGCGTGATCCGTTATGCGTTAAGCGTTATGCGTTTGCTGTATTCGTAATGCGTTGTGCATTATGTGTTATGCGTTATGTGTTATGCGTTATGCGTTATGAGTTATACGTTATGCGTTATGCGTTATGCGTTATGCGTTATGCGTTATGCGTTATGCGTTATGCGTTATGCGTTATGCTTTATGCGTTGTGCGTTATACGTTTGCGTTATGCGTTATGCGTTATGCTTTATGCGTTATGCGTTATGCGTTATGCGTTATGCGATATGCGTTATGCGATATGCGTTATGCGTTATGCGTTATGCGTTATGCGTTATGCGTTATGCGTTATGCGTTATGCGTTATGCGTTATGCGTTATGCTTTATGCGTTATGCGTTACTCCTTATGAGTTATGAGTTATAAGTTATGCGTAATGCGTTATGCGTTATGCGTTATGCGTTATGCCTTATGCGTTATGCGTTATGCGTTATGCGTTATGCGTTATGCGTTATGCGTTATGCTTTATGCGTTATGCGTTACTCCTTATGAGTTGTGAGTTATAAGTTATGCGTAATGCGTTATGCTTTATGCGTTATGCGTTATGCGTTATGCGATATGCGTTATGCGTTATTCGTTATGCATTATGCGTTATGCGTTATGCGTTATGCGTTATACGGTATGCGTTATGCGTTATGCGTTATGCGTTATGCGTTATGCGTTATGCGTTATGCGTTATGCGTTATGCGTTATGCGTTATGCGTTATGCGTTATGCGTTATGCTTTATGCGTTATGCGTTACTCCTTATGAGTTGTGAGTTATAAGTTATGCGAAATGCGTTATGCTTTATGCGTTATGCATTTGCTGTATTCGTAATGCGTTGTGCATTATGTGTTATGCGTTATGTGTTATGCGTTATGCGTTATGAGTTATACGTTATGCGTTATGCGTTATGCGTTATGCGTTATGCGTTATGCGTTATGCGTTATGCGTTATGCTTTATGCGTTGTGCGTTATACGTTTGCGTTATGCGTTATGCGTTATGCTTTATGCGTTATGCGTTATGCGTTATGCGTTATGCGTTATGCGTTATGCGATATGCGTTATGCGTTATGCGTTATGCGTTATGCGTTATGCGTTATGCTTTATGCGTTATGCGTTATGCGTTATGCTTTATGCGTTATGCGTTACTCCTTATGAGTTATGAGTTATAAGTTATGCGTAATGCGTTATGCGTTATGCGTTATGCGTTATGCGTAATGCGTTATGCGTTATGCGTTATGCGTTATGCGTTATGCGTTATGCGTTATGCGTTATGCTTTATGCGTTATGCGTTACTCCTTATGAGTTATGAGTTATAAGTTATGCGTAATGCGTTATGCGTTATGCGTTATGCTTTATGCGTTATACGTTATGCGTTATGCGTTATGCGTTATGCGTTATGCGTGATCCGTTATGCGTTATGCGTTATGCGTTATGCGTTATGCGTTATGCGTTATGCGTTATGCGTTATGCGTTATGCGTTATGCGTTATGCGTTATGCGTTATGCTTTATGCGTTATGCGTTACTCCTTATGAGTTGTGAGTTATAAGTTATGCGTTATGCTTTATGCGTTATGCGTTATGCGTTATGCGTTATGCGTTATGCGTTATGCGATATGCGTTATGTGTGATCCGTTATGCGTTATGCGTTATGCGTTATGAGTTATGCGTTATGCGTTATGCGTTATGCGTTATGCGTTATGCGTTTTGCGGTATTCGTTATGCGTTGTGCATTATGCGTTATGCGTTGTGCGTTATGGGTTATGATTTATGCGTTATGCGATATGAGTTATGCGTTATGCGTTATGCGTTATGCGTTATGCGTTATGCGTTATGCATTTTGAGTTATGCGCCATGCGTTATGCGTTATGCGTTATGCGTTATGCGATATGAGTTATGCGTTATGCGTTATGCGTTATGCGTTATGCGATATGCGTTATGCGTTATTCGTTATGCATTATGCGTTATGCGTTATGCGTTATGCGTTATACGGTATGCGTTATGCGTTATGCGTTATGCGTTATGCGTTATGCTCTATACGTTATGCGTTATGCGTTACGCGTGATCCGTTATGTGTTAGGCGATATGCGTTATGCGTGATCCGACATGCATTATGCGTTATGCGTTATGCGTTATTCGTTATGAGTAATGAGTTATAAGTTATGCGTTATGCGTTATGCTTTATGCATTATGCGTTATGCGTTATGCGTTATGCGTTATGCGTTATGCGTTATGCGTTATGCTTTATGCGTTATGCGTTACTCCTTATGAGTTATGAGTTATGCGTTATGCTTTATGCGTTATGCGTTATGCGTTATGCGTTATGCGTTATGCGTTATGCGTTATGCGTTATGCGTTATGCGTTATGCGTTATGCGTTATGCGTTATGCGTTATGCGTTATTCGTTATGAGTAATGAGTTATAAGATATGCGTTATGCGTTATGCTTTATGCATTATGCGTTATGCGTTATGCGTTTTGCGTTATGCGTTATGCGTTATGCGTTATGCGTTATGCGTTATGCGTTATGCGTTATGCTTTATGCGTTATGCGTTATGAGTTATACGTTATGCGTTATGCATTATGCGTTATGCGTTATGCGTTATGCGTTATATGTTATGCGTTATGCGTTATGCGTTATGCATTATGCGTTATGCGTTGTGCGTTATACTTTTGCGTTATGCGTTATGCGTTATGCGTTATACGGTATGCGTTATGCGTTATGCGTTTGCGTTATGCGTTATGCGTTATGCGTTACGCGTTATGCGTTATGCGTTATGCGTTATGCGTTATGAGTTATACGTTATGCGTTATGCGTTATGCGTTATGCGTTATGCGTTATGCGTTATGCGTTATGCGTTATACGGTATGCGTTATGCGTTATGCGTTATGCGTTTTGCGTTACTCCTTATGAGTTGTGAGTTATAAGTTATGCGTAATGCGTTATGCTTTATGCGTTATTGCGTTTGCTGTATTCGTAATGCGTTGTGCATTATGTGTTATGCGTTATGTGTTATGCGTTATGCGTTATGAGTTATACGTTATGCGTTATGCGTTATGCGTTATGCATTTTGAGTTATGCGCCATGCGTTATGCGTTATGCGTTATGCGTTATGCGTTATGCGATATGCGTTGTGCGTTATGCGTTATGCGTTATGCGTTATGCGTTATGCGTTATGCGTTATGCGTTATGCGTTATGCGTTATGCGTTATGCGTTATGCGTTATGCGTTATGCGTTATGCGTTATGCGTTATGAGTCACACGTTATGCGTTATTCGATATGCGTTATGCGTTATGCGTTATGCGTTATGCGTTATGCGTTATGCGTTATGCGTTATGCGTTATGCGTTATGCGTTATGCGTTATACGTTGTACGTTATGCGTTATGCGTTATGTTTTATGCGATATGCGTTATGCGTTATTCGTTATGCATTATGCGTTATGTGTTATGCGTTATGCGTTATACGGTATGCGTTATGCGTTATGCGTTATGCGTTATGCTCTATACGTTATGCGTTATGCGTTATGCGTGATCCGTTATGTGTTAGGCGATATACGTTTTGCGGTATTCGTTATGCGTTATGCGTTATGCGTTATCCGTTGTTCGTTATGCGTTATGCGTTGTGCGTTATACGTTTGCGTTATGCATTATGCGTTATGCGTTATACGGTATGCGTTATGCGTTATACGTTATGCGTTATGCGTTATGCGATAAGCATTATGCGTTATGCGTTAAGCATTATGCTTTATGCGTTATGCGTTATGAGTTACACGTTATGCGTTATTCGATATGCGTTATGCGTTGTGCGTTATGCGTTATGCGTTATGCGTTATGCGTTATGCGATATGCGTTGTGCGTTATGCGTTATGCGTTATGCGTTATGCGTTATGCGTTATGCGATATGCGTTATGCGTTATGCGTTATGCATTTTGAGTTATGCGCCATGCGTTATGCGTTATGCGTTATGCGTTATGCGTTATGCGATATGCGTTGTGCGTTATGCGTTATGCGTTATGCGTTATGCGTTATGCGTTATGCGTTATGCGTTATGCGTTATGCGTTATGCGTTATGCGTTATGCGTTATGCGATATGCGTTATGCGTTATGCATTTTGAGTTATGCGCCATGCGTTATGCGTTATGCGTTATGCGTTATGCGATATGCGTTGTGCGTTATGCGTAATGCGTTATGCGTTATGCGTTATGCGTTATGCGTTATGCGTTATGCGTTATGCGTTATGCATTATGCTTTAAGCGTTATGCGTTATGAGTCACACGTTATGCGTTATAAGATATGCGTTATGCGTTATGCGTTATGCGTTATGCGTTATGCGATATGCGTTATGCGTTATGCGTGATGCGTTATGCGTTATGCGTTATGCGTTATGCGTTATGCGATATGCGTTGTGCGTTATGCGTTTTGCGTTATGCGTTATGCGTTATGCGTTATGCGTTATGCGTTATGCGTTATGGGTTATGCGTTATGTGTTATGCGATATGCGTTATGCGTTATGCGTCATGCGTTATGCGTTATGCGTTATGCGTTATGCGTTATGCGTTATGCGTTATGCGTTATGCGTTATGCGTTATGCGTTATGCGTTATACGTTGTACGTTATGCGTTATGCGTTATGTTTTATGCGATATGCGTTATGCGTTATGCATTTTGAGTTATGCGCCATGCGTTATGCGTTATGCGTTATGCGTTATGCGATATGCGTTGTGCGTTATGCGTAATGCGTTATGCGTTATGCGATATGTGTTATGCGTTATGCGTGATGCGTTATGCGTTATGCGTTATGCGTTATGCGTTATGCGATATGCGTTGTGCGTTATGCGTTTTGCGTTATGCGTTATGCGTTATGCGTTATGCGTTATGCGTTATGCGTTATGGGTTATGCGTTATGTGTTATGCGATATGCGTTATGCGTTATGCGTCATGCGTTATGCGATATGCGTTATGCGTTATGCGTCATGCGTTATGCGTTATGCGTTATGCGTTATGCGTTATGCGTTATGCGTTATGCGTTATGCGTTATGCGTTATGCGTTATGCGTTATACGTTGTACGTTATGCGTTATGCGTTATGTTTTATGCGATATGCGTTATGCGTTATTCGTTATGCATTATGCGTTATGTGTTATGCGTTATGCGTTATACGGTATGCGTTATGCGTTATGCGTTATGCGTTATGCTCTATACGTTATGCGTTATGCGTTATGCGTGATCCGTTATGTGTTAGGCGATATACGTTTTGCGGTATTCGTTATGCGTTATGCGTTATGCGTTATCCGTTGTTCGTTATGCGTTATGCGTTGTGCGTTATACGTTTGCGTTATGCATTATGCGTTATGCGTTATACGGTATGCGTTATGCGTTATACGTTATGCGTTATGCGTTATGCGATAAGCATTATGCGTTATGCGTTAAGCATTATGCTTTATGCGTTATGCGTTATGAGTTACACGTTATGCGTTATTCGATATGCGTTATGCGTTATGCGTTATGCGTTATGCGTTATGCGTGACCCGTTATGCGTTAAGCATTATGCGTTTTGCTGTATTCGTTATGCGTTGTGCGTTATACGTTTGCGTTATGCGTTATGCGTTATGCGTTATGCGTTATGCGTTATGCATTTTGAGTTATGCGTTATGCGTTATGCGATATGCGTTGTGCGTTATGCGTTATGCGTTATGCGTTATGCGTTATGCGTTATGCGTAATGCGTTATGCGTTATGCGTTATGCGTTATGCGTTATGCGTTATGCGTTATGCGTTATGCATTTTGAGTTATGCGCCATGCGTTATGCGTTATGCGTTATGCGTTATGCGATATGCGTTGTGCGTTATGCGTTATGCGTGATCCGTTATGCGTTAAGCATTATGCGTTTTGCTGTATTCGTTATGCGTTGTGCGTTATACGTTTGCGTTATGCGTTATGCGTTATGCATTTTGAGTTATGCGCCATGCGTTATGCGTTATGCGTTATGCGGTATGCGATATGCGTTGTGCGTTATGCGTTATGCGTGATCCGTTATGCGTTAAGCATTATGCGTTTTGCTGTATTCGTTATGCGTTGTGCGTTATACGTTTGCGTTATGCGTTATGCGTTATGCGTTATGCATTTTCAGTTATGCGCCATGCGTTATGCGTTATGCGTTATGCGTTATGCGATATGCGTTGTGCGTTATGCGTTATGCGTTATGCGTTATGCGTTATGCGTTATGCGTTATGCATTTTGAGTAATGCGCCATGCGTTATGCGTTATGCGTTATGCGATATGCGTTGTGCGTTATGCGTTATGCGTTATGCGATATGCGTTGTGCGTTATGCGTTATGCGTTATGCGATATGCGTTATGCGTTATGCGTTATGCATTATGCTTTATGCGTTATGCGTTATGAGTCACACGTTATGCGTTATTCGATATGCGTTATGCGTTATGCGTTATGCGTTATGCGTTATGCGATATGCGTTGTGCGTTATGCGTTATGCGTTATGCGTTATGCGTTATGCGTTATGGGTTATGCGTTATGTGTTATGCGATATGCGTTATGCGTTATGCGTCATGCGTTATGCGTTATGCGTTATGCGTTATGCGTTATGCGTTATGCGTTATGGGTTATGCGTTATGTGTTATGCGATATGCGTTATGCGTTATGCGTCATGCGTTATGCGTTATGCGTTATGCGTTATGCGTTATGCGTTATACGTTGTACGTTATGCGTTATGCGTTATGTTTTATGCGATATGCGTTATGCGTTATTCGTTATGCATTATGCGTTATGCGTTATGCGTTATGCGTTATACGGTATGCGTTATGCGTTATGCGTTATGCGTTATGCTCTATACGTTATGCGTTATGCGATATGCGTGATCCGTTATGTGTTAGGCGATATACGTTTTGCGGTATTCGTTATGCGTTATGCGTTATGCGTTATCCGTTGTTCGTTATGCGTTGTGCGTTATACGTTTGCGTTATGCATTATGCGTTATGCGTTATACGGTATGCGTTATGCGTGATCCGTTATGCGTTAAGCATTATGCGTTTTGCTGTATTCGTTATGCGTTGTGCGTTATACGTTTGCGTTATGCGTTATGCGTTATGCGTTATGCATTTTGAGTTATGCGCCATGCGTTATGCGTTATGCGTTATGCGTTATACGATATGCGTTGTGCGTTATGCGTTATGCGTTATGCGTTATGCGTTATGCGTTATGCGTTATGCGTCATGCGTTATGCGTTATGCGTTATGCGTTATGCGTTATGCGTTATGCGTTATGCGTTATGCGTTATACGGTATGCGTTATGCGTTATGCGTTATGCGTTATGCTCTATACGTTATGCGTTATGCGTTATGCGTGATCCGTTATGTGTTAGGCGATATACGTTTTGCGGTATTCGTTATGCGTTATGCGTTATGCGTTATCCGTTGTTCGTTATGCGTTATGCGTTGTGCGTTATACGTTTGCGTTATGCATTATGCTTTATGCGTTATGCGGTATGCGTTATGCGTTATACGTCATGCGTTATGCGTTATGCGATAAGCGTTATGCGTTATGCGTTAAGCATTATGCTTTATGCGTTATGCGTTATGAGTTACACGTTATGCGTTATTCGATATGCGTTATGCGTTATGCGTTATGCGTTTTGCGTTATGCGTTATGCGTTATGCGTTATGCGTGATCCGTTATGCGTTAAGCATTATGCGTTTTGCTGTATTCGTTATGCGTTGTGCGTTGTACGTTTGCGTTATGCGTTATGCGTTATGCGTTATGCGTTATGCATTTTGAGTTATGCGCCATGCGTTATGCGTTATGCGTTATGCGTTATGCGATATGCGTTGTGCGTTATGCGTTATGCGTGATCCGTTATGCGTTAAGCATTATGCGTTTTGCTGTATTCGTTATGCGTTGTGCGTTATACGTTTGCGTTATGCGTTATGCGTTATGCGTTATGCATTTTGAGTTATGCGCCATGCGTTATGCGTTATGCGTTATGCGTTATACGATATGCGTTGTGCGTTATGCGTTATGCGTTATGCGTTATGCGTTATGCGTTATGCATTTTGAGTAATGCGCAATGCGTTATGCGTTATGCGTTATGCGATATGCGTTGTGCGTTATGCGTTATGCGTTATGCGATATGCGTTGTGCGTTATGCGTTATGCGTTATGCGTTATGCGTTATGCGTTATGCGATATGCGTTATGCGTTATGCGTTATGCATTTTGAGTTATGCGCCATGCGTTATGCGTTATGCGTTATGCGTTATGCGATATGCGTTGTGCGTTATGCGTTATGCGTTATGCGTTATGCGTTATGCGTTATGCGTTATGCGTTATGCGTCATGCGTTATGCGTTATGCGTTATGCGTTATGCGTTATGCGTTATGCGTTATGCGTTATGCGTTATGCGTTATGCGTTATGCGTTATGCGTTATGCGTTATGCGTTATACGGTATGTGTTATGCGTTATGCGTTATGCGTTATGCTCTATACGTTATGCGTTATGCGTTATGCGTGATCCGTTATGTGTTAGGCGATATACGTTTTGCGTTGTGCGTTATGCGTTATGCGTTATGCGTTATGCGTTATGCGTTATGCGTTATGCGTTATGCGATATGCGTTGTGCGTTATGCGTTTTGCGTTATGCGTTATGCGTTATGCGTTATGCGTTATGCGTTATGGGTTATGCGTTATGTGTTATGCGATATGCGTTATGCGTTATGCGTCATGCGTTATGCGTTATGCGTTATGCGTTATGCGTTATGCGTTATGCGTTATGCGTTATGCGTTATACGTTGTACGTTATGCGTTATGCGTTATGTTTTATGCGATATGCGTTATGCGTTATTCGTTATGCATTATGCGTTATGCGTTATGCGTTATGCGTTATACGGTATGCGTTATGCGTTATGCGTTATGCGTTATGCTCTATACGTTATGCGTTATGCGTTATGCGTGATCCGTTATGTGTTAGGCGATATACGTTTTGCGGTATTCGTTATGCGTTATGCGTTATGCGTTATCCGTTGTTCGTTATGCGTTGTGCGTTATACGTTTGCGTTATGCATTATGCGTTATGCGTTATACGGTATGCGTTATGCGTTATACGTTATGCGTTATGCGTTATGCGATAAGCGTTATGCGTTATGCGTTAAGCATTATGCTTTATGCGTTATGCGTTATGAGTTACACGTTATACGTTATTCGATATGCGTTATGCGTTATGCGTTATGTGTTATGCGTTATGCGTGATCCGTTATGCGTTAAGCATTATGCGTTTTGCTGTATTCGTTATGCGTTGTGCGTTATACGTTTGCGTTATGCGTTATGCGTTATGCGTTATGCGTTATGCATTTTGAGTTATGCGCCATGCGTTATGCGTTATGCGATATGCGTTGTGCGTTATGCGTTATGCGTTATGCGTTATGCGTTATGCGTTATGCGTTATGCGTTATGCGTTATGCATTTTGAGTTATGCGCCATGCGTTATGCGTTATGCGTTATGCGTATGCGATATGCGTTGTGCGTTATGCGTTATGCGTGATCCGTTATGCGTTAAGCATTATGCGTTTTGCTGTATTCGTTATGCGTTGTGCGTTATACGTTTGCGTTATGCGTTATGCGTTATGCGTTATGCATTTTGAGTTATGCGCCATGCGTTATGCGTTATGCGTTATGCGTTATACGATATGCGTTGTGCGTTATGCGTTATGCGTTATGCGTTATGCGTTATGCGTTATGCGTTATGCTTTATGCGTCATGCGTTATGCGTTATGCGTTATGCGTTATGCGTTATGCGTTATGCGTTATGCGTTATACGGTATGCGTTATGCGTTATGCGTTATGCGTTATGCTCTATACGTTATGCGTTATGCGTTATGCGTGATCCGTTATGTGTTAGGCGATATACGTTTTGCGGTATTCGTTATGCGTTATGCGTTATCCGTTGTTCGTTATGCGTTATGCGTTGTGCGTTATACGTTTGCGTTATGCATTATGCTTTATGCGTTATGCGGTATGCGTTATGCGTTATACGTCATGCGTTATGCGTTATGCGATAAGCGTTATGCGTTATGCGTTAAGCATTATGCTTTATGCGTTATGAGTTACACGTTATGCGTTATTCGATATGCGTTATGCGTTATGCGTTATGCGTTATGCGTTATGCGTTATGCGTTATGCGTTATGCGTTATGCGTTATGCGTTATGCGTGATCCGTTATGCGTTAAGCATTATGCGTTTTGCTGTATTCGTTATGCGTTGTGCGTTGCACGTTTGCGTTATGCGTTATGCGTTATGCGTTATGCATTTTGAGTTATGCGCCATGCGTTATGCGTTATGCGTTATGCGTTATGCGATATGCGTTGTGCGTTATGCGTTATGCGTTATGCGTTATGCGTTATGCGTTATGCGTTATGCTCTATACGTTATGCGTTATGCGTTATGCGTTATGCTCTATACGTTATGCGTTATGCGTTATGCGTGATCCGTTATGTGTTAGGCGATATACGTTTTGCGGTATTCGTTATGCGTTATGCGTTATCCGTTGTTCGTTATGCGTTATGCGTTGTGCGTTATACGTTTGCGTTATGCATTATGCGTTATGCGTTATGCGGTATGCGTTATGCGTTATACGTCATGCGTTATGCGTTATGCGATAAGCGTTATGCGTAATGCGTTAAGCATTATGCTTAATGCGTTATGCGTTATGAGTTACACGTTATGCGTTATTCGATATGCGTTATGCGTTATGCGTTATGCGTTATGCGTTATGCGTTATGCGTTATGCGTGATCCGTTATGCGTTAAGCATTATGCGTTTTGCTGTATTCGTTATGCGTTGTGGGTTATACGTTTGCGTTATGCGTTATGCGTTATGCGTTATGCATTTTGAGTTATGCGCCATGCGTTATGCGTTATGCGATATGCGTTGTGCGTTATGCGTTATGCGTTATGCGTTATGCGTTATGCGTTATGCGTTATGCGTTATGCATTTTGAGTTATGCGCCATGCGTTATGCGTTATGCGTTATGCGTTATGCGTTATGCATTATGCTTTATCCGTTATGCGTTATGCGTTATGCTTTATGCGTTATGCGTTATGAGTTATGAGTAATGAGTTATAAGTTATGCGTTATGCGTTATTCGTTATGAGTAATGAGTTATAAGTTATGCGTTATGCGTTATGCTTCATGCGTTATGCTTTATGCGTTATGCGTTACTCCTTATGAGTTATGGGTTATAAGTTATGCGTAATGCGTTATGCGTTATGCGTTATGCATTATGCTTTATCCGTTATGCGTTATGCGTTATGCGTTATGCGTTATGCATTATGCGTTATGCGTTATGCGTTATGCGTTAAGCGTTATGCGTTTTGCTGTATTCGTTATGCGTTGTGCATTATGAGTTATGCGTTATGTGTTATGCATTATGCGTTATGCGTTATGCGTTATGCATTATGCGTTATGCGTTATGCGTGATCCGTTATGCGTTAAGCGTTATGCGTTTTGCTGTATTCGTAATGCGTTGTGCATTATGTGTTATGCGTTATGTGTTATGCGTTATGCGTTATGAGTTATACGTTATGCGTTATGCGTTAGGGGTTATGCGTTATGCGTTATGCGTTATGCTTTATGCGTTATGCATTATGCGTTATGCGTTATGCGATATGCGTTATCCGTTATGCGTTATGCGTTATGCGTTATTCGTTATGAGTAATGAGTTATAAGTTATGCGTTATGCGTTATGCTTTATGCGTTATGCGTTATGCGTTATGCGTTATGCGTTATGCGTTATGCGTTATGCGTTATGCGTTTTGCGTTATGCGTTATGCGTTATGCGTTGTGCGTTATACGTTTGCGTTATGCGTTATGCGTTATGCTTTATGCGTTATGCGTTATGCGTTATGCGTTATGCGTTATGCGTTATGCGTTATGCGATATGCGTTATGCGTTATGCGTTATGCGTTATGCGTTATGCGTTATGCGTTATGCGTTATGCGTTATGCGTTATGCATTATGCGTTATGCGTTATGCGTTATGCGTTATGCGTTATGCGTTATTCGTTATGAGTAATGAGTTATAAGTTATGCGTTATGCGTTATGCTTTATGCATTATGCGTTATGCGTTATGCGTTATGCCTTATGCGTTATGCGTTATGCGTTATGCTTTATGCGTTATGCGTTACTCCTTATGAGTTATGAGTTATAAGTTATGCGTAATGCGTTATGCGTTATGCGTTATGCTTTATGCGTTATGCGTTATGCGTTATGCGTTATGCATTATGCGTTATGCGTTATGCGTGATCCGTTATGCGTTATGCGTTATGCGTTATGCGTTATGCGTTATGCGTTATGCGTTATGCGTTATGCGTTATGCGTTATGCGTTATGCGTTATGCGTTATGCGTTATGCGTTATGCTTTATGCGTTATGCGTTACTCCTTATGAGTTGTGAGTTATAAGTTATGCGTAATGCGTTATGCTTTATGCATTATGCGTTATGCGTTATGCGTTATGCGTTATGCGTTATGCGTTATGCGTTATGCGTTATGCGTTATGCGTTATGCGTTATGTGTGATCCGTTATGCGTTATGCGTTATGCGTTATGCGTTATGCTTTATGCGTTATGCGTTATGCGTTATGCCTTATACGGTGTGCGTTATGCGTTATGCGTTATGCGTTATGAGTTATGCGTTATGCGTTATGCGTTATGCGATATGCGTTTTGCGGTATTCGTTATTCGTTGTGCATTATGCGTTATGCGTTGTGCGTTATGGGTTATGATTTATGCGTTATGCGATATGAGTTATGCGTTATGCGTTATGCGTTACTCCTTATGAGTTGTGAGTTATAAGTTATGCGTAATGCGTTATGCTTTATGCGTTATGCATTTGCTGTATTCGTAATGCGTTGTGCATTATGTGTTATGCGTTATGTGTTATGCGTTATGCGTTATGAGTTATACGTTATGCGTTATGCGTTATGCGTTATGCGTTATGCGTTATGCGTTATGCGTTATGCGTTATGCGTTATGCTTTATGCGTTGTGCGTTATACGTTTGCGTTATGCGTTATGCGTTATGCTTTATGCGTTATGCGTTATGCGTTATGCGTTATGCGTTATGCGTTATGCGATATGCGTTATGCGTTATGCGTTATGCGTTATGCGTTATGCGTTATGCTTTATGCGTTATGCGTTATGCGTTATGCTTTATGCGTTATGCGTTACTCCTTATGAGTTATGAGTTATAAGTTATGCGTAATGCGTTATGCGTTATGCGTTATGCGTTATGCGTTATGCGTTATGCGTTATGCGTTATGCGTTATGCGTTATGCGTTATGCGTTATGCGTTATGCTTTATGCGTTATGCGTTACTCCTTATGAGTTATGAGTTATAAGTTATGCGTAATGCGTTATGCGTTATGCGTTATGCTTTATGCGTTATACGTTATGCGTTATGCGTTATGCGTTATGCGTTATGCGTGATCCGTTATGCGTTATGCGTTATGCGTTATGCGTTATGCGTTATGCGTTATGCGTTATGCGTTATGCGTTATGCGTTATGCGTTATGCGTTATGCGTTATGCGTTATGCGTTATGCTTTATGCGTTATGCGTTACTCCTTATGAGTTGTGAGTTATAAGTTATGCGTTATGCTTTATGCGTTATGCGTTATGCGTTATGCGTTATGCGTTATGCGTTATGCGATATGCGTTATGTGTGATCCGTTATGCGTTATGCGTTATGCGTTATGAGTTATGCGTTATGCGTTATGCGTTATGCGTTATGCGTTATGCGTTTTGCGGTATACGTTATGCGTTGTGCATTATGCGTTATGCGTTGTGCGTTATGGGTTATGATTTATGCGTTATGCGATATGAGTTATGCGTTATGCGTTATGCGTTATGCGTTATGCGTTATGCGTTATGCGTTATGCGTTATGCGTTATGCGTTATGCGTTATGCGTTATGCGTTATGCGTTATGCGTTATGCGTTATGCTTTATGCGTTATGCGTTACTCCTTATGAGTTATGAGTTATAAGTTATGCGTAATGCGTTATGCTTTATGCGTTATGCGTTATGCGTTATGCGTTATGCGTTATGCGTTATGCGATATGCGTTATGTGTGATCCGTTATGCGTTATGCGTTATGCGTTATGAGTAATGCGTTATGCGTTATGCGTTATGCGTTATGCGTTTTGCGGTATTCGTTATGCGTTGTGCATTATGCGTTATGCGTTGTGCGTTATGGGTTATGATTTATGCGTTATGCGATATGAGTTATGCGTTATGCGTTATGCGTTATGCGTTATGCGTTATGCGTTATGCGTTATGCATTTTGAGTTATGCGCCATGCGTTATGCGTTATGCGTTATGCGTTATGCGATATGCGTTATGCGTTATGCGTTATGCGTTATGCGATATGCGTTATGCGTTATTCGTTATGCATTATGCGTTATGCGTTATGCGTTATGCGTTATACGGTATGCGTTATGCGTTATGCGTTATGTGTTATGCGTTATGCGTTATGCGTTATGCGTTATGCGTTATGCGTTATGCGTTATGCTTTATGCGTTATGCGTTACTCCTTATGAGTTGTGAGTTATAAGTTATGCGTAATGCGTTATGCTTTATGCGTTATGCGTTTGCTGTATTCGTAATGCGTTGTGCATTATGTGTTATGCGTTATGTGTTATGCGTTATGCGTTATGAGTTATACGTTATGCGTTATGCGTTATGCGTTATGCGTTATGCGTTATGCGTTATGCGTTATGCGTTATGCGTTATGCGTTATGCTTTATGCGTTGTGCGTTATACGTTTGCGTTATGCGTTATGCGTTATGCTTTATGCGTTATGCGTTATGCGTTATGCGTTATGCGTTATGCGTTATGCGATATGCGTTATGCGTTATGCGTTATGCGTTATGCGTTATGCGTTATGCTTTATGCGTTATGCGTTATGCGTTATGCTTTATGCGTTATGCGTTACTCCTTATGAGTTATGAGTTATAAGTTATGCGTAATGCGTTATGCGTTATGCGTTATGCGTTATGCGTTATGCGTTATGCGTTATGCGTTATGCGTTATGCTTTATGCGTTATGCGTTACTCCTTATGAGTTATGAGTTATAAGTTATGCGTAATGCGTTATGCGTTATGCGTTATGCTTTATGCGTTATACGTTATGCGTTATGCGTTATGCGTTATGCGTTATGCGTGATCCGTTATGCGTTATGCGTTATGCGTTATGCGTTATGCGTTATGCGTTATGCGTTATGCGTTATGCGTTATGCGTTATGCGTTATGCGTTATGCGTTATGCTTTATGCGTTATGCGTTACTCCTTATGAGTTGTGAGTTATAAGTTATGCGTTATGCTTTATGCGTTATGCGTTTTGCGTTATGCGTTATGCGTTATGCGTTATGCGATATGCGTTATGTGAGATCCGTTATGCGTTATGCGTTATGCGTTATGAGTTATGCGTTATGCGTTATGCGTTATGCGTTATGCGTTATGCGTTTTGCGGTATTCGTTATGCGTTGTGCATTATGCGTTATGCGTTGTGCGTTATGGGTTATGATTTATGCGTTATGCGATATGAGTTATGCGTTATGTGTTATGCGTTATGCGTTATGCGTTATGCGTTATGCATTTTGAGTTATGCGCCATGCGTTATGCGTTATGCGTTATGCGTTATGCGATATGAGTTATGCGTTATGCGTTATGCGTTGTGCGTTATACGTTTGCGTTATGCGTTATGCGTTATGCGTTATACGGTATGCGTTATGCGTTATGCGTTTGCGTTATGCGTTATGCGTTATGCGTTACGCGTTATGCGTTATGCGTTATGCTTTATGCGTTATGCGTTATGAGTTATACGTTATGCGTTATGCGTTATGCGTTGTGCGTTATGCGTTATGCGTTATGCGTTATGCGTTATGCCTTATGCTTTATGCGATATGCGTTACTCCTTATGAGTTATGAGTTATAAGTTATGCGTAATGCGTTATGCGTTATGCGTTATGCTTTATGCTTTATGCGTTATGCGTTATGCGTTATGCGTTATGCGTTACGCTTTATGCGTTATGCATTATGCGTTATGCGTTATGCGTTATGCATTATGCGTTAGACGTTATGCTTTATGCGTTATGCGTTATGCGTTATGCGTTATGCGTTATGCGTTATGCGTTATGCTTTATGCGTTATGCATTATGCGTTATGCGTTATGCGATATGCGTTATCCGTTATGCGTTATGCGTTATGCGTCATTCGTTATGAGTAATGAGTTATAAGTTATGCGTTATGCGTTATGCGTTATGCTTTATGCGTTATGCGTTATGCGTTATGCGTTATGCGTTATGCGTTATGCGTTATGCGTTTTGCGTTATGCGTTATGCGTTATGAATTGTGCGTTATACGTTTGCGTTATGCGTTATGCGTTATGCTTTATGCGTTATGCGTTATGCGTTATGCGTTATGCGATATGCGTTATGCGTTATGCGTTATGCGTTATGCGTTATGCGTTATGCGTTATGCGTTATGCGTTATGCGTTATGCATTATGCGTTATGCGTTATGCGTTATGCGTTATGCGTTATTCGTTATGAGTAATGAGTTATAAGTTATGCGTTATGCGTTATGCTTTATGCATTATGCGTTATGAGTTATGCGTTATGCGTTATGCGTTATGCGTTATGCGTTATGCGTTATGCGTTATGCGTTATGCGTTATGCGTTATGCGTTATGCGTTATGCGTTATTCGTTATGAGTAATGAGTTATAAGTTATGCGTTATGCGTTATGCTTCATGCGTTATGCGTTATGCGTTATGCGTTATGCGTTATGCGTTATGCGTTATGCATTATGCGCTATGCGTTATACGGTATGCGTTATGCGTTATGCGTTATGCGTTATGCGTTATGCGTTATGCGTTATGCTTTATGCGTTATGCGTCATTCGTTATGCTTTATGCGTTATGCATTACTCCTCATGAGTTATGGGTTATAAGTTATGCGTAATGCGTTATGCGTTATGCGTTATGCATTATGCTTTATCCGTTATGCGTTATGCGTTAAGCGTTATGCGTTTTGCTGTATTCGTTATGCGTTGTGCATTATGAGTTATGCGTTATGTGTTATGCTTTATGCGTTATGCGTTATGCGTTACGCTTTATGCGTTATGCATTATGCGTTATGCGTTATGCGTTATGCATTATGCGTTATGCGTTATGCGTGATCCGTTATGCGTTAAGCGTTATGCGTTTGCTGTATTCGTAATGCGTTGTGCATTATGTGTTATGCGTTATGTGTTATGCGTTATGCGTTATGAGTTATACGTTATGCGTTATGCGTTATGCGTTATGCGTTATGCGTTATGCGTTATGCGTTATGCGTTATGCGTTATGCTTTATGCGTTGTGCGTTATACGTTTGCGTTATGCGTTATGCGTTATGCTTTATGCGTTATGCGTTATGCGTTATGCGTTATGCGATATGCGTTATGCGATATGCGTTATGCGTTATGCGTTATGCGTTATGCGTTATGCGTTATGCGTTATGCGTTATGCGTTATGCGTTATGCTTTATGCGTTATGCGTTACTCCTTATGAGTTATGAGTTATAAGTTATGCGTAATGCGTTATGCGTTATGCGTTATGCGTTATGCCTTATGCGTTATGCGTTATGCGTTATGCGTTATGCGTTATGCGTTATGCTTTATGCGTTATGCGTTACTCCTTATGAGTTGTGAGTTATAAGTTATGCGTAATGCGTTATGCTTTATGCGTTATGCGTTATGCGTTATGCGATATGCGTTATGCGTTATTCGTTATGCATTATGCGTTATGCGTTATGCGTTATGCGTTATACGGTATGCGTTATGCGTTATGCGTTATGCGTTATGCGTTATGCGTTATGCGTTATGCGTTATGCGTTATGCGTTATGCGTTATGCGTTATGCGTTATGCGTTATGCTTTATGCGTTATGCGTTACTCCTTATGAGTTGTGAGTTATAAGTTATGCGAAATGCGTTATGCTTTATGCGTTATGCATTTGCTGTATTCGTAATGCGTTGTGCATTATGTGTTATGCGTTATGTGTTATGCGTTATGCGTTATGAGTTATACGTTATGCGTTATGCGTTATGCGTTATGCGTTATGCGTTATGCGTTATGCGTTATGCGTTATGCTTTATGCGTTGTGCGTTATACGTTTGCGTTATGCGTTATGCGTTATGCTTTATGCGTTATGAGTTATGAGTTATAAGTTATGCGTAATGCGTTATGCGTTATGCGTTATGCGTTATGCGTAATGCGTTATGCGTTATGCGTTATGCGTTATGCGTTATGCGTTATGCGTTATGCGTTATGCGTTATGCGTTATGCTTTATGCGTTATGCGTTACTCCTTATGAGTTATGAGTTATAAGTTATGCGTAATGCGTTATGCGTTATGCGTTATGCTTTATGCGTTATACGTTATGCGTTATGCGTTATGCGTTATGCGTTATGCGTGATCCGTTATGCGTTATGCGTTATGCGTTATGCGTTATGCGTTATGCGTTATGCGTTATGCGTTATGCGTTATGCGTTATGCGTTATGCGTTATGCTTTATGCGTTATGCGTTACTCCTTATGAGTTGTGAGTTATAAGTTATGCGTTATGCTTTATGCGTTATGCGTTATGCGTTATGCGTTATGCGTTATGCGTTATGCGATATGCGTTATGTGTGATCCGTTATGCGTTATGCGTTATGCGTTATGAGTTATGCGTTATGCGTTATGCGTTATGCGTTATGCGTTATGCGTTATGCGTTTTGCGGTATTCGTTATGCGTTGTGCATTATGCGTTATGCGTTGTGCGTTATGGGTTATGATTTATGCGTTATGCGATATGAGTTATGCGTTATGCGTTATGCGTTATGCGTTATGCGTTATGCGTTATGCATTTTGAGTTATGCGCCATGCGTTATGCGTTATGCGTTATGCGTTATGCGATATGAGTTATGCGTTATGCGTTATGCGTTATGCGATATGCGTTATGCGTTATTCGTTATGCATTATGCGTTATGCGTTATGCGTTATGCGTTATACGGTATGCGTTATGCGTTATGCGTTATGCGTTATGCGTTATGCTCTATACGTTACGCGTTATGCGTTACGCGTGATCCGTTATGTGTTAGGCGATATGCGTTATGCGTGATCCGACATGCATTATGCGTTATGCGTTATGCGTTATTCGTTATGAGTAATGAGTTATAAGTTATGCGTTATGCGTTATGCTTTATGCATTATGCGTTATGCGTTATGCGTTATGCGTTATGCGTTATGCGTTATGCGTTATGCGTTATGCTTTATGCGTTATGCGTTACTCCTTATGAGTTATGAGTTATGCGTTATGCTTTATGCGTTATGCGTTATGCGTTATGCGTTATGCGTTATGCGTTATGCGTTATGCGTTATGCGTTATGCGTTATGCGTTATGCGTTATGCGTTATGCGTTATTCGTTATGAGTAATGAGTTATAAGATATGCGTTATGCGTTATGCTTTATGCATTATGCGTTATGCGTTATGCGTTTTGCGTTATGCGTTATGCGTTATGCGTTATGCGTTATGCGTTATGCGTTATGCGTTATGCTTTATGCGTTATGCGTTATGAGTTATACGTTATGCGTTATGCATTATGCGTTATGCGTTATGCGTTATGCGTTATATGTTATGCGTTATGCGTTATGCGTTATGCATTATGCGTTATGCGTTGTGCGTTATACTTTTGCGTTATGCGTTATGCGTTATGCGTTATACGGTATGCGTTATGCGTTATGCGTTTGCGTTATGCGTTATGCGTTATGCGTTACGCGTTATGCGTTATGCGTTATGCGTTATGCGTTATGAGTTATACGTTATGCGTTATGCGTTATGCGTTATGCGTTATGCGTTATGCGTTATGCGTTATACGGTATGCGTTATGCGTTATGCGTTATGCGTTTTGCGTTACTCCTTATGAGTTGTGAGTTATAAGTTATGCGTAATGCGTTATGCTTTATGCGTTATGCGTTTGCTGTATTCGTAATGCGTTGTGCATTATGTGTTATGCGTTATGTGTTATGCGTTATGCGTTATGAGTTATACGTTATGCGTTATGCGTTATGCGTTATGCGTTATGCGTTATGCGTTATGCGTTATGCGTTATGCTTTATGCGTTGTGCGTTATACGTTTGCGTTATGCGTTATGCGTTATGCTTTATGCGTTATGCGTTATGCGTTATGCGTTATGCGTTATGCTTTATGCGTTATGCGTTATGCGTTATGCGTTATGCGTTATGCGTTATGCGATATGCGTTATGCGTTATGCGTTATGCGTTATGCGTTATGCTTTATGCGTTATGCGTTATGCGTTATGCTTTATGCGTTATGCGTTACTCCTTATGAGTTATGAGTTATAAGTTATGCGTAATGCGTTATGCGTTATGCGTTATGCGTTATGCGTTATGCGTTATGCGTTATGCGTTATGCGTTATGCGTTATGCTTTATGCGTTATGCGTTACTCCTTATGAGTTATGAGTTATAAGTTATGCGTAATGCGTTATGCGTTATGCGTTATGCTTTATGCGTTATACGTTATGCGTTATGCGTTATGCGTTATGCGTTATGCGTGATCCGTTATGCGTTATGCGTTATGCGTTATGCGTTATGCGTTATGCGTTATGCGTTATGCGTTATGCGTTATGCGTTATGCGTTATGCTTTATGCGTTATGCGTTACTCCTTATGAGTTGTGAGTTATAAGTTATGCGTTATGCTTTATGCGTTATGCGTTATGCGTTATGCGTTATGCGATATGCGTTATGTGTGATCCGTTATGCGTTATGCGTTATGCGTTATGAGTTATGCGTTATGCGTTATGCGTTATGCGTTATGCGTTATGCGTTTTGCGGTATTCGTTATGCGTTGTGCATTATGCGTTATGCGTTGTGCGTTATGGGTTATGATTTATGCGTTATGCGATATGAGTTATGCGTTATGCGTTATGCGTTATGCGTTATGCGTTATGCGTTATGCGTTATGCATTTTGAGTTATGCGCCATGCGTTATGCGTTATGCGTTATGCGTTATGCGATATGAGTTATGCGTTATGCGTTATGCGTTATGCGATATGCGTTATGCGTTATTCGTTATGCATTATGCGTTATGCGTTATGCGTTATGCGTTATACGGTATGCGTTATGCGTTATGCGTTATGCGTTATGCGTTATGCTCTATACGTTATGCGTTATGCGTTACGCGTGATCCGTTATGTGTTAGGCGATATGCGTTATGCGTGATCCGACATGCATTATGCGTTATGCGTTATGCGTTATTCGTTATGAGTAATGAGTTATAAGTTATGCGTTATGCGTTATGCTTTATGCATTATGCGTTATGCGTTATGCGTTATGCGTTATGCGTTATGCGTTATGCGTTATGCTTTATGCGTTATGCGTTACTCCTTATGAGTTATGAGTTATGCGTTATGCTTTATGCGTTATGCGTTATGCGTTATGCGTTATGCGTTATGCGTTATGCGTTATGCGTTATGCGTTATGCGTTATGCGTTATGCGTTATGCGTTATGCGTTATGCGTTATTCGTTATGAGTAATGAGTTATAAGATATGCGTTATGCGTTATGCTTTATGCATTATGCGTTATGCGTTATGCGTTTTGCGTTATGCGTTATGCGTTATGCGTTATGCGTTATGCGTTATGCGTTATGCGTTATGCTTTATGCGTTATGCGTTATGAGTTATACGTTATGCGTTATGCATTATGCGTTATGCGTTATGCGTTATGCGTTATATGTTATGCGTTATGCGTTATGCGTTATGCGTTATGCGTTATGCGTTGTGCGTTATACTTTTGCGTTATGCGTTATGCGTTATACGGTATGCGTTATGCGTTATGCGTTTGCGTTATGCGTTATGCGTTATGCGTTACGCGTTATGCGTTATGCGTTATGCGTTATGCGTTATGAGTTATACGTTATGCGTTATGCGTTATGCGTTATGCGTTATGCGTTATGCGTTATGCGTTATACGGTATGCGTTATGCGTTATGCGTTATGCGTTTTGCGTTACTCCTTATGAGTTGTGAGTTATAAGTTATGCGTAATGCGTTATGCTTTATGCGTTATGCGTTTGCTGTATTCGTAATGCGTTGTGCATTATGTGTTATGCGTTATGTGTTATGCGTTATGCGTTATGAGTTATACGTTATGCGTTATGCGTTATGCGTTATGCGTTATGCGTTATGCGTTATGCGTTATGCGTTATGCTTTATGCGTTGTGCGTTATACGTTTGCGTTATGCGTTATGCGTTATGCTTTATGCGTTATGCGTTATGCGTTATGCGTTATGCGTTATGCGTTATGCGATATGCGTTATGCGTTATGCGTTATGCGTTATGCGTTATGCGTTATGCTTTATGCGTTATGCGTTATGCGTTATGCTTTATGCGTTATGCGTTACTCCTTATGAGTTATGAGTTATAAGTTATGCGTAATGCGTTATGCGTTATGCGTTATGCGTTATGCGTTATGCGTTATGCGTTATGCGTTATGCGTTATGCGTTATGCGTTATGCTTTATGCGTTATGCGTTACTCCTTATGAGTTATGAGTTATAAGTTATGCGTAATGCGTTATGCGTTATGCGTTATGCTTTATGCGTTATACGTTATGCGTTATGCGTTATGCGTTATGCGTTATGCGTGATCCGTTATGCGTTATGCGTTATGCGTTATGCGTTATGCGTTATGCGTTATGCGTTATGCGTTATGCGTTATGCGTTATGCTTTATGCGTTATGCGTTACTCCTTATGAGTTGTGAGTTATAAGTTATGCGTTATGCTTTATGCGTTATGCGTTATGCGTTATGCGTTATGCGTTATGCGTTATGCGATATGCGTTATGTGTGATCCGTTATGCGTTATGCGTTATACGGTATGCGTTATGCGTTATGCGTTTGCGTTATGCGTTATGCGATATGCGTTATGTGTGATCCGTTATGCGTTATGCGTTATGCGTTATGAGTTATGCGTTATGCGTTATGCGTTCTGCGTTATGCGTTATGCGTTTTGCGGTATTTGTTATGCGTTGTGCATTATGCGTTATGCGTTGTGCGTTATGGGTTATGATTTATGCGTTATGCGATATGAGTTATGCGTTATGCGTTATGCGTTATGCGTTATGCGTTATGCATTTTGAGTTATGCGCCATGCGTTATGCGTTATGCGTTATGCGTTATGCGATATGAGTTATGCGTTATGCGTTATGCGTTATGCGATATGCGTTATGCGTTATTCGTTATGCATTATGCGTTATGCGTTATGCGTTATGCGTTATACGGTATGCGTTATGCGTTATGCGTTATGCGTTATGCGTTATGCTCTATACGTTATGCGTTATGCGTTACGCGTGATCCGTTATGTGTTAGGCGATATGCGTTATGCGTGATCCGACATGCATTATGCGTTATGCGTTATGCGTTATTCGTTATGAGTAATGAGTTATAAGTTATGCGTTATGCGTTATGCTTTATGCATTATGCGTTATGCGTTATGCGTTATGCGTTATGCGTTATGCGTTATGCTTTATGCGTTATGCGTTACTCCTTATGAGTTATGAGTTATGCGTTATGCTTTATGCGTTATGCGTTATGCGTTATGCGTTATGCGTTATGCGTTATGCGTTATGCGTTATGCGTTATGCGTTATTCGTTATGAGTAATGAGTTATAAGATATGCGTTATGCGTTATGCTTTATGCATTATGCGTTATGCGTTATGCGTTTTGCGTTATGCGTTATGCGTTATGCGTTATGCGTTATGCGTTATGCGTTATGCGTTATGCGTTATGCTTTATGCGTTATGCGTTATGAGTTATACGTCATGCGTTATGCATTATGCGTTATGCGTTATGCGTTATGCGTTATATGTTATGCGTTATGCGTTATGCGTTATGCGTTATGCGTTATGCGTTGTGCGTTATACGTTTGCGTTATGCGTTATGCGTTATGCGTTATACGGTATGCGTTATGCGTTATGCGTTTGCGTTATGCGTTATGCGTTATGCGTTACGCGTTATGCGTTATGCGTTATGCTTTATGCGTTATGCGTTATGAGTTATACGTTATGCGTTATGCGTTATGCGTTATGCGTTATGCGTTATGCGTTATGCGTTATACGGTATGCGTTATGCGTTATGCGTTATGCGTTTTGCGTTATGCGTTATGCGTTATGCGTTATGCGTTATGCGTTATGCGTTATGCGTTATGCGTTATGCGTTATGCTTTATGCGTTATGCGTTATGAGTTATACGTTATGCGTTATGCATTATGCGTTATGCGTTATGCGTTATGCGTTATATGTTATGCGTTATGCGTTATGCGTTATGCGTTATGCGTTATGCGTTGTGCGTTATACGTTTGCGTTATGCGTTATGCGTTATGCGTTATACGGTATGCGTTATGCGTTATGCGTTTGCGTTATGCGTTATGCTTTATGCGTTATGCGTTATGAGTTATACGGTATGCGTTATGCGTTATACGTTATGCGTTATGCGTTATGCGTTATGCGATATGCGATATGCGTTATGCGTTATGCGTTATGCTTTATGCGTTGTGAGTTATTAGTTACACGTTATGCGTTATGCGTTATGCGTTATGCGTTATGCGTTATGCGTTAGGGGTTATGCGTTATGCGTTATGCGTTAGGCGTTATGCGTTATGCGTTATGCGTTATGCGTTAGGGGTTATGCGTTATGCGTTATGCGTTATGCTTTATGCGTTATGCATTATGCGTTATGCGTTATGCGATATGCGTTATCCGTTATGCGTTATGCGTTATGCGTTATTCGTTATGAGTAATGAGTTATAAGTTATGCGTTATGCGTTATGCGTTATGCTTTATGCGTTATGCGTTATGCGTTATGCGTTATGCGTTATGCGTTATGCGTTAAGCGTTATGCGTTATGCGTTTTGCGTTATGCGTTATGCGTTATGAATTGTGCGTTATACGTTTGCGTTATGCGTTATGCGTTATGCTTTATGCGTTATGCGTTATGCGTTATGCGTTATGCGTTATGCGATATGCGTTATGCGTTATGCGTTATGCGTTATGCGTTATGCGTTATGCGTTATGCGTTATGCGTTATGCGTTATGCATTATGCGTTATGCGTTATGCGTTATGCGTTATGCGTTATTCGTTATGAGTAATGAGTTATAAGTTATGCGTTATGCGTTATGCTTCATGCGTTATGCGTTATGCGTTATGCGTTATGCGTTATGCGTTATGCGTTATGCGTTATGCGTTATGCGCTATGCGTTATACGGAATGCGTTATGCGTTATGCGTTATGCGTTATGCGTTATGCGTTATGCGTTATGCGTTATGCGTTATGCGTTATGCGTTATGCGTTATGCTTTATGCTTTATGCGTTATGCGTCATGCGTTATGCTTTATGCGTTATGCGTTACTCCTTATGAGTTATGGGTTATAAGTTATGCGTAATGCGTTATGCGTTATGCGTTATGCATTATGCTTTATCCGTTATGCGTTATGCGTTATGCTTTATGCGTTATGCGTTATGAGTTATGAGTAATGAGTTATAAGTTATGCGTTATGCGTTATTCGTTATGAGTAATGAGTTATAAGTTATGCGTTATGCGTTATGCGTTATGCTTTATGCGTTATGCGTTATGCTTTATGCGTTATGCGTTACTCCTTATGAGTTATGAGTTATAAGTTATGCGTAATGCGGTATGCGTTATACGTTATACGTTATGCGTTATGCGTTATGCGTTATGCGTTATGCGTTATGCGTTATGCGTTATGCGTTATGCATTATGCGTTATGCGTTATGCGTTATGCGTTAAGCGTTATGCGTTTTGCTGTATTCGTTATGCGTTGTGTATTATGAGTTATGCGTTATGTGTTATGCTTTATGCGTTATGCGTTATGCGTTACGCTTTATGCGTTATGCATTATGCGTTATGCGTTATGCGTTATGCGTTATGCATTATGCGTTATGCGTTATGCGTGATCCGTTATGCGTTAAGCGTTATGCGTTTTGCTGTATTCGTAATGCGTTGTGCATTATGTGTTATGCGTTATGTGTTATGCGTTATGCGTTATGAGTTATACGTTATGCGTTATGCGTTATGCGTTATGCGATATGCGTTATGCGTTATTCGTTATGCATTATGCGTTATGCGTTATGCGTTATGCGTTATACGGTATGCGTTATGCGTTATGCGTTATGCGTTATGCGTTATGCTCTATACGTTATGCGTTATGCGTTACGCGTGATCCGTTATGTGTTAGGCGATATGCGTTATGCGTGATCCGACATGCATTATGCGTTATGCGTTATGCGTCATTCGTTATGAGTAATGAGTTATAAGTTATGCGTTATGCGTTATGCTTTATGCATTATGCGTTATGCGTTATGCGTTATGCGTTATGCGTTATGCGTTATGCGTTATGCGTTATGCGTTATGCGTTATGCTTTATGCGTTATGCGTTACTCCTTATGAGTTTTGAGTTATGCGTTATGCTTTATGCGTTATGCGTTATACGTTATGCGTTATGCGTTATGCGTTATGCGTTATGCGTTATGCGTTATGCGTTATGCGTTATGAGTTATACGTTATGCGTTATGCGTTATGCGTTATGCGTTGTGCGTTATGCGTTATGCGTTACGCGTTATGCGTTATGCGTTATGCTTTATGCGATATGCGTTACTCCTTATGAGTTATGAGTTATAAGTTATGCGTAATGCGTTATGCGTTATGCGTTATGCTTTATGCGTTATGCGTTATGCGTTATGCGTTATGCGTTATGCGTTATGCGTTACGCTTTATGCGTTATGCATTATGCGTTATGCGTTATGCGTTATGCATTATGCGTTATGCGTTATGCGTGATGCGTTATGCGTTAAGCGTTATGCGTTTTGCTGTATTCGTTATGCGTTGAGCATTATGCGTTATGCGTTATGTGTTATGCGTTATGCGTTATGCGTTATACGTTATGCATTATGCGTTATGCGTGATCCGTTATGTGTTAGGCGATATACGTTTTGCGGTATTCGTTATGCGTTATGATTTATGCTTTATGCTTTATGCGTTATGCGTTATGCGTTATGCGTTATGAGTTATGCGTTATGCGTTATGCGTTATGCGTTATGCGTTATGCGTTTTGCGGTATTCGTTATGCGTTGTGCATTATGCGTTATGCGTTGTGCGTTATGGGTTATGATTTATGCGTTATGCGATATGAGTTATGCGTTAAGCGTTATGCGTTATGCGTTATGCGTTATGCGTTATGCGTTATGCGTTATGCGTTATGCGTTATGCGTTATGCGTTATGCGTTATGCGTTATGCGTTATGCGTTATGCGTTATGCGTTATGCGTTATGCGTTATGCGTTATGCGTTATGCGTTATGCGATATGCGTCATGCATCAAGCCTTATGCGATATGCGATATGCGTCATGCATCAAGCCTTATGCGTTATGGGTTATGCGTTAACGTTATGCGTTATGCGTTATGATTTATGCTTTATGCGTTATGCGTTATGCGTGATCCGACATGCGTTATGCATTTTGCGTTATGCGTTATTCGTTATGAGTTATGAGTTATAAGTTATGCGTAATGCGGTATGCGTTATACGTTATACGTTATGCGTTATGCGTTATGCGTTATGCGTTATGCGTTATGCGTTATGCGTTATGCGTTATGCGTTATGCGTTTTGCTGTATTCGTTATGCGTTGTGCATTATGAGTTATGCGTTATGTGTTATGCTTTATGCGTTATGCGTTATGCGTTACGCTTTATGCGTTATGCATTATGCGTTATGCGTTATGCGTTATGCATTATGCGTTATGCGTTATGCGTGATCCGTTATGCGTTAAGCGTTATGCGTTTTGCTGTATTCGTAATGCGTTGTGCATTATGTCTTATGCGTTATGTGTTATGCGTTATGCGTTATGCGTTATGCGTTATACGTTATGCGTTATGCGTTATGCGTGATCCGTTATGTGTTAGGCGATATACGTTTTGCGGTATTCGTTATGCGTTATGCGTTATGCGTTATGCGTTATCCGTTGTTCGTTATGCGTTATGCGTTGTGCGTTATACGTTTGCGTTATGCGTTATGCGTTATACGGTATGCGTTATGCGTTATACGTTATGCGTTATGCGTTATGCGTTATGCGTTATGCGTTAGGGGTTATGCGTTATGCGTTATGCGTTAGGCGTTATGCGTTATGCGTTATGCGTTATGCGTTAGGGGTTATGCGTTATGCGTTATGCGTTATGCTTTATGCGTTATGCATTATGCGTTAGGCGTTATGCGATATGCGTTATCCGTTATGCGTTATGCGTTATGCGTTATTCGTTATGAGTAATGAGTTATAAGTTATGCGTTATGCGTTATGCGTTATGCTTTATGCGTTATGCGTTATGCGTTATGCGTTATGCGTTATGCGTTATGCGTTAAGCGTTATGCGTTATGCGTTTTGCGTTATGCGTTATGCGTTATGAATTGTGCGTTATACGTTTGCGTTATGCGTTATGCGTTATGCTTTATGCGTTATGCGTTATGCGTTGTGCGTTATGCGTTATGCGATATGCGTTATGCGTTATGCGTTATGCGTTATGCGTTATGCGTTATGCGTTATGCGTTATGCGTTATGCGTTATGCGTTATGCGTTATGCGTTATGCGTTATGCGTTATGCATTATGCGTTATGCGTTATGCGTTATGCGTTATGCGTTATTCGTTATGAGTAATGAGTTATAAGTTATGCGTTATGCGTTATGCTTTATGCATTATGCGTTATGCGTTATGCGTTATGCGTTATACGTTATGCGTTATGCGTTATGCGTTATGCGTTATGCGTTATGCGTTATGCGTTATGCCTTATGCGTTATGCGTTATTCGTTATGAGTAATGAGTTATAAGTTATGCGTTATGCGTTATGCTTCATGCGTTATGCGTTATGCGTTATGCGTTATGCGTTATGCGTTATGCGTTATGCGTTATGCGTTATGCGTTATGCGTTATGCGTTATGCATTATGCGTTATGCGTTATGCGTTATGCGTTATGCGTTTTGCTGTATTCGTTATGCGTTGTGCATTATGAGTTATGCGTTATGTGTTATGCTTTATGCGTTATGCGTTATGCGTTACGCTTTATGCGTTATGCATTATGCGTTATGCGTTATGCGTTATGCGTTATGCGTTTTGCTGTATTCGTTATGCGTTGTGCATTATGAGTTATGCGTTATGTGTTATGCTTTATGCGTTATGCGTTATGCGTTACGCTTTATGCGTTATGCATTATGCGTTATGCGTTATGCGTTATGCGTTATGCATTATGCGTTATGCGTTATGCGTGATCCGTTATGCGTTATGCGTTATGCGTTATGCGTTATGCGTTATGCGTTATGCGTTATGCGTTATGCGTTATGCGTTATGCGTTATGCGTTATGCGTTATGCGTTATGCGTTATGCGATATGCGTCATGCATCAAGCCTTATGCGATATGCGATATGCGTCATTCATCAAGCCTTATGCGTTATGGGTTATGCGTTAACGTTATGCGTTATGCGTTATGATTTATGCTTTATGCGTTATGCGTTATGCGTGATCCGACATGCGTTATGCATTTTGCGTTATGCGTTATTCGTTATGAGTTATGAGTTATAAGTTATGCGTAATGCGGTATGCGTTATACGTTATACGTTATGCGTTATGCGTTATGCGTTATGCGTTATGCGTTATGCGTTATGCGTTAAGCGTTATGCGTTTTGCTGTATTCGTTATGCGTTGTGCATTATGAGTTATGCGTTATGTGTTATGCTTTATGCGTTATGCGTTATGCGTTACGCTTTATGCGTTATGCATTATGCGTTATGCGTTATGCGTTATGCATTATGCGTTATGCGTTATGCGTTAAGCGTTATGCGTTATGCGTTTTGCGTTATGCGTTATGCGTTATGAATTGTGCGTTATACGTTTGCGTTATGCGTTATGCGTTATGCTTTATGCGTTATGCGTTATGCGTTGTGCGTTATGCGTTATGCGATATGCGTTATGCGTTATGCGTTATGCGTTATGCGTTATGCGTTATGCGTTATGCGTTATGCGTTATGCGTTATGCGTTATGCGTTATGCGTTATGCGTTATGCGTTATGCATTATGCGTTATGCGTTATGCGTTATGCGTTATGCGTTATTCGTTATGAGTAATGAGTTATAAGTTATGCGTTATGCGTTATGCTTTATGCATTATGCGTTATGCGTTATGCGTTATGCGTTATACGTTATGCGTTATGCGTTATGCGTTATGCGTTATGCGTTATGCGTTATGCGTTATGCCTTATGCGTTATGCGTTATTCGTTATGAGTAATGAGTTATAAGTTATGCGTTATGCGTTATGCTTCATGCGTTATGCGTTATGCGTTATGCGTTATGCGTTATGCGTTATGCGTTATGCGTTATGCGTTATGCGTTATGCGTTATGCGTTATGCATTATGCGTTATGCGTTATGCGTTATGCGTTATGCGTTTTGCTGTATTCGTTATGCGTTGTGCATTATGAGTTATGCGTTATGTGTTATGCTTTATGCGTTATGCGTTATGCGTTACGCTTTATGCGTTATGCATTATGCGTTATGCGTTATGCGTTATGCGTTATGCGTTTTGCTGTATTCGTTATGCGTTGTGCATTATGAGTTATGCGTTATGTGTTATGCTTTATGCGTTATGCGTTATGCGTTACGCTTTATGCGTTATGCATTATGCGTTATGCGTTATGCGTTATGCGTTATGCATTATGCGTTATGCGTTATGCGTGATCCGTTATGCGTTATGCGTTATGCGTTATGCGTTATGCGTTATGCGTTATGCGTTATGCGTTATGCGTTATGCGTTATGCGTTATGCGTTATGCGTTATGCGTTATGCGTTATGCGTTATGCGATATGCGTCATGCATCAAGCCTTATGCGATATGCGATATGCGTCATGCATCAAGCCTTATGCGTTATGGGTTATGCGTTAACGTTATGCGTTATGCGTTATGATTTATGCTTTATGCGTTATGCGTTATGCGTGATCCGACATGCGTTATGCATTTTGCGTTATGCGTTATTCGTTATGAGTTATGAGTTATAAGTTATGCGTAATGCGGTATGCGTTATACGTTATACGTTATGCGTTATGCGTTATGCGTTATGCGTTATGCGTTATGCGTTATGCGTTATGCGTTATGCGTTAAGCGTTATGCGTTTTGCTGTATTCGTTATGCGTTGTGCATTATGAGTTATGCGTTATGTGTTATGCTTTATGCGTTATGCGTTATGCGTTACGCTTTATGCGTTATGCATTATGCGTTATGCGTTATGCGTTATGCATTATGCGTTATGCGTTATGCGTGATCCGTTATGCGTTAAGCGTTATGCGTTTTGCTGTATTCGTAATGCGTTGTGCATTATGTCTTATGCGTTATGTGTTATGCGTTATGCGTTATGCGTTATGCGTTATGCGTTATACGTTATGCGTTATGCGTTATGCGTGATCCGTTATGTGTTAGGCGATATACGTTTTGCGGTATTCGTTATGCGTTATGCGTTATGCGTTATGCGTTATCCGTTGTTCGTTATGCGTTATGCGTTATACGTTTGCGTTATGCGTTATGCGTTATACGGTATGCGTTATGCGTTATACGTTATGCGTTATGCGTTATGCGTTATGCGTTATGCGTTAGGGGTTATGCGTTATGCGTTATGCGTTAGGCGTTATGCGTTATGCGTTATGCGTTATGCGTTAGGGGTTATGCGTTATGCGTTATGCGTTATGCTTTATGCGTTATGCATTATGCGTTATGCGTTATGCGATATGCGTTATCCGTTATGCGTTATGCGTTATGCGTTATTCGTTATGAGTAATGAGTTATAAGTTATGCGTTATGCGTTATGCGTTATGCTTTATGCGTTATGCGTTATGCGTTATGCGTTATGCGTTATGCGTTATGCGTTAAGCGTTATGCGTTATGCGTTTTGCGTTATGCGTTATGCGTTATGAATTGTGCGTTATACGTTTGCGTTATGCGTTATGCGTTATGCTTTATGCGTTATGCGTTATGCGTTATGCGTTATGCGTTATGCATTATGCGTTATGCGTTATGCGTTATGCGTTATGCGTTATGCGTTATGCATTATGCGTTATGCGTTATGCGTTATGCGTTATGCGTTATGCGTTTTGCTGTATTCGTTATGCGTTGTGCATTATGAGTTATGCGTTATGTGTTATGCTTTATGCGTTATGCGTTATGCGTTACGCTTTATGCGTTATGCATTATGCGTTATGCGTTATGCGTTATGCGTTATGCGTTTTGCTGTATTCGTTATGCGTTGTGCATTATGAGTTATGCGTTATGTGTTATGCTTTATGCGTTATGCGTTATGCGTTACGCTTTATGCGTTATGCATTATGCGTTATGCGTTATGCGTTATGCGTTATGCATTATGCGTTATGCGTTATGCGTGATCCGTTATGCGTTATGCGTTATGCGTTATGCGTTATGCGTTATGCGTTATGCGTTATGCGTTATGCGTTATGCTTTATGCGTTATGCGTTACTCCTTATGAGTTATGAGTTATAAGTTATGCGTAATGCGTTATGCGTTATGCGTTATGCTTTATGCGTTATGCGTTATGCGTTATGCTTTATGCGTTATGCATTATGCGTTATGCGTTATGCGATATGCGTTATCCGTTATGCGTTATGCGTTATGCGTTATTCGTTATGAGTAATGAGTTATAAGTTATGCGTTATGCGTTATGCTTTATGCGTTATGCGTTATGCGTTATGCGTTATGCGTTATGCGTTATGCGTTTTGCGTTATGCGTTATGCGTTATGCGTTGTGCGTTATACGTTTGCGTTATGCGTTATGCGTTATGCTTTATGCGTTATGCGTTATGCGTTATGCGTTATGCGTTATGCGTTATGCGATATGCGTTATGCGTTATGCGTTATGCGTTATGCGTTATGCGTTATGCGTTATGCGTTATGCGTTATGCGTTATGCGTTATGCGTTATGCGTTATGCGTTATGCGTTATGCGTTATGCGTTATGCGTTATTCGTTATGAGTAATGAGTTATAAGTTATGCGTTATGCGTTATGCTTTATGCGTTATGCGTTATGCGTTATGCGTTATGCGTTATGCGTTATGCGTTATGCGTTATGCGTTATGCGTTATGCGTTATGCGTTATGCGTTATGCTTTATGCGTTATGCGTTATGCGTTATGCGTTATGCGTTATGCGTTATGCGTTATGCGTTATGCGTTATGCGTTATGCGTTATGCTTTATGCGTTATGCGTTACTCCTTATGAGTTGTGAGTTATAAGTTATGCGTAATGCGTTATGCTTTATGCGTTATGCGTTATGCGTTATGCGTTATGCGTTATGCGTTATGCGTTATGCGTTATGCGTTATGCGTTATGTGTGATCCGTTATGCGTTATGCGTTATGCGTTATGCGTTATGCTTTATGCGTTATGCGTTATGCGTTATGCGTTATGCGTTATACGGTGTGCGTTATGCGTTATGCGTTATGCGTTATGTGTGATCCGTTATGCGTTATGCGTTATGCGTTTTGCGGTATTCGTTATGCGTTGTGCATTATGCGTTATGCGTTGTGCGTTATGGGTTATGATTTATGCGTTTTGCGATATGAGTTATGCGTTATGCGTTATGCGTTATGCGTTATGCATTTTGAGTTATGCGCCATGCGTTATGCGTTATGCGTTATGCGTTATGCGATATGCGTTGTGCGTTATGCGTTATGCGTTATGCGATATGCGCCATGCGTTATGCGTTATGCGTTATGCGTTATGCGTTATGCGATATGCGTTGTGCGTTATGCGTTATGCGATATGCGTTGTGCGTTATGCGTTATGCGTTATGCGTTATGTGTTATGCGATTTGCGTTGTGCGTTATGCGTTATGCGTTTGCGTTATGCGTTATGCGTTATGCGTTATGCATTATGCTTTATGCGTTATGCGTTATGAGTCACACGTTATGCGTTATTCGATATGCGTTATGCGTTATGCGTTATGCGTTATGCGTTATGCGATATGCGTTGTGCGTTATGCGTTATGCGTTATGCGTTATGCGTTATGCGTTATGCGATATGCGTTGTGCGTTACGCGTTATGCGTTATGCGTTATGCGTTATGCGTTATGCGTTATGCGATATGCGTTATGCGTTATGCGATATGCGCCATGCGTTATGCGTTATGCGTTATGCGTTATGCGTTATGCGATATGCGTTGTGCGTTATGCGTTATGCGTTATGCGATATGCGTTGTGCGTTATGCGTTATGCGTTATTCGTTATGCATTATGCGTTATGCGTTATGCGTTATGCGTTATACGGTATGCGTTATGCGTTATGCGTTATGCGTTATGCGTTATGCTCTATACGTTATGCGTTATGCGTTATGCGATATACGTTTTGCGGTATTCGTTATGCGTTATGCGTTATGCGTTATGCGTTATGCGTTATGCGTTATGCGTTATGCGTTATGCGTTATGCGTTATGCATTTTGAGTTATGCGCCATGCGTTATGCGTTATGCGTTATGCGTTATGCGTTATGGGTTATGCGTTATGTGTTATGCGATATGCGTTATGCGTTATGCGTCATGCGTTATGCGTTATGCGATATGCGTTATGCGTTATGCGTTATGCATTTTGAGTTATGCGCCATGCGTTATGCGTTATGCGTTATGCGATATGCGTTGTGCGTTATGCGTTATGCGTTATGCGATATGCGTTGTGCGTTATGCGTTATGCGTTATGCGTTATGCGTTATGCGATATGCGTTATGCGTTATGCGTTATGCATTTTGAGTTATGCGCCATGCGTTATGCGTTATGCGTTATGCGTTATGCGATATGCGTTGTGCGTTATGCGTTATGCGTTATGCGTTATGCGTTATGCGTTATGCATTATGCTTTAAGCGTTATGCGTTATGAGTCACACGTTATGCGTTATTCGATATGCGTTATGCGTTATGCGTTATGCGTTATGCGTTATGCGATATGCGTTGTGCGTTATGCGTTATGCGTTATGCGTTATGCGTTATGCGTTATGCGATATGCGTTGTGCGTTATGCGTTATGCGTTATGCGTTATGCGTTATGCGTTATGCGATATGCGTTGTGCGTTATGCGTTTTGCGTTATGCGTTATGCGTTATGCGTTATGCGTTATGCGTTATGCGTTATGCGTTATGCGTTATGCGTTATGCGTTATACGTTGTACGTTATGCGTTATGCGTTATGTTTTATGCGATATGCGTTATGCGTTATTCGTAATGCATTATGCGTTATGCGTTATGCGTTATGCGTTATACGGTATGCGTTATGCGTTATGCGTTATGCGTTATGCTCTATACGTTATGCGTTATGCGTTATGCGTGATCCGTTATGTGTTAGGCGATATACGTTTTGCGGTATTCGTTATGCGTTATGCGTTATGCGTTATCCGTTGTTCGTTATGCGTTATGCGTTGTGCGTTATACGTTTGCGTTATGCATTATGCGTTATGCGTTATACGGTATGCGTTATGCGTTATACGTTATGCGTTATGCGTTATGCGATAAGCATTATGCGTTATGCGTTAAGCATTATGCTTTATGCGTTATGCGTTATGAGTTACACGTTATGCGTTATTCGATATGCGTTATGCGTTATGCGTTATGCGTTATGCGTTATGCGTTATGCGTGACCCGTTATGCGTTAAGCATTATGCGTTTTGCTGTATTCGTTATGCGTTGTGCGTTATATGTTTGCGTTATGCGTTATGCGTCATGCGTTATGCATTTTGAGTTATGCGTTATGCGTTATGCGATATGCGTTGTGCGTTATGCGTTATGCGTTATGCGTTATGCATTTTGAGTTATGCGCCATGCGTTATGCGTTATGCGTTATGCGATATGCGTTGTGCGTTATGCGTTATGCGTGATCCGTTATGCGTTAAGCATTATGCGTTTTGCTGTATTCGTTATGCGTTGTGCGTTATACGTTTGCGTTATGCGTTATGCGTTATGCGTTATGCATTTTGAGTTATGCGCCATGCGTTATGCGTTATGCGTTATGCGTTATGCGATATGCGTTGTGCGTTATGCGTTATGCGTGATCCGTTATGCGTTAAGCATTATGCGTTTTGCTGTATTCGTTATGCGTTGTGCGTTATACGTTTGCGTTATGCGTTATGCGTTATGCGTTATGCATTTTGAGTTATGCGCCATGCGTTATGCGTTATGCGTTATGCGTTATGCGATATGCGTTGTGCGTTATGCGTTATGCGTTATGCGTTATGCGTTATGCATTTTGAGTTATGCGCCATGCGTTATGCGTTATGCGTTATGCGATATGCGTTGTGCGTTATGCGGTATGCGTTATGCGTTATGCGTTATGCGTTATGCGATATGCGTTATGCGTTATGCGTTATGCATTTTGAGTTATGCGCCATGCGTTATGCGTTATGTGTTATGCGTTATGCGATATGCGTTGTGCGTTATGCGTTATGCGTTATGCGTTATGCGTTATGCGTTATGCGTTATGCGTTATGCGTTATGCATTATGCTTTATGCGTTATGCGTTATGAGTCACACGTTATGCGTTATTCGATATGCGTTATGCGTTATGCGTTATGCGTTATGCGTTATGCGTTATGCGATATGCGTTGTGCGTTATGCGTTATGCGTTATGCGTTATGCGTTATGCGATATGCGTTGTGCGTTATGCGTTATGCGTTATGCGTTATGCGTTATGCGTTATGCGTTATGCGTTATGCGTTATGCGATATGCGTTGTGCGTTATGCGTTTTGCGTTATACGTTATGCGTTATGCGTTATGCGTTATGCGTTATGCGTTATGGGTTATGCGTTATGTGTTATGCGATATGCGTTATGCGTTATGCGTCATGCGTTATGCGTTATGCGTTATGCGTTATGCGTTATGCGTTATGCGTTATGCGTTATGCGTTATGCGTTATACGTTGTACGTTATGCGTTATGCGTTATGTTTTATGCGATATGCGTTATGCGTTATTCGTTATGCATTATGCGTTATGCGTTATGCGTTATGCGTTATACGGTATGCGTTATGCGTTATGCGTTATGCGTTATGCTCTATACGTTATGCGTTATGCGTTATGCGTGATCCGTTATGTGTTAGGCGATATGTGTTTTGCGGTATTCGTTATGCGTTATGCGTTATGCCTTATCCGTTGTTCGTTATGCGTTGTGCGTTATACGTTTGCGTTATGCATTATGCGTTATGCGTTATACGGTATGCGTTATGCGTTATACGTTATGCGTTATGCGTTATGCGATAAGCGTTATGCGTTATGCGTTAAGCATTATGCTTTATGCGTTATGCGTTATGAGTAATACGGTATGCGTTATGCGTTATACGTTATGCGTTATGCGTTATGCGATAAGCGTTATGCGTTATGCGTTAAGCATTATGCTTTATGCGTTATGCGTTATGAGTTACACGTTATGCGTTATTCGATATGCGTTATGCGTTATGCGTTATGCGTTATGCGTTATGTGTGATCCGTTATGCGTTATGCGTTATGCGTTATGCGTTATGCTTTATGCGCCATGCGTTATGCGTTATGCGTTATGCGTTATGCGATATGCGTTGTGCGTTATGCGTTATGCGTTATGCGATATGCGTTGTGCGTTATGCGTTATGCGTTTTGCGTTATGCGTTATGCGTTATGCGTTATGCGTTATGCGTTATGCGTTATGCATTTTGAGTTATGCGCCATGCGTTATGCGTTATGCGTTATGCGTTATGCGATATGCGATATGCGTTGTGCGTTATGCGTTATGCGTTTGCGTTATGCGTTATGCGTTATGCGTTATGCATTATGCTTTATGCGTTATGCGTTATGAGTCACACGTTATGCGTTATTCGATATGCGTTATGCGTTATGCGTTATGCGTTATGCGTTATGCGTTGTGCGATATGCGTTGTGCGTTATGCGTTATGCGTTATGCGTTATGCGTTATGCGTTATGCGTTATGCGTTATGCGTTATGCGTTATGCGTTATGCGATATGCGTTGTGCGTTATGCGTTTTGCGTTATGCGTTATGCGTTATGCGTTATGCGTTATGCGTTATGCTTTATGGGTTATGCGTTATGTGTTATGCGATATGCGTTATGCGTTATGCGTCATGCGTTATGCGTTATGTTTTATGCGATATGCGTTATGCGTTATGCGTTATGCGTTATGCGTTATGCGTGACCCGTTATGCGTTAACCATAAATGCGTTTTGCTGTATTCGTTATGCGTTGTGCGTTATACGTTTGCGTTATGCGTTATGCGTTATGCGTTATGCGTTATGCATTTTGAGTTATGCGTTATGCGTTATGCGATATGCGTTGTGCGTTATGCGTTATGCGTTATGCGTTATGCGTTATGCGTTATGCGTTATGCGTTATGCATTTTGAGTTATGCGCCATGCGTTATGCGTTATGCGTTATGCGATATGCGTTGTGCGTTATGCGTTATGCGTGATCCGTTATGCGTTAAGCATTATGCGTTTTGCTGTATTCGTTATGCGTTGTGCGTTATACGTTTGCGTTATGCGTTATGCGTTATGCGTTATGCGTTATGCATTTTGAGTTATGCGCCATGCGTTATGCGTTTTGCGTTATGCGTTATGCGATATGCGTTGTGCGTTATGCATTTTCAGTTATGCGCCATGCGTTATGCGTTATGCGTTATGCGTTATGCGATATGCGTTGTGCGTTATGCGTTATGCGTTATGCGTTATGCGTTATGCGATATGCGTTGTGCGTTATGCGTTATGCGTTATGCGTTATGCGTTATGCGTTATGCGATATGCGTTATGCGTTATGCGTTATGCATTTTGAGTTATGCGCCATGCGTTATGCGTTATGCGTTATGCGTTATGCGTTATGCGATATGCGTTGTGCGTTATGCGTTATGCGTTATGCGTTATGCGTTATGCGTTATGCGTTATGCGTTATGCGTTATGCGTTATGCGTTATGCGTTATGCGTTATGCGTTATGCGTTATGCGTTATGCGTTATGCGTTATGCGTTATGAGTCACACGTTATGCGTTATTCGATATGCGTTATGCGTTATGCGTTATGCGTTATGCGTTATGCGATATGCGTTGTGCGTTATGCGTTATGCGTTATGCGTTATGCGTTATGCGTTATGCGATATGCGTTGTGCGTTATGCGTTATGCGTTATGCGTTATGCGTTATGCGTTATGCGATATGCGTTGTGCGTTATGCGTTATGCGTTATGCGATATGCGTTGTGCGTTATGCGTTATGCGTTATGCGATATGCGTTATGCGTTATGCATTTTGAGTTATGCGCCATGCGTTATGCGTTATGCGTTATGCGTTATGCGATATGCGTTGTGCGTTATGCGTAATGCGTTATGCGTTATGCGTTATGCGTTATGCGTTATGCGTTATGCGTTATGCGTTATGCATTATGCTTTAAGCGTTATGCGTTATGAGTCACACGTTATGCGTTATAAGATATGCGTTATGCGTTATGCGTTATGCGTTATGCGATATGCGTTATGCGTTATGCGTGATGCGTTATGCGTTATGCGTTATGCGTTATGCGATATGCGTTGTGCGTTATGCGTTTTGCGTTATGCGTTATGCGTTATGCGTTATGCGTTATGCGTTATGCGTTATGGGTTATGGGTTATGCGTTATGTGTTATGCGATATGCGTTATGCGTTATGCGTCATGCGTTATGCGTTATGCGTTATGCGTTATGCGTTATGCGTTATGCGTTATGCGTTATGCGTTATGCGTTATGCGTTATGCGTTATACGTTGTACGTTATGCGTTATGCGTTATGTTTTATGCGATATGCGTTATGCGTTATTCGTTATGCATTATGCGTTATGTGTTATGCGTTATGCGTTATACGGTATGCGTTATGCGTTATGCGTTATGCGTTATGCTCTATACGTTATGCGTTATGCGTTATGCGTGATCCGTTATGTGTTAGGCGATATACGTTTTGCGGTATTCGTTATGCGTTATGCGTTATGCGTTATCCGTTGTTCGTTATGCGTTATGCGTTGTGCGTTATACGTTTGCGTTATGCATTATGCGTTATGCGTTATACGGTATGCGTTATGCGTTATACGTTATGCGTTATGCGTTATGCGATAAGCATTATGCGTTATGCGTTAAGCATTATGCTTTATGCGTTATGCGTTATGAGTTACACGTTATGCGTTATTCGATATGCGTTATGCGTTGTGCGTTATGCGTTATGCGTTATGCGTTATGCGTTATGCGATATGCGTTGTGCGTTATGCGTTATGCGTTATGCGTTATGCGTTATGCGTTATGCGATATGCGTTATGCGTTATGCGTTATGCATTTTGAGTTATGCGCCATGCGTTATGCGTTATGCGTTATGCGTTATGCGTTATGCGATATGCGTTGTGCGTTATGCGTTATGCGTTATGCGTTATGCGTTATGCGTTATGCGTTATGCGTTATGCGTTATGCGTTATGCGTTATGCGTTATGCGTTATGCGTTATGCGTTATGCGTTATGCGTTATGCGTTATGCGTTATGCGTTATGCGTTATGAGTCACACGTTATGCGTTATTCGATATGCGTTATGCGTTATGCGTTATGCGTTATGCGTTATGCGATATGCGTTGTGCGTTATGCGTTATGCGTTATGCGTTATGCGTTATGCGTTATGCGATATGCGTTGTGCGTTATGCGTTATGCGTTATGCGTTATGCGTTATGCGTTATGCGATATGCGTTGTGCGTTATGCGTTATGCGTTATGCGATATGCGTTGTGCGTTATGCGTTATGCGTTATGCGTTATGCGTTATGCGTTATGCATTTTGAGTTATGCGCCATGCGTTATGCGTTATGCGTTATGCGTTATGCGATATGCGTTGTGCGTTATGCGTAATGCGTTATGCGTTATGCGTTATGCGTTATGCGTTATGCGTTATGCGTTATGCGTTATGCATTATGCTTTAAGCGTTATGCGTTATGAGTCACACGTTATGCGTTATAAGATATGCGTTATGCGTTATGCGTTATGCGTTATGCGTTATGCGATATGCGTTATGCGTTATGCGTGATGCGTTATGCGTTATGCGTTATGCGTTATGCGTTATGCGATATGCGTTGTGCGTTATGCGTTTTGCGTTATGCGTTATGCGTTATGCGTTATGCGTTATGCGTTATGCGTTATGGGTTATGCGTTATGTGTTATGCGATATGCGTTATGCGTTATGCGTCATGCGTTATGCGTTATGCGTTATGCGTTATGCGTTATGCGTTATGCGTTATGCGTTATGCGTTATGCGTTATGCGTTATGCGTTATACGTTGTACGTTATGCGTTATGCGTTATGTTTTATGCGATATGCGTTATGCGTTATTCGTTATGCATTATGCGTTATGTGTTATGCGTTATGCGTTATACGGTATGCGTTATGCGATATGCGTTATGCGTTATGCTCTATACGTTATGCGTTATGCGTTATGCGTGATCCGTTATGTGTTAGGCGATATACGTTTTGCGGTATTCGTTATGCGTTATGCGTTATGCGTTATCCGTTGTTCGTTATGCGTTATGCGTTGTGCGTTATACGTTTGCGTTATGCATTATGCGTTATGCGTTATACGGTATGCGTTATGCGTTATACGTTATGCGTTATGCGTTATGCGATAAGCATTATGCGTTATGCGTTAAGCATTATGCTTTATGCGTTATGCGTTATGAGTTACACGTTATGCGTTATTCGATATGCGTTATGCGTTATGCGTTATGCGTTATGCGTTATGCGTGACCCGTTATGCGTTAAGCATTATGCGTTTTGCTGTATTCGTTATGCGTTGTGCGTTATACGTTTGCGTTATGCGTTATGCGTTATGCGTTATGCGTTATGCGTTATGCATTTTGAGTTATGCGTTATGCGTTATGCGATATGCGTTGTGCGTTATGCGTTATGCGTTATGCGTTATGCGTTATGCGTTATGCGTAATGCGTTATGCGTTATGCGTTATGCGTTATGCGTTATGCGTTATGCATTTTGAGTTATGCGCCATGCGTTATGCGTTATGCGTTATGCGTTATGCGATATGCGTTGTGCGTTATGCGTTATGCGTGATCCGTTATGCGTTAAGCATTATGCGTTTTGCTGTATTCGTTATGCGTTGTGCGTTATACGTTTGCGTTATGCGTTATGCGTTATGCGTTATGCGTTATGCATTTTGAGTTATGCGCCATGCGTTATGCGTTATGCGTTATGCGGTATGCGATATGCGTTGTGCGTTATGCGTTAAGCATTATGCGTTTTGCTGTATTCGTTATGCGTTGTGCGTTATAAGTTTGCGTTATGCGTTATGCGTTATGCGTTATGCATTTTCAGTTATGCGCCATGCGTTATGCGTTATGCGTTATGCGTTATGCGATATGCGTTGTGCGTTATGCGTTATGCGTTATGCGTTATGCGTTATGCGTTATGCGTTATGCGTTATGCGTTATGCGTTATGCATTTTGAGTAATGCGCCATGCGTTATGCGTTATGCGTTATGCGATATGCGTTGTGCGTTATGCGTTATGCGTTATGCGATATGCGTTGTGCGTTATGCGTTATGCGTTATGCGTTATGCGTTATGCGTTATGCGTTATGCGTTATGCATTATGCTTTATGCGTTATGCGTTATGAGTCACACGTTATGCGTTATTCGATATGCGTTATGCGTTATGCGTTATGCGTTATGCGTTATGCGATATGCGTTGTGCGTTATGCGTTATGCGTTATGCGTTATGCGTTATGCGTTATGCGATATGCGTTGTGCGTTATGCGTTATGCGTTATGCGTTATGCGTTATGCGTTATGCGTTATGCGATATGCGTTGTGCGTTATGCGTTATGCGTTATGCGTTATGCGTTATGCGTTATGCGTTATGCGTTATGCGTTATGCGTTATGCGTTATGCGATATGCGTTATGCATTATGCTTTATGCGTTATGCGTTATGAGTCACACGTTATGCGTTATTCGATATGCGTTATGCGTTATGCGTTATGCGTTATGCGTTATGCGATATGCGTTGTGCGTTATGCGTTATGCGTTATGCGTTATGCGTTATGCGATATGCGTTGTGCGTTATGCGTTATGCGTTATGCGTTATGCGTTATGCGTTATGCGTTATGCGTTATGCGTTATGCGTTATGCGTTATGCGTTATGGGTTATGCGTTATGTGTTATGCGATATGCGTTATGCGTTATGCGTCATGCGTTATGCGTTATGCGTTATGCGTTATGCGTTATGCGTTATACGTTGTACGTTATGCGTTATGCGTTATGTTTTATGCGATATGCGTTATGCGTTATTCGTTATGCATTATGCGTTATGCGTTATGCGTTATGCGTTATACGGTATGCGTTATGCGTTATGCGTTATGCGTTATGCTCTATACGTTATGCGTTATGCGATATGCGTGATCCGTTATGTGTTAGGCGATATACGTTTTGCGGTATTCGTTATGCGTTATGCGTTATGCGTTATCCGTTGTTCGTTATGCGTTGTGCGTTATACGTTTGCGTTATGCATTATGCGTTATGCGTTATACGGTATGCGTTATGCGTTATGCATTATGCTTTATGCGTTATGCGTTATGAGTCACACGTTATGCGTTATTCGATATGCGTTATGCGTTATGCGTTATGCGTTATGCGATATGCGTTGTGCGTTATGCGGTATGCGTTATGCGTTATACGTCATGCGTTATGCGTTATGCGATAAGCGTTATGCGTTATGCGTTAAGCATTATGCTTTATGCGTTATGAGTTACACGTTATGCGTTATTCGATATGCGTTATGCGTTATGCGTTATGCGTTATGCGTTATGCGTTATGCGTTATGCGTTATGCGTTATGCGTTATGCGTGATCCGTTATGCGTTAAGCATTATGCGTTTTGCTGTATTCGTTATGCGTTGTGCGTTGCACGTTTGCGTTATGCGTTATGCGTTATGCGTTATGCATTTTGAGTTATGCGCCATGCGTTATGCGTTATGCGTTATGCGTTATGCGATATGCGTTGTGCGTTATGCGTTATGCGTTAGGCGTTATGCGTTATGCGTTATGCGTTATGCTCTATACGTTATGCGTTATGCGTTATGCGTTATGCTCTATACGTTATGCGTTATGCGTTATGCGTGATCCGTTATGTGTTAGGCGATATACGTTTTGCGGTATTCGTTATGCGTTATGCGTTATCCGTTGTTCGTTATGCGTTATGCGTTGTGCGTTATACGTTTGCGTTATGCATTATGCGTTATGCGTTATGCGGTATGCGTTATGCGTTATACGTCATGCGTTATGCGTTATGCGATAAGCGTTATGCGTAATGCGTTAAGCATTATGCTTAATGCGTTATGCGTTATGAGTTACACGTTATGCGTTATTCGATATGCGTTATGCGTTATGCGTTATGCGTTATGCGTTATGCGTTATGCGTGATCCGTTATGCGTTAAGCATTATGCGTTTTGCTGTATTCGTTATGCGTTGTGCGTTATACGTTTGCGTTATGCGTTATGCGTTATGCGTTATGCATTTTGAGTTATGCGCCATGCGTTATGCGTTATGCGATATGCGTTGTGCGTTATGCGTTATGCTTTATGCGTTATGCGTTATGCGTTATGCGTTATGCGTTATGCATTTTGAGTTATGCGCCATGCGTTATGCGTTATGCGTTATGCGTTATGCGTTATGCATTATGCTTTATCCGTTATGCGTTATGCGTTATGCTTTATGCGTTATGCGTTATGAGTTATGAGTAATGAGTTATAAGTTATGCGTTATGCGTTATTCGTTATGAGTAATGAGTTATAAGTTATGCGTTATGCGTTATGCTTCATGCGTTATGCTTTATGCGTTATGCGTTACTCCTTATGAGTTATGGGTTATAAGTTATGCGTAATGCGTTATGCGTTATGCGTTATGCATTATGCTTTATCCGTTATGCGTTATGCGTTATGCGTTATGCGTTATGCATTATGCGTTATGCGTTATGCGTTATGCGTTAAGCGTTATGCGTTTTGCTGTATTCGTTATGCGTTGTGCATTATGAGTTATGCGTTATGTGTTATGCGTTATGCGTTATGCGTTATGCGTTATGCATTATGCGTTATGCGTTATGCGTGATCCGTTATGCGTTAAGCGTTATGCGTTTTGCTGTATTCGTAATGCGTTGTGCATTATGTGTTATGCGTTATGTGTTATGCGTTATGCGTTATGAGTTATACGTTATGCGTTATGCGTTAGGGGTTATGCGTTATGCGTTATGCGTTATGCTTTATGCGTTATGCTTTATGCGTTATGCGTTATGCGATATGCGTTATCCGTTATGCGTTATGCGTTATGCGTTATTCGTTATGAGTAATGAGTTATAAGTTATGCGTTATGCGTTATGCTTTATGCGTTATGCGTTATGCGTTATGCGTTATGCGTTATGCGTTATGCGTTATGCGTTATGCGTTTTGCGTTATGCGTTATGCGTTATGCGTTGTGCGTTATACGTTTGCGTTATGCGTTATGCGTTATGCTTTATGCGTTATGCGTTATGCGTTATGCGTTATGCGTTATGCGTTATGCGATATGCGTTATGCGTTATGCGTTATGCGTTATGCGTTATGCGTTATGCGTTATGCGTTATGCGTTATGCGTTATGCATTATGCGTTATGCGTTATGCGTTATGCGTTATGCGTTATGCGTTATTCGTTATGAGTAATGAGTTATAAGTTATGCGTTATGCGTTATGCTTTATGCATTATGCGTTATGCGTTATGCGTTATGCCTTATGCGTTATGCGTTATGCGTTATGCTTTATGCGTTATGCGTTACTCCTTATGAGTTATGAGTTATAAGTTATGCGTAATGCGTTATGCGTTATGCGTTATGCTTTATGCGTTATGCGTTATGCGTTATGCGTTATGCGTTATGCGTTATGCGTTATGCGTGATCCGTTATGCGTTATGCGTTATGCGTTATGCGTTATGCGTTATGCGTTATGCGTTATGCGTTATGCGTTATGCGTTATGCGTTATGCGTTATGCGTTATGCGTTATGCGTTATGCGTTATGCGTTACTCCTTATGAGTTGTGAGTTATAAGTTATGCGTAATGCGTTATGCTTTATGCATTATGCGTTATGCGTTATGCGTTATGCGTTATGCGTTATGCGTTATGCGTTATGCGTTATGCGTTATGTGTGATCCGTTATGCGTTATGCGTTATGCGTTATGCGTTATGCTTTATGCGTTATGTGTTATGCGTTATGCCTTATACGGTGTGCGTTATGCGTTATGCGTTATGCGTTATGAGTTATGCGTTATGCGTTATGCGTTATGCGATATGCGTTTTGCGGTATTCGTTATGCGTTGTGCATTATGCGTTATGCGTTGTGCGTTATGGGTTATGATTTATGCGTTATGCGATATGAGTTATGCGTTATGCGTTATGCGTTAAGCGTTATGCGTTATGCATTTTGAGTTATGCGCCATGCGTTATGCGTTATACGTTATGCGTTATGCGATATGCGTTGTGCGTTATGCGTTATGCGTTATGCGATATGCGTTGTGCGTTATGCGTTATGCGTTATGCGTTATGCGTTATGCGTTATGCGTTATGCGTTATGCGTTATGCATTTTGAGTTATGCGCCATGCGTTATGCGTTATGCGTTATGCGTTATGCGATATGCGTTGTGCGTTATGCGTTAAGCATTATGCGTTTTGCTGTATTCGTTATGCGTTGTGCGTTATACGTTTGCGTTATGCGTTATGCGTTATGCATTTTGAGTTATGCGCCATGCGTTATGCGTTATGCGTTATGCGATATGCGTTGTGCGTTATGCGTTATGCGTTATGCGATATGCGTTGTGCGTTATGCGTTATGCGTTATGCGTTATGCGTTATGCGATATGCATTTTGAGTTATGCGCCATGCGTTATGCGTTATGCGTTATGCGTTATGCGATATGCGTTGTGCGTTATGCGTTATGCGTTATGCGTTATGCGTTATGCGTTATGCGTTATGCTCTATACGTTATGCGTTATGCGTTATGCGTGATCCGTTATGTGTTAGGCGATATACGTTTTGCGGTATTCGTTATGCGTTATGCGTTATGCGTTATCCGTTGTTCGTTATGCGTTATGCGTTGTGCGTTATACGTTTGCGTTATGCATTATGCGTTATGCGTTATACGGTATGCGTTATGCGTTATACGTTATGCGTTATGCGTTATGCGATAAGCATTATGCGTTATGCGTTAAGCATTATGCTTTATGCGTTATGCGTTATGAGTTACACGTTATGCGTTATTCGATATGCGTTATGCGTTATGCGTTATGCGTTATGCGTTATGCGTTATGCGTTATGCGTGACCCGTTATGCGTTAAGCATTATGCGTTTTGCTGTATTCGTTATGCGTTGTGCGTTATACGTTTGCGTTATGCGTTATGCGTTATGCGTTATGCGTTATGCATTTTGAGTTATGCGTTATGCGTTATGCGATATGCGTTGTGCGATATGCGTTATGCGTTATGCGTTATGCGTTATGCGTTATGCGTTATGCGTTATGCGTTATGCGTTATGCGTTATGCATTTTGAGTTATGCGCCATGCGTTATGCGTTATGCGTTATGCGTTATGTGATATGCGTTGTGCGTTATGCGTTATGCGTGATCCGTTATGCGTTAAGCATTATGCGTTTTGCTGTATTCGTTATGCGTTGTGCGTTATACGTTTGCGTTATGCGTTATGCGTTATGCGTTATGCATTTTGAGTTATGCGCCATGCGTTATGCGTTATGCGTTATGCATTATGCGATATGCGTTGTGCGTTATGCGTTATGCGTGATCCGTTATACGTTAAGCATTATGCGTTCTGCTGTATTCGTTATGCGTTGTGCGTTATACGTTTGCGTTATGCGTTATGCGTTATGCATTTTCAGTTATGCGCCATGCGTTATGCGTTATGCGTTATGCGTTATGCGATATGCGTTGTGCGTTATGCGTTATGCGTTATGCGTTATGCGTTATGCGTTATGCGTTATGCATTTTGAGTTATGCGCCATGCGTTATGCGTTATGCGATATGCGTTGTGCGTTATGCGTTATGCGTTATGCGATATGTGTTGTGCGTTATGCGTTATGCGTTATGCGTTATGCGTTATGCGTTATGCGATATGCGTTATGCGTTATGCGTTATGCATTTTGAGTTATGCGCCATGCGTTATGCGTTATGCGTTATGCGTTATGCGATATGCTTTTTGCGTTATGCGTTATGCGTTATGCTTTATGCGTTATGCGTTATGCGTTATGCGTTATGCGTTATGCATTATGCTTTATGCGTTATGCGTTATTAGTCACACGTTATGCGTTGTTCGATATGCGTTATGCGTTATGCGTTATGCGTTATGCGTTATGCGTTATGCGATATGCGTTGTGCGTTATGCGTTATGCGTTATGCGTTATGCGTTATGCGTTATGCGATATGCGTTGTGCGTTATGCGTTATGCGTTATGCGTTATGCGTTATGCGTTATGCGTTATGCGTTAGGCCTTATGCGTTATGCGATATGCGTTGTGCGTTATGCGTTTTGCGTTATGCGTTATGGGTTATGCGTTATGCGTTATGCGTTATGCGTTATGGGTTATGCGTTATGTGTTATGCGATATGCGTTATGCGTTATGCGTCATGCGTTATGCGTTATGCGTTATGCGTTATGCGTTATGCGTTATGCGTTATGCGTTATGCGTTATACGTTGTACGTTATGCGTTATGCGTTATGTTTTATGCGATATGCGTTATGCGTTATTCGTTATGCATTATGCGTTATGCGTTATGCGTTATGCGTTATGCGTTATACGGTATGCGTTATGCGTTATGCGTTATGCGTTATGCTCTATACGTTATGCGTTATGCGTTATGCGTGATCCGTTATGTGTTAGGCGATATACGTTTTGCGGTATTCGTTATGCGTTATGCGTTATGCGTTATCCGTTGTTCGTTATGCGTTGTGCGTTATACGTTTGCGTTATGCATTATGCGTTATGCGTTATACGGTATGCGTTATGCGTTATACGTTATGCGTTATGCGTTATGCGATAAGCGTTATGCGTTATGCGTTAAGCATTATGCTTTATGCGTTATGCGTTATGAGTTACACGTTATGCGTTATTCGATATGGGTTATGCGTTATGCGTTATGCGTTACGCGTTATGCGTTATGCGTTATGTGTGATCCGTTATGCGTTATGCGTTATGCGTTATGCGTTATGCTTTATGCGTTATGCGTTATGCGTTATGCGTTATGAGTTATGCGTTATGCGTTATGCGTTGTGCGTTATGGGTTATGATTTATGCGTTATGCGATATGAGTTATGCGTTATGCGTTATGCGTTATGCGTTATGCGTTATGCATTTTGAGTTATGCGCCATGCGTTATGCGTTATGCGTTATGCGATATGCGTTGTGCGTTATGCGTTATGCGTTATGCGATATGCGTTGTGCGTTATGCGTTATGCGTTATGCGTTATGCGTTATGCGTTATGCGTTATGCGTTATGCGTTATGCGTTATGCATTTTGAGTTATGCGCCATGCGTTATGCGTTATGCGTTATGCGTTATGCGATATGCGTTGTTCGTTATGCGTTGTGCGTTATACGTTTGCGTTATGCATTATGCGTTATGCGTTATACGGTATGCGTTATGCGTTATACGTTATGCGTTATGCGTTATGCGATAAGCGTTATGCGTTATGCGTTAAGCATTATGCTTTATGCGTTATGCGTTATGAGTTACACGTTATGCGTTATTCGATATGCGTTATGCGTTATGCGTTATGCGTTACGCGTTATGCGTTATGCGTTATGTGTGATCCGTTATGCGTTATGCGTTATGCGTTATGCGTTATGCTTTATGCGTTATGCGTTATGCGTTATGCGTTATGAGTTATGCGTTATGCGTTATGCGTTGTGCGTTATGGGTTATGATTTATGCGTTATGCGATATGAGTTATGCGTTATGCGTTATGCGTTATGCGTTATGCGTTATGCATTTTGAGTTATGCGCCATGCGTTATGCGTTATGCGTTATGCGATATGCGTTGTGCGTTATGCGTTATGCGTTATGCGATATGCGTTGTGCGTTATGCGTTATGCGTTATGCGTTATGCGTTATGCGTTATGCGTTATGCGTTATGCGTTATGCATTTTGAGTTATGCGCCATGCGTTATGCGTTATGCGTTATGCGTTATGCGTTATGCGATATGCGTTGTGCGTTATGCGTTATGCGTTTGCGTTATGCGTTATGCGTTATGCGTTATGCATTATGCTTTATGCGTTATGCGTTATGAGTCACACGTTATGCGTTATTCGATATGCGTTATGCGTTATGCGTTATGCGTTATGCGTTATGCGTTATGCGATATGCGTTGTGCGTTATGCGTTATGCGTTATGCGTTATGCGTTATGCGTTATGCGATATGCGTTAAGCATTATGCTTTATGCGTTATGCGTTATGAGTTACACGTTATGCGTTATTCGATATGCGTTATGCGTTATGCGTTATGCGTTATGCGTTATGCGTTATGCGTTATGCGTTATGCGTGACCCGTTATGCGTTAAGCATTATGCGTTTTGCTGTATTCGTTATGCGTTGTGCGTTATACGTTTGCGTTATGCGTTATGCGTTATGAATTTTGAGTTATGGGCCATGCGTTATGCGTTATGCGTTATGCGTTATGCGATATGCGTTGTGCGTTATGCGTTATGCGTGATCCGTTATGCGTTAAGCATTGTGCGTTTTGCTGTATTCGTTATGCGTTGTGCGTTATACGTTTGCGTTATGCGTTATGCGTTATGCGTTATGCATTTTCAGTTATGCGCCATGCGTTATGCGTTATGCGTTATGCGTTATGCGTTATGCGTTATGCGTTATGCATTTTCAGTTATGCGCCATGCGTTATGCGTTATGCGTTATGCGTTATGCGATATGCGTTGTGCGTTATGCGTTATGCGTTATGCGTTATGCGTTATGCGTTATGCGATATGCGTTGTGCGTTATGCGTTTTGCGTTATGCGTTATGCGTTAAGCATTATGCTTTATGCGTTATGCGTTATGAGTTACACGTTATGCGTTATTCGATATGCGTTATGCGTTATGCGTTATGCGTTATGCGTTATGCGTTATGCGTTATGCGTGATCCGTTATGCGTTTTGCTGTATTCGTTATGCGTTGTGCGTTATACGTTTGCGTTATGCGTTATGCGTTATGCGTTATGCGTTATGCGTTATGCGATATGCGTTGTGCGTTATGCGTTATGCGTTATGCGATATGCGTTGTGCGTTATGCGTTATGCGTTATGTGTTATGCGTTATGCGTTATGCGATATGCGTTATGCGTTATGCGTTATGCATTTTGAGTTATGCGCCATGCGTTATGCGTTATGCGTTATGCGATATGCGTTATGCGTTATGCGTTATGCGTTATGCGTTATGCGTTATGCGTTATGCATTTTGAGTTATGCGCCATGCGTTATGCGTTATGCGTTATGCGTTATGCGATATGCGTTGTGCGTTATGCGTTATGCGTGATCCGTTATGCGTTAAGCATTATGCGTTTTGCTGTATTCGTTATGCGTTGTGCGTTATACGTTTGCGTTATGCGTTATGCGTTATGCATTTTGAGTTATGCGCCATGCGTTATGCGTTATGCGTTATGCGTTATGCGATATGCGTTGTGCGTTATGCGTTATGCGTTATGCGTTATGCGTTATGCGTTATGCGTTATGCGTTATGCGTTATGCATTTTGAGGTATGCGCCATGCGTTATGCGTTATGCGTTATGCGTTATGCGATATGCGTTGTGCGTTATGCGTTATGCGATATGCGTTGTGCGTTATGCGTTATGCGTTATGCGTTATGCGTTATGCGTTATGCGTTATGCGTTATGCGTTATGCATTTTGAGTTATGCGCCATGCGTTTTGCGTTATGCGTTATGCGTTATGCGTTATGCGTTATGCGTTATGCATTTTGAGTTATGCGCCATGCGTTTTGCGTTATGCGTTATGCGTTATGCGTTATGCGATATGCGTTGTGCGTTATGCGTTATGCGTTATGCGTTATGCGTTATGCGTTATGCGTTATGCGTTATGCGTTATGCGTTATGCGTTATGCGTTATGCGTTATGCGTTATGCGTTATGCGTTATGCGTTATGGGTTATGCGTTATGCGTTATGCGATATGCGTTATGCGTTATACGTTATGCTTTATGCTTTATGCGTTATGCGTTATGCGTTATGAGTGATCCGACATGCGTTATGCGTTATGCGTTATGCGTTATGCGTTATGTGTTATGCGTTATGCGTTATGCGTTATGCGTTATGCGTTATGCGTTATGCGGTATGCGTTATGTGTTATGCATTATGCGTTATGCGTTATGCCTGATCCGTAAGGCGTTATGCGTTATGCCTTATGCGTTATGCGTTATGCGTTATGCGTTATGCGTTATGCGTTATGCGTTATGCGTTATGCGTTATGCGTTATGCGTTATGTGTTATGCATTATGCGTTATGCGTTATGCCTGATCCGTTAGGCGTTATGCGTTATACGGTATGCGTTATGCGTTATGCGTTATGCGTTATGCTCTATACGTTATGCGTTATGCGTTATGCGTGATCCGTTATGTGTTAGGCGATATACGTTTTGCGGTATTCGTTATGCGTTATGCGTTATGCGTTATCCGTTGTTCGTTATGCGTTGTGCGTTATACGTTTGCGTTATGCATTATGCGTTATGCGTTATACGGTATGCGTTATGCGTTATACGTTATGCGTTATGCGTTATGCGATAAGCGTTATGCGTTATGCGTTAAGCATTATGCTTTATGCGTTATGCGTTATGAGTTACACGTTATGCGTTATTCGATATGCGTTATGCGTTATGCGTTATGCGTTATGCGTTATGCGTTATGCGTTATGCGTGATCCGTTATGCGTTATGCGTTATGCATTTTGAGTTATGCGCCATGCGTTATGCGTTATGCGATATGCGTTGTGCGTTATGCGTTATGCGTTATGCGTTATGCGTTATGCGTTATGCGTTATGCATTTTGAGTTATGCGCCATGCGTTATGCGTTATGCGTTATGCGTTATGCGATATGCGTTGTGCGTTATGCGTTATGCGTTATGCGTTATGCGTTATGCGTTATGCGTTATGCGTTATGCGTTATGCGTTATGCGTTATGCGTTATGCGTTATGCGTTATGCGTTATGCGTTATGGGTTATGCGTTATGCGTTATGCGATATGCGTTATGCGTTATACGTTATGCTTTATGCTTTATGCGTTATGCGTTATGCGTTATGAGTGATCCGACATGCGTTATGCGTTATGCGTTATGCGTTATGCGTTATGCGTTATGTGTTATGCGTTATGCGTTATGCGTTATGCGTTATGCGTTATGCGTTATGCGTTATGCGGTATGCGTTATGTGTTATGCATTATGCGTTATGCGTTATGCCTGATCCGTAAGGCGTTATGCGTTATGCGTTATGCGTTATGCGTTATGCGTTATGCGTCATGCGTTATGCGTTATGCGTTATGCGTTATGTGTTATGCATTATGCGTTATGCGTTATGCCTGATCCGTTAGGCGTTATGCGTTATACGGTATGCGTTATGCGTTATGCGTTATACGTTATGCTCTATACGTTATGCGTTATGCGTTATGCGTGATCCGTTATGTGTTAGGCGATATACGTTTTGCGGTATTCGTTATGCGTTATGCGTTATGCGTTATCCGTTGTTCGTTATGCGTTGTGCGTTATACGTTTGCGTTATGCATTATGCGTTATGCGTTATACGGTATGCGTTATGCGTTATACGTTATGCGTTATGCGTTATGCGATAAGCGTTATGCGTTATGCGTTAAGCATTATGCTTTATGCGTTATGCGTTATGAGTTACACGTTATGCGTTATTCGATATGCGTTATGCGTTATGCGTTATGCGTTATGCGTTATGCGTGATCCGTTATGCGTTATGCGTTATGCATTTTGAGTTATGCGCCATGCGTTATGCGTTATGCGTTATGCGTTGTGCGTTATGCGTTATGCGTTATGCGTTATGCGTTATGCGTTATGCGTTATGCATTTTGAGTTATGCGCCATGCGTTATGCGTTATGCGTTATGCGTTATGCGATATGCGTTGTGCGTTATGCGTTATGCGTTATGCGTTATGCGTTATGCGTTATGCGTTATGCGTTATGCGTTATGCGTTATGCGTTATGCGTTATGGGTTATGCGTTATGCGTTATGCGATATGCGTTATGCGTTATACGTTATGCTTTATGCTTTATGCGTTATGCGTTATGCGTTATGAGTGATCCGACATGCGTTATGCGTTATGCGTTATGCGTTATGCGTTATGCGTTATGTGTTATGCGTTATGCGTTATGCGTTATGCGTTATGCGTTATGCGTTATGCGTTATGCGTTATGCGGTATGCGTTATGTGTTATGCATTATGCGTTATGCCTGATCCGTAAGGCGTTATGCGTTATGCGTTATGCGTTATGCGTTATGCGTTATGCGTCATGCGTTATGCGTTATGCGTTATGCGTTATGCGTTATGCGTTATGTTTTATGCATTATGCGTTATGCGTTATGCCTGATCCGTTAGGCGTTATGCGTTATACGGTATGCGTTATGCGTTATGCGTTATACGTTATGCTCTATACGTTATGCGTTATGCGTTATGCGTGATCCGTTATGTGTTAGGCGATATACGTTTTGCGGTATTCGTTATGCGTTATGCGTTATGCGTTATCCGTTGTTCGTTATGCGTTGTGCGTTATACGTTTGCGTTATGCATTATGCGTTATGCGTTATACGGTATGCGTTATGCGTTATACGTTATGCGTTATGCGTTATGCGATAAGCGTTATGCGTTATGCGTTAAGCATTAAGCTTTATGCGTTATGCGTTATGAGTTACACGTTATGCGTTATTCGATATGCGTTATGCGTTATGCGTTATGCGTTATGCGTTATGCGTTATGCGTGATCCGTTATGCGTTATGCGTTATGCATTTTGAGTTATGCGCCATGCGTTATGCGTTATGCGATATGCGTTGTGCGTTATGCGTTATGCGTTATGCGTTATGCGTTATGCGTTATGCGTTATGCATTTTGAGTTATGCGCCATGCGTTATGCGTTATGCGTTATGCGTTATGCGATATGCGTTGTGCGTTATGCGTTATGCGTTATGCGTTATGCGTTATGCGTTATGCGTTATGCGTTATGCGTTATGCGTTATGCGTTATGCGTTATGCGTTATGCATTTTGAGTTATGCGCCATGCGTTATGCCTTATGCGTTATGCGATATGCGTTGTGCGTTATGCGTTATGCGTTATGCGTTATGCGTGATCCGTTATGCGTTTTGCTGTATTCGTTATGCGTTGTGCGTTATACGTTTGCGTTATGCGTTATGCGTTATGCGTTATGCGTTATGCATTTTGAGTTATGCGCCATGCGTTATGCGTTATGCGATATGCGTTGTGCGTTATGCGTTATGCGTTATGCGTTATGCGTTATGCGTTATGCGTTATGCGTTATGCATTTTGAGTTATGCGCCATGCGTTATGCGTTATGCGTTATGCGATATGCGTTGTGCGTTATGCGTTATGCGTGATCCGTTATGCGTTAAGCATTATGCGTTTTGCTGTATTCGTTATGCGTTGTGCGTTATACGTTTGCGTTATGCGTTATGCGTTATGCATTTTGAGTTATGCGCCATGCGTTATGCGTTATGCGTTATGCGTTATGCGATATGCGTTGTGCGTTATGCGTTATGCGTTATGCGTTATGCGTTATGCGTTATGCGTTATGCGTTATGCGTTATGCGTTATGCGTTATGCGGTATGCGTTATGTGTTATGCATTATGCGTTATGCGTTATGCCTGATCCGTAAGGCGTTATGCGTTATGCGTTATGCGTTATGCGTTATGCGTTATGCGTTATGCGTTATGCGTTATGCATTTTGAGTTATGCGTTATGCGTTATGCGTTATGCGTGACCCGTTATGCGTTAAGCATTATGCGTTTTGCTGTATTCGTTATGCGTTGTGCGTTATACGTTTGCGTTATGCGTTATGCGTTATGCGTTATGCGTTATGCGTTATGCGATATGCGTTGTGCGTTATGCGTTATGCGTGATCCGTTATGCGTTAAGCATTGTGCGTTTTGCTGTATTCGTTATGCGTTGTGCGTTATACGTTTGCGTTATGCGTTATGCGTTATGCGTTATGCATTTTCAGTTATGCGCCATGCGTTATGCGTTATGCGTTATGCGTTATGCGTTATGCGTTATACATTTTCAGTTATGCGCCATGCGTTATGCGTTATGCGATATGCGTTGTGCGTTATGCGTTATGCGTGATCCGTTATGCGTTAAGCATTGTGCGTTTTGCTGTATTCGTTATGCGTTATGCGTTATGCGTTATGCGTTATGCGTTATGCGGTATGCGTTATGTGTTATGCATTATGCGTTATGCGTTATGCCTGATCCGTAAGGCGTTATGCGTTATGCGTTATGCGTTATGCGTTATGCGTTATGCGTTATGCGTTATGCGTTATGCGTTATGCGTTATGCGTTATGCGTTATGCGTTATGCGTTATGCGTTATGCGTTATGCATTTTGAGTTATGCGCCATGCGTTATGCGTTATGCGTTATGCGTTATGCGTTATGCATTTTGAGTTATGCGCCATGCGTTATGCGTTATGCGTTATGCGTTATGCGATATGCGTTGTGCGTTATGCGTTATGCGTGATCCGTTATGCGTTAAGCATTATGCGTTTTGCTGTATTCGTTATGCGTTGTGCGTTATACGTTTGCGTTATGCGTTATGCGTTATGCGTTATGCTTTATGCATTTTGAGTTGTGCGCCATGCGTTATGCGTTATGCGATATGCGTTGTGCGTTATGCGTTATGCGTTATGCGTTATGCGTTATGCGTTATGCGTTATGCGTTATGCGTTATGCGTTATGCGTTATGCGTTATGCGTTATGCGTTATGCGTTATGCGTTATGCATTTTGAGTTATGCGCCATGCGTTATGCGTTATGCGTTATGCGATATGCGTTGTGCGTTATGCGTTATGCGTCATGCGTTATGCGTGATCCGTTATGCGTTTTGCTGTATTCGTTATGCGTTGTGCGTTATACGTTTGCGTTATGCGTTATGCGTTATGCGTTATGCGTTATGCATTTTGAGTTATGCGCCATGCCTTATGCGTTATGCGTTATGCGTTATGCGATATGCGTTCTGCGTTATGCGTTATGCGTGATCCGTTATGCGTTAAGCATTATTCGTTTTGCTGTATTCGTTATGCGTTGTGCGTTATACGTTTGCGTTATGCGTTATGCGTTATGCATTTTGAGTTATGCGCCATGCGTTATGCGTTATGCGTTATGCGTTATGCGATATGCGTTGTGCGTTATGCGTTATGCGTTATGCGTTATGCGTTATGCGTTATGCGTTATGCGTTATGCGTTATGCGTTATGCGTTATGCGTTATGCGGTATGCGTTATGTGTTATGCATTATGCGTTATGCGTTATGCCTGATCCGTAAGGCGTTATGCGTTATGCGTTATGCGTTATGCGTTATGCGTTATGCATTTTGAGTTATGCGCCATGCGTTTTGCGTTATGCGTTATGCGTTATGCGTTATGCGATATGCGTTGTGCGTTATGCGTTATGCAATATGCGTTATGGGTTATGCGTTATGCGTTATGCGATATGCGTTATGCGTTATACGTTATGCTTTATGCTTTATGCGTTATGCGTTATGCGTTATGAGTGATCCGACATGCGTTATGCGTTATGCGTTATGCGTTATGCGTTATGCGTTATGCGTTATGTGTTATGCGTTATGCGTTATGCGTTATGCGTTATGCGTTATGCGGTATGCGTTATGTGTTATGCATTATGCGTTATGCGTTATGCCTGATCCGTAAGGCGTTATGCGTTATGCGTTATGCGTTATGCGTTATGCGTTATGCGTTATGCGTTATGCGTTATGCGTTATGCGTTATGTGTTATGCATTATGCGTTATGCGTTATGCCTGATCCGTTAGGCGTTATGCGTTATACGGTATGCGTTATGCGTTATGCGTTATGCGTTATGCGTTATGCTCTATACGTTATGCGTTATGCGTTATGCGTGATCCGTTATGTGTTAGGCGATATACGTTTTGCGGTAATCGTTATGCGTTATGCGTTATCCGTTGTTCGTTATGCGTTGTGCGTTATACGTTTGCGTTATGCATTATGCGTTATGCGTTATACGGTATGCGTTATGCGTTATACGTTATGCGTTATGCGTTATGCGATAAGCGTTATGCGTTATGCGTTAAGCATTATGCTTTATGCGTTATGCGTTATGAGTTACACGTTATGCGTTATTCGATATGCGTTATGCGTTATGCGTTATGCGTTATGCGTTATGCGTGATCCGTTATGCGTTATGCGTTATGCATTTTGAGTTATGCGCCATGCGTTATGCGTTATGCGATATGCGTTGTGCGTTATGCGTTATGCGTTATGCGTTATGCGTTATGCGTTATGCGTTATGCATTTTGAGTTATGCGCCATGCGTTATGCGTTATGCGTTATGCGTTATGCGATATGCGTTGTGCGTTATGCGTTATGCGTGATCCGTTATGCGTTAAGCATTATGCGTTTTGCTGTATTCGTTATGCGTTGTGCGTTATACGTTTGCGTTATGCGTTATGCGTTATGCGTTATGCATTTTGAGTTGTGCGCCATGCGTTATGCGTTATGCGATATGCGTTGTGCGTTATGCGTTATGCGTTATGCGTTATGCGTTATGCGTTATGCGTTATGCGTTATGCGTTATGCGTTATGCGTTATGCGTTATGCGTTATGCGTTATGCGTTATGCATTTTGAGTTATGCGCCATGCGTTATGCGTTATGCGTTATGCGTTATGCGTTATGCGATATGCGTTGTGCGTTATGCGTTATGCGTGATCCGTTATGCGTTAAGCATTATGCGTTTTGCTGTATTCGTTATACGTTGTGCGTTATACGTTTGCGTTATGCGTTATGCGTTATGCATTTTGAGTTATGCGCCATGCGTTATGCGTTATGCGTTTTGAGTTATGCGCCATGCGTTTTGCGTTATGCGTTATGCGTTATGCGTTATGCGATATGCGTTGTGCGTTATGCGTTATGCGGTATGCGTTATGGGTTATGCGTTATGCGTTATGCGATATGCGTTATGCGTTATACGTTATGCTTTATGCTTTATGCGTTATGCGTTATGCGTTATGAGTGATCCGACATGCGTTATGCGTTATGCGTTATGCGTTATGCGTTATGCGTTATGCGTTATGTGTTATGCGTTATGCGTTATGCGTTATGCGTTATGCGTTATGCGGTATGCGTTATGCGTTATGTGTTATGCATTATGCGTTATGCGTTATGCCTGATCCGTTAGGCGTTATGCGTTATACGGTATGCGTTATGCGTTATGCGTTATGCGTTATGCTCTATACGTTATGCGTTATGCGTTATGCGTTATGCGTTATGCGTTATGCGTTATGCGTTATGCATTTTGAGTTATGCGCCATGCGTTATGCGTTATGCGTTATGCGTTATGCGTTATGCGATATGCGTTGTGCGTTATGCGTTATGCGTGATCCGTTATGCGTTAAGCATTATGCGTTTTGCTGTATTCGTTATACGTTGTGCGTTATACGTTTGCGTTATGCGTTATGCGTTATGCGTTATGCATTTTGAGTTATGCGCCATGCGTTATGCGTTATGCGTTATGCGTTATGCGATATGCGTTGTGCGTTATGCGTTATGCGTTATGCGTTATGCGTTATGCGTTATGCGTTATGCGTTTTGAGTTATGCGCCATGCGTTATGCGTTATGCGATATGCGTTGTGCGTTATGCGTTATGCGTTATGCGTTATGCGTTATGCGGTATGCGTTATGCATTTTGAGTTATGCGCCATGCGTTATGCGTTATGCGTTATGCGTTATGCGATATGCGTTGTGCGTTATGCGTTATGCGTGATCCGTTATGCGTTAGGCATTATGCGTTTTGCTGTATTCATTATGCGTTGTGCGTTATACGTTTGCGTTATGCGTTGTGCGTTATGCGTTATGCGTGATACGTTATGCGTTAGGCATTATGCGTTTTGCTGTATTCATTATGCGTTGTGCGTTATACGTTTGCGTTATGCGTTATGCGTTATGCATTTTGAGTTATGCGACATGCGTTATGCGTTATGCGTTATGCGATATGCGTTATGAGTGATCCGACATGCGTTATGCGCCATGCGTTATGCGTTATGCGTTATGCGTTATGCGATATGCGTTGTGCGTTATGCGTTATGCGTGATCCGTTATGCGTTAGGCATTATGCGTTTTGCTGTATTCATTATGCGTTGTGCGTTATACGTTTGCGTTATGCGTTATGCGTTATGCGTTATGCATTTTGAGTTATGCGCCATGCGTTATGCGTTATGCGTTATGCGTTATGCATTATGCTTTATGCGTTATGCGTTATGAGTCACACGTTATGCGTTATTCGATATGCGTTATGCGTTATGCGTTATGCGTTATGCGTTATGCGTTATGCGATATGCGTTGTGCGTTATGCGTTATGCGTTATGCGTTATGCGTTATGCGTTATGCGATATGCGTTAAGCATTATGCTTTATGCGTTATGCGTTATGAGTTACACGTTATGCGTTATTCGATATGCGTTATGCGTTATGCGTTATGCGTTATGCGTTATGCGTTATGCGTTATGCGTGACCCGTTATGCGTTAAGCATTATGCGTTTTGCTGTATTCGTTATGCGTTGTGCGTTATACGTTTGCGTTATGCGTTATGCGTTATGAATTTTGAGTTATGGGCCATGCGTTATGCGTTATGCGTTATGCGTTATGCGATATGCGTTGTGCGTTATGCGTTATGCGTGATCCGTTATGCGTTAAGCATTGTGCGTTTTGCTGTATTCGTTATGCGTTGTGCGTTATACGTTTGCGTTATGCGTTATGCGTTATGCGTTATGCATTTTCAGTTATGCGCCATGCGTTATGCGTTATGCGTTATGCGTTATGCGTTATGCGTTATGCGTTATGCATTTTCAGTTATGCGCCATGCGTTATGCGTTATGCGTTATGCGTTATGCGATATGCGTTGTGCGTTATGCGTTATGCGTTATGCGTTATGCGTTATGCGATATGCGTTGTGCGTTATGCGTTTTGCGTTATGCGTTATGCGTTAAGCATTATGCTTTATGCGTTATGCGTTATGAGTTACACGTTATGCGTTATTCGATATGCGTTATGCGTTATGCGTTATGCGTTATGCGTGATCCGTTATGCGTTTTGCTGTATTCGTTATGCGTTGTGCGTTATACGTTTGCGTTATGCGTTATGCGTTATGCGTTATGCGTTATGCGTTATGCGTTATGCGATATGCGTTGTGCGTTATGCGTTATGCGTTATGCGATATGCGTTGTGCGTTATGCGTTATGCGTTATGTGTTATGCGTTATGCGTTATGCGATATGCGTTATGCGTTATGCATTTTGAGTTATGCGCCATGCGTTATGCGTTATGCGTTATGCGATATGCGTTATGCGTTATGCGTTATGCGTTATGCGTTATGCGTTATGCGTTATGCGTTATGCATTTTGAGTTATGCGCCATGCGTTATGCGTTATGCGTTATGCGTTATGCGATATGCGTTGTGCGTTATGCGTTATGCGTGATCCGTTATGCGTTAAGCATTATGCGTTTTGCTGTATTCGTTATGCGTTGTGCGTTATACGTTTGCGTTATGCGTTATGCGTTATGCATTTTGAGTTATGCGCCATGCGTTATGCGTTATGCGTTATGCCATATGCGTTGTGCGTTATGCGTTATGCGTTATGCGTTATGCGTTATGCGTTATGCGTTATGCGTTATGCGTTATGCATTTTGAGGTATGCGCCATGCGTTATGCGTTATGCGTTATGCGTTATGCGATATGCGTTGTGCGTTATGCGTTATGCGATATGCGTTGTGCGTTATGCGTTATGCGTTATGCGTTATGCGTTACGCGTTATGCGTTATGCGTTATGCGTTATGCATTTTGAGTTATGCGCCATGCGTTTTGCGTTATGCGTTATGCGTTATGCGTTATGCGTTATGCGTTATGCGTTATGCATTTTGAGTTATGCGCCATGCGTTTTGCGTTATGCGTTATGCGTTATGCGTTATGCGATATGCGTTGTGCGTTATGCGTTATGCGTTATGCGTTATGCGTTATGCGTTATGCGTTATGCGTTATGCGTTATGCGTTATGCGTTATGCGTTATGCGTTATGCGTTATGCGTTATGGGTTATGCGTTATGCGTTATGCGATATGCGTTATGCGTTATACGTTATGCTTTATGCTTTATGCGTTATGCGCTATGCGTTATGCATTATGCGTTATGCGTTATGCCTGATCCGTTAGGCGTTATGCGTTATACGGTATGCGTTATGCGTTATGCGTTATGCGTTATGCTCTATACGTTATGCGTTATGCGTTATGCGTGATCCGTTATGTGTTAGGCGATATACGTTTTGCGGTATTCGTTATGCGTTATGCGTTATGCGTTATCCGTTGTTCGTTATGCGTTGTGCGTTATACGTTTGCGTTATGCATTATGCGTTATGCGTTATACGGTATGCGTTATGCGTTATACGTTATGCGTTATGCGTTATGCGATAAGCGTTATGCGTTATGCGTTAAGCATTATGCTTTATGCGTTATGCGTTATGAGTTACACGTTATGCGTTATTCGATATGCGTTATGCGTTATGCGTTATGCGTTATGCGTTATGCGTTATGCGTGATCCGTTATGCGTTATGCGTTATGCATTTTGAGTTATGCGCCATGCGTTATGCGTTATGCGATATGCGTTGTGCGTTATGCGTTATGCGTTATGCGTTATGCGTTATGCGTTATGCGTTATGCATTTTGAGTTATGCGCCATGCGTTATGCGTTATGCGTTATGCGTTATGCGATATGCGTTGTGCGTTATGCGTTATGCGTTATGCGTTATGCGTTATGCGTTATGCGTTATGCGTTATGCGTTATGCGTTATGCGTTATGCGTTATGCGTTATGCGTTATGCGTTATGGGTTATGCGTTATGCGTTATGCGATATGCGTTATGCGTTATACGTTATGCTTTATGCTTTATGCGTTATGCGTTATGCGTTATGAGTGATCCGACATGCGTTATGCGTTATGCGTTATGCGTTATGCGTTATGTGTTATGCGTTATGCGTTATGCGTTATGCGTTATGCGTTATGCGTTATGCGTTATGCGGTATGCGTTATGTGTTATGCATTATGCGTTATGCGTTATGCCTGATCCGTAAGGCGTTATGCGTTATGCGTTATGCGTTATGCGTTATGCGTTATGCGTTATGCGTCATGCGTTATGCGTTATGCGTTATGCGTTATGCGTTATGTGTTATGCATTATGCGTTATGCGTTATGCCTGATCCGTTAGGCGTTATGCGTTATACGGTATGCGTTATGCGTTATGCGTTATACGTTATGCTCTATACGTTATGCGTTATGCGTTATGCGTGATCCGTTATGTGTTAGGCGATATACGTTTTGCGGTATTCGTTATGCGTTATGCGTTATGCGTTATCCGTTGTTCGTTATGCGTTGTGCGTTATACGTTTGCGTTATGCATTATGCGTTATGCGTTATACGGTATGCGTTATGCGTTATACGTTATGCGTTATGCGTTATGCGATAAGCGTTATGCGTTATGCGTTAAGCATTATGCTTTATGCGTTATGCGTTATGAGTTACACGTTATGCGTTATTCGATATGCGTTATGCGTTATGCGTTATGCGTTATGCGTTATGCGTTATGCGTGATCCGTTATGCGTTATGCGTTATGCATTTTGAGTTATGCGCCATGCGTTATGCGTTATGCGATATGCGTTGTGCGTTATGCGTTATGCGTTATGCGTTATGCGTTATGCGTTATGCATTTTGAGTTATGCGCCATGCGTTATGCGTTATGCGTTATGCGTTATGCGTTATGCGTTATGCGTTATGTGTTATGCGTTATGCGTTATGCGTTATGCGTTATGCGTTATGCGTTATGCGTTATGCGTTATGCGTTATGCGGTATGCGTTATGTGTTATGCATTATGCGTTATGCGTTATGCCTGATCCGTAAGGCGTTATGCGTTATGCGTTATGCGTTATGCGTTATGCGTTATGCGTCATGCGTTATGCGTTATGCGTTATGCGTTATGCGTTATGCGTTATGTGTTATGCATTATGCGTTATGCGTTATGCCTGATCCGTTAGGCGTTATGCGTTATACGGTATGCGTTATGCGTTATGCGTTATACGTTATGCTCTATACGTTATGCGTTATGCGTTATGCGTGATCCGTTATGTGTTAGGCGATATACGTTTTGCGGTATTCGTTATGCGTTATGCGTTATGCGTTATCCGTTGTTCGTTATGCGTTGTGCGTTATACGTTTGCGTTATGCATTATGCGTTATGCGTTATACGGTATGCGTTATGCGTTATACGTTATGCGTTATGCGTTATGCGATAAGCGTTATGCGTTATGCGTTAAGCATTAAGCTTTATGCGTTATGCGTTATGAGTTACACGTTATGCGTTATTCGATATGCGTTATGCGTTATGCGTTATGCGTTATGCGTTATGCGTGATCCGTTATGCGTTATGCGTTATGCATTTTGAGTTATGCGCCATGCGTTATGCGTTATGCGATATGCGTTGTGCGTTATGCGTTATGCGTTATGCGTTATGCGTTATGCGTTATGCGTTATGCATTTTGAGTTATGCGCCATGCGTTATGCGTTATGCGTTATGCGTTATGCGATATGCGTTGTGCGTTATGCGTTATGCGTTATGCGTTATGCGTTATGCGTTATGCGTTATGCGTTATGCGTTATGCGTTATGCGTTATGCGTTATGCATTTTGAGTTATGCGCCATGCGTTATGCCTTATGCGTTATGCGATATGCGTTGTGCGTTATGCGTTATGCGTTATGCGTTATGCGTGATCCGTTATGCGTTTTGCTGTATTCGTTATGCGTTGTGCGTTATACGTTTGCGTTATGCGTTATGCGTTATGCGTTATGCGTTATGCATTTTGAGTTATGCGCCATGCGTTATGCGTTATGCGATATGCGTTGTGCGTTATGCGTTATGCGTTATGCGTTATGCGTTATGCGTTATGCGTTATGCATTTTGAGTTATGCGCCATGCGTTATGCGTTATGCGTTATGCGATATGCGTTGTGCGTTATGCGTTATGCGTGATCCGTTATGCGTTAAGCATTATGCGTTTTGCTGTATTCGTTATGCGTTGTGCGTTATACGTTTGCGTTATGCGTTATGCGTTATGCATTTTGAGTTATGCGCCATGCGTTATGCGTTATGCGTTATGCGTTATGCGATATGCGTTGTGCGTTATGCGTTATGCGTTATGCGTTATGCGTTATGCGTTATGCGTTATGCGTTATGCGTTATGCGTTATGCGGTATGCGTTATGTGTTATGCATTATGCGTTATGCGTTATGCCTGATCCGTAAGGCGTTATGCGTTATGCGTTATGCGTTATGCGTTATGCGTTATGCGTTATGCGTTATGCGTTATGCGTTATGCGTTATGCATTTTGAGTTATGCGTTATGCGTTATGCGTTATGCGTGACCCGTTATGCGTTAAGCATTATGCGTTTTGCTGTATTCGTTATGCGTTGTGCGTTATACGTTTGCGTTATGCGTTATGCGTTATGCGTTATGCGTTATGCATTTTGAGTTATGCGTTATGCGTTATGCGATATGCGTTGTGCGTTATGCGTTATGCGTTATGCGTGATCCGTTATGCGTTAAGCATTATGCGTTTTGCTGTATTCGTTATGCGTTGTGCGTTATACGTTTGCGTTATGCGTTATGCGTTATGCGTTATGAATTTTGAGTTATGCGCCATGCGTTATGCGTTATGCGTTATGCGTTATGGGATATGCGTTGTGCGTTATGCGTTATGCGTGATCCGTTATGCGTTAAGCATTGTGCGTTTTGCTGTATTCGTTATGCGTTGTGCGTTATACGTTTGCGTTATGCGTTATGCGTTATGCGTTATGCATTTTCAGTTATGCGCCATGCGTTATGCGTTATGCGTTATGCGTTATGCGATATGCGTTGTGCGTTATGCGTTATGCGTTATGCGTTATGCGTTATGCGTTATGCGTTATGCGTTATGCGTTATGCGTTATGCGTTATGCGTTATGCGTTATGCGGTATGCGTTATGTGTTATGCATTATGCGTTATGCGTTATGCCTGATCCGTTAGGCGTTATGCGTTATGCCTGATCCGTAAGGCGTTATGCGTTATGCGTTATGCGTTATGCGTTATGCGTTATGCGTCATGCGTTATGCGTTATGCGTTATGCGTTATGCGTTATGCGTTATGTGTTATGCATTATGCGTTATGCGTTATGCCTGATCCGTTAGGCGTTATGCGTTATACGGTATGCGTTATGCGTTATGCGTTATACGTTATGCTCTATACGTTATGCGTTATGCGTTATGCGTGATCCGTTATGTGTTAGGCGATATACGTTTTGCGGTATTCGTTATGCGTTATGCGTTATGCGTTATCCGTTGTTCGTTATGCGTTGTGCGTTATACGTTTGCGTTATGCATTATGCGTTATGCGTTATACGGTATGCGTTATGCGTTATACGTTATGCGTTATGCGTTATGCGATAAGCGTTATGCGTTATGCGTTAAGCATTAAGCTTTATGCGTTATGCGTTATGAGTTACACGTTATGCGTTATTCGATATGCGTTATGCGTTATGCGTTATGCGTTATGCGTTATGCGTGATCCGTTATGCGTTATGCGTTATGCATTTTGAGTTATGCGCCATGCGTTATGCGTTATGCGATATGCGTTGTGCGTTATGCGTTATGCGTTATGCGTTATGCGTTATGCGTTATGCGTTATGCATTTTGAGTTATGCGCCATGCGTTATGCGTTATGCGTTATGCGTTATGCGATATGCGTTGTGCGTTATGCGTTATGCGTTATGCGTTATGCGTTATGCGTTATGCGTTATGCGTTATGCGTTATGCGTTATGCGTTATGCGTTATGCGTTATGCATTTTGAGTTATGCGCCATGCGTTATGCCTTATGCGTTATGCGATATGCGTTGTGCGTTATGCGTTATGCGTTATGCGTTATGCGTGATCCGTTATGCGTTTTGCTGTATTCGTTATGCGTTGTGCGTTATACGTTTGCGTTATGCGTTATGCGTTATGCGTTATGCGTTATGCATTTTGAGTTATGCGCCATGCGTTATGCGTTATGCGATATGCGTTGTGCGTTATGCGTTATGCGTTATGCGTTATGCGTTATGCGTTATGCGTTATGCGTTATGCATTTTGAGTTATGCGCCATGCGTTATGCGTTATGCGTTATGCGATATGCGTTGTGCGTTATGCGTTATGCGTGATCCGTTATGCGTTAAGCATTATGCGTTTTGCTGTATTCGTTATGCGTTGTGCGTTATACGTTTGCGTTATGCGTTATGCGTTATGCATTTTGAGTTATGCGCCATGCGTTATGCGTTATGCGTTATGCGTTATGCGATATGCGTTGTGCGTTATGCGTTATGCGTTATGCGTTATGCGTTATGCGTTATGCGTTATGCGTTATGCGTTATGCGTTATGCGTTATGCGGTATGCGTTATGTGTTATGCATTATGCGTTATGCGTTATGCCTGATCCGTAAGGCGTTATGCGTTATGCGTTATGCGTTATGCGTTATGCGTTATGCGTTATGCGTTATGCGTTATGCGTTATGCATTTTGAGTTATGCGTTATGCGTTATGCGTTATGCGTGACCCGTTATGCGTTAAGCATTATGCGTTTTGCTGTATTCGTTATGCGTTGTGCGTTATACGTTTGCGTTATGCGTTATGCGTTATGCGTTATGCGTTATGCATTTTGAGTTATGCGTTTTGCGTTATGCGATATGCGTTGTGCGTTATGCGTTATGCGTTATGCGTGATCCGTTATGCGTTAAGCATTATGCGTTTTGCTGTATTCGTTATGCGTTGTGCGTTATACGTTTGCGTTATGCGTTATGCGTTATGCGTTATGAATTTTGAGTTATGCGCCATGCGTTATGCGTTATGCGTTATGCGTTATGCGATATGCGTTGTGCGTTATGCGTTATGCGTGATCCGTTATGCGTTAAGCATTGTGCGTTTTGCTGTATTCGTTATGCGTTGTGCGTTATACGTTTGCGTTATGCGTTATGCGTTATGCGTTATGCATTTTCAGTTATGCGCCATGCGTTATGCGTTATGCGTTATGCGTTATGCGATATGCGTTGTGCGTTATGCGTTATGCGTTATGCGTTATGCGTTATGCGTTATGCGTTATGCGTTATGCGTTATGCGTTATGCGTTATGCGTTATGCGTTATGCGTTATGCGGTATGCGTTATGTGTTATGCATTATGCGTTATGCGTTATGCCTGATCCGTAAGGCGTTATGCGTTATGCGTTATGCGTTATGCGTTATGCGTTATGCGTTATGCATTTTGAGTTATGCGCCATGCGTTTTGCGTTATGCGTTATGCGTTATGCGTTATGCGATATGCGTTGTGCGTTATGCGTTATGCGGTATGCGTTATGGGTTATGCGTTATGCGTTATGCGATATGCGTTATGCGTTATACGTTATGCTTTATGCTTTATGCGTTATGCGTTATGCGTTATGAGTGATCCGACATGCGTTATGCGTTATGCGTTATGCGTTATGCGTTATGCGTTATGCGTTATGTGTTATGCGTTATGCGTTATGCGTTATGCGTTATGCGTTATGCGGTATGCGTTATGTGTTATGCATTATGCGTTATGCGTTATGCCTGATCCGTAAGGCGTTATGCGTTATGCGTTATGCGTTATGCGTTATGCGTTATGCGTTATGCGTTATGCGTTATGCGTTATGCGTTATGCGTTATGTGTTATGCATTATGCGTTATGCGTTATGCCTGATCCGTTAGGCGTTATGCGTTATACGGTATGCGTTATGCGTTATGCGTTATGCGTTATGCTCTATACGTTATGCGTTATGCGTTATGCGTGATCCGTTATGTGTTAGGCGATATACGTTTTGCGGTATTCGTTATGCGTTATGCGTTATGCGTTATCCGTTGTTCGTTATGCGTTGTGCGTTATACGTTTGCGTTATGCATTATGCGTTATGCGTTATACGGTATGCGTTATGCGTTATACGTTATGCGTTATGCGTTATGCGATAAGCGTTATGCGTTATGCGTTAAGCATTATGCTTTATGCGTTATGCGTTATGAGTTACACGTTATGCGTTATTCGATATGCGTTATGCGTTATGCGTTATGCGTTATGCGTTATGCGTTATGCGTTATGCGTGATCCGTTATGCGTTATGCGTTATGCATTTTGAGTTATGCGCCATGCGTTATGCGTTATGCGATATGCGTTGTGCGTTATGCGTTATGCGTTATGCGTTATGCGTTATGCGTTATGCGTTATGCGTTATGCATTTTGAGTTATGCGCCATGCGTTATGCGTTATGCGTTATGCGTTATGCGATATGCGTTGTGCGTTATGCGTTATGCGTGATCCGTTATGCGTTAAGCATTATGCGTTTTGCTGTATTCGTTATGCGTTGTGCGTTATACGTTTGCGTTATGCGTTATGCGTTATGCGTTATGCGTTATGCATTTTGAGTTGTGCGCCATGCGTTATGCGTTATGCGATATGCGTTGTGCGTTATGCGTTATGCGTTATGCGTTATGCGTTATGCGTTATGCGTTATGCGTTATGCGTTATGCGTTATGCGTTATGCGTTATGCGTTATGCGTTATGCGTTATGCGTTATGCGTTATGCATTTTGAGTTATGCGCCATGCGTTATGCGTTATGCGTTATGCGTTATGCGTTATGCGATATGCGTTGTGCGTTATGCGTTATGCGTGATCCGTTATGCGTTAAGCATTATGCGTTTTGCTGTATTCGTTATACGTTGTGCGTTATACGTTTGCGTTATGCGTTATGCGTTATGCATTTTGAGTTATGCGCCATGCGTTATGCGTTATGCGTTTTGAGTTATGCGCCATGCGTTTTGCGTTATGCGTTATGCGTTATGCGTTATGCGTTATGCGTTATGCGTGATCCGTTATGCGTTATGCGTTATGCATTTTGAGTTATGCGCCATGCGTTATGCGTTATGCGATATGCGTTGTGCGTTATGCGTTATGCGTTATGCGTTATGCGTTATGCGTTATGCGTTATGCATTTTGAGTTATGCGCCATGCGTTATGCGTTATGCGTTATGCGTTATGCGTTATGCGATATGCGTTGTGCGTTATGCGTTATGCGTGATCCGTTATGCGTTAAGCATTATGCGTTTTGCTGTATTCGTTATGCGTTGTGCGTTATACGTTTGCGTTATGCGTTATGCGTTATGCGTTATGCGTTATGCATTTTGAGTTGTGCGCCATGCGTTATGCGTTATGCGATATGCGTTGTGCGTTATGCGTTATGCGTTATGCGTTATGCGTTATGCGTTATGCGTTATGCGTTATGCGTTATGCGTTATGCGTTATGCGTTATGCGTTATGCGTTATGCGTTATGCGTTATGCATTTTGAGTTATGCGCCATGCGTTATGCGTTATGCGTTATGCGTTATGCGTTATGCGATATGCGTTGTGCGTTATGCGTTATGCGTGATCCGTTATGCGTTAAGCATTATGCGTTTTGCTGTATTCGTTATACGTTGTGCGTTATACGTTTGCGTTATGCGTTATGCGTTATGCGTTATGCATTTTGAGTTATGCGCCATGCGTTATGCGTTATGCGTTATGCGTTATGCGATATGCGTTGTGCGTTATGCGTTATGCGTTATGCGTTATGCGTTATGCGTTATGCGTTATGCGTTTTGAGTTATGCGCCATGCGTTATGCGTTATGCGATATGCGTTGTGCGTTATGCGTTATGCGTTATGCGTTATGCGTTATGCGTTATGCGGTATGCGTTATGCATTTTGAGTTATGCGCCATGCGTTATGCGTTATGCGTTATGCGTTATGCGATATGCGTTGTGCGTTATGCGTTATGCGTGATCCGTTATGCGTTAGGCATTATGCGTTTTGCTGTATTCATTATGCGTTGTGCGTTATACGTCTGCGTTATGCGTTATGCGTTATGCATTTTGAGTTATGCGCCATGCGTTATGCGTTATGCGTTATGCGTTATGCGTTATGCGTTATGCGTTATGCGTTATGCGTTATGCGTTATGCGTTATGCGTTATGCGGTATGCGTTATGTGTTATGCATTATGCGTTATGCGTTATGCCTGATCCGTAAGGCGTTATGCGTTATGCGTTATGCGTTATGCGTTATGCGTTATGCATTTTGAGTTATGCGCCATGCGTTTTGCGTTATGCGTTATGCGTTATGCGTTATGCGATATGCGTTGTGCGTTATGCGTTATGCGGTATGCGTTATGGGTTATGCGTTATGCGTTATGCGATATGCGTTATGCGTTATACGTTATGCTTTATGCTTTATGCGTTATGCGTTATGCGTTATGAGTGATCCGACATGCGTTATGCGTTATGTGTTATGCGTTATGCGTTATGCGTTATGCGTTATGTGTTATGCGTTATGCGTTATGCGTTATGCGTTATGCGTTATGCGGTATGCGTTATGTGTTATGCATTATGCGTTATGCGTTATGCCTGATCCGTAAGGCGTTATGCGTTATGCGTTATGCGTTATGCGTTATGCGTTATGCGTTATGCGTTATGCGTTATGCGTTATGCGTTATGTGTTATGCATTATGCGTTATGCGTTATGCCTGATCCGTTAGGCGTTATGCGTTATACGGTATGCGTTATGCGTTATGCGTTATGCGTTATGCTCTATACGTTATGCGTTATGCGTTATGCGTGATCCGTTATGTGTTAGGCGATATACGTTTTGCGGTATTCGTTATGCGTTATGCGTTATGCGTTATCCGTTGTTCGTTATGCGTTGTGCGTTATACGTTTGCGTTATGCATTATGCGTTATGCGTTATACGGTATGCGTTATGCGTTATACGTTATGCGTTATGCGTTATGCGATAAGCGTTATGCGTTATGCGTTAAGCATTATGCTTTATGCGTTATGCGTTATGAGTTACACGTTATGCGTTATTCGATATGCGTTATGCGTTATGCGTTATGCGTTATGCGTTATGCGTGATCCGTTATGCGTTATGCGTTATGCATTTTGAGTTATGCGCCATGCGTTATGCGTTATGCGATATGCGTTGTGCGTTATGCGTTATGCGTTATGCGTTATGCGTTATGCGTTATGCGTTATGCATTTTGAGTTATGCGCCATGCGTTATGCGTTATGCGTTATGCGTTATGCGATATGCGTTGTGCGTTATGCGTTATGCGTGATCCGTTATGCGTTAAGCATTATGCGTTTTGCTGTATTCGTTATGCGTTGTGCGTTATACGTTTGCGTTATGCGTTATGCGTTATGCGTTATGCGTTATGCATTTTGAGTTGTGCGCCATGCGTTATGCGTTATGCGATATGCGTTGTGCGTTATGCGTTATGCGTTATGCGTTATGCGTTATGCGTTATGCGTTATGCGTTATGCGTTATGCGTTATGCATTTTGAGTTATGCGCCATGCTTTATGCGTTATGCGTTATGCGTTATGCGTTATGCGATATGCGTTGTGCGTTATGCGTTATGCGTGATCCGTTATGCGTTAAGCATTATGCGTTTTGCTGTATTCGTTATACGTTGTGCGTTATACGTTTGCGTTATGCGTTATGCGTTATGCATTTTGAGTTATGCGCCATGCGTTATGCGTTATGCGTTTTGAGTTATGCGCCATGCGTTTTGCGTTATGCGTTATGCGTTATGCGATATGCGTTGTGCGTTATGCGTTATGCGGTATGCGTTATGGGTTATGCGTTATGCGTTATGCGATATGCGTTATGCGTTATACGTTATGCTTTATGCTTTATGCGTTATGCGTTATGCGTTATGAGTGATCCGACATGCGTTATGCGTTATGCGTTATGCGTTATGCGTTATGCGTTATGTGTTATGCGTTATGCGTTATGCGTTATGCGTTATGCGTTATGCGGTATGCGTTATGCGTTATGTGTTATGCATTATGCGTTATGCGTTATGCCTGATCCGTTAGGCGTTATGCGTTATACGGTATGCGTTATGCGTTATGCGTTATGCGTTATGCTCTATACGTTATGCGTTATGCGTTATGCGTGATCCGTTATGTGTTAGGCGATATACGTTTTGCGGTATTCGTTATGCGTTATGCGTTATGCGTTATCCGTTGTTCGTTATGCGTTGTGCGTTATACGTTTGCGTTATGCATTATGCGTTATGCGTTATACGGTATGCGTTATGCGTTATACGTTATGCGTTATGCGTTATGCGATAAGCGTTATGCGTTATGCGTTAAGCATTATGCTTTATGCGTTATGCGTTATGAGTTACACGTTATGCGTTATTCGATATGCGTTATGCGTTATGCGTTATGCGTTATGCGTTATGCGTTATACGTGATCCGTTATGCGTTATGCGTAATGCATTTTGAGTTATGCGCCATGCGTTATGCGTTATGCGATATGCGTTGTGCGTTATGCGTTATGCGTTATGCGTTATGCGTTATGCGTTATGCGTTATGCGTTATGCGTTATGCATTTTGAGTTATGCGCCATGCGTTATGCGTTATGCGTTATGCGTTATGCGATATGCGTTGTGCGTTATGCGTTATGCGTGATCCGTTATGCGTTAAGCATTATGCGTTTTGCTGTATTCGTTATGCGTTGTGCGTTATACGTTTGCGTTATGCGTTATGCGTTATGCGTTATGCGTTATGCATTTTGAGTTGTGCGCCATGCGTTATGCGTTATGCGATATGCGTTGTGCGTTATGCGTTATGCGTTATGCGTTATGCGTTATGCGTTATGCGTTATGCGTTATGCGTTATGCGTTATGCGTTATGCGTTATGCGTTATGCGTTATGCATTTTGAGTTATGCGCCATGCGTTATGCGTTATGCGTTATGCGTTATGCGTTATGCGATATGCGTTGTGCGTTATGCGTTATGCGTGATCCGTTATGCGTTAAGCATTATGCGTTTTGCTGTATTCGTTATACGTTGTGCGTTATACGTTTGCGTTATGCGTTATGCGTTATGCGTTATGCATTTTGAGTTATGCGCCATGCGTTATGCGTTATGCGTTATGCGTTATGCGATATGCGTTGTGCGTTATGCGTTATGCGTTATGCGTTATGCGTTATGCGTTATGCGTTATGCGTTTTGAGTTATGCGCCATGCGTTATGCGTTATGCGATATGCGTTGTGCGTTATGCGTTATGCGTTATGCGTTATGCGTTATGCGGTATGCGTTATGCATTTTGAGTTATGCGCCATGCGTTATGCGTTATGCGTTATGCGTTATGCGATATGCGTTGTGCGTTATGCGTTATGCGTGATCCGTTATGCGTTAGGCATTATGCGTTTTGCTGTATTCATTATGCGTTGTGCGTTATACGTTTGCGTTATGCGTTATGCGTTATGCATTTTGAGTTATGCGCCATGCGTTATGCGTTATGCGTTATGCGTTATGCGATATGCGTTGTGCGTTATGCGTTATGCGTTATGCGTTATGCGTTATGCGTTATGCGTTATGCGTTATGCATTTTGAGGTATGCGCCATGCGTTATGCGTTATGCGTTATGCGATATGCGTTGTGCGTTATGCGTTATGCGATATGCGTTGTGCGTTATGCGTTATGCGTTATGCGTTATGCGTTATGCGTTATGCGTTATGCGTTATGCGTTATGCGTTATGCATTTTGAGTTATGCGACATGCGTTATGCGTTATGCGTTATGCGATATGCGTTATGAGTGATCCGACATGCGTTATGCGTTATGCGTTATGCGTTATGCGTTATGCGTTATGCGTTATGCGTTATGTGTTATGCGTTATGCGTTATGCGTTATGCGTTATGCGTTATGCGGTATGCGTTATGTGTTATGCATTATGCGTTATGCGTTATGCCTGATCCGTAAGGCGTTATGCGTTATGCGTTATGCGTTATGCGTTATGCGTTATGCGTTATGCGTTATGCGTTATGCGTTATGCGTTATGCGTTATGCGTTATGCGTTATGCGTTATGCGTTATGCGTTATGCGTTATGCGTTATGCGTTATGCGTTATGCGTTATGCGTTATGCGTGAACCGTTATGCGTTAAGCATTATGCGTTTTGCTGTATTCGTTATGCGTTGTGCGTTATACGTTTGCGTAATGCGTTATGCGTTATGCAATATGCGATATGCGTTATGCGTTATGCATTTTGCGTTATGCGCCATGCGTTATGCGTTATGCGTTCTGCGTTATGCGTTATGCATTATGCGTTGTGCGTTATACGTTTGAGTTGTGCGTTATGCGTTATGCGTTATGCGTTATGCATTATGCATCATGCATAAAGCCTTATGCGGTAACGTTATGCGTTATGCGTTTTGCGTTATACGTTATGCGTTATGCGTTATGCGTTATGCGTTATGCGTTATGCGTTATGCGTTATGCGTTATGCGTTATACGTTGTACGTTATGCGATATGCGTTGTGCGTTATGCGTTATGCATTTTGAGTTATGCGCCATGCGTTATGCGTTATGCGTTATGCGTTATGCGATATGCGTTATGCGTTATGCGTTATGCGTTATGCGTTATGCGCTATGCGTTATGCGTTATGCGTTATGCGTTATGCGTTATGCGTTATGCGTTATGCGTTATGCGTTATGCGTTATGCGTTATGCGTTATGCGTTAAGCGTTATGCGTTATGCGTTATGCGTTATGCGTTATGCGTTATGCGTTATGCGTTATGTGTAATGCATTATGCGTTATGCGTTATGCCTGATCCGTTAGGCGTTATGCGTTATGCGTTATGCGTTATGCGTTATGCGTTATGCGTTATGCGTTATGCGCTATGCGTTATGCGTTATGCGTTATGCGTTATGCGTTATGCGTTATGCGTTATGCGTTATGCGTTATGCGTTATGCGTTATGCGTTATTCGTTATGCGTGAACCGTTATGCGTTAAGCATTATGCGTTTTGCTGTATTCGTTATGCGTTGTGCGTTATACGTTTGCGTTATGCGTTATGCGTTATGCAATATGCGATATGCGTTATGCGTTATGCATTTTGCGTTATGCGCCATGCGTTATGCGTTATGCGTTCTGCGTTATGCGTTATGCATTTTGCGTTGTGCGTTATACGTTTGAGTTGTGCGTTATGCGTTATGCGTTATGCGTTATGCATTATGCGTTATGCGTTATACGTTATGAGTTATGCGTTATGCGTTATGCGTTATGCGATATGCATCATGCATAAAGCCTTATGCGGTAACGTTATGCGTTATGCGTTTTGCGTTATACGTTATGCGTTATGCGTTATGCGTTATGCGTTATGCGTTATGCGTTATGCGTTATGCGTTATACGTTGTACGTTATGCGATATGCGTTGTGCGTTATGCGTTATGCATTTTGAGTTATGCGCCATGCGTTATGCGTTATGCGTTATGCGTTATGCGATATGCGTTGTGCGTTATGCGTTATGCGTGATCCGTTATGCGTTAAGCATTATGCGTTTTGCTGTATTCGTTATGCGTTGTGCGTTATACGTTTGCGTTATGCGTTATGCGTTATGCGTTATGCGTTATGCGTTATGCGTTATGCGTTATACGTTGTACGTTATGCGATATGCGTTGTGCGTTATGCATTTTGAGTTATGCGCCATGCGTTATGCGTTATGCGTTATGCGTTATGCGTTATGCGTTATGCGTTATGCGTTATGCGTTATGCGTTATGCGGTATGCGTTATGTGTTATGCGTTATGCGTTATGCGTTATGCGTTATGCGTTATGCGTTATGCGTTATGCGTTATGTGTTATGCATTATGCGTTATGCGTTATGCCTGATCCGTTAGGCGTTATGCGTTATGCGTTATGCGTTATGCGTTTTGCGTTATGCGTTATGCGTTATGCGCTATGCGTTATGCGTTATGCGTTATGCGTTATGCGTTATGCGTTATGCGTTATGCGTTATGCGTTATGCGTTATGCGTTATGCGTTATGCGTTATGCGTTATGCGTTATGCATTTTGAGTTATGCGCCATGCGTTATGCGTTATGCGTTATGCGTTATGCGATATGCGTTGTGCGTTATGCGTTATGCGTTATGCCGTATGCGTTATGCGTTATGCGTTATGCATTTTGCGTTATGCGCCATGCGTTATGCGTTATGCGTTATGCGTTATGCGTTATGCATTATGCGTTGTGCGTTATACGTTTGCGTTGTGCGTTATGCGTTATGCGTTATGCGTTATGCATTATGCGTTATGCGTTATACGTTATGAGTTATGCGTTATGCGTTATGCGTTATGCGATATGCATCATGCATAAAGCCTTATGCGGTAACGTTATGCGTTATGCGTTTTGCGTTATACGTTATGCGTTATGCGTTATGCGTTATGCATTATGCGATATGCGTTATGCGTTATGCGTTATGCGTTATGCGTTATGCGTTATGCGTTATGCGTTATGCGTTATGCGTTATGCGTTATGCGTTATGCGTTATGCGTGATCCGTTATGCGTTAAGCATTATGCGTTTTGCTGTATTCGTTATGCGTTGTGCGTTATACGTTTGCGTTATGCGTTATGCGTTATGCAATATGCGATATGCGTTATGCGTTATGCATTTTGCGTTATGCGCCATGCGTTATGCCTTATGCGTTATGCGTTATGCGTTATGCATTATGCGTTGTGCGTTATACGTTTGAGTTGTGCGTTATGCGTTATGCGTTATGCGTTATGCATTATGCGTTATGCGTTATACGTTATGAGTTATGCGTTATGCGTTATGCGTTATGCGATATGCATCATGCATAAAGCCTTATGCGGTAACGTTATGCGTTATGCGTTTTGCGTTATACGTTATGCGTTATGCGTTATGCGTAATGCATTATGCGTTATGCGTTATGCGTTATGCGTTATGCGTTATACGTTGTACGTTATGCGATATGCGTTGTGCGTTATGCGTTATGCATTTTGAGTTATGCGCCATGCGTAATGCGTTATGCGTTATGCGTTATGCGATATGCGTTGTGCGTTATGCGTTATGCGTGATCCGTTATGCGTTAAGCATTATGCGTTTTGCTGTATTCGTTATGCGTTGTGCGTTATACGTTTGCGTTATGCGTTATGCGTTATGCATTATGCGATATGCGTTATGCGTTATGCGTTATGCGTTATGCGTTATGCGTTATGCGTTATGCGTTATGCGTTATGCGTTATGCGTTATGCGTTATGCATTATGCGTTGTGCGTTATACGTTTGCGTTGTGCGTTATGCGTTATGCGTTATGCGTTATGCATTATGCGTTATGCGTTATACGTTATGAGTTATGCGTTATGCGTTATGCGTTATGCGATATGCATCATGCATAAAGCCTTATGCGGTAACGTTATGCGTTATGCGTTTTGCGTTATACGTTATGCGTTATGCGTTATGCGTTATGCATTATGCGATATGCGTTATGCGTTATGCGTTATGCGTTATGCGTTATGCGTTATGCGTTATGCGTTATGCGTTATGCGTTATGCGTTATGCGTGATCCGTTATGCGTTAAGCATTATGCGTATTGCTGTATTCGATATGCGTTGTGCGTTATACGTTTGCGTTATGCGTTATGCGTTATGCAATATGCGATATGCGTTATGCGTTATGCATTTTGCGTTATGCGCCATGCGTTATGCCTTATGCGTTATGCGTTATGCGTTATGCATTATGCGTTGTGCGTTATACGTTTGAGTTGTGCGTTATGCGTTATGCGTTATGCGTTATGCGTTATACGTTGTACGTTATGCGATATGCGTTGTGCGTTATGCGTTATGCATTTTGAGTTATGCGCCATGCGTAATGCGTTATGCGTTATGCGTTATGCGATATGCGTTGTGCGTTATGCGTTATGCGTGATCCGTTATGCGTTAAGCATTATGCGTTTTGCTGTATTCGTTATGCGTTGTGCGTTATACGTTTGCGTTATGCGTTATGCGTTATGCATTATGCGACATGCGTTATGCGTTATGCGTTATGCGTTATGCGTTATGCGTTATGCGTTATGCGTTATGCGTTATGCGTTATGCGTTATGCGTTATGCGTTATGCGTTATGCGTTATGCGTTATGCGTTATGCGTTATACGTTGTACGTTATGCGATATGCGTTGTGCGTTATGCATTTTGAGTTATGCGCCATGCGTTATGCGTGATGCGTTATGCGTTATGCGATATGCGTTGTGCGTTATGCGTTATGCGTGATCCGTTATGCGTTAAGCATTATGCGTTTTGCTGTATTCGTTATGCGTTGTGCATTATACGTTTGCGCTATGCGTTATGCGTTATGCGTTATGCGTTATGCGTTATGTGTTATGCGTTATGCGTTATGCGTTATGCGTTATGCGGTATGCGTTATGTGTTATGCATTATGCGTTATGCGTTATGCCTGATCCGTAAGGCGTTATGCGTTATGCGTTATGCGTTATGCGTTATGCGTTATGCGTTATGCGTTATACGTTATGCGTTATGCGTTATGCGTTATGCGTTATGTGTTATGCATTATGCGTTATGCGTTATGCCTGATCCGTTAGGCGTTATGCGTTATGCGTTATGCGTTATGCGTTTTGCGTTATGCGTTATGCGTTATGCGCTATGCGTTATGCGTTATGCGTTATGCGTTATGCGTTATGCGTTATGCGTTATGCGTTATGCGTTATGCGTTATGCGTTATGCGTTATGCGTTATGCGTTATGCGTTATGCGTTATGCGTTATGCGTTATGCGTTATACGTTATGCGTTATGCGTTATGCGTTATGCGTTATGCGTTATGCGTTATGCGTTATACGTTATGCGTTATGGGTTATGCGTTATGCGTTATGCGATATGCGTTATGCGTTATACGTTATGCTTTATGCTTTATGCGTTATGCGTTATGCGTTATGAGTGATCCGACATGCGTTATGCGTTATGGGTTATGCGTTATGCGTTAAGCGTTTTGCGTTATACGTTATGCGATATGCGTTGTGCGTTATGCGTTATGCGTTATGCGTTATGCGTTATGCGTTATGCGTTATGCGTTATGCGTTATGCGTTATGCGTTATGCGTTATGCGTTATGCGTTATGCGTTATGCGTTATGCGTTATGCGTTATGCGTTATGCGTTATGCGTTATGCGTTATGCGTTATGCGTTATGCGTTATGCGTTATGCGTTATGCGTTATGCGTTATGCATTTTGAGTTATGCGCCATGCGTTATGCGTTATGCGTTATGCGTTATGCGATATGCGTTGTGCGTTATGCGTTATGCGTTATGCCGTATGCGTTATGCGTTATGCGTTATGCGTTATGCATTTTGCGTTATGCGCCATGCGTTATGCGTTATGCGTTATGCGTTATGCGTTATGCATTATGCGTTGTGCGTTATACGTTTGCGTTGTGCGTTATGCGTTATGCGTTATGCGTTATGCATTATGCGTTATGCGTTATACGTTATGAGTTATGCGTTATGCGTTATGCGTTATGCGATATGCATCATGCATAAAGCCTTATGCGGTAACGTTATGCGTTATGCGTTTTGCGTTATACGTTATGCGTTATGCGTTATGCATTATGCGATATGCGTTATGCGTTATGCGTTATGCGTTATGTGTTATGCGTTATGCGTTATGCGTTATGCGTTATGCGTTATGCGTTATGCGTTATGCGTTATGCGTTATGCGTTATGCGTTATGCGTTATGCGTTATGCGTTATGCGTTATGCGTTATGCGTTATGCGTTATGCGTTATGCGTTATGCGTTATGTGTTATGCGTTATGCGTTATACGTTGTACGTTATGCGATATGCGTTGTGCGTTATGCGTTATGCATTTTGAGTTATGCGCCATGCGTTATGCGTTATGCGTTATGCGATATGCGTTGTGCGTTATGCGTTATGCGTGATCCGTTATGCGTTAAGCATTATGCGTTTTGCTGTATTCGTTATGCGTTGTGCGTTATACGTTTGCGTTATGCGTTATGCGTTATGCGTTATGCATTTTCAGTTATGCGCCATTCGTTATGCGTTATGCGTTATGCGTTATGCGATTTGCGTTGTGCGTTATGCGTTATGCGTTATGCGTTATGCGTTATGCATTTTGAGTTATGCGCCATGCGTTATGCGTTATGCGTTATGCGTTATGCGATATGCGTTGTGCGTTATGGGTTATGCGTTATGCGATATGCGTTGTGCGTTATGCGTTATGCGTTATGCGTTATGCGTTATGCGTTATACGGTATGCGTTATGCGTTATACGTTATGCGTTATGCGTTATGCGATAAGCGATATGCGTTATGCGTTAAGCATTATGCTTTATGCGTTATGCGTTATGAGTTACACGTTATGCGTTATTCGATATGCGTTATGCGTTATGCGTTATGCGTTATGCGTTATGCGTGATCCGTTATGCGTTATGCGTTATGCATTTTGAGTTATGCGCCATGCGTTATGCGTTATGCGATATGCGTTGTGCGTTATGCGTTATGCGTTATGCGTTATGCGTTATGCGTTATGCTTTATGCATTTTGAGTTATGCGCCATGCGTTATGCGTTATGCGTTATGCGTTATGCGATATGCGTTGTGCGTTATGCGTTATGCGTGATCCGTTATGCGTTAAGCATTATGCGTTTTGCTGTATTCGTTATTCGTTGTGCGTTATACGTTTGCGTTATGCGTTATGCGTTATGCGTTATGGATTTTGAGTTATGCGCCATGCGTTATGCGTTATGCGTTATGCGTTATGCGATATGCGTTGTGCGTTATGCGTTATGCGTTATGCGTTATGCGTTATGCGTTATGCGTTATGCGTTATGCGTTATGCGTTGTGCGTTATGCGTTATGCGTTATGCGTTATGCGTTATGCGTTATGCGTTATGCGTTATGCGTTATGCGTTATGCGTCATGCGTTATGCATTATGCGTTATGCGTTATGCGGTATGCGTTATGCGTTATACGTTATGCGTTATGCGTTATGCGATAAGCGTTATGCGTTATGCGTTAAGCATTATGCTTTATGCGTTATGCGTTATGCGTTATGCGTCATGCGTTATGCGTTATGCGTTATGCGTTATGCGTTATGCGTTATGCGTTATGCGTTATGCGTTATGCGTTATGCGTTATGCGTTATGCGTTATGCGTTATACGGTATGCGTTATGCGTTAAGCATTATGCGTTTTGCTGTATTCGTTATGCGTTAACCATTATGCGTTTTGCTGTATTCGTTATGCGTTGTGCGTTATACGTTTGCGTTATGCGTTATGCGTTATGCGTTATGCATTTTGAGTTATGCGCCATGCGTTATGCGTTATGCGATATGCGTTGTGCGTTATGCGTTATGCGTTATGCGTTATGCGTTATGCGTTATGCGTTATCCGTTATGCATTTTGAGTTATGCGCCATGCGTTATGCGTTATGCGTTATGCGTTATGCGATATGCGTTGTGCGTTATGCGTTATGCGTGATCCGTTATGCGTTAAGCATTATGCGTTTTGCTGTATTCGTTATGCGTTGTGCGTTATACGTTTGCGTTATGCGTTATGCGTTATGCATTTTGAGTTACGCGCCATGCGTTATGCGTTATGCGTTATGCGTTATGCGTTATGCGATATGCGTTGTGCGTTATGCGTTATGCGTTATGCGTTATGCGTTATGCGTTATGCGTTATGCATTTTGAGTTATGCGCCATGCGTTATGCGTTATGCGTTATGCGTTATGCGATATGCGTTGTGCGTTATGCGTTATGCGTGATCCGTTATGCGTTAAGCATTATGCGTTTTGCTGTATTCGTTATGCGTTGTGCGTTATACGTTTGCGTTATGCGTTATGCATTTTGAGTTATGCGCCATGCGTTATGCGTTATGCGTTATGCGTTATGCGTTATGCGATATGCGTTGTGCGTTATGCGTTATGCGTTATGCGTTATGCGTTATGCGTTATGCATTTTGAGTTATGCGCCATGCGTTATGCGTTATGCGATATGCGTTGTGCGTTATGCGTTATGCGTTATGCGTTATGCGTTATGCGTTATGCGTTATGCGTTATGCGTTATGCGTTATGCGTTATGCGTTATGCGTTATGCATTTTGAGTTATGCGCCATGCGTTATGCGTTATGCGTTATGCGTTATGCGATATGCGTTGTGCGTTATGCGTTATGCGTTATGCGTTATGCGATATGCGTTGTGCGTTATGCGTTATGCGTTATGCGTTATGCGTTATGCATTTTGAGTTATGCGCCATGCGTTATGCGTTATGCGATATGCGTTGTGCGTTATGCGTTATGCGTTATGCGTTATGCGTTATGCGTTATGCGTTATGCGTTATGCGTTATGCGTTATGCGTTATGCGTTGTGCGTTATGCGTTATGCGTTATGCGTTATGCGATATGCGTTGTGCGTTATGCGTTATGCGTTATGCGTTATACGTTGTACGTTATGCGTTATGCGTTATGCGTTATGCGTTATGCATTATGCGTTGTGCGTTATACGTTTGAGTTGTGCGTTATGCGTTATGCGTTATGCGTTACGCATTATGCGTTATGCGTTATGCGTTATGCGATATGCGTTGTGCGTTATGCGTTATGCGTTATGCGTTATGCGTTATGCGTTATGCATTTTGAGTTATGCGCCATGCGTTATGCGTTATGCGATATGCGTTGTGCGTTATGCGTTATGCGTTATGCGTTATGCGTTATGCGTTATGCGTTATGCGTTATGCGTTATGCGTTATGCGTTATGCGTTATGCGTTATGCGTTATGCATTTTGAGTTATGCGCCATGCGTTATGCGTTATGCGTTATGCGTTATGCGATATGCGTTGTGCGTTATGCGTTATGCGTGATCCGTTATGCGTTAAGCATTATGCGTTTTGCTGTATTCGTTATGCGTTGTGCGTTATACGTTTGCGTTATGCGTTATGCATTTTGAGTTATGCGCCATGCGTTATGCGTTATGCGTTATGCGTTATGCGATATGCGTTGTGCGTTATGCGTTATGCGTTATGCGTTATGCGATATGCGTTGTGCGTTATGCGTTATGCGTTATGCGTTATGCGTTATGCATTTTGAGTTATGCGCCATGCGTTATGCGTTATGCGATATGCGTTGTGCGTTATGCGTTATGCGTTATGCGTTATGCGTTATGCGTTATGCGTTATGCGTTATGCGTTATGCGTTATGCGTTATGCGTTGTGCGTTATGCGTTATGCGTTATGCGTTATGCGATATGCGTTGTGCGTTATGCGTTATGCGTTATGCGTTATACGTTGTACGTTATGCGATATGCGTTGTGCGTTATGCGTTATGCGTTATGCATTTTGAGTTATGCGCCATGCGTTATGCGTTATGCGTTATGCGTTATGCGTTATGCGTTATGCATTTTGAGTTATGCGCCATGCGTTATGCGTTATGCGATATGCGTTGTGCGTTATGCGTTATGCGTTATGCGTTATGCGTTGTGCGTTATGCGTTATGCGTTATGCGTTATGCGTTATGCATTTTGAGTTATGCGCCATGCGTTATGCGTTATGCGATATGCGTTGTGCGTTATGCGTTATGCGTTATGCGTTATGCGTTATGCGTTATGCGTTATGCGTTATGCGTTATGCGTTATGCGTTATGCGTTATGCGTTATACGTTGTACGTTATGCGATATGCGTTGTGCGTTATGCGTTATGCGTTATGCATTTTGAGTTATGCGCCATGCGTTATGCGTTATGCGTTATGCGTTATGCGTTATGCGTTATGCATTTTGAGTTATGCGCCATGCGTTATGCGTTATGCGATATGCGTTGTGCGTTATGCGTTATGCGTTATGCGTTATGCGTTATGCGCCATGCGTTATGCGTTATGCGTTATGCGTTATGCGTTATGCGTTATGCGTTATGCGATATGCGTTGTGCGTTATGCGTTATGCGTTATGCGTTATGCGATATGCGTTGTGCGTTATGCGTTATGCGTTATGCGTTATGCGTTATGCATTTTGAGTTATGCGCCATGCGTTATGCGTTATGCGATATGCGTTGTGCGTTATGCGTTATGCGTTATGCGTTATGCGTTATGCGTTATGCGTTATGCGTTATGCGTTATGCGTTATGCGTTATGCGTTGTGCGTTATGCGTTATGCGTTATGCGTTATGCGATATGCGTTGTGCGTTATGCGTTATGCGTTATGCGTTATACGTTGTACGTTATGCGATATGCGTTGTGCGTTATGCGTTATGCGTTATGCATTTTGAGTTATGCGCCATGCGTTATGCGTTACGCGTTATGCGTTATGCGTTATGCGTTATGCATTTTGAGTTATGCGCCATGCGTTATGCGTTATGCGATATGCGTTGTGCGTTATGCGTTATGCGTTATGCGTTATGCGTTATGCGCCATGCGTTATGCGTTATGCGTTATGCGTTATGCGTTATGCGATATGCGTTGTGCGTTATGCGTTATGCGTTATGCGTTATGCGATATGCGTTGTGCGTTATGCGTTATGCGTTATGCGTTATACGTTGTACGTTATGCGATATGCGTTGTGCGTTATGCGTTATGCGTTATGCATTTTGAGTTATGCGCCATGCGTTATGCGTTATGCGTTATGCGTTATGCGATATGCGTTGTGCGTTATGCGTTATGCGGGATCCGTTATGCGTTAAGCATTATGCGTTTTGCTGTATTCGTTATGCGTTGTGCGTTATACGTTTGCGTTATGCGTTATGCGTTATGCGTTATGCATTTTGAGTTATGCGCCATGCATTATGCGTTATGCGTTATGCGTTATGCGATATGCGTTGTGCGTTATGCGTTATGCGTGATCCGTTATGCGTTAAGCATTATGCGTTTTGCTGTATTCGTTATGCGTTGTGCGTTATACGTTTGCGTTATGCGTTATGCATTTTGAGTTATGCGCCATGCGTTATGCGTTATGCGTTATGCGTTATGCGTTATGCGTTATGCGTTGTGCGTTATGCGTTATGCGTTATGCGTTATGCGTTATGCGTTATGCGTTATGCGTTATGCGTTATGCGTTATGCGTTATGCATTTTGAGGTATGCGCCATGCGTTATGCGTTATGCGTTATGCGTTATGCGATATGCGTTGTGCGTTATGCGTTATGCGTTATGCGTTATGCGTTATGCGTTATGCGTTATGCGTTATGCGTTATGCGTTATGCATTTTGAGGTATGCGCCATGCGTTATGCGTTATGCGTTATGCGTTATGCGATATGCGTTGTGCGTTATGCGTTATGCGTTATGCGTTATGCGTTATGCGTTATGCGTTATGCGTTATGCGTTATGCGTTATGCGTTATGCGTTATGCGTTATGCGTTATGCGTTATGCGTTATGAGTGATCCGACATGCGTTATGCGTTATGCGTTATGCGTTATGCGTTATGCGTTATGCGTTATGCGTTATGCGTTATGCGTTATGCGTTATGCGTTATGCGTTATGCGTTATGCGTTATGCGGTATGCGTTATGTGTTATGCATTATGCGTTATGCGTTATGCCTGATCCGTAAGGCGTTATGCGTTATGCGTTTTGCTGTATTCGTTATGCGTTGTGCGTTATACGTTTGCGCTATGCGTTATGCGTTATGCGTTATGCGTTATGCGTTATGCGTTATGCGTTATGCGTTATGCGTTATGCGTTATGCGGTATGCGTTATGTGTTATGCATTATGCGTTATGCGTTATGCCTGATCCGTAAGGCGTTATGCGTTATGCGTTATGCGTTATGCGTTATGCGTTATGCGTTATGCGTTATGCGTTATGCGTTATGCGTTATGCGTTATGCGTTATGCGTTATGCGTTATGCGATATGCGTTGTGCGTTATGCGTTATGCGTTATGCGTTATGCGTTTTGCGTTATGCGTTATGCGTTATGCGTTATGCGTTATGCGTTATGCGTTATGCGTTATGAGTTATGCGTTATGCGTTATGCGTTATGCGTTATGCGTTATGCGTTATGCGTTATGCGTTATGCGTTATGCGTTATGCGTTATGCGTTATGAGTTATGCGTTATGCGTTAAGCGTTATGCGTTATGCGTTATGCGTTATGCGTTATGCGTTATGGGTTATGCGTTATGCGTTATGCGATATGCGTTATGCGTTATACGTTATGCTTTATGCTTTATGCGTTATGCGTTATGCGTTATGAGTGATCCGACATGCGTTATGCGTTATGGGTTATGCGTTATGCGTTATGCGTTTTGCGTTATACGTTATGCGATATGCGTTGTGCGTTATGCGTTATGCGTTATGCGTTATGCGTTATGCGTTATGCGTTATGCGTTATGCATTTTGAGTTATGCGCCATGCGTTATGCGTTATGCGTTATGCGTTATGCGTTATGCGTTATGCGTTATGCGTTATGCGTTATGCGTTATGCGTTATGCGTTATGCGTTATGCATTTTGAGTTATGCGCCATGCGTTATGCGTTATGCGTTATGCGTTATGCGATATGCGTTGTGCGTTATGCGTTATGCGTTATGCCGTATGCGTTATGCGTTATGCGTTATGCATTTTGCGTTATGCGCCATGCGTTATGCGTTATGCGTTATGCGTTATGCGTTATGCATTATGCGTTGTGCGTTATACGTTTGCGTTGTGCGTTATGCGTTATGCGTTATGCATTATGCGTTATGCGTTATACGTTATGAGTTATGCGTTATGCGTTATGCGTTATGCGATATGCATCATGCATAAAGCCTTATGCGGTAACGTTATGCGTTATGCGTTTTGCGTTTTACGTTATGCGTTATGCGTTATGCGTTATGCGTTATGCGATATGCGTTATGCGTCATGCGTTATGCGTTATGCGTTATGCGTTATGCGTTATGCGTTATGCGTTATGCGTTATGCGTTATGCGTTATGCGTGATCCGTTATGCGTTAAGCATTATGCGTTTTGCTGTAATCGTTATGCGTTGTGCGTTATACGTTTGCGTTATGCGTCATGCGTCATGCAATATGCGATATGCGTTATGCGTTATGCATTTTGCGTTATGCGCCATGCGTTATGCGTTATGCGTTATGCGTTATGCGTTATGCGTTATGCGTTGTGCGTTATACGTTTGAGTTGTGCGTTATGCGTTATGCGTTATGCGTTACGCATTATGCGTTATGCGTTATGCGTTATGCGATATGCGTTGTGCGTTATGCGTTATGCGTTATGCGTTATGCGTTATGCGTTATGCGTTATGCATTTTGAGTTATGCGCCATGCGTTATGCGTTATGCGATATGCGTTGTGCGTTATGCGTTATGCGTTATGCGTTATGCGTTATGCGTTATGCGTTATGCGTTATGCGTTATGCGTTATGCGTTATGCGTTATGCGTTATGCGTTATGCGTTATGCATTTTGAGTTATGCGCCATGCGTTATGCGTTATGCGTTATGCGTTATGCGATATGCGTTGTGCGTTATTCGTTATGCGTGATCCGTTATGCGTTAAGCATTATGCGTTTTGCTGTATTCGTTATGCGTTGTGCGTTATACGTTTGCGTTATGCGTTATGCATTTTGAGTTATGCGCCATGCGTTATGCGTTATGCGTTATGCGTTATGCGATATGCGTTGTGCGTTATGCGTTATGCGTTATGCGTTATGCGATATGCGTTGTGCGTTATGCGTTCTGCGTTATGCGTTATGCGTTATGCGTTATGCATTTTGAGTTATGCGCCATGCGTTATGCGTTATGCGATATGCGTTGTGCGTTATGCGTTATGCGTTATGCGTTATGCGTTATGCGTTATGCGTTATGCGTTATGCGTTATGCGTTATGCGTTATGCGTTATGCGTTATGCATTTTGAGTTATGCGCCATGCGTTATGCGTTATGCGTTATGCGTTATGCGATATGCGTTGTGCGTTATGCGTTATGCGTGATCCGTTATGCGTTAAGCATTATGCGTTTTGCTGTATTCGTTATGCGTTGTGCGTTATACGTTTGCGTTATGCGTTATGCATTTTGAGTTATGCGCCATGCGTTATGCGTTATGCGTTATGCGTTATGCGTTATGCGATATGCGTTGTGCGTTATGCGTTATGCGTTATGCGTTATGCGTTATGCGTTATGCGTTATGCGTTATGCGTTATGCGTTATGCATTTTGAGGTATGCGCCATGCGTTATGCGTTATGCGTTATGCGTTATGCGATATGCGTTATGCGTTATGCGTTATGCGTTATGCGTTATGCGTTATGCGTTATGCGTTATGCGTTATGAGTGATCCGACATGCGTTATGCGTTATGCGTTATGCGTTATGCGTTATGCGTTATGCGTTATGCGTTATGTGTTATGCGTTATGCGTTATGCGTTATGCGTTATGCGTTATGCGTTATGCATTATGCGTTATGTGTTATGCATTATGCGTTATGCGTTATGCCTGATCCGTAAGGCGTTATGCGTTATGCGTTATGCGTTATGCGTTATGCCTGATCCGTTAGGCGTTATGCGTTATGCGTTATGCGTTATGCGCTATGCGTTATGCGTTATGCGTTATGCGTTATGCGTTATGCGTTATGCGTTATGCGTTATGCGTTATGCGTTATGCGTTATGCGTTATGCGTTAAGCGTTATGCGTTATGCGTTATGCGTTATGCGTTATGCGTTATGCGTTATGCGTTATGCGTTATGTGTTATGCATTATGCGTTATGCGTTATGCCTGATCCGTTAGGCGTTATGCGTTATGCGTTATGCGTTATGCGTTATGCGTTATGCGTTATGCGATATGCGTTGTGCGTTATGCGTTATGCGTTATGCCGTATGCGTTATGCGTTATGCGTTATGCGTTATGCATTTTGCGTTATGCGCCATGCGTTATGCGTTATGCGTTATGCGTTATGCGTTATGCATTATGCGTTGTGCGTTATACGTTTGCGTTGTGCGTTATGCGTTATGCGTTATGCGTTATGCATTATGCGTTATGCGTTATACGTTATGAGTTATGCGTTATGCGTTATGCGTTATGCGATATGCATCATGCATAAAGCCTTATGCGGTAACGTTATGCGTTATGCGTTTTGCGTTATACGTTATGCGTTATGCGTTATGCGTTATGCATTATGCGATATGCGTTATGCGTTATGCGTTATGCGTTATGTGTTATGCGTTATGCGTTATGCGTTATGCGTTATGCGTTATGCGTTATGCGTTATGCGTTATGCGTTATGCGTTATGCGTTATGCGTTATGCGTTATGCGTTATGCGTTATGCGTTATGCGTTATGCGTTATGCGTTATGCGTTATGCGTTATGCGTTATGTGTTATGCGTTATGCGTTATACGTTGTACGTTATGCGATATGCGTTGTGCGTTATGCGTTATGCATTTTGAGTTATGCGCCATGCGTTATGCGTTATGCGTTATGCGATATGCGTTGTGCGTTATGCGTTATGCGTGATCCGTTATGCGTTAAGCATTATGCGTTTTGCTGTATTCGTTATGCGTTGTGCGTTATACGTTTGCGTTATGCGTTATGCGTTATGCGTTATGCATTTTCAGTTATGCGCCATTCGTTATGCGTTATGCGTTATGCGTTATGCGATTTGCGTTGTGCGTTATGCGTTATGCGTTATGCGTTATGCGTTATGCATTTTGAGTTATGCGCCATGCGTTATGCGTTATGCGTTATGCGTTATGCGATATGCGTTGTGCGTTATGGGTTATGCGTTATGCGATATGCGTTGTGCGTTATGCGTTATGCGTTATGCGTTATGCGTTATGCGTTATACGGTATGCGTTATGCGTTATACGTTATGCGTTATGCGTTATGCGATAAGCGATATGCGTTATGCGTTAAGCATTATGCTTTATGCGTTATGCGTTATGAGTTACACGTTATGCGTTATTCGATATGCGTTATGCGTTATGCGTTATGCGTTATGCGTTATGCGTGATCCGTTATGCGTTATGCGTTATGCATTTTGAGTTATGCGCCATGCGTTATGCGTTATGCGATATGCGTTGTGCGTTATGCGTTATGCGTTATGCGTTATGCGTTATGCGTTATGCTTTATGCATTTTGAGTTATGCGCCATGCGTTATGCGTTATGCGTTATGCGTTATGCGATATGCGTTGTGCGTTATGCGTTATGCGTGATCCGTTATGCGTTAAGCATTATGCGTTTTGCTGTATTCGTTATTCGTTGTGCGTTATACGTTTGCGTTATGCGTTATGCGTTATGCGTTATGGATTTTGAGTTATGCGCCATGCGTTATGCGTTATGCGTTATGCGTTATGCGATATGCGTTGTGCGTTATGCGTTATGCGTTATGCGTTATGCGTTATGCGTTATGCGTTATGCGTTATGCGTTATGCGTTGTGCGTTATGCGTTATGCGTTATGCGTTATGCGTTATGCGTTATGCGTTATGCGTTATGCGTTATGCGTTATGCGTTATGCGTTATGCATTATGCGTTATGCGTTATGCGGTATGCGTTATGCGTTATACGTTATGCGTTATGCGTTATGCGATAAGCGTTATGCGTTATGCGTTAAGCATTATGCTTTATGCGTTATGCGTTATGCGTTATGCGTCATGCGTTATGCGTTATGCGTTATGCGTTATGCGTTATGCGTTATGCGTTATGCGTTATGCGTTATGCGTTATGCGTTATGCGTTATGCGTTATACGGTATGCGTTATGCGTTAAGCATTATGCGTTTTGCTGTATTCGTTATGCGTTAACCATTATGCGTTTTGCTGTATTCGTTATGCGTTGTGCGTTATACGTTTGCGTTATGCGTTATGCGTTATGCGTTATGCATTTTGAGTTATGCGCCATGCGTTATGCGTTATGCGATATGCGTTGTGCGTTATGCGTTATGCGTTATGCGTTATGCGTTATGCGTTATGCGTTATCCGTTATGCATTTTGAGTTATGCGCCATGCGTTATGCGTTATGCGTTATGCGTTATGCGATATGCGTTGTGCGTTATGCGTTATGCGTGATCCGTTATGCGTTAAGCATTATGCGTTTTGCTGTATTCGTTATGCGTTGTGCGTTATACGTTTGCGTTATGCGTTATGCGTTATGCATTTTGAGTTACGCGCCATGCGTTATGCGTTATGCGTTATGCGTTATGCGTTATGCGATATGCGTTGTGCGTTATGCGTTATGCGTTATGCGTTATGCGTTATGCGTTATGCGTTATGCATTTTGAGTTATGCGCCATGCGTTATGCGTTATGCGTTATGCGTTATGCGATATGCGTTGTGCGTTATGCGTTATGCGTGATCCGTTATGCGTTAAGCATTATGCGTTTTGCTGTATTCGTTATGCGTTGTGCGTTATACGTTTGCGTTATGCGTTATGCATTTTGAGTTATGCGCCATGCGTTATGCGTTATGCGTTATGCGTTATGCGTTATGCGATATGCGTTGTGCGTTATGCGTTATGCGTTATGCGTTATGCGTTATGCGTTATGCATTTTGAGTTATGCGCCATGCGTTATGCGTTATGCGATATGCGTTGTGCGTTATGCGTTATGCGTTATGCGTTATGCGTTATGCGTTATGCGTTATGCGTTATGCGTTATGCGTTATGCGTTATGCGTTATGCGTTATGCATTTTGAGTTATGCGCCATGCATTATGCGTTATGCGTTATGCGTTATGCGATATGCGTTGTGCGTTATGCGTTATGCGTGATCCGTTATGCGTTAAGCATTATGCGTTTTGCTGTATTCGTTATGCGTTGTGCGTTATACGTTTGCGTTATGCGTTATGCATTTTGAGTTATGCGCCATGCGTTATGCGTTATGCGTTATGCGTTATGCGTTATGCGATATGCGTTGTGCGTTATGCGTTATGCGTTATGCGTTATGCGTTATGCGTTATGCGTTATGCGTTATGCGTTATGCGTTATGCGTTATGCATTTTGAGGTATGCGCCATGCGTTATGCGTTATGCGTTATGCGTTATGCGATATGCGTTGTGCGTTATGCGTTATGCGTTATGCGTTATGCGTTATGCGTTATGCGTTATGCGTTATGCGTTATGGATTTTGAGGTATGCGCCATGCGTTATGCGTTATGCGTTATGCGTTATGCGATATGCGTTGTGCGTTATGCGTTATGCGTTATGCGTTATGCGTTATGCGTTATGCGTTATGCGTTATGCGTTATGCGTTATGCGTTATGCGTTATGAGTGATCCGACATGCGTTATGCGTTATGCGTTATGCGTTATGCGTTATGCGTTATGCGTTATGCGTTATGTGTTATGCGTTATGCGTTATGCGTTATGCGTTATGCGTTATGCGTTATGCGGTATGCGTTATGTGTTATGCATTATGCGTTATGCGTTATGCCTGATCCGTAAGGCGTTATGCGTTATGCGTTTTGCTGTATTCGTTATGCGTTGTGCGTTATACGTTTGCGCTATGCGTTATGCGTTATGCGTTATGCGTTATGCGTTATGCGTTATGCGTTATGCGTTATGCGTTATGCGGTATGCGTTATGTGTCATGCATTATGCGTTATGCGTTATGCCTGATCCGTAAGGCGTTATGCGTTATGCGTTATGCGTTATGCGTTATGCGTTATGCGTTATGCGTTATGCGTTATGCGTTATGCGTTATGCGTTATGCGTTATGCGTTATGCGTTATGCGTTATGCGTTATGCGTTATGCGATATGCGTTGTGCGTTATGCGTTATGCGTTATGCGTTATGCGTTTTGCGTTATGCGTTATGCGTTATGCGCTATGCGTTATGCGTTATGCGTTATGCGTTATGCGTTATGCGTTATGCGTTATGCGTTATGCGTTATGCGTTATGCGTTATGCGTTATGCGTTATGCGTTATGCGTTATGCGTTATGCGTTATGCGTTATGCGTTATGCGTTATGAGTTATGCGTTATGCGTTAAGCGTTATGCGTTATGCGTTATGCGTTATGCGTTATGGGTTATGCGTTATGCGTTATGCGATATGCGTTATGCGTTATACGTTATGCTTTATGCTTTATGCGTTATGCGTTATGCGTTATGAGTGATCCGACATGCGTTATGCGTTATGGGTTATGCGTTATGCGTTATGCGTTATGGGTTATGCGTTATGCGTTATGCGTTATGCATTTTGAGTTATGCGCCATGCGTTATGCGTTATGCGTTATGCGTTATGCGATATGCGTTGTGCGTTATGCGTTATGCGTGATCCGTTATGCGTTAAGCATTATGCGTTTTGCTGTATTCGTTATGCGTTGTGCGTTATACGTTTGCGTTATGCGTTATGCATTTTGAGTTATGCGCCATGCGTTATGCGTTATGCGTTATGCGTTATGCGTTATGCGATATGCGTTGTGCGTTATGCGTTATGCGTTATGCGTTATGCGTTATGCGTTATGCATTTTGAGTTATGCGCCATGCGTTATGCGTTATGCGATATGCGTTGTGCGTTATGCGTTATGCGTTATGCGTTATGCGTTATGCGTTATGCGTTATGCGTTATGCGTTATGCGTTATGCGTTATGCATTTTGAGTTATGCGCCATGCATTATGCGTTATGCGTTATGCGTTATGCGATATGCGTTGTGCGTTATGCGTTATGCGTGATCCGTTATGCGTTAAGCATTATGCGTTTTGCTGTATTCGTTATGCGTTGTGCGTTATACGTTTGCGTTATGCGTTATGCATTTTGAGTTATGCGCCATGCGTTATGCGTTATGCGTTATGCGTTATGCGTTATGCGATATGCGTTATGCGTTATGCGTTATGCGTTATGCGTTATGCGTTATGCGTTATGCGTTATGCGTTATGCGTTATGCGTTATGCGTTATGCATTTTGAGGTATGCGCCATGCGTTATGCGTTATGCGTTATGCGTTATGCGATATGCGTTGTGCGTTATGCGTTATGCGTTATGCGTTATGCGTTATGCGTTATGCGTTATGCGTTATGCGTTATGCGTTA